>CAMQGK010000052.1:31092500-32485000 GCA_947000775.1 Pterois miles | reverse complement strand
CTGTGAAATCTTGCAGATTTCATTAGGAGCACCGGAAGACACAAAGGAACATGACATGTTTTCAGATTACTTGTCTCATGCAGGGATATAGTTTTAGGGGATATAGTTTTATAAAAATAATATTTTTGAATCATATTTGCTCCATTTTACAGCATAGTAGGCATCATAGACCTCCATTGACCACATCTATGAGTGATTATGCTGACTGACACCTATTTAATGGGCTGATGACAACTGAATCATATTTGGCATGCAAACATGAGATTGATATCAATCTTCTCGTCCAACTCTGGAGAAAAAAGGGAATAAGTGAGGTTCTCATGATAAACCACTCCTTTAAAGCTTCAGTAGGCAGAAAGTTTTTGGCATTATTGGGCAAAAATTCCATAATAACCTTTCAGCATATTGTAATTCAGTTGATAAAATGATGGACAGACATGGATATAAATGACAATTTCTCTGGTTAACTGCGATGCAGTAACTCTTCAGGAGCTTGATCCATATTAGTGATTAAAAGTCATTATCTCAACCTCTGCTGTTTTGATTTTGACATGTTTTTAATTGTCTTTTCCAAATTCCCCAACTAAGAAAAAGAACATGCAATGTCAAATCACATAAGTAAAGTACCTTTATGTATCATCACAAATGTAAGTAGAAACTACAAATAGTCTATAATTTAATTTTGAGTCATAACTCCTGAGATAATGAGTGTGATTTATGACCTTGAACGCAAAGAAATATCTAAATCTAATCTGCAGATTGCCATGAAATTTGCTGAGCACATTTATGTACCCATACACACTGTCCCCGTGGTCCTTGCTGTAGGATTAGCCACAGAACAAACTACATGCAAGACTCCAAGAATAGCGAAATCATCAGTATGTTGTTCTTAAGGGCTGTAATGAGCACTGCAGCTTCTCAGGGCAGCCAGCACAGCTTTAGACGGTTGGTGGATGATTTGCTAAGAAGTTGTGACTTTTTTTTTTTTTTTTTTTGCAGTCAAATAGGTCAGGCAGTGGATAGATTTAGGTAATGCAATTAGACCCACCAACATATACTGTAAGGAATGGATCCTGGCCACTGAAAACAATTGCTCATAGTAATTATATATGCGATTTATAATGTGACAGAAGCAGGTGTAGAGCATTTTGCACTATTGTTTTATCTGGAGAGAGTTTTCCCAAACTATATTAATGACAGGAGTTAACAAATCGTTGTGGCTGTTTCATAACTTACTATAAAACGCTCCTGATTTTGGGGCTATTAAGTACTTAACATATCCTGGACTCGCACTCGGAAACGCATCCGGCTTGTGGCTGTTTGTGTGTTGAATGTGTGAGGAAGTAGCGTGCAATATGTGGTCATAGTCCCAAAAAGCTCCTCTTCTTAAATTGTTGTGGCATTTTTGACAGCAATTATTTCCAAGCAGCGCACCATAAAATTACCATTAAGATTGCTTCAAACGACGTGACACGATTTTCTGTTGGTTTGATTCTTTTTTAAAAATGTCCTCGGATTTGCCGGTGCTTTTACTTCACTTGAATAAATAATGAAGCCTTTCCTTCCATTTGACAAAGTAGACAGCAAATGAACCTCAACGAATAGTGACAAGCGTGTACAGTACAGGACGAACATCTGCTGCCTGACGTCAAACTCATCTTCTCTCTCTCGCTGTCTCTTACTCCATTCGGTGAAGTGCCTTTTTCCCCCCACATTTGAATTATTTATCATTTATTTAGTGGGTGTCTTTTATTTATCAAATCTTCTATGAGGGTGTTCCTTTCATCAGCTTGATGCTGGTTTTTGCATCATTTGTATGACGGTTGCAAAAGAGAAACTTCTTGTACCCACTCAAGACAGGAAAAAAAACAGGTGGAGATGGCTGCTCTGTTTTTAATATCCAGACTAACCACTTTCTGAAAGGCCCATTTTCGTCAGAATGATATGTGTGGATTAGTGGAAACTCAGCAGACTGCATGAGAATATTCTGCCACGGGGAAAGACATTTCATTGCATTGAAAGATTAGTGTGGTGCGTGCTTCAGTCACTCACTCTTTGTCAGGATAAATATTCCCCATGTCTGGGGGCCATGCAAGCGGCTGGAATCAGTGCTTCAGTTTTCGCCATGCTCGAGGTGCTGCTGTGTCTTGTACCAAGTCATTACCGTAACACTGCGGGGGGAAAGTTATGCACAGAGACGACTTCCTGAGAGCGCTCGCTGAGCCTTACCGGACAAAGCCACCAGTGTGAGGGTTATTTCAGGTCGTTTTCTTTGCCTGTTTAGCATGGGAATCGTCACTTGAGCTTACTTTAACTGACTTAATTACCCTGACACCCTCCAGTCCCCCTGAATTTATCATCTTCATCCAAGTCCAGGGAGTGCAACTAAAGCAATAACATCACTTGGGCCAAACCAATAGCTTATTGATTGGCACCCTATATAGTAAAAGGGACATGTCTGGGCAGTAATGGAGTGGGACAGTAGAGTTTGTCAGGAGAGGCAGAGCAACCTAGTGCCTTTCTCTTCCTCTCCTCTTTTAAATTTCCTATCTTAAGTTAATGAGAGGCAAAGGTTCCCCGCCGCACATTTCTAATTGCCCTCATGTTGGCATGCAAAATGGCCGAGAGCAGCAATTTATCGGGTAAATCAACATAAGAAGGAAAACGGTCAAGGACTGCCAAGCCACTGAGGCCCACCAACTGTGAGCTTGATCATTAGTCTGCGACTTTTGATGACCTGGCATCTAGACGATTACAATGGGACGGCGCAAAGAGGAGCTCTGGAACGACCCGCAGCAGCCCGGTCCCCATGCAGTGATTAACTGCTGGAATTGCAGTTTCATTATTGCTCATCTAATATTCATGTATTCACTGATAAATATCACCCAAATATAAGTGGTCGCTGATCAGAACTTTATGAAATTATTTTTTTGGCTTATACCGGCGAGGGGCGATATTAACCTGAGCTGTCAAGCGCTTACAAAGGACTACAGTGCAAGCACATCCAAACCATTAGCTTGTGGCTCTAACTTATACACTAAGTATCCCATTTTATGTGCAAAACAAACACCAGACTATCAACCAGATGTCACGTTTCATTGTCCCAAAGTCTTGTTGAGTTATTATGAAGTTTGTGACATGTTGTCTGTACTGTTATATTGTGTACATATGAATTTTACTTAATTTACATACTTACTTTAAACCCAATCATAATGTTTTTTCTAAATCTAAGACACACCTTGACCATTTCATGTGGTGCAAAAAGCCTAAAACTCGTTCTCATGACACACACAATGTCTTGCCTTCCCATGGCATCAGGTTTCAAAGTATTTCTTTGTGTGGATCATTATCAAAGCTGTAAAATAATGTCTCATAGCTCTTATTTTAACATGGAGTGTAGTGTATCGGCTGCTGCACTAAGTGGAAGTCCCACCCACATGAGAAAATGAAATAATCAGTCAAATTTATGTCTTTTCACTGTAAACCACAGGAAAAAAAATCATGTGGATTACTGTTGAAAAATGATAAACCTCATTCTCTTTCTGTTGTTATTAGCAGTAAATGGGTGTGAGTATAAAGAAATGACCAAATAACTTTGGTCTCTGCAAAAAGGCAAGAACTACAGTTGCAATGAAAAACACAGACCAGGACTAACAGCAGTTTATTGTTTAATAAGGTGAGAAGCAGAAAAATGCATTAGTGTCAGTTTCTGTTGAGTCTTTCTTTTCACCATGATCTCCAAAAAATGAACAGAAATGTATGAAAATGAAGGAGGTGCTGGAATTGTATTCCACCATTGTGTATTTGCCTTTATTGATGTGTACAGAAGTAAATGGTACATATGTGTGTCTGTGCCTTTGTGTATGGACACTACAGCATCTCAAATTGCCTTTCTCGTCCCCTGAAAGCACTTCTTGGCTTCATGCCGTAGCTCCTCGGTGGTACTGTTTACATTAAATGTGCAATTCCCTTAGTGAACACAATAACCTTGCCTTCTTTAACAACGCTCACATGCAGAGGCATTTAAATAAGCAGCTTCTCCCTTTCTCTCTATGTTGGTTTAAACATGCTATATAATGAAGATGATCATCTCAGAGGGCAAAAACAAGAATGCAAGTCTGCTCTTTTTTCTGCCACCGTAGTAATTAAGCTGCTACGAGCTATGCTACTTCCCCTCCATGAAATTTTTATACTTCTATGCCATAACTGTCAGCTAACTGTGCACAGCAAAATTAAGCGAAATTAAACACAATCAAATTTGCACAGCTAGCAGTGAAGAATGGCAGAAGAACGTGACTGTTGTATTGTTGGCATGGGGAAATGGAAAAAAAAATGAAAGCAGCTTGTTCCTTCTTGTTTTTAAGTGGGATCACACTTGGCAGAACTACAGTCAGTCAGCTCTCAGTTCAGGCCTCTGCAGTGTTTTCAGGTTGGTTTGCAGAAGGATAAGACTGGTGATATTCTACATTTTTCTCATTATGAATACCAACCCTGTCTTCACAAAATCACGCTTATGAATATTTTTCATTTACAACTTGTCAAAATTAAAAAAAAATGATGCATTGGAGCACCAAACTGCATAAACAATTAATTAATTGGCCTGTCATGGTGATAATGATTGGCTCAGCAACACAATATGTGGTATTAGTGCCTTTTTTATTTTTATTTTTTATTTTTTGCAAATTACTTAATTTATCCAGGCTTTAGTGCTATATAAATAAGCTTTATTGTTAGGTTATTATTAGGTATATTGTTGCTTTTTAATTGACAAACATGACCATTTTAAAACGAATTAAATACTCGTTTATTGGTGAATGCCCCTGCAGTGACACAGTGTGGTTGTGTCTGGTTGCTATGATACAGAATACCTGCAGAAGTAAAAATGTCGGCACATGAAGGATGTGATGATTGGTCTTTTTGGTATTTGTCCCGCCCCTCCCTGTTCAGTAAGTCTAATATATTTCAACTCATGGCGACCAGAATCAACAGTTGGCATCTAATCACACTGCTGGCAATTTGTAGCATAGTGTAAATATGCAGCTTACCCATTTAAAAGAATTCAATAAATTTAAAAAAAGTGAATATAACTGTTGTGGCCGTTGCTTTCCATCCTCTATGGTTGGTTCTATTGCAATATTGTGGTTATTGCGACAGCTCCATGAATTAAACAAATATATCAAATACCATTTAGATTGTTAATCTTCACAGTAGTATGTAAAATGCAAGTCAAGATTTTGTGGTGACTGTAAACATATCTGTGATCAGACAAATGGTGAGCCTGCATGCACCGCTGCCAAACGAGGAGTCACGAGCAGCCACCATTGATTCAAAGATGCACCATCAATCAGAGGCTCCATGAGAATGAGAGGGATTCTAGTGTTGAAGGACTGTAAGTCTTGCTGAATAATAAAACAGGTGTACTGATGTATATGAAAGAAACAGGTGTGATCTTGTTTTTAGAGCATGCATCTTAATGGTGTTAGGAAGTCTGGCAAAAGTTGAAGACTGCGTGGTGTTGTGGAGTTAAACCACTCATGCAAACTATTTTCAGATTCTAATGTCAGCTTTTCTTTTCTTCCCAATAATGAATCTGTCTGACTCTACTTTCTAATGAGTAGTAAAACACCTTAAAATGCCTTGAATAGATGAAAATGGCAGGGCGGTGTTGTTAATGCATCTTCAGTTCTGCAGTTTGGCTGGGACTCAACCAGAGCACAAAGGCAGATATGAAAGTTTCCTCGAGTGTGTCAAAATGAGCTGAAGGAACAAAGAGGAAAGATATGGCAGGGATTTGGCAAGCAATGATGCAGTTTGGGGCGAAATAGATCGCTAACGTTTTTCTGGAGGATTACAAAAAGGCCTAAAAAGGCCATGAAAGTGCGTATTCTTGTCTTAATGGTGATTTGGATCAGTTTCTGCATTTTTAAAGAAGGTAGGTAGGAATGCTTGATTGTCGATATGAAGCGCTTGTGTTCTGTGACAAGCAAATACAATCGGAAGCATCCTTGTATCACAAGTCTGCATGTGAATGGCAAGAGTTGAGCTCCTTACATTGAGTAGACCAAGTGTGCATAATGCGGTGTATTGTAAGCAAGGCATAATCATTAACCAACAGAGCACACAAACAATAGATGAACAACTCAAATTCAGACATTAGCATGTTGGCAAACAATGGGCTTGTTGAGAAAAGGTAATGTAGCCAGAAAACTGTGTAAAGGATTGAGATAAAGTGGCACAGCAGTGAAAATGCAAAAGCATCAGAGCCAGCAGCGACAGAGAAGACATCTGGCCACACAGAGTGGGAACAAGAATTATGGAGATAACATAATGAACGCTATTCTGATGTATCTATTTAGCTGCAGCGGCAGAAAAGGATATTGTTCAAACTTAGTTTCGTGTGGCATTGGCTTTGCTGTGATTCCATGCCAGGAAAAAAAAAAAAAAAAACATAATAAAAAAGGTTTCTCTTCAGTATTTCTGGACTGATTTTGCCAGATGTCTGCTTTTAATGTGAACAGTGATTCTGCTGAATGTAACCTTCATTAATACAAAATGCAAAAGAAAGGATAATGCATCAGTGGAATCACTGATAAACATCTGACGCATGGAAAGTACAATGCAGAAACACCACAGCAGTGAAACCTTCTTAAGAAATGGATGTTAAAAAAAATCTTGAAGACTATAACTGTACCTCATTCAGAGCCAATATGAGCATTGTATCGCAGGAAAAAAAAAGAAACAAAGTGTATTTCCATGACTTTAAAATGGGATTGAATGCAATAAGGGCAGGCTGTTAAACCCATCCACTATTCCTTCCCTGCCATTTTGCCCAGGACTCATGCTGAAGCAGTCACTCATGCATGTCTGCCCTAACACATCATTGCAGATCAAAGCATGGCTGGGTTATGTAAAGCTGAAAGGGCTAATAGAGTGACCACATCCAATACAAAATGTATTACTGTGCATTTGCTTGTGACAGGGATTGATGGGATACATTACCCAATGAAATTGGGGGCTTCTGCAGCACAGGCATACTGTACTCCAATACAGCCCCCGTGCTGCAAACTGTTCTGGTGCTACTTAAGCACAAAGCATGGCTGGATTTGAACAGTTGGTAAGCTCTAAGTGGAGGTGTTCCTCTAATTTTGTTTCATCTATATGGAAGGTCTTTTTTTAGGTTTGCATCCACTTCATCCTTTTGTGCATTTTTCCTCACATTTATTTCTCCATACATAGATGTTTTATATAAAGTCTTTATATAAGCCATAAAGAAATTGACCTATTCTCACTCTTCAGAGTCTGTTCCCAGTTTTACTTCCTTCCCTCTGTGTCAGGCAGGTAAAACGGGCATCACTACAGCTCAGACAGCTATCAGAGTTGAGACTGGCGTTTTGGACAAGGAGCAGAGGACATTATGGATTACTTAACGTTTTAGAACATGCTGTCAGAGTGGAAAGCGTACTTGTACGAGTCCACTGCTGAGGGAATGCGACAAAGAGTGGCAGTTGTGATGATAAAAACTGAGCCGCGGGGAGTCATAGACTGAAGAGTGTTTTTGCCCCAGTTGCCCACTGATGCCAGCAGGGACTGAGTCACCATTCGGCAATGACTTTCACCTTGGACCATGTTGACTGGAGTGTGTTTCTGATGCCACTGTAGAGGAGTGCTGGTGTGTGTGACAGCAGGGCCATTTAAACTGCCTTCAGTCATTAACTGACAGATATAACAATTACCAACAGGAACATACAGTAGGATGGACTGTGAAGCATGCCACATCTCTTTTGTGCTATAGCAGCTGTGCATGAAGGCTCAGTGTGAGCTGTTAACTAAATGACATAACTCTACTGTGATGAAACAAATCAATGCTGGTGTTCATATTGATAATTCTTACCAAATATTATTATTAAAAAAAAAAATGTCATTTCAAAGGTTGAAAATGGCTCAGTAAGCCAACTACTGTTTTAAATTGGCCCTGAACTTTGCAAGGCCAGTGCTTAGGGATGTCACGAGAACCGATACTTCAATACCAAGTCGATAAAACCTGACAGCACATGGTACCGTAGGTAGTGGGGAATTTAGGGCTTGAGACGACTTCCCTGATTGAAATGAAATTTCTCTGATAATGCTATGTTGTGAACAATAAATGTGTGTTGAAACTGGCAGGAGGAGAGCTAATAACACTTAACGTACTGACGTTGCATTGAGTTACATTGTGGTGTGTTCAGGGTCAATTTAAATATCATCATAATGTTCAAATCTTATAAAAAAATGTTTTTATTGAGAAACTTCAGGTGGATCATCATGGATTAATGATAAATTTGCACAAAAATATGCAAACAGTAATAAAGGTGTATATGCTAAATGGTATAAATGGTGCTAAATGGTATCCTCCCACAGTCCAAAGACATGCAGGTTAATTGTTGACTCTAAATTGCTCGTAGGAGAATGTGGGGTTGTCTGTCTCTATATGTCACCCTGTGATACCTGTCCAGGGTGTACCTCATCTTCACCCAGTGTCAGCTGGGATCGGCTCCAGCGCCACCATGACCCCAAATAGGATAAGAGGTTACAGATAATGGATAGATGGATGGATAATGTCAACACACTCTAATCAGAGGTGGGCTGCCTATCCCTATTCGAACGTTTGCTACCATTATTCTGCTAACATTAATGTTGTGTTACCACACAGAGACTGCCCCCCCCCCATCCTCTCTTGTCCTTGCATTACCTCAGCTCCAAGAGCTCCAGCTCTGGGCATTGTTGGCGCTGGAGCCAATGGCTTGAATTGATGCAGCTCGGACCACCACGGTCCTCCACCACACTAATTTCCGCTTCAGGGGATGGTGGAGGGCCCTTTGTGGCATAGGTGCCTTGTGATTGTGTGTTGTTCCTATTTTTCTCTGGCTAGGGGAAGTCACTTAGCCTCTCCTGCCTCACACAACCCACATTTTTCAAAGCACGATGTCCCATCACTTCAGTGGAGTTCAGCTCTTGTGGAATCTGTTCCAAAGAGCTGGCCCAGCACCTTTACTCATACATTATATGTTGTTTTATTTCTTTGATTTGACACCTATCTGTAGTCTAGAATAGTTACAGTATCATGCTAAACCTACCATCTCTTGTTGTGCATCACCATGATAGCTGTCGGTGAGGCTGTTGGTGGTACTGTTGGTAGTAAGCAGAGCTATTACACAGATGCTAATTGTTTTTTTGTCCCTTACTGATTGCACATAGCTGTGCTGTTAATAGTAATGTAATGAATGGTACATGCAGCGGCTGATGTTTTTGGGTAGTATTCAGAAATGTTTGCTTTGAGTACATGATAGGGAGTTTATGCTAACAGCCAGCTGAACCCACCCACTCCCTGAAGCTGAGCTGGTTTTAACGGCTGACTGTTTTCATGCTTCATCTGATTCTACCCTACCTTCCCATTAGGCTTCTGAAACCTCATGGGATGTGTTGGAGATGCTAGAAAGTAACCGTGGTTGTGCCTTTGTTAAAATAACGAGGTGCTAAGATTTTTTTATAAATCCGGCGGCAGATACCCATTTTCCCTCATATGAATAAAACAGCTTTTTGGGGGAAAAAAATCATACCTTTTTGTGAAAAATGGAGAGAAAAATGTTGACTTTTTCTTCAAGGTTACCAGGATCCTCTGCATTTAGTGCAATTGTCAGACCATCTCTTAGAGCCTTGACTCAACCGTCAGTGATGGGCTAATTACTGTTTGAGTTGTCCTTGGATTTAGACCAAGGTCCAACACCGCAGCCCTGGTTTACATGCTTTATCTAAAGGTGAACTGAGTCAAGAAATAATCTTGATTGAACTCTTAAAAAGCTTTATTAATCCCATGCTACCTAGCAAAGTTGTTAGCTTTTATGAGCTGCTGTCAAATTAAAAAAGTCTATGCATTTCGATTTGTGTTTCAAAGGAGGATCTCAGCTAAATGGAGAGCAGGCAAAGCAGGCGAGCACTAAATCATGTTGACAATTGCTAATGAATATTCCAGGTGCCAGAAAAAGCAGACTGTGGAGCTTTACTGCCTCCTAGATGATGTGAAACAAGACCCCAGGTAGAGGATTTACACTAGACATCATGAGCAGCCGTGTACTTTCCTCAGTATTCCACAGCATATGAGAACTACTTTGAGTACGTCAAAAGCACCAACTTTTTTTCCCTTGAAAAAATAAGTGATGCCTCTGGTGGTTCACAGACAAAAGCATTGTCACGGCACCTGGATTACAGCATTTCACAGAAGTTCTCACAGTTTTTTTTTGAGGAAGAAAGGGGGGAAAGCAGGAGAGTAAATACAAAGCACATTGGCTGCATTGCAAAGAATCTAGCTGATGCCTTCTTTTCCAGATTGCTGAGCAGCTTCCTCAGTTTGGAATGTAACGAGGAGCATGGACTGCCTCATGATCAATTACTCCACTTGTCAAACTCACAACTCCGCCAACTTTTTTGTCAATGACCTTTCACCCTGGAACATCAGCTCTCGTCCTCGCTTTTGCTTTGCCAGCTGTGTTCGCTGTAAACTGCTGTCGCACATATTCAGAACGCCAAATGGTCATTCATCTTGAATAACATAAAATAATAAACTAATCCCTGTAATCTTTAGAATAACATTATCAGAAGAATTGATCTCATTTCAAAGCACTGCTGTCTTGTCTCTCAGCCAGGTGGGTGTATATTTTTGTTGGTGTTCCTGATAAAGTAGAAATTATTGACACAGCTTAGCAGTGTGTTCAGTAGTTGTGTTGTGTTTGCTGTAGACACTCTTTAGAAAGCCTATGGTAAAAGCAAAATGTCTTACTTAAAACTATTGCATTCAACAGAATATCAAGAATTATAGGCTGTAACTTGGAAAAGGAAAATGCAGGGGTTTTATTAACTTGGTGCAGAACTGACATGACTAAAGAATGTGACATAACTAAGGTTATAGAGGACTGATTTTATTGTTGAAATGAGCATCATAATTCATGTTAGCCCAGTCTCACCAAATGGCAATTCTTCCTTTTGGTGTGTCATTTCATGCAATGTAGTCTGTACTGACTTCAATTTAAAGGCATCCATGTGAATATGCTGCACTCAGAGCTAAGAATAAAAGTGGGATAGAGGCTGATTATAGCCGGTGAGCGTGGAGCTGGATGGGTCCAACAAACACAGGATTTTCAACAGGAAGCTTAATTTATGTTACTGACGTGTTTTCCATATTTATCTTAAGTTGTTTACGTACGTATTTTACTTAATTTATGTACTTATTTTAAGCCCAACCATGATGTTTTTCCTAAACCTAAATAAGTGGTTTTGTTGCCTAAACATAAGTGTGACTGTTTCACAGTAACGTGGTGTTAAATGACATGAAAACCCGTTTCACAACGTTAAAGCAGCACTAAGCAAGACTGCAGCTAATCTGATTTAAAAAAAGTTATTTTTATAAAATGGTCACTATATCGTGACAGTAGTGCCTGAGACGGTAATCTGTGGAAAAAAAAAAAAAAATCGTGCCTCTGTGTCCTCCTGTGTGCTCCCAATGGCGTCTGCACATTGGAGGAAAACAACCAATCAGAGCTGATCTGGAGTCTGTCGTCTCTGAGCAGCTGTCAATCGCTCGCGAATGCCAATCAAACGGTCAAACTAGGCAGCGCTGATCAAATATGAATCAATATTCTGTTACTGTAATGGCTTTCACTCCTCAAATGTTTTCAGAAACATCTTGTAGTTACTGTTTAGCTGTAAAATGAGAACGTTTGTGACCCGGCAGCCATGTTGAGATCAGTTGCGGAAATTCCAAGCAGTGCCCACCAGTCATCGCACAGCCAATAGGAACGCTCCCTCTCTGAAATGACCTGTGATTGGCCAAAAAAATTTTAAAGCCTGAAAACGGAGCCATGAGGAGGTGCAGAAGTCTAGTTTTCTCTCAAAACACTTTAATTACAATATGCTGAAAAGTTATCATAGAATTGTTACCCAGTGGTGCCAAAATATTCTGCCAATTGAAGCTTTGACCCTGTGGTGTGAAATTACATGTGAATGTCCTTAAAATGTCATGCTATTTATACTGCACGTCTTCCCATGAGATCAGCTTGCTCGTGTTCTTTGACCTGATAGATGTCATCATAATCTTGTGCTTTGAGTTCCTGTTTTTGAAATTTCAACAGGTGATAAAATTGAACATAACCTATGGGATTAATGGTTCAGCCCATGTTGGTTAAAGAGTAGAGTTGTCCTTGAAACAAAACTGTGCAGCATGCTGTCCTTATTCCAGGTATTTGAACATTAGGTGTGACAGAATGAAACCATCTAAATGTGTTTTCTGCATGCTTTCCTGAGATTATTGGTTTGGTCTTTTCAAAGAATAATACTTATTCTCCCCCCTCAGAGTATGGCTTAATCTTACCTCTGCCTTTAATCATCATCATTCTTGTTAACTACAACTATCCCTGAAACCCCTTTTTCAGGCCGCCTTAATTAATGCTGTTCAGTTGCACTGTCCCGGACAAACTATATGTGGCAGGGCTCAACAAAGATGGATGAGTTCATTTATCAAGCCTCATGTTTTGCTAACACTGTGTGGCCAAGTGCCCAGCAGCCCACGTAGAGTCTCCAGGTCAGTTTAACCTTGAGCACAGGGGGTGTATCAGTACTGTAAGCAGCTGTAACCCTGCCAAGAGGCAGGGGCACCTTTCACTGGCTGCACTACAATAAGCAGTCATTGTCAGCGAGATTCAATTGTTTTTAAATGGAAATGTCCTTAGCCAGAAGGCTACAGCTAAGGTCTCTGTTCCACTGGCAGATGCTATATATTTATACCACAGCCAACACTGCACAGCTGTAACTTATGTTGTGCTACCAAAGCTAGATCAGTATCTAAACCCACATATCTGTAGGATACGTCAGATGAGGCTCTTTGTTCTTGCTGTCCTGCTACCAGCAGGGCCTTAGGGTGACTATGTTGGTTCACCTGCGGTTTGCTCACCCATCCATCATTTTGACTTAGAGCAGGATATTTTGACAACTAGGGGCCAGTTTTCAGTGACCGTGATTTTCTATTTATAGTTCCTGGAGAATGTTGACACCAGACCTTTTTCAGCCATCATCAGGCTAGAAATATTGACTTTACATGCAAAATATCTCATAATCAATGAGTGATATTTTCTTGAAACATGCTGAGGACGTTCATGATTGAACAAGTTTTGCATTTCTAGCCTTTCTAGTGTAAGTAATCTAAGTATCATCCAGCAATGCACTGCACTGGCCAATCAATATGCACATTCCCGGTAGAATACTTGTCTCACAGTTCTATATGTATTACTGAAATTTGGACTTACTGGATGGAACCATCACAATACCATTCCCAGTCTGAACAGTGGCTCAGGCTAAGAATACTATTAGTATGCTCAATGTGTCCAACACTTTTATTCTACAGAATGAACACTGAAAGTAGTTGAAGTAGCTCCTCTAAACTAGCATTGCATAGGTGGACTCTAAGTACGAGATTACTACTTAGAGAAGACTCTAAGTATGGGTAACACTGTTTTCTCTAAATTGTAAATTAAAATAACCAAATCCATTTTAAGTATTCTACAGTCTCAGTCCCTGTTTTAAGATTGTTTTGAGACAGAAAATGCACCTCCAACAAGGCATTAATCATGAAGTCAGTAGCAGTATGGCAAGAGGAATAAATCAAAGGCTGCTTTGGTCCCTGCCCCCAAGTTTGGCACCAAAACAGGACCTACTCATCACACAGCACTCCGACTTATAGCCCGCAGGCATGGTTGTGACATTTCTCAGTTTTAAGATACAGAGAGGAAAATGCTAATGAAGTGGCTGGATGGAAAATGTCAGTTTTTTGAGGAAATGCCGCTCTGTGTTTTGCGGGCTGTGCTTACGTGTGCCTTCGTGTCATGTTGGAGAGGCAGAAAAGTGACTACAGGCTGACTTTTGACTTTTTCTCCAACCCCAGGGGCCATGGCAGAAATGCAGAGCCACAACAATGGCTGACTCTTTCTGCCTGGAAAGAGGTGGGGAGGTTGGGGGCATTGGAAGGGGTGCTGGGGGGGTTTATCTTAGTCATGGTAATTGGTTTGCTGGTGTGGAAGTAGGATCATTCGAGAAAACCTCATTCAGTCTGACTCCCTCCCATTTATCTGTCTGGAAGGCTGCAGGGAGAAAGGGGAGAAGGATAGAGAGACGGAGGGAGGGAGTGAAGGAGTGCTGCTGCAGAGGCATTTTCATACAAAGGCTGGAGAAAGTGAGTGAGTGTGTCTGAAGGCTCAATCTGATGCCAGCCTGAAGTGAAGGCTATTTTTTTTGCATCCTGTCAAATAGTGCTTACTTTTTACCCATTGGCAGCCCCCTGTGATGCCTAATGTGCCTGTTTGCATGCACGTGTAAAGGGGTGAGGTACGACTTCAATATGACAGGGCAGGAGTGCCATCATCAAATCATTTCTCAATTTCAGATTAGATTAATGAAGGCGGAAATTGAGCCGCTCTTTTTGGCTCAGCATTGTCTTTAAGCAGAATGACTGATTCACAAAGTGCCGTAATGCATATTCTCAGGTTATCGGTACAGGTTTTATTAACTGGCGATGACGCTGATGAAGAGACTTGTGTGAGGACTCGGCTCAAAGACTTATACTTGGTGTTTAACATGCCTGTCCTATAGCGCTGTTGCTGAGGCAGCAGGGTCCAGCTGCACAGATATCTCCCCAATCACACACCATCAGCGAGCTGTTTTAATGTGTCCCAAGTGGCAACCACTGTGACTGAGTACTGAAACCACTGCAGAGCTGCTGTAGCTCCCATCCTGACGTTGGCCACTCGTGCCGATTCCAAAAACATACATTGCAGTCGTCTTTGAAGTCGACAGATCCACATTTTTAGGCATCTGATCCTGTTTTGGTGTCGACTTGGTTTTTGTATCACTTGTCCTATAAAAATGGCTAAAGAAGTAACTGCATCATGTTTCAAATAACATGCTTTAAATGCCAGTGGTGAGTATACCCTTAGATTCACCTCTAATAACTAGTAAGCTGTGTTTACTGAGAGAAATGTATCTCTCACATCTTTTACTCTGTGGCCCAATTTCACAGGTGATCGGATATGTTCCTCTGGCCTGCTCTCCCAGCTCTGTTCAATTTGTTGATGTTGCTATCTTTCAACTTTTGCCCACCTTGCAATTTGTTCTCCTGGCCCCAATCTCTGTTTATGGCCTGCCTATTTGATTTATTTATTTACGTATTTATTTATTTCACAGTGTCGTCATTGTTGAATTTTTCCCGTTTTTGAATGGAGCAGGGATTTTCCACACGACACACAAGCGAGTCTTGTGAGGGTCAGCGCACATAGATGAATGATATAAGAAGAGAAGGGGGAAGTCACCGCTGGGCTTTCTGTCTGAGGTTGTAAGGCCTGTACCATGCTAGTTGCCAAGGTGACAACTAAACTCCCACGGCGATGCATCATCAAGCCTAAAAGGGAGTGTGATGGAGAGGAAAGAATTTGGAGGAGCAGATTTATTATTTTTTTTATCTGAAGTCATTTGTACCTCTCCTTATAAAGAGAAAACAAACCAGCCATTGCTCTAAATGATCAACATTAAGAACATATATATCAATATTACAGAAAAACATTTTCTCTCAGTTTCTACGTTGTTATAGACGGAGGTTAAGAAAGGGGATGTTCGTCCATTCAACACTTCAGACCAGAGCCAGATCTTTGACCTTTAATCCAGCAATACCCCGCAGGGAATTAACTATTAATGTAGGATATTTTAGAGAAGGTGGTTGTGGCTCAAAGGTAGAGCAGGTCTTCCACCAAAATTACTCCTGAAGGCTGTGCCATCGGTGTGTGAATGAGTATTTAGATTAGATCCTGATGGGCAGGTTTGCACCTGGCAGCCTCTGCCATCTGCGTATGAATGTGTACGATGTGTGAATGCTGACATGTAGTGTAAAGTGCTTTGAGTGGCCAGAAGACTAGAAAAAAGCATTATATGAGTGCAAGTCCATTTACCATTTACTGCTGGTAAGGTGCCAACCGACCCATCCCTAAATGCACCCAGCCCGGTCGCACTAAATGGTGTATGAATGACACTGTACTGTAATTCGCGAGTCATTCTGTGTGCAATAACGAAGCCCTTTTTGCTTTTTTCGTGTCATTTCCACGCCATGTAGTCTGTACTGACTGAAATGTCAACACGTATTTCAGACTTTTAACCAGGAGACAGGTGTTCCCGTCCCGTGTTGTTGAGTTATTTTAAAGTTATGTTAGTGAGTTATGTTCTGCTCATATTTTACCTTGTTTACATACTAATTTTAAGCCCAACATGGTATTTTTCCTAAACCTTAGTGGCTTTGTAGCCTCATCCTAACTGTGTGATTACCATAGTGTTGTTACGTGTCATAAAAATGATGTGAAAGAGGTGTACATGACATGCTAAAAGGCTAAAATGCCTTCTCATGACAAGCCAAATGTCCTTGTAGTAATGCGCTGTTTATCGCCTTCCCATGAGATTGTGATGATGCACCAGTCACAGCTGGGCTAGAACTCCACAACCATCCAGGTGTAATGCATGACTAAATGCCTCATAATAGCAAGACATTGATTATGTGTTTTGAGCGGTAAGCAGACATGAGACGGGTATTAGAGGGTTACTTGAGTTTACAAAATCACACACTGTTGCTACAGCCTTTGTTTTCCACAGCAGCTTCGTATTTTAGACTGTGGTGAACACTGCAACCTCTAGGGGCCACTAGCTGAGTAAGCATTACTGCAAAATGTTTGTTCCTCTCTATTGCAGAAAAACATATGCAGAGATAATCCAAAGGTCTTTATTAAAGATATGATTGAAAGAGCTCATTTGTGAGCTGAAAAACTGGCATGATCCAGCAGCGCGTCAACACCCAAAAGCTGTACATTATGCATTGCATTGTGGAGCATGCATGGCTGCCTGGGCCTGCACTCACACGGATTTTGATGCATCAGCAACACCGCCTTCTGCACTCTCTAACTCTTGTCCATCACCCCTGCTATTCATAGAGCCCATTAATGATTTATTGAATAACAAATCGTGAGTAATGGAACCCTAATCCGTCATCCTACTGCCGTAATGCTCGTGGCTTCAAAGATGCTTTCTTTATTTAATTTTCAAGATTTCCAAATTGAATTTCACAATTGCTAATGGAATAATTCAATTTCATTTCCAGGGAATGGAACTTGGTTTGAGAGCCGGTGGAGGCGAGCTGACCTCTTTGAACTTACACTTGCTTTTACACAATGAGGAAAACAAGCCCTCTTCCTCCTATTCTGTTGCTATTCCTGTCAAGTGCAGATGTACGACTCTCACTTGAATTAGTCTTACCATTCAGTTGGGTGCTGTTGACATGTTTTATAAAGTCAGATGACATGACAGTTACGGAGAGCTGCAGTGCGGTGAAGACTTCTGCTTTTAATAATAGCAGACAGATTAAACCTCTTTTATTTCTCGCATTCTTAGATCAATCCATAAAACCAGATGGCCTGTGAAGATGTATTGTGTGTGCAGTGGGGAAAAGCAATATCATACATATTTTTAATTGGTTCCCCAAGGGCACTTGATGAAAAGCAAGAACTAATTTGAAATAACCTTTTTCCTTATTTTTGAAAGAAAACATATTAAGTCTCCACTGTATTCTTAACATACACAGAAAGGAAATTGCTGCTCCAGTGTGTATAAGCAAATGTGAGATACATTTCGAACATCAGGCAAGTTTACACTACAGATGCATTTCATCTCTTCTCTGCAGATGTTCTTCACTCCACACACACACACACACACACACACACACACACACACATATATATATATTTTTTTTTACTACAAATCTGCACACTTTACTTTTTTGCTGACCATTTTCCAATTCTTGCAAAATTTTAAATTTAGTCCCGTAATTTTCCACGCAGCCATTAGTTTCCATTAAGATCCTTGCAGTGTAACAATAATAATAATAATAATAATAATAATAATAATAATAAATAGCCAGGTCCTAGCCAGGATTTTTAGTATTCAATTCATGAGTCCAAGTCTGTCCAATAGTGGACAATAATACATCCCCTCAAACGATTTTATAATGTTTTATATTGTTCCTTTTTTGAGTTAACTATTTAGTTAATTGTACTTTTAGAAACAATAGAAAAATGCCTCTAGATTATATTCTAATTCTAAAACCCAACAACCTGATGTGCAAAAATCAAATGCTGTGATTGACTGGATAAAACCATTGGTATGGTCCTTTCTTATATCCATTGTTATGGTCCATACACACCAACTGCATCCCTGTTGTGTGAATGCATCAGGCATCAATATTTCAGTATAGCAGGCCAAGGCACATAAACAAGCAAACTGTTGCAGCGTTGTTACAGTACAGATGATATTGGAGCTATATTGGATATATTGGCTTTAGGTTATTTAGCGGATAAGCAAAAAATATACTTCCAACTGCAGGCAGGGCCACCCATAAGGGGTGAAAAGGTAATTGCTCTCTGGGGCGTCATGCTCATCCTAAATATAAGCACTTATTTTATTTTATTTTGCTTTAATAAATGCAGCCTGCTTCATAATGAAAACTCCCTTTCCTAAGTCTTTTTTTGGAAGCAACCACTGCTGAAAAGAAAAGGCAGGCTCCCGGCTGCATAACTTGAGAAATTTCAACCGAATAGACTGTTGTCAGGCTATTAAATGGGTGTTATCAGCTGCTAAGCCCCATACATGTGGGTCAAGAAGGGCGTACTACGCCCACTAGTAGGCTTTATCATCGACTCAGATGGTAGATCACCGAAAGATGGTATAAAAGAACATGACAGCAACATCTAGTGAAGGGTGGAGCTCCGGGACGATGGATAAGGCACAAAACACAGGGTTTCCACCCAGGAAACTGGGTGTCTTTATGTTTGTAGTTATTTTAACCCAAAACACGAACTTAACTTAAGTGGCATAAGTAAGTTTTAGTTTTATTGCCTAAACCCAAAGATGAAGTTTTGCTCCCTTAAACCTAAATAAGTCTTTTTGTTTGTTGTCAAAATGTGTCGTTTCATTCAGTTTTACAACATGATAGAAGATGTTGCTTTTAAGTTTGACTTTTACAATGTAGTAGGCACAGTAGGCCCCTAACGACCCATACCTATGGGGCTTATAGTGACTGATAACGCCCATTTAATGGCCTGATAACAGTTGAATCAGGTGGAAATTTACTGATCTAAACTATTAGCTAATTTGTAAAGCAGATTTGGGGAGGGCACGTTCACTGGACCTTTTCAGGGCTGAGCATTTCTGTCGGTGGGCCTGACGACAGGCACAGCGGCAGATATTGTCACATTTATGACACAGCTTCCCATATAAAAGCAGAACATTAGGTGCAATTCAGCACTGATGCAGTTGGCGTGAAGCAGCCTTGAAACACTAAATGCAGATGACTTTTCTGTGTAGTTCAGTCTGATGTTTTCAGCCTCAGATTCAACGAGTCTGACTGCCCTTAGGTTTAAGAAGTGCGCAGATGGTTATGAGACTCATGCTTGCTGTAATCCCCAGGTTATGGAACATAGTTACGTGATTAATTAATAAGCTCCACCAGGCTGAAGGTATGCTGTGGTTTGGAGCCAGGAAAATGTCCCTGACTCCCCACTCACAGCAGGACTGTTCCAAGCGAGCTGGAACATGTGCAGTAGAACCTAAAACCCACAAATAAACAATCCAACCGTGTGTCACCGGGAATGAATAAGGAGCTCTTATTGAGACACCGTGCATCTGAATAAATGATTCAAGCGTGTGCGGGAGAGTGTAACTCTGAAGATGTGCTTTGTGTAAGACCATCCTTGCTACATGATTCAGCCTGCAGGAGCTGGCAATGTGTTGACTTTCAGGTAACAGGACAGCATCCAAATTCCCCCTCACCTTTGTGAGACATGTACAAAAGATTTTTTACAGCTCACACTCTGTGATACAATCTGGAACACCTTTATCCAGCTCTACTTACTGTACACTATACACTAGGACACTAAACAAGTTATTCCCCATACAGAAAGAAATATTCTAGACCCCAAACTGCAGCATTTTCATTTCATTTTCAGCTGCAATAATCACAATGCAGCTTCTTGCTCATATAGATGATTATGTAACATTTTCATTCATGCATTAAAATAATTAAACTTCTCTCGTACCCTGAAACATAAGTCATCTTTATGTTCATCATCCCATGAATTACAGTAGTTCAGAACTCTTGCTGTATATTTCCCTTTTAAGGGCTGATCAGTCACTTTTTTGGGTGGTTGGTTAGAGATTAGAGACCTTTATTACTGTCATCTAGTGACATTTGATGTTTGGACATCAATGTCACTTCATTGTTTCCTACAAATCATTTGCACCAAATCTTTATTAATAGCACTCTTTGTGATAAAAAGCGTTTGGTCTACATGTTTGCCAACAGCATAATAATTTAATTGTTAATGGTGTTAGACTGCAGTTAGTGGAAGGAATGGCATTTTGCAGGATACAATGTTCTATGTGGTTGCTGTGGTCAATTAACATGCTAGATGGTTCATTTGTTGGACCTTTTAAGACTGATGTGCCAAGTGTTCGTGACGTACAAACTAATTCAGTTACACCCTGCTTTTTTAACAGCTTTTGTTGCCTTATCTGCTATCTGTACTATACAATTAACATCATACAGTACATTCATAGTGGCTGTTGCTGCCATGGCCTCGTTTTTTCCTGAGGGAGCTTGCCCGTGTGCAACAATTATTTCTGATGTCTGATTCTAATGTCAAGTTATTTACAAGTATAAAAGGATTGGAAGTTAAAATATGAGATTGTTCAGCCAACATCCTAATGTTACCAAGAGAAATTATGATCTCAGTGTATATTCTGATCCTATCCAATATCCTTGATAACCTTCAGAGTTATATGCAGTAGTGCAACCACCATGTCTTTGTAATTAGCATTTATTCATGCAGATGCTGCTGCCGTGAAATGTTAACCTATGCTGTTCTCTCTGAACTGTTAGCCTTTACAGTTCATATCATCAGTGTCATTCACCCCTTTAAAATGAAAGTGTGAGGAAACTTAAAGCAAAGTATCCGGCAATTATGGCACATTGTGAAAGCTATACAAAGAAAGATGTTATTGATGATATTTTGGAGTGAATAACTTAAATCTTCTTGCAGTGCAGTGTAACTTATGTTGCATTCAGCTGTTACCACTGATCTCCTTCCAACAATTCTTTCTTGATACTGTCTAAGTTGGAGCATAAACAAATGTGTGTCTCCTTGCACTGTGGGCTCCATGGGTACTCCGTTCACTGCGCGAGTTCAGGTCAGAGTATCAGTGCTGCTTTGAAACAACATGATGAAATACACGGTTCTCAACATGCACCACTACTTCAGGATCTTCAAAGATGATGCCTGTCGGTTCTGAGGTCAGGATGGAGGGAGGAACACCGGGATAGCAGCACCAGATCTTACACCTACCTACCTGATATAATTCTAAGGATTCGGCCTTCCGTGCTGACTTGTGAGCACACCTCATGCACTTTGACATCTTATGGAAGCTGTTTTCCATATTTTTATGTCCATGTCTCTGTGGTATGATGCAGGAGATAATGGAGAACTATGGTATGCCTACCCAGGCCTCTTCTATTACCAAAAATACACATACTATATGTTCTAACACAGTATATAAAAAAGTTTCCCAAAATTAAATGCCTCAAATTCAACTTAAAATTAACATTAAAAAACCTTACTGAAATAAAATGTATTAACAAAACTGGAAATCATTAAGCAAAACCAACAGAAACATAAATAGAAGGATTGTAAACAAAAAAAAAAAAAAAAAGAGAAGCAAAATCCTTGAAAACCACTGATCAACAGAGCTAGGACTGAATGGGGAAACCAAGGAGAAACCTGTTAGGTTGTTAATTCACAGCCTCTGATGTTGGTTGCTTTAGCGCTATGCAGAAAATAAATGGGCCCCAGAACAGGTTTGAGGAAAAGGAGGGAAGTTTTAACTATTCTTTTTAATTCTGTTTTATGAGCCACAGAAGATTCTCCTAACAACAATTACACTCGGCAGATAATGATGGCTTAAATATATACTCAACTGGGGCCTCGTAATTAAATGATTTGAGGGGGTATGCAGCGAGCTGTGATTGTGTGCCAGTGACTGTTTTGTTTCAGATAATTCTAATACTGGGCATATGGAGCATACAGGACTTCTCTCCTAGTTTGGCTGGTGTAGAGAGGCAAAAGTGACATCGCTCCCATTCATGCTGGTAATGGAAGGCTCCTTGCTTGACTAAAGCTCCAAAAAAGCATGGCATTTGGATTGTTTTGGTTACTTGAACTTTAAGAGGGATTTGACATGCGTGCTCATTCAATGAATAAAAATGATGTGAAGCGAGTGTGTGAGCGAGCCGAGGGAGCTGCACCCTGTGATGCTGTGTTGACTTGCTCATCAGAATTTCACGAGTCATTTTGATCTTTAACATCGTCATCTCCACGCGGTGCGTCAAAATCTGTCAAGTTTCCACTATTCAGATGACAGATTGTCATTAAAAAGATGGAAGTAACTGAGTATGTGTTGAATAATTTTTGTCATTCTGATTGTTGTTCCGCGAGGATGTAACATTTTATTTTGGTAGGTAAATGTGAGCAGTTGGCTGGCATTCCTGTGATAGCTGGCAGGCAGTAGTGAAGCTAGTTGGAGCTAATGCATAACAAATATCACTACCTGCGGAGCTCGTTTCAATATGGCATCTTGCTGCTGTTTGGTCTGTTTCAACTTCTTTTTGGTGACCTTTCAGCGCCCAGCTATTGTGATGACAGCTGTCTGTGACGGTTCTTACCATAGAACAAGAAGT
Source organism: Pterois miles (assembly GCA_947000775.1). Classification (NCBI taxonomy): domain Eukaryota; kingdom Metazoa; phylum Chordata; class Actinopteri; order Perciformes; family Scorpaenidae; genus Pterois; species Pterois miles. The sequence goes on along the minus strand of CAMQGK010000052.1, from coordinate 32,462,106 downwards.
ATGCTCGCTGTTACGTCACCCACTGGTTTGTGGACTGATGGTTTGAAGCCTGGAGTTCAGTATTTTGACCATCGCCATCTTGGTTTTTGCAACCAGAAGTGACACGAGACAGTGGAGCTAAGTACAACCGAATGCTGAGTGAGACATTTTTAGGAAAAATGTTTCAATTAAGTTAATTAATTTAAGCTGTAAGATGAAAACACGATCAAGTCCTAGACTGGACAATGCCATGGTAGTGACCTGTCAATCACAAGGCAGCTCCACCCTAAAGCATCCCCTGCTTTATGGTCTATTTGATTCTAAACGGGACCAGAATTTACTAAGTGATCATCATGCTGTGTTGAAGACAACTTGAAATTAGTGATTGAGACCATAAACTCATGTTTACCATGTTTACTGAGGTAATAAACCAAGTGAGACGTAGGCTCATTTTCTCACAGACTTCTTTTTGCAACCAGAGGAGTCGCCCCCTGCTGGCCACAAGTTTAAGACACCTCAGCACTGGCTTCACTTTTCAGACCCGGAAGTTACCACCTGGTTCTTGCGTGTCCTGTTCTCTGAAGGAGGATAATTGCCAGTGTTTTCTTCTGTATATATCAAGGACTGGACAAAATTGCAACCTCATGGTGTGATTGATTGAGAATTTACAACATGGCAGATCCTCAGAGTCTTCGTTTGATTGTCTCCTGGAGAACTCCCTCATGGAGGACTTCACCCCATTCTCCCACTCCTACTTCTGACAGACCTTGGGCATGCTGGCACTTTTAAATGAAAAAACGCCCTCCTCTGAGTCGGATCAAATCACGGTGAGGCTGGTGCACACAGATCATCCCTCAGAGCTGCAGAAACACAGAAGCTTTTACTCCAAGCAAGCCCAGTGAATTCACAGAGGACCCTAAAAGCCATGTAGCCTGTCAGACTGTATTTATAGAATGTCCCCTAGGCAGCCATGTCCTGATTCTGGGAAAACACAATATAATATTAATATAGTGTGAACAAAACAATGGAGGGATCAGGCATTATGTTGGGGCAGATGTAGACAGTGTCTATAAATCAAGCGCAGAGTTATGAACTCCTGATAAAATGCTGTTGTGGACACATCAGGGAGTAGACGTACAGGCGACAGATGTATGTTTTCACTCAGGTGTTATATCTAGCTTGGATCTTAACCCTCATCTTAACATTTTCAATTTGGAGTCATTGTCTCACACCAGAAGCAGTTATCACATTTAGTGCCATTCATCAACATGGAACGTGCTGCAGCAGCAAAGTAGTGGAAATAATAGATGTCAAGGCTGAAACCAATAATATCCTGGTTTCTATTACATCAAGACACATGATTTAATTGGAAGTGTCATGATGACGTTACAAAGTATGAAATATTGATATCACTTTTTTTGTGTCACTCCTCAGAAATGCATTTTATATTTACCTCAGCAGCTGCTGTTACAAACAGTCTAAAGCCTCGCGGGCTTTCTTTCCATGCGGCTTGCGTTTAGCATAATAGGCACAGTAGTGCACTGCCCCAACGTTTTGCCTCTGTCAGCCCTATTAATCGGAAGTCAAATCACTTCCATTAGATTTCTGGGGTAAAGCATTTGGCTGCTGGGATTTGCTGAAGCAGGACAGAGTGAGAGAAAAAGGCAGGAGAGAGGGAAAGATAGAAAGAGGAGCACAAGGCAGAGACAGAATGGCTGCTGCTGATAAGCTGCAGGCAAGAAATACGCAAACCACCGCAGTATATGAGAATGATGAATCAGGGATAATAGTCACCCCGCAGTGAATGTTGTCATCATGGGACATTTTCTTCAGAGACAACATTTACCTGTCACAGCATCTGCGTTCAGAGGAGCAATAATGGGCTTTGTTCCCAGGCTTCAAGGTGCAGCTGGGGTGCGACGGTGGGGGTGGTACGGCGTTTTATAGGAAGAGCAGCCTTGGGGGAATGAATTCACTTTCTCTGATTTGTGCAGATTGTGCTAAATGGGCCAGGTAATAATTGCTGGCAAAAGTTAAGAGGTCATTCCCTCTGTATTCATTTAAGTTTGTTTTTTACTGATCTTTATAGCTGTACTAGTTTTACCGTGGTGATGGCCTAACTGGCAGCAAGATGCTTAATGATTTAAAATAAAAGAAAGTGAAGTAAATATCTTCAAGTAGATTCTGTTAAGTTCAGTTCAGCTCAGTATTTTTTATCGGCTTCAAGGGGAAATTTGCAGCAACATAAAAGAACACATAATAGAAGGTAATGTAAAAACATAAATCTAAAACACACACGGTGTGTGACGCATCAGCAACACCTGTATTAAGCCATAAAGCTGCATCTCAATCCACAGAGACTGGATGGCATGAGTGCCTTCCAGAGCCGATTTCTATACAGATGATGATTAATTAAATACATCATGATGAACCTCTATGAAGGCTAACGCTATAGGTTATAAAAAATTATTTGTGGATTAAAACACAATTTTAGTAGATAATTATCACCCTGTAGGTACTTCTGATATGCCACAGTTCCTTTAACTGTGCGGTATTTCATAGGATGTTTATATTGCTGGTGTTTACGTGGAATCTTGCTGCTTTAAAGCTCTTTTAGTTCTGCTGCCACAACCCGTCCATTTATCCTCTTAATTCAACTGTTTCAGGCCACTAGATAGACGTTACGTTTGCTACAAGCACCACAGATGGGTCATTAGGGGCCTACTATACATTCTATGTGGTGAAAGTGGAAAAAAAACAAAAGAACTAAGGATTGGCAACAAAACTACAACTTCTTTAGGTTTAGGCAACAAAAACAACAACTTATTTAGGATTATGCAACAAAACTAGAACTTATTTAGGTTTAGGTAAAAAAAAATGTTTATCTTCCTCTCTTCTTCTATCTTTAGGTTTATGCAAAAACAAAAACTACAACTTCTTTAGGTCTAGGCCACAACAACAACAACAACAACAGCTTCGTTAGGTTTAGGCAACAAAACTGAAACTTCTTTAGGTTTAGGGAAAAACATTATGTTTTCTGTTAAAATAACTACAAACACAACTGCACATTGTTGTATTTCTTGATGCGAACTCCAGTCTCCCGGGTGAAAATCCTGCTTTGTGTCCCATCCATCGTTTCCCAACCTCCATCTGTTATGAACACTGTCTATACTACAGCACCTGACTTCTGCTTGTGCTGCTGTTATAATTACTACAGTCGCTAGAGGTCACTGTCATGTTCTTTTATAGCTTCTGTCGGTGATCTACCATGTGAATAGATGATAAAACTTTCTAATGGGCGTAGTAGGACCCTATTGATCAACATCTGTGAGGCTTATAGCGACTGGTAACACCTATTTAATAGCCTGACAACAGTCTGATCGGCTGGTCCATGAGAGGTTGTGGCTGTTAGGTTGCTGTTGCTCAGCTTTTATTATCTCAGTATAGATTGAAGTTGAGGGGCTTCATATGACTAATGGGTGCATTAGACAGCAGCCAGGAGTCCTTGTGAGAGATCATTTGCCATACTGAATCCATGGACCCCCACTGGCCGGCAGGGCTCCCATTGCCCCGCTGGTTAAGCTCGGTGTTGACAGGTCAACATGACAAGTGGTCATAGTGTCCCATCTGGGTGTGCTGAAGCTGGGAGGCAGAGCAGCCTGACCTCACACTGCGAGGCGCCAGAGCTCCAAGCTGGCATCCGAAAAGAAGGGAGCTTAAGTCTTATTAGAGAGGGTATTACATCCAAACACAGACACGCCACTTATTAAGACAACACTATCTGGGGAACAAAACAGGAGATTAAAGACCCATCCCATTACACTGTAGGTCACAGAGGGCTCCTTGGCACTCTTGTAATCTGGAAACAATCACCCATGGTTGACTAACCAACAGGGAGTCTGGAAACATTTTGTCTCATCGGGATATTTTTCCTGCAGTGATTCTACCAACTGTTGAGGTTCCACACAGGCAATATAGCAGTCAATTCACCCACTATAAGCTCCCATAGGAGCATATTGGTGCGGACCTTTTTGGCCCAGGTGCACACAGCATAGAAACAGAGTTGTTTCGCCATACTTTATAAGTCATTACCAAAGAGCACACCCAACAGATTTCCTTGTATTGCATGCCAGGCCGCATATCGCTTGCTGTTTTGATTTCTTGCCTTTCTGCCTCTCGACACAGCTGATGGCCTCTCTTCCAGCGTGGGTAATAAGAGCCGAATGCATTAACCTTGTTTTCATTTACTCCCCGTGGATACAGCACAGGCCCACCATGTTGGAAATTCTTCTTCTTTTTGGCAGTGCACTTTATCATTGCTGGCACTTCCTGTTAAATCCATGGACCTTTTCATGACCTCCCCTCTCCGGTCCTGGGAGAATTCTCTTGGAGGTGACTGCAGCCTCTGCGAGTGGATTGGGGAGTTTCTCAGCCCTCGATCCATGCCTCAGGCTGCCATGTTCAATGCTTAAAGGCCTCCCAAACCGCAGCTGCCAATAAAAACCAGAATGGGTTTTGATACTGAACAGCCCCGGCTTAAATGTGTCGATTTGAAGACACTACAAAGAGGTGCTTCTCAGTGTTGGGAATTTTGGGCTGTCCGAGCCTCAGCGGACAGTGTGCGGACGCCTACTTTTAACTCGCTGTTCATCTGTTTTTCTCTAAACAGACAGGAAAGGAACAGACAGGGAACCAGTACGGGGTTACTTCAGAGACTGAAAAAACAAATAATAGCTTTGCAAGTGGAAGCAACAGGAACTGTATATTTCATCATCCCTCAATTGCATCCTTATTTTAGGTGGAATTTAAACACATCCACAGATACTCATTTTGCCCTAATGACATTTCATTCACAACTCTGGGAAAATAAACCAAACCCAGTTGCTACAAATCTGCATAGTCTGCCGTCATGATAATGAAATCCTGTGTATATCTACAGAGGTTAGAGCAGTGTCACTACAAGAAGTCAGCCTTTTCGGGGTAATTGAGTTCATAAAATTTAATGGAGGATATTACTGTTCATGCCTAAATAATTTCCCCAGTAAAAAATCTCACTGGGCTTTGCATACCTCTTCAGCTTTCATATCTTACATTCTGCTTATATATTTGCATTTGTCCGATTTTGAAATTCATAGTTGAGCGTTCTATTGATAAGATACTGTACAGTCGGCGCTGTTGCATTAACACTGTGCACAGGATGTCTTTGTTACACCATGGCCCTGCTTCTGCTCCTTTCCATCCTGCTCAGCACAGCCTTGCCTTTCAATACACACTGGGGCCAGAAGCACAGTTGGCACTCTCAAACCTGATCGTGCTTTTAATGTGCACAAGCTATTAATCAGCAGTTTTATTCTAGGCCATGGGGTTTATGAGACACAGTGTTACTACGACTGTGGGTTGCCCTGCATATTTTTTTTTTTCAGTCCATCACACTGTAACAGCTGCCTGGGGGAACGTTGAGGAAGATCCAACCAATAAAAGCTGTAGACCATTACCTGTGACACACAGGATGCAAACAAACACTTTTCACTGCCTGCATGGACAAGGACAGATGTGTTTCATCTGGTAAAGCTAAAAAGATGTCAACAGATACATGTGTACCGTGGATCTGTTTTCCTCCTTGGTGACATCTACAGGAGGTTTCCATGCTGGGATTAAATATGGAGTTAACCAGTGGGATGGTAGAGGAACAGGAGCTTTGAGCTGTTAGTTTGCATGGAGTCAGACTGTAGATCAGAAGCCCGTCTGATGCAGAACCATTTTATTACCTCACTGTCTGAGAGTGCGTTAATGTCTGCAGGGACAAAGTTTGAGGACAATTAATGCATTCAAATTTAGTATTTAATTTAAAGGAATTACATTTTTATAATTAAAAAAGTTGCCGCAGAAGATGAAGGAAGATAAGCAGAACTGAGTGAAGTCGTGCCAATTAACACTTGCATGCGTTTGTCTACCTTGGGATGCTTTCTAGCAGGAATGTAGCAATAATTTAAAGTGATCAGCGTCATTACATCAGAGAAAGTGTATTTCAGTCATGGCGGTTTAAAGAGTGGTGTCTAGGTTTACTAAAGCAGACCTTTGCATGGTGCAAGAGGACAACAGCAGGGATCTCACGAGTCATGAAATAGTGTGAACTGTAAGGTATCATCTTGTCCCGTTGTTGTAATCATCGCTATCTCATAATTCTCCAGTGTTTGTGCAGGTGTCTAGCTTTTAAATGGGGACAGAAAAGTTCCTTTCAACTTTGTAAAATGCATTTTAAATCAGTCTAACTTCTCCTAAACAAGTAAACCCATTTGAGGTGGTTCTGCATTCGTACAAGGAGGTCACAACATACACAAGACTAGGACGACACCCTCATGTTCAAAAGTGTTCCCATTAAACACAAGTAGTAGTACGTAGCAGCAGCCATGTTTCCAGCCACATATTTTATGCTCATTTTGAAGTATAGCATTAGGAAAGCTGTATGGAAATGTCAAAATGTGATAACACTTCATCAGATGTGAAAAGAAAAAGTTTTTATGCTTGCTTAAGGTGACTTTTGCCTTTGTCAAAAAAGAGTTGATGTGATTAGTGTGATTTGGAAACGTCTTCGCCAAATAAATTCTGATGTAGAAACTTAACTCACATGACTGAGCAGCTGCTTCTGCTTTTGCCATCTTTTTTCCCTCCAAATCATTTAATGGATACACAGCTAATTTGCCTTTTGTTTTTGTGACATTTAAAAATTGTGCTTAAAATTTGCTGGATAAGTGAATGGAAATGTGACTAGCGACTCCTGGTGAGGGTCAGTTGATGTATGAGGTACCACCTCAACAACAAGCTATTGTATCTCAAAAGGTACAATCCTTATTTATTTCTCTGAATGTGCTCATGCACTGGGAAGTGTTGGCTGTGTTGAATTTAATGCATTTAAACTCAAGCTAAATGTCAGTATTTCAAGTGGCTGTCTGACTGAAGAAGTAAATAACTTTTGCACTTTCTTTCTGGTATTTTTCTTAATAATGCGAGCGCTTTGGTTACTCAATTAAATTTGCTTGCATTGCATCGAAATACTACAGTTTAATTGTAAGCTAATGAAGTACACTAGTGAGCACAAACATTGTTTGCAGTAGCGTGAAAGAATAATTGCTGGTTGCTTACAGAGCAATTTAGACTGGCTATGCTGGGATTATGGCTTATAAATCAGATAAAGTTGTCTGTTTTTCAACAGAGAGTTAAAATGTCTTAAGTTTTTTTTAATCCTGTTATGTCAAAATGTAGTTGTGTTTGGCACATTATTTATTCAAGCAACAGGCTTCATGCAAATAGCAATGATGGTACAATGGGACTGTAACTTGCTGAATCTGTAGCCAACCAGCTGAATCTCAACTGTGAGATATGGAGAATATCCCACTTACACAAGAACAAACTTAACACCAACCTGAACATTTTTAACTGTAATACCAATGTACGATCTGGAATACATGGGTTAAAGGTGTTGGGTTATCTTTGTCTTAAGAAATTTTAAGTTAAGCAAACTCATGCTGCACTGTCCTACTAATAAGCTGCATACAATAATGCAAAGTATTTTGGATTCAGAAGATGTTACAAAACCCTGGAGTAGCCTTTTAAAAGCTAAATTGCCCACACATTAACTGGTTCACAAATCAATCATTTGTAGTGTTTATTACTCTAAAACACAGATTAAAATGATAGCTCATTACATCAATGAACTATCATTTTTTCATCGTAATTTTGTGCATTTCTTGACAAGCTTGGAAGTCTGAGACTGGAATGCACTGCAGCGCTACGTTGATGTTTTGCTGTATATGAGCACCGCACACAATCAACTTCAGGAAGTACAGGCCCGTGCCAGTGATTTGTCCTGTGTCCACTACAAACTAACCCCATATGACCCTGGGAGAGGGCCACAGCAGGAGTCAGCAGACGGGCTCCCTCTCAGGGAGCTCCAAGAGGTCATAGGGGCATCACTGCAAAACTTTGGCAAGGGTATCCTCCCATCTGTTGAGAAAGTAAATGCTGTCCAGTGATTGGCCATGCTTTTGACTGGGGCAACACGGCTGCGGGTAGGTGGAAGCAGACAGAGAGCTCCCTGCCAACAGCTGCATCCCTGCAGGGAGGGCTGTTTGGAGTTTCCATCCATCCTTTGACCTATCTGGTTTATTTAAGCCATGTTCCCACCACAGCACATAGCATTTACTGCATATTTGCATATATATGAAGGATCCTATTTTGACAGCCTTTTAAGCAGCACACTCTGCACTGAGATTACATGAGACTGAGGACAGAAAGTGAGACACCGCTCCGTCTTGGAATCAGGAGATAATAATGGGCAATACTGTAGTTATTGCCAATACAATTCAAGCAAAATAAAAGTACTGCTATCAATTTACAAAAATAGACACTTGTCACTCCATATTCCCAAAACACTGTTAAATCATTAGTGTTAAGTGTTTCCTTGGAGGCTTCTCCAACTCTTAAACATAAGGTATGTCACAGCTTATAGGTGTTTTCAAGGGAATAAACCTCCAGACACTTCGTTTCACACATGCCTTCTGAGCCGGGGGAGAAGGTGTGAGTCACAAAGTCAGATCTGCTTGATGTTCATTGTTGAGCATGGGTTAAGGGGGTTCATGGTGTAAGGAGGGATAACATCAGGGTTGACACCTGATGTTATGTGAAAGGGTTCATTTGTGCAGGGCCGCTGCTAGCGGCTATTTGGGTGCTCTAGGTGTAAAGGGGAATTAATACTATTATTTCAAAGCAAAGCCAATGTGACTGGTAGATGAAAAAAATCTACTGGTCAAGCATATTTGTTACTGGCCAAAATAATAAATCTGTGTCACATATACATTTCATTGAGATAATACTGTGCACGCTAGTCACAAGTCAAGTCCCAGCTCAGGTCTCGAGTCCAACCATGCGCTCTTCACTATAATATAATGGCATTTTAACAACAGAGTTACTGGATCCAACTGGTGCTCAGTAACATAACGTTAGTCCTTCATGGTTTTGGTTTGGTTGGATTAGGTCAAACAAAGTGGCAAGTTGTGTGTCTGTTACTGGCAAATCACAAATGAGGTGAATTTTCCATAATGCACTTTGAAAATGTATAGGTCATGCAGGCTGCATTATGCTGTACATGTGCTGCACACAAGCAGTAAACATTTAAATGCTCGCAGCAGAAGAACCTTTTCTCTTTATCTCTTTCTTAAAATCTCTGGTGAAGTTTAAATATAGGGCAGCAGACACGTTCGGTGTAAATATCCGCTGGTGTGCATTGGTGCACGTCCTGCTGACTTGTTCTGGCAAATTCTAACCTTCTCGTAGGTTAAGTCTCTCTGCAGTCTCAAACCCACCAGTCATGTGGCTGCCAGCATGATAGATGGCCACACAACCGATTAACCATGTTTTACGCTCGCTTGAATTAGATAGATATTATTTCTGTCAGCAGAGCGAGCTGAGACAGGGGGATTAGGATGTGGTGTTTTTCACTACAGCATCGCCTCTGTTGTCTCTTCCTATTTTCTTCCATTCAAAGGCAAACACAAACAGACACATAAACTCATACATACACAGTTTCCCAGTTGTTCTCGTACTCTATAACAGTGCGAACATCGCATGCCTGGTAACAGAAATTCTTGTTACATTTGCATCAGAGTCCATGCCAGATCCATGAATAAGGCATAACACATTTCAAGACATGTTGAAGTATAGTTCCACAACAGGAGCATCGCCAAATATCTATTGTGGCATTTTAGTATCATTTTTCTTTGTCTCCTCACAAGTAAATGGCTTCCTTCAGTATATGGATGTTTTTTTTAAGCTGACTGATACGATTTGAAAAAGACTAAACTCTGTTAAAATAAAAATAAAAATAGTGAATACCAGATGCTTTTGCTTGTAAGTAAAACAACATTTTCCAATGGAACAAGTGAAAATTTGCCAGGTAAGATTTCTTGAAATAAGATGTAGAGAGATCTAGAAATTAACTGGGAAAACCCAGATGGTGTCGTAATACGCCTGCGGTTCTTAAAAGTAGTATTTTTTTTCACGTAGAAAGCTATTCAAGATGCCTCCTCTAAAAGCAAGTCCATATATCTCACTGAAATGTTAGCTAATTGTGTCTTTTATTAAGCATTGTGATGCATTTTGACTAGTACTTTCCTAAATATACTTGGTAAAAATGAGTGTTTTCGTGGTGAAATCGAACGGCTCATTGCATCATGCTGTTAATTAATTAATTATATAGTTAAGTACTATGAATGTTGTCATTTTGCTCTCTACTGTCCACCAATCAGGCATAAGAGAATGTGATAGTTTTCATACGTTATTAGAGCAAACAATGCTGACCATGCTCCAACTGCAAACCAGTCGAAGTTAATTGAATTATCGCTTGGATGACCTTCTCTTGGATGGATTTCAAAGTAAATTATTTTTTTCTTATTTTTACTTCTTTGCCAAACGCTTAATCATTTTAAAGGCAGCCCAACTGAGGACCTACACGTCAGTTTTACACTAGGCTGCTTTTGCAAACTGCCATTTTTTTAAAATTTGTGAATTAAAGTGAGTGAGTGAGTTAGAAATTGCGGGCGCTGTTACCTGTAGCTTGGCAGTTTTGTGCAGGATGTCCCATGTCATGCTAGTAACGATTCCCACTGACCAATCAGTGGTCTGCAGTGTTATAATCTCACCTTCTAGCTTAACGGAGTAGCTCTTGTAATGTGTAACAAACTGAAGTGAACTGGACTGCTTTGTGGAAACATGATTCGTCAGATTGCACTGTTTCGTGCTAAAGCAACAGCTGCTTTCTCTCTCTCTCTCTCTCTCTCTCTCTCTCTCTCTCTCTCTCTCTCTCTATATATATATATATATATATATATATATATATATATATATATATATATATATATATATATACATACACTTTACAATACCATACCATATAATATCATCATATTATATATTAGATTATTATCTTATTCAATTCAATCTTATTTTATTTAATTTTATTATTTTTTACACTTATTCTTTGGGGATCAATAAAGTACTGTCTTATCTTATATTACATGTTCATATTTCTATAAATTGTCATAGTAATAGCAGTCCAGGAATGTTCTGCATATTGGTACCATCTTGCCTGTTAATGGTTGCCTCTTTTTCCTGGCCATGTTATTTATGTATGTGGGTTTTATTTTATGTTTCTGTGCTTTGTTTTAAAGTCCTTCAGCACTATATATCTTCATATCAGCCACATGATTTACATCTTCCTGTCTCTCTCTTTCTCTCTAGGTAAGTGAGTTTGGGCTTTCCTCTTCCTCCATCCTGAAACAAGCACCTCTCACCCTACCCGTCAGCGAATGCCCCCTGGAGATAGCCAGTGCCGAGGTGATTCATAGGTAGCGATGCTGGTTAAAAATATTCCTCCTCCTCCTTCTCCCTCTGCTCCACTTCCCTCTGACTGTCAGAGGAAATTAAGCCAGCTCCTGTTCATCACTAAACAAGACTGGGAGAAGGGGCTCTGTAGGCTTGTGTCATTTTCATGTCCTCTAACTCTTTCCAGGCTTGGAATATATGTTCATGTTGTTGTAATATGTGACGACGAGGCACGAGTGATGTCAAGGCAACAAGGAGACCTTTGAATGTGACGGATGCAGCGGGAGGACAACAGTGGTCTATAGAGGGTGGCAACGTGTTGTCTTTGAGCTAAAAATCTGTCTTTTCCAGTTCAGCTGTTGCTGAGAACTGATTATTAGCTTGTGGGTTTGTCCTTGTCCTGCATTGATGCACAGAACCAATTAATCATTGTTCTTTATCTTGACCTTTATTAATCTGGGTCGACAACCAAGTATGTTGTCGACCTTGCGCTTTGTGCGTATGGTCGGTGTTTTTGCTATGTACCTTTCCAAGTTCACATGAAGCGCGGGAGGAAAATGAGTAGGCAGAATATGTGATCGCTCTTTTTGAGGTCCAAAAGTTTTCACAACTTAGGGGAAGAATCCTGACCTTGACAGGGGACGATAAATAATTATCATTACAATGTCTGATACAGTTTTGCTCCATGTGATTATCCTCCCTCCCTCCCTTGTCCTTCCTGCTGATATTGGCCTGAAGTACGTTTTATCTTCACCTTCCAGGCAGACCAGATTAATCCAGTGAAATGTGTTTTAGCTAACTCAGTGCACTAAATGGGGGGAAGAGGGAACCCAGTGGTTCTGTGTCTCTTGAATTACAATGAGTTTGGCTCCTTCTTCAAAAATGGGAGACCGGTGTTTATGCTGCTGAGATCAATCACTTCATAGAGCATTGTTTGGGTTTTAACTTTTGAGGACCTTGTTGGCTTTGGGTATGACGAATTTTTCAGCAATGCTCCCGTGGACCCGACAGCCAACTGATGCAATGAGGCTGCAATTGTTTTTGCTTTTGAACATTGGTTTCTCAGATCGCCGGAGTTGCCTGACTGTGTCCCTGCTGGAGTGGCTCTGTTGCGAAGTCATTCCTTTCAGCTCCAGACTGCAGCTTTTATTGGGAGATTGTGTGCTGGGTGAGGCGCAGCCAATTAACCAAGGCCTGCGAAGGTTAAATGCTGCTACTGGGGACTTTGTGCATGAGGCGGGCAATGCCACATCGTTGGCAGCACCCTTCCCAACCCATCCCTTTTGTCAATAATGGCTGTCCACATCGCAGCCCGTTCATGTCCCTGTATGTGAAACAGTGTCCATTGTGATGGCGTCACATTACGCAGAACATAATAATTTTTGGCAGCAAAACAAGAGTCCAGCATTCATTTTCTCTCATTCATCTTCATATTTCTTTGCGTGTTCACAGCGTGGTTGAATGGAGCTTTGTTCACATCCATACAGATGACCTCTTAGTTTTTGTCCTCCCATTTGTCCTCAGTACACTGGCTCAATGGGTTGCTGTGTTCACTCTGATACAGACAGCATGGCCCCTAAAGGCCTGAGGACTCCCAGATGATGGAGTGGCTGAGACATCTGCCACGGAAGTACAGATGGTAGCCTTGGGTACACTGTACCCTGTTGAAGCTGAGAAATATGATTTCAACCTAAGTAAGCTGTATTGACTGAGACGTCTCCTGCAGTAGTCCTCAGGTTGTTGGTGCAGGCAGTGGGAGGTGGATTGATTACTGTCCAGAATTCCTACAAGAGGGCAGTAGTCCATGATGCTACTATAAACCAGCAATACATAGTTTACATGTTACATTACAGTTCCCTGGAACATACTGTATGTGTATAGGCAGCGATTACATAATTATAGATTTCAGCTTTGAGCAGGCATATAAAAGTGTCAACTACATTTCTCAGAGTGTAATTAAGTTCCTCTTTTCATAAGAAATGTTATTTGTAGGATGGAATTTAAGAGGAATGTTTTGCTGTTTCGTACAGCTGGATTTTCATTCTTCGAACAACATTGACAGTCTGATTTGACATTTCTTTACATTTCATTCAGGATTACAGAAGTAGAAATGTTGTGCTCAAATTGAAACAGTTTTCATGAACGCACCTTCACCTCAGGTAGCAACACAGCTGTGCGCCGATGCGTTCTGTGTGGACACGTCTTGTACATGCCAGACACACATAGTACTGCAGCTGATTGCACGCAGCATATCATTTATTTCTGAACCCTATATTTGGGCCGATCTTTTGTCAGGCAGTCTTTGATTTATTGAAAGGCATGATTCAATATTTCCATATAAGTTTGGTCCAACACAACTCCATGGGTGGAAAAAAAAAATAATGGAAAATTTCAATGGAGCCTTGAATTCATATGGCTGTTGTAACATATGTGAGGTACAAAAATAGGAAATCCCACCTTCCGGCTCTGTCAACCCTTATACTTTTGGACGGACCAGGTACGGCATGTCAGTAAATGCTTGTTACATGCAGTGTTCTTTCAAAATAATTTTCACAGGAAGTTAAACTTAGGAAACACAACCATTTAGGTAGGGTTAATAAACGGTTGTGGTTGACGTTAACTTGACTGACTAGTGACACGGGACACAAACACCGGTCTCCTGGTTGTGTTTGTTTGACCCATCCATTGCCTCTCCTGCCCGGTTGCTCTGACCGTCAAATAACGCCACAGGTTGGTTTACATTGTATACTGTTGCTTTAGAGTGCACCTGTGTGTTGGTTTCTGATGCTGAGGTGTGCTGCCCAATCGGCGGTATTAGGTGAGTTGTGGGTGAGACTGGGTTGTACTTGCGGGGCTTCAGATATTAACACTTGTTGACCGAAAATCTATCTTGCAGAAAATAATTATCTCACAATTCAAACAAAGATGAAAAGATTCTAAATAGCTCCACATAGCTCCAAAAGTCCACATACACAGCCAAGTAAAATGCCCGACGGATGCACACTTGTGTCATTTTTCTTGAAAACAATTGCTGTGAAAAAGCCTCCTCGAGCTCGCCAGGCTGTCCTCTGTTCTCCTTGTGCGTTGTGTGGAAGGTGTGTGTGTGCGCCAGACCTTCAAAGACTGCCTGTCCATCCTCCCTTTGTACCTCGTCTGGCTGGTGTCCTCCCACTACTGCTGCTTCGTGTTTGGAAGGGCCAGCAGGGCCAGCATGGAGAAGGGAAGGAGGGCCGTCTGTGCCCAGCCCGGCCACCTGGCTGCCCAGAGGGGAAGGGGGCGTGGAGGGTGGTGGAGCAGAGGAAGCGGGTCAGCGGGAAAAAGAGACATTTCCCCTCCTCTTTCTCTCTCACTCTCGAGTTTTTTCCCTGGCCTTCTGTTCTCTCATCCGCTCCTTTCTTCCTCTTTCTTCTTGCTTTCACACTTCGTCCCTCTCACCTCCAGCCTGGTTATCTCTCACTGCCATTAATCCTGTTTTTTACTGCTGCCACAGTCTCCTAGAGCTCAGTTCATATCAAGTCTTTGAGAAACAGTCATCGTTATAACAAGATGCTAACAAACTTTATTCATTTACATAAAATTAAGTTTGTTCTTTGATTGGCAGTTTCACACTGACAAAAAATCAAGGCATTATATAGTTATATAGAACCTCTACTTCCATAATAATTTCCATTAGCCTTGTCAATATCACGTCATATGAGATATACTTTTATGATAAATGGTGCTGTTGCACTGGCAGTATTTCTGAGCAGATGCAACTTATATAATTGGATAGTTGCACATGCAAAGTTTCTCTCCAGAAGAGGTAGAGTCAGCTGTATAACTAATGAGCTGGAGAGCTTCTTGTGCACGGTGCATAATCTTGTGCTGTTGCTACCGTGTGCTGTTGCTACCTGGCCGTTCTCTGCCGTCCTTCTGCCGCAACTTCACTTCCCGTCTGCTCTCTGCGGTGGATGGACTGTGCCTGCCCATGCCAGACTGGAAACTGCTGGGCATTACCTATGGTTCACCTAGGTGAACATCTGATGAACAGAAGAGTATGTTGCTGTAGCTGCCACGTGTAACAAAAAAAAACCCAAAAACAGATACCTTTACACCAATATAGATAAGCAACAAAGATGTTTTATTATAGTTAGTTTTTACCAGAGTGACACGAGAGGGTGGAGCTAAGTACAACTGAACGCTGAATAAGACATTGTCGAGTGACTGAAATGTTGTAATTAACTTTCATGAACTGAAAATACACCGTAAAAGGGATAAAGTTGTCTAAAACACAGACTCTCGAACCGGACAATGCCGTGGTAGCGACTTGTCAATCACAAGGTAGCCACGCTCTAAACCATCCCCTGCTTTATGGTCTGTTTGAGTCTAAATGGGACCATAATTTACTAAATGAACAACATGTATTGAAGAAGACTTGATTGAGAACATTTTCAGGGTTAGGGATTTATTACCCCAAGTAAACAGTGTAAACATGAGTTTATCCTGTATTTCTGAATCTGAATGAACCTCTGTGTACCCCAGAAAATGCTATTTACTGAAATGCCTTTGTACAGTATGTCCTCTGATTGAGATGTGGCAGCATATGTGGCAAGAGTTTTGCAGTCTACTTTCGCAGTAACAGTTTTCATCTCTGACAATGACCTTGTTTGACCTTAAGTTCTAGAAAACAGCGCTGCAGACTTGTATTATTGGTGTGTGAGGAAGGATGTAACCCCTGCTTTTCTGCTGATCTTTAAGGTTCACGGACGAGCAGCAGGGCATAAAGTTATTTAAAATGTTAACTACCTTTGTCAACATCAGATTTGTGTGTTTGCCAAAAGAAGTTTGGCTTGTATGGACTTTGGTTTGGTCGTATGCCTGATGGAAGTTTTACACAGCATTTAACAAGCTCCTGTATCACCTTGCACTGAATGTGTGTGCTACACTTAGCATGCATGCCATTATTTGAATCTACTTCTTATTCAAAAGACTTTTGAGCCTTAATTATTTTTAAGCTCTTCTGGAGGAGCTGACACATGGTCCAGAGGTCAAACTGTGAGGCCAGGTGAAACTAAACTCACCATATTGCAGTCTCCTCTGCCTCCTCCTTCCACTGCCTCTCCCCTCGGGCTGATAATAGAGATTTGGGGCTCCCCTGCTGCTCGAGCCACCTGTGATATTATCACTGAGCTCCACCGGGCAAGGTGGGACTCTTAGCCCTCTCTACGGGACAGAGGAATTAGAATTAACTTTACGGCTAAGTGGATCGGATGTCTGGATCTGAAGGATGAGCAGAAGGCATTAAATTGAAATTGTTCCTTTTCTTTTTTTTGTGGGAGAGGAGAAACATATGTGCATCCGTCAGAAGGGGAGTGCTTATTTAGAAATTCCCCCAAAACTTCTGTTTAAGTTAAAAACAACAGATTTATATAACGTTCACGTCTTGTCATATATTCTTCAAAAGCAATGGTCCATTTGAATAAAATGCCAAACTGACCCTTAAAGCATTCCTTGTAACAGATGATATCAAAAGAAAAACAGTACCATGATACAATGAAGGTCTAAGACAGTGGTAACATTTGTAATAACTTTAATAAATTATATGAAATATGCATCTCAAAGTACTACAGATTTTTGCCTTTAAGACCTTATTTTTCAATATTGTTTTTAAAAAAAATATTTCTTTTAAAAATGTTGACTACTTTAAGTCCGTGGTCAATAAAGCTTTCCATTGCTTCATATTTAGCCAAATGACTGAGATGTACAGTTGATGTTTCTGTATGCACTATGGTCGACATCACTCCTTAATCTGCATATTGTAATATGCCCTCTAACAGCGGGTTCACACTGGGGGCAGAAGCGCCGCCCAATGTCAGCTGACTGAGCAGTAGCTTGGCTGTTCACACCAGAAGTGTATTTCTCTGCTCTGTGTGTCTCACTCTCTGTTTAAACACAACTCACACATCCCGTATGTGGAATACCATGAGAAGACTGTGTCATTTAAAAATACACAATCACCAACAGCAGTGATGCTATTTCTGATAAATACTGGATGGGCGGATTTTGAAATTTGACCAGGGTAAAAATCGGGTGAATTCAAACTCAAGGAGAAGAGCATGCGAGATCAGAAGTGCTGGCAAGCATGCATATTTTATCATATATTGATCAGAATTTGATCATTTCTATCATATACTGTATAAAATATACCATATATACTATATAGTAGATTGCTGGTGTGTTTTCGCTGCACTTCATGGTGTTTTGTAAAAGTCCACAAACGAAAATCTTTATACAGTAATTTCACACCGCAACCATGCACATCAGCAGCACCTTTCCTGACATTTACTTGGCCCGTCTAGTGCTGTAGTTTGGTGTCCGGTGCAGAATGCATGCACAGGTGGGAGGAGAGTAACAGATAGGTGGGAGCGAAATAAGGCAGGACAAGCTAGTAGTTGGTATTTTACATATCTCAGAACCACGTTGATCTGCTGCAAATCTCATGATTTTGTCCACAAGACTTGCAGGAGTAATGGAAAAGATGTTTACATTTACATAAGCCATTTTAATTAAACGCTCCAACCAGGAGATGAGTTTGAATTAGCTTCATGTGGTTAAAGGAATGGTGGTGAAGCGGTCTGCATTTATATAATAACATGAGTGTCTGTTGTCCACAGCTGCGGATGTCGGATTAGAGCTGCTCATCAATCCTGTGTCATTTCCTCTTTTCCAGCTTTCATTTTAGTGGCAAAAGTGCCATTTCATAGTTTATTCTTCAAATGCATAATGCTGTTGTCAAATTTTACGATATCATGTCACTATTTATGACACAAGATACAGTAGAGTTAAAACTGAAATTAAGTTTGATTGCCGCCGTCCTATAAATAGCTTCATCAACCTTTTTTATTACTTATTTCTGTCATCATTGTGCAAATTAAATAAAAAGCCACAACATCTGCCTCAAGCTGCAGATTTGTGGTGCTGAACCAAACAACAGGTGTTCTATAGACACCCACACAGTCCACCCACACTTACTACCTAGTACACTTTTGGATTTAAAATGGGGCCCTTGGTCATTAATGTTCCAACCTCTGCAGTGATGGTTTGATTTTGCAGCTTCAAAGTATTTTGACTACCACTGGTATTGGCTGAACACTCATTTCTGATAACAAAATATCAGAAGAAACATTTCAACTCTAAACGTATGTCCACCACACAAAATTACATCTTTGGATTGCAAGAAACTCAACGATTGAATGCAATATTTTCCATTTTCATTTAATTCTTCCAACTATTTGTACCTAAATAATGTCCGTAATTGATTGAGTGGGTTTGCCTTCACCTATTTTAAAAAAGCCAACCCAAACCAATGGGAGTATGTATGAATACATGCTATGAGAAGGCATTTTTAGCCTTGTGGCATCATTTGTACGCCTCTTTTGTGCATCATTTTTACGCCATGCAACAAAACTACAATAACGGACGTAGTTAGGTTTGGGCCACTTAAAACCACTTATTTAGGTTTAGGAAAAATATCATGAGCTGGGCTTAAAATATGTACACAAACTAAGTAAAATATACACAGAAAAAATGCTACATGCAGAAAACATATCACAAATGTCACTAACGTAACTTAAAAATAACTCAACAAAACTTTAGGACATGAACTAGACTGGTACCCATCCTGTGTTTGTTGGACCCATCTGCCTCCCCTACCGCCCACCATAATTGTAAATTTCCCCACTGTGGGACTAATAAAGGAATATCTTATCTTATCTTATCTTAAGTGGTGTCACTAGCTCTGAGCGCAGCATAGTCATGCGGGTGCATCTACATTGTAGTCAGTAGAGACTACATGGCATACAAATAACATGGCAAAAGCAAAAAAAAAAGTTCTTATTGCACGCAAGATGCCATGTCTGAGTAGCCATGCATCCGGCACCTGTTCCCAGCAGTCAGGAAACGGGTCCAGGGCAGGCTCAGAGTCTGCCCCAGAGGTCTGTATGGCTCTGGCATGCTTAGGCTTGGGTGAGGCCCCGACGGCGGGCACCCCAACTAGGCATTCTTTAGGTGGGCCCTGTCCCAGCCGGGTTTCTCTGATCTGCCTGCAGCACTTGGGTGGTGGCTGTGTTTTCCCAATGGTGCAGTATTCAGTTTTGACGCTGGCCCCGTTTTCAGTGGGATCATATTGACCACGGTCAGTGGTCAGTAGTTACATACGTAACTCTCACGTATTTTATTTGCTAAACATAAAGAAGTTGTAGTTTTGCTGCCTAAGCCTGAAGAGGCCTTTTTCTTTGTGTTCACAATGTGATGTTTCATTCTGTTTCACGTTTGAACACATTGCTTTTAAGTTTCACTTTAACATAGCAGGTGTAGTAGGCCCCTGCTGACCTGCATATATGGTTCTTACAGCGACTGATAACACCTATTTAATTGCCTGATAAGAACTGAATCAGATGAATAGTGCAGCTCGGTGTTTGTGATTCTGTCAGGTTGTTAATGTCACAGTTTCACATGGTTTCCCAAGTTATGCCCTCAAACGGTACAAGATCTGTCACTTCCTCTACATTCTGGTGTTAAACGAGAACAAAGCTCTCTCAGATTCATCACAAGGAAGAAAATCATTTCAACCACATGGAGAAGAATGTTGCCCTGAAAATAGTGTACCAGTCCCATTGTATGTAGCTACTGGAATTCAAATGGAAGCTCTTTTGAGGATAATTTGCAGGTGTACAAGGTGACTATTTTTGAGATTTTGTAACTCAAATTACCATGTTTCTCTTCCTTTTTAACAACTGAGCTTTGTGGAATTTTAATGGATTTTAAAACAGCAGAAGCTTCAGTTCGTGTTCAGTGAGTGAGTAAAAAAAAAAAAAAAACAACAACAAACAAATCAAGCCGTCTTGTATATTACTTACCTCACACTCCACAATTAGCATCATTTTCAGGAGCTGGTAGGACATAACATATAGGGTAATCACATAGGCATTATGGGTAATTTTATGGAAACCTCCCTGGGTGCACCTGTTAAATGGGCCTTATCATTAAGTATGTATGTGAAGTCTCCAGGGGGAAGGTTAAACACTGTGTTTGTTATTTTCTTCAGATACCTCCTGCTCCAAATGCTCCTATAATGATGTGCTTTATGTAAATCAGGAGGTGATTATTTCAGAATAATCAGAATGGCTGACTTTAAACTGGGGAATTGTGATGGTTGTGAGGAATGTTTTGATAAAATAATTACAGAAGGGGAAGATTTCTCATGTTTTCATTCATGCTGCCATGAGTATGCAGCCCTTAGTGTTAGTCTGATTTAATTGCATGCAGCCAACTTTTTTGCTGAAATTACAATGCAGTCAAACAACACACGAGAAGCCAGGGACTATTTAACGGATGATGCAGTTTTAAATCCACTTCATTAATCACCTCATGCTCATCAAGCCCCTCAACCGCCAGCGTCACACTCTTTCCCCTACTGCAGATTTTTCTTTTGCTCTCCTCATATGCATCTTAAAGTTGATGTACAAACCACCAGATTGATGAGGCATTGCTTTTATATTACAGATTTTTTTTTTTCTTTACAGGATACAATACCGTAATGGACTGCTTGGAAATCTGTACCTTATACTGTATTTAGCCACCACGTCAGGAGCACTTTGTCAGTTTGAGTGTTTTCTATTGTATGTCTTTTATGTGGCATTGATCAGTGTCATTCATAATGCATAATCCTTAAAAGTGAAACTTAATGTGTAAGAAGATACTTTTAGTTTTTTACAATTTAAGTCTTATTTTTGTAGTTTTTTAGCCAATTTTGATAAGAATGTATTACTGCATTAGCTAATAAATGACACTGACAACGATTAAAGTAAGACAGGGGAAGAAATACTAACATTCAGACTATCAGACACACCTGATCTTATGAAAAGATAGAAAAGGTGTCACTGGTCAGGGTGACCATGCTGACCTAATGTTAGAACCTATCGGTGTATAGTCACATGCTCATATGTACACTGAAATAGGTATAGGTTGCTGTTAACATTCCTTTGTTTACACTGATCCCTCTCTAGGGTTATAACAAAAGCAGAAATAGGGGACAAATCTTGAATTTAAAAATGCAGTGTCATGTTCAGCTGTAGCTAATAATAGGCCTCAGCAGTATGAGTCAGCCAAATCTTTGGGGTACATTAGAAATGTGTAACAGCCAAAAGCCATTTTCCTTCTGCTGCTCTGAGGAAGGTATCTAGAACTCACCTTGGTAGTGACATTTTGATTAACACATTGCTTTAAAAAGCTGGATTTTAGAGTCTCTACTCTAATGTGTGTAAAATGGTCTTCAAGCCCTTATTTTGCACATATTAATATTCTCAGAATTACACAGTGTTCCCAGTGGGGCACAGCAAGTCTGGTGATAGAATCTCTTTGATAAGACTTCTTTAACACTGTTTTCCTTTGTCACCTCGTCAAATGCTGTGTCGTGAGTCGCTGCCTCGAAGCATTTTGGCTATCAACGTGGAACAATGTGCTGACTAGTCCTCATGGCGTCAATCAAGCCCAAATGTTCTTTCTTTTTAAAATCACAATCACACATCATGAACCGAGCTTACAGCACCTTGTTTATTCCATTTATCTTGCTCTTTTATCCTGGCTTTTAAGAAAGATGAAGGTGCCATTCAACTTTTGGCAAGTAATACCGATGACTATTTAATTGCTTCTTTTTTCATTTACAAGCTCGGTCAGTGGCAGTTGTTTTCTTCCCTTCGATAGGATCATAGCTATTTTTATAGCAATGCTAAACTAGATTTCTCCACGTTACTTCTGTGTTGTAGGTCTTTAAAGCTTTACAAGGGGCTGAAAGAGAGTCTCATTCCTAATAGCTGGCACAGTTCAGATGCACCGTTTTTGCTCAAATCAGCTTCTGATATTGGGTGTTTCTTAAGAGAAGTTTTGACTTACAGTTAAAGACTTGCCTCCGCGATCACAGACTGAGTTGGTAAAATGTGCATTTTGCATGTCAGACTGCATCATTTCTGGTGATTCAATTCAAAATCGCTCCTTTTTTTCATTGGGTGAAAATTATATAGTGCAGTTTTGGTATTCACAGTATAATCCACATCTACACATAAGGCAGAAAAGGGGAAGCGCTGCCCCCTGTATTATATGCCCCTCAGACACACTGAAGATTTCTGTGCTGTTTTTTCTGGGATCAGTTTCCAAGAAGTCCACTTTCCTTTGGAAGATGTTTACAAAGACTTTCTAGCTGATAAACACATATAATTGCTAGACAATTTCTGCCTTCGCTACTCCGACCTGATTTCTACCTTCCACATCATGGCTTTTATCAAAAGCCCCCTCAGTGTGCGACGCGGGAGTTCACCTCCCACACTGAGAGATGGGCTGGATGTTTCACAGCTACCAAATTGGCCGTCCGTCTTGTTGCACTCTCATTTATAGCACACTGGTGGCAACTGGAGCAAACTGGACCGCGCATTTCATACTCCCCTCTGCAGCAGTGTCGATGCACTCTGTAAAGAGGGATGGGGGAGAAGCAGGAAAAAAGTTGAAACTGTCACAAGATCACGATTGACCTTGCACTAAGTCGTTCTTACATCCTTTAACAACCTGTCTGGCCTTCAAAGTGGCTACTCTACCGCAAAGCTTCACCAAAGCGTTGGTTTTATTCCCTATAAAGACCGTGTTTCACAAGCTGTGATGATGTTCCCTGGTTTTAATCTTTATGATTGGACTTATCGCTCTAGATTACACACTTTGCAGTCTGTATTGACACAAGGGTCCATTGAGGGAGGATAGATACCTGGGGAGGCAAGAAGTCTGTGGTTATTAAATATCACTCCATCCTGCCTCCAGGTTGTTTGTCTTTCATTATGCTGGATTTTTATTAAAAAATGCTTATGGAAATCTCAGCGAGCTCTGGCCTCTCTCTGGCCTCTCTTGTGGGACTTAAGATGAGGGGGAACGTTTCATTTGCTGGGTTCTCTCAAGCAAGGCTCATGGCATTGGCCAGTGCTTATTAGCAATCCTAATGACTTCTAAATTTGATATGATACCTCTTGCCAAAGCTTCCTGCTTGGTGGCTCTGTGCCTGTCCCCTGAGATACTACTGCCTCCTGCTCTTTTGATTAAACTTTCATATGGCAGCGGAGTGCACCATCTACCAGGGACTGAGTCACCGGCTCCATCTCCCTGCCATTGTTTACCTAAGTGAAAGAGGAGAGGATATCTGATGTGCACCAAATGAGACTGCTGAAGGAAAAAGCGGATTTCTTAGTAGAGTCTCTGCGACAAATACAACTACACAATGGTGTGGCCTGGGTAAGCAGCACGCTGTTTGTTCAGTCTTTATAAAGTGGGTTTGGGTGAAGCTATAGCTGTTACACAGTGACAGGCTCGCTCCTCTGCTCAGTAATTCCTGTGGACTTCAGTATTTGATTTTTAATGGAAGTTTCTTGCTTATACTGACACAACCTTGTATTAGTTTCACTCCCAGCTCACACAATTACATTTGCTGACTTTGTTGAATACCAGGGCATCTCCAAATTATTATTTGCATGTGTAAGGTCACATCCTGTCTGAAGCAGAGCTATTGCTGGAGTCTTATTTAACTTTTCCCCACAGTAGTTTTAGGATACACATTGCATCTATTGATTGTTCCAGAAAAAACAAACAAAAACAAAACACAAAAACAAAAAAACAAACATATTCAGCACCTCCTGACTTCGTTAGAACCACATGCTGTTTGTTGGGAGCTCTGTAGCCTTTCCCGTTACCATTAGCACATGTCTGGTTGTATTGACATCCTGTCAAGCCACAAGCAATAGGGGGTGTATGCTAGGTGCTAAATGGCTGAGGTGAGGTCTGACTGTGATGGTGACTAAGCTCCCACTCAAGGCCCTTTTCCTACTGCCTAATAGAGAGTGGCCAAAGTGTAGGGCTGTTATAGTGGAAGCTCATTTATCTGAACCCCTGGTCTCCAAACAGCCATTGAAGCAAACAGGTGAAGACGATTACTGTAGCAGCACCTTCACCTCTCTGATCAAGTTATGCCTTGATAAAGTGCTTTTAAGATGATGACAAGCTCACAGTTTTCTTCTACTAATAAGAATCATTTGCAGGTGTCTTGTCCAAATGTTGACAGCCAGCTCAGGCTTTTTTCATACACCGTTTGTATACTGTACCTATGCAGGCTGGTTGTCATACACCGTTAATAGCTACACCTACGGAAAGTAATGCACTGTAATTTGTGTACATGCCACATGAATCTGGAAATATAAATCACCACGAAGGGAGGAAGTCTATGTTAATTGCTTGTCACATAAGTGACGTACTCAAGTTACGGCACTTCCGTTGTTATTTTAAGCCAAACCACAATCTCTTCCTAAGCCTAACTACATTTTGCCTAATCCCAAGGAAGTTGTTTCCTGTGGAGAGTTTATGCCGACTGTATGAGACCATATGCATGTAATGAGTGAAAAATGTACACAAGTTGCTGGACAAATGAAAAAGGAGGATAAGTTTTCCGTAAGGTATCATACGAACCATTGTAAAGTGAAGCCGTGTAATTCACATTTAACCCACAAAATCTTTGTGATTCACATAACTGTGAACCAGGACGTATAAAGAGTGACACGCTGTGTAGGGAGGAGGTCAGGGTGGATGGGTGGGTCAAAAAACACCAGACTTTCACCCAGGAGACCAGCGTTTGTATCTTGAGTGAAACCAGAGGTCATCATTGATTACGCCACTAGCTAGAGTGATATTTCGATTTTGGGATGAGGTGGTGTTGGGTACTTGCTGTGGTTTATGTTGCAGATTTCAGTATTTCAGACAGTGGTATAGTTGTAGTTTGTGGCATTTGCATCTACAGTAAAATACTGAAGTTTTGCATCAAGTTTTGGTTTAACTTCTCCATATTTTCTGTCTCTGAGATTTCTTCTTCCACCTCAACACGGTGGAGTTGGATGGGATTTCCACATTTTCATAATGGCCCCTATAGAAACTGTGGACAGACGGTGTGTCCCGTGGATAATCCATTCAGCTCCATTGAACTGACCACTGCTTCTAGAAAGGGTGTTGCCCTTGAACTGCTTAAATGCTTTTTCACTGTTGCGAACAACACAAACAAAATTCCTTGCGCCTCCATTGTATTAGGGAGGAGGAATCCGACATATGTCAAAATTTGGACAAATGAAACCAAAAGTATCTGCATGGAGACACAGCAGTGAAAGGCAGATATGTATTTGAGGAAACAAGCTGCTCACTTTCTTGAAAAAAAAAAAAAAAAAAAAAAATCCACATGCTTATGGTTTTCACAGTGGTATTAGGCTGATTTATATGAATCAATCATCAATAACAATTTTCAATAACAGAGGTGACAAATCCCAAAATTCCTCACAGTGAGTTGAGTTTTACAGATTCAAACTTACTTTTTTGCAAAAAAACGCAGTAACAGATGATGAGTCCACACAGTCAGTTTTTCATTCAGACAGTATACTTTAATATGTTGGATTGTCCTGTTAGATTAGGCATGTAGGTTTGTCTACTCACCAAAATAAAGGATTGTCTTTTCTCCCACCTATGTGCCTACTGGTTTGATATTTTTATTACTGCTAAACCTGTTGCACCTCCATTGTTAACTGCCTGGAGTCAGATGTGGACTCCACTTACAAAAGATCCACATGGACTCATAGGCCAGTGCATTGCTTTCAAACTCAACAGGCAAAATATGTATCAGCCTTATTGCAGCACGCAGGGAGAATGACGCCCATGACTCACTTTTTCCCCTTCGTCGCAACAGTTCTACATTTCACCATTATTCTGCACACACAAAGACGCACACCTTTCCGAGTTCATCCGTCAGTCAGTCTATTAAGGCCTCTCGGGGCTCCATAATGACCCATTGTTCAGGGATTGAGGGTCACTGATGGCCAGGGCTGATAGTGTCTGAACCATGTCTCCTCGGGTGAACTGAAAATCTTTTGATTTACATCAGGCTCATCCCTGCCGCCCTCAACGTCTCAACACTGGTGACAAAAGAGCGATGCACATGCTGATTCTTCGCCCAAAGACTGATTGATCTCATTCGACCCAGATACCAGCAGAAGAGAGACATTATTACCTTTGTTCAGGAGCACAGTGGCACATTTCAAAGAGGCACTGTGGAGGGCGAACTAAGTCACTGGGAGTGTGTGTGTGCTTTTGACTAAGCCTTTTGATGACTGCTCCTTCACAGTGGCAGTTTAGAAAGAAAAAGTGATCCATGTAGACATAAAACCTGCACAAATCTGATTCAAATTAAAAAGGAGAATAAGCTGCTATGACATATTAATGTTAATCCTGGCAGATACATTTTGGATTTGAACTTCTCCATATGATTTCCTTCACCCATGCTATTCCTTCTTTGTAGTTTGATTTGCTGAATAAAGAGACAGCCCAAATTCCTTTCGGTTAAAGAAACTCAGTCCTGGCGAAGTGCATGGCGATGATTCCCTTCCTGAAACCAGGGGAACAAAAGGCCGAAGATCTTGCAGCTCTGAGAAGGAAAAATATAAAACAAAGGGTCGGAGGTGAACTCTCAACATCAAAAAGCTTTCATCCAAAAGCAGAGTGAGGGTGATGTGTTCACTAGAACATCGGGGCTGATTCATTATTGATAGGATTATGGCTCAGTAAATAGGTCTGAGGCCCATTTCCCCTTCACCGGCCCCAGGAGACAGCTCCCATTTTGGGGAAATGTGAAAATGTAGTTGAGACTGAGTGATGAACTTTGAAACACAATCACCGCACAGTAAATGGTAATGTCAGCTCACACCTTTCTTTATATTATTTGGGTGAGGTAATTAATAACCAGTGAAGGATTGCAGGCTGAGTTCAGTCAGGTTGTATGTGTCACATTATGGAAAAGTAATAAGATTAGACCAAGCCCAAACACATTTCCTGTGACTCTTACACACTTAATTTGATCTCAGTATGAGAAGAAAACAACAAAATGGCTGAAAGAGAACCCCTTTATGATTTTAATCAGAATTTACTGAAATTACGACTCGGTCGCACAGTCATTTTGTAAAGTGCAATGGAAAACATTACATTTCTTTGACAGTGAATTTTGTGATGTGCAAACAATTTTCCTGCAGTTCTCTCTGATGAGACGAGGGAAATGAGAGGACAGAAAGCCACAGTTAGCAAATGAGATACACCCCAAGGGAATCGCATCGGCCACACTTCGCAGCAGGGATCCCGAGATGTCGAAAGAAGGGTATTACTTCTTAATGTTCACTGGTGTGACGTTCAACTCCATTATTCAAAAACAGCAGCATGTGCAAATGTTGGGATTTGCGACTTGATAACACTAATTTAAATCATTAGTCTAAGCAAAACTGGAACAGCCATATTATCATACCAGAAAACAATAGTTGGCCAATGTGTCGATGAAGGAATCTGAGTGGAAGCGCCCCACAACTGTTACTACGACTCAGTGAATACATTTATGCAAACATTGATTTGATTGATAGAGGAGGTTGCAGGTAAATGTGCTTTTAAAGTTTAAAAATTCAGGAAAAATACCTTTTAGGATGGATTTAATTATTGTAATGAACATGTGTGTAGCCTAGAAAAGTAAAGAACAGATGTCAGGCTGCCTCTTTAATGTGTGAGTCTGGCAGTGCCGTATAGCGTCAACGTGAAACCCACGCCTATGATAATGAGTTTTGGATTTGGCTTTGCAGCTAAACATACTGGTGCAGCAATTCACATCTGGATTCAATGAAGTGACTCCCAATTATGCATAATGTAAAGCTAATGTGTGCATTGCACTTTCACTGTAATGTTATTTTTCAACTGGTTTCCAGTTGCATAGAGATCCGTCTGTATCCAGTTGAGATGTGGTGGAAACCGCTCTGTCTCACCTGTGTGATCTGGGAGAGGTCGAAAATGAAATGTACTTTTTGTTCTATTGTCCATTATGTCGCAAGCTTAGATAGAGGCTTTTTCTTAAAATGTCAGAATGTCTTGATTAATCTAGACAAATAGTTTCAATGGTGGTCATATCACAGTTTGTCTTAAATGCCGCCCACCAACAGGGTAGGAGGGCGCTTTATGTTTGATGTGTCACAGGCACAGACTGTGCCTCAGATGTGTTAAGTTATGTTTTAAAGCGGTAATGTCTAAAGATGGATCGTCTTCCTAGTTTCTTTGACATTGTTTGACCTGCATGGAAGTGAATTATATTATATATCTTTTGCTCTCATTATTGCTCCTATGTTTGTAGTGTCTCATAAGCCCAGGTGGACTGAGCACCTTTTAGTGTGTGATGTTAGTTACTTGCTTTACTGTAAGGTCTCATATAAATTGGCTCGAATGAATATTTCCAAACCATTAAGCTTTTATGTAAAGGCTGTATGCTGGGGTCATCAGAAAAGGCCCATCTTACAGTTCCTAAGTCTAGATTTGTAACAAAGCATTGACAATTCATTTGCTGTTATGGCTCCTCAAAAGCAGTCCCCTCCAAAACTAACAGTGAGGCCAATTCCTTTATATTTGCTGAACACTGAAAACATTTGGGTTTGACATCAAAAGATGAATTAGAGACAAAAGATCAGTATTTCAACTTCTATTTCAGTATTTCAACTTCTATTTCCAGATATAATAGATATCTGGCTCGATTGCACAACTAGAACTAGAAGATAGCATCGTTTGTAACAGAGCACCACATTTTTAGGTGAGCCAAAGTATACAGAAAACAGACTTAAAATTAAAGTCTTTAACGTTAAAAGATTAAACGTGAATAATACTTATAGTTATAAATCCTTTTCTTGCAACAAGTGCATCAAAGCTGCGACCCACTGAAAAAACCTGTTGGTGGTCTAGAGCCAAACTAGACGAGAGGCTCTGTGAGGTTTAATGTTCACCGTAACAAAAGCAACAAATAATTGTGAGATTGAAGTCAAGTTAGGCTCAAAATGTGTTCGATCCTTAGCAGTGAAATGATAGAAGTTGTTGTGCTAACTTGGTCACAATGATAATGTTAATAGGTGATATTGTGATATTGCCGCAATCACCATCTTAGTTTAACGAGTTAACATGCTAACATTTTCTGACAGTCATTGTTTTTGCAAGTATTTCCCCATAAACCTAAAATATTAGAGAAATATGATGGCACTAGGTGAAAAGTCAAAGGTTGCTCACCAATAAACCAACACACAACTGACTGTTGGCTTCACGCTAAAAGTCACCATGTTGAATTAAAGTTTGGATTGTGTTTTGCATTCTGATAACTCACAGTAGAAGCTGATGCATCTATTTTTATTTCCCTCAGTAGTTTTTCTTCCTTGTCTTGGAAAATCCTCCACCTACACAGCAAGGTAAAGATCAACCAGTGCTTTTGAAATCAAAAGAAGTTATAATGTGGTGTAGTGCTTCTTTTCTGGCACATTCACATCGTACTGGGCTCTCTTTCTCGCAGGAATGCTGTAGATGTCCACAAAGGCATCATGTGGCTTCCCCCCACAGAGGCTCCCCTCTTGGTCCAAACCTGGCATGAAAATTTGATGTTTCTACAGTATGTAGAGCAGAGAGGGAAATCTGTTACTGAATCGGTGAAGCGGCACATGTCGACCTCGGCCAACATCTTCTCTCTCTTGTTAAAGCATAATACATTTCACTGTCATCTCTAAAAGCTGCAGCATGCTTATCTCTCACACTGAGAGAGGATTTAAAGGGAGTGCTTTGTTGGACATATTGAGCTTTCCATGTTTCACAATGAAATATTGCCAGATTTTTTTTAAGTGCTGCCCCGAGCCATGTTTCACCACTACAGCGCTGCTCTCTTTTACTATGAAAGTTGCCTGTCAGAGAGCTCATTTGAGGCTACAGTATGTGCTCTTCCATCTCCTCAAGACAGGAAGAGTGTCTTTTTGAATTCATCGTATCGTTCGTGTCTAGACGAGACATGTATTACCTGTCTAGACGTCTCCTTTCTTGAGATGTTCCATGAGCAAATGTGTAACGCAGTCAGCTGTGTGAGACAGTGAGGCACAACAAGACATGTCAGTTGCACTACATGTCAATGCAAAGACCATTTTGCCCTGTTTTTTCCAACCACGTCTGTCAGGCTCATCTTCCCAGGCAACCTATTTCCCTCACTAAGGATACATTTAGTCACAGCTCAGTAATGACTGCATACTCTCAAACTACTGTATGTGTAACCTTTGTGTGGAAGCATCTGGGAGTGTTTTCGCTCATCATTTTAGCCAGAGAAGAATCTCGTCTTCAACCATCTTCATCGTCTAATAAATCTTCCTCTCAGAGTATAAAGATGATTGATGGGTAAGGCATGTAAGACACACACATCGGTAGGATAAAGAGTGGAGTGCTGGAAAACAGGCAGGCAATAATGGCCGCTTTGTGCCAGACATTACACCTGAGTGTTGCAGCACTAGTGCTATGTTTTTTTTCTATCTTCATCACCCTGATAGAGGTGTTTCATAGCAAGTGGTTAAGCCAGCACTTGGCTATTAGACAGATTCAGCACTAGGTGAAGAATTTTACCTGCTTCAATAGGAAATGTACATTAGACCAGGTGTCAAGGCCAGTCTCCACCTGACGACTTAGTAAGTATGAATACTTATTGACCATGAACATTTTTCCTCACCAAAATTTAAGTTTGGAGCATCTACAACAAGCTAGTATGAAGCAATTGATTCCTTAACTTTTCTAGTTTCATATGATGCCAGTTTCTTCACTCTTACCTTTAAAACCGAGACCATTACAACCTAAAAATTGTACGTTGCATTAATGCATTAAAGCAATTAGTGGCATTACAATTAATTTGCTGTAACGTGCTATAATCAGGTTAACTTTGAAAGCACTAATACAATAAGTAAAATCAACAGGGATCTGGTAAAATTATAATTTAACATACAAAAGATACATCTAATATGCTCTCCTCGAAACCACCAGACTCTCTAAATTACTGAAACACACTTCATCAAAACCATCTTTGTTGGTCTTTCCACTGTTCCAACAAGCACCAACTCTGACTCTGAGAGGTTTAAAGAGAGACTTCATAAGAAACAGGTATAAAAAAGGAGTAACTCCCATAACATTTTCACTTTTTAATAACCCTGTTTTTGGGTTTGGCCTGCACATCTCTGACTCCCATACTGGCTAAGTGAAAGGATTTTATCACCTATTGTTAGTGTTTTTTCCTGTGCTTAAAAAACCTGCATATAAGCGCTAATTTTGGTGGAAAAATGGTAACAGAGGGGGTTAACCCCACAGTGTTGACTTTTTGTGTGTAGCTTGCATTAATTACTTCACAATCACAAGCATTTTCCAAACTATTTAAAAAAATGGCCTTTCTCTGGGTTACTTTCTAACCTTAGATTGTGTTATTAATGAAAACTGACCGGTAACCTGGTAGTATGAGATGTTGCCCTCTACCAGTTGTACTAGATCAGTCTGACAGCCCTTATACACCAAGTTAAACGTTATCTATCATCTGACACCATTTTCACCATTGTTGAGCATTTGTGGCCATCGATTGCCAGTAGTTTTGTGGTGAGTCCAACATTGTTTGCAGTCGCCGGCCGTTATCTGTCTCTGTAACAGCTCAGTAATTATCCACGCATTCATGTCAGTTCAGTCAGAAGAAGCATGATGTCATTACCATGACAACAAGTTGTCCCCGTCAGTCAGTGACGTACGAGAGTTATTAGTAATGCAGCAGCAAAGAAAGGAAAATCTAAAGGAAGGAGAACCGAGCAATCCAGCACTAAACGTAGCTATGTGCTCATACTGTAGCTGTTTGACCAATGTACTCCTGGATCAGTGCCTCTATCTGGAAATGACTCCTTTTGTGCCAGGGTTCACTGCACTGGTTACAGGCACTGCACCATGTGCCTCTCTGTGATGGGTCATTGAATTATTGTTGCATTATTGCTGGCACTGTTCTTGACCTTATGTAAGATTCATATGGAGAAAAATAGATAAATAAATAAAAGTTTGACAACCCTCGGCGTAGCTGATTGAACATGTTTAATCAGTCAGTGAGAGAAAGCCGTCTTGACAGCATGTTTCCGAAGACGTGAGGTGACAGAGTATTTGATGGGGGCCTTTGCCGTCTGTGCTTCTTTAACGTAGGCTCAGAATGCCAGGAAATTTGATCTTAACGCCGACATTTTTTTATAACTCTGGACTTTTCATGCAACATAAATTGTTTTCCTCCTTTTAGAGTTCATACTTGTTCATGTCGTCTCACATGCACGTAGTTGTGATGTGCAGATTAACTTTTTAACACTTCTCTCAAAGCATTAACACAGTGGCAGATGTTTAAATCTGGCAAAATGAGGCTTGCCTTAACGTGAATACTGATATGCTTCTGGTCTCCATGGAAACTTATTTAACCATCTGAGACCCACAATAGACCAGTTTTTGTCTTTTTTAGGGTGGTACAGGGAAACCTTAGGGGGAGATAGACCACTTAGAAGTGGTGTACATCATCTGAAAGCTGGAAACATGAAGATTAATTTGAGATGCAGCTTCTAGACATA
Organism: Pterois miles; assembly: GCA_947000775.1. Taxonomy (NCBI): domain Eukaryota; kingdom Metazoa; phylum Chordata; class Actinopteri; order Perciformes; family Scorpaenidae; genus Pterois; species Pterois miles. The sequence goes on along the minus strand of CAMQGK010000052.1, from coordinate 32,429,206 downwards.
AATCAGAAATTAACACAATAAATTGATTAAAAAAGGAATAAAATGAATTGTAAAAGTGTAAAAGGGTGATACCATTTATAAATTTTACCATTTTCGTTACCCATGGGGAATCAATAAAAATGATCAATAATCCCTCCAAAATGCATAATAAAATAATAAAATTAAGACACCAAGACCTGGAGGAACACTATAGAAAAAAAGTCACGCTGTGATTTGGGATCAAAAGCTTTCGACATGTTGAGATTTCTGCATTTTTTGGTGATTGGATGGCGGACAATTCAGAAACCCTCTTCTTTTCAGTCTAGCTAAGAAAGCCATCCATCCTCTGAATGCTCCAGGTCTCCAGTTTGTGGCTGTAAAGTTTCACGAGGGTGCGATTATCCTAGAGGTCACCACAGAAAAAAAAAAAAAAATAATAGTTTCACTACAATGAAATGGCTCCTGTGGGGACTAACATCATTACACATGAATCCAGTTGGACTCCACCAGAGTCTCAGCTTTACAGTGATATGCAATGGGAATAGGAGAAAAATAACACATTTATACTGCATGGAAACATGTCTGTAAAGGGGAGACTGGTGGGTACCCATACAACCCATTTTCATCATATATCTTGAGGTCAGAGGTCAAGAGACCCCTTTGAAAATGGCCATGCCAGTTTTTTTTTTCGCTAAAATTTAGCCCAACTTTGGAGCGTCATTTAACCTCCTTCACATGTTAGCATGACATGGTTAGTACCATATAGTTCCTTACATTTTCTAGTTTCATATGATATCTGTAGCTTCACTCTAGACTGTCCTAACTTTTTGCTCTATCATTTTTCATTTTGTCTTTTGTTTGCTGTCATGTCATTCCACAATGAGCTAATTACAGCAAAGGATGGAAGTCGCACTGTGAGAGATGGCAGGGGGTTTCAGATGATGTCTGATGGACTAACATGCCTGTTTACTTTAGATTCGCTAGTGTTCATTTATTAATCCCTGTTGTGTTGTTGCTCGCTGCGATTCTTTGACAGTGATGTACAAAGCAGCAGCCACAGAAACTCTTTCTTTTCTCTTTTGACAAATGCTCAACGAATTAGTCCAGTGAGTTGAGCAGATGGCTTCCACTCTATTTCTAGCTCAGTTTCAAGTAGCATAACTTTCAACCACCACCTACACAACAACTGTACTTTTCACTTAGTATTCTTAATGTACTTTTGCTCACACAAACTTAAGTAAACATCAGAATCAATGGTGAGTGCCACGTAGAGCAATATCTCTGACCCCAATTAATGCAAGCAGAGTCAGAACTGTAGACTGCTGACTTGTAACAGTTGGCTTTCTCCATTGATTTAATGTGCCACTTTCTTTTTCTAAGTTCTGCACTTCATCTGTGGCAAGGCCTTGGTAAAGCAGAACGGCAGTCATTGGAGTTATGTTATCATTGAACTGCTAGCACCCTTAAAAAAGTATTTGATATCAGCCTCATATTGTCCACTATGATGCAGGTTCGCTACAGACAGGTTTCCATTAGAAAACGGTAGAATAAGGTCACTGTCGCTCCAAATTTATTGGCACATCTTAGTTAGTGATGTTTCAAGCACCTGCTCGGCTTCATTAGACAATAAATCTACACAGTCGCCATCTTTTAGGTAAATATCATATAATACCAGTGACCCAAATATCCCACATATAATCAAATATGATGTTGCATGTATAATAAGAAAAACTCATATATACATAAAGTACAGCAATACACAGAAAAATACATACACAAACATTTATCAATTAATATCAGTAAGAACCTCAGCTCATAAGAATAACATCAAGCCCAAACTCGAGTTAGTGTCCACATAAATAACACAATTAGCACAATTCATACAAGATCGTTATATCACTACACAAATAATGGAAAATGGCCATAATAGCATGTTTAAAGAGACCACAATATCATTCACAGTGAATAATCCAGTTCATTTCCATGAGATACCATCAGAAAGTCTGTCTCACGTCCCATTGTGAGACAGGTCAAGAGCATTACAGAGAGCCTTGTTGACAGGATGTACACGGGAAACGACACAAATCACAATAAAATGATGGAGTGAAAATGCTGAGGAAGCAGGTGCTCAGTCACTCGGACCAGTTAAAAGTTGTGACCTGTAGCACTGCTGACTATAGTGTCCTTGTCTTATAATGTAGTGTGATGGGTCACCTTGAGAACTGCAGAATACAAAGGTTCGAGGGACATCTTAAAACCTCAAATCTTAAATCTCCATCCATCCACCTGCAACCGCTTATCCCGTTAGGGGTCACAGGGGGGCTGGAGCCGACCCCAGCTGGCATTGGGCGAAGGCGAGAAAACCAATGCTAACACAGGGACAACATGCAAACCCCACACAGAAGGGTTTACTTTGAGGCGACAGTGGAAAACACTACATCGCTGTGCAATTCAGTTCAATTTATTAGTCAGAAAAAAGTTGATAATTGAAGTGATGAAAAGCTGGTTGGAACTGTGGTGAGACACACAAAGATGAACCACCTCCGCTCCCTTGGTAGCCTGAGGCAGTGACAAAATATTATTCCTCGAGCATCCCAAATATCACAATAACTCCAGTTTCATATGGTCATGTATTGTCCGTTTGGATGTTCTGAATTAGGCTTTTTTCTGAATGCAGCATTTACGATTAAGATGTGGGATATGCAGATATTATTCAAGTTTTAGGAGCACTCTTTGGACTTGTATACGATACATTTAGAATGTGTTGGCTTCTTGTCTGTTTACGGCCAGCCTGCGTTGCATACACAAACCAACCAGCTGAGTATTATCTGCTGTCGTCCTGGATATCAAAAGGTTTTTGGAGATGTCCAAATATTGCAATGCCTACCTTTTCAAGAAGGTGGTTTAAGGAATGAAAGAGGGAGACTGTTTTCACACGGTCGATCAAGTCCATTACCAGCTACGTTAATCAAAGTATGCACGGCTGCTTGTAAATGGGAATATTAATGGAATATTAATTTCCATTACCCATATAAACAGCTTAGTAGGAAAATTGCCTGTTTGAGAGTTGGGCCAAAAAACTTAATATTTTATGTAATGTAAAGGTAGTCAGCATAGCTAGCACACCCCCAAATCTCTATATCAGAACAGTGATTCTCAAACATTACCAGGACACACATTAAACAATGGGTTATTAACTATTGATTGACTTTAATATATTATTCAATGTCTTGTTGAATTCAAGTGTATTGCCTTTGTATGTCATATTTGGGGAGTTTTGTATTGAATCCTCTGTGATACAGCATCTTAAGGCTCTTGCACACTGGCTTACTTTTCTGTATTTTCCCTGGAGACTTTTCCAGACTGTGAGGATAAACAGTGAGTTTAGCATTTTCTTGGCATGTAAACTGAACTATTTAATGTTCCATTTCATTCATGAAAAATTGATACTAGCAAAATAGATAAGTGTATAAAAAAAGTTATTCTCAAGTCTGTGGGATCCATCAATGTTTATTTTTTTTTTCCCAGAATGCTTGTTTGGTAAAGAAACTGCCCAGAGCTTCTTCTGAGTAGATGTTGGGGAATATAACATATACAATACTAAGGCAAAGTCAGTATTTTTTTTTTCCCATTTTAATAAGGCTTGACTCTCACATTGAACTATGTTGACTTTGCACCACAGTGCTCTCCCTTGTCCAGATCTTTCAGATCCCATTTACAAGATGAGTGAGGTGAGGTGCTCAGGAAGTTGCTCTTGGTTAATAAAATACGACCCAAGAGAGTCGACATCGCCTGCAGTTTCCCCAGCAGGGATGCTTCAGAGCTAGAGTGAGGGCATTACTCTTTAATGCCTGTGTTGAATAACTGTGGGCCAGCTAATTTATAGAGGCTTCTTAAAGGTCAGGCAATAGGGCAAGAATGCATACTGCCGGAGGTTATTGCCAATACTGCTAAATTGCAAATTCTCCCCCACTCTTCAAGGAGGCTGCAATACAAAGATAAACCCATTGTTTGCTCTCAGTTTGAATCAAAATCCAATCAATTTACTGTTCAGTAATGTCTGTATTTTGGCCAGATATTGACAGTTTTATTGAATGTCATCATTACCCTTTGCACTCGTGTGGGCGGTCAGACATTTCATCAGCAGCAGCTTTTCTTACTCTGCTCCGCTCTCATTTGTACTCACTTTTCTATTTACAGTATTTGATTTAAAATTATTTTGGTCTCATTGAGGCTTTTTAGAGACTAATACAAAGCTTGTTCAGGCTCTGGCTTGGAGGGAATGTGCCAAGAATGAGCTTGGCCAAACATCTTTTGACCGAGACCGCATTTTTGTTCACTCACCCTTGTTTCCTTTCATAGAATTAATTTGTTTCAGCTAATTTCAGTGTGCCTTAGTGCAACTGGGAGCAGAAAAGCACAGGCTTTGCTTTTAAATCTCAGCCACAAGAGGATTTGTTTACCTCCGATTCTCAGTAACAGCTAAGCTGACTCTGCTGCCTTTCTTCTTTTGGCCCCAGCGCTCATTTGTCAAAGTGTGCTTGAGTAAACAGGGACATGAAGAGTCACGAGTCAAGTTTGGCTTTTAAGATAACCACCAAATGGCATTTGTCTGTGTGTTGCTTTTAAGCCTACATGCCATGGCTTGACCTAAAATATCTAATGCTTTAAATGCATACCAGTTTCCCTTTAACTTGCTGTTTGTCATCTTCCCGCTGATTTCCTACAACATGCATTTTGGCAAGCATCTACTATATGTGTTTAAAGAGGAACAGTGATACTGATAGTATCACAGAAAGAGCATAGTCACACTAACCGAGGAAATGTGCCACTTGAGGAACAAATATTTTCCTTTCTCTTGCTGAGAATCAATGCCAAGGTGTTACGCTTCCATTACAGTCCACAGAGAATCTTCATCATAGCTCTAAAATGGATAAATAGGCCGACAGTTAGTCAGATTAAACACATTGTCTCTCTGTTTTATATTTTACCATAAAGCACTTCCGAAAGTCAAGTATTTTTCTTCTATAGCTCTTTCAAATTGAATTACCTTGAAATTACATCTTGTTCAATTCTCGGCACCATTTCACGTTTTACATAAATTGTCTATACTGGCAGCATCCAGTCTGCCCAGCTAACTGTGTTTCACTTAAATGAAATCAAACCTTTAAACAAACCCAAGGATTTCCCATAAATGAGACAAAAGGAGAAACATATTCATAGTCGGCTGGAAACGATCCACAGATTTGCAGATTTTCCCTCATCCACTCACATGTTTTAATTTGATCAGAGGGTTTCCGGATTAGCAGCATGGGTTGTTTCAGGGACATGTCCAGCCAATTCAGATGGGCTGGCTGGCCTACCTGCAGCCAATCTGCTACTTTATAAATATCATGCCAATGGTTCTGGGCACATACAATATCTCCACTGGCGTCTTCTCAGCAGTACGGAGTTCTGAATTTTGGGATTCTTGAAATGCAAACTGCATAAAAATGGCTACCCCAAAAACTAAAACTACAATAAGGCCTAAACTATCCATCAAAAGCACTAATGGAGGCTGTGCTTTGGGTCAGATTTGGATGGTCTGAAAGAGATAGAGGTTCAGAGTCCAGGGACAACTGGGGTCTAAAGAGTCTTAGCGGGGGTTTGAATTACTACTCTAATAATGCTAGTAAAGTCCAGGCTAAACACAGTTTATGGGTGATTATAATGGTACTTTCCTGTGTTGTTATTGCTGATTGTAAAACATCAAGCTGTCTTCTCTTATGAGCACAAGCTGGGGGGACTGCACAATCAGGCAAGAAAGAAAAGGAAAGGAGTGTGTAATACAGCTTGTTGATGCTAGTACTGTCTTTTAAAGACCTAATATTTAACACTTAAAGTGGCAATAGACAAGTTTTTGCTTTAATTGCTTTACTCTGAAGCAACTGTTAATTGCACAATGAAATGGCTGTAGAATAATGACACCATCGGTGTGTAGATTGGTTCCCTATAAGCCTCGCTTTCACTATGCAATGCTATCTGCCACCAGGTTGCAATCTCTGGGAAAATTAACACTCATTTTACAGCACAGTGTGCATCAACCAGGAAGAGAGTAGCACTTTTGTTTTGTTTTTCCTATCGATAGCTATCCCTACGTGCCAAAGAGTATTCATGTAAGTTCTTTTCCATTACTACTGCCAGTAGAGGAAATGCCAGACAGCAGAACAACTGAAGTAACTGTAGAAAACCAAATGCAGTGTGTCAGTACTGCAGTACTGCCAATGACAGCAGCTAGCACTAGCTCCAAAAGTTGCTAAAAGTCTTCAGGTGACATCATTTGCATTTCGGTGCTATTTCTGCACATTCATTTTGCATAAAGCTTAGTGGTTGTGTCAGTTGCAGGGAGGGAGAGACTGCTGAGAGGAGGGGGAGAGACCCTGAGACATGGACTGTGAGAACTCTGAGCAGCGTTTGGAATGAATCACAACATAATATATTTGAATGTATTTCTTGCTTTTCCCTGGTAGTCTGAATAAGTCGCAAAATTTGTTGCTAGAAGTAGGCTCTAATGAAAATAGAGTGATGGATTTGCTGCGAACATGTGGACTCCTCTCACGAAAAAGTAGTATACTTCAAGTTTATTTTATGAAGTAAAATCTCTGATATCAGTGTACTAGTAGTAAACTGGGCCCGAATTTGCCCATTTTTAGTTCATAAATGTGTACCTTTAGTGTACTTTAAGTGTAAGAGTAGGAAACTTGGGGCGACAAGCTCAGAGGATAGAGCAGGTCGTCCACCAATCGGGAGGTCGGTGGTTAGATTCATGGCTGCTCCGGTCACATGTCGATGTGTCCTTGAGCAAGACACCTAACCCCAAATTGCTCCTGAAGGCTGTGCCATTGGTGTATTTATTTGTACCTTGCACCGTGTGCGAATGTGTGTGTAAATGGGTGAATGCTGACATGTTGTATAAAGTGTTGAGTGGTCAAAAGATAAATACAAATGCAAGTCTATTTACCCTTTAGAAACTTTAAGTACACAGCTAGTTTATATCTTAGTTGTGTTTTGTGCAGCAAGTATATTATAACGTGAACTAAAAGTCTTTCTTGCATGCCTCCATGGTGAACAGAGAATGGAAAAACCTAGAAAAATCTTGACGATTTAAAGTAATTAATATCAAAATATACCTTTACAAATGGTCACACCCTTTAATCGGCTCACACCCTTTAATCGGCTCATCTATCAAAAAGCATAAGCCAAATATACTTAGATTTAAGTAAGTATAGTTTTGTTCAGTGTTTTGTTAGTTTTGTTAGTTTTGTTAGTTTTGTTAGTTTTGTTCTTGAATAATTTGTTCAGTATATCTCTGGTACATAAGTACATAGAAATAAACTGAAACACTCTCATTTTAAGTTTAAAAGATGTATACTAGTAGCACACTTGAATAATCTTTTAGGTGAGGGGTGGCTTCACAAAGTCTTGGTTCTACAGCACTATACCCCTTCAGTTGAATTCATTTAACTAAGCTTGGCTAAGCTATCTTTTCTACAAGCTAACATACCCTCACACTGCACACAGAGACATAAAAAGCCATCAGATAAGCTTGTGTGGCTCTTGATATGTAGGAAGAATAGTCACAGTTTCTAGTTTTAGGAAACTGAAGCTCCCAAATTCCCCTGAAGCTAAATTCTCCCTTAAAAGGTTTTCATGGTGGATGTCTCATTCACTACAATGAGGTACCATTACCATAGTCTCTGGTTGGATTCATTAGCACACTGATCATATTGGGAAAAAAAGATAACAAGCAAGAGATGAAAGTACTGGATTTTATTCCCTGCCTTCACTCCCATAAATTAGGCATCCACAAAAAACAAAACCTCTATCTGTGTTGTGCATAATACAGATAATGACACAGGCATGATTTTGCATTTCTCATTTCTGCCAAAGCCACTGTAAGAAAGGGAACAACAAAAAGAAGAAGGAATGAAATTGGGGATTCTGACCTTTGGTTGGAGCGCTTGCTGTCGCCTCACATGGATACACCATTTGTATCTCTGGCGAAACTCAGTTCCCTTCTGTTACCCTGCTGAGAATAAATGAAGCTTCTTCGGGACCCTCGCTGCGTCTCTGGAACCGACTGGAACACTCTAAAGCACTGAAATTGGCACAAGTCCCTCCATACTAAGCACACCACACATTAGGCAAGCTCTCCTTCAGCCAGCCAAGTCCATTTGGTTAATGGCAGATTTTCACCCACAACCTTTTTCCCCCTAAATGCCATTGCTGGAGTGTCCAATGACATGGGCATAATTATTTCTTCACTGCTACCAGATTTAAATAACCTTAAAAAAGACACATTTTCCTCAGTGCTTGTAATAAATGCATGCTTTTGAGGATATTTGACCCACGTTTAATGCACTATGTCCTTGTGATTGTGGTGCCTGCCATGGCTGGTGTGTGCAAAAATTGCTAAATCTTATTTATTCATTGATTAACTGAAAGTGTTATTATTAAATTTGTATTTAGATTGTGCAGTAACAAAAACAGTTTCATAAGTTGTAATTAAATACATTTAATTAAATCACAAATCGGCCTGTTTGCACAAAAACACGCATGAAGACACGTCATGATGATCCCCAAGGCATTTAGTGTGCAGAACACCTTTTTTTTGCGCTTGACGCCTCATTTTGATGACATGTAGCCTGCACTGAGTCCAGTGTTAAGGCATCTATGTAAATATAATCAGAGCTTGTGATGTGGAACAAAAGGGGAGAATGGTGGATTCCAACAAACACAGGACTCTCAACCAGGAGACTGGTGTTTTGTTTTGCAAGTTACGTTAATGTTTGTCACATGCTGTTTCCTGACATTGTGCTCTGTTTTCTGTTCTCGTATTATGTTTTCCATGTATGTACATCCATCCATCTTGAACCGCTTATCCCGTTGGGGGTTGCTGGGGGGATGGAGCCGATACCAGCTGGCTTTGGGCGAAGGCGGGGTTCACCCTGGACAGGTCGCCAGTCCATCGCAGGGCACATAGAGACAGACAACCATTCACGCTTCACCTACAGGCAATTTAGTCATTCATTAAGCTAAACAGCATGTTTTTGGCCTGTGGGAGGAGAGAACCGTAGAAAAACCATGCTAACATGGGGAGAACTGCAAACGTGCATGCCTCTGTACGTACAGTATTTTACGTATTTATTTCAAGCCCCACCACGGTGTATTTCCTAAGCCTAACTGAGTGCTAACTACGGACATTACAAGAATTGTGTTGCGTGGCATAGAAATCACACGCAGAACATGGTGTAATTACAAGCAGCAAAGGCTAAAATACATCCCTAAATTTTAGTTATTATTATTTTCTTAATAATTCCACCCTGTAATTATATTTCATCTTCCATTTAACGTGCCTGCTGTTTTACTGGTTCTAGTCATCCACACTTTAAACACCTTAATGACCTGTTTGCTGGTGGGGTGTTTAGAAAATTCACTCTCTACCTTTGAATTGTGGTGGCTGCTGTTATACTGGCTCGTGGTCTACAGTGGAGGTTATTCCAGCTACAAGTTGACTTTGGCTACCTGCTGGAAATGAACTGGAGCAGCTCAGTAGCTGGTTTTTTAAAAGGGTAAAGTTGCTTGGCTCATGATTCCAGCCTTCTGGATGGATGTACCGAGCCTGACAGGTCAGCCAATTTGGATGTTTTTTGGCCGAAGAGCAGAGGACTGTGGGTATCCTCCTGCTCATCACCGGCGACGCTTCCTGTCAACACGTGTCCATCAAGTGAAGCCCTGTTGTCACATTCTGCAGCTTTCATTTTGTGCGCTGATTCACCGGCATTCTGACAGCTGGTACTTGTGTAATCTCTGTGTCTGCTTTTTCAGATGACACTTGGCCTGTTTGCTACTCTCCTCGCTCCCCCTCTATAAGGCAGCCTCAACTAGTGGAATATTTGATTAGTGGATATACTGCTCCAAAATCTCTTGTTGGGCTGCTGTGAAATATTACATTTCCTAGTGCCAAGTAGCTCCTGAGAAAAACCATATCAAATTAGCTGCTGACTGCGTAGCTTCTTAACTATGTCTTTGAATTGCTCTTTAAATTGTCATTATTGCTAAACAAATCAGGCTTTTAATTGAGATGCTTAACAAGTCTGTAGCAGCAAATTACCACCTTCAGACTCCTGGTCGCTGTAATGCTAACCGATAAAATGTCTGCTGATTGATATTTCATTAAGACACGTCTGTTTTTTTTAGGAATTACGGTGGTGTTAATGTGAGTCGATCAATGTGGCCCTTTAAATACAGAAGATAGTGGGCTGGATGAAATAATATAGCGTATAGTTTCAGTGGTAAGCAGCCCCCCCTTGCCAAAATGCCTTTACAACAAGCCATTAGCCAGGACATTTAAGTGCCAAGCTAAAACCTGTAAATAGGTTACCATGTCAAAAGAATATTGTATAAGAGTTGAAGTGTCAGTTGATGCTGAAGCACTGAAAGAGTCTGAAGTTTCAGTAAATCATCAGTTTGTATTAAATCTCTGAAAAGTAGCTCAACTAACAGTTGAAGGGTAAGAGCTGGAAGCAGTTAAACTGTCAGCTGAGTGAGAGATAAAGTCTATTATTTGATATATTCCACAATGCAGTACCGTTGGAGTTGATTGATGGGATTGGCAATGGTATAATTTAGGGCAAAATTCCCTCGTCTAGTTAGAAGTTGACTGCTTAGTTTTGGGAAAAAATAGAACATCTCTTGTGACTGCGCTGCATTTCAGTCTTCTATCTTGGATGATTTTTCCCTCTGTGAATATTAGCACAAAATGGCAGCTTGTAGAAGGAATCCCTCGCTCTCAGCCTCAGATAGCAAAACTTCTTGTTTTAGACAGCTCCAAAATATTCTGCAATCACACTCCACCGTGCCTTCACTGGGAATGCTGATGTGATGTCTCCATACATGTTTGCCTGGATATGTGTAGAAATAAGAACAAATACAGCAGCATGGGTTCTAAAATCCAAAATGCATTTTTCCCCATCGATGCGTCTCTCTTCTCTTGTGGCTTGAGCCTTTGGTTATTCTTTCAGATCTCGTCTGCGTTTGATAGTAATGATAGATTTGAATGTGTGCTGTTTGTTCAGAGACAGTTGGCGTAATAAGCTTTCGGATCATCATGGCCTGGTCATGTCTGTTGACCACATATTAAGTAACTGCATTGTTTCTATCCACACTTTGTAGAAACAAAGCCCACATTTAGCTTGGGAAGTGGCAGAGGATGTGGGAGGTTTGACTGTGTCACGTCTGTATAGATGACAGCTCTGTGATCTGTTTTCACAGCTGATCCTGTTCTTCTGGGTAACTTGTAAATTGAATAACAAGACTGCAGACTTGTCACTTGACTTGGACTTGTCTCAATTAACTTGACTTGATTTTGACTTGTCTTGGTAAACTTGTCTGGACTTGGACTTGTCTCAATTAGCTTGTTTTGATTTGGACTTGTCTTCATTGACTTCTGACTTGACTTGGACTTGTCTCATTTAACTTGTCTTGACTTGGACTTGTGTCAAGTAACTTGTCTTGACTTGGGCTTGTCTTTCCTGACTTTTGGCTTGACTTGGACTTGTCTCAATTAACTTCCAACTTGATTTAGACTTGTCTCAATTAACTTACTTTGATTTGGACTTGTATCTATTAACTTGACTTAAGCTTGTCTAAATTAACTTGACTTGGACTTGTTTCATCCGACTTGACTTGGACTTGTCTTTCTTCTGACTTGTCTTAATTAACTTAAGATAAGATAAGATAAGATATTCCTTTATTAGTCCCATAGAGGAGAAATTCACAAACTTGACATAAAATAAATTGCCAGAATTAGCCCAAAGTGTATTTTTCATCTGTTGTCCCTGGTCAAGGTGTTAGACTAGTCTTGACTGACTTCACTTGGACTTGAATGACTTGACACGGACTTGCCTGAGCTCTGGTGTTGACAGACTGACTATCCAGCTATCGGCTCTGCAGCTAGCAGGACAAAAATACACAAAACTAATGTGACAATTTCCCTTAAGAAGACATGAGTGGCAGTTACATCACTCCACCAGTGATACATATAGCCCATGTTTATGCAGTCAGCTGTCACTTTACCAGCTCCTCCCTGCATCTCCACTTCTATCATTCTCTTTTAAGTGTCAACAACACAGCTGTCTCCCCTTTTATCTGTTTATCTGTTGATTCTCTTTTTTCTATCAAACACTCGCTGTGCTCCTCTCTTATCTTTGGTTTGTGTCCCCTGAGTGTCTGTCTTTGCCCACTTTCTCATTCCTACCTGATCTTTGTTTGCAGTTTGCAAGTCAGCTTCTGAACGGCACCTCACAAAAGGAAACTGTGGGACATTAATCATTATTATGATCTTTCAATCAGAGATATTTTATATTCGATTGCCCTATATTGTAATGCTCAGACTGTATGTGTTTGTGTCGTAATGTTCTGTCATGTTTATGCTTTAGGGATAGCAACACCTATGAGCCGTTATTGTTTCCTAGTGATGGGTCAAATGCAGCATCTCCACAGGGAGTGTGCAGCTCCAGAGTGATGGCTGCCTCACTCTCTATTCTCCTCAATTAGTAGCCAGTGGAGGCCCTGCAACTCCGATAAACAGCAGTTTCCATTAGACTTATTCCTTAGCTGTGAGCAGGCTCAAAACCTCACTGACTGAACCAGAACTAGAAATAATGAGGTAATTATAACCATTAAGAGACACAGGTAAAGAAAAGTCACCTGAGAAAGTGAGATAGAAAGTAAGTACATTGATGAGAAGCGAGTCTGTCAAGGCCAGATTTTGTGTTTCATTTTTATTGCATTTGGATTTCATCACTATGGTGATGAAATCTCATTCAAATTGTCCTCCGGTGACGTTTCAATGATCTAGCACTTGACCAGATGTGTTTGAACAGGCAGAGGAAAACAAAAACTTTATCTCATCCCTTTGATTTATTTCAGTGCAGCATGCGGGGCTGGGATAGTCGAGAAGAGCTTCAAGCATGTGGACATGTGAATCCACTGGTTGAGGCTACACGTATGTTAGAAGCAGTCAGATGTTGTTAATCTGATTCCTGGATTTCTGTGTGTATTATAAAGCTAAAAAGCTAAGACGCCTGATCAGGAGATCAGAATCACTATTTACCCTGATGGGAGCTGACAATTTAAGTAAACTGTATTTGCTTAAATAGTTTCCACATTTTAAGGCGTGCTCAGCAGCACACCCAGGTGGCTTGCTAACACTATGGAGAGTGCTACAGACTCTACACCACTTTTTTCCCCACTTATATCAGGTGGCCTTGGAGTCTTTGGTGTGATCTGCAGCAGCGGCGTCATTTCCATACCATGAGAGGGCATCTAACTCCACTTTTAACTTTGTGGTTAGTGGTTAGCTTGTGCCAGGTTTGTGTGCAGAGGAAGCAGTGCCTGCTGCTGCCCACTTAGCGTTTTGTGCAATGGCAAGGTAGCAGCTGAAGTGGGCAAGCATCACCCGCATCACTTCATTGATTCACTGTACTCTAGCCTCTGGGTTACGATGGACACTGCTAGTTTTGGTGTTTTAAAATTAGATTTGGATGAAGAAATGATGTCCTCCAAGAAGGTATAGAAGTGAGTGTTGAACCCACCGCCAGCGCTCACGTTCCTGGATCATCTGACAATGCACCGTGCTTCATGCGTCTCAAACTCTTTTCAGCACAAATAGCCCAAAGGTGAATTAAAAAGAAGCCCTGCAGCCTTGAATCGTTTCAAGACTTTTTCAAGTGGTCACACTGAGCAAAATCAAAATGAAGCAGACAATTCCCTGATGTGACAATGGGGTCATTGGTGTCATCTGGATTAGATGCAATAACCATTTTTCTCCACGGGTTTCCAACTGTTCCCATTCTTCATCCCTAAACCATTACCATTAAGTATAGCACTGCACTCGAGGAAATTCTACCATTTGTCAGGGAGGGGAGGGGGTTTCATCTTCCTTTATCTCCTCACCCATCTATTATGTCAAATCCCACGGTGAGCTGATGGAGGTCCAGTTCCAGAGCCGACCGAGGGGAGATTAGCACACCCACACTTCCTGTCACTCTTGACCTGCCGCCGCCAGGGCTTGCTCACAAGTAAGAGCATGGCAGTAGCTGAGGACACACAGAGAGAGTGAGGACAGAGAAAGAGAGAGAGGGAGAGAGACAGAAAAGGGCAAATCCCCCATGGTGGTAAGGATTTGCCGCTTTTTGTGGAGCTGCAGGAATACGCCAAGGCCGTGGTGACAGGAAGCAAGCCGACAATCGATGAGGTTTGATGAAAAACAATTTGAGCAGAGAATGAAATGGCAGGAGCTTCTGATATGGCTAATGGCATGCTGCCCACATGCACCCACGCCTTCACGGTGCCTGGATGAATGTGTCTGAGTATCAGAGCTAAACAATTACCGCTGTGCAACAGATATGAACGTTAGGTGATTCTGCGTTGGCCAGGAGAGGATTTATATCCAAAGCACCTTGGCAGAAACTGCCAAATCTCCTCTGCAGAAAAATAGACAAATTATTTACATCATGATAATGAGGTTTATTTTATATCCACCCTCTCTCTAACGTACAGTATATAGCTATTGTAGAGGTAATGACTCAGAAATGGAAGTTTCTGAGAGAGATAAAGTGTAAAGGGGGATACTGCACCATAAATCTCTTCCTCCTGATTACCATCAAGTTAATTCTAAAGTAAATGTCAGTCCGCTGGACCAGTGCCAGGCTCCAGGCGCAATTCTGATGTTATTTACCCTGAGGTTGGTTACCTCCTGAGTGGCTCCCAGTTGTCAGTGCCATTAAATATCACAATTTAAAAAGGATTATTTGGCTACCACCATGATAAAAATATAATGCCGCCAGTCAGTCTGTTTTATATTTATCCACATTCATTAAACCAGCTCTCAAGTTCTATCAGAACAAAACGAGGTAGCAAGAAAGAGAACAAGGTTTGTTAGGTCCTCTCCTGCCGTGGTGACAGTCCTCCTAAATTTCCACCGTGCATGGCTTTCAAGCACAAAGACGGAATGCAGGCAAATAATTGGATTCTGTCTGTGCAAAATAATAATAATAAATAATAGAAATCTAAAAAAAACAAAAAAAAAAAAACTAATTAGATCCATGCGCAGAGGTCAGTGTATTCAATTTCTGCTGAGCAGTTGGCAATGACATTATGCACCAATTAATTCAATGTGGAGACACCTTTGGGATAATGTGCATAATCACCAAATGGGTTGTGTGGAGGTCCATATATTGCGAGTCTAACTGTAAGAGCACATTTTTATGTCACGTGTCAATGTCCCCTCATTACATGTACACCGTCTTTTCAAAATAAACTTCACAAATCCGTGAATTTTACACAAATCCCTTGGGGTGCTTTTCACATGTATAGCTACAAACAGTGCATGAGAACAGCCTGAATAAATAACAGTAAAATGATGCTTTAGTGTAATATATCATATTTTTGTAATGATTGATACACCTTTGTTCTATAGTTTTTCTTTATTTATGGGCTGCCCCTCTCCCTTTAGTCAGTCAGATCACCTTGTCATAAGACTGGAATGAAAAGTGAGTTTTGGTTTATTTGACTAATGCTACTGGAGATAAACTTCTGTTCTTCTGTTTTTCAATCTTTGGTAAGAGCTGTAGGTCGGCAGTTATTGTAGTGATATTCATTCTCACCCTGTAAATCGCTATTAATCTGCAACACACAATAACCGGAGGAGCAGGAGTTTGAATCACAGTCAGCAGTGGATGCTTTGAGCTTTACCACACAACCATACTCTCTTTATTTGATTTGATCTTCTCTACAAATTGTGACAGATATTCACAGTTGGCAGCTCATGTGAAATTTACACCTAGCTTTAACTTTTGTTTACTCTGCGTAGTATTGTCTTCACCAGCTGTATTCACTTGTGGTGATTCTCGCTTGCAACAAAGCATTGCTTCGCTTTCATGTGATAAGTCCTGTAGTATTTATTTATTTTCTTGCCTTAAACATGAAATGAATGGGAAACTATCAGGGGTTTCTGGATGTTAATGAGGAAAGCAGAGCTCCTGGTATGCCTACTCTGGAGATTTCTGCATTCATCAGATGTCATTGATGCTATAACCCCTCTACAGGGCATGCTAGTTTGATCTCTTTACTCAATGAATTCATTACTGTATTATGTTATTTGCAATACATTGCTGGAATGTGTACCTGACAACAAGTGTTGAGTAACTTTTGTTAATACAGCTCATAGTTCAAATACTCCAAGCATACAGCTGTATTTAGCATGTGGCCCTATGGTTTAACGAGCAGCTAGCGTACATTTTGAAGGTGTACTAGCTGTCAGTAGCTAGCTTAATGTTAGCCACCGTGACTGCACACAGTTAAAGAAGCTCGGTCCTCACAGCGAAGCTGCAGAATTAACACGCCCTCGCTCTCCGAGCCAGCCAGCTGATTCCTGAACGAGGGCTCACAAACCAGCTGCTTCTTTACACCTGTTGTTGTTTACTTCTACCGGTTTACAGTACAGTTCTCAAAACATTTGAGGTGAGTTTTAACATTACAGTAACTAATATTGATTCATATTTAATCAGCGCTGCGTAACCCACTACTTCTTTAAAGTTATGCCATATCTGGTGCGTAACTTAACCACCATCTTTTCGTAAACCTAACGATGTAGTTTTGCTGCCATGCTGGACATTTGTGGGGAAGCACATTAAAATTGGGGAACAACTTTTCATACGACCTCATACGAAGCGTTGTATGAGAATACGTTGCTGAGCCAAATCTCCGAATCAGATGGGCACATTGTGATGACAGTGTCAGTGCTGTTTGTTCCGTCCAACACGTTTTTGTCGTGGACTAATGAACAGAAGCTTTTAGGGGAACTAGCAGGCTTTAATCTTGTTTCCGCATACAGTCTTCATGCTAACAAAGCGCTGACTCCACAGGAGGAGAGTGATTACAGGCTTAATAATAATCGATTTTTAAAGCGGTGCCATGCCTTCATTTTGAGCAGTTTCATAATTTGCTATTCAATCAGCTAAAGACAAACTGAGGTAAAATGATTTTGTGATTAAAGGTGTTTGCAGAATCTGAGCGTTTGCTTGGTTCAGGGGGAAAACATTAAGTCAAGCAAAGTTACTGAACAACAGTTTAATCCAAGAATCAAACTGTTTATGTAGTTTGTCAACAATGTTTATATAAACTTTTCCATATTCATAAAATCAGTGTTAGTTATCAGCATGGGGTTTAAAATAAATGGTAACAGTAGTGAAATGTATTTGCAGGGCACCTTTCTAATCCTGAGTTCAGTTTGACAGTACAAAGTAAGAATGAATAAACTCTTGAAGGCAAAGAGGGCAAAAAGGAGGCTACAGTATGTGTGATGATTAATCCCCCCCTCCAGTGAAGTTGTCTTCATCCCAACAAGCGGAGGCTCTGCAGTTCCAGGCCTACTGTATTATATGCAATGAGTTTGCTACATCCATCGGGAAAAGTCGGCTCATGTTTGTGTCCAGTGTGAATAATTTTTCTTGAGCCAATTTATGTTTTCCTTTGAAGGGGAAGTCTTGAGTCTGGGTGGTTGGTGGAAAGCTTTCAAGCCCTTTTGCTTTGAACATCAAACCGCTTGTCTTAAGATTTGCTCTCAGTAAGAAGTGAAGAGCACGGAGTGAGAGGAAAGGGGGAAAGAGAAAGAGAGAGAGAGATAGTGACATAAGGAGTAACAGGCAAGGCGTCAGGTGAGTGATTTTAAAGTTCTCCTGCGGGGCGGTGCTGCAGGCGCAGATAAGGACAATCCCAAAGTGTCATGGCAGCTTTGAAAAGAAATTAAATTTGACTCAGAAAGGACATTTTCTGACATGCCAAATGAATAATTTAAAATGATGCTTTAATGAGCCTTTTAATTAACAAGTAGTCCCTCAGGAATGTAGTTTATGGTGTTATCACCTGGTCATGTTCCCTCCGTGGCTGCCCCGCTGCTATCATCTTGTGTAGGGCTCATCCACAAAGGAGTCAGAGGATGTGATTAACCTTGTCCCCAAATGATGGCTGAATCATGGCATGCTGTGGGAGAAGACCTTTTTTTGACATGTTGTGTTTTATACAGTACTTGAAATATTTTGGTGAAATAGCTGAAAAGGTCAAAGGTTCTTGGAATCAGTAATTTAAACGGCAATCTTTCCATCATTTTTTCACCACTATACTGTTGAAAACCAAATCCTTATACAACCCATTAATCAGCATTTTGAGATGTTAGAGGTGAAATGGAAGATTTTCCAAATAAGACATGTGGGATATGCCGATATTATTCAGGTTTTAGGTGCATTCTTTGGACATGTACTGTCTTTGGACATGTACTGTCTTTGGACATGTACTGTATACAGCACATCATTCAGAATATGCACCTCAGTCAGGTTTGTTAGGTCAGTTTACGACACACAGCCTCTTCCCTGTTACTGCTCAGTTCTGTGTGTTGAACATAAACCAACTAGCTGCCAGTTTGGAGAGATGCATGCCCAAAAGAAAAGCCCACATTTCTGGTTGAAAGGAGAAACACACCTACTACTACATCATGAAAGACTTGGATATCAACATTGCACAAATAGCGAAGGATAAGAAGGTGGTTGAAGGAAGGAAAGAGGGAGGTTTTATTGTTTGCATGGTCAAACAAGTCCATCACCAGTTACTTTAATTGGAATATGCCTGGCTGTATGTTAACGGGGATATTAGTGGAATATTCACTTCCATTAGCCATGTAAACAGCATAGTAGGAATATTGTCTTTTCTGGCAAAAAATTGAATATTTTGTGCATGTAAACGCAGTCTGTGTTGACTCTTTCCTGTAGCGGGAATCCATCCCTGATGTCCATCATGTATAAGCATTCATCTATTTAGAGTTCATTCTAACAAGTGCTACCTCCAACTCCACACTTTTCCTTATAATAATCAAATATAGACTTTTCCTCTTTGTCATAACCCTGTCGATTCACTGTAAAGAGGATGATGTCTGAGCATTCCTGTGGCTGTTCTTTGGCCATCAGTCGGTGAGGTGCTAAGGGTTAAGGAGATCAAAAATGCGTGGGAATGAGACAACAGAGTGCCTTTGCTTTCTTATGATGTAGCCGTTGTATTTGGTTGCTCAATTCAGCGAGTTTTAAAGACAATAGTCTAGTGCGACATGTGCTTGAGAAAGTATTTCAGTCCTTTCACGCTTCTCAATGATGTTGGACAGCAGAGTGAGTTAAAATTAGAATGTGTTAAACAACAGTTTTTCTAGTCCAACTCCTCTGTCATGTTCAGTCTTTTTCATCTCTTTTGGCACCATTCTTAAGCTATTTTCATGAAACCAGCCCATTACTAGCTTATAGCAGAAATAGATGAGACAAGTAGTCATGCATTTGCAGAAGGCCCTGCTCTCCAATGTATCTCAAATGTGTCATATTATCATGCCACTAGATTAAATATTAATTTGCAACTTGGCTCCCAGAAACAGGATTGCAAATGTTTACGATGGGCATCGTTTCCAGGACCTATCACTCCTCCTCGCGATCCAGAGCTAAATTTTGCTCCTGTGATGATGGCCATCTGGTCAGACCCGAACCTGGGAACATGTTCAACGCAGCAAATCTGTGTTGAAATGCAACTGTAGACTTTTAGATGCACTGTTGTCCACACTTTGTACTCTTTGCTGGCCACTCATTTTCTCAGCATTTTATCGTCAGTCTCCGTCCAACCAGAGAAATGCAGGAGTCATATGGTAGTCGCCTTTTGGCAGTGAGGTTAATCAAAGGGGGGCTTTGTAGTGGCAGCAGTCCTTTTGGTACGGAGGAGCCAAAAGACACTTCTGTGGCAGCAGTTGTTGGATCCTCCAAAGTGGGTCAGACTGAGCGGCACACAGAAATTCATATTTAATGTTCCCTGTGGGACTGATGCTTTAGACCATGAAGATTTCTTCATAGGCAATGGCAGTCTTCAGTTATGCGCTCCTGTATACATACTGCACTGTGTGACCTGTCATGCTTGGTGATTACATATCCAGAAATTAAGAGCGCAACTGAGTCCTTTTTTCTTTCATGTTGGTTCCTTTTATCTACATTGTGAAGTATTCTTTGTGATTAAGGTTCCTCTGTGACAGGATGTGTCTGCACTTCTGTCCCTGCCAGTATCAGAAATGTGAGCATGCCTGTATCTTGTCTGGACATTTCACGCCAACCTCAATTGTGTGCTAAGCGTTACTGCACAGTTGGTGTGGATTCATTGGCTTGTGTCGGTGTGTGAAAGTGGCACCACTTTGTGAGCTCGGTGCATGAAAGTGGCATTGCCTCACCA
Organism: Pterois miles; assembly: GCA_947000775.1. Classification (NCBI taxonomy): domain Eukaryota; kingdom Metazoa; phylum Chordata; class Actinopteri; order Perciformes; family Scorpaenidae; genus Pterois; species Pterois miles. Next base: position 32,408,875 of record CAMQGK010000052.1, on the reverse strand, counting down.
GTCAATAGCATGAATTATGTATGGCGGGAGAAGGTGAAAGCCATGTTCTGCATCATCTGCAGGCTGTTCGGCAAATTAACATTTGGACAGCCATTTGCTGGCTTTAGAAGGGGTTCAGGCCTTATCTAATGGCTTGCTTACAGTTCAGAAAAAAATTCCCTTGTAATTTTTCTTAACAGGTTTCCTCTCTTGCAAATCATTTAACTAAAGCGGTCCCACTTTTAAGGGAGCAGACTATAAGGCGTGGGCAGTGAACAGGGCAGATGGCAGTGATCTTTAATTGGCTAGTTTCCCGTCAGGTTTAATCAGGACTGGTGTTCTGCCATCCAAATTCTTTGAATATTGTTTCTTTGAAAGACAAGCACTCCTGCCCGACATGTTCATTTTTCCCCCGAAGGCAATATCATTCCAGGTTTTCCCTAAAGCCTGATTTGCATAAAACTAGTACTGCCTCGGCTCCGCTTGTGATTTGATAAGATTGCAGAGGTTGTCTGCGTTATTAATCCTGTGGAAATCTATCGTGTCAAGGTAAAAATTCCACTACACATCACCATGTTTCACAAAACGCAGAGCTCATGTGATAAGATTTAGTCGAGTTAGTTGAGTAGAGAATCATGTCATGTGGGCAAAGAAGATGGGGAGGAACTGTTAATGCACTCAATACTATATTTACTCAATGCTGCCACAGCTGCCTCCATCAGTCAGAGTTGTGTTTAAGTCAGATATGGGTAATTAGGTTTTAACAAATATTTGATTTTCATCTACATCAACATCTGTACATTTCATTTTACTTTTTTTTTTTCACTCATGCTCACCTCTTTACCCTTACAGCAGTCATCTCAAGGTTCACTTTTCACATTCATCCTCATTTCATATCATTTATTTACCACTTTATCCCCCAGTACTCGCATATTCATCTTATCACACCTCCTTGGTGTGTTTTTATTTATTTATTTATTTATTTATTCTTTAGCATTCAAAGCCCCTACCATAAAAGCAACATTATTACCTCTGTGGAGCTCATTTATAAAGCTAAAGCTGTCCTAAAGTTTATTCACTCAGACTACCTTCCATCTTTTCCATTAGTTCTGGGGGCAACCTTCAAAATGCAATAAATGGGCTAAAATAAAAAAACAAAACAAAACAAAAACAAGTTGTCCCAGGAGCCATGACCCATGACAGATTTTAAAAGTTACCTTGAGGCAGCACACCAAACCTTTTCATTTGGGATAGCTGAAGAGAAGCCGCTTGTTTCCAAACCTTTCAGTATTCCTCTTAGGTTAGGCCTGGGTCTGGTCTTTAGTCATGCTCAGATATTCTTTCTCCCTTGCTCTAAGAGCCTCAATCCTCGTGACGCCTACCTTCCATCAATCTTGATTCAGGAGAAAGGTCTGGAGCCTTTGGAATAAATGAAGCTCAGAAATAAAGGCTGTGCATCCACTGACTGACTAAAACATCTTAACCCCGTTCCCATCACTTTCTGCATTAGTGGCCCTCTTGGGCAATTTCAGCTGCCTCTCTTTATTACTCCCATGTCAGTTGGAGGCATTTAATATTCCCGTGTCACATTTTTAGCATTTTTTCCTCGGTCCCTTTCATATAGATTAGTCAGATGTACATAGCCTAGAGTTTTTTCAATATTGATTAAATCTGATTTAATCTGAAAATGGTCCAGATACTAGATATTCATCAGGACCCAAACGCAACACAACTGTTTGGGAACATTAATTCATTTTGTTTTAAATACGACTTTATTTATTTTATGTGCTTAAAGGAAAGGGTGTTACTTTCTGTGGTTGCTTTCTGTCAGACTCATAGGTTTTCATTAACTAGTGCCGGACGATAAAGTGAGACTCCAATTGTGACTAATTGCTCTGTGAATTGACCCCGACACTACGCTGAGATGTCGACATTCTGTTTCGTTTTGGATATCTCTTATGTGGGGCTAATTATCCAACACAGTTATGACTTTTTCTCTCAGCCACCATTGAAATTTATCATAATGGGTCCAGGAAAATGTATAACCAGATGTTAAAGTTTATTGCTGGTGGGTCACACCAATTGTAATCCCTTACACAGCATTTCACAACAAACCACACTAATGGCTTTTTCATACCATATGGAGAGGTGACCACTCGGTGGAACACAGTCTCCAGGATGACAATGTTGATAAGCACCTGAAATTAATGTGTTGTAGCCTACACAGCTGGAGTTGCTCTCATCAATGGACGCATCTGTATTTTCCAAGTCTGGCATCAACTGTTCCCAAGCTGTGCCTCAAATGGCTCTAAACTAGAGAAACAAAATCTCCGGCACTCTCAGATGAAGTAACTTCTTTTATTTACAGGGCAAACAAACTTGCGCGTTTTGGCCAAAAGCCTTCATCAGTGTGAACAAAAAAAACGTAAAACCAGTTTTGAATACTGAGATGCGACACAGCCACCAACGGATGCAACGTCCAGATAACGCCTCTCACAGCTTTAAAACTGGCTTTAGGTTTTGTTTGTTCACGCTGAAGAAGGCTTTTGGCCCAAACACGTACGTTTGTTTGCCCTGTAAATGAAAGATGTTACTTTATCTGAGACTGCTGGAGATTTTGTTTTTCTTGTTCATACTGCTGCCTGGTATCCAATATATTTTTCAAGATTTTGAGTCGTGCTTGCTTTTCATTTTTGTCTTGATTCCATTGCTGTAAACATTTAGGATTTCCTTAAAAGACAATAATAAAAAGTTCTTGTGCTTTTTTTTTTTGGTCCTGCAGTTTAAATGTGGATAAAATATTTTATTTTGCTGACAAAACTTTGCCAGCAAACACAGAAGCTCTGCCAGCACAGACACAGGCAGACAAGAGATCTCAATGACCACAAATATCATGTCAACTCAGCGAGCATGATGGATATTACTTTATGTTTCCAACATAAACAAACCTGTTTCAAGAGCTTTCTAGAGTCGGGTACCATTTCCTTGATACAAGTGACATGAGGCAACAAGCCTTAAAGAGAATAAATGACTTTTAGAGAAGAATGTTTCTCTCAGAGCTGGCCTTGTATTATGTATGAAGATATCCGGTCGAGTTAGTAAATCACTCTGCACCTATGTGAAGGATACAGACTGCTCTTGGAAGATAAAGGGACATTGCTCAGCCTTGTGTAATGCCAAGCAACTATCTCTGCATTCATCTAAATCGTTACTTTTACTATCAGTAGCATCACTGCAGTATTTCTGTGGTATCTGTAAAGTTTTTCAGGCTACAGTACAGCCCTGCATAGCACATTTTTGGAGGCCGTTGCTCTTTACTCTTTACACCAGCTTTGAAATAACATTTTGGCTTTGAAACACCTAAGCCTCGGGGAAATCACAGCTTTGCACAAATATCAGATTCCACAGGTTCAGATCCACCGAAGCTGCGGTCTGAGAGTTATGGACTGGAGTTGTTCAAAATGCTCTGCGCTAATTTCAGTTGGAGTTAACATTTGTTGTATGCTTATTTTGACCACAGTGTACACCTAAATGTGGCCTTAGAGAAGAGAAAATTGCATCCTCTTCCTTCAGTAAGAGTTGATGGAGAAGGAGGTGATGGGGAGCCCATTAAAGGGACCAGCACCCTGGTTACTCCACACTACATTTGGTTATGAAAATAGCACCATAGCATTTTTAATTGCAGTCATCATGTGTCTCTTTACACTGATGGAATGATCCATGTTTCTTCCTTTTTACCCTGCAATACATTTAAATGACGGTATGTCCAAGCAGATAACTGATATAGCTTGTTCATAGCTTATTTTTGTATTATTTATGCAGCTGCAGAAATGCAGAAATATGACTTGCCCTTATGTGTTATTATTTTCATTTTTGAATTACTCAGGTCTCCCGTAGAGCCTTAAAAAAATAACTTAATTTAACCTAATAATGGAGATAATAATAACAGTATTTCTAAAATGCGCCCAGTAACTGCTATATTCACATAGAAATGCAGATTTTATTTAGCTAAATAGAAAACGCTACAGATTGTTTGACACATTTCTGCCTCATGGTTCATACATTTTGTTTATATGGTGCAGAGGATATATTATACTGCGGCAAAGGTGACGATGTGACTCCAGTTCTTGGTGCAATGAATTGAGCTCACAAATGACTTGCTGGTTGATGAGGCTCATTATAAAATAAGAGATGTCCCATTAGTTTTATCAAATGTTTCATACCAATGTAGAGTCTGATCATCAAAATAATGTTAAGTACCCTTTAATGAAGAACACATTTGATAATAGAGGAGTTGATTTTGTTTATCTTTTTCGGTGCATTCTCTGTCAGTGTTTTTGCACTCATGGGGTTTTGATGTCAGTCTTGTGTGCATGTGTAGATCAGTGCAGCGATGAGTATTTCCCTGAGAGTTTATAATGATGAGTACTCATTAGGACCACATGTGGGAGACGCATGTGCTGCTGCATTTTATTATACCATAATAGAACCGAGCTAAGTGAAAATCGTGAGGCTGCTTGTTGTAACAAACTGTGATGCTGCTATTTGAGTAACCCTGCCTCCCTCTCACCCTCTCTTTGTCTTTTCTCCTAGGTAAGCACTTTCTTTGCTCTCTGCTGGTATTGGTGATGGAGGCGGGATTGGCCGAGCGTGCATCCTGTTGCTGTCAGTCCTGGTGAAGGTTTCATACAGCTGAAATGTGAGGCAAGAGTGATTAAGGTGATGCATTGAGCCTGTGTGCCCATAACAGAGATGCTTCTAGCTCTGGTTCTGGCAACGTCAGCAGTACGAACACAATGGAGTGAACCCCCCATCTCACACTCAACCACTGTAAGTGCAAAGCCATAGACAAAGAGGAGATGGTAGAAGAAAAGGTCTGAATCTGAAGGTGTGTTCACACCATGGGCCTTGTTCTGTTGGATCAGTGGTGTTGAAGTGCAGTCTGATCTGGGGAGTGAGCAGGTCATATTGTACTGGCTTTGGTTTTTCAGTGTTTATGATGGAGCTTGGTGATCTTCACCAGTTTATATCCACAGAAGAACATGGTTTTACTTAGTACTTCTGCATGTTGGCTTGAAGGGAAAGCCTTCATACATCACAGAATCAATCCCTGAACACAAATTATGTTGAGAATCCTGTAGATTGGAGTTGCATCGCTAGGCAACACCTAGGGTCCATGTTTACTTTATCCGGAATCCCATACTATGCGTTACATACCCGATAGGTGTTCATTCAACGTATTTGTGTGAATGAACAGTAGTCATTTTTTGGATGCACTGAGCTGTAATGTACATTGTCGGTTCCTGAGAGCCTCTTTGCTGGTTGGAGACCTGTGACAACGTCACATGAACTATCTCTACAGTATGTTACACCCAGCAAAGTGGAATCTTTTACGTTCAGTTAAATTGAAGCGTTATTGATGTTACAGAGCTGTCTGTCAACGTCTGTTATGAACATTGTTGTCACTACCACATTGCATTGTGGGATACTAGGGGAAATAGATTGGTACTTAACTGGTCCCTATGTCAGATGCCACTTTCCTGGAGCAGGTTGGCTGCACTGAAAGAAATATGGGTCGTCCTTTACGCCAGTGTTACGCTGCAGCTTTGTCTGCCTATCTTTCTCCTTAACTGCATCTTTCTGTCTTCAATCTGGCACAGTCATACTCTTCAGCATATAACCAAAATACCAAACAGACTCGGGCGAGGCTTAAAAAAATAAATAAATAAATAAATAAAAAAATAAGAAGGGTGCAAAAATACCCCTTCACTGACACAAAGCCTCTGCCGTTCCCCATGTGCTGTGACAAAAATAGTACGCTAAGCTTGTTTGTTGCAGTGTATTCATACTTGCAACTTTCAGTCTTGGTGCACCAAATAACCACACACGACCTACAAAATGCAGGTCATGGTTGTCTCCTCAGAGAAGTTGCAGTTACTTGTGTACTGAAAGCCAAATACGACAGAGAAAACTGCAGTCTAGACAGATGCTTCTTGTTATTTTCTAAACTGGCATGAACACCAAAGGAAGCAAATTGTGGCAAACAGCACTGACACATCCATTATGCTTAACTCGTCACAGAGTCTCGAATTTGATATGTTTTGACTTCCCGCACTGCCAAAATCTCTAATCTCCTGGGCTGACAGGTTACCAAAACTCATAAATTAGCCACTTTGAAAACTTTCACAAACGCTGACTTGCCTGTAATTAGGCAGTGAGTGCACTTGCACTAATAATAATTCTGGTGTTATTCTATATTTGTTATTGTCAACAGTCCATTTCTCAATACTTTCTGTCCTCCCTGCACCAAGCCCATTGGTCCCGACTGAAAACCTGCATCTCAGATAATGGATCACAAATATTAAATATATTATTTAAAAAAGGGCTTAGTGATTTCCTAAAGCTGCAGGGTAGTGTACTTTTTAACAAACATTGTTCAAATGTGTAAACTGGGGACTATTTTCAACAGCGGATGGATACAAATTTGTGCTCTAATGACTATGAATGCACACACCAGGATAGTGTGTGCATTCATAGTCATGATGGACATGCTGGTGTCATTCACTGTTCATAGCTATACCATTGTATTTTGTGAATATCCCACAAAATCAATTTGTGGGTAATTAATGTAAACCATGAAATAAAAATTGCAGGACGTTGGGGTGGATGGTTGGATCATAAAACACCAGACTTTCACTCAGGAGACCGCCGTTTGTTTCCTGTGTGGTCAGTGTTGATTTGTTTGTTACGTACTTAAGTAACACCACTTCCAGTGTTATTTTAAGCCAAACCACAGACTTTTTCTAAATCTAACTGATGGGCTTGCTGCAGTAGTCAGTGTCACCAGTGTTACACTGTTATTTTCTTTTTTACAGAAATAAAACCCATTTTGTTTTCCATACATTGTGATGGAACATGTCCCTCAGTCTTACAGTGTGGCTCAATGGTGCATTTTTAGTAGTTTATAGATAGTAATTGAGCTCTATGGCACAAAGGAATAAGCCATATCAGGCTTGGGATAATCTTGTAGTAGTATCCATTCATTGTTGGTTTTCAGCCTTTTCATATGGTTTGTTGACAAGTAGAAAAATGTAGAATATCACCATCCTTATCCTTTAAAACATATAAAGAGCCCGAGACAGACTATATATTATGCATGCATGCTTGCTGCTTCAAGTAGCAGCTTTCCTTTGCACGCTCACTGGCATGCCATTTCTATATAGAAATATGCACAGTCACATTTGATGTATCCATGGGGGAGACAGTCAATGGAACACAATTATCCTAAGTGCACTGCATCATTGTGCTGCAGAATAGGATGGGCATCCTTCCATTTCAAGCATTCCACTTTGCATTTGATAAAAAAACACACAGCACATCTTTTTTAACAGCCACTTGCATTGTGTCATTTTCAAAGTAGTGCAGACATTTAAGGAAAGGAGGCTGGATGTGTCAAGCATGCATTTCTACCATGGCTGTACCATTGATTACTGACTAATTCAAGCATTTAGCAGACGTTCTTATCATAGATGTTTACTGAGATATTCAAGTAACTGCACTAATCAAAGGACTCCTGGTATTTTAAAAGGCAGTTAGAATGGATATGGGAGTGACACAACAGGACAAGTGAGAGAAAACAAGACAGAAGAGTAAACAAAACTCATTTCAGTAGCATAGACTTTTAATGTGTTGGCTTATACCCAGTGCAGAAAAAAACAAAGAAAAAGACAGTGACAGATTGGCCTGGCTTCACATTAGATTCACTTGAACCCGTTGTTTCATCACTCATCCATGTTCAAATGACTGGTTCCCTCTTCCTTGACATTTTAACAACGTAATGTGGCAGCGCTACGGCTCAGACGGAGGTCTCTTTATATTTGTTTTGATCGTGTGTGTTTATTGTTACTGGTTGGAGTGCTCCATTCTGAAGCACTGACAACCAGCTAGAGCTTTGGTGCTACAAATCCAACTAAGCCCATGTCAGAAATGCGGTAGCTCATATTTTCATGATACCATAGTAAATATGATATAAATGTTTGAGTGTGAAAGTTATGGTTGGCCCCAGGAACAAGGTCAGTCCACTCACTAGCTTTTTGCAGAGTTTCCAACAGCATTAAAACATGATGTTTATGGGAAGTTTGTTCAGTTTGTCCAGAGGATTTACTTCCAAGTAGATAAGACTACAGTCTAGACTGTATGTTATTTGGATCTTTTTCTCTCAAATGAATTTAGTTCTCTGTGGGCAGTGCTCTTTGCTTTGCCTGTTTAAGAATAAGCATACGTACGTCTCTTTATTGAAAATAAACATCACTTGGGTAATTTTCCCAGAAAAGGAAATGTGAAAACTCTTATAACCTGAACACATGCTTAAATATAAACAAAGCATGAAATTACAAACGACCTACAGTTGCAATGAGACCAAAAAAACTGTGTAATAGGCAATTCTGAAATCATAAAGTGAGGGCCGAGCTGTCTGAGCCATATGCCACATAACCCTACAATTTCATTATCATTTTATTTATCACTTAGTAATGAATGCAGTTAGCTTGGAAATCCTCAGGGAGGACATCACTGCTCTATATCTTAATAGTGGTTGTAAACACTTTTTAATGCAACCAGTGAAAGTAGATGACCCATCTGTTCATCAGTCACAGTCGATTAGTTATCCAGACTGACACACAAATGCAATAGAAGAATGCTATTATACGAGGATGTCCGGATTTTCTAATAAATAAACTTGGACCAAACTGTTTCCTAGCAACTAATGAAATGGTCTGTTGCACCTTTTCTAAATGGCACACACACTTCCTAATTTGTGCGGTTCCTTAAACTCACGAACCAAGCTTCGGTATTCAGCTTCAGGCCTCTGTAAGAAACCGTTTATGCAACACCGGCTTCGTACAGATGCCACATTAAGCACCGTTTTCTAAAATCAGTCATGTACTGTAGTCTCATGAGCTTTTGATTTCATCCTGATTTATTGATGAAGCCTGAGTGGAGCTGCTGTAGTTCTAATTGGCCACGTTGGCAGTCTGACCAGCTGATGAAAATGCCAAACCCTTGACTGCTGATTGTGCTGTCAGATTAGATGGGTTGAGCCTTTTGCATTTGCAAAAACCCAGTGTAGCTTCACCTCTTAATGTATCATTGACTGTATATAGGAAGTGGATGTAGTCACTCTAAGTACAACCAAACATCACGCCTAAAGTATATCCCACTTTATTGTTTATCGTATTTTACTCTAAATGGGACCATAATTGATTAAATGAACATCATGTTGTATTGAAGAAGACTTGAAACTAGCAATTGAGACCATCAACTCATGTTTACATGTTTACTGAGGTAATAAATCAAGTGAGAAGTACGATTATTTTCTCATAGACTTCTATACAATCAGACCCAGTCCCCTTCTGGCAGTTAGAAAGAATGCAAGTTGACGGCACTTCCACATTGTCTTCACTTTTCAGACCTGGAGGTTGCCGACTGGAATTTACAAGTCCTGACTTAACTGTAGACTCAAACTGTCCCAACATTTAAACTTTACTTGTTGACCCATAATCCTCATGCAAGAGACCAGGGCTCACTGATGTTCACTCTAAGATGTAATTTGAACCCGTTCTACTTCAAACCTTGAAACAGATGGTCCTTGAGCTGTGGTTAAGAGTGGTAAATGATGCCTGCTTCTATCGTGACAATTGGACAGATTCACAGCCTTATTAAATCATGCCAAAAGTTTCAGTAGTGATATCCTACATATCTGATTGCTTTGCTTTCACCTAAGGTATATGCAGCTGCCTGCTATATAAATCCAGTAAAAATAGCTCCTTAGAAACTGGGAAAAATAGGACTGACAGCAGGGTTAAGAGCAGGTCAGTATCAGTTGCATTTCTGTGTGAATTCTCACCCTATGCCATGCTGTTTTTAGATACACAGGCAATGGAAAAAAAATACAGAAATGTCAAGATATCCACTTATCTTCCACTTCACCAAATCCAAGAAAGGTTCACAAGTTTAGTGCTACAGCCACTCTTTGACCTTTCTATACATTTCTTCAGTAGAGCCGACAACAGGCTCACGTTGTTTCACCCATAAAAGTGAAGAATGTGTTTTTGCACCATAGACAGTTTTTTTTTTTTATCATAACAAAAGGACAGGTTATGTTGACACTTACGTTGTGTAGAAAGGTTAAAACAGGATTATGAAACATTGTTAGCATTAACTTAAATATTAAAGTCACAATTTTTAATTAGCCTGATTATGCTCTGATCAAGCCGATCTTATGGGAAGGTGCAAAGTAGCACATTTCTTGCGTGTCATGATAACACCTTTTAGGCTTTTTGTGTGTCATTTACCTGCTGCAGACTTAACGTTGTGAAACATTTTGTGTCATTTAACACCACATTGTTACTGTGAAACAGCCACAGTTAGATTTAGGCTATAAAACTACTTACTGAGGCTTAGGAAGTACATCATGGTTGCACTTAAAATATGTAAACAACATCCATGCATCCATCCATTAATCTGTAACGGCTTATCCTATTCAGGGTAAGATTCACCCTGGACAGGTCACCAGTCTATCACAGGGCTGATACATAGAGACAGACCACCATTCAGCAGTTAACCTGCATGGTCTCTGGGAGGAAACCGGAGAACCCACAGAAACCTCTCGCTAACATGAGGAGAACATGCAGAGTCCACACAGAAGGATTCAAACCGTCTTGCTGTGAGGCAGCGGCGCTAACCACCGCAGCCTCAGTAAACAACATAAGTATGGAAAACATGTCACAAACACTAACTAACTTCAAAATAACTCAGCACTTTGGGACACAGACACTGGTCTCCTGTTTGAAAGTCCTATGCTTATTGGACCCATCCACTTCCCCTCTACTAGCTCTGAGCGCAGTATATTTGTGCAGATGCATTTGCATTGCAAGAACATCATTGAGTTTCAGGTTCTGACTGTGGATAAATACAAACACTTTACTAATTTTTCACAAGCTAGGAAGTGAATCAGCATGATTTGAATGAGTTTGACATGACTATGAGTCTGCAGCCATGCTAGTAGCTCTGTGAGGCTGCATTAACTGAAGGCACAGTGGTGCTTTGAGAGGAAAAGTCAGAGGATCACCAACGCTATTACAGTTTCTCCTGTGAATGGATGTGTCTGATTTCATGCCAAAGCATCCAGTATTTGTCAAAATACCTGTGTGGATCACAGTGGTGGACTGACTGGCACATTGATAGTGATAGTTACTATAATGTAGTAATACTAATAATAATAATAATGAGAACTATCTGACATTTTTAATGTATGGGCATTTTAACCAGTTTATCTTTTTCCATGATCAGATGTCCGTCTCACCGTAACACACTCACACACCTATTATAGTCTTACAAAGCTCCAAACTCCACCCCCCCCTCAAATGGTCAACACAGAAGATAAAACATGAACCTTCAACCAGAGGTTCTGTGTGGTCAATGCACAGTAGGCCATTTCCCCAATGTGCTCACTGTTGTACAAGATACAAGCACAGAGAGGGAATGTGATCCCATTAGAATGATATACCCTCTCTGTCATACTGTATGTTGTACTCATGATATTATCACTCTATTGTTTTGTTTTTTTTGTTTTTGTTTTTTTTTTAAAGAAAAGCATGCACGTTGCTGGAGCTTTCCCAGTGTGTCATAAATGCAGTGTTTAGAGAAACACCATATCTTTATTTAGTTTTTTGTTTAATGAAAATGGTCAAATATAGAGGAATTGGCCAGTGCAAAAACATATATACTGGTATCAACCTTGGGAGCACTGCTGCACTGGCAACATCGACTAGAACACATCGACCACTCTTGATGACTTTGGTGACCCTCTGACCTTACCTCCGTCGCCACCGTTGGGCCAAATTTTCTACTTGTACACAAAACACATCAACAAAGTACAGCGGGAGAACACTACAGCAAAGACTGTTTTTTAGCAATATCTGAAATACAAAGGATGATCTCCCCTGCTCGAGTCTCTTCGCCAGCTGGTCTGGGTACAGTCTTCAGTCAGTGTGAAGCTCCTGGAGCAGCAAAGTGTTAAGGGTCTTATTCCAACATGTTTAATAATGGGGGAACAAATCCAGGCCCTCTGGTCACTGCTAACACCGGGCCATCCACTGACCCTCTTCATTATCCGGAGCACAGGTCTGCCTCCTCTAATTGGTAAAGGCTGACACCTTTAAGAGCTCAGTGTTCATTATAAAGCTGACATTCATGTTGTCATGACAGCTGAAGGGAAGAGGAAAAATCACATTAATTTGTTCTTTTATAGATATTTGTGGAGCATAACTTTTTATCTTTGTTCCCTTATTTGGTTAATGGCTACATTTTAACAAAACATGACTCTTAAAGTGGCAATCCTTAAGATTTTCCAGGGTTTTCACCATAGACACCCAGTTCGTAATACTGCAAATATATAAATATTGCAATTCTTACCTCAGTGGGCCAAAGGCTAAATCACCATTATGTTGCTTCATTTGGCTATATACTGATTTCACTGTCATTTATTTAAGTGCAAATCTTTGAGATTGACACTTTAAGTACTGATATTAGCATGTGATCACCTGCAGGTATCTTATATGGATAAAGGAAACTGCAAGTTAATGCAGATCTGAATGCACATTTAAATTTGAATGCGATCAGACCTAAACTGTCACCTAACTTGAAAGGTATCATGCCAGAAAACCCCTTCCTGAGTGAAGGGAAAATAAGTAGAGCAGCACTGCTTTAACAGACTGTAGAGGGAAGTAATACAAGGTAAGGTGACTACTGGGGTAGCTGAGCTAACAGTACTGTTATTGGCCCTGATTTCCCTCTTAGTAATAATGCAGTGGCTGTCACCGTCTCTCACATGACCCTCAACCTGCCTGTTTGAGTGGTTGTTTATAATACTTGTATACCTGGATTTCTAGCCCTTTGTCATTCCAGAGCGCCAAACGCTGTGATACTGTCACGCCCCTTGGCGTGTGATACTGATGCACAAGGCATGTTTTAGTGCCTGTATGCGATAAACTGGGCTTTCAAGTCACTACAATGTAAACCATCCACGTCATTGTTAAACGTTCAGAGGAGGTGTTTGGGAAATGCGGTGACGTAGTTTAAAGATAAGAGGGCAGCTGTGGATGAGAAGTAGAGCAGGTCGTCCAGCAATGGGAAGATCGGCGGTTCGATCCCTGGCTCCTCCTGTCCTCATGTCAGAGTGTCCGTGAGCAACATACCGAACCCCAAATTGCTCCTGAAGGCTGTGCCGTTGGTGTGTGAATGAGTATTTATGTTAGATTCTGATGGGCAGGTTGGCACTTTGTATGGCAGGCTCTGCCAAGTCCATAAGAGTCCATTTACCATTTACATTTACCAAAAAACACACGCAGGGCTGGTGGGAGGGGAGGAGGACGGGTCCAACAAACACAAGGCTTTCATCCATCAGACCACTGTTAGCGTGGCGTGACTTTACAAATGTAGTATCCAATCATGTTGTTTTTATTTAAACATAACTAAGTTGCCTAAACCTGAACAAGTTTGTTTTGTTTGAATTCACAGCCTCTCAAAGCATCAATATATGAAGAGTTGGGATAAGAACATGTTGGCATTTTCCTTGAAATGAATTGTGCTTGCCAGCTCTGCCCACCTACTTTTCATATTGAGTTTTAAATCACCTCCAGAGGTGGTTTGAGCGATTAGACTGTGACCTGTTTGTAATACTGCTTTGTTGCATATACACTTGATTTCAGAAAGCTATCCAATACACCCAAAATGCATGAAGTGGGTGAGGTTAAATGGGGTGTTTAATCCACAGAGGTATGTCCTCTGCCGCATCCTGAGAGGTTATACAGTTGGTGTTTTTGTCAACAGCCAAGTGGATGAGTGGATAGTTTTAAAACTCAACATGAGGGCCCAATTCACTCCCACTTGAGCAGATGGACTAGTGCTTTAACTAATTTGCTTTTTAGTCCAAGAACATGAATTGAATTGTTGAGCTTATCCTAAAAAAACATTTTTGATGAAAAGCTAAAAGTATGTCTCTCAATTGAAGCTGCATTCATGTATTTATTGCTATGGCAACCACTTGAATGCTTGGAGTTTTTCCTGTCCTTATCTTGTGAAGTGTGCGAACACAAATCTTTGTCCCCACTGTCTTCCCATATGCTGTTCCAAACTGCAATTTTCTTTAACAGAAGGATTGCTGTATAATGTCATAAAAAAACAACGTTGTCTTTGAAGATTCCTGATCCTGCCAAGCTCTGACTTTGTTGCATTTTCACAAAGTTTACTGGGAAATCATATTTTATTCACAGCACCATAGTTTCAGGGCTTTCTTTTTGATTTTAAGGTCTAATTTTAACATTTCACTGAAGCCCTTTCTCTTTTTACATTTCATTGTAGTTTGTCTGAGGATATTAAAGCTCTCACAAACTGTATGAAGATTTTACTGAAGTAGCTTTTAAGCCCACACCCTTGAGACACCATTGGAGTAGACCAAAAGTATTCAGATAACCAGTTATTGCAGCTGTTCTTACACAAGAGTAGCTCCACATGTTGGCCTCAAAACAGAATTAAAACAACATTTCCTCTATTTGTGCATTTCAGTTCCAGCGTAATATGTTGCTCTACTCATGTCTTAATACCGAGTGTCGTATCGCCAGCAGTTCAGTCCTGCCGTGTCCCATTTTCATTTAGCACTCTGAGCAAACTATCGAGTCAAAACCATGTTGTAGCTGTCTTTATTGTCCTCTCTGGAAATAGTTTGTATGCATGTGTTCAAGGAATGCAGAGAAAACGAGTGAGTGAAGCAACACAAACTCAAGACCAAAGATTCTTTATCTTCTAATCAGATCCCGAGCAGGAGAATCAGTTGGGGGATACCAATTAGCATCTGGCCTCGCGCACATCTCCGCACCTCTGGGTCTTTCTGAGCTCTCAGGTTACCCATTTTTGTGTCAGTGTAGCCTGCGGTGGTGTATTCATTTGAAAGTTTGAACAGGCAATTATGAATTACTCACATGGGGTATCATAATTCGTTTCTTTTTTTTTTTTTTTTCAACAATGTGGAAAAGAATTTTCATAAAAGAAAAAACATTTGGTATTTCTGGTGGAAAGTGGAGCTTAGGAACTGTAGCTCATCACGAGTCCGTCGAGGAATGTGGAGTTGAAGGAAGTGGTGCTGCAAGTTGTTGCAAGGTCCCTGGTGAGCTCAGATGCTCAGTGCAGCTGGCGGGATCTTAGAAGAGATGAAATGCCATCAGAGATACAGTATGTAGGAGTCTTAATTAAGTCAGTCTTCTCTGATTGTGTTTTTAAAGCGTGCCTATCTCAAGCTTGCCTGCTTAATTGGATGTGTGTGTGTTAGTGTTTGCCTACTTGGTGCGTGGGTGAGCCTCTTTGGAAATGTGCATGTCCGTATCTCAGTCATTATATGTGTAAACAGGAGCTCAGCAGGGAACATGATGCATAGCACAAACCATCGGCGTGTTTACTCAGTCTCCTTTCTCAGCTTTTCCCTCAGTCTCCCATCAGCCCGGTTGTCTGCCTCACATCTTCAGTGACGACTTGGGTGTGTAGGTGTGGCAGCTCACGTCACAGACTTCACACACAAACACACACTCTTTAATCTCCCCTTTACCCATTCCTTGTTAGGCAGATCAACCATGATGTGCTGCTCTTTTCAATCAATGAGTGCCAAAGGCAGTAAATCAGGGATTAAGGTGCGGCATGGTACTCCATTCTGCATGCTCCTAGCCCTTCATCTCATCAAGGTGCAAACAGAAAACCCAAGAAGTTGTGCAGCTACGATGGGTCCCCTACACTTTAATCATCGCCACTGACCTCACTCATCACTGCCAGATTAAAAAACAATTGTGCCTTTGCCTCGCTGCCTGTCATAGACCGCTGCTAGTTTTATTTATTGGCTCTCGTCTCTCTGGTTAAATTATTTTTATCAATCAAACAAGCCCATCAAGAAAAGTGGCTGCCATTTAGATAAAGCCCCCCCCCCCCGACTGCTGATAGGGGATACTTAACCAATAAGGAGGCTCGTAAAGCAGATGAAGGAGTACAGTGCAACACTCCAGGGAGCCCGAGTACATCTGATTTTGGTATGAAGCTATCACCGAGTTAAATAGGATTTCAAGATCAGTTTTGTCCCAAGAGAAATTCAATAGATTGCCTGATGGATCCAGTCTGTATAATGGGTGTGACTTATAGATAGGGTTGCATCATATTGTCCTGCTATAAGTCTCCTGCATGGCACAATCACACTGAAACACAGCACTCTGTTAAGAAAGTGCCTTGCATTTCTAGGCCATGTCAGACTTTGATGGTGTACTGTATTTTGTGATTCAGCTGATAGCTCACTAAGAATAGATGACAGAAAGACATTCATAGTGCAGCTGGAAATATCTTGAAGCAGAAAACTGCAGAAATAGCACAAACATTGCAGCATTTGCAGAAAGCAGAACATGAATAATACATTTCAGGTTTAGTTGTCTCTCAGAATCAAAAAGTGAAGACTTCTTTCTCAACATGTTGCACTGCACCACGTTGTCACTCCCAGCTTATCAAATACCGCAGCATGGTCAGCAACCCATATGCTCCACTATGACGCCCTAGGTACCCTACCCTAACATCGGTGTTTGACACAGGGATGGCATCAGTTTGCGCTTGTTACATGCATTGTAAAATTTCAAAATAAACCTGTGTGTTCACAGGAAATCTAGTTTCTACTCGCTACATGCAAACAGTCCATTTTCAAAATAAACTTGCTTAAGGTTTAGGAAAAGATTGTGATTTAGCTTACTTAAATAAGAATGCTTGTTACGTAACTGGTGTTAGTTAAGTATACAAAAACATAATGAAACTATGGTGAATCAAGTCAACGCTGACTTGATTCCACACTGGACATGATCATAGTTCTTCTGGGTGAAAGACCCATCCAACCTCCCCCTCCCATCAGCCCTACGCAAACTTTCTCACTCTGATGGTCTGACCATCTTATAATGGTGCAGATGGGTTTACGCTGGAGTTAGTTGAAATCCCGGTGCACGTCATACAGATGCTAAATGGTGCCTTGGTGGGTCGGTATCAGATGCTGAGGAGCACTGACCAAACAGCGGTAAATGATGAGTCAGGGATAAGAACGGCAGACAGTCATCCAGTGGAGGTGAGAAACACTAATTCCTCCACAGAATAGACCAGAATGCAAAGCAGCAGATGACACATTACACTTTTCAGCGCATGCTGTTAGTGTTTTAGTGAATATTCTACATTTAAAATAAATTTCCTCTTGGTTAAGTTTATGGTGTAGATATGGGCTTGTCAGACTGTTTGCACTCAATACTGTAATGTAAATACTAATCTAGCAACAGTCGAAACTTGACAGTGAGGATAAAGTTTGCTTTTCTTGGCTGCATATGGATATTATTGCTGGCATTTATGAACACGGAGAGCATTCAAGGATGACATTACATCAACTATAAACTGAAGTAGATTAAGCACAGTAGGGCGGGGGAACAGTAACGCACTGAATATGACACATTTACTACTAAGAGTGTAAATATACAGTACCACAGGGAGGGATTTTCCTTTAAAGACCTTGTGAGGTAGGATGAAGTGTTACCCTGCTGCATCAAGCAATGTTTCAACTAAACCTCTGAAGACAATATTTTGACCAAAGTGCCTTTAGTTTCTGCTCTGGGGTCTGAGTCAAAATTGGAGTGGAAGTAGCTGCAGGCAAGATGTTTTGGGATTCTTTCGTTATTAATCGTTTTGAGAAGGTTGTGGGAGATGAAGCAGAGCAAGATGCTTTTTAAAGCTGATCAGATTTATTATGTGTCCTGTGCCTGTAGCATACTGGATTCAGCCAATCTCTAGACATCTCTTTTTCCTCTCTGTACCCACAGCTGTCATGCAGAATATCTTATCACGTTGCCTGAATGTGGGTGGGTTAGTCTGTCGCCTCTCTCTCTCTCTTTGTGTGTGTGTGTGTGTGTGTGTGTGTGTGTGTGTGTGTGTGTGTTTTAACATGAGAAATGTGGCTTGTGGTTAAAAGGGCAGTGGAATAATCACTCAGGCACCTGCTCAGGCTCCCATGCGTTGTTAAACATCCCGCTACTCACAAAGTCAAATACAAGACGAGCCTAATGGCTCCCCAATGCTCGTCTTTGTAAATGATGGTGTTAACTACAACTCTCTTAACACTTAAGCACTTTGTGGATCAAATATAATACATATTCCTGTGGTTTGTGCCTCCCATTAAAGGTGTCAAATCCAACTGTGCAGTGCTTTAAGTATGAAGGTCCCTGTTGACTTTTCAGCTTATTTGTTTCAAAACCTCCCCTCTTCATCAATGTGTTTTTTTTTTTTTTTTTTTTTCAGTGAAATAAGTTGTCAAGGTAGGTGTCCTGGTTTCCTAATAAAGTTGCTGCAGTCAGTTTCTGTGGTGTGTAAATCAGCACTACCAAGATAACAGCTTTTGGAGAGGGTTGCATGGCATGTTATAGCAGCTACAGCTAGCTCGGTAGTTATGATTTAATCTGCGGTTTTAGGTATATTGGTTTAAAAGTTGAGCATCATAGTTCAGTCTGATTTATCATTTTATACATTTAATAACATGCAGATACCCTGATTTAAATAAATAAAACCCTTTCAAAAGATTTCTAAAAGACTACTGTGTTTCTGTGCCGTCCTTTTGCTCACATTATCCACAGAATATGTTCTTGTAACATACTCCCCAAGTCTTGTTTGTAGGTATACAGTATATATGAGCATCCTGAGAGGAGGACTGTAATACTGTTGTTAATAGTGCAACTCCACATGAGCCCAGATGAATGAACCCCATCATCATTATGATTTCAGGGGATGTTGGAGAGAAAAGATTAGAGAGATTGGTTCCATAGCAGATCATAATTGATTTATAATGCATGAGCTAGTAAAGCAGGGCGTAGCTGCTCACGTGGATGAACGACGGTGGAGGGCTTTTGGAGGTTAACAAAAGCGGGGTTGAAGGGCTACATGAGATTGGAGGAGCTCCGAGGCGGAGTGTGTCGACATTGGTCAGTGTTTCTCCTCCCGACAGCAGCGGAGCAGAGAGGCAGGACAGATGAATGCTCAAGCTGCCGATGAAAGAGCAAAGGCTGATGCATCTTCCAGGCTATTAAGGTGTATCAGCGTGTGGCCCCCTGGAGTACGCAGGCCTCCATTCCACGTCTCACAGCAGCTGATTGGCATAGACATGTATAGTTCAGATGAAATCAAATTTGGCATTTTCTCCCAGAGATGATAAAGGTTTGGTGGTGGTGTTGGTTTACTTCCAGCTGTCCCAAGTTGTTCCACTGCTTTGGGGTCGAACTGATAGAGGCATTTTTATTGATTATGATCAGATATTTAAGCCTGATCCAGGGTTGGCTGATACAGACAGGCTGTTGTACACTGTTTGTAGCTATACTTATGAAACGAAAATGTGTATATATCCCACAAAATCAATTTTTACTGTATGTAATCCATGTAATTGTGAAGAGAGATGTATGAATTGTACCCTGTGTGAAACCAGAAGTGACTGTTGCTTTATTTGTCATAACCATGATTTTTTCCTAAACCTCAGAGTGAACTTCATTTTGAAAAGACTGGAGCTGGACATTTGTAGGAAAATGTATGAAGTTGTTTGCTTGTTATTGTTTGCACTGTTAGCACTAGCTCAGCTGTCACCATGTTGAGAGCCATGTGAGGCAACCTTTATGTAAAAAAAAAAAAAATAAATAAAAAATGCTTAGTTTCAGTGCAGCTGTTTGTATCTAATACAGCATGGATTTCCATAATTTGCCAAGATGTAAAAAAATGTATGGGCTTAAAAAAAGCTAACTGTGCCCACTTTGCTTTGGTAGCATTATACAGTAATTACTGGTCTGTGACAGAAAGCAAACTGCAATCTGCAGCACAACAGTTGTACATGTGCTACATGCCTCTTCACAATCCTGACACGCTTCTAAATAATGGCCACACAGCTTCATGCTGTGATGTTGAACACTGGCACTGAACATAAATTGTGGGCTGCAATGCCTTGAATAATTCCTTGGGAGACGGACCTGAGTTGAGATGACTCATGACATCTATAATATATAGTATTTCCATTATATTATGCTTGTATTTTTTTTTTACACTTTATAGGTGTGTGTGGTGGTGAAAGAAAAGCACATTTGTGATCTGCAGTCAATTCTCACCTTTAGCCTTTTAAGATTCCCCTTGATTTAATTCCCAAACATCAGTTTAGACATTTACCAATAGCTGTGTTTGTGTCAATCCCAGATCGACTCTCCGGGTTCGTCTGAAGCCTCACACAGTGACAGTAGAAGATTGGTGCCCAGTGGTGTGTTTGGGTGATGTCTCATTCCCAAACCCCCTGCACTCATTTTAATAGTGGAGCTCTAAGCAAAGGAATCCCGTTTATTAGGATTCAGCGCACTTCCTGACATGCTGCGACGGAATAGATAAGACCGGTGGGAATGTGGTATTGAGTTAAATAAATAAACAGATCATGGACCAAATAATTAACCTCTCAGGGTCTTTGACATGCTCTGAAAATGCTGTAGGCATTAGAGGAGGGGCATGGGGGGAAGGTGGAGGAAATGGAGGAAGACCTCTCACACCGAGCCGGCCCCTCTTCCCCACGAAGCTGCTAAATCATATCTCCACGGTTAACCTGGCCACTCACATGGCCCTTTATAGCCTCCCTTTCTTAGTGCAATGTTAAAGACTGACTTTGACCAGAACAATGATGAATTCAAAACATTGCTCAAACAACAAAACAAGTTGATTTACCTTTCTGTTTAGGATGAACTCTAAATATGATTTGAAGAATCCTTATTAAACCGATGTATTAAACCATTATTTGTAGTAAAACAGTTACAGATCATGAGATTTAATTTGAATCAATGATTTCATAAATCAATCTATTCAATCAGTTTCTCAGAAATAATGTTTACTATTATTTATCATTTACAAAATTACTTTATTTTCTGACCAACAATCCAAAATAAGATGGTTTTCATCAGCAACAATACTTGTTGCTAATGGTGCTATCAAGTCATGCAAATACTTTAATGTGCTGAAGATTTGCAATATTCACCTTTGAATATTATTATTATTATCATTATTATTAATAGTAGTAGTAGTAGTTGTTGTAAGACCTACATGGAAAATACCTAGGAGTTTACAATTATGAGAATAATATTATTTTTTCTTTTTTTCAGTTCTAGTATAATAAAGTATAAGTATATTCCCAATTTGTGGAGCTTTATTATATAATTTCCTAAAGCCAATTATGGGGCATTTTGAGACGTCATGCACACAGTGTGAAAATGCTGACAATACTAATATGAATGTGACCGCTCCAGTTCAGGGTCAGTACGTTGCTCATCATTTTCTTTAGGTTTCAGCCAAAAGCATCAGGGAATACACCGATTTTAATCTTGGGGCTGTGCAGAGAAACTTCTAGAAAGATTTTGTCAAGATCCTGGGGCCCTGATTTATCACATCACTGTGTTACAGCATTTTTTTTTTTTTTTTTTTTATTAACACCAATTAGCTGAGGGAGTGAGTTTTGGTGGCTGCCTGTTTTCTCATGAAGAACTAACGCAATAATGAAAACCAGCGGAGTTCTAAGCCTCTTATATCTCCCTTTATTCCGAGTCCTCCTTTGCCTTCCGCCTTTAAATTGCCATCAGTTGACAAAGTAATCAACATTGTTTTAATTAAGTTGTCTAACTTGCCCAGATGCATTTTCCTCTCCCCATTGCCACTCTTCCACCACACACTGCCTCACATCGTTTCCTCTCTCTTGCTTACGCACTCGCAGCCTGCAGAAGTGGGTTTGAAAAGAACAAGAAGTTGCTTTTAATCGAAACTTTGCAAACTGTCTCCCTCAATCTCAATTCAATCATTAGGGCCACGTGCCATAATTGATTTTGCATGCCAGAACAGTTGTCACAACACTGTCACTGACTGTTGAACATTTCAAAATGACAAATATGTGCTTTAAAAATAAATGACGGCTTGTCTTGTGGAATAATTTTGTAATTTTTGAGTTTAGCTGTGATTTCTCTGCAGTTGTCTGAGATAGCAGGTTGTTTACAGTAAAGCTGCTGTAGTCTTGAAACTGGACATTATACAGTATTATACAGTATATACAGTAGTATATTTCCAAATTCTATGTTATCAGTTGTAATTAGGGCTGTCAAAGGTAATGCATTAACCCGGATTTGTTTTACCACTGATTTCTTAAACACATTAACCCTGTTGATCATTCAGAGGTTGTAGAAAGCTCCATTTTAAAGCTACTGACATGATGTAAAACTAGAAAACCTGAGGAATCCATTGGTACCAGACATAACATACTAGCTTGTCAGGAAGGAGGTTAAATTACTCTTCAAACTGTAGCTAAATTTTGGCAAGGAAAAACTGTCATGGCTATTGTCAAAGGGGGTCCTTGACTTCTGACCTCAAGTTATGTTTATGTAAATGGATTCTATAGGTACCCACCAGTCTCCCCTTTAAAGACAGTCATAGTCAAGTCAGCACTCTGACACACTGACAGCTGTTGTTGCCTGTTGGGCTGCAGTTTGCCATGTTCTGATTGGAGCATATGTTTTATGCTAAACGCTGAACCTGTGAGGATTTCTGGACAAGATTTCTCATTGTTTTGTTTTGAGAATTATGTTCCAAAAATAAATATATACACACATTTGTTAGAAAACATTTTTTCACACTCCCATGCTGATAAGAGTATTAAATCTTGTCAAATCTCCCTTTAAGGTACATTCTGAATTGATGAAAAATGTG
This sequence comes from Pterois miles, assembly GCA_947000775.1. Classification (NCBI taxonomy): domain Eukaryota; kingdom Metazoa; phylum Chordata; class Actinopteri; order Perciformes; family Scorpaenidae; genus Pterois; species Pterois miles. Next base: position 32,386,030 of record CAMQGK010000052.1, on the reverse strand, counting down.
TGATTAATTTGCACTAAATCATGATTACATATTTTAATTGATTAACAGCCCTAGTTGTAATACATCTCAACGTGTAAAATATAAATATAGAACAGTGAGAAATAAACTGATAAAAATTAATCCAAAGAAAACTAATTTGCTCTTTTTGTTTTGGCAGAACTGCTGTCGCTGTCCATGGTGCTGGATTTCAGCTCTTATGACAGCATGGACTGCCACAACTCAAAACAGCTTTATTTACACATTTTCCCCCATAAAATAAAAATATGCACATAATATCATGGTCTATAATTCATAGCCTACAAGTTGCGATTCAAACTGTAATCTATTATTGTGTAAAAAGCATTAGTCCTTTGTTTCAGCAAGCAGAGAATGTTTTATGTATTAATTTGGCCAGTTCTCTTCACAGCGAGGAACTAGAAAAGCACTCGGAGAGCACAGACCTCCGCCAAACACCATAGTTTCCCCCCATATTGTAATTCACTCCAAAATAAAAATCCTAAATTTTTTTTAAAAAAATTAATCAGTGGCAAACATACAACATATATACAAGACACAACATAAAACTCACAATACATTAGGCCAAAATGTAAGAGTACCCCAATTTTTTATATAAATTGCTCTAAAATCCGCCATCTGGATCAGATCTGGATCAGCCTTTGGGATTTGATAGAAGTACACATTCTAAATCCCTGAGTCAAATTTCATGAGCTTTGGGCAACAATTACCAGAGATATTGAGAAACAATTTTTTGAGTCCCATTTACCCCAATGTTAACGAAAATTTCAAAGTGATCCAGAATCCAGGATTTCGGATCACCCCCAAAATTAAATCAGTTCTTCTTTTTCACATTTTCGACACACCCTGAAAATTTCATCAGAATCCATCCATAAGTTTTTGAGTTATCTTGAACACAGACAAACAGATAAACGCCAGCAAAAACATAACCCTCTTGGCGGAGGTAATTATGATATGCAGGTATTTAATGTGTTATGTCTGTGAACACTTGAACTCAAGTCATGACAGAATCTTCATATTTGCTGCAGAGCGGAGACTCGACTGGTTCTGTGGATGCCTCACTGAATACATTTGCATATTAATTAAGAAAAAGTGGCTGACACTTGTGGACTCCATAAGGCCCTTTATTTAGTTTGTGTGTTGGCCACTGAAATTCCCATAGTGACACCACTTCCTCAATTCCACCCCCACTGACGCCAATGTTGGCGTGTGGTCCTGAGAAAGTCTATGGGTGCTCAGGGTTGTCTCACTGCCAAATTGGCTGGCGGGCATTCTGATGCACTCTTTGTTTGCTGTAGACACATTTTGCTTAGGTCTAAAATCCTACAGGCTTTTGTTGAGGGAATAAAAATGAGTGCTTAACATTGTATTGATCAAGGAAGAGTCAGGGAAACGAGTGGAGCGACATATATGCGGTGGAGTGTATTCAGTGTATGTGGGACTTGTGGAAAGAAAAGTGTTTGCTCATATCCCTGTAGGGGCTCCGTACATACTCGATATTTTACTCATGTATATCATTTCTGACTTTATTTTAAATGAAGGGTGCACTCTGCAGATGTAAGCTTACAGTGTGCAGCAAAACACAAACATTGGTTTAGGACTTGGTTTTGACAGATAATTACAAGATGGGATCATGGGCACAAACTTTGTAATAACCATCATTTATGAATGGTACTTTGACAGTTGAGTTGAATTTTACTGTTAACAAAAATGAAATAAGTGATAATGTTTACTAATTATTAGTCCTGCTCTAATTTGTTATTGTCATTTGATTGTGTGATATGAAATAAGTAGTTTACAAACTATGTTTAGTATCATAGCTGATAATAGACTATAACAATTACATTCTGATTACATTAGTAAATTATTTATAAACAGTATATTGTTACACACATTTTCTGTGCTGTAATTTTTGTTAATAATTACCACCTGATTTGTAAACCTATAAGAAATTGTTTGTGAAACATCAATCAACATTACATAGATAGATAGTCCAGAAACCAAGTATTAACAATCTAAATAATGTTTAGAGATGCTTTGCAAAGTATTTATTAACCATTTAACAAGGAATTAAACTTTATAATAGCCATCTAAATAATGTTTGTAGATGGTTTACAAACAATTTATTTAAGGTTTACAAATATCTTAATCATTGACAGATACTTCTATATAGTATATAAAATGTTAGAATGTGTGCAACAATAAACTGTTAAAGTACCATAAATTATAGCATTACCAATAATTCATAAACATTGTTGATTGTTTGTAAAATAACAATATTGGTTATTATAGTGTGAAAGTGTAAATGTTGTGATCAGATCTCAAGAAGTCAATCAAGTATTAAGCTTAGTCAATTCATATAATATGTTAAAATAAACAGTATAGACAGTATGATATCTGCATTTCCACTGAGAGCAGCTGCGTTATTTTGATGGAGAAATACAGTCCAACCTCTCGCTTTCACACTTGAAACCTTTTCTCTCTGCATCAAATATCTGTGACGTGCATACAAGCAACCGCTGAGAATGCTGTGTGCTCACACATGCATGTTTACTCATGACTATAGATGGAGTGGCTCACGTGGTTCGTTTTAACCAGGAGGTTGGAGGAAATTGATCAGTGATATGGGAATATGGCTTTTCTCTCTTTCCATGGGGAAATCACCAAAGAAGCAGAGCATGCTACCTCGCACACCACGGAGAATTAAATGCTGGTCTGTTATGGGTTATAGGATACACAATTAGTGTAACTCAGGGAAGGATTCATAATGCCCACAGATTCAGGTTTTTCCAGTAAGTCTGTCAATAATACTGATGGAGACAAAGCATCACTGGTACGCAGCTGAATGAAATACATGGTGTCCTTTAAGTGAAGCGTGCTTGTTTTCCACATTATGGACAGTGAAGTTTCTAACAAGCTAAGTAACTAACTCACATCCTTGACTCCATCCTTTATACTTGCAGCAAGGTCATTCCACCCTCCAAATGAAAAAAAAAAAACACCTTTAATGACACTGCCTTCCAAAGTCTGAATAGACCTCCCACACATAATTAGCCTACTGACCTTGCATTTGGTAGCAACTTTTTTCTACTTCTGCCAAGAAAAAAAAGCTGAACAGTCGTGAAGAATATTTAGTTTGAAGAAATACTGATTTCGCCTTCTCAGATCCCAACTCAACGGACAGATCCTGTCCAATCTTTTAATATTGCAGTCTAGCAAAGGCAATTTAACGTCCAACACAATTACTACCTAAACCTAGGGATAAGGAAATAATTGAAACACTACTGAAACAAAATCAGTGCAACCAATAAATCATAAACTGCTAAAGTTGCCATAAGGAAACTTCCATATCAAATGCACCAATAAACTATTGGAGGGATGAGCCAACCATATGAGGCCAGATGGCGACTTTGTTCTCGCAAAGGGTTTGCCACAGGTGAGCAAGCTGCCTTTACTGACTGCTCATCCATGAAGCAGAGAGACGGGTAGAGGAAGTTTAGAGTGGGAGGGAGTTTCTGCAAGCTATGATCTGTTTGAGAATGATGCTGCTTAAGGAGTAACTGATTTTATGTTACAATGGAAGTGTAGGAGCCAGAGATGACGACAAGAATAGACGCCTAAACGCAACAATAAAGGTGGGAACAATGCTTTAGTAGCCATGAGTGGACATTGTCGGGAGGTTGTTAGTTGACTTCTTGCAGATACTTTCTGTATTAACATTTGCGACTTTGCTGTTTATTAAGAAAAAGCAAAACATGCATCTACAGAGACGCATATCCCTAATGCCCTGCAGCAGTTTTAGCATCCATAAAGAGATTTAATGATCCATATATACGAATCATGAGTTCACGTAAGTTTCACATAGAATTAGAGCCTCCACCTGATTGCTACTAGTGCAGTACCCATTGAAAACACACACAAGTTACAACTACCTGTGGTCATAGTGTATTAGTTGCTTGCTTTGACATAACCACTGTGGTTATAAGTAAAGCGTAGATATAATTAGCTGAGGTATTTTGCCAACTGTAACAGTATTAGTGTTAGTTAAGTTATTAAAGTTATTAACCAGTCATACTATGGGTGTCACATGTCCAAATGTACACCAAATTCAACAAAGCATTTCCTCGGGTCCCCAGCAATACACCTGCCAAGTGTGAAGTAGACAGAGACTCCTTGCTGTATAGTTAGATTAACAGATGTGCTGCCAACAAAAATGTACAAAAAAACCTCTACAAATGATGCTGGAAAACATGAATGTGGTTAGAAAGGGTCTCCCAGTCCAACTGGTCACTGGATTAACTGCCTGACTGTTAGATCTCTGTTTTGGATATCTCCCTAATGTAGAGATCAGGGAATCAAGATAACCTGTGTCCTCCCACACAGCCCGCATCAACACATCCGGACTTCAATTTCATTCAGAAGTAGAGTCAAATCCCTGACCCAGATTAATCTGCTCTGCTCCTATCACTGCTGTCCATCCAAGTAATGCTCTGTGAGTGTGTGTGTATGTGCATGTATGCAATTTTAATTATTTATAAGTTAAATCGCATAACATATGCTGCTGCATTGTGCCACCTAGGCACAAAGCGCCTGCTCGCATAAGGCAAACAAGTTAATGAGAAGCATTGTGCATGAGGAATATTGAGCTGCACTCTGTAATAAGTTAATTGCATTTATTTCCCTTAGATTTCCCGCTTCTGTGGCATTAACAGTGCTTAGATGAATCATTGTAACATTTGATGACTATTGTTTAGAAACAGACAATGAAAGGCTTTCAGCTTCTTTTGGGAAACAACTGAATATGTTGTTGTTATATGCGCTGAATGATAGTTTAACAACATTCAGAATTATGAAATATTAATACACATGCCGCTGCAGAGACCTGACACTTAATGCTAGATAATGTTGGATTTGTAAAGAGTGCTGGTCTGTACTGCCATCTTTGATTGACATTTAATTCAAGCATACTTTTTAGAGGAATGTTTGTTTCCTCATCTAACTATATTATTATTGGCAAGAAAATCAGTCACTGCAGCATTAGTTCAGTGTTGTCAGCTTTTCCATTAATGGGGATGGTTAAGTTGTCACACCGAGCCAGCTATAAAGTCCTAATCAAAACAGAAATGTAAAACCTATTTACAGTAAAACTACTTAAGTCAAACCAGCCATTCCATAGCTGGTTTGTGCCTGAGTCTTGTGTTTTCTTCTTTGGTTGGCTTGTGTATTGTGCGGCCCAGGGGAACAACAGTGACGGCTTCATTTTCACTGTGTTCCTGTGCCTGCTCCTTCCTAAACACCTTGATTAGTAAAGACAACATTAGTCCTCTCATGGGACGGTGAAGCTCTGAAGCAAGGGCATGTTGTTCTCGTGCATGTTTCTGTCGGATCATTGACAGATAAAAGAAAAGTGCAGGATTACACCGACCAGCTTCTCTGAGCTGTGTTTTTATTGTTTGGATCAGGAAATGACTACAAAGCAAATAAACGTCCGTTAAAGGGTGTAATAATCTATGACCTCTATAGGCAACCAGTGGAAAGTGCATCGCCGGCAGAGCTTATCTCCTTCCACATGTTGCCACTGCAGATCTCTATCAATGACTTATCAAACGCTTGCAGATGCATTATGGTCATGTGTGCTGTGGGCCAGTAAAGACCTTGTTCATTTCCCCTTAAAGCTGATGCTTTGCAGTGGACAGAGCCAAGTGCAGACTGTGGTGAGTGATATGCTAATCACAGCCTCTGTGGGCATTGGATCATGGTCAAACCGACTGGAGATCAAACAGAAGCACAAAACGCAGCTCTGAAAAAGCTGTAGGCTTCCGTTTTCTGTTTTATTGTGATATTTAGAGCCCAATTCCACTTGGTAATAACAAAAAATATCTGGACAACTTACCTTGACAAGGGAGAGCTTATGTTAATGCCAGCTGTAAATGCAACTAAATGCCTTATTACATTAATGGATTGGCTCACATGATCACTGCGCTCTGCACAATTTAATGACTTTATGAAGAAATAAATGTGCTCAACATGTTGAAAGGTCACCAAGAAGCAGCCTCCCTCTGTCACATGACCTCTCATAGCGTGTTCTTGCAAGAGTAGCGCACATGCACCTGACCTGAGACGCAACATGTTTGCTGACCGCCAGCTCTGATGACACACTTTCACAAGTCACAATGCGGGTAGACCTGAAACATGTATTAATACCAGATGTAAACACCACAAAATCACAACACTTTCAACCAGGGGGCTGGTGTTTGTTTGTGACCTGTGTTTTCAGTGATGTATTTCACTTGTTTTCAGTACTTGTGCTACGCTGTTTTGTTATGTATTTTACTTGTTATGTGAAAAGACTAAAAGGTGCTCTCGTGGAAAGTACTTTTAATTTTGTGTTATTTAAATGTTGAAAGATTGGGTTTCTTGGGCAGATGGAAAGGCTATCTGATCTCAAATGCATCCAATCATCTCAGAAGGTGGTTTGAGGTGCATTATAGCCTGATGTTGAAAATGTGTCAATTCATCCATCTTTCCAAGACACGCATACAAACTAACCTCCTCAGCTTCTTTGACGGTCTGTCCCCTCTGTCCCCTGTGATCATGGCTGCTATAGGTACACCGGAAATAGCCCTCGGCCTCTCTGATGCGAGACACAGGGAGAGAAGCACCTCCAGCAATCAACACAAGCTGCTATGCTGAAGGCGCACCGAGCTGCTTTAGCATTTATCTGATCCTTGATCAGTTTGGCCATTTAATGATCTGTGTGAGCGAGCGAGTATTGATCTGTATAAGTGAGGGAGGGATGTGAGAGAGAGCCTGTGAAACTGTTTTGCTCATAGTCCATAAATGCGAGTCTGGAATGCAGTTTGTGGGTAGTTGTTAAAAGTTCTTCTGTTGTTTTTGTAGCTTAGGTTTTCAGGCTGACCTGATTTGCATGTAGCCCAGAAAAACCCAGATGAACTGCAATCATATTTTTGATCTGGACTTTTGAGATGCATACTGTCAATGTGGCTAAATCTAAACAAATGTCATAAATCATATCTGGATTTTATCTTTGAATACCAATAGTTGACAGCTGCAGCGCAGGAATGCCTGCTGGGTAATTAGCTAGATGAAAACTTATGTTGGTCTTTGAGTTTTGAGGATTTTGAGTCAATGTTTCGCAGCCAGACGGGCCTCCCTTTCATAGCTCAACTGCTGATCTGTCAAAATTGCTTCACATAGCTAGGGCCTCAAGTGACTCCCCGCTGTCAAGCCAAATCCTGTACCCTCACCCTTACAAAGTGCAAATGGGAATGTACTGTAAGAGCTCAAGGCTCAACAGCTTTGTTACCAAGGAAACTTCAGTGGAAATTCAGCTCTCAGCCGTCCACAGGGACACGAGTCTTACTTCACAATCCTGCCATTGACAGAGGTATGGAGAAATAGATGGAGACAACCAACAATGTCCCCTGAATGCTTGTGACCAATTGAAAATGGCTGTCATGCCACCATGATGGTTTATCACTCACTCCTAGAGTGAAGCAGACTCTGTATTTTCCAACCGTGTGTAATGTAAGCATGGATGACAACAAAGCAGCAGGACACCAGCATTAACCGCACTGTAGAGCCCACAGAGTTCCCTTTTAACTAATGTCACCTAGTTCAAAAGCCACAGTTTATCTTCAAAAGCTGGTTGCCAATTATTTTTAAGAATATTATCTCAATATCACAACTTAATTTTCTTGGTATTTAGCAATATTGAGTTGTTATCCTGTAATCTCGTAATTATCTCATCAAGGTCCTCACTTATCCTAAGATAAGGCTTTAATTATGGTGTTCACTGGAAATACCAAACATTGCTTTTCATCATCATGATCATAAATATGTTTTATTATCTTGGCATTACAGGTCTAGTTTCATAACTCGAGGTGACTAAGGAGTTAAATCAGCTGATCAGTCTTTTGTATTTTGTATTTGTCTTTTGTATTTTTAACCCATTTCTGCCCACATCTGAAATTATTGATTAAATGGAAGTGTTCTTTGGGCTTACCTAAACACAAATGTGAAAAAAAAAAAAAAAATGTTTAAAATTGGTCAAACCGTTTTTCTGATCATACTATATTTAGTATGTAGGCACATGACTGAACTACTATTATTGCAATAGACTCCAATATAGTTAACACTTTACGAGTTCAATTGTAAATGCATAATTTAAATGTGAGGATAACGTAACAGGGCACCAGAGGTATTTTTGAGATATGATTTGGGCTTTAACAATCAGAGACATTGAACAGTGGCTAACGTGTCATGGCTCACTTGTTTTTATTCTATTACATGGACCCTGCAAAATATTGATGTTTTTACTATTTCCTTCACACCAGGGGTTCCTGTCTGTTTTAATTTAGCTAGAATGGCAATTAAATAATGCATTACATTACTTAAAAACCTCTCTTCTTCATTTTTTCTGACCCCATGGGGTTCCATAAATATGTCAGGAAAGTGGTCTTGCTCAAAACCAAGACTTTGAGCAACGCAGATGATATATTATTATCACAACTTGATATCTTGACTGGAAATGCATCTTGAAATACAAGCTTAGATTAACAACCCTGACCGCTCTCAGCTTGTGTATGGAGGTTTTTGAACAGTTCCTGGGCTGTATTTTTACACGGTGATAAAACATCTTCTGTTCTTGTTACCACAGTCCTCCCAACCCCTAATCCAATTGTCACTCAGTGCCCCCAACAACAAGTCTAGAAGATTTCCTCTGAGAGCAGACAAACAGGAAATCTGATTATGAATGTTTAACACCATTAACAACCACAAAGGTGCCTATCATCAAACTCAGAGAAACACTCTGTGCTCCTCTATGGCGTTCTAGTGGGGCTTTTCCCTGGCATGGCATACAGTGTATTTTATAAAGCACCTCTATATGTGGAGGAGGTTTTGAATGATCTTACAGTGTCTGGGAATCAGGTTCATTTTGTCCTTCACATGTCAAATAGGTTTGAAGGAGCCGGTGTGAAAGTAAAACCGGATGGTGGGGCTTAACGAAGAGAGCTGTTTGGCTTTTCTCACTATTCAACTTTCTCATTAGCCAGCCCTCACCTCTTTCCAGCTGAATGACAGTGTCTTGCACCCTTAATTCTGACAAGGGTTCAGCAACACTTGATGTAATGGAGCCGCCAAGCAAGCCGGTGATGGCATCCTCAGCCTATGTTCATTAAGACTCCCAGAAGAAAAGGCAGATTAAGGTAGCCTTAACTGGAGCAGATTTTACCCCCACACATTATATTAAGCGTGAACCTTTTCAGCTGAAACAAACAAATCAGTGAGTGCAAGTGCTATCAGGGATATTTGCCCGCTGGTGAGTGAGTCTGCATGTGCTCCTTGCTGCTGCAAGGGAAAGGGAGGTGAGGATTGTTGGGGAAGGGACGACTGGGAGGAAGTTGACATAACTGAAGACAAGCACTTACAGCTAACTTTGTTATCTCCAGTGAAGGAGTGTATCAGACTGTCTCCTCTCTGCTACCCTCAGATGGAGTGCTCCTGGGAAAATAACAGAAGGATTTCTAAAAGCAGCGAAGATTTCATTGTGTAGGTAAAAGGTGAAGGTAATATTTGAGTTTATAGGACAGTTTTCCCTGTTTTAGCTCAGCTGTAACAGTCTGTGGGGGAAATTAATCAGTCGTTTTTAAGTGGCTGTGGCAGGAACAGATGACAAGAGCTGCTTTCGCTTGCAGATGCTGAGAGGGTGAGGAGTGGAACTCCTCAAAAAGCACCCACTTCAATGTTTCCCATTCTTTCTCTGGAAAAAAAGAGGCAAACTTATGTAAGAGTTGTGAATTTTGCCTCAGAAGTTTGCAGACATTTTCTTGTGTAGTCGCAAAGTAAACATACAAGGTCTGTTTGTGTGATAACACCAAATAAGAAGATGCTTTTTGGAGTGGAGTCACCGTCCAGTCATACATTAACCCTAAACCAAATACTAGAATGTACCACTTTTTAACATGAGGTTAAAAATACGAAGTTTGTCCTGAGGTCGCCACTGGAGGAAAACAGGGTTATCCAAGGGTTCATCCTCTGGCAGACAGCTGGGACAGTAAACTTATACATAATGCTCCACAAATACATTGTGACAGTGCTTGTGGAAACTTTGGCCTGTTGGTGGCATGGGTAAAGATTAGGTCAGGGCAATGGCTGGAAAAATTGTCTTGCTTCGGTGTCGGGCAGATGGACAGTGCTTGAATGTCAACCTCTTGTTGGCATGTAAATGTTGACTTGTGTCTCTCACAAGCTCAAGTGGAAGCAGCATGACTTTTGATGAAGTACCACAAAAACTCTTAGAGAGTAGGAGATTGGGATGGATGGTTGGGTCACCAATGTGACTTTCTTTTAACCATGACCACAAACTTTCCCTTTCTCCAGAAACAGCTTATATAAATCATGTTTATGATCGTTGTGTGTTTTGGAGGGCAGTGAGAAACATATCATCCTGACGGTGGTGTCAAATGAGAAGATGCTCATTTGGATGATTTTGGAAAGATATGACAAACATCCTCTATTTAGTTCTTTGCTGTAGACTTGTTGGGACAAGTAAAAAAAACACAAACAAGTCAAATAGACAACAGACTGACCCACATCACTTGGGAGTATAAATGACACGGTAATTTGTTAAGTTATTTTACTTACAATAACAACACCATTGTTGCTTTTGGCATGTCATGTGTATGCCATATAGTCTGCACTGACTACAGTGTAAACACATCCATATGAATATGTACGCTCAGAGCCAGCGACATGAAGCAAAATGTGAAAAAGACTTGTTATGGTGGACACAGGACTTCCAACTAGAAGATTGGTGTTCAGCTCCCACGTTATTTTAAGTTATATTGAAGCTATCTCAGTGATGTTTGTGGCATGTTATTTTGCATTGTGTACATACACATTTTACTTATCTTAAGCTCAACCATGATATAAAGCTAACTAATGGTTCTTTTACCTAAACCTAACTGCTGCTCTTACCATAGTTTTGTTGCCCAAACATAACCACAACAGGTTCACAGTAAAGCCATAGCGTCAAATGACACGTGAAAAGTCGTTTCACTATAGTATAGATTTAACGTTATGTGACAAATAAATCATTGACTTCTGGTTTCACACAGGACACAAACACTGGTTTCCTGGGAAAAAGTCTGGTGTCTAGGTGTGTGGTGTCAGTCTATACTTCCTGGTTTGAACATGTATTACTTTTGAAATGATTTTGTGGGATATATACAATGTAACAGTGCTTTTCATAGGTATAGCTACAACCAGTGTCTGAGACCAGCCTGATAAATTACACTTAAAAAACCTAAAATATGTTTTCATGTCCTAAAAATGTTCTGTTTATACGTCTTTCCATGAGATCACATTAGGTAGGATTAGGCTCCCACTGGTGGCTTAAAATGCAGGCTCTGACCACTCTAACTCGCATCGCATTTGAATGCTTTTTTTGGATATGAAAAAAAAATCATCTCTTGCAGCAGTTTTCTGTGCCCTCTAGTGAGAACGCCCACAGCTTCAGATCTTCTTGTTGTGAACTTAATGAAGTTAGCTTTAGTAGGAAGCCAGTCCACACTTTATGCTTTTATGTTGCCTGTCTTGAGAATTACCGAGTGCATTCATTCATTCACGGGTCTATTTGTGCAACCAGGTAATGGCTCTCTTGGCTTATCTCTGTGTGCTATTTTTATGGAGCACTGTCTTCAGACCTTATGCTAATACTGTTGCACACCTTCACCCGCCATTCACCATTTTGCAAGATTCAGTGTGCACATTGTAGCGTGACCCCCTTTCCAATTAAGGTTTCTAGTTACAGTATAATTACAGTAACATTTTGCCACTGTAATGCAATAAACTGGGAGATAAGCCTGCGGATATGGAGCTGTAGAGGGGATCACTAGTTCACCATTTGAAAAACCTAATTGTGTTTTGTGCAGTGGAGGCTTTTTAAACAACATTTAAAAGCTAATCAAATCAAGTATTTGCCCAAAAAGGCATCTGGCGAGACAGCTTTTTATAGAGGCCTTTGCACAGCTTGTCTCTAATCTGAAAATGAAATTTTACTTTCAACAGTCTGTTATCTTCTCTTGCTGTTGTGCATCAATGGTCTTGTCCTCGCTCCAAATGAAATTGTTTTCTCATGCCTGTAATATCAGTAATCTTGTGTATTAAATTGCAAGTGAAAACAAACAGCCAGACAAAGAGAATGACTTAGCTTAAAGAACATCCTGATGAAGGGACGAGGACACTGAGAGTACTGTGCCAATCATGTTCTGCTGCTTGGTTAGTACAGGAAGCCATGAGCCACTCCAACAGTTCAAGCAAAAGACGGCACACTGAACCCACCATAGACTTACACTGTATACATAGACACCACATTGACACCTGGATTGTGCGTCAACATGGGCGCCATATTGGACAGGGCAAGACTGGCCTGTAACCCTGTACTAGAGAATGGGGGAGCTGCCAAACTATAACGTCTACATTTCTCAGCCAATTTCAGTGAATTGTTTTGTATTCCATGGTTTATGATCTACTTGGTGTAATGTTAAGTTAACGTTAACATTGTTTTTCTTCTTTTCCCAAAGATTTTGGTGAAAAAAATGTTATGTTAATGTCACTGGTTCCGGTTCATGGATTACTGGCCTGTCTTTCGATATGGTGGGATTCAATCAATTAAGTAATTGTTAAAAACTCGTCTCCTGATCATCAAGCAGTGATTATAGCTCAACTATCTAGATTCTAAGTAACTGGAGACAAATCTTTGTAATATCATAATGACTCATTGAAAGTGGTAGAGAAATGTAGACAATATAGTACTTTTTATTAAAAAAAAAAAATGGCAGCTCCCCCATTCACTTGTAGAGGCTTACAGGCCAGCCTTGCCACACTGACGTATTGCTGCGACGGACTGAAGCATCCAGTGCGGCGTCTATCTGTCTGTGGGACCCATAGGCTGAAACTCACAATAAGAAAGCAAAGACAGGAAAGAGAGTCCAATTCAAGGATGGTAAATGTTATTGGACATTGTGTTATTGTCTACTGTAGAATGCCAACATTTTATTCAATCAATGAATGAATGATTCTGATGGTAAAGCTTTTCACAGGTAAAGGATTCAGTTTTTTGTATTTTTCTGTCCATGGAAGGCGGTTGTTCATGTTAGCAAACTATAACTTTCTTAATGAATCTGGAATCAAAAGCATCATACTGAATATAGATTTGAGGATTGACCTGAGGCGTTACATGTGTCCCTCATGGCATTACCTTGAGATCTGACTGTTCTAAGTGGTTTTATTAATTGTCCTCAGTGGAACTTTGGTCAGCATGTTTTGCCCACAGTGCAGTATGCTAATGAGGCGTGTCCTACTGAGACACCGCTGTTTACCTACTGTTGAATAACATAATCTGAAGGCCATATGATCATGCATTCCCCAATGGGGTTACTTTGCTTGTACTGAATAGTGTATATACTGAAGCTTTATTTCTGTGTTCTATATGTATGTACAGATAAACATGAAACACCTTCTGGCAGACACTGTATCTAAATAGGCTGTTTTCAAATTTCTTGTGTTTCTGATTCAGCCTTTATTTTCAAAGTTGTAGCTTTCAGCTCGTATTTACAGCTGTGAACTGACAGAGTCCAGTGGAGCAAACAGACTGACGGGGGAAATTAGTGGGTGCGCCTCTTACTTAACATATGTGTTAGCATCTGTGCATGTTTACTCAACTTCATTTATGAAAAAGTGTTACCCCAGCACAACTGATTAGCCCTCAGATCAACTAATTATATCAACTGAAACACCCTCTGAGTCACCAGGTAATCAGCCCTGCATCCTAATTGGCTCATAGATAGAGTCCCAAACAGATGACTGGTTTCAGCTGGGGTTAGATCTATGACGCCAATATGAACTTAGTGTTAAAGGTTCTCTGTGCTTTGAGGACAGAGGAGGCTGTCTGCACGGCTGTCTGAGCCACCAGCTCAGCCATCATCATATTGAGAGCCATGTTGAATGAATAGAAATGCTCCCAGTCTCTCATTTAGCATCTTTAAAGCTACTGAATGTAGGTTTTGGAGGGATCAAATCAAAAGTTGAGATTCCAACCAACATCAGGAATGCCATGGCTCTTGTGTAATCCTGTTTATCTTTGAAGATCAAATAACAGAAATGTATTTCCTGCACTTTGAAATAAACATGCATCAGTAACAGCTGCCCTCTGCCGCTTTGCATATATACAGACCAATCAGTTGTCTGCAAGGCCTTATGCACAGCATAAGAAAAAAAAAAAACACCTGCACAAGATCATCTTTTCTAGTTTGACAGTCCCAGGTTACACATTATTAGTGTCCAATTTAAGCTTACTGTAGCTCCATCCAGCTCTGTAGATATAATTTCATTTCTAATATCACAGTTTTCAACCATCATGATGAGCAACCGCTGTTGCAGTGATACGGTTACCAGAGTAGGTCTATAGAGTCTAACAAAAGTTCAGCTTGAGGTTTGACTCATGAGCAGCCAGTCACTCTTGCTACAGGATATTAGTAATTAGTCACCCTGAAAACCAAGAATCAACGAGCAAAGGCTTGTGTAGATATAAGATTATGACTAGTATGAAAGAATCATACAGACTTACACACCGGTTACATGAAATGGGACTTGGTTTCAAACTTTTGAGGAATTAACTAATTAATAGCGATGTGTTTAGCCAAACACCATGCCCTGGTTTCTTTAGATAAGAGCTCACTGTCAACAGCTATTATTGGAACTGTTTTTTTTTTTTTTTTATCAAAGGTAAAGCAAACAGGTAAAGGGAATGATATAAGTATTGGTAGAGGATAATAAGGAGATCAAAAACAGGTGCTTCTGTATCACTGCAGAGTTTCAAATGCACAGGATGTACAGTTATTTCAGCAGAACACCAGTCAAGGCTAAGGGATCGCATCGCTCTGAACTCGGCCTTCATTTACATAGCCTTCCAACCCCAAGTGGACGTCTTGTTCAAGGCTGCTTATGTGGAATTGAAATTATTTTATACGCGTGCATGCCTGTAAGTCCCGTTTGTGTGCAAGTGTGCAACACATATTCAGATGTGTAATTTCAAGGTTGGGCTGTCTGGAAAGGCACTTGCAGTAGAAGAAAATTAAGCACCACAACATAATGTTTCAGTGAAGGATTAAATCTCATATGATGTGGGGAACACTAATGAACAATGGCTATGGAGCCTGCTATTAAATACTTCAACAGATTTTTAACTATCTCTTAGAAACAATGCACCATACATAGATTCCTAGGAGGCTGTGATGTGGCTCTGCTGGTGGTGATGCGTGGTGCATTTTGGAGCCTCATGGACGTCAGGAAGCAGCGGGCCATCATCCAACTCATGTACTGTACTCTGTAAAAGATCAGCAACTATACATGTAATGTAACAGGCTGTTTTCATACACCGTTTGTAGCTCTACCTCCGAGAAGTAAATGCTCTGTACTTTGTGTATATCTCACAAAATCTATTTGTATGTAATCCACATAAGTATGAACAAGAAATATAAAGAATTGCAAACACTCTGTAGAGAGGAGGTCTGGATGGATCGATGGGTGGGTCAAAAAACACCAGACAAAAACACTGGACTTTGGCCCAGGAGTTCAGTGTGTCCTGTTTGAAACCCTCGACCTGACCAAGTACTTTTTGTCACAGAAATTCTGTACTTAAGTAAGTACACAATCTGTTCCTGAACCAAACTAAGTGGTTTTGTTGCCTAATCCTAACTGAGTTGTTTCCCATGAAGATGGGAGTTCATGTTGAAAAGACTGGAGCAGAAATTGACGCTAGACATTCATTGAAAAATACACGAAAAATGAGGAGTAACTTTTGACAAGATATACCAACTGCTGTATGAGAGTATGTTGAACATAATCAGCCACCATGATTTTATTTAAAGATACACTGAGCCCATTTTGACTATTTGAAGGCAATAAATTGGATGTGAAATGAGCAGACTTTATCATGCCTTGATCAAATTTCATGGTTCAAACAAACATGTGGCTTTCTATTACCGTCACATACAGTGAAAACAGAGTAAGATGGGCATCCCGTTGGAGTCCCGTTTGTGTTAACCTGGTGAACTGCCCGAGATTTACTGATCTGCATTTACTTGCCGCATGTTCCAGCCTCTTCACCAACCTTTTACCCTCTGCCATTTGGCTCACAGAATTTGCAGCCAAGTCAGAAAAAGGCGCTAATGAGAATGAGAAAGAAAATACTGAGCCTCTAATGCACAACATTCTTCAGCTAAGGCTTATTGGCACTTGTACCCCCAAGTATTAACAGCAGCACTGACCTTTGGTTTAATGCATACACATTGGGCTGGAGGGCACATTGAGACTTTATCTGCCCAAAATAATGTGAAGTCAGTGCTGCTTTTCCTCTGGAAATTGCTTTGTTTCATTAGTGACAGAGAGATTTTCATAAAGTGGTTTTCGCCTTGTGAATGAAACACTGCAGAAGGTCTCTGATTGTGAGAGGCCTGGTTTAAGGTTTGTCCCTGACTGTTCAAAAGACAGAAATAAATATTTGAAAATGCAATCTTGCAACAAGTCGTTTAGTCTGAGTTTGAGCCTGCAAGACTTTTCATACGCCAAGTAAAAGAAAAACCATCCAATGTGAGATAATCCCATTTGTTCCCAGAATCAAGAGGGTAAGCTATGTTTGCAAATATTCCAAAGTAATTGCATGATATTGAACAGGGAAATTATTATTTTTTTACAAAAAAAATATATTTTAGGAATTAAGGAAATGACTTTTCGAGATATTGCACTGACAGTTTTCCTCCCTGACACAGATTCCAATACCTGAACTTATGGGCTGATACCAAGAACCAATCTGATGTCTGTACATTATCATTTTTTATCAGCTGTATACTACAGAATGACCTGGCTCAGGTTAAACCCTTTGTAAAACATGAACAAATGTATCATATTTAATATATCATATAACATACAAAGAATGGACTTTATTTTATAATTTCGTTTGACAGATTTTCTGGTGTAAAATATTGCACATGTGCAGTACCGGTTGGGCAGGATGCACGGATCGGTTAGCGATTGACAGGTGTTGTTAGCATAATGAGCATTTAAGGCTTTATCGAAGGCCTTCTCGATACTGGTGTTGGTATTGGAACAATTCTGGACTAAATAACTGCTAAAGACATCTGAGGCAGGACTGGAGCACTCTTTCTTCCATTTAGAGCAGAAATCAAAGCAGGACTCTTGAATGGATGAGAAAATGCAGGGAGGTGGATTTAGTCAGTGAGTCAAAGCACTGTTGAGTTGTCTGCCCATCTTTGTAATGAAGTAAGCAAGGAGGCCTTGATTGAAATAGGAGCCCAGGAAATGACAGCTTCAGTGCATCACACGCCACCAGCCCTGTAACAATTTACCCGAAAGGAAAATTGACAGTTGCCAAAGTGGCCATTATTCTCAAGCAATCAGGCTTTGTGAAAGTGCTGACATCAGGTGAAAATGACATCTTATTCGGAGCAATGGCTCTGGAGTTATACGGGACTCTGCCATTGTCACACAGTTACTGTAACACCTCATCTATCTCAGTAGTGTGATTAAAACACAGATGTGGACATAAGTTAATCTAGCCTCTTATCAGATTTAATGGTGGT
Source organism: Pterois miles (assembly GCA_947000775.1). NCBI lineage: Eukaryota > Metazoa > Chordata > Actinopteri > Perciformes > Scorpaenidae > Pterois > Pterois miles. The sequence continues at coordinate 32,368,328 of CAMQGK010000052.1, read as the reverse complement.
ATGGACTCACAATTCATCAAATAAATAGAAAATGATTAAACTTTTTTTTTTTTCTTTTTTTTGCACATTATTTGCATACCAGTCCCTTGTGGCAGGCAAAGCTTTGCATGGACTGACGAGGTGCAGCATCAACCCTCAGGCTATTCGTTTTTTCTTGGGTATCTGGGGTGTGCATCCTCAAACTGTCAAGCTGTCATGTTGAGGAGGATAAATGTCAAGGGTCTATATTAGGCTTTTGAAATGAAACTGGGATGTTGTGGTGAGTCCTTTGAACTAGGGTTGTAATTATTTAATATTGTGGGAAATTGTAAAATAAACTAAACAATTATTTAGGTGCGCAACCTACTGTGATACACTGGTCAGAACATATGGGCTTTTCATTCAGTGAGGACACAGTAAGTCAGATTGTTTTCAGGCACCAAATTCTCCCAATATCAGCTAATTTCATGACTGACTATTACAATTATTAACTTTGTTAGCACAGATGCAACAAGTCTCTAGCAAGTAAGCATGCACTAGTACTGTTATGGGCAATGGTTTATGGGATAGTCATATTTGTCAGACTTGAGACCTTAGAAATGGGGAAGATTTCAAAACCAAGGCCTGGGTTTCCTCCCCCAGTTTCCTGCATTCTGATGACTTTAAAAGTATGAAAATAACAAAGAAAACTTGACATGTGAATCTCTGGCATGAACTAATTTTCATCAGTTTTTATTTATTTTTGCTACCACTCTTTCTCGTATTGCTCTCCATTTCTCCTCTGTCTCTCACCCACTGAAAGCCCTTTCAGACAACACAACAATCCTGTGAAACCCATTATTTACAAAGGCTTGTGCCGCTCCAAGATGGCTGCATCGAGCAAAGCTCAACTTTGAGCGCTGCATACTGTGTCGCAAGTATAGACTGCTCTCTTCCGCTGGGAAACGTTGGTATAGCTCTATTGTCGTCCGGGTGGAAACATGTACACACTGTTCAGTTCCAGAAACAGGCTCACATAATGAAAAAGGAAAAAAGTGTGAAAAATTGTCATGAATAAGAATAAATATGGGAGAATTGTGACCCTGTGAGAAAATTGTCTAGTCTGCGGCCCAGGACCATTTCAACTGTTTTTATAACCCTTAATTGTAGAATTATATTTTAGCATCCTTCTAAGAATAAAATCCCATATTTTCACAAGATAATGCTTTTTTTTTTTCCCGTGACGAAGGCCTGCAGGGCATTATCTTTACAATCATCTTTGTTGCTGAATTCCAGGCTAATTCAGCTAATCAGCAGTATGGTAGAAACTGTAGGGCCATGACACACCAAACCGGCAGTTGGCGTCATTTAGCCATGTGAGGCGACTCATCAGCTGTATTTTTTTTGCCATAGTTGGTTCATCTCTAGCGCCACTGGTGAGAGGTCTCTAATTTCTGATTGCCCAGCCTAGTGGATCACTAATTACCATTTAGCACTGTTTCCTCTGACTGTTTGCTGCTGCCTTTTCACTGTGCACTGTTGGTCTTTATCTGAGAGAGTTCATTGAATTCAGCTTGGTCTATTTTGCCTCTTACTGAAACACTCAGCTATATGTCAGTTAACAAGTTAACAAATGACTCATGCTTTGTTCTTGGGAGGACAGTCTCTGTGACTCACACACTTGCTGGGCATTAACAGTAATTCATACAGTTTTTATATGTGCCTTATATGTTGCTGATAAATGAATAATGAATAATTATCATGCTAACTGTTGTCTCAAAAAGCTGGTAGAGGAAATGACCACCGTCTTCATGCATCACAGGAATAATATCTAAATCTATTATTATTTAAAAACAAGCCTCACCCTGAACTTCCTGTTAAGATGCAGGTACTATATGTGGCTTTTATTTTGAAGGGGAGTGGGGTTTGGATAGAAACAAAACCAGATCTGACATGGATAGGTACCAGTGAAGACATGCTAAAACCCTTTTCACAGCAGCCATTTTGACATGTCATTACAGGGTGAACACAGGTGTGATTGATAACATTAATTAAAGCTGCAGGCAGCGATGAACTGGCCTCGCTCTCTGCTGCGCAACGGGGGGACTGGCAATAATAATAATACAATAAAACAGGACCTCTGGAATGGTTCTTCAGTTTTGAAAGGGGACATGGCTAAGGTGTAGGAGGCAGGGAAAATCATACCATTGAAATTTTTTTGATGTATGTAAGTATACAATTATGGCAAATCCATATGGACCCAAAGAGGAGTATTTTTTAGCTCTCTACACGTCGATTTCACATTTGCTTCTATGGGGAAAAAATATTGCTAATACATGTGATTTATAGTCCAGTGTGCTTTACACAAGCAGCAGTAAAACTGGAAAAGCATACTGTAGCATAAGTATTAATTCTCTAAGGTTTAGGTCTTAAATAATAACTTAGTATAATAATAGCATTTTACAAAGCATGATGAATACTCTTAACAGTGACCATTTATCCCTTCCAGGGTAATGTTCTCACTTTGCAAAAATATCTTTGATGTGACAATTTTTGATTTGGAGGGGGAGGCAGTACATGAATTGATAGTGGAGAAGCAGAGTAAGCTTTGAGCTGAAGAGCTTTTCCCACCAGGGATTATGTAGGACAAAGTTGGCCCATATATTGGATTTTTTTTTTTTTGTTTACTTGTTTGTTTTTGGAGTTGTGGCTGTAAACCATAGTAAAATTAGATTACAGATAAGAATATCATCACACTGGTCCTTTCAAACTGTCAACACTTTCAGACCCATCAGCCTGCTTACGTTTTCACTGTCAGCTCTCTGTGAAGGATGTCGTTAAAAAGACCCAGGCATGCAGCAGCTGACAAGGTCCTCCGATCCCTGCTTTCCTTATTATTGTCTCCATCCACGTCAGTCAAGTCAGTTATGATTTCTCAGAGTAAACACCATAGTTTTTATTATGAAGGTCATCTTTTTGTTGCATGCATATATATATATATATATATATATATATATATATATATATATATATATATATATTCATTCATTCATTCATCGATCGTCAATCTGTGGCCCCGACCACGGCTCTGAAACATCAGTAAGTTAGAATCTGTGGCCCCGACCACTGCTCTGAAACATCAGTAAGTTAGAATCTGTGGCCCCGACCACGGCTCTGAAACATCAGTAAGTTAGAATCTGTGGCCCTGACCACGGCTCTGAAACATCAGTAAGTTAGAATCTGTGGCCCTGACCACTGCTCTGAAACATCAGTAAGTTAGAATCTGTGGCCCTGACCACTGCTCTGAAACATCAGTAAGTTCGAATCTGTGGCCCTGACCACTGCTCTGAAACATCAGTAAGTTAGAATCTATGGCCCCGACCACGGCTCTGAAACATCAGTAAGTTAGAATCTGTGGCCCCGACCACGGCTCTGAAACATCAGTAAGTTAGAATCTGTGGCCCTGACCACGGCTCTGAAACATCAGTAAGTTAGAATCTGTGGCCCCGACCACGGCTCTGAAACATCAGTAAGTTAGAATCTGTGGCCCCGACCACTGCTCTGAAACATCAGTAAGTTAGAATCTGTGGCCCCGACCACGGCTCTGAAACATCAGTAAGTTAGAATCTATGGCCCCGACCATGGCTGTATAATATCAGTGAGTTAAAATCTATGGCCCTGACCGTGGCTCTGTAATATCAGTAAGTTAAAATCTGTGGCCCTGACCATGGCTCTGTAATATCAGTAAGTTAAAATCTATGGCCCCGACCACGGCTCTGAAACATCAGTAAGTTAAAATCTATGGCCCCGACCACGGCTCTGAAACATCAGTAAGTTAGAATCTATGGCCCCGACCATGGCTCTGTAATATCAGTGAGTTAAAATCTATGGCCCTGACCATGGCTCTGTAATATCAGCAGCCTAACTGTGCCATGTTATAACTGTGATAAATCACTGGCTCTGTCTGGATCAACAATTTATTAAAAAAAAAAAAGGAAAACTAAAGGAAAGGTTCATGGGGCGTTTCGCTAGTCCATCCCTCTGTTAAACATTAACAAATCACCTGCTGTGAACAGGAGCATCAAATCACTGAAGTTCAAAATGTATTCTCTCCAGTTACTGAGAGGTGATCTTATACATGTTTGATATCCTGGTCAGTTGCATCCCTTTGTCCTCTACACCACCCCAGCTGGATGTACTGTCAGCTGAAGAGAGACAGTGACTGCGCTGTGAGGCTTGCACAGCGGCATTGCTGGGTATTTTTAGCAGCGTTGACTGAAAGCCGGGGCCATTGCACTTTATCCCCCGATGTGCCCTCGGGGAGGCCGCGGCTGCTGTTTTCTCCGGCAGCTGCCATGCACCTTCCCGCCGCAGAGGAAAACTAGCTGTGTGTGTAGGCGGCGACAAGGATGACAGCACTCCAGGGACGGACAGTGGAGCAATGTGGCCCGTCGGCTCAGCTAGCCAATTAGCACACAGCGATTGACCTATGAAGCATGCTCAGAAAAAAAATGAAAAAACACAAGTTTCTCTACAGAGGGTCTGTCAATTAGCACTAAAAGCTTGGATGTTAGCGTGTGTCCATATGCTTTCTGGAGTCTATTTTTAAGCACTCTGTTTTCCGCCGAGAGTTGCTGCATCATTTATCTTACCATTGATTCTCATATTCTTCCTTTCACTGCCGTGTCTTTGCCCCTTAGTGCCCCCTTTGCCATTTATCGGTTGCCTTCCTGTCCTTGTATTTATTTAGCTTGGACACATTTCCTCCTACTTATAGATTTGATGTGTCTCCTGCACGCTCTCTTTGTCAGTCCAACTAGCTCTCCTCACTCCTCCCTCCCTCCCTCGTCTCAGCGTGAAGGGGCCAGCCTTCACCGTGTGGGGCTTCATTAGGCTTGCCTGGACAGCTCTCACTTTGGTAATGAGATTCCATTATTGGACCAAAGTGAGAGATCCCAGCAGCATGTGTCTCCCTTTTCTCCTCCATCTTATCTACGCTTGGACTCCTTGTCTGTTCCCATGCCTGGTCCATATGCTGTGGCTCACCATGTGTGTGCTTCAGCAGCTGGATTTGCAACTGCATGACACACGTCTAATCAAATGCCTATAGGGTGCATGGAGTTCCTCCAGTCCCCATCAACATTACACCCAGTTTGTCAGCCTCTGTTATTAAAGTCACTGTTTCACAACCCATGCATGTGTGAAGCCATTTCTCTGTTGTGTCTTACAGTGCGAAAGACTCTGCCTTTTTTTATTATTAATTTAACACATAAATGTGCAAAAGAAGACACTTTATTCAGAGGCATTTTAGCATTAGCAGTGCATTTCCTGAGGCTTGCCTTTTTTTGATGCTTAATGATGCTTAATCAATTATAAAACATATTGCCCTCTTGTTTTTTTTTTTTTTTTTTTTCAAAACACTCTGACTTCAGAAAACATTTTTAAAGTTTTATTTTTCACCATCACTCACCTCACTTCAGACGGTGAAATGCTCAATGTGTGGCACCATATATATTAGGAGTCCAGATCCAGCATCTGGGTCTGGACTGACTTATTGAGTGGACTGACTTGTTGACAAGTCCTCAAACCTGAAAGATAACATTGGCCTTTTGGCAGCACCTTCCAAAACATTCACATCAACAATTCATGTGAGCATTTTCTGATCGGCCTTCTGTTTGGGGAACTAAATCTACTTGGTTAAGATTAGCTTTTGGTTAAAAGAAACCATAAAGTTATGTCAGGCTTTTTATCCAAGAGTGGACGGACATTATTAACACCGATCACAAGTCCTCTTGTTCATCCAATGAGGCTGCATTTATTGGTGAAGACAGTCTGTCTCAGTCAGGTACCCCTTCACTCCACTGCCGGCTCAAGCTTTCACTTTGGAGTCAGAGAGCTCTCCTGATTAATCACTTAAGAAAACTCCCTTCTTGCTGATAAACTAATTACATTGTGCATACTGACCGGCCAACGTGATCCAGGCTTAAGGCATAAGTCAAATCAATGCTCCCACTGTTAATTTATCTCTCTCCTGACAACCCAATAGGCTCTAAAGAGTGAGCCGGCTAATGAGGACTTCCTAAAGGTTAAGTAAACACAGAGGATTTGGGGGAGGAGGGGGCACACCAGTAGCTAGTCCACCCTAACTGATCCAAGATGGCACACTGATAGGAAGTTGCGTTTGGGAGTTGGTTGCCAGACGTCGCCTTGACAGAATCACTTTGTGAAATCATCAATGAAGCGTTGTCAGCATGCAGAGACCTGGCTAACCTCCTCGTTCGCCTCTTATTTTGCTGTACAGGCAAGATCCTTCTTGGCTTTATTCCACTTAGGTTGTTTGTTTTAATTTTGGCAAACATTCCTATCAGAAATGAGATTTAATCCCCACAGCAATCTCTGAGGAATTTAGTGACATTGCTAAAAAGAAGACAGCAGGTGCACCTGGGAATAAAGTAGTTTAGATAAGCTAGCTACACTTACTACACTCAATAACTACAGTTTTTTTTTTTTTTTTTAATGCTGTGAACTGTTGTTGTGAAATGTTGGATTAGTCAAACGTATGCTGTATATCTCCACATAAACAAAGCACATCATTTGATAATCAATACTATATCCCATATATCCTCAACTATGAATGATGGTTAATACAATATTTGTCCTCACTTTACATGTTACAGGCACCTATTTCCATAAAAATCCTTTGCTATCATTTAGCCATCATCAGTTCAAATGAAGCATTATGTGTCATCACTGACTACGTTTAGATGCACAAATATTCCAGTAGGTGTGTTTCTCCTTCTGACCAGAAATGTGGGCTTTTCTGTTGGGCATCTATCCCTGCAAACTGTCGGCTAGTTGGTTTGTATAAGATACAGAGAGCTGGCTGCAAGCTGCCATAAAATCCCCAACTGAGATGCATATTGTGAATGTACAAATAATGCTGCTAAAACTTGAATAATGTCGGCATATAACACACGTCTTTATCAGAAAATGCTCCATTCAGATTAAGGCCTAATTCAGGATATCCCAACAGAATGTGCAGTTTACATGAGCTGTGTCAAATCCAGAATATTGTCATATTTGGAATAGTAGTGGAATATTAGTGTGCATGCAAACTGTGGTGACATCTTGACTTTATAGTGTTATATAGTACCAAATGGTATCCTTGGTACAAGAACTTTAGTAGTTTCTCTGTCAGGTTTGGTTCAGGTTTGTTGTAATGGGCAGAAAAGCTTTAAAGGCTGAACACATCCCACACAGTCCTGAGCAAAATGGCTGCTTTAAGTGTGATCAAAGGAGAAACACAAAGAGTGAGAGGGCTTGACAGTTGAAGCCATTTAGCGTGATTACAGTGTATTCATACGACCACAAGGAAAGGAGTCCTCAGCTCCGCGCGTGCATTCGTCGAGTAGACGACGTTCCTTCTCGCTCGGCTTTGTCAGGTTAGTGAAAAGAATCTTCTCTTTTCTTTGACTCACAAGTTTGAATGAAGTTGTGTTTCGAGAACAAGGGGAGCGAAGTTTTCAACTGAGATTATATTATACTGCAATTTGAATAGCAGGAGTGAGTGAATGATATAAACTGTATTAAGCCGGGCACCCTGCTTACTTTCTCATGAATAAATAACAAATGAGCGTGAATCGGTGGATGGAGACATCAACTCTATTACCATTCTGGTGGCCCTGTGCAATATGTGGGGAGCAGAAATGAGAAGTGAATTGCTGCATTATGCACACAATTTTCTATAAGGCTCCTGGCCTTCTTTCTAGATATTTGGTGAGAGGATTGTATGGAAATCATATTATTTTTGCATGTAAGAAAGTAGAAAACACACTCAGAAGTATAACTCTTACTTATTTTTTTTTAAGGCAGTGTATGGGTGCTTGTTTAAATTTATACAGTTCAGCATCATCCAGTCATCGTCAAGCCGTACACCTTTCATCTCAGTCTTTCAAACTTCCCTTCAGCTGTCTCTGCTGTCACCTTTCATAACCTTGATGAAGCACTACTGGAGTTCAAAAAACAATGTCATGGCCATGCTGTCTTTTGTCTCCCCTCTCGCTGTTGCTTTCATTGTTTATTTAGTCATTTTCAGACACTTTTCAGCTAATCCCCGTCATCCCCGGCAGGAAACTCAGGGGGGGCAGCCGGGCCTACATCACACTCCAATCCCACCACATAGCTGGAGCCTGCAGGGTTACAGGTGGAGCTCCTGCTCCTTGATGTTTGTGCCAATGCTCCCCAGCCAGGAGCCACATCCATTCTTCTTACATTCAGAACAACAAAAGCCTGATATCTTTCCGCCAGAGCAAAAAAGCAAGAGTTTTTTGTGCTGCTGTTTAGATTTACAAAGTGATAGTAGTTTTGATTGTATTTCTCTTTTTATTAACTTGCTCATATAGAAATACAATGACGATGATGTTGGCAGGAGATTAGATTTCAGTCACAGTCTTTAGTGTCTCTCCATCAGGGGTCTCCAACCTTTTTTTTTCCTCTGAGAGCTAATTTGACATAATGAAAGTGGCCAAGAGCGACTCCAAGCACCACGTAGTACATCGCCAATAGCAGACATAAGTCTGTCGTACTTTTATGGTCTCTTAATAATGTTTCAGCCACCACAGTCATCAGCTGTATCACAATCCCGCTGTAGGCGTTTTGTTACGATGTGCACCACCAAAAGAAGCCTCTGTTGCTGTGTAACCTTCGTCAGGTTGGTAAACAGAGACTGTTGTATTTGCTTTCAGCTCCTGTATCCTCTCTGGTCGTAGACCGCTACCACCCGAGAGCCCCGTGAAAAGTGGCGTTTGATGTTACGTATTTTATCGACTGACAAGCTCACACCGCAAATGAGACACACACATTTGTCTTTCACGTTTACTCATAAAAATAGAATATGTTTTGCCTTTAATAAGCCTGGCCAGTGCTTGTTAATCTACTAACGATGATATCATGCCAACGCTGAAGGCAATTTAACTGGTTTAAATGACAGCTGTGTTTTCTGGTCTGTCACCTCAGTGGTTGAGTTCAGGCATTTGAAAGTACTTAGTTAAAGTTAGGTTGAAAGAAACCTTCATTGACTATTAATAGAAGACGCACACTGTGGATTGATTTAGGGCTGCACAAACGTTATCGAAATCACAATATGGTCAGCTGCATTTGTTAAAGCAAAATGTGAGTCAAAATACAATTTTAAATGAAATATTTTCATGGTACAGAGATGACCTGGCCTACACATGATATTCTATAGACTTAAGAAAATATCTTTGTTTGGAACAGATCCCAGCAAAAACCACACCCTAATCAATTTAATGTTTATCAGTGGAAATAAGAATAATGATGTAGAAACTATCATTTCCTCTAGTATTGCATATCAATCATTGCAGTATCAGTCAAAATAATCCCAATAAGATATTTTTCAAAATTGCTCATCCCTAGATTGAGTTATGATTAGTATATCAATTTAATGGGTAGCAAACTGAGGATTATGACATTATGACATGAACATCACACCACTTACGCAACCGTTATTGTTTGCAGACAAGGTCGCCTGACAACTAATACTGCAGATTGTTTTAAACATTTCAGTGCTGTTTTACTCACCAATGATTTGCAATAACAAAAGTCTCCACATTATAAGATATTAAAATGTATTGCATGGCCTTGTAATTATCACTTAGCTTTACAAATAATCACTTTTGTCCAACACACAGTCGCACATAGAGTTCAGAAGACTGTTCATGGGACTGTGAGTAGCTGCTGTCCAGAGACGATGTACTCTGTACTGAGTTTAGTGGTTGTTGTGCTTTTTGGCCTCAGTCTGCTATAAAATGAGTGTGCTTGCTGTGCGTGTGCATGTGGGTGTGTGTATGTGTGTGTGCGTGCTGTGATGGATGAAGGTATACTTCATTCTGCACTCCTTGACACCGTCCCATCTGCTCCCTCTTTCTTCCCTCCATACCTTGTTTTTAGCCTCTGTCCCCCCGCTTGGCTCGACAAATAGTTGTTGTCACTTCCGCCAACTGTAACAAATGAGAGATAGCCAAACACAGACATTAATTAGGAAGCATGGGTTCCCTGGAAAGAAAATCAAAATTGTTTATTCATACGTTCAATCATGCATATGATTTGTTTATTCTTTTTATTCTTATTCAGGGTTAAGTGGGCCTGAAAGCTTACCCAGCATGCCAGAGGGCAGGAAGCAGGGTAACTGGCCAGTCCATCACAGAGCAGACACACATATGGGCCATCTACAAGTTTAATTTCACATGACAAGCAACCACAAGTAGCACAGTCAGAGGTAAAACACTGACACAAGCAGGCCTGTGTTTTTTTTTTTTTTTTTTGGCTTCTGACATTGTTCTCTTTTGGGAAAGGCATTGACATATTGATTTTATTAAGCCAAAAAGCAAAACTAGACACTGAATTTGTCATCGCTACCCAGCAGACCACTGGCTGTGCTGCCATATGCTAACACTTTAGCAGGCTAAGCTGAGTTTTAGCAACCCACAATCATTTTCTCAAGGATGGAAATGAATAGAAGTAGCAGCAGAAAAGCAAAAAACAAAAATAAAAAATACCTTAAAGATAACTCTGGTGTGTTCTAGGAGCTATAATCCTGCTTGAGAATCCTTGGAAAAACTAGAAAATATAATGAATGTGGTGGATAATTGCAAAGGCAGATTGTGAGACGATTAGCACATAACTGTGAAAAACCCTCCCTACATTGCTGTTATGTCAAACTGATTTTAACTGCTTTGCTAATTTCAATGACTAATAATAATCATAATAGCAGAGAGTATTCAATCAGAAGCAGCGAGCAATGTGTCTGTTCGTGCTGTTTTGTTATTTTGCACTAACCCCTCAGTAGTAAGTGATCTTCCATCCTGCCAATATCATTCTCAGTCAGCATGGAAGTTATGATTGAGGATGTTAGCAGTTAATGTTTTTATCTCGATCAAAGAAGATGCCAAGTCAAGATGTTATTTCTGTCAGTAAATGTACAACTTGCACAAGCTGATCTCATTTAAAAATGTGATTTTTGTGGCCATTTTTCTGACTGGCACAGCAACATGACAGTCTCCAGGCCTTTACACAAAGGCAAAATATTCACTTATTAAAATGTCTAGGACTTTTATTATGAAAGGTAAGAACAGAAGGAGTGGATGTGGTCTGTGCTGCCTTTGTCAAGGTTGTAAGGAGTAATGAAGTTTGCTGTCTTGGCTCAGACAATGGAGCCTCTGTGTTGTTGTTTAATAAATATAGGTGCATCTCTACCCATTCCCCACAGCGTGATTGGTTGATGCCTTTATTCATGGTGTGAGAGTTCAGAAAAACCTTATTCTGGAAAAAATATATCGATGTGCAGATTAATGGTAAAAAAAAAAGTGCTGCCGCTGTGTAAAGGCCTGTATTCTCAATCCTCAGCTCTGATTGAGTTGGTTGTTTTTGCAACCAGGGGCACAGCCATCAGTGAGCACAACATCCAACATATTTGAACTGATGAAAAACAGCAGTTCACAGGTCTGGAACCAGGCGGAGAGACTCCCACACTCCTTGGGCCCAAGGCCTGTTTTGTAATCCATCTCCGTGTAATTGTGCAAAAAGCATTTATTGTGAACCAATAAAACATACATGTTGTTAACTGTGACACAAGAGATCCAGGTGTTTAAATAAACAGACTTGTGAGTAACGAACTGAGAAGCTGTGGCGTGCACAGCAGTCAGGAAATAATTCTGGTCACATGTACAACAACCAAGTCTGGTAAGTGCATTATCAATAACATTAAGATTATGCTTCATTTTCACCGTCTCTCTGAGCAGTATAGCGTATGTATGACTTCCTATAAAATGTCATGACATCACTAATATTTCACACAAGCATGGTTCAAAATAATTTGCGTGAGATAATTTACAGTTTTGCTAGATGTGATTTGTCAAGTGTATTTTTGGTACACTGGCTCTGTAAGAATGATGATAAAATCTGTAAAGCAAATGACACATTTAGTAACAAACATCTGCCTTCAACAATGTGTTGCCAGTCCTGAGAGGTGCAACGATGTGTCAGAGATCATTTCAGCAACTACTGCGTAGTTCAATCATAGCACCGCTGCTCCAGCTGCATCTAAGCAGCTTTGGGATGGTGGTTGTTTGTCCCAGTAAGAGAATCACTATTTTTGCTAATGATGGTTCCTCCTTTTCAACACAGGAATACTGCTTTTGGGAGGCGCACCCCAGGTCACCAGCTTAGAACTGAGTTTGTACTGTTTACTTCAAATTGCATGTCTTCCTTCGGGGGACCTGTGACCGGGACAATAGAAATTTCTTGCATTGTGACTTAAGATCTTTGGTCCACCGACAAATGTGCATTCACCTCTTTGAAAAACAGAACAAGGGTGGAGAGCAAGTGTTTTTTTTTTTTTTTTTTTTTGTGGTAGACTTCATTGTTGATTTCACACTGACTTAATGATGACTTCTTCCCAGCTGCCTCCCACACAAAGGCACACAGAGAACCTTTGCTGGTGTATATTTTATCATCTCCCGGAGATACAGTACTGCACCAGACTGACTGAGCGCTGGAAAGTAGCTGAGTTCCCTTTCTGCTTGCAGTTGTGTGCCAGCAGTAATCGACTGGAGTATTGTTTTCCTCAAATCTGCAAAATGCTAAATTTTGACATCAGAGTAACAATAAATAAATATGATATGGGTTTGGCTCCTGGCAGCATTCTGCTTAATTTGCCAGGTGCTCCAGTGAGTACAACAAAGTGGTGAAGTGGGAGGCATCCAGAGAAGTGGAAGTAAAAGTCCTGCTAGTTCTCTGCATAGACGACGGTTGGAGCACTCCCAAGGCTTAGGTGGGCATGAAACACTCTTGCGTAAATAATCAATAGAGAAGTGAAAGGTACAAACAAGACTGTGTAAATACTCCTTGATTTCCAAGGAGCACTGTGGCAGAAAGTCAGCTAAAGAAGACACAAAGCGGCTTCTTATCACACCATAACAATAAATTTACACTCTGTGTTTTCAAACTGGGATCACTGCCGAAGGATTTCCTATGTTCTTTTTATCCGGTTTTCTGTCCATTTTGTACTCGCATTTTCTCCATGAGCTTGATCATACGTAGTCTGGAGGAACTATACCATTCAAAAACAATAAGCTGAGTGAATTTTATAGAGAACAAGTACTTTTATGAAAAGGGTATGGGGTGTGTTTAGCAGTATATGTATATTTGTTCATACATATAAATTCATGTAGTAAAACCACAAATGGACTAGGGATGCACCGATCCAACTTTTTCAGTCCCAATACAGAAACCGCGTACCGATCTGATACCAGTGTTGAATTAATAAGCTGTATGCCTCACTGTGTGTAAAAAAAACTGGATCATTTGTTCATGCTTTTCTAACTTTGTAACGTAACATGAAAAATATGATATGTATTTTTAAAATAATAAATGGTATACCAGCAACTTGGTAAAACATCTTCAGAAATTATAATTAAACTTTTTTCAATGCAGCTGGTCAAAACTTAAACAGGGATTCAAATTCCAATATATAATGTATACAGTATAAAAAAAACAACATGAAATTGAAATCTATAGATCCCCATTATTACCAATATCAAATCCAGGTATTAGAATCAGTAACCCCCACAATGTCTGATCTGGTATCGGTGCATCCCTAACATGGACATGAAATCTTCCTGAAATTGATTGAAGAAAATGTGGTGAGAGGGTTATAACTGCTCAGACAGCCCAGCTGAGCCAGAGAGAGTACAGTACAACCTCAGACAATGCCGAGGCTCCATTCGCACCTCACCAAACTCAACGTGCTTCCAATTCCCAGCTGGTCCCTGACCAACCTCCTGGCCTCCCTGCTCCTCCTCTTCCTCTTTCCAACACCTCAGTAGCCTCATCCCACCACCATGGCTGCCTGTGCTACCTTTGTTACTGCAGGTTGTGGGAGGAAGGGAGCTTGCCCACTGGCCCATGTCAGGTTATACTCAAACATATGGGGAACAAGAAGAGCTCAGTGTAGCGTGAGCACAGCAAAGGTGCCTGAAAAGTCAAGGTTTTGCAAAGGACTAATTTAAAGAGCATTATCTAGCATTGACAAGTATCAGTGCTTTGGGCAGGAGTTTCTGATACAATGGCATAAATGCTGGTAAAGCACCACTCTGTGGTAAATGATTCAAGTGGCAATATGCTGCAAATATGCCATTGCTTGCAGCTACTTTTGGCCGGCAGATGTGCAGCTGGAAGCTGTGCTGAACCCATAGAGCCCTGCTAGAAGCTCTGCATGGGATCCTATGTAAGAACTTGATTTATAGGACATAATCATTATCAATATTCATTTGGCCTCAAAGGAAATAAATTATGTAAAAGAGACATTATTGTTTCTTCATTTGCATTTTTCAGAGCTGGTACTCTTGAATGTTGTTTTGTTTTGCAGGTTGAATTGGTAAACACTTTTTTTTATATATAACTGCATGTTTATTTCATGCCACAGTACAGAATCCTGTTTATTTAGCTGTTTGATGTAATAAGTCTCATCTAGCACCGTCTGTACTGCTGAATCATTGCTGCCTGTATGACTGTCAATCCAGTTATCTTAGATAAAAAGAAACATGATATTAATTTAGCAATCAGGTCTAGAAGTTGGCAGCGGTCATGCCAGATATATGTGGACGAGTGAGTGGCATCCCCATAGAGCACGGCTTTTTGGAAATCCTGGAGTACATTTCATTCGCCATTTGCCTTAAAGTGTGCTTACGTGTGTGCGTAAATGCATCTCGGTGGGTGTATTTAAAAAAGCACCCACAGACAAAGCAAGCAGTTACTCAAGCAGAAAAAAAACAAGACTGTGCTTTTGGGAGGAAAACAATTCCCACTTGCTGTTGAGGGAAGGAATAATTCTTGGATGCCAGGCAGCAAAAAAAAGCATACTTAAGAAATGATTTCATAAGACCAAGGGAATATAAAGAAATGAGCTCAGGCAAGAAACAGATGACAAAGATGTTGTACCCTGATCTTTCATCAGAGTCTGGGCATCCCCTACGTCTCAGAGACTCGGCACGGCCATTAGTTATGTAGCAGTGAACCAACAGTATGGAGTGCTACAGGAATGAGTCCTAAAACTTGGAAATGAGTCAGCATCTTCGCACTTCTGGCTCCCTGGAAGTCTCTGATTTTCTTATGGGTTTTTAGTTAGATGCCTGAAATAAAGTCTAACACAAGTTTAAGTGATTTTAATATTTTGTTTTGCAATATAAAATGAATCAATAATTGCCATACTTCTGATTTTTCAAGCTTTTACTTGTGTTTAAAAAAAAAAAAAAGATGACATATAAGTAGTGGCTAAGACTACTTAACGTCATCATGCTGGTGCAGTTTGTTCAACGTAACATTAGTGCTTTACTTCTGGTGATTGTACTTATGCCACAAAAATCATAAAAGTGGAGTTCATTTGTGAAGATTATCTTGCTGAACAAAGCACGTAAGTATCATAAATGTTTGTTTGCCACAGAGCTTATTTTCTACAATAATCAAAACCCAATGCAATGGTAAAGTCCCTGCGGCTTTTTGTCAAGGGAACCAGTGCAATGCTAACTTCTGGGTTGTCCTACAAAAATATGCCATCCCTGCAGCTCTCCGTAGTAGAAAGAAACTGCTGGTAATCCTCTGGTTGCTCAGCATTGAGTCACGTTTGCTGAAATGTTGGTGTTCTCTCTTTCTTAAACATTGTGTATGATGAATGTCCAGGAGCCAGATACATAAACCTCTGTGTTGGTTCATTATTAAACTTAAACATTACATACAATGGCAGGAAAATGCATATCCATTTTTCCAGTTGGATTTATAAATCATGTGTACACACGGTTTTGTAAATCTCAGTGATTCTCTTCCACTTTTGACCTGTGAATATATAGAACTGCAAATTCATAGATGTCTGTGTCGCATCATTGAGGTTCTGCAAAAAGGCATAACATCGAGAAAAAAACAATTATTTCTTTAAGATTTTTTTTTCTCTTTAAAACACCAGAGAGATAATAATTGTTTGATTATAATTATTGCAGACTGTGCTTCACGATTAACAATAAGATGAAAATAACACAAACATGAGGGAATAAAATGATGCCTCTAATGTAGGGAGACAAATAAGTCTGAGCACACATCTATGTCATCTTTCAAAATTAGGTTCAGAAATGCGCCTTTCATTGGCATTTTACAGACCCATGCTAAGGACTACAAAAATCATGCAATCAATCAATAATTTTAAATGATTGGATTCTGTTTCTTACTTATGTTTTATGTCCACTCTACATTGCACTTGGCCGGCTCTAGAAAACCAAGTGTGAATATCACTTTATGTGTGAAGAATGCGGCCATTTATATTACTTATACATCTGGCTCCAGATATTGTGTTCAGCAGTAACTGCCTGGGGCTCTGTGGGCGAAGGTCCCGCTCCTAATATAACAAAGATAAGGTCTTCGCAGTAATGCACCGGATCTGATGGGTTAGCTGCAATAGCAACAGCCACGAGTTCAGCCTTCAGTATTTTGCTGCAGTAAACTGTGGCACTGCAACTGTGTTACACCCGATGGAACAGCTCTCCTGGGCTTCCACATAAAAGACCACAGCAGCTGTTCCACCATTTTACAGCTTACTGGCTCACAATGTTCTCCATCACCCTCCACCTCTCTCCCATTCCTCCATTCCCTCATCCCTCTCTGTCTCTCTCTCTCTTACCTGAGGGTGTGATTAGCAGAGTCGATTAGCGCGCACTAATCAGGCTAAAACACAGACTGACAGATGTAGAATGCCAAAAATGACTTTTTTTTCTGCTAACTTTTTCTTTCCCCGAGTGATTTCCTTAAATTAGTGAAGGGCGTCTTGCCACAATTCATCATCAGAGTAATTGTTGCTGTGTGTGTGTGTGTGTGTGTGTGTGTGTGTGTGTGTGCATGTAGTACTGTGTAGACAGTCCTGTGTCAGTACAAGCCTCCGTGGTGTTGCTTAGCTTTAGCAGCTTTTAATGTTATTTCAGTCAGAAGCAGAGAATGCATGTGAAAGACATTTCATATTCACAAAGCAGCACATTATATATTGTTTTTTTAAATCAGTATTCAAACAGAAATGTAAATTTTGTAGTAGCTGGGGAAGTTACATCTTGTAACTGGTTTATGAGCCGAGCGTAGTGACTATGTGCAGCTTCCTTCAGCCTCGTCATCACCGTGAGGTTTCCATGTTTGGTACCATTGTTCTTGCACAGAGGCCTGTATTAAAACTCCACCGACTGTATCTGCTGAAGTAGTTTCCTGTTTGAATGTACTGTATGAATGATATACCACATTATTAAATACACTCATGATAATAACCAGATTTCCCAAAATGTCCAACTGTTATTGGCGTCTAACATAAAAGAAATAACATCTCATTGTTGCTTCCCACAGCATGTAACATGGTGTACAGTGTATGTTACCTTCACTGACCTTTTCAGTTCACACATAGCGTTTTTTTTTTTTTATTGCCATGGGTGGCAGAAATATGAAATTGCAGAGCACACTGGTGGGCGCAATTCTCAGCCAACAACACAACCAACACTGACAGATGGGATTTATTTCCCAGTTGCTGTAATCCAACAAACACAATTGTGTGTGTCGGAAGCCAGTGAGGGGTTATTAGAGTTGGGTAACGGTACTTGATACAACGAAATTACTGTGCCAAGTAGTATCACAACTTCTCCAGTCAATCAGTACCTGCAGCTGATTCTTTTTGTACCCCAGTCTAGAAATGAGTACCATTTGTATGATTTTGCTTGTAGCCAATCACCAAAAGCGATTACTGCGACCTGTGGTTGGCCGACTACTACAACACCCTTACAGCCACGATTCCTGTGCATTTTTAATCTGGGGGAACCAGAGTGTGGTCGTTAGGGGTCCTCCATAATGTGGCCCTGCCACCATAGGTTGGAGACACCTTTATTAACTGTTGTATGCAGCAGCAATTAGCTTGCCAATGGGACACACACACACACACACACACACACACACACACACACACACGCTTCCATTCACATGATGGGTATCAAATGAAGTACTCTATTGCTATCAGTATCACTTTAAGGGTCCTGGTACTGGTGTTGGTACTGGCATCATTATTTTGTACGTAATGATCCCCAGTCATAGGGGCTACGTCCTTGTTTGTTGGAGGAGTGTATCAGGATCTGCACAGGGAAAAATGAGAGCCTCCCATGTGTTCAACCTTCCAGTTATAAACCCTTCGCTTGCAGAAAGAAAGTAATCAGCCACATCGTGCGATGTCTCATATGTGTCCATGTCGTCCTTTAGTCAACAGTGGAATTGGCAGTGATGAGGACTGCAGTGCAGATGCAACTGGACAAGAAGAAAATAACCATGCAATATCTTAAGTCAGACGATAAAGCCAGAACAAGAAGAAGCAAAAGCAGTGGGGACCAGCTTGTATTTCCTTCCACTTCCATCACCCGTAATAATATCTTCTCTTTATTGATATGCCAGTAAGAACAAGAAGAAGCAGAAAAAGCCTCCCGATGTCTTTTGTTTGAAAAGTCTCTCTCCGACACCCTTAACAATGTCTGTTCCCCATTAACATGCCACCTCTTCCACCTCAGCCAAGTGTAAAAGCTTTCATTTTCATTTCATTTATTATGTGCAAATTCAAAATGTGCATAAAAGTCAGCGATGGAAACCAACTTAATGTGAGCAGCAAGATGTGTGGCAGTAAGATAGTGAGCAGGACATGACAGCTTGACGACGCCGCTTTGTAAAGTGGGGCTCAGGCGTGTGGACAAGTGTGTCGATTGTGCTGTGTTGTCTTAGTGTGGTAGAACGATCTAGTACTCTTCGCAAGGTTAATTTAATTATTTACTCCTTCCCACCGTTTGTGTATTGTAATGTAGAGCTGTTCATCTATGGTCTCGCAGGATGTTCCTTGATGATTAACACTGTCGCAAAATCTCAGTGTCTGTACACGCACAGTGTTTCCATCCTCACTGGGGACTGGGGGGATTTGACATCGTATCCCAATCATACAGCATGACCTTCCTGTCATAACAAATGCCTCGAGGTGATCCAATCAATTAAACATAAACTTGGTAAAACAGCTTCTTGGCTATTTAAAAAGGACCCATGGATTTATCATTTTCAAAATACAATGCAGCTCAGAACTTTGTTACTTCAAAGTTGAAGAGGCAGCTGTTTAATTTGGCCTTGGGAGTTTTGTGCTTTGTGGGGAGTTAATGCTTAAATGTGTTCTTGCAAAGCCATGTAATCCTTTATGTGATCAGGAAAGCATGAGGTTTGAAGGTTGGGGGAAATGATGTGGATTGGGTAATCCCCCAGGGTCTTACTGCATTCGGAAGATGAGAGACGTCCCCCTATGGTCTTTGCATGCGGTTAAATAATGATGTCTTTTCTGCACACCGCTCCGCTTTTTCCCCTCATGAATTAATAAATATATGAAAACTGTTTTTTTTATGAAAAGTTAGCCAGGAGCCTTGAAAAGAACACATTTTAAACACAAGGCAATGGTCCAATTTTGAAAATGGTAGTACTGCTGTAATACATGTTACACGTATTTAACTGAAATGGTGGGAATCCGTCACACAGTCTGGTGGTTACTCACAGCATGAGGCCTAATATCGCAGAATGTATTGTGTAGGGCAGCTGCACTGACCAACAGAATAAATCACTGAGATGAATATGACTGGTATGTCTTCTTTGCTTCTTTGCTACGAGGCAGTAAAACACTGTCACACCACTGTCATCTACCACATGATCTCAGCAGATCAGCTGCTGATCACTAACAGTTTATACGCCACAGACTGAACGTTAGATCAGAGCACATTGATCTGTTGGACTAGAGTTCTGCCCCTCTCAACTCCCACCACAAAGTTAAACAAAGTTAATGTAATAAATTGTGTTTGATAATATGTGTGTGATGGCTAAAAAAAGACTAAATTGTACAATATTGTTGCTTACAATTATTTTGCCTAGATTTCTGCCTTCAGAGCTAGTTACTAAATAAATTATTGCTAAAACTAATAATAATCAAATGCGGAGGCAATTTTGTGACATGATCAAGGGTAGCTATACACTTGCTGGCCACACAGTTAGGTACACCTGTTCAATTGCTTTTTATTACAAATAGCTAATCAGTCGATCACATGGCTGCAACTCAGCGCATTTAGTCATGTAGACGTGGTCAAGACAACTTGCTGAAGTTCAAACTGAGCATCAGAATGGGGGATTTAAGTGACCTTGAACGTGGTTGTTGGTGCCAGACGGGCTGGTCTGAGTACTTCAGAAAGTGCTGATCTACTAGGATTTTCACGCACAACCATCTCTAGGGTTTACAGAGGATGATCCGAAAAACAGAAAATATCCAGTGAGAGACAGTTGTGTTGATGAAAAGGCCTTGTTGATGTGAGAGGTCAAAGGAGAATGGGCAGACTGGTTGGAGATGGTAGAAAGACAACAGTAACTCAAATAACCATCGTTACAACCAGGGCATGCAGAATACCATCTCTGAACACGTTGAACCTTGAAGAAGATGGGCTACAGCAGCAGAAGACCACACGGTGCAACTCCTGTCAGCTAAGAACAGGAAACTGAGACTACAATTCACACAGACTCACCAAAATTGGACAATAGCAGATTGGAAAAAAACGTTGCCTGATCTGACGAGTCTCGCTTTCAGCAGCGACATTCAGATGGCAGGGTCAGAATCTGGCATAAACATCATGAAAGCATGGATCCATCCTGCCAAACTGGATTATTGAGCATGACAGTGAGTTCACTGTACTCCAATGGCCTCCTCAGTCACCAGATCTCAGTACAATAGATCACCTTTGGGATGTGGTGGAATGGGAGATTCGCATCATAGATGTGCAGCCGACAAATCTGTAGCAACTGAGTGATGCTTTCATGTAAATATGGACTAAAACTTCTAAGGAATGTTTTCAACACCTTGTTGAAAGTATGACATCAAGAATTAAGGCAGTTCTGAAGGCAAAAGGGGGGTCCAACCTTTAACTACCAAGGTGTACCTAATTATGTGGCCGGTAAGTGTATTTATATAGTCTTACAATTACCACCGGCCCTTTGAGGGCAACCATAATGCTGATGTAGGCTGGGATGAAACTGAGTTTGACACCCCTGCCCTAGAAGCTGCTCTGTTTGTTCCAACCCCTGTGGACGTAATGATGATTTCTTAAATTCTTGCCAATAAATGGGGGGAAAATGTAAAGAATGATCTTTGAATGTCACTACAGAATAAGTCATTGAATCACCAAATTCATGAGAGTTCTTGAGGGGCAGGAATGTGCTCACTATATGTCATCATAACTGTCAATATGCAATAGTGAAGAAATGTCGGTTTAAAGGTAGCATAGCTGGTCCATTACCAAGTGGTGGTCAAAGGAAAATTGGACTCAAAGATCAGGCGGAATGTAAAGTCAGAGTGCCATCACTAGGGAGTCGTCCACTAGGTACAGTAAATATTTAAATGTCTTGGCAACTTGACCCAGAATTGTAGAGATATCTTTCTGTGGACCAACGTGTCAGATGTCCAGACTGTCTTGCTGCTATATTCGAGCCACACAATACTAAGCTGACCCGCCAGATGGTTTGTTACACAGAATCATCCGAGAAGGCGTCATTGGGAACTGTTTGGAAAAGGGCAGGCACTTTCACAAAATACTTGGCAGGTGATTTGATGAACCATCTGTCAATCAAACTCTTGCCAGAGACAGTTGGGAGAAGAGCGAAAACATCTTTTCCATCGATAAAAGCTTGCAGTGCCATTCTTTGCTCTTCTTGATGAATAAATCCACGATGGTTCTGATATACTGTAACGGCCCTTTCCTAGGGCATCAAATGCTGTCGTCGGCATTCAGTAATGCTGCACAAGGCACCTTTTAGCCTTCTGTACACTGAAACACAGTAGTTTTAAGCTAAACTGTTTTTTTTTCCTAAACCCAGCAAAGAGGTTTTGTTTAATTCACAATATTAAGCATTTAGTGCAAGTGAAAAGTGATGTTGAGTGGTCTGACAAAGCGTATGTGATGAGTTGGGATGAGAATGCATTGCATATAACTGATACTGTTGCACCAGCTACGTATTTCAGGAGCCGCCATTGTTGTTTTGAATGAACAGCCGCTCACTTAATCGTAACCTAAACCTAAACCATGGCAGGAGCTCCTCACAGGGTGCTGATTGGTCCGTGCTCTGGCAAGGTAAATACAGTAGTGGGTTGAGCCATGAACTTGTTGGTCAATGCAACAGCATGTCTTTGAGCTTTTTTTGAATGGATTTTTTTGTTAAAAGAACGACGGCCCGTGACTTCCTTGGAAGTCAGCAAACCCGCAGTAGAACAGACAGTGTTAGCTTCAGACTGTGGCAAGCGCATTAGTAGTTTCACTTCAAAGACATTAATGACACAAAGAAACTAAGCTGCACTGCTGTTATCCTTTAAGCAAGGTGTACAAAGCCCGGTTCACTGGATTGTTTGAGCCTGGCTGAGTTGTTACTGTGACAAAGGAGAAGTCCACATGACTGACCAGCCTGCCAAGCTGTGCTTCTCTCCATCCTGACAGATAAAGACTTTAGTTGCGCCTTGTCACTGTGTTGCACTGCAACAAAACAATTTCCCTTGGCTTAAGGTCTGCAGCTTTTGTCATTTTCTAACACATGGGCGGGAAAGATGGGAGTAGCTGTCTGACAGCTGTAGACTTTCTGCTAACAGTGGTGCTCCCCTTCAACAAGTTTCTTTTAAGATGAAAGCCCTGCATGCTTTTATCCCACTTCCATATTTGATATACAGGCAGGGGTTGTGGCTCTGTTCTTGTCTCAAAGTGATATTGTGTCATTTGATCTTGGCAGATGGAAAGACATCTGAGGCCTGATTGGGTTAAAAAAAACAGTGACGAGCACAGTTTGACACTGCACTAAAATATGTGCCATCCTGCTTTGAAGAGACAATTAACATGGGAGCCAATTGCTGTTGCCTTTTTGTCTTCTCGGTCCTGTCACAACAGTGGCCTGACATCTTTTTTGTAGTGTAGTACTCAATTAGCATTACCCTGATTTGCGAAATGGTGTAAAAGATCCAGATTCTGTACCAGTCTGTCAGACACCTCTGAGGCTGTTAGGTCGCTATATAATGTAAATTATAGGCAATGTGACATTTGTTTGCAACGTTTCTGCCAGATCTACTCTTTTCTCATCCAAGACATACAATTAACCTTGTGACTTACTGATAACTTGCTACTAAATTGGTCCAAAGCAGAACTCATTTGGCTGAAACTATTTGTCCCTGAAGCCGGAGGTAGCTTCCGTGACATGAGAGGAAAGTAGGGTAAAGTTTAGAACATGAAATCTAAAAGGAGGACGTTTTCTATTCTCCCCCTTAATTAGCTCATGCCCACATATCCACCCTCACCTAAAAGTTTCTAAATCTGTGGATTGGCCTCATTAAAGGAGTAGAGCACTGCAGTCTGGGATGTGTGATCAATGGCCCAAAAGGAGAGTAGACCCATGCTGATCACTTGCTAAATCCCACTTCTGATACGAGTTGTTGTTCGGCACCAGCAGAGCTAACTCAGTTGATCAAATATGCACCTCCCTACCCTCCTTTTTTTCCTCCCATCTCTGCAGGCCTGAGTGATTGCCTGGGATGGAGAGGAGGGCTTGTGGAGGGAGAGAGCGAGAGAGAGAGACTGATGGAGGAATGAATGGAGGGCAGAAAAGAGGAAAGATCAATTGTGGATTTAGCTGAGAGCACAACCTTGGCAAGCATGCAACCCAGAGCAGATAATATGATTATCTTGGGAGGATAAGCAAAACAAAACAAAGAACCCCACCTCGCCGCATTATACAAAGGAAGATGTAAGAGGAGTCGTGTCTTCCATGCAGGCTTTAATTCAGCAATATTTACTGGATGCCATGCTCATTTTTTTTATCAATGCCGCCAGCTTAAGAAATATTAATAAATAAATCACAAACTAATACCATGGTCCAGGGTGTATTATATTGTGGGGATGACAAGAAGCTCACTAATGCAGTGGAATTGTGCATTATTTGTCAGTGGGAGTGAAAAATATGAGGATCTGGCACATCAATCAAGGTTGCCATTTCAACATGGCAGTATTGAACAGCGTGGATTAGCCACCCACTGTGAGGAATCAGTGAGGGACAAATAAATGCATGATGATTTTTTTTTTTTCATCCACTGTCCCTCTTTTCTTTTGTCCAGACTGTCACTGTGTGCCGCGAAGCAATTATCAGCTGATGAATGGTAGATTGTTTTTCCCGCTCCTTCTCTGCATCGTATGTTGTCCTCTGGTAGATGCCTAAAAGGAACTGTAAACAGAAATTTCACATCTTGGCAATAACAGTCACTTGATCAGATCGTAAAAAAGATGACTTCAGGCAGATTATGTAAACCACTTTAATGGAGGTAACTGAGAGTGATCCAGATTTCGAGTTGAAGTCACAGCTTGAACTCCCAACCATCCATCTGATCTCCTGCTGAAGAGGTTTTGCTGCTGTTTCACAATTATTCCACTGTTGATACTAAGAGAGGACATCATTATAAACACTGTATCATTTGGTTGAATGCTCAGTATTCGAACAAATAATCTATGGTCTGGTTTTCCGTTGTGACGACACCGACCATCTGGAACTATGACGCACATTCATCAAATTTCATCTCATTCAAATTGGGTTTTAGAGAGGATTTTATTTTTAGGCTATTAATCCTTCTTAAAGGATTTTTTTCTTTATTTTTTGTCTTTGTCTGTGCAGTTTTGGCTGTTTTTGTGATCAGATTTGATCAGATGGCAACCTCCATGTCGAAAAAGTGAAGCCAATGCTGAAGTGTCTTAAACCTGCATTATTTCTAACAGCCAGCAGGGGGCGACTCCTCTGGTTGCAAAAAGAGGTCTGACTTTCTAGAAGTCTGTGAGAAAATAAGTTTACTTCTCACTTGATTTATTACCTAAGTAAACATTGTAAACATGAGTTTATTGTCACAATCGCTAGTTTTAAGTCTTCCTCAATACAGTCTGACGTTCATTTAGTAAGTTATGGTCCCTTTTAGAGTCAAATAAACTATAAAGCAGGGGATGCTGTAGGGCGGGGCTACCTTGTGACTGATCATTATCACAGCGTTGTCCGGTCTGGAGTTGTCCGTATTTTCATCATACAATTTTAACCCTTTCACTGCGTGTTTTCAATTCATGAAAGTTAATTGTAATATTTTGGTCACCATAAAATCCCTAATTTCAGCGTTCAGCGTACAGTACAGTGTGTTTTTGATAACATCTTCCTTATCAGTGTCAATGAAATGAGGCAATTTTGTTACAGCCACAGCTTTACAATAGAATCCAAACGGGGAAACAACCATACTAGCACATTGTCTGAAGGAATCCAAAGTCTAAAGCAGATTTAAAAGCTTTCATCAGTAAGGCGGAAGTGCCGTGATGTTTTCAAACAGTTAACAATTAAGTAGTTATTCTTAAGAATGATATAGTAAATAAGACAATAGTCCTAATTTGGGTTAATTTAACCTAAACTATGATCTTCCCTCAGCCTAACCAAGTTGTTGTTGTTATGCCTAAACCAAACTAAACCAGAACCATGGTGGTTATAGATCAGAAAATGCTAATCTGATTCTTTGCATAACAGTTTTTGAAGGCACTGAGAAACAGTGTCGGACTGCTGAGCTGATGGAGCGTCACTTCAGGATGGCTTGTTTGGGAAGACTGTTACAAAAAGACATATATTGTCCTTTCATTTGGAGGACTTGTTGAAGTAAGTGGTTTGCAAAACAAAAACACAACTGGACTTGTTTACAACTCTCTGAGTGTCTGAGGCTGCTGCACCTTGCTGTAAAATGCTATCTGTTCTCGCTGCATCCTGTGATTTCCACTGTGACATTGGTGCAGAAAATGTTGGAAGGTCTACATGTAAACCTTCCAAAATCAAAATCTGATCCAATACCTGCCTTCTTTGGCCCTTTTCTTTGACATTTCTTGCCCCTTGCTGCCAGAAGAGACCAGACATGTCACCAGACATTATGCTCTTGTTGAGGGTGAGTATAGGTAAGAGCAGAATATAGACTTCTGTCTGGACACGTTGTCTCCAGCTCAGTCTCCGGCTGTCTCCCTTTCTCTCACGTAGAGGAAATGGAAGCTGCTCGCTGGAGATAAGCCTCTCCTCGCCTGCGAATTGCAGCTGCCACTGTCAATATGCAGCGGCGTTTCGGTATCCATTTCTGCGTGTCTTGTCATTGGCAGAAGTGACAGGTAGATTGGATGGGAGAACCGCGAGCTGGGACGGGTCACCGGCTTGGGCATCTGACGCCTGGAAAGCTGGTGTCAGCCCGTTGGCCATTGGCATTCAGACATACAGCTCAATGTGCATTGAAAATGGGCCTGTGAAGTGAGACAAGGCTGAATGCATGTATTCCCTCCCAGAATGCACTGAAAATAGGAAGATGATGTGTGAATGTGCTGGAGGTTTGAATGGAAAACATTGATTGTTTCTTTTATCCTCCTCAGCGTCACATTTTCAGCCTGTAACATTTCACCTAATCAGCACTTGACAATGACCGACAGTGTTAATGTGTTAATATTGCACTTCCTGTAAAACCTTAACGATGGAAGTGAAACTTTCATAATGTCAGGAATCTTCCTGAGGCCTCTTGTGAAATCTGTCAAAATCAACTTTTATTTAATTGACTAATATGAAAATGATATTAAAAAGACACTTTCCATTTGTCTTTCATTTGCAACGAGCTAAATTCAAATGCAAAAGCCCTTTGCAGTTTCATTTTCAGGGTTTTCTGGGTGTCATATTGTCTGCCAATTTGAATATGAAAACCATTTGAACATTCAATTTCATTATAATTCTGGCATTGTTATGCTTAACAGTATATAAACAAATAATAATGTTGGCAGTAATCATGCATATTCAAACATAGCGATGGAAATTGGATCATAAAACTATTATTTCAGTTTAGTCGTACATACAGCTCACACATATGAAACATGAAATTTCAATTACATTACATTTCAGTGAGATCAGATTTTATTATTAGCAGACATATGTTATGCTTCCATATATAAAGAAATACCAAAACAAAAGATTAATACGTCATGCATTCATGCTTAATGTGTCCCTAGATACAAAAAAAATAATGTGTACTGTAAATGACTGTTGCATATTTATATGGCTCTGTATTAAAATATGGTAGAAAACTGCTTGATAAATGAGGCTCATTTTATTTAAACAGCACACCTACCAGGCGACAGCCAATTACCCTTGTGGACCAGCATGCAGGAATTTGGTCCTCAATACGCTTTGACAGCGCAGTGCTATATCATAGTTAGCCCCGCAGACATACTCGTCAACCTCATACTTGATCCTGAACACAAAAGCTGTCAGCCAGGTCAGAGGCTCGGAGGGGCTGACATTGCCTGCAAAACACGGCCATATCTTCCAACAAATGGGATACGAGTTTGATGTTGTGGCGGTTTATGTGTGGGTGCGCGGTGGGTGTGGAGGGGTATCCAGAAAGGCTCCCTGCCTGTGTTGTGCAGTGACATTATAAGACTCATGCAGGCAGGGGGCTCTGAGAAAATAACTCTGCATAGATAGCTCCGTGCCTAGACCAATATTTTTCTGAAAATAAAAAGCTGAAACAGCATTCTTAAATATATAGTCCAATATTTAGTTCATGCGTATTTTCCATCAAACCAAAAGTCAGAGGAGAATATTGATATTACTTTCATGCTATGCATCCAGTAGCTCCGGGACACGGTGACCCAATTTCCACCAGGTATCACCATGTCATCCATGTGTGGATATGTTATCTGGGGAGAGAAAAGGCTCATGTAAACACACCTGGAACCACTGCAATTGGAATGGGATCAGATGTGCCAGACCCTGTTTGGAGGTAGTCTAGCACACTGATCACAGTGTGGGGATTTGATATTTATATGCATTATGAATGAATTTTTTAAAGGGTAACTTAGTATTTTGCTACCTTTTCAATCCCTTTTTCCCATGTTTTTGTGTCTAATGTGGACAGTTTTTGAAACTCGTCCAGTATTGAGGCGACAGCTGCTAAACTCCCCTAACTGTGCTTGTTTTTGCCGCTGACAGGCTCAGATTGTTATTATAGGTGTCTGACGTTTAACTTACCTTTCGCTTGATCTGCTGTGTTCATTATTCTGCGCCTCACTTAGAGAAGTCTCGTGCTGAGACCTTATGTCACGGCCACATTGTCAAAATCATCTAAATATTCAGTCATGACATTGAAAATCTTTTATATAGCACTAAGCTGTACTCCACCACAACAAACTCTGACAACACCGGCACTCCTCTCTCCAACTCACACTCACGTTTCCACCGTTGTCTTCTGGTCAAGTGATGCAATAACAAAGAGAAAGTTAAGATAAAGGTTTTATTTCTCTGTAGGGCCCTTTCCATAATGTTGTCAGTCACTTATAATAACAAATTGAGCCTGTCAGTGGACATAAACTGGCCCTCTTGGTGGCTGCCGTCTCCAGTGTTCTCCATCAGTACTGGACCAGTTTCAAAAAGTGTTGTCACATCAGTGACACAAAAACATGGGAAAATAAGGTCCAAGTTGAAAAATAGTGGAGTTATCATTTAATTCAAGCTTGGAGCGAAGATGTACAACATCTACCTTGTTTACATTTTGTATGACATAATTACACTCATCAAGAGGTCTTCCATCTCTGGCTATACAGCAAGATACGCCTGATACGAAGATAATTAGCAACCAGTCCTGGCATGTCAGAGAACAAGGCCCTTGATTAAATCACAGCAAGGTGATAAGCCATAAAGTAACATGAGCTTCAGCGATTCTTGCAGAAAAGAGTGTCTAATAATGCATGGTATGTATTGTTTCTAAAGGCAATGTGAACAACACCTTTTGATGGTTAATGGGCAGGTCTTGTTGGACTATAGTGACTGGACTTCAAGAAATATAATGGGAACATAATACAACTGGAACTGTTTTATGGCACATATTTAATCTACTTTTTGAAGAAGGCTAGCACACTTTTATTACTATTATTATTATTTTTCACCTGTCTATCTTCATCATGGGCACTCAGAAATGAGGATGACATTGCTCTTTTCCTCTGATGGCAAAACAGTCGGAATGTCCTTTAATGGAAATGACACATCCAGATTATATGAGCAATCATAGGATTCAAGGCCTCACTTTAGGTATGTTGAAGCATTTACTCCTAACACTCAAATGTAATAATATTTATGCCGTTACTCATGGTAAACCCTAAAACATGAATGGCCATATCTTGATAATGTCCCTGTAATGATGCAGTATATGGGGAGCTTTTATCGCAGTGTATTAATATTTCATCCCATGATGATCTTTATGCCTACCCCCTCCACTTTGT
Organism: Pterois miles; assembly: GCA_947000775.1. Classification (NCBI taxonomy): domain Eukaryota; kingdom Metazoa; phylum Chordata; class Actinopteri; order Perciformes; family Scorpaenidae; genus Pterois; species Pterois miles. The sequence continues at coordinate 32,338,881 of CAMQGK010000052.1, read as the reverse complement.
ACCTTTACTCTATTGCAGCCATAAAGTGGTCTGGTCCATAAGGTATCTGATGCAAACTAGCTGCGGCAGTCCAGCTTAAGGTCAGCCAAGGAGACCTTACGCCTGAGGCAGGAGGAAGGGAACAACTGTTCCCGTGCAAAGCATGTAACTCTGTGTATATATGTGCACAACCACCTGCAGTGAAGTAGGGCACCATCCATGCTTGCTTAAGTCAAAGCGACAGGTGCTTCATTTTCAACAGAAACCGCCCTGTTTATGTCTGTGTTCACAAATACAGTTGTCATTGTATTTGTTTGTGTCCAATTTTAGTAAACCTGTGAGTTTATCCCGAGGAAGCAGGAATCTGCTCCGGGACATTGCCAGAAAATGTTTATTGAGTCATTCACTTTGTAAATGCAGCCCAGTCACCAGATTAAAAAAAAAAAAAAAAAAAAAAACGTTGCTATTGTACGTTGCTGCAAACCATGGATATGTTGAATGTCTACGCTGTTGGTCAGAACAAGTGAGGTAATACAACTACGGACGGTTATTGATTGTTAGGTGGTAAAATATCATGTATAACAAGGGAGAAAGTCTCATAAGGATGGGTGGGTGTTGTAATCATGGATGGATGGGTTAAACAAACACAAGACTGTAACCAGGAGACTGCAGTTCGTGTCTTGTGTGAAACCACAAGTAAATGTTTACTCTTGTTACTTGTAAGAAAGTCTGCTATGGACAGTTGTTATTAATCTATGCTAGTTAGGTTGTGATGGTTGTTATGTTACGTTAATGCATTATGTGACGTTGTTACGTTACTATGTTACATTGTTATGTTATGTTGTTACGTTACCATGTTACATTATGTTATGTTACATTGTTGGGATACATTATTACGTCATGTCACTATGATGTTGTTATATTACGCAGTTACGTCAATATCCCCATTTCTCTATTTGAATTTAACCTTCTAACAATCTGTAACAGGCACTTTTTTATTGAAACCACAAATAACCTACAGTACCACACAGTACATGAATCAGTATTCTTTTTTGTATAGATTTTATTGATTTTATGAATTTATTTGCAAGATTTGCTTGATCTGTTTGTGTTTAAATCACTGCAGTGAAAATTATCAGGAGCTCTCACCGAGTTTTGGGTATGAATCCAGAAAGTTCAGTCCAGCTCAACAGCCTGCTCAGCATGGAGAGCCATTTGGAAAATCAGTGGTCAGTTTGAGTCATGCAGAGACTTTTTTTCTCCAGTGCCAAAAGTAAAGTTATATGTGAATCATTTGACCAATGATTCAGTATGTGAACGTCCACTATGTGAACTTGGGCAATAAACTCCCCAGCAGTATGAATAGCCACTTTATTCTAGCTGCGTGTTGATAAGGCTTTAAATTCTGGTTAGATTTAACCTTGATCTTGTCACTTTAATTGATGATATAGCCTACCTTACCTTCAACACACACAGGTCAATATCTGTACACATTTCTGTCAGGCTCTCAGTCTTTCTTGTTTACTTTGTTTGCATATGGTTTTGTGTTGTGCTCAGGTGATATTAGGAAACCTCCAAAAATTACATTATGTTGCTTCACCTTCATTCTGTCCACATTGAAAATGATGTGATTTTAATTAAAAGATCAACCTTCAAAAGCTCAAAATCTACTTCTGTCTTATACAAGACACAGTTGATTGTTTTATTGTAATGAAAAACGTATTGTAATTCATTTTTTTAATTACCTTGGACTGCTGACATTTTGTAATTTGCTGTTATGTTTACTTGCTTTTGTTAACTCAAGTCCTGACTCTAGGTGGGAGATATCAGAGCCTGCAACTAAACAAAAAGAAGGAAATTGGATGAAGGCTGATTCTATCACAGTGTGGATGTTTCTGTTGAAAGGATGCTTTTTATCAAGTTTTGGGTTGAACTGTTGTAGATTATCATGGCCCCATGTCTGTTTATTCAACAGTGGCAGTGCTGGCAAACATGAGTATACGTACAGCTGTACAGATGACAATATGAAAGCAGTAATTATCAGGAGAGAAGAGACCGGGATGATGATTCAGGATGAAAATAACCTGAAATTAACATAAAACAGTGTGACATAGACCGTCGTCGTCCAACAATACTTCAGTGCTGTAGCTGCAGAACAGCACATGGATGTTTTACTTTCTTTGCAATGTGGGATAGAAAGGTGTTCCTCTTCAACAGAACATAAATAACATACATGAAAAATGCTTAACTTTATGTACTTTAAAATGGCAACTGACGTTTGATTACTTTAAGTATCTCTCCTTCTGTTAAACTACTGGCTCATTAAAAAAACAAAACAAAAAAAGAGACAGAAAAGCCACAGGCCTGTCACAGAGTCTGGGAATATCATGAAATCTGGGTCACACTGAAAGACATGTGCCTTTGGAGTGCACTTTGCTCCTCTGTCATTTCAAATGACCTTCACAGTCCTTTTTAGCCCAAAAAGCTTTGCCCTGTATCACAGTGCAAGCACAAATACACACAGCGTACGCTGTAGATTTAACAAGATTATTTTGAGTTCATTTCAATGGGGATTATGATTTTAATTGATGTTATTAATATCAGTACATTTAACAACAAAACAGACTTGTTAACCGCTTAAAGTATTAATTTTCCTCTGGTAAATTATGGAGACTTTGGGTTCTCCTGAGCCCACGGAGTCGTGATAAATTTATATATTTTTTTGCACATGATATCATTTCTGTGCACACGATACATGTGTATGCATCATTGTTTCATTGTCACAGACCACATGTGCTATTGAAGTGCATTCATTTTTAAGAAAGTATGTGCTGAAGTGCAGTTTATGTCATTGAAAACCTTACGACCACATTGAAAACCCTAACTTTTAATATAGGCTTGGATATGTACTTACCGACTGCCAACTGTGAGTTCAAACACAGAGATGGTCCGCAGATGAAAAACTCAGGAATGCAAAGCAGGATATGAATTAGTGAGACCTCGGGCCAGAACACTGTACAGGAGGAAGTCGTCTTAATCCTAACTGGGTTTGTAGCGTGCGAGGGATCACAGGCATGGTCTTACCACACTGCCAATATGGATTTAAGGCTACCTTCCTAAGCCGATGGCAAAATCTCAAGACTGCTAATTAATATCTTCATTAATATGCATGTATGACTATGAACATGTAAAGAAGGTGGTGGAAGTCATGACACATCCCATTTAAGAGCTTGTGAAGCTGTGCTCATTCTGAGTAGTGAAAGTAGAAATTGGAGCGTACAGTATTAAAGCGTTCTCATATCACAGCTCTGCCATGGTGATTAAGTATCTTATCAAACAGAAAAAGGAAATTCATGAGCAGTTCCTTAATCAGTGTATGCAACTAACAAAGATGGTGACACCAGTTTATGACGTGCTGAAGTTGAGCTTCGTAGCTTGCTGGGTGAGCAGGGAACTCAGAGGCCTGGGTGGAAGAAGGGTTTACAACCATCCACGGAAAATTCGGACTACATATACACAGCCATTAAATGCACATTATTTCTCTCTGGACAGCCTTCCCAGCGAAACTGCATCGTGAATTGTATTCGAATAATAATTGAATATGCTGGAAGGAAACGTATTTTGTCACAGATTGTTTTGCCAGTCTGCAACACCAAGATCAGCACACCTAGATCCCCGCCTTTGTCTGCTGTCCAGCTTGCATCTTACTCAACTCCAATGCCTATCCCTGCAGGGGGGTGGGCCCACATGGTGGCGACCCCATGTTGTTTCTTCAGGCTGTGCCAAGCCAGGCCCCATGGGCCAAGGCCAGGCCACCAGATGCTCGCTGGTGAGCTCCCCTCCCAGGTCTGGCTCTAGGAGGGGGCCATGGTTTCCCTTTTCTGAACGAGGTTTCACCAGTCTGTTGGGTCCGTCCATTAAGGTCTGTGAATCGCTATTGGTGTGCCCCCTCCCCTGGGACCACTTTGTCTTGAGAGACCTTTTCCGGAGCTAATGTCCCTGAAAACACAGCTCCCAGGATCACTGAGGCACACAAACCCCTCCACCACGTTAAGTTGGCGATTCATTGGAGATTCCTCCAGGACGCCTCCCTTTTGAGGTTTTCCAGACATGGCCAACTAGAAAGAGGTCCCAGGGTTGACCCAGAAAATGCTAGAGAGATTATGTATCTAGTCTTTCCTGGGAACACCTCTGGGTCCCGGGTCTTTCATTCAGGAGACTGAAACCAAAAGTCAACGTTCATTTCTTTTAATTTATGTCGGCAGCTTAAATAACTCAACAAACACAGTAATTTTAAGAAACCTGGCTGGATGGGGGCTCAGTGTATTACAATGGGTCTCATGTCTGAGTGACAATATGTTGGATCCAACCAGAGACAAAGGATACAGTTTATCTTTTTTCATGTCTGTTTTATTGTGGACCATCCTGCATCTGTCCACTTTTGGATTTTTGGGCTTCAGTGTCACCAAAGAGTGAAAAAGAAAACATGCAAAAGATGTTGTAAATCATCAGATGTAAAGACAAAGCACAAATTTAACAGTGTCAGTTTTGGTATTAGGGGATCCATATTATAGCAGTAACCAACACTGTGTCATTGCAGAGCCTTACTGTGATAGAAACAAAGAAGGAATGGGCTGATGGTAAGTAGATGTCAACATTGTTTTGCCAAAGCAAAGCAGTCCTTAATATAAAGAGTCAGAGCAATGTGACAGTAAAGAGGACGGACAGCAGGATTTTATACTGTAAGTGATGTTACACCATCAGGTGCAATAGAGGCTGTTGCAGAAAGAAGAAGAAACAGCTAGAATTTGCCTTGAAACTACTGAATTGAATAAGTTGTTGTATTGAAATGCTCATGGCCTACGGAGAGGCAAAACCAAAACTTTGTACTTTGTACTTAAGCCACAATGCCAGTTTGAGCCAGGGGTTTAAAGTATCAATGGTCCCTTCCCCACGTCCTACCCCCCTATGCCCGGTGCCCCTGTGTGGACCACACCCATCTTCCAAAGCAAGGTTGTGCCAAATCTGTCCACAGACAGATGTATAAACATCTGGCAAAGTACTTGAGACCTCTTCTGTGGCAGATCCTGGTACAGGAGGTGTCTCCAGGACATTTTGCCATGATGACTCACACAGACTCAGTGAAAACAATACCAGCCACACATTGTCACGGCTGGTAATTAGATACTGAAACACCAAAAATTGTGGTTTACATATAACTACCTTAAATTTGTTACGTTTTTAAAAGTGATTGCCTGACGGCTCTTACTTCTCTAACAAAGAACAAAAACAGTAGAAATGCCATATAACTGTTCTGCAGTAATACCCACATTTCTTTTTTTATTTTTTTATTTATTTTTTTTTTTCCCCCACGGGTCCTGCCAACATGCCAAGACACGGCGTAATGCTATTTTTGGCTTGTGTGTCTATGTATGCATCATTCAGGAAGTCAGCAGCGATTGGAAGGTGTTCATCAGATTTTGCATCCTTCCCTTATCCTGACACATAATCCTCTCGAAATACAGCTCTCTCCTGCTCTGTCTGTCTGCCCAACCATCCCCCCCCCCCCCCCCCCCCCTTAAGATAAAGACACAACAGCAACCTGGCAAGTGGTGATGGCAATTCAGCAGCCTGGCAAAGGACATGAATCACGAGATGTTTCCAAGAAAGCCTTGAGCTGTCAAAGAGTGGATCTGCGTCTCATTCAATTAAGGCAGCTGTGAAATATTAAACTATGCAGTAGCAGGTCCAATAGCTGCTGCACTGTTACCTCTTCTTGTCTTACTTCTGACTATTTACTTTTTATTTGGTTGAAAACTCCCACAGTGTTTGCTTTGTTTTGAAGAGCACCATTTTCCTTATCTCGTATCGCTCAGTCGTCTGCTGCTTCACACTCTGTTGTAGGTAAATTAGATCTAATAAAATTTGAGATGATGTTTAATTGCGATAGATTGTGTTGCATGGAATGAAGTGTTTTAGCAGCTTAATATACTACAAGGTTCACTATTAGCGTACCGTGTCAGATTAGAAAATAAATTGAGCCAGCTTGAAGCTCGACACACACCTGTTCCCAGCTGTAGCCACACCGGAGCATTTGTTTGCCTGCCACCTACGATGACTTTCAAAGCTGCCATTCCAGCAGTGTCACAATCCTGATAGGATGTGATTCTCACACTTTTTTATTTTTTTATTTTTTTAAAGGTTGACATGTGGCCCCGTCAAGTGGAAAACATCTTTACTCCTCTGCTTTTCTTTGACTTCGAGGTCTTTGTTCTTCTTTCTTGTTTTTTTTTCCCCACTCTTCTTCTCTTGCTCTGTGTAACTCTGTCAAGTGTGCTCCCTTGGTGATGTATCATATGAGGAAATTGACAAATGTGACAGCACAGAGAGAAGCAGTCTGCTTAATGTTCCTGTTGAACAGAGAAGATTGCAGCTTTGTTTTAAAAAGCCTACCTCTCTACTCTCTACGACGTACTCACATGCCCTTCTCTTTACTCGTTCATGTTAATGGTAACAAGTGTCATACAGCTAATAGGCTGCCTGGTCCCATCCAAGGTAACTGGCTGAGTGAGCAAACGTACTGCTGTTGCATGTGATGCATTTTTAGTAACTTGTGTCACTGGGTTAATGTGCAAGGCAAACACATGCAGTGAGAGCACCCTTCTTGCTTTAGGCATGTCATTTTCCTGCCATGTAGTCTGTGCTGACTGCAATATGAAGGCATCTGTGTGAATATGCTATGCTCAGAGCTAGTGACGTAGAATGAAAAGGGAGAAATAGTGCTTATGGTGGATGGCGCCAACAAACACAGGACTATCAACCATCAGGTCAGTGTTCGAGGCTGGTTATTTTGCAAGTTACATTAGTGATATCTGTCACGTGTTTTTTTGGGGGGGTAATATTCAGATTAAAGTCGTAAATTTACCAGAAAAATATTGGGATATTGGATATTCACTGTGATTAAAGTGATAACATTTACAAGAAAAAAAACTGAATAATCTCTGAGATTATAAGGTCATAAATGTGCAGGAAAAGGATCCACATCACTTCAGTTTACAACATCAGCGTCACCACAGACGCCCCCATTTAACACTGCGGTGACCTTAGCTGAGTGCAGAATGTGGCACACAGTGGAAACTGCTTAGACTGATCATGGTTACAGTGATCAACCACTTCTATGGATTATGGATTGGGACAGAATCATTTCTATTCAGATGCTGTTTAAATAATTAGTTTATAGCGATCAAGTAGTCCGCTTACAGTGTTCATTTAGGGTCTTTTCATACATGACCACATGTGGAAAGAAATTCTGGTAAATATACGAGATAATAATCCCTCCCCCGACTCCGTAATTACTATTTCTTTTATTTTTTGTTTTCCATACAATGGCTTTAATTTGCCATTGTACAGACCTATGTGAGATGGATGACTCATGGCTGAAACGCTACCAGTTCTGTAGGGCTGCAGGATGATTTGAATCGCTCCAACCCCCAGTTGAATCATAAGTGTAACTGACAAATCTTCATCTTTTTATTCTCCTGCATCCATCATCCAAAGAGCGATATCAGCATAATCGCCAACATTCAGTCATTCAGTCTGAGGAGGAGGTGTGTAAAAACTTCCTGTACAGGCTGAGCTGCTGTTTCCTGCAGACTGAGCAGTGAATTCACCTCTTGCCACTCCTCAAGTATTCAGTGTCTTTTCTTGTCTCCAGAACGACTAAATGTCTCAAAAAGTCAAAAGTTTGGATGCACTTCGAGCATCTTAAAGACGACCGTTTTCCCGAGCAGGGTGTTGGTTCTCAGATTGATGAATGTGCTTGTCCTACCTCATTTCATTACGATATAAAAATCTACTTGCAGAGACGAGAACTTGCTTGATACAGGTAATCCATCACAGTAAACAGCATGTCTTCTTTTGTTTTTGTCAACATTGGGTTGTACTGGTATGGTGCTGCAGTTGAGAGCAGATAGGGTTTTGAAGATATAGTTGTTGGTGCATTCATGTGCTTGTGGGAAGGTAGGAAGAAACAGACACACCTTTATACTTTCACCGGAGCTTCCCAGACATACTGTAGCTGTAGCTAAGTATACTTTTGGTGTACTATGCTTTGTAAGAATACTTAATTGTGAAAACGTACAAACTCCTTAAAAGGGGTTTTCCAAGTACACTTGTTGTCTGTACCTGCACTAAAAAACACCTGCAGTGTTGTGAGAATCCAGACTTCTTTGATTAACCCAGCGGTCTGTTGGAACGATCCTCTTGATCTGTTAATGCCGATTATTTTAAAAACTATCAGTCCTTTATAAGGTTTATACTGACCTTAAGTAATGTCACAGGCCAATATTCAGACTGTGGTTATTTGTATCTCAAGCAGATTTTAGAGGATCATTTTGAAGTGTTTTGAGCTCATGAATCATATGCGGATTAGTTTTCATTTTCAGACTGCTACAAATAGAAATACTGGTACCAACCACGTCATTCTCACGTCTCGAAGGAGACTAAATAACACTCCAAACTAATGCTAAATTTTGGAAAGGAAAACCTGGCAAAGGAGCTCCTTGACCTCTGACGTCAATACATGTGATTGTAAATGGGTTCTGTGGGTCCCCACGAGTCTCCCCTTTACAGACATGCCCACTTTATGATAATCACATGTAGTTTTGTGCAAAAAGGTAGTAGCTTTGTCATGCATGATAAATGTTATTTTCACCCACTCTAAAATGGTGTATTTTAATATTTCTGCATACTGGGGTCCCTGAACAAAACTAGTCTTGTAATTAGATAAATAAATAGTGTATGACTGTAAAGCTCCAGTGGTTTTCATGTGTTATGAAGTTAGTCCCCATGGTTGACATTTATTTTATTCAGATTTTATACATACTGTATAGTCTTTATACTTTGAGTTCCCAAAGTTACATTTGAAAAAAAATGCACTATATCACCTTGCTGACAGTATCACAATATGTATAACGCGATGATACATGATTTCATGATACATGATACGTATCGCCAGAATCTTGCCAATAAACAGTGCACAATATTTGTATAACAGTTAGTCATTTGAATAACTTTCAGAAAAAAAGCAAGGTATTATGGTAGGTAGGAATGTTTTACCTTGTTTTACCTACCTGAGGATACTGAATACTCAACCCTTAAAACATATATTTTCCCCAGCAAGTTTCCAGTAAAGACAAATATTATATTTTGTGGAAAATCCATGACTTTATGCTTAGACTTGGATCAAGTTCATTATAACTTATTTTAGCTCTGGTCATTAGTTGTATTGATTATGATAACACTGTACTCACTTTAAAGGCAGAAATGAAATATAATATTCATAACTCTGTTTTCATTAATGTATAATCATCTGAATCTAAGAATTAGATTCATAGCTACATAGGGAGCGGGTCCTCTTCAGAATCCACTATGTTTCTACAGTAACCTAAAAAGGACAAACCAAACACTGGCTCTAGAGAGACGTTAGTGTTTTTACATTACCGTAGTTCTCCGACAAGCTTGTGAAACTGAGCGCTAAAGTGCTAAACTGAGGTCCCGCCAGTCAGTATGACTTAAGTTGTAGTGTTATTATAGTAAGGATTTTTTATTTTTTTTATTTTTTTTTCATTTAAAAAATGTATTAGAGGATAAACCCCTTGAGATGCACCATTTTGTTTTCAAGTGGGTCCTCAGGCACAAAACAGAAGTTAACAAACATTTAAACACATGAATAATAATGATAAAAAATGAAACAAAAACATTAATTCAACAACAAAACAATCAACATAGTAACATCAGTACGAGGACAATAAGGTCTCTCCCTCCATCCCAAACCACACCAACATAACATGAAAATAATAACATGTAAATAATAACATGAAAATGATAATAAATTAACATTCTGTCAAAATACTAAGTTCATAAACTGAGAACTAAAGCAAATACAATCAAAAGCAAAAACAGTAGATTTAAGCAAAGAGGTCTTACAATCACAGAAAGAAGTAACTGATCTGAGTAAAGGTCTGAGCGAGGTGAACAGCGTTACCACCGCTTTGCACTCGGCAGCTCACGTTAAAGGAAACATGAAAGAAAGGGAGGAGTGAGCGGAGGGATATTCAGTTGAAACCCTACACACTGTGCCTTTAAGTAAGTCCTGAGATCTGTGACAGAGTCCAACGGGTCAACAAACAGGGTCAGATGATCAGTCAGACAGTAGGAAGGCTAACTTATGGGGAAAATATGTGGATTATGAAAGCAAACTGTGGTGTCCTTCCCTGGTGGCAAATTTGTGACACCTGTGCAAGCAATGACCTTGAATACTAATGCACAATCACAGCTTTAATTGCATGCTCACTTGTCAGCAAGTTCCCTTCTGTTTGCTGGGAGTGAGTCAAGCTAGCGAGCAGTGTGAAAGAAAGTCTGCCCTCCTCACATGAACCAGCTGAGCTGTTCTGTACTATGCCTCTCAAACTTTCACAGTAATTACCTTCCCATGATTTTTTCTTTGTGATTCTTGTCTTGTCAATATTGCAGCTGAAATCCATTATTTACTGTTTTCTGTTCTCTCTTTCTCCTCTCCTTTAGGTGAGTGTCAGTCAACAACGTGTGGATTATTCCAGTCAGCTGTGAACTCCTGCTGAGTCCCTCTGCATTGCCTTTTCCTTGCACATCATTGTATGATTCTGCCATCAGGTTTGAAAAAGATTGCCCCTTTTGACTGTGATTCACTGTGATTTTGATCAAAGAGAAAAGGCAGCATGCCTTTCCAGAGAGATGGGCTTCAGACAGTGGAGTACTATGGTGGTCTCTATTCAGCAGCTCTGGTTGCTGTTGACTTGAGACATATGGAGATAAAAGCAAATGTCACTGGCAACTTAGGGCTTTGGTCTTTGTCCGACGTTCACAGTGTTCATTGTCTCAACTTGACTGTTCGCCTCCAGGGAAACAAATGTCCAGTGTATTAAGGAAACCTTTATTTCTGTACTTGCTATTCAGTGCTGTCTCTCCAGCCTCTCATGTTTACTGCAGAATGTGGACTGTTTACTGATTACTGCTGACTGGAAGTGGAAAGTAATCACTCCCAGAGTATTGGGGTTTTGTTGGTTTAAGCAGCTTTCTCGAGTGTGTTCTCAAGAACATCTCTGACCTTCTCCAAAACATTTCAGTATACAATGACGAATTGTGTGCACACAGAATGAGCGCAAGGGAGGTTACGGTTAAACCAACATATTGTACAAACGTGTCTCCTGCCTCACCCTGCATTTAGGACGCACAAGGCAACTTTATGATAACGACAGCAATATGATCCAACAGAGAGATTGAACATAATATAAGCAGACCCGCAGAATACAAATCAAGGCAGCTGATAGGGATTTTATACACATGTAAGACATAATTTTATCACTGGATCAACCCCATCTCTGCATAGAACCTTGATACTGCACAAATGTATGATCAAAAATGCCAAAAAAGATGCATTTCTACTATGTCAGGGCCTGGCAGCTACTGTGTGCTGTAGGTTAGGAGCAGAGTAGTGATTTCTGGCACAAATTCACCTGCCTCCAGGTGTATGGAGAGGCTCGTAGAGGCTCGTAGAGGTCAAGTAATATCAAGAGGGTTGTCTTCTACAGAGTCAGGTGAGTGCTGCCATTTGTCCGTGTGTAGCCATATCAGTACAACCTATAATACTTCCTCTACAGTTATATGGTCTGTGTATACACTACAGGTCCTCGTATTTAACACAAGATAACTTCTTGGATCACCTTGCTAGATGAATTAGTATATTAATGAGGAAGATGACAGGAGATTACCAGCTTAACTGCTTTTTTGTCAGACGTGTTCCATGATTAAATCAATGATTTCAAGGATAAATGAAGAGTGAAAGTGATTTTATTTAGAAAAGAAAAACAGTTCATCCATCCAGCAGATCAACATCCAAAGCAACATATCTGAACAACTCCTTGTGTTGTGGATATTCAGGACCCCCACAAGTTGAATTCTAACGATGTCAGCGACCCCTTGACCTGACATTTTGTGTCACTGTCAGGTCAAAGACTTTGGTTCATGACAAGTTGTCTCAAATACCAGTGGCCGACCTTTCATGACGTTTACTGTGGATATTGATCCCAAATTGCTCCTGCAGGCTGTACCGTCAGTGTGTGAATGAATATTTGGGTTAGACCTGTTAGGCAGGTCAGCACTTTGCATGGCAGCCTCTGCCATCAGTGTATGACTGTGTGAGTGAATGAGTGAATAGGTGAATGTTGACATGTACCTTTAAGTGCTTTCAGAGGTCAGAAGACTTGAAGGGTGCAATACAGTATAAATGGCAATCCATTTGACCTTTTTTGTTTCTCGCCACCAAAGAATTGATCCTAAAGTTTTTGTTGACCTTTGTACCTATTGGCATTGACCCATGAATAACAGATATAAAAGCATATTTTCAAAACATGGAGATAGCCCTGGGGGTCACTGACAGCATTCATGCCAACCACGTAAACTCTGTAGATCAGCATGTTTTCCTCTAGTGCCAGCTTGAGGTCAAACTTAAGGGGGGCATATCATGCTCATATCAAGGTATATACTTGTATTTTGTGTTTCTATGAGAACATGTTTACATGCTTTAATGTTCTAAAAACACATTATTTTTCTCATGATGTCTGTCTTTATTCGCCTATTGTCTGAAATGCTTTGTTTTAAGGTCGGTCTCTTTAAGACTTCCTACTGAAAAAGCCCAGTCTGCTCTGATTGGATTGTTAGAAAACTATGGCACGTCCTTGCAAAGGTAGTTCTCAAGCTGTGGGAGGTGTATTTTAATGATGCTGCATGTGACATCGGAAGGGGAGACAAACGTGAATGATCTAGGCAGCCCTCAAAAAGTTGTCTTATTTCCCAGTTTGTGGGTCGGTAGGCACTCCAGATACCCAAATGTATGTGCATAAGCAATGGAACAGAAAAAAAGGTTTATGATATGTCACCTTTAAATTTTTTAAATAAATGTTATCAGTCTATGAGAAATCATTAGTTTATAGTGAATAAATCTACACATTCATATTGTGGGAGTTAGTGAACAATGCCGTCTCTAGGAGCTACTAGAGGCTTTAACTTACAGTGTAATTGCTTTTAAATCTCACAAACATTTGCCATCGACAGATGCAGTTTAGTGGAGGAAGCTTCTGTAAGAAGCCACTGTGAAATATTGATAGCAGGATTTGCAGATGCAATTCTGTAACAATAAAATGTGATGTATTGGTATAATATGTTTTTTTACTCGGCCCTGGTGGGTAAAACCAGTTTCTCCAGCAACACTGACACACATACACTCACACACACACACACACACACACACACACACACACACACCAGTGGTCATTATAAGCTCACGTCACCAGGGGCATATCCCTGGCAGCACCTGCCAAGGCCATTATCAGCCACCCTGTCCTAGACGAACGCTTTGGCATACATCTGAGCAATTAGGCCAGATTATTGGCAACCTTCCTTGGCCTTGCCCCATTATCAAGACCACTAATTACTAGCAGTGTTCAGCGTTTTCTCCCTCTCGCTCACTCTGGTACAGGCAGGTTAGGCAGAGTGGGAAAACGGTAGGAGTAAAAATAGGGAGGAATGGAAGAGACACCAAAATGAACGGAGGTGGATGACCGGAGGTGTGGGGTTTCATTAGTGGCAGCCACAAGAGGGGATGCGGCAGCTCGGTGACACCTTCCATTTGAGACGCCTGTACGTTAAGAGTATGTGTGAGGTCTCATGGGAAATATTTTGTCGGAGTAGGTAGCATCCACACATCGTCAGCAGTGATTGAAGTCTTTCTGAGGCGTAATGATAGCTGTGGACTCGTGATGCTGAGGTGCTGGCTGGTCTATTGGTTTCAGCAGAGTGGCAAATCATGCCTACCGGGCGACTGCAGCTTTAATGGGGAATGGCTCACAAACAAGGCACATATGGACACTAGCGTGCACACTCACGTGGACTCACGCCCCCATACATGCAGAGCCACTCATGTGGACAGTACGTAAGCTTCCATAACTCCAGCTGCTTTGGCCAACAAAGTATTCAGACATTTTTTAACACTGATGGGCAAAATACCATTTTAAACACTTTAAAAGAAAAAAAAATAATAATAATTATTAGTCAGTAACTACAGACTGGTGATATTTGTCCACATAACACACAGCTTATATGAAGGACTTGATAAAAGCCCTCTCCAAAAGTACTACAGTTTAATATATACAGTTATATATAACTATATATACATATAAAATCAATGTGAGTTTGATTGAAAGCTTCGTCATTAAGCCATTTAAATGTTCTGTTGACCACAGAATGTAAGGATACTGAAACAGTTAATGCAAACACACAGTATCAATGTCTCTTTATCTATATATATATATATATATATATATATATATATATATATATATATATATATATATATATATATATATATATATATATATATATATATATATATAGTATATATATATATATATATGTATATATATATATATATATATGGCTGATTTTTTTTAACACCTGATAGCACCTTAAAACCTATAAATATCCTCCCACCTGAAATGACGGCGATGGCATTTGAGAACGCTAATTGGCTCTATAATGAAATCAGGGAGTTTGTCTTTAATAAAAACTGGATTTCGACAAATGAGATTTAATCAGAATATTGGCTTGATTATTTACCCATGTCCTGTTTATCTCTCAATACTCCCACAGCCCTTGTCCTTTCCTTTCCAGCCAAAACACACACACACATGCAGGTTTGCTTTTATCCACTCCATACATCTGTCTGCTGAAAAACTAGCGCTCGGTAAAGGTCTTGGAGATGTTCAGAAGTGGAGAATCCTGCATGCTAAGAGTTTGGTCAGTGGAGATATTGCCTCAGACCTCAGCCCTGGCTGACATTACCATCACTAAAGGTCAGATGTTAGAGATAACTTTTTCTTAGCCGCAGAAGGGCTAAACTACACACACTCGCCATGACATACAAGGAAGCGGCAGCTGTGATGTGGATACTGTGGGGAGTTTTTTCAGGGAGCATAAACTTCATGTAGAGGCATGTTCCTTCCTGGCTCCCAATCACTTTGTCTCCTCAACCATCAGCCTCTGTTTTCACCCTTCCTCTTATCCCTTCATCAAGTCTGGCCCTCCTCCGTAGCAGCAGACCAAGCACAGTGTGAAACCTGGAAGGAATGGAAATGAAGGCTTATTAATTCTCCCCGGTGGCTAAAGGTCCAGTAGTCCTGGCCATGTCAGAGGACTTTGGAAAGCAGAGTGGGAGAAAGTGAGTGCTTGTCTTCGCGTGATTTCATAGCAGGCATATTTGGAGAGGTTTATTTGAGCTCTAGAGGGTTTATTCCTCTAATTTGTTTCATTTGGGCAGGAGAGAGCGATGCCATTTGAAACAAATAACCACACAGAGACTGCTGGAAATGCAGCCCTCAGTTCTCCTGCAGGCCAACTGTGGCTTGGTTTATTAGAAGGGAGAATGTAATCGGTTCAGCAACGAGAAAGAGCCCCAAACACATGTTTTTATTGGTATAGGGGGACGGAGGGAGTCAAAGGAGCCAAAATAAGTGCAATAAAGCAAAATTTTCCACCATGGTTTAGAACCCAAACAATGGACTAGATGTGGGAATGAAGCCACGGTGAGGGTTAGACAGGGAGTTAGAAGAGTGGAATGGTGCCTTTGTCAATTGGGAGGTTTAAACCTGTAAATGGTTTGTTTTTATCAGTTAAGTGGTGATCTGGTCCATGGATGAATGGATAGAGTTGATGGTGGGTGGGCTGTACACTTCAGAGAACGCTTCTTTTACTCACATGTGGCTGCAAATTACAGCTATTATGGAAGAAAGGATGGGAGTATAGCTGACCAATGGAAACACCATCCAACATACAACAGTATCTGCCCAGAGTTCAATAAAGTGAATTATTAAATGCATTAACGTAACTTGTGATATTTAGTTTGTAATGGGCTCAGTTTGAAAGCTAGAATGACCTACTGGTATCATATAAAACAATCCATTAGTACCAACCACGTCATACTAACTAGTCCTGAAGTCTAGATAACGCTCCAAACTTGTGCTACATTTTGGCCATTTGGTCCCTTGACCTCTGACCTCCAGATATGTGAATGGCTTACAGACATGCCCACTTTATGATAGTCCTAGTCAGTTTGGATCAAGTCATAGTCAAGTCAGCACTCTGACACACTGACAGCAGTTGTTGCCTGTTGGGCAGCAGTTTGCCATGTTATGATTGGATCAGATTTCTTATGCTAAATTCAGTACATGTGAGGGTTTCTGGACAATATCCATCATTGTTTTGTACTTTAAAAGCAATTTCCAGTAATAAATATATGCATACATTTACATGAAGCACCATATTTAATAAATATATGTGATTAGTTTTCGATTAATCACGATTAACTATGGACAGTCATGCGATCGGTTCCGATACAATACAATACAATAGCTGATTGAGGAACAATCACTTTCATGCATTAGCCTATTTCCCCCCAACACTGTGAACATTTGCTGTTTTCTGCTGGGTCAAATACAGATGCAAATCCACAAGGTCACTGCTAGTCCTGACAGACCATTAAATCATGCTGTAAGCTCGTTCACATGGCTGTGATTACATTGTGTACAGTATCATGTATTTGATGTTATGGCTCATGTTGTTCGGTTGTTGTTTTGTCATCAGGGGATACGTGTCACTGAATTATGTTAACAGCTTAATCACTGTTTCTCAATCTTGAGTGTTGCTAATGGTTACGTTATTGTGCTCATGTAGTCTTCACTGGGCCACATTGATATACTTTTTGCATTGTTGTCACGCTCCTTAATTTGCTTTCTTCTGTAAAAATAAAAGGATTACTGATGAAGAGCTGCTCATCATCAGGACTGGAACACTTGAGACACTTGAGAAAAGTTGAGGTCTGAAAGGTTCAAGAAACACTGAGCCTTTCATCTTTGCTGAGAGCCATGTGTCAAACTGGGAGCCCCCTCTGTGGTTTTAAACCGTTGTCCATCAGAGGAAATTGAAAATATGTCCAGGCAGGCCATGTCTAACTCTGAGTTTGCATGTGCAATTCCCTTTAAAAATGACCACATGGTGCAGCGACAAAAAGGCGTTTTAATAGGCCTCAGATGAATTATCTACAACTATGACTGAATAAATCTTTAATCGCTGTAATGAACTTTAGAGTATGGATTCAAAAAGCCATTTAGCTGATAAATGACCCATGGAGGGCTCTGATACCAGGATAAATCAAAGGCTGGGGTCTTCACTTTTTTGTTTTTTTTTTTTTTTTTTTCCACCAAAGCTGATTTGAATAATTGACTTTAGACTACAGCAAGCTCAGAGCATGGCTGCTGATAAGCAAGAACAATCTTGTCGTATTTGAATCACATTAAAAAAACACTGTTCTCCTCATAATTAAGCACTATGTCAGAGTTACCTCAGCATCTCATCAGAAAATGTCTTTGCAACATATTCTCGTACAATTCATATGTTATTCCTCCTTTTTTGTTCGTTTTCCTACGAATGTCCAGTAACACGCGTCAATTTCCCCTGACTATATGCATACAGTCTTTTCAAAATAAACTTCTGTCTTCACAGGAATCAACATCCTTAGGTTGAGGCAATAAAGCAACTTAGATTTAAGAAAAGAAGCTTAAAATAACTGTTGTGGCATTACTTAAGTATTAAGATAGGTGACAAATCAGGAATGACTTCTGGTTTCACACGGGACATGAGTGGTGGACTCCTGGGTGAAATTTCGTTTTTCTATGACTCACCCACCCATCAACCTCGACCTCCTCCCTACGTAGCGTTCACCACGCTTCATATTTCCTGTTTCATGATTACTTTAATTACACATGAATTTATTTTGTCGGATGTACATTAATTACAGGGCAGTACTTTTCGTAGGTGTAGCTATCAACAGTGTACGACACCAGCCTGGTCTTTGACTTCCAATATTGACCAAAGCTCCTGGTTGAGCTGTGAATAAATAGAAAATATGACTCTGCATTGCCCCTCCTCCCATTACAGATTTGTGTGATCTCAGTTTGCTTAGCTTTCCAAAATGACAGCCGAAGGTCAAGCACTTCATCAAGTTTGTTTTGGTTGGCCAGACGCCCACCAGCACATGTCATCTTTAATACCTCCAGTCATTAATTGCTAGCATTTGTCATAATACTTTCAATGTACACAAGAAAATATGAGACCCTCTTATTTCTGCCTATGTCAGCAGTTTTATTGTGCATGTGAGTGTGTGTGTGCCATGTTTAGAGCTGTGCTCATATTTCAGCTGGGAAGTGAGATTGTCTTTTTTACCTGTATATATTATGTTTGTCATTTTGATTTATAGGTTGACAAAAGCTGCATGTATCCGTAGGCACAGCTGCTCTTGCAGTGAATGGGAACTGGCCAGTGGTCCTGCTTCCCCAGCTGGATTAGTTGGTGTGATCTTGATTTCGCTGAGCTGCAATATGCCAGCAAATGAGCCACAAAATGAGAGCAGGACTACATGAGTATTAGAACCAGTGGGGCCAATATTGGCCGCTGCACACCATCAGCTGTGCTCGCTTTTGTTGTACAGTGCATGTGTTTTATTCATGGCAACACAACCTCAGATGTATAATGGCACACAGCAACATGTCAGTCACATCATTCTGACATTATGTCAAAGCATTACAGAGTTATTTGTGCTGGCCTATTTACCTGAAGCAGCCTCATTGTTTATTTACTAGATGCTTAATATATGAGAACATCTTCTGAGCTATAAACAAACAGCAAAGTATGAAATATGAAGTGCCTTTGAAGAAGCTAACATTTTTGGCCCCTCGCTCAGAAACACTATACATCGCTATCAATTATGTTTTTTTATGAAGATGAATCTCTTTCATAGTGTCTCCACAGAAGCTCCTCTTGTATGCAGAAGAGTGAAGCATTGATGCAGAGGCAGAGCACCGACCTCATTTGAGCTTTGCTCTGCAGGGCTGAGATCACAAGGCCCCGAAATGTAACATGTAATGCAATTCACACTTTGGCGTTTTCCCTGTGAGACAGTCACTTTGGAGATTTCAGCCCACTAGTCTGTAAGAAATCCCACATCTTTTTTTTTTCTTTCTTATTTTGTTTGCCAAGACTATAGTACATGAGAGCTGGTTGGATCAACCAGAGTTCACACCTAATTCCTGCTATAACTAAAATCTAAAAAAAAAGAACTGAAAAATCTGGAGAGTTAAGCGTGGAGTGTTTATTTTTCCACATTGAGGTTTGTAATGAGCAATTTCATCTACATTTGGACCTGTATTTGTTTTAGTTATTGCTGCCACCCACTATCAGTGGCGTTCCCTTTATATGGAGGAGGGGTGCATTAGATATTCAAAGTGCACTGCTGTTTACTGACAAGGCGGCGCAACCTTCTCTGCAGGGGCTGAAAGGTGCTCAGCTTTGACAATTACTTGGCTCAAAGTGACTGAGAACAACAATGACTGAGATGAAGCAGAGGCAATAACTTTCGGCGGGGAACCCGCTAAAACAGCAGTGCCAATTCCCTTTACTAAGGAGCTGTCATCTTGCCAAATGATGCGCGTCACTGGCTTTCACTTCCCTTTTTTTTTCTCTGCCGTTGCTTTGCAGAGTTGTTTCTGCATCTGAAAGCCTACTTATTACAATCTTTGAACTCTTGCATAAATCTTTTTTTTTTTCACTGGTAAAGATGGCTGACAGCTTGCTGCACACTTGGGTAATGTAGCATTTTGTGTAGACGATAGTGTCAATTCAGCTTTGGTGTCACGTGGTAGTCATGAGAAATCTGGGCTGTGTCAAGAGCTTTGTAGAACATACTGAAATGTCTGGCTGGTTGAATTGTGACTGAAGGCATGATAACATACAGCTTATTCATTAAAACTTGAGTTGAATAGTGAGCAGCTTCCAAGTCAGGAATACCTGAACCCAGCACCGACCTCAGCAGCTGTGTTTAAAGCTCGGTGTAACAATATGGCACAACAGGTGCTTCAGCGACAGACTCAACCCAACTGAGTTTTATGATGCTGCTGCTGAATTTCTCTCAAGATACTGGTATAGCAAGGAAACTGTTATGGAGCAGAACAGGAAGATCAGACGAGCAGGCAGTCTCTCTTTTTACCTTACTGTGCTGTTGTCCATTTTATCTTCTTTTATTTGGCTGTATTGCTCCATTAATTCTAACCTTACATGTCAGCTGGATTCTTGCAATGTCACAAGAAAACGTCCCACGAAAATCTGTCTCGTCAGGCTTCAAGTACTGCACTTATGTCCGGTAAGCAACACAATGGACAGGTCGGCGTCCTGCGGGGAGCTGCTGGCAGCTACAGGCGTGGCTTAGGTGTGTGAGACCTGACACCCGGTGTGACACGAAGAGGTGACTGTTCGTTCTAGACAACGATAGCGGATCCTAAAGAGGTTATCGGTCAGGTCAGAACTGAACAGTATTTCTTCAACAGCAAAGAGAAAAAAAGTACAGCGAGTTTTGCTTTTGTTAGTTTGAATGACACATGGTTCATCCAACCACCTGCTAAGTATTTTTTGAAGGTGCCTGCCCTTTTCCAAACAGTTTCCAATGACAGCTTCTCAGATGGTTCTGTGAAACAAACCATCTGGTGGGTTAGGTTGCATTTATTCAGCCAGCAAGTTTTCTTCTCAGAGGACGGGAAATTAGAGCTTCTCTTGCTCTGGTGAGCCACCGTGGGTAAGGCTCAATAACATATTGATAAATAATAAAATAACACATTTTAGCTAGCTAGCAAACAATTTAATGGTTTGTCAAGGAATACAAAGCACTCATTTATTTATTTGACTTTGGGAGAGCAAGCATCACTGTAGTGAAACTCAATTTAAATGTGGTTTAAACTTTGATTTACTAAACTGAGATTAGCTTTTAATTGTGCAACAGAGCTCTGCTTAATTTTAAATCTAGATTTACACCACGTTCTCGTCATATACCATTGCTTTGTCAGACCACTCTGCATAATTTTTTTTTCACTGCTTAATGTTGTGAAATAAACAAAAACCTTTCTCGAGTTCAGGCAATAAAAGTACTATAGTTAAGTTTAGGAAAAAAATTACATAGTTGGGCTTAAAACTGCTGTGTGTACAGTGAAAATGACACAGCATGTGGTGAACATATGATTGTGTGGTCTCCTGGATGAAAGCCTTGTAATCGTTGGACCTAGTGTGTGTGTGTTTTCACTCTTAAAGCTTAAGCACTATTGATGCCGATGGGTTGACATTGTAGTTAATGGAAAGCCTGGTGCGTCTCTTACCAATGCTAAAGGGTGCCGACGTCGACAGCTGTGACAAAGCATCAGTATTTAACGCCGTGGGAATGACAACAAGCTGGGATTTACTGAGTTTAAGCCTCGTTTTGCTAAACTCTGATTAGAACTAATCTTAGATTAAATGAATACTAGTTGGTGTAACCCAGTCATAGAGCTTTAAAATGCCTTGCACAGATTTTATCTTCAAATATTAATAAAAAAAAAAAACTTATTTACAGTACATTATGAAAATGCAAAACAGTCTGTGATATGGCAGAGTTACAGGAACAGATCAAAATAAAGCTGCTTTTGGTTTCTCTCCTCTCGATTGATCAATAAAAATCCTAGCGAGAATAGAGGGCTGTGGCAACGACGGATCTGGATTTTGGCTTGCTTCTTACTATCTCGCTCACTGCCACATAACTGAGCAGTATTCATGGTCTTCACACTGCACGTAAACTCCCTCATTATAAACATTTTGTTATCGTTAGACACCTTTCTTTTTGGCTGCACCTGATGTGTCTATTTACAGCCAAAGCAGCATTAATCCCTTCAGCAAATGCTTTCTTCAGTGCTTTTTTTTTTCTTATCTGGGGCCATAACAACACTGCTACATATTTCAAAATTGCAATTTCTGATGTTAACTTCACAAGATGTAAATTCTCTCTGATGAAGCATTTTTTGTATGTCTGATCTTACTGCTGAACCACGATACAACCATGAGAACAGATTATGAGGGTAATATTTCCCATAACAGCGCAGTGCCTTCAGCTATCTGCCCCTGTGCCTTAAGGAGCTGGACATGTGATAAAACTCACTGTCTGAACATGAAATAACAGTATATTTCTCCATGTGTGGGGGGTTAGCTAACACGTCTCCTGCCCATGTGTTGAAGGTTGAACATGTGCTTAATGTTGTATTAATTATAGGGCATCAGTGTCCTGTATTATTTCAGCAGAGGGAGTATTAAATAGAGACTGTGTGAGCCCCTTCATTCATATTCCTTGTCCTTTGCCAGTGCGATATTCACTCCGACTATTGAATGGGAAATTAGCAAAGGATACTACTCACGGATCCAATAAACATTTAGTACAAATTGCTCTCATTACATAAGATGGCTTTGGGTCCCCAATCTGCCACACATGCTCTGTTAAATTAAAAAAGAAGGAATAAAAAGCCAGTGATGGTTGTGAATGGCACTTTCCTGCCCACCTTTTTATTAGTCAACCTATCTACACATAACAGATACTTATAAAGCCATCGCTCTTTCACATGCTTTAGTATGTGATTGTGGCATCGGGCTTCATCATAATGCAGCAGCGTTAGCTGTTGGCACAGCCAGCCATTATCTGCCCCCCTGAGCAGGCCGGTTAGCCGGGTGGCTGGCAGGCTGGGTGGAGGTGTACTGTATTAACAAGGGCACTCTCTTTTTCTATCTCTCCAACGCTGCCACGTCGCCTCTGCATGGACAGTCATTTATTATTTATAGGCCTACTTTGGAGGTGTGCACAAGGCAGACACACATGCATCCATCAATGTGTGTGCCATTTGCAAACACACACTAAGATGTGGAGACACACGCTTGCGCATGCAGTGCTGATTCTACATTCGCTTGTAAATACCTCGCACACACAGATCTCACCACATTGGACATGCTGCTGACATGGCTTTAGCAAAGATTAGCCAGGATTAGATTGGATCTGCTGCAGAACTGAATAAATAATTGGAAATACATTCTGCACGGAGCTATTATGAGCTTCAGGCCAGCTTAGTCATGATTTTAACAGAGTAAGCAACACTTTGTGTACTTAAACACTTAAAACAGCATGTGGACATTGTTGTTCTTCAGTTTAAAGCACACAGTAAGCTTTGCATTTATCACAGACGGCCTCTCGATGCTCTGCTGGAGCTCAGCAACATAGATGACTTTTATAATCAATCAAATTGATGAAAATATTTAATTATGTATTGTTATTCAATTTGAATAGTTTTTTTTCAGAAGATATTCTTTAAAAGGTCAATCAATCAAAATGCTGTTCATCTGTTCTTAAACTATAGCTTTTGCTATATGTTTTGAATGAAATTTCTGTTAAATGTCCTTCATATAATTGCAATAATAAATGATGACCTGTTCAGTTGTGGCAAAATAACATATGATACAAAAGCTTATTAACCACGAACATGAAAATTTGCAAGCCTACAACAAAAACGGGTCTTGTAGCAATTGGTATTAAACTGGTCCTCTCTGATCACTGATCTCTGATATGAAATGACCTGTTAAAAGTGCATTTCATGGCGGCGCGGAATTAGGGCTGCATAATTAATCAAAATTTTATCATATCACTATATGGTCAAATGCAATTTTCAAATCACAGGAGGCACAATATTTATTAAATGTGTGTGTAAAAATACTATTTTAAATTAAATATTGTGGTGCTGCAGAGATGTCCTGGTCAACACATCATATTCTACAGACTTAAGTAAACATCTTTGTTTAGTAATGATCCCTGAAAAAATCACACCATAATAATGTTTTTCAATAAAAATGGGAATAATTATGTAAAAATTGTTCTGTCTAATATCACAAATTATATCGGTCAGAAAATTGAAACTGGATGTTTTTTTGGGTCAAACACTGGACTTTCACCTCGGAGACTGGTGTTCATGTGAACAAGAAATCAGTGTTGAATTATATTTAAATAACGTGGCTACATAAGAAGTCAAGTAATAGACATTGGTCTTTTAGCCCAAACCATAATATTTTCTTTCCTAAACCTAATGAAAGTGTATTATTCTCTCAAGAGGTTTTGGTTGAGAATTTAACAATCCAGAAACGCCACATTCAGATATGAAAGAAACCATTAAAATAAGAGAGAGCAATTCATGTTACATCTCAAGGGAACGAATTGACTTGGTTTGTGTGTTTGCATATGTGTGTCTGTAAGCAGCACAACCTAATAAACCGTGGGCTTAGAGGATTCATTATTTCACATTGTTTTAATGAACAAGAGTGCACAGTCTAACTTCACAACTAAAATCAGTGACAAACATGGGTTAATAAATGAAGGCGTAAAAGAGAAAAAACAATTATGTAAATGTGCGGAGATAAATGAGGATGAGGTTTGTTGGCTGCAGCAGTGAGATGGAGATGCTGTCATTGTGGGGGAGTTGATTAGTTGCTGTCTGTCACAGTCGGCTCCCCCTACAGAATTCACCACATGCTAGGTTTCACACTACATACACAGCAATCACAGTGTAGACACAATGTCTAATATTAAACATCCTCTATATGGAAAAGACATATAGGAGATCGTCCATCTTGTGAACACACAACCCTCCTACCTACAGATGTATGGACACACAACCCCTCACACACACACACACACACACACACACACACACAGTTAGAGAAGCCAATTCCCCAGACTTGCTCACTGGCCTGTGGTTGATGTGACACATCCTCAGCTCCTGCAGTGATGCCCAGCGATGAGCCACAATGGTGGGAGTGACACACACACACACACACACACACACACACACACACACACACACACACACACACACACACAATTAAACATGGATCAGGTGACCTGTGCCTTGCAGACTTCAACCATGCTCGCTGGCCCTTGGATGATGAGTGGCAGGCAGCTCCTCTCTCACTGTCTGTCTTCTCTTGTCCTTCCTATCCTCCTCTTCCTTTCCAGTCATGTAGCAATGCCAATATGTTTTCACCCTGTGAAGGAGGGGGGATTTGTAAAGATTCTGCTTATTTTCAACACAATATGGCCAATCAGAGGGAGTTAATAATGTTGTATTTAGATCAGTACTAGTGCGACTCAACAGTCAGTTATCACGTCCAACTCGTCGACATTTGGTTAAGTGCTCCACGGTATCAAAAACCAACCGAGACACCCTTTAGCAATGGAACATGACGAACCGGGCTTTCAAATAACTCCAGTGTAAACTCACCCACGGCGTTTGTCGGATCGAGTAAGTCATGAAGTACTACTAGCATGAGAGTCCTTTCAGGACATGTGGGATGCGTTTAGTGGATGGATCAAACAAACACTTTCCTGTCGGTGAAACTAAAAGTAACGTTGACTTGTTTTGTGACATCAGTCTTTAGTCACGTGAGTCGCTCAGTGAAGTTAACGTCAAACACAGCCATTTCCTAATCCTAACTAAGTGGTAATGTTGCCTAAACCTAACTTCCTGTGAAAACAGAAGTTTATTTTGAAAGGACACCATGCAGGTGATCAGTGTATATTGACAATGACATGGGTAAGGGAGGTACCCCATGCATCGGTCTCCAGTGCAGAGGGGCACTGACCAGTTTGACGAGCTGGGAGTGAGAATATGTTGGACTCAACCATTACTTGCTCAGGTACTGAAATTACTGCCTTTTCAAAACACACTTCCTGGTGTGTTCTTTGTTTGGTGTCCTGTTCGTCTGTGTGAGGGACTTCAGGGATTTTTAGCCGGGTCAGTTTAACCTGGTCTCGTAAACACTTCAGCCATGGTCTAATTCTTGGCAGGTCAAACCATACAAACTATAAATGTTTTTATTATTATTTATAAGCTCATTGTGGCTAATGTTACATATTGCTATGTAACTGATGTTATTGTCATCGGAGTGGCCTTCCAACCCACAAACTGTGAAATAAGTCAGCTTTTTGTGGGCTGTCTACTTCAGAAAACATGATTCAACAAACTGTTCAGATGTGACTCCCCTTCCTTTGCCACATGCAAAGAATCCGAAGAACTGCCTTTTTTCAGGAGGGGTCTTAAATAGACAGGTGCTAAAATTGAGTGTTTCAGACAAAGGGAATACAGGTAAGTCTATATTCAGACAGTCAATGAGAAAACTAATGTGTTTGTGAAACACGAAGCATAAACATGTTCTAGTAGAAATCCAAACAGCAAGTATGGACTTGACTTGACTCCGTATCTCACCAGGATATATTTGTTATTTCTTGCTTGTGGTCCCTCTCCACTCAGTGGATATTAATGCAGTGTGCCCCATTCATTCCAATAAACGTTGCTGACCAGCTGTGAGCTAAGACTGGAAACAAGTTTGATGAGAGTAGAGTTTGAGGGCCAAAAGAGCAAAATGATGAGCTATAAAGCTCAGTGGAGCTGTGGCAGAGATGGGTGATAATTCTTTGTAGATTAGTCACTTCGAGCCATTCCTTCCACATTACACGACGTCGTTTAATCTTGTTTATTACCTGTTGCATTTAGAGCTCTGCAGGCTTTTTTGACTGTAGAAAATCATTAATTCAAGTTTGTCTTTTAAATCAGGGCTTCACTCTTTTCTCTGCTGCTATTTTCAATGGTTGCATCAGAACAACAGGAAACTAGTTGGCTTCATTGACATTTGATTCACGTCGCTGCATTGTTTTGCAGAGCAATGCTCAGCAGGAGTGAACTGCTATATGTGGGTGAAGAGCCTCCAGTAGACTGATGAACATCAAATAATGACATTGTTATCCACTTAGAAAGAAATATTTCTAGGTTTCCATTCTGATGCAAGTTTTGCATTGGGGGATTGCAGCCATGTATTTGAACAGATATGAGAAGAGTTTTGTGTTGAGTATACTTTAACGGTTATGAATGCGGTATATGTGATAGTAAGGTAATAAAAAAGCAGTTATAAAAACCTTGTTTTAGTGGCAGTGTGACAAAGTGATGCATGCAGTGGAATTTAGTGCTTGTAGTAGTGACTCTGATAACACTTGGTGTGACACCCATGTCTATAATCAGCCAGCGACTTGTGCAGTTTAGACTGAGAATGCTATAGATCCAAGATGAAACTGACAGAAGAGCGGGACTCAGAGAAAAGGTCACAATTACAAATATCTGCTACTTCAGCACCACGGACAGCGCCGTGGATTTATTACTACGCAGCACAGTTAGAATACTGATATTTCTGATATAAAATGCCTTACAGTGTGTCAAGCTTATTGTTATATAGCATTGTGAATACTTATGAATGCTTCTAGCTATAATTATACAGATATGTAAGCAGATTAGATAAGCATATTTTCACACATATCTTTATAATACATTATAGACAAGTGTCACTGTGACTTCTTCACTGCTGACAAGGTAAAGAATCTAATGTTCTGAAATATCATGGTTTCTTACTTTAATCGTTAACTTGGTTAATGGTGGGAATAACACACATTCCAGCCTGTAAGTGTCAAATGACTGTGTGCCACATTGGGCATATATTTGAGGAATAATGTGAATCTTAGCTCAAGGCTAAGTGCTGTGTAAAAAGGCTTATTGACTCATCAGTGTCCCAAAGTTCATTAAAATCATTAACCTAATCAGTGGCTATATTCCAGTTCACTGGAGGCTGCACTTATTCACCACATTACTTTGAGACAAAGGATAGAGCGGCCTGTAATATATTAATGAGTCAATACAGTGAGTCAGTACCATGACACAAGGGTGTCCAGATAGAGTAAGCACTGCTGTTGTCAGTCTGCAGTTGAATGGTGCTGTCTTGCTTACAGTTTTCCTTCCAGTGCAGAGGATGAGCTGCTACTTAATCACTGTTAGAGAGGTGCTTTAGATTTGCCAACAACACAAATGAACTATCATTTAGGAGCAGACAGTGTTATTGGGAGCATTCACTGGTTAAAAAATGTGGTGCAAGAAAGGACTTTGTTCAGAGGTAAACAAACAGAACATAAGCTGCATTTGTGCATCACCACGTTTCTATTTACTCCAAAATGTGCTGTGCTTCGCAAAACTAAGAAGATCGGGGAAGTCTTGAGGCCTCCTGTATACAGTGCAATCTTGGCTTTCTCAAAATGCAAAGTGCAATCACCGATTGATGTTGAAAATGTAAGATTGGCAACAGATCAACAATGTGGTCTGGACACTTGTGCCATGCTGTGAATAAGATCAGATTTTGTAATGAGTGCTAACATCAACCAAGAAATAGTCTTTACCGCAATCCTAGTACAAAGAGTGGAGCATGTGGAGAAACAAATGAATAATTAATTCAGATAGCAGCCCAAGTGTTACAGACAAGGGCAACGTGTTTTTACATCACATTTGTTTACTGTTAACGCCCCTGGTCCTTCCTAAATAGACATATCCTTGCTCCATGGTCCTTTTGAAAAATGACTCTATTATGAAGAAGTCAAGCAGCCGAAATAGCCTTTGGTAGAGTGAAAACACTGATTTATCATCATCCAATTATAGTATTCAGAAGGTGCAGCTCTCTCCATACAGAGTATTATATTCGTCCATACTTGATAAGGAATCTGTTGTCAAAGAAACAGCACCAAATCCCTGAAATCTGACATTTTTCATTGAAAGGCCCAGTAGAGTTTCAAGATGATACATGGATCAAAACTTTCATGACTTCACTGAAGTTTCACAATGACCCCCTTTATCTCTGTAGTCTCACTAACCCTCAACACTGTTCCTGTCCAGCACTTTGTGAATGGATTGAACGTTCCTATTTACAAAGAGAGACAATAAGTATATAGAAAATGCACAGACTGCACATGTTCCAATTTCGTTCCACACTCCAGTCCAGTTGGTGGCGTATGTACCTCTAACTGGTTTGCTCAGAAGAAGAAGAAGAAGAACACAAAGTGGATGCTTGTTTTCAAGAGAGGTTGTGCAAGGAGATCTGCCGCTACCCACTTTCATATAATTCCTCTTTTAAGGAGGACAGAATGGTGAAAAATGTTATGGTGTATTATCACTACCGACTGGAATGGAGAGTGGATCAGGAAAATATGGACGTGCAGACAGACGCAAACCCACAATGTGCACAATGTGCCCATGGGCAATCAGTACAAGTATGCAGCTGTCTGCAGATGTTGCATGCAAAAAGAAATAGAGAGGCAAAGTCCCGCCCCTTCCAGTGGACATCATGGGATATTATTTTGGAAAAATATGTCGTCAACATAGATAAATTACAGATGATGATAGATAAATAATTTTTGATCCTGTTTGAATTGCTGCCTGAATCACACATACTGTATGATGTTTGTCGATGCAAAACATAAGTATGCACGAAAGTCGTAGTTCTTTGTAGTATCATTTAGTTTTGTGTGAACCAACTCAGGAACTACATCTCTTATTCTGCACAACATACAGTATGTCACCAACACTGGCCAGCTGTTTATAGTGCACAAATGAAATGTTATCTTACCTGATGTGTTTTATGCAGTTTTTGACACTTTTAATGACTTTTCACAGTCGTATACTTCATTTTTACAACAGACTTTGACTTTTGTATATTTTGTTTTTCTGAAATAAGGTCCGATGATGGTCCACCAGAAGGGGTCTCACTATGTCCGAGCCTTTAAACATTAGCTTTTGCCTCCCCTAACATCTACCAGAAACCCCTTGTTTTGCATAACGTATCCCTGTGAGGTCTGTGAGCATAAACCTGGAGTGTACTCTTTGTGCAACATACAGTATGTATTCAGTGAAACTGTTTGACATCGTACTCCCCTCCACATAGACAAAGCAGCAATGTAAACATCGCATGTAAACATGAGCAGAATCATAAGCAAGAAGACAAGGAAAATGTGTATCCACTTTACATCATATGAATATTTTTCATTATATCATTATCTGTAATGTTATGTTTACACTTTCATATGCAAATAATATTGTAATGTGTGGAGACCTGTCATTGTTTGCACACAATCAGCCCCCCTCTCTTACCTGTGAGCACAGATGCATTGGTAGTGCTGTTGTTGTGTGTGATTGCCTTTCACGCTCCTCGCTTATTATAGATGGTGCATGAGTTTGGGTTGGTTATTGTTCATTATACATGTACACACACAAACACACACAGAGCACCGACTCTCCTATGAGTCACGATTGCTGAGGCAGAGGAGGCTTTTTGCTTCTCCATTAATCTCTATTTTTGTTCTGTCATAGCACACACACACAAAACTCTTTTACTTTTCCTTCCCTCCTCCTCCTCACTTCTTCAACTGTGTTCTTGTCATCCTTTCATTCTCATGTCAACGCTTTTTTCCCTCCTATTTCTTCTCTCAACATATCATACCGTGGCCCCCCTCTGTTTCCATGTGTTTCTTCACAAGGCATGTCTGGTCTCTGCTTCCCTCACAGCAGGCTTCTCGTTGGGAGGCCAGCAGCCTTTGCACACCCTGCCACAAAAACAGTCCTGTCTGTGTGTATGTTTAGACCCTTGGTCACATTTCACGTGGACCCGGAGCTGTTTTAACTCTTTCTGAACCAAGTCTCAAGTCTTTAGATGTGAATGTTACACTAGCATAATGGCCTCACTCATACCAAATCCATTTTAGTTAGTTAGTTATTTCCTGTGTAGACAGAGGTTTATTTTGAAAAAGGCTGTGTCCATATAACAGGTGGAAATTGACACATTTTGTGGGACAAAATAGAGAGGTGAAGTCTTGGCGAGGAGGGGAGGGGTGGTGCTCTTCCAGCTGCTGGAAATCTTTAGTGTAACATGCCCATGTAAGTGTTGAGATTCATAAATGAACTCTAAACAGTTCAATTAGTTAAGAAGAGAAACAAAGTGGTGAGCACTGATGGAACCGGTTCTATGGAAATGTACATATTGTGAATTTATCAGGACAACAGCTGGAAATGGAGGAGGAAGCAATGGAGTTTGCATTCTCATCCCAACTCATCATCTACCGCCCCTCGGTTTCACTCAGCATCAAATCCACCCGAGTTAATGTGGAGAAAGAACTACATGGTTGGGGTTAAAATATTGCATTAGTAAAGTGAGATGGACACCGAGCGTTGTGAACACGGGAAACAAAGGAACAGCTGACTGTAACGTGAAAGTGTAACTTAATGCACAGGAAGCAAACAGCGGTCTCCTGTATGAAAGCCTTGTGTTTGTTGGACCCATCCACCTCCTATCCTGCCCGCCCGCTGTGTCTCTTTCGCTCTTTAAACTACGTTACCGCACTGCTGGTGCACTTTTGTGGAGCGTCTACTGTTGCCCAGGATGGGTTTACTTTGTAGTTAATGGAAAGCCAGCTGCATTTCATACTGGCACTTAAGGTTGCCGTGTGTGTCGGTACCGAACGCCGACGGCCATGACAAAAGCCTCGGTATGACAACGGGCTGGGAGTGCAGACACCATCGACAAAAGTGAGAGCAGATGAGAGAACAGGAGGGTATGTGACTAAAATATAATACATTTACTCGATTACATTATATAAAACAGCCTGTCTTCTAATGTAAGGATGCATGATGCTTGTCTTTTGTAGCTGAAGTACTCTGAGAATTTAAAGTGTCCTGTAGCATGTGTGTGGGCGTCTATTGGTTTAGATGCAAACTTGTGTTTTGATACCTGGCTTCCCTCCACTGGTTGGATGTCTGCCTCATTCTGCAGGTTCTCTGAAACCACCAGAGCCATTCTTCTCTCTCTCTCTCTCTCTCTCTCTCTCTCTCTCTCTCTCTGTGTGTGTCTTCTTCTGTGTCTCTCTCTCTCTCATCTGTCCCAGATTAAAGGCTCGTCTCCACTCCAGAAACCTGCCAGCCTACAGCCTGTTGATAGGCTTGGAACAGGGTCACAACACTGATCTTGTCCAAGAGGCTGCCTTTGAAGCAGGCTGGGACACATACATGCACGCACACACACACACACACACACACACACACACACACACACACACACACTTTTCACACAAGCATCCCTCTTCCTCTCTCTCTCTCATGCTGTGATGAAGTGGCCAGGGTGCGACTCTCTCCTGCTCTCCTCTAACGCCTTTTATATTAATGAAGTTGGCTAATACACAGGCATGGATAGTAGAATTGAGAAACAGAGTCCAGGGAAGCTTTTCAGCCAATATGCTGGAAGTGTAACTCCATTGTGGAAGTTAATCAACTCATCTTTGTGCCAGAGCAAGCTTCACTGTAGCAGGGGGATGCGCAGAGACCGTCTATTAAATATAAAGCTCTACACGTAGGATTCTCAGAAAACAATATATTGTCTAAAGTGATGTCTTTTTAAAGTCCAAACCTGATGAT
This sequence comes from Pterois miles, assembly GCA_947000775.1. Lineage (NCBI taxonomy): Eukaryota > Metazoa > Chordata > Actinopteri > Perciformes > Scorpaenidae > Pterois > Pterois miles. The sequence continues at coordinate 32,306,545 of CAMQGK010000052.1, read as the reverse complement.
TGTGATGGCACATTTGCGGTTTTCATCTGTGCTGTAGATCCGTTTGATCTGCTTGTTAACTCTGGAAGTTGAGTAAAAAAAAAAAGTCCTTCTCTTTGTCCAACTTCATGAGCGTCAAAAAGTTTTTCAGAACACCTTGAAAAGTCGGAGCGGTGGTCGACCACGACGCTGCCACATTATCCACCGCTAATTAATTCCAGGAAGTGTGAAGTGTGTCACGCTAAAAAGCAGGGAGCCATTTGATATTCATGAGGTGTCATCCTGTTTCAAATGTCCCCTCCGGTGTTAGCGTGACAAAATGCAGTTCTGTTCAATCCCAGGCCTCCCGCGGATCTTAACTGGAGACTCATCACTCATTTCCGGTGTGCGGTCGGAGGATGGGAGGGTTCGGCCTGGTGTGCAGGGCCATTTGTGCATCAAGGTGAGGGATTGCAATCTGGCTGGCGTTTTCTTCTCCAGGGCCAAGCCTCACTGACCACTAATGTCCTGTGATACTGAGTCTCCCATTGGCCATCCAGGGCCATGTGCACAGATAAAACTCCAGGGAAGGCTTGTCTGTTTTGCCCTTCTGCGTAAGTGTTTATAACCATTCTATTGCACAAAAGTAATGACAGGAATCTCTAATATAATTAAAGAGTTGAAGGTGTACAAAGAACATGTTAAGAGTTTTCAGTTTCAGTTTCATGTCTTTGTTTAGAAGTCATTTAATATAATGTGTGAATCATAGCACCCTCATAGGGGAGGAATAAGACAACACAATATGTCAGATTATGCAATGCGAGTCTCACCGTAAAGCTCAAAATCGTATGAGCACAGCCTTTCGTAAAAAGACCATACTTCAATAAGAAAACTGAGTAAATCACAACACTGTCAACACACATTTTATCAAACTCCATTGGTATCAAAAGCACACACATGTTGAATACAAAATGTACGGTTAATTAAAATAAAAGTATACAACTTTTTGAATATAAGTACATGGCAGTTCCATCTTTTCATCTTACTTGATTATCTCTGGATAAAGGCACACGGCTGCCATTTCTATAAACTACAACTAACAGTATGACATATAACAGTGTAAGTATAACATATTACAGCCTACATCTTGCCCCTCTTTAAATATTAAAGTTCCACAAATACAGTAAAACTGATGTCCAGGACCAAAAGCCTGTAGGGCCTTCTAATGTCACAGAAGTCATATTAAGACAAACAAAATCACCTACCGTAAGTCACCAAGTGAATCAGCATAACAGCAGTAACGTCTTTTTCCACCACTGTTCTTTCATTCTCTTCAGGTTGAAACTGAAGCAGCAGAGGAAATTGGACATCTGAGTTGTGTTAACAGATTGGGCACATGGGCGCACCTCTAGCTATAACCGTACTCTGCACAGACAGCCACTGGAAGGAGCAGCGAGCTCTAATCCATCAAAGACGTCTCCAAAGATAATGAGCTGGATGACAGTCATGGCTTTTTTTTTTTTTTTATTTTTTATTTTTTTTTTCACAAACTGCCCCACCTTGGGGCTCCTCAGAGTGAATGCACTGTACCAAGCATGGGCATGGGTGGTAAATTACTTAACCCCATGAGTTGTAGCAGTCTAGTGGGAATATGGATAATGGATCAACATATTCTCATACAGTGGTCAGTATGATATCTTCCCCCATTTTCATTCATTTTCCGATGAATGTCCAGCAATATGTGTCAATTTATGCTCGTTACATACATATAGTCTTTTCAAAATAAACTTTCATCTTAAAAAATAACACCGGAAGTGGCATTACTTAAGTGCAGAAGTTATGCAACCAATAAATCAAAAATTGTGACAATTAAATAAATTGACATCTGGTCTCATGTGGGACATGAACGCGAGTTTGTGTCGCAAGTTTGAATCTGGCTTGAGGCTCTGCTGTGTGGAGTTTTCTCCAGGTTCTCCGGCTTCCTCCTGCAGTCCAAACACATCCAGGTTAATTGATGACTCTAAATCGCCCGTAGGTGTGAATGTGAGTGTGAATGGTTGCCTGTCTCTACGTTGTCTCTCTCTGGACTGGCGACCTGTCCAGGGTGAACCCCGCCTTCGCCCACTGCCAGCTGGGATCGGCTCCAGCTTACAGTGCAAATTACAGTGCATTATGTATTACATTACGTAGTTAAAGCTACGAGCTGTATGAGACCAGCCGTAATGGATAAGGTTAACAGAAATCTATCATGACTGGATTCTTATTTTTTTAGCCATCAGTTTGGTAATAATAATTGGTTTTGTACTCACACAGTGAATTTTTGAGATCTGGGAACGTCACAAAGCATTTGAGGTGTGCTCACTTTGAGTTTTACCTCTACATAAAGTGTTTCAGATAATCTGGCTAAACCGTGGCCAGTTTACAACCCTGCTAATTGCTTGTTTCTTGCCCAGAAAAAAAAAAAAAATGTTGTAGCAATGTTGCTGTGTTCAGAGATCTCAGCAATATGGTGAGTATGTTATCATAACTACCAAAATAAACCCCATGTTGTAATAAACCAGAGTTATCCTTTAACAAGACTTTGCTGATTTTTTTTTTTTCTCCCACTGAAACCTTCAGACAGATAAAAGCCTGTCAGCTCTGGATCCAGTTCTCAGAAACTCACAGTGATGTGATACTACAGAAGAGAAGAGCTCTTCCTCTCCATCTTCTTTTCATTTGTTTACAATTTTTCTTTGGTTTGAAACTGGATAGAATAACATAACCAAAACCCTGTAATCAAGCAAGTTTGGACGGCACAAAAAAGAAAGACAAGTGTTTGCAGCCACAAAGGCTCTGTTATATACTTTAAATTGACTGATCGTGGAAGCCTGCAAACAAATATCTTGGCTCCAGCTGCACAATAAGTAAGACATTTCACTTCATCATTTCCTTTCCTCTGGATAAGATCCGTTGAAGCTGGCAGGAATTATTGTTTATGAATAAGACCAAATCCCTCCATCACAAATTTACTGACAATAATGCTCAAATATTGTTTGTTTGGTGTCTGCTGCGGAGGCAGCAGTGGCATCCAATGCAATATTGCTGCTCGGCCTTTCTTTGATAATCTGTGAGAAATGAGAAAATGTGAAGGGAAGTCTTTTGTCACTGCTGAAATTCAGCCTGTTGCTCATTTTGAGGAAAGCGGCTCCAGATGACCTGAAGCCGAAAGGAACCAAGTAAGATTTCTGAATATTTGTGCTTTAGAAACACTAAAATTTAGGACAGAAGGAAGGGAGACAAAAACAAACACAAATCGTCGGAGTGAAAATTTAAAGTACTTCAGTAGTGAAGTCAGTTTCCTGTGTGTGTGTGTGTGTGTGTGTGTGTGTGTGTGCGTGCGTGCGTGCGTGCGTGCGTGCGTGCGTGCGTGCGTGCGTGCGTGCGTGCGTGCGTGTGCACATACGTCCACCTCTGAAGTGTGTAAATGCCCTTGACAGCAAAGGCTGTTTAGGAATGCTGAACAGCGATGCTTGTTACCCACCATTCTCTCTCTGCAATCATTTCATGATTGCCACTGATAGAACACAAATCACACACATACAGTAGGTAGTAGGTGATGTCTGTGTGTGTGTGTGTGTGTGTGTGTGTGTGTGTGTGTGTGTGTGTGTGTGTGTGTGTGTGTGTGTGTGTGTGTACGCCTTGAGGGATGAAGAATGAAGCTCTTGATACTGAGACCGAGCTTCATGTATTTATGCATTCAGTGTGTGATGTTAAGTAATATTTGTATGAAAGCTTCATCGATTTTCACAGAAAAAATATGCAATTTTAAAAGGAGAGATCAGTATCCCCTCTCTGGAGTTTGAGCCCATATCCACCTGCTAAGAACTTGTAACATGAATGGATAATGGCACCTGATCACTGGCCTTTGCATTTACAATAAATGTTCTCCCTATTCTGCTCTATTCTACCGTCAGAAAGCGATGTGGGATACTCTGAAGAGGTCATTTTGGCGTTGGTCACGCTGATGGAGGCGGTCAGCTACTTTAGTGTTGCTAATTCAGTCAACGTTACTTATACACATTCATATACTGATGAAGAGGCTGCCATGCCCATCAGGATCTAATCTACATTCTCATTCACACACTGATGGCGATGCCTTCAGGAGCAATTTTGGTTTGTGATGTTGCTAAATGTTGTACGCGATGTACTGGGCTTTCAACTAACTCTAGTGTAAATCCACCCACGACGTTGTTCGACGGTCAGAGCAAGTGGAAGCAAGTGATGAAGTATTAATAGCAAGAAATTTTGCTTCGGCCAGGTGGGAGTGGAGGTGGATGGATCAAACAAACAGCACTTTCAACCAGGCGACCACTGGTCATGGCCCATGTGAAACTAAAGGTCAATGTGGAAACAGAAGTTTATTATGAAAGGACACTGTGCTTGTAACAAGCGTATATTGACAAGCCATCCCTGACATGTCCAAAACTGACACTAGAAGAGATACTAGTGTGTCCTCAATGCCGAGGGGAACTGACCAAGCGACGGTGTTTGATAATTTTGGAGTGAGAATGTGTTGAAAAGATCATCTGTAGCTTTTTGATGGGCAGCTTGAGACAGCAGGCAGAGACACAGAAAGTACAGAAAATATATATATGTCCCATTTCATGTTTTACTGACCTGTAAATCCATTTCCCAAAGTTTTCGCCAATGGCACCTTGAGTATATCTCTTTTCCACAGCAGGACAATTCTTCAAGTAACAATGCAGGACCTGCCTTACTGGATATTGATATTGCGCTAGGGGAACCTGGGACTTTTGGGGTCCCTGGGGGTTTGGGTCCCCTGGGCAGTTGCCTGCCGTGTTTGATTGGTGATACCGACTGTGTTGTCCTTACTACCAACACCGTTTTCAAGGTAGTTTATAAAGATATCATGATTGACTGCATCAAATGTAGAATAGAGCAGAATTGAAACTGAACAAAAGTGGCAAGCAGTTAGTCATTGGTAACCTTATTAAGAGCCATTTCTGTGCTGTGCTGGGCACAGGATCTTGTTTGATATTGCTCAAAAATATTACTGTTATTTATGTGTGAGAACAATTTAGAGGCAAAGGACTTTTCCACAAAATATCTAAAAAAGTTTGAAATTGATCCAGAACTGTTTAGAACAAGAGGGTTGAGTGTAAGTTTCAAACTATTGCATTTTTAACACAATAACAATAGACAATGAGCAGTTGTAATACAGATAATTTGAGGGCCAACGGTCTGGAATAAAAATAAAAATGTCTAATTGACACATGGGTGAAGTGGGAGTTTAACTTTGCATTGAAATTAGCTTGGAGTGACACACACTGGCACAGGGTTCAGTGCAGATGAGAAGATTTCTGGTCACGTGTGTGATCCTGAGCCTAATGTCATCTGTTTTATTAAAGAAATGCTGGAGAATCTGCTCACGTGTCTCGGTGGATGCGTCCATATACCGGCTAGGAAGAGAGTTAACCACTGGGTTGGCTGTCTGAAATAAAGCCCTTGGGTTGTGGCAGCGACAAGCCATCAAATTGGAGAAAAAAAGAGTACCTTGCTTCTTTAACTGTGCGCTGACTATCAAGCCTTTTGGGATGTCTTTGGATATATGTCTTTGCCTTTCTTCCAGTTTTGCTCAGCTCTCTGACATTGCCTCTATAAATCCCTTGTATGGTCATTTAGCCGGGGAGAGGTGTAATGTTTTGTTCATTTCATCATTTTAGGGGCAATGCCAACAAGGTTAGTCTATGTTCTATTAAAATAGTGTGTTAGTGTTAGCCCTGACATATAGATTAAAGCACACTACTGGGCAGTTACAAAGAAAACCCATGCTCTCAAAAGAAGAAAGAGTATTAGGAGGGACAGGCGAACATTTGTAATTGTTATTAAAAATGATAGCTACGCCACCTCCACGGCCTGACAGGCTAGTTCGATTAAAACAGGAGTAGTTAAGGGGGCTTGTCTCAGTTACAGGGACAGAGTGGTTAGACATAATTAAATACTAAGATATAAAAGACTTTTTTTCTCAGGGACCTCACTCATTAAAGGGTAATTTCAGTGTTTTTCAACCTGGATCATATTTCCCCATGTTTTAAATGACTAACTGCTAAAATGGATATATTTTAATCGCTCAGGGCAACTTCTCACTGTCAATGTACGTCTACTAAAAGTGCTTGATTTTGTGCATAAAACATTCCTGTTTGCTGCCTTTTATTAAACCAGATATTTCTTATACTGCACTATAACTTTTAGTCTTTTTTGTACTCTATTTCAGCTTTTATTTTAGCCTGTTTTTATTTTCTAATCTTTAATCTTTATTTTCATGTTTTTATGACTGTTTTATAATGTCTTAATTGCACTTTGTTGCATTGTTCTTGATTGTATAAAGCACATTGAATTACTGTTTTGCTGAAATGTGCTATAGAAATAAAGCTACCTTGCCTTGCCTTATATAAGTGTCTGACAACATCATGGCGAGAACCGTATAGAGAAATACAACCTTTTTCTTACCTCTTGCTTTCTGTTTGTTGTGTCATTGTGTCATGTGACTTGTTGCCAGAAGACAACAGTGGAAACGTGAGTGAGAGCTGAGAGAGGAGTGCCACAGAGTTTGTTGTGTTGGAGTAGTAAAAGCGTAGCTTAGTGTTATCTAAAAGATTTTCAATGTCATGGCTGAATATTTAGACGATTTCCACAATGTGCATGTGAGGAAAGAATTCAGAGCAAAACTTCTCCAAGTGAGGTAAGACAAACAGTTTATTCCTCTGTAGGGTCCTTTCCATAATGCTGTCAGTGACAAAAACAAGCAGTTTTAGTTTTTAAACGTACAGTGATGATGAGGAGCTACGCTGAACAATTACATTACAGCTCGTTTAGAGGCTGCCGGTTACAATGTTCTCCCTCTAAACTGGACCAGTTTCAGAAACTGTTGTCCCCATTAGTCACTTAGACACAACAAGATGGGAAATAGGTTGGAAACTATCAAAGTTACCCTTTAAGAAGACTAAATGCAGCTGAAATGCTGGAGAGGAATCAGCAGTAGATACAGCTGAATGGTACAACTGATGCTGAGTTGATGGTGTTTCTAACTTTGTACATATACTGTATAAAAAACACTGAGATCCATTTAGAAAAATGTGCTTATTCTGGCCCAAAGTATGCATTTGGATGGAGGAGGTGTATGAACAGAACAGAACAGTCCAGACAGGTCCAGATTTAAGTCTTGACAGCAACAAGATGATTGGTTGACAGAGGTCATGGCGAAATCATATTGGTTTCAGGGAATTGTGGGAACCCAAAGTCAGCTGACACTGATTCAACAACACAGGAAACAAGCTTTAACATGTGAGCATGCCTGTGAACGTGTAATCTCCCTGATTTAAAAAAAAAAAAAAAAAAAAAAAATCTAAGCTCCATTTGTCAGTTTCTTAGTTCCATAAATAAGCCTAAGTGGTATTAAAAATGCATTAAAAGATTTAACTGGATGCAACTTGAAGACACCTTGTTATCTATGCTGTGTGTTTCTTTAATATACAGTATGTGCTCATTACATGTGCGAGGCAAATTCTCTCGGGAGCAATAAAAGGTTGCGCTCCAGCTGTGTTTCATTCGCTGCAAATCCGTGTTTAATACAGAACGAGTATATCACCCTCTGCAGTTAACAAGACCTCTCAGCCTTCGACCTGCGGATCTATAGAGAGAATATCTATGGCTCAGCAGTCGTCAGGAGCAGCGTCGCTTTTCCCAGCACAGCTGACAATGTCACGGCTTTCTGTGCCTGCTGCTGAGGGCGGGCCGACGCAGTCAGCGGCGCCATAAATGTCACTCTATCTTTGATGGGCCCTCCCGTGGATCGATGCCAATATGTAGCATACCTCCCTACAGCTACCTAACCCCCACCTGTCCATCCATCCATCCATCCATCCATTCAACCATCTATCCATCCTCCCCCTCTCCGTCCGTCCATCCCTCCTCCTTTCCTTTCATCTTTGTCCATTTATAGCCTTTCCCTTTCTCCAGTGGCGACCAGTGAAGTCCCACACGTATAATCATAACATCTGTATTAATACAAAATCCAGTTCGTAAATGATATACAGTGCATGAACAGTCATATTATGAATTGAAGATGTTGTGTTCATTACGATATCAGTTCTTAGTATTTTTACTGGAGCAACTATCTGACAGAGCTATAAGGAGGTTGGGATGTCAATTTTTGTGGGTTAACCACAGGGTCATGGGGTGTCAGGGTGAGGGATTTGAATGCTTTTGTTTTTTTTTTTTTTTGGGTTTTTTTTTTTTTTTTTTTTTTGCCTACCACACTGAGGTGAAGGCTGTTTGTTCGAACTAAAACGGTATCATGTTGCTCTGAGAAATTGTTTATGCACCTGCAGTAAAATAATTCAAGTCATCTTGAACAAAAAACAAACAAAAAAAATCGATTGTTGCCTTTTACGTCGAGGCCTGCTTAGGTGACATTAGCTTTTTTACGCTTCCGTGCCGGCAACAGTGAATTATGTTTTTGGGTTATATGTCCGTCCATACATCCCATCTCAGCAACACCTGGTGGGACAAACGTCTACTTGGACTCAGGGATGAACTGATTACATGTCACATTTTGGTGGTCATTACCACAAATTAGGAATTACAAAATGTAAACTCCATCAGAATCATCATACAGGCACATGAAATTTGAGCTGTAAAGTGTAAAGCGCCGGGGGAGCAGCTTGATGTTCATCATCAAGGACACTTCCAGCTCCAGTCAGAACCGGGGATCAAACAGCCAACCTTGTGATTAAAGGACGACCTGCTCTGACCTCTAAGCTAAATCCAGCCGTGAATATGCTAGTTATGACAATTTCACACAAACGTCTGATAGGATGAAATGATCAAGTGATGATATTGTGGACAGACATGCATGAAAACTGCGTGTTTGCTGGTTTGCAGAAGCATCCACAAGGCGGTAATTCTAGTTTTATGCTCAGTTAGTTAGCAAGCGAGTTACCAAGGTTTGACATTTATAGTGGCATTAATCACCTCTTTTGTAACCCATTTTGTCTTCCCTCCTAAAAATCCTGATAATCATGTGCATGTGTACATTACATTCACCCAACAAGTCATGTGTGAGAGCATTCTTTGCTTAGAGGTACACCTTTTATATAAGATAGAAAGACAGTTTACAAGAGGATTATTTTTGTATTAGGATGTACTGTGTTTCCAAGGGTTTGTTCAATATGCAGAATTTACTACTGTCCACGATGTCATCTCAACCTCCTCTACCAGTGAGTTAGAGCTCTAAAAATTATAGACAGCCAGGGGGCTGGTTGGGGTGAGAGGCTGCACATCTTTGTTTTGTGCTATCCAAAGCAGAAAAAAGCACAGGAGGGGTGGTGGAGAGAAGAAAAAAGAAGACTAAAACGTACCAGAATAGACCCACCACTGGCACAAAATCAATGCCGTCCAACACTTTATCACAGAAGCTACTGTGACGCAAATGCTAAGTAAGCAGTCTAAACCTCAGAGGCCAGCTGAATAGCTGAACAGTTGTGCCTGGAAAGATGTGAGCAATGTTTGAAAGGCACCACGTCAGTCTGGAGCAGCAATAATTGTAAAACAACAGCTGTACTTCTAAGTTCATATTGTCTGAGGGATCGGGCCCATGAAAGAGCTCAAATGTTAGACAATCCTGTTGAAAAAATAACGTAAAGAGGCTTTTAGTCAAAGACTGATTGGGGTGAATATGTGTCCTGCTTTATGTCCAACACATTCTCCCAGCTCATCAACTACTGACGCTTGGTCATTGGCCCGATGCCTCAAACTAGGACGTCCCGGGGACCTCTAAAGCATAGATTTTCAATGTGTCAGGGACAACGTGTCTTTTTTCACTTGTTACTGCATAGTGTCTTTTCAAAATAAACTTCTGTCTTTACAGAAAGTTAGGTTTAGCCAACAAAACCACTTAATTAAGGCGAGGAAAAGATCATGGTTGATGTTAACTTGACTTACGACTCACAGTTTTCTGCTTGTCTTCCAATGTAGGTTTACTTAGTTTTTAGGTTTACTTAAGCAACAAAACGGCTTAATTAGGTTTAAGAAACAAGCGTGGTTTGGGTTCAAATAGGTACGCTGACTTGGTTTCACACGGGACACCATCGTCCCAACACCTGGATGAAAGTCCTGTGTTGACAAACAAAAATATAATTTGATTACAAATTATTTTTATCATTTCACCACTCATGTCTCTTCTGTGTAGGATCACGTGTGAAGATTTATGAACTGCCAACAGTGGCAACTGCCAGTGGAAGTTTAGGTAAAGAGGAGGAGAAAATGATGTGGAAGTCACAAATAAACGCCCACTCATGAAGATAGCTTATGTTAGCAAGATTACCATTTTCACTTGCTTCACTCAAGTAATTTCAGTATAGAGGTAACAGTGTGCATGGGCCACACATAGCGGTTTGCAGTCAAGAATTCTCCTACAAATGTCCACAAACTAATTGTGAACTGACTGGCAGAACTAGGCCATGTTTGTGTCCTTGTCTTGTTCTTCTGTGATTCCCATCTTTTTCCTGTCACCTACTTTATGAACTACTTCCTACCCAGACAGTTACCCTTTACTCTGTTTTGACATCCGTTTCGACTGAGCCAGTGAGGACATGGACTGTCTTGGGGTCCAATGGAAAAAGTCTCAGGAAGGCTCTCAATTGATCGAACTGTCTTGGAAGTGATAAAGTAGTCACTATGATAAGACATCTGTCACATTCTCCAAATGCAAAGCAAAAGGAGCTGCAGTTCTTCTCTTATATTTCGCTTGGCACAGTGTTTGCACTGTATGAAGTTTCAGTTTGCAGGATTCCCAAACCTGTTTTTATATTATTTATGGGTGGCAGTTTTTGCAGCAATAGCCATTTCATGCATAAAAAATAAATAAATAAGAAAATGTCACGTTGGGCTTGAGGAACATGTGACAGGGTTGCAGGTTCGAATCTGACTTTGGGCTCTTCTGTGTGGCGTTAGCATGTTCTCCCCGTGTTAGCGTGGGCTTTGTCCAAGTTCTCTGGCTTCCTCCCACAGTCCAAAGACATGAAGGTTAACTGGTGATTCTAAATTACCTTCAGATGTGAATGTGAGAGTGAATGCTTGTCTGTCTCTATGTGCCCTGTGATGGACTGGCGACCTGTCCAGGGTGAACCCTGCCTTCACCCAATGCCAGCTGGGTTCGGCTCCAGCACCCCCGCGATTCCTAACAGGATAAGCGATATCAGATTGATAGATGGATGGAATAATGGTTATTTGTAGCCCTTGCCGGTGCCCTGTGTAATCACCGTTATAATCAACCTGTTCTCACTCCCAGCTCATTAAATGTCATTCGGTAAGTGCCCATCTGCATCGGAAACTATTGCACGGAGAAGCTTTAGCAAAGGTATGTGACAAATCGGTTGGAGCAAGTGATGTAGTACTAATGACAGTATGTTCAGGGAGGGCAGGTGGGAGAGGTGGTGGAAGGGTCAAATGAACACAAGACTTTCAACCAGGGGATCGGTGTTTGTGTCCCATGTGAAACTAGAAGTAACACTGACTTTTGTCCCATCAGTCTTTAGTCATGTGACTCGTTGGCATTGTCAGCCCTGTGAGTCACTAGCCAGTGAATTTAACAATAAGCACGATTTCACAACCCCAACTCAGCGGTTGTGACGAGCACATATTGACACACCATCCCTGGTCCGTCCAAAAGTAGTGCCAGAGAAGTACCCCGACTGCCAAGGTGCTCTGACCAAGCGTCAGTATTTGATGAGTGATGTGTGTTGGAAGATGATCTTCACCTTGTTGGCTTTACTATTCTATACATTTATCATTATGCTATAAATGTAGTACTGGTATGGTGAATATGTGGCTGCCTCGTACTAAGAAAGAATAAAATCTTTTAATGTGATATTTTGATGAATCAAATGTTCATGTAAGGGCATATGTGGCCATGGCCTGCTGTCAGCCCAGGTGGGATTCTCTCAGCACGCTACTCTTTTCTTCACTCATGAATTCTCCTTTGCATCTCTTGCATCTTGAAAGCCTTTTCAGTGGAGGACATGGAGAAGTGGTTATAAAAGGAAAATATTATTCACTTCCGCCCATGTAGTCTTACTTAGCTTTAGACATTGTTCAAGATATATCAGTTCAGGGCTGTGTGACCAGTGGAAGAACCTGCCGGTGCACCAGGATGTATTTTTCAGATGAGAGATGAAAGACAGAGATGGTTTGGTGAAAGCTTTTACTGTAAGGGTCTTTTTTCTGAATACAGTTTTCACATTTTGTGTGGAAAGCCTCAGCAATGGAGGTGATGGAGTGTCTTGCAACAGAACCCACTGCATTGAACAGGGCCGTTATTTGCTATGAAAAGTGTGGATTAGGATGTAACAGAGGGTTGTTGGGTGCGATAAGCAGTGCAGCAGGTGAATCAATACCGTCAAGAACATCCTGAATGATTCAGCTTTCTTTGAGAACTTGAATCGATCATCACACTATTTTATTCTATTTTTTCACAATATTAGTCAATACAGCAGAATAAAAATGACCCATAACAATTTAATACGGTTAAATTAAAAATTGAGACTGTTTTGGGCATCAAAAAGTAATTTCACATCACTGACTCTTTTATTTAAACCAAGGAGGGGGATTGGGATGTTACTGTATAGAGAAATATAAGAAAAAAATAAAAGAATATGTTAAATGTAAATTCTGTACATTATGCTACAAGATGTATAACACAACATATGAGAGTAATAAATAATTTATATATAAATATATGCATCAAACACATACTATACATTGTATAACCACAGTGTATATATAAATAAATAAGTGTTATTATGGTAAAGATGGTTTCTGAGAGAGGTGAACGCCGTTACCATGGTTTTGCAGAGGGGGGTAGTGAGAAGAGGGGCACTCAGCTGGTTGAAATCAACAACCACACTGCTAGATGCCACCAAACGCTACACACTGCACCTCTGAGTCAGTCAATGCGACATTATGTGGTAGCTGCTGATGATGGGTGAAATAAATTACAGGGTCTACCGTCTCAGAGTGTCTGGTACTCAGTACTCTGTACTTTGATGACCACAAACAGGAATGGCTTCCTGTGGTGTATCTGAGTCCGTCCAAGATGACACAAATCTTGGGTCCAACTCCACCCCACTACGTCACTGGATCACTTTGTTGAGTCACCAGAGGAATATTGTCTCCTAGTCTGATCAAAGTTTGCATTGTGGGTGATGTACGTATCTTGCAATAGCTCTTATTACAATGGTTGTGCAAGAAAAAATAAGTTATTTTTCTTGCTTTTTTTAGATGCAACAGTCTGTCCTTTTCAGCAGTGCTATACTGTATCTAGACTGCATAGAGGAGATCTCATGAGAGTAGCCAACGCTGCTGGATTATGACCAAAGGTGGAAAAACAATGCTATCTCTCGTGTCTTTTTGCAGCAGAAGGGACTTCTCTCTTATCTCAGAGTCATCGTATGATCCGTTGTCTCGCATATCTTCCAGAGCTTACAAAGAAAACACCGATGACCTCTCGGCCACTGCACACATCTACAGACTGTGCCAGTGAAAGATATTTCAGGTTTCAATGCTCTAGGAACTTTCACAAAGAACTGACCTGCTTGAAAGAAATAGCCGGCCTGATGTCTATGTGCTTATGCCCAGTGTACACTTTGTTGTATCTTAGGGGATTGTTAAGATAACATGCAGATTTCTTAGTTGGCGAATAATCTCGTTGTAGTTGAATCCAAATCTCCAGCAGAACTTAATGAAGACGGTTTTGTTCTGTGTCACTAAAGGGATCCTTGGGCCGTTATGGCTGCCAAAATGAGTTGCTCTTTCATTCACAAATCAATGGTATTTGGCCTCGCTCCTTTGAGGTCTCGCGAAATCCTGCACTGGTGTATCTGCTGTTCGCTGGCTGTCGAAGCTAGATAAGGAGCAAAGGCCTGATTTCTCATCCTCAGTCATACTGTGCTCTATCTCACACAGATACTCTAAATTTATGTGCCTTTTTTAAATTATTGTAATCAAGCGGTTTAATTCGACGTGTGCAGAATGCCGCAGTCCCTCTCACCCTGGTATCACCACTGTGAGGTTGTTAAAGCCACAAGAATGAGATAGAAGAGCTTTCTTGAGATTTCCTGTTGAACTGATTTCAAGAATTTACATATAAAATGAAAACCAGCAGCACCATGAATGCACACAATAGATCGTTCAGGCTGCTCTATAAAAAGGTGGCAATTGCTTTTCTGTTTTCTCCTTTTTTTTTTTCTTTTTTGCTTGTACTATTTTAACCGTTAGGTAGATGAAGTTGGTAATGAGTTCAGTGTCTAGTGTAATTGTAGTGACAACAATGACAGATATGATACAGTTTAATGATCATTGTTAATAACATGTATAACCACAAATGTCTCATGCAATTTAATCCAATATGCATGTAAAATTAAATTCTGATATGAAAGAGCTACAAGCCAGACAAAAGAATCCCCCTTTTAATACAATATCATTGACTTTTTCTGTCATGTTATTTCAGTGGCAGTTGAAAATGTACTGTGGCTGCATGGCATAAACAAATCAATAAATAGACAACAAAAGAGGGCATTTGTTTTAACTTGTTGCATTCATATTGAAGGATAATACAGATTCTCTATTTAGGGAGAGACACAGTGGCTAAGCAAGATTGCTGCTTTCATTTCAAAAAGAGTATGTGATATATGTGAATGCGTGACATCTGAAATTAGTTACATAAGCTTTTCCTCGGCACACTCTGTGACACTGAAAGTGAAAACCTACCCAGCCCTGTAACTGACTTTAACGATTGATGATTCTTGACAGCGATATCGGCTCTAGAGTTCTGATCAATCTCACTTGTGCAGACGCCAGTGACCCAGTACTCCGTCTTGAGAATTATTCACCCGATGCAACCTCACCTTGGCGCTTTCCAAACTTGCTGCTTCACTTTTGTGTCACCAAAAGCTGAGAGTCGTGCCTTTCTCTCTCCAAAACGACAATGCCTTTCCTTTTGTGCGGCCCATTGAATTTGTGGCATTCCACATTTAGAGCTGGCCAGCCAAAGTGCTGTTCATGCTGTATCATTATCATGTCAGGACCGTTCCCACTTGTTCACACCAACAGGGCCAAGTATTCATCCACACCTGCAGCTGACATTCTTCATTATCCCCAGTGGCTTTTTCTTTCATTGCCACGTCAAGGTAGCTTGGCTTTTGTCAAGTACTGCAGGACACAAAAGACTTTCTGAAGTTGATTGTGACGAGTGAAACTCTTCATGACATTCATGTGTACTAATAATTTTATTTGTGCATTTTTGTGTAAAAGTTTAAGTTAATTGTTGCCAGGCTTAAGTGGTCATACTGTTATCGAAAGCGTTCTGAGTTACGGGCATCACAAATGCATCTTAGCATCATGTTTAGGTTAAGAGCTAGGTAACTGGAAGGTCCACCCACATTACGATAGCAGTACAGGAATGTGTTTGTGTAGGCGGCTGTGCTGGCAGATCTGTGCAGTGTGATGATGGTCAGATGTGTGGGTGTAGGGGAGGTCATGCTGACTGCTGATTGTCCAGATGGCATGCTCACCATAGGTGTGTACGATTGACAAATGCCACTTTTATTATAGCTCCTTTTCCTTCCACGCCTCCGAAGATCTGATATCCTTTTCGACGCGATTATGGTTTATTTTACTTGGTTTATTAGATCGTGCCTATTAAGTTGGTCTAGTACATTTTCATTATGGGATATGAAATGACTATCTATATTTATGCAGTGCAGGCACTGGCTTGTCTTACTGCTGTCATTATTTCTGGCTGATCAGCTGATTAAATCATGAGATACAGTATTTTGTTTGTACATTTGATATTTTGACTCGAGGTTGGTGTTAGAGAAAAAGCTCATGGACTGTCCAAAGTCAAAAGGTGTCACGATCTGATGACTATAAATATCCATAATGAATTGAATGCAGATCTTCACAAACGCCTCCTGTCACATGCTGTGAACATGGTCCAGCAGCCCCAGTGCATCCATATAAGTGTGAAATGAGGAAATGCATGCTCATGCACACTGCTCACACCTTCGCTGCTATCATCAAAGAGGAGCATGCTGCGTTTCACTGCTTTGATATTCAGCAGACTTCCAGATAGTCATCTGCGTATCAGGGAGGTCACATTGCATGCTGACTCACTCATCCTCTAAGTGGTGAGATCTTTTTTAATAACAGAGCCTCGTAGGAAGAGTTTGATGATCTCATGATGCAGTAAAGTTGTGTGTCCTCATCAACAGGCAATGTGAATCTGGAACAATGTTTAGACCTACTTTCATACAAACAGACCAATTACTTGGTCTTCATAAATATAAAGGTGCTAAAGAGACACTCCCCACTCATATCTACCTGTTATTTCTTGTATTTCACCCAGCATAGCACATACCATGACTCCAATATAGGTTGAACTGGGTTTACTGGGCACAAATCAAGCTGATTAACTCTCCACAATATCACGTTCTCTCAGTCTTTATTTTTTTCTAATGAGTGAATAACATCAGCAAGAATCTATTGTTGTCTATTGTACAGTCACTATGGTCCAATCTTTCCTACATCCTTTATTTGGCAGCCATCTCTGACAGTATATAGTATATATGTATATACATGTATGTCAGTGGATCAGATGCCATTTTGGATAATGATGTTTGCATGGACGGTGGCTCTAAATGGTCACAAATATACACTTTTTACATATAAATGCAGAAAATCAAACCAGTTCTGACAGCCACTGACACAACATGAGGTCGTACAATTTCAAACATGCAACAATTTCAGACAAAACATACAGACTTGGTGTAGGCTGCAACGGCTGACTTCACCCTATATAACTTGGACTGTCTGAATATGAATATTTGATTTGTGCTAACTAGCAAAGATTATTCCTAATCCCTATTTTTGCAACGTTATCTATGTCAAGTCTAGTCAATTTTTATACACCCCAACACAGCAAATATGTCTCAGAGAGCTTTAACATATTCTATTATACATACAAAGTATGCCCTGTTACTTTAAAGTGGGTTAGTTAGCCAAGACTATGGTATATCTGAGCATCAATATAACACCAAGCTTGATGTGGAGGTTATCATAGTGTTGAGATGGTTGATGAGGTTTCCCGTCTCTTCCTCATGTGTCATATGAGCAGCCATGTTGTGCTGTCTTCTTTTGCTTTGGGCAAAGTCAAACGAAGGTATCGTGCCCTGATGGGGGACAGACCAAAGCCGCCAACACACATTAGCCCTTAGTGGCGCTGATTAAATACCTTCATTCAAACACAATGACTTCATCTCTAATTAGTGTTGGGGTGGTTTCAGGTGTCAGCAAAGTGGTAGGTACACATCCCTATCAGCTATCAGCCTCCAAAAAATAATGGTCCTGCACAACGTCAATGTCAAACTGTCAATTCATCACAAGTATAGAAACTTTTGTATGTGCCTCGGTTAGAGCATGCACAAATTAATTGCTGATATAAAAATGCCAATAGTTATTCAAGACCTTTGTTTGCACAGGGAACAACAGAGCTGTAGTATATTTCTTGTGTTCTAAATATTGCTGTTAGCAAATATGGACACGGCCTCCGTTAATTAACTTGCCTCGCTAGAATATGTAGCATTAACTGTGAATGGCAGCTCTAATCTCACGTATACATTCTCTCTCTCACACACACACAGATGTCAGACTAAACTGTGAGTGAGAGGACTGAGGATTTAGCCTACTTTTCTTCCAAGTACTGCTGGCAGGAAGTCGATGTATTTACATGCCTGCGCACAAGCCTCCAGGGGGAGTTCCCTTAACAAGCACAGCATCACATATTAGCTAGTTATCGTTATGTAAAAGCATGTCATATGGAAGTGTGTGTGTGAGTGTGTGTCAGTGTGTCGCCAGTTTGAATGAAGTATGTTACATGTCACATTCATTTACAATCCACTGCCTCCTCATGTGTGAAGCACTGCAGCGTAAAGTCTATCCACCGATCATGTAACAAATCTGTGCATTGTGTGGTCACATCATTAATGAAACATCTCAACAAAAATACCCAGCAGAAGATGATTCACTCTCAGCTGCCCTGAGGCAGTTCAGCATGGTGGAGGGCCCAGATGGCAGCGAGAGGTGGCAGTCTATATCTCCTGCTCTGAGTTCTTGCTTGGATCATCTGTGATCGCTGCAAATGAGAGCAAAAAGACTCCTGATTCCAAATATAAAAATGTACTCTTTCATATTCAGCTGTTAAATATAAAGAAGATTAGGTGTTTGATGCATGCAGCGGCCACTTTGCATTGATGGATAATTTCATTTTGGTGTAAAAACGACCTGCTTCTTCTCCTGTTCTGTTTTGATTGGTCTGTGCGCCCTTGAATACCTCTCTATCAAGCATTGTTGGATGTAAGGTGACATGTCTTCTACATTTGATTAGTTGTGCATGAAAATATTTAAATTTAGGGATGATGTACTATATTGTATGCTTGGGCGGTAGTACGGTATACCAGGATATTTAGAAATCCCGACTAGCTTCTGGCTTTTGTCTTCAGTGGGAAAGCTTACAATCGGCGTACTGGTGCAATGTGATGTGATGCATTAAAGTGACTGTATAATGATATAAAATCAATTATTAGAATGTATTACAATAGAAAATATACAATTAACACGCCCTCCTCAAAACCACCAGACTTCATTGACAGAAATGGTAATTTTACCTCACTGATTGTCAAACTCAACAGAAACTCAATAAAACTCATCAAAGTCCATCGTCATTAGTCTTTTTACTGTTCCAACGATGTGCAGAACACCTCTGGAGTGAGAAAGACAGACTGAATAATAACAGATATAAAAGAGAAGTAAGCACCATAACATTTCACTGTTTACTAACCGTGCATCGGGTACAGGCTGGCCAGCACATCCGTGACATCAAACATGACACACCAGGAGACAAACAGCAGAAAGGTCAACGCAACGGCACAGCATACTTACAATGGGATAGGAGTCCATTTTTTTCCCATGTTTAAAAAACAGTGACAAAGACACAAGCCTCTCCTTGTGTACTGTTAAATACCGTATACCCACAACGAAATGTCGGGAAGGTGTGATAAACTAGCCCAAGCCCAAGCCCACTGTATTGTGCCATCATTGTGAATTAAAGTCCCATCTGGTATGTCCTCAATGGGCTGCCCAGCTCTTCAGTTTTAAAGTGGGAAGTGCCCTCAAGGGATCACCGAGCTGCTACCGCCTCCATCATCACGACACTGTGTACACGATTTCAAGACAAAATGTCACCTAAACCCCTTTCACTGCCTTGTCTTTATCTTGGTCTACGCTGTTTTCTAAAGCTGATCTTGCTTTTCTCCCATCCTACCTCCACACCACTCTCTGGCCTATTTTTAAACTGTACCATACAAACCTGATGTTTTAAAAGCAAGACAGGTGTTGTAAAAGTTGTATCAAAAGGTGAAAACGTAAAAGAAAACATCTTCTTTACTGAACTTTTGTAAAGAAAAAACTCTATTTCTGACCCCCTGATATGTTGTTTGGGCTCTTAACATACTGTAGCTTCCTTCTTTTATTTACTTTGCTCCACCTCATCCCCAAAATACTCTTTTTTCCCTTGCTGCTGTGCACCCAAGCACTTTTAAGGCAGACCATGATCTTTTGCTGAGCTCTTTTATATATATGTTCCAATGAGTTAAAAGGTGCAAACTGTTAATTTACCCCTTTCTTCCTGCAACAAGCTCTCTCCAGCGGCGAGCTAATTCCCGCCGTGATAAGCTGTCAGGTCAGCAGCATCTGTGCTCGACAGCCTCGTCTATACTGTAAGACCGTTACACAGCAGGTAGTAGAAAAGTAATGCAAGAGTTGGTCGTGCATAGCTTGTCAGTTAACGCTACGCTGCCTGGAAATGTTCCCCATCTGTTGTTTCTGCTAATGCAACTTGTTTAAACAGGTGAATGTCTGAGAAAGAGCTACACACAATGACTGACTCAGCTGATTTATGTTTCCCATCATCAAGCTGAAGAGCAAATAAACTGTAGACTGCTAAAAGCCTGTTGACACCACAGTGAAAACTGGAAAGACAGTGGCTTTATGAACTAAGGTCATCAGTGTTTTCACCATCATATATCACTTCACATTGTGTATCAGTGATAGGATCATTGTCATGGCTCAGTGTTTCTTCATATGCCTGTTCATCTGTTGAAACCATGCTTTAGTATATTCAGGCAGCGCATGCTGCCAGCGAGTAATGACTAATATAAGCTAGGAGCCACCCAGAGTCCAGCTTTAGAGTATGTGGCCCATATTTGCATATTTTTCACCACCCGGTATGATATCTATCTCAGCACGCTGATGTTTGTCATTGGATAGTGAACCCTCTGATATTTCATTGGCCTTTTCCATAATCTTCAGTCATGTGGGGGGCCTCAGAAGATGGAAATGACAGGATGAGGATTCTCCCATATCTTTTCCTCCACCCTATGCACGCCTATCTTAAAAGCCATGTTGTCACACTTTCAACCTTAAAGACAGATTGGTCCACAGAGAGATCATTTTTCCAATGTGGTGAAGTACTGAAGTCAGAAATCCCCAAACATTTATCTTTATTTTACATTTTTCACACGACTTAATCTTCTTTGCACTTGATCTATATTAGGTACCTGTACATTATTATCTTGTGTGCTCAAGATAAAAATCTATGTACACTTTTTTTTTATGTTGTGATAAGTTTGTACACACAAAAACAATCTGTGTGCACACAATCATTTCTCTGCGATTGATTTGAATCTGGATCATCTGTGGCCACAAGATGATCGTTTTGGACACAAAACATAAAAACACGTTGAGGGCTCTGTAGTACCTGCACTTGTTTCCATTGTTTGTGGATCTTTTAGAGTAAGTAAACCGTACAGAAGAAAGAAAATCACTCATGAAAAAAGATACTCCAGTCTACCCACCACCTTTAAAGGGTAACTTAGCTATTTTTTCAACTTGGACCTGTTTACCCACGTTTTTGTGTCTAAGTGAAACAGACCAGTATGGAGGCAGAACGCTGTAACTGGCAGCCAAGAAACAAGCTGCGAGGGCAAATAAGAAGCATCAGTGTAATGTTAGGTCCACTAAAACTGCTTGTTTTTGCCACTGACAGGCTCAGATTGTTATAAATGTCAGACATCATTATGAAAACAACTGAAAAGATAAATAATACCTTTCACTTGATGTGGTCTGTTTGTTATTGTTTCCAAGTCCCGCTCAAGGAGAAGTCTTGTCGTGAAATCTGAATAGGTGACGTAAAGGTGCCACCTTGCTCCAATAGCACCATATCACAGCTGCTGTCTATAGCACTCTCCCGCTGGACTAATTTCAGAAATTGTTGCCCCGATTAGTTACTGAGACACAGAAACATAGAAATCAGGGTCCAGGTTGAAACCCTGTATGCAAAAAATGTGGAATGTTATTTAAAAGTGTTCAACAATTCTCACCTCATTGGCAGTTTTTCCTTATTTCAAGAATGTAATATGAAGAAACTTATTTTCAGTGTTCCTTCCAATACCTCAGCCAAATGTGTGAAAACAGTAGTGGATGTGATTATGTGTGGATTGGGTCACCACAGAAAACAAAGAGTTGAGCCCTGCCTCTGGATTTTATTTTGTTTGCGAAGGAACGACGAAAAGCCGACATACAGCTGGAGAAAGATGTGGCACCAAATCCGATTGCTGCCCTCCATCACCAGTGGGACCTGGCTGTTAGATTGGCGTGCCACCCGGGCTCTGCCGAGTGCTCAGTCATCCGCCATCTCCAAATAGTGCAACAACACCGCCTCTCTTCAGAATCTGCTTTTGATGGATAAACACAATGTCATCATGTAAACACATCCTTCTCCTCCTTTGCATTTCAAAGCCTCTAGCAATACATCTCCCCAGCCTGCTCATGTAAGAAGGGCTCTCCGCTCACCTTTGATTTGTGGCCATGTTGTTCTCTTTGGCCTGTCACCAGGAAGCAGTTGGAATGACTGATTGAACTTTGAAAAACTAACGTTCATGTCAGGCCGGGCAAATCAGGGCCATGGCATAGAAAGTATTAAGGCTAACAGGGACCAGAGCGGGCAGTGCGCTTCATGTTCACTGAATTCTTATTCTGCAGACAAATGTCTGGCGGCATGCCAATTGCTTTGCACTGAGGAATAATTTTATTTTGCAGAGACTGAAGAAACTGCACCGGAATAAATAGCACATTTTGCGTGCACTCTTCTGCATCCTTTTCTGTGATTTAGTCTCAAATTACAGCATTGGTTTGGTGCCAGCCAAGGCTTAGAAAGAAAATTCTCCTCTCCAGAGTGTTGCCCTGAGAGCAAGAGTTTCTCTTTTTTCCCTTTTTCCATTAGAGAGTATATCTGAATGGAGATACAGGCCTTGCCATTTGAGCATTAATAAGCCAGTTTTATAAACCCAGAGTGGTTTGCCTGGTGGAGAACTCCCCCCGCCCCTCTGTTCCTCCATCAAAAGCACCCCCCCTTCCCTGTCTTTCTTGTCATTTATCAAGCAGCACCATAGGCCTGTTTGGCTTAATAAGTCTGTTTGTCTTTGCACTTGCAGGGTTTGCTCCCCCTCAGCAGTTCTCCACAGCCAAAGTGGGAAAGGATACACTCAGGGGTCGTAGCTTTAATTAGACCCCACCATGGCAGACCTGTGTGAGACAGCAATGCTGGGTTTCTGCATTTGATTGCATTTGATTGCATGTTGTGAGCTTTCTCCACCAGGTTTGGAAAGCAGCCATGAATGTAAAATCTAAGCTCCTCTCCAAATTTAGTGTAGTCAGCCGGTGGATTTCATCACACAATGGCTGTCCTCCTTTGACGGACGAAAGAGGCTCTGCAGAGGATTAAACGTAGTGTTGTTGGAAATTCCAGCTCCTAAGCTATGGAGCTATGTTACACCAGTTCATATTGTTTTCCATTTAAAAACTTTTTTGGTAGCCTAAAATGTATACAGACAAATAGACAGCAAATACATTTCTACAGAAATGTTTAACATATGAACTATAGTCTGAGTTTCTTTTGCACGTTTTGCTGGTTTACCTCTTTTGAAATAGACTTCAGTTTTCTTAGTGTCTTTGTCGTGAAAAACCTGGAAAAAATGTGAAAATAGTAATTTTATTGTTTGAAAAATGAACTAAACCTAAAGTTTCAGCAAAGTCATGGAAATTGGCTTCACAAATACCTGTATATTGAAGTATATGTGGTTCAGTTAAGATTGACTATGAAAAAATCTATATTGGTTTGCTTAGATTTGTGTGCATGTGTAACTAAAACCATAATAATACTTAATGGATAATTTATCCAAATTATGTGAATAACACTATTCAAAAAGATATATATTTTTTGCTACTTTGTCGGCCACATTCTGTTTAAAGCCAGTATTAGTGCAGAGTTGCAGATAACCATCAGGCTACATTAATATTATTAGTATTAAAGTATTTATAGGATTAGATTCCTCGTCCTCGACTCGTGGGATTTCCAATAACGCCTGAGTGTTGTAAAGTCCAAAAGTCCAAATTTATTTTAAAAAAAAAAAGATTGATGTAACCGTTTTAAAAATCATAACATTATTATCTAATGATATTCTGCTTCAATCCATATTTGTTGGTGTTTAGCCTTTCAAAATCAACCCTGCAATCAAAATCATATTAGAGAGGTACACAACTGTATCTAACAGCAATATAAATTAAATTCATTTAACCACAGTAACAAAAAAAAATCTATTTTGCTCTAACACCATGAAAGTAAATTAATTGTTTACTTATGTTGACAAAACTGATGAGTTATGTGTATTCATGAAAGAGAGTTGATGAAATAAAATAAAAAAAAGACTAACTCATTTAATAAGGGTGATGATTAGATTGGAAACCTCTGGGTGAAACAATACGTTATGATCAGGTAGCTTGGTTACGAATTAAAGTTACGTTTGTCTCTTCACTGGGCAACGTCAGACTCCGACGAATGTCTTCTCTCGGATAAGTAATTAAAAGGCATGGCTTGAGAAAGACCAGGATCTGGGGTGTGCAATTGCATCCTGAGGATGTAATAGTCCACCAAAAGTTTAGTTTGTAATCTTGTTCTTATCTGTCCTGTATTTTCCCTTTGGTGGGATTTGATCAATAGTCTCCTTGTCAAGTGTCCATGTGTGGATGTAACAGATCCAAGCCTATTTATGTTTACTAAGATCAGTATTGACTCTGGCCGGGGGGTGGCTTCACTCTCTCTTCCTCTCTCTCTCAAACTGCTCCTCAGATTTGGTCTTTCTCCCACAAATGTTTCTGTTACAACTCAAGTCGTCTCTCTCGCTGTGTTCTTTATCTCCTTCGTTAAGATGGAAGCAACTTTGAGGTCCAACCAGAATTTCTATAAAGCAGTAATTATTGTTTTTTTTTTATATATTTTTTTATTTTTTATGTCTGATAAACATGAATGATACTCAGAAGAATTATAGCACAGCACTCAGTGCAGGCAGAATGAAGGTAAAGTAGATTGTGTGTCATCTTGAAGAGATGCACTTATAAGAGTAAGATTCAGTCAGCTCCAGACTCTGTAAACATAAGCGTGTGTTATTACCCCTCATGATAAAAAAAAAATCTTCTTGAATGTTCATTTATGTAGGTACAAGTATGTAGCATTTACAGCCTAGGAGAATATGCAATGCCTGTCCCTTGATGGGCCTTTAAAATATACAAAACTCACAGCCCGTTCTCATTGCCAGAGCTTAAAATACAGATGCTTTATCACCACCACACAAGGCCCCCACTAACACCTGTTTGAGTCACACCAGGCTTTCGGTTAACATCAGTGAAAACCTGTCTGGCAGTGTTCAGAGAAGGTGCATCGAGAGTGTGGTGAAAGAGCACACAGAGGCACACGGCGTGGGGCGGGAGGGGAGGTGGATAGGTCCAACAAACTCAAGGCTTTCCTCCACGAGACAGCTGATCATGTAAGTTTTATTTTCACTTTCAAATCAGATGTTTGTTTGTGTGCCATGTTCATGTTCTTTCATTCATTTTGACTTCACAAATGTAGTAATTTTAAGCCCAAACATGTTGTTTTTTTACCTAAACCTAATTGGTTTTGTTGTTCAAACCTAAGCAAAGGTGTTTCTGTAATTCACAATGTTAATCATATTTACTGCGACCATAAAGTGACACAGATGGACGTGACAAAGCCTCCATATGTGACTAGTGACAAATATGCATGAGAAAACACAAAGTAAACAATTAATGTGTACAATACTCTAAATAATAATCTAAAAAATACAAAATATAGACAGAATGATGCAAAATATAACCTTAAATAAGTTCTTCTTTCAACCGAAGCCACGATCTTACCCTAAAACTAACCAAAACAGGTTTGGAGCGCAAATGATGGCGGTGTCAGATCAGATCATGCCCTCTACAACATGTAGCGTTCATCTTGCTATTTAATTTGGAGAACTTTTTGACCATTTGAGCACTAAAGTTTTCTGCCGACGTTCAGTCCTGGAGTTCTCTGACCCAGAATCTGACTGAGGAATATGAAAACATAAGCCCCCAGACGGCTTAGTGAGGTCCTGCAGCAACCATATCTTCACAGTGTTTAATCTAGACAGCAGGTCAGATCTATGGCATCACACCAGAGGGGGTGGGCTGTCCTTATCTGTTTGTTGCCTCTCTTTGTTTGATAAGACAGGTTTATTTTTATAATGACATGGTCCATTATTACTGCTTCAAAATCTGCACACAGGAGGTGTATGTATGTCTGTATGTACTAGAGTCATTATTTACTGCATCCATACCCTGCACATGTGTATCAAAGCAGCTCTTTCACACCTCCACTCTATCACTTCGCTCAGTAATACTGACCCCGATAGGAGAGCACACAGAGGTTAGGGAGGGCAGCTGAATTTGAAAACTTTAATAACTGTCTCTTGGCAGTTGAGAACTCTGACACCAAAAACAAACTTAATTCTCATTTAACACTTAACCCTTCTGATCTTTATTTGTCAAGTCAGTAAAAAGAAGTTTGACCCTAAAAGTACGGCTCAAAAGTTTCTTCCAGGCCGAAAACAGGCAGGCAGGTGAAATGAGGTAAACTTACCCAACAGGGGATCAGGCTGGAGAGCAGGTCAAAAACAGGCACAACTCAGACAGACCAGGCAGAGAAAATGGCTGAAGCGCTAAGGTTAGGACGATCTGGTGGGGAATGAATGGACGTGAACTGGTATATATGCTGCTGGGCTGATGGGGAAGTAGGAGCAGGCATGCTGGTGAGCAGGGGCAGCTTGGTCTCATCAAGTGGCATATAAGTGATGTCTAAAGTTATTTAGCATGTTAACGCTGCACTTTTCAGTTGTGGTTTCACACAGTGGCAACAGACACCCAGAGCAAGTTATGTGCAGTAAGAAGAGCAGTAAATTAGTGTAAGGAGGCAGCACATTCTCCTCCCAACTAATCACATATTGCTGCTTTGTCCGAATGTAAACACATGCTTAATTTTGTGAATTAAGTAAAACAAATCCATGAAGTGCTCGTGACGCAGGATGCTAATCACCCAAACTCTATACGACTTAATGTGAAGTCACAACAAAACAGACCAGAATTAAAAAACAACAATGTGTAATTATTATTCTTTGGTGTGGACCAGCTGAACTGAAACATGGGTGTGATAGTAATGTAAAGAAAAAGGTATATTTCCCTTGTCATAAAAATGCATTCGTATCAAGAAATACACTGTATGTGCTGTCATCGATGTGTTTGCAGACATGATCTCATGCAGCACTCTTGTGAATTTTGTGGTTCGACAAGCACACAGACCTACAGTATTATTACCATAATTGGTTGCATTTCTCAAATCATTATTAAATCTATTCTTTCTGAAAAGTGTCACTTAAGTCTGGGCCCTTACCCAGCCACTTTACTCAATTGCCAAATGGGTCATCTGACACAGTTTTAGCTGCCATTAAAACAAAAGTTATTTCCCCGTGTCACACACATGACCATCAGGGGTGAGCTAGATTACAGGTTTCAGGAGGAAAAAAATGTCTGCACAAGTCTCGTTTCTTCCATCTAACTGTCTCTGCTGCTGGCACATGTTGGCTCGTGTGACAGGATGTTGTTACCACATTTCAAGGACAGCTCTGCATTAGGAGGCAGTGTGTGGCAAAGGGAGGAAGTGAGATCGGTGGCAGGTAGCTCTCTGACGGGGAAGCAATGGATGTTGCAACTATCACAAATAAGCCCCTTCAGACCGGGAGAGTTGAGGAGGAAGCGGCCGTTGAGATCTCACGTTTACATTTGTTCAAGCTGTTGACACAGGTTGGTGGGAAACAGATGGGGTAATGGAGAGAAGTAGAGGAAGCACACATCTTCAGGGTAGTTGGTTATTATACTGTCATCATTTATGGCCCTGGTCAATAAGTCTGATGTTCAGTCAAACATAAAGTCTAGCCTCAACTCACGTGCAAGTACCTGCTGATATTGTTGACAGGTTTAGAGGAAAACATTTGAAGAA
Organism: Pterois miles; assembly: GCA_947000775.1. NCBI lineage: Eukaryota > Metazoa > Chordata > Actinopteri > Perciformes > Scorpaenidae > Pterois > Pterois miles. The sequence continues at coordinate 32,278,980 of CAMQGK010000052.1, read as the reverse complement.
AAAAAAGATGTTAAAAACAACCATCACATTTTGTGCTTTGCTAATAAGCATTAAAATGTAGTAAACCTTTTTATTCTGTGTGGCACGAAGGGGAACTGCATATCATTGTGCAACAGTGTGTTGTATAATGGCAGCTGAACCTTGGACCTTGAACTATCTAACAGAGGGAGGGATAGCGTCACAGAGCAGTCTCTTTAACCAAACTAGCAGCTAATGGCAAAATAATTAGAAACTATACTTTTTCCCAAGCGAATGAAGCCAACGCTGAAGTGCCAAAAACTGCCACTTGACAGTTGGCGTTTATGTTACTCACCTATTCAAAATACATTAAGGCTTAACATTGGGCATGGTTGAGGGCATCGTCCCTTTGAGTGACGGGTGGGTGCCGTCTCAGCTTTCCCGCCTGCTCTGCTGCATCACATGGGTCCGCCTCAGCTTCACCAACAATCCAACTCTTTGTTCATTTTTGGATTAGCTGGGAGGCACCCAGTTTGAGCTTCACAGCTGCTCATTAGACACCTATGGGTGACGTCACAGAGACGACGCCCAAATTTTAAACAGTCTATGCTTTTCCCCCCCCATGACTTTTATTTTTAAATACTTCCTTTCTTGAGGATATTCAAAAGCCGTCAACGCCAAAATGTGCACAAACCCCTTATAAGATACAATCCTGGATTTGGTTAAAAAAAAAAAAAAAAAAAAAAGTAGACTACTTTTTGCTGAACCAACTATCATTTCTAATGAGAAATAGCTTCTACATAAAGAGATAAATCTAAACTTTGTAAGATATTCAATACAACTTAGCATGTACAGTATACCAGTATTAACAACATTAACAACAGTTTGTGGGATATTCCAGCCTCTTCCAACTTTTCCATTCATTTTCCCATGAATGTCCAGCAACAAATGTTAATTTCCGCTCATTACATGTACACAGACTTTTCAAAATAAGCAGTTATTTTACTGGCTTAAGAGATGTCTGATGACAGTATCAGCAGACTGTCATATTCACTGTGCATTAGCTCACCATAGGTGGGTAAGTTTTCAGTACACTCAGTATGATATACACGAAGCCACCTATCAGCTCTTAACTGATAAAAATGCGAAACATCTAAAAGGACAAATGGAGCGGCCCCGTATCTCTGCTGAAATCTCGACCAGCATTATTTGTGCGTGGCGGTGCTTTCCGACTGTCGCTGCCTCGCCGTGGCTGCAAACAGAAGCCTCCCCAAACGGCCTTGACTGTTATTTCATGCTTTGCCAGTTGAATGGGAATGATTGGTACAATGTGTTTGCACACCAAACTCGCTGCATTTTCCAAAGCTGCTTAACAAATTGAACTGGGGATGTGGCAAATGTATCCATCAGAACAGCTCTCTATTTTAGCCTCGAGCCACGGCTGATTGATAGCTTTGATAGCTGCAAAAAGCGGGATTTTTTTTTCTTTCATGTGTGTGAGTAGTAGACACTTTTTTCCCGAGCAAGAGATGGGTGGGCGATGGACACTGAAACAGATAAAAATAGTGGGTGAAAATGTGGAATGACAATTGTAATACCTGCTTCTTATCACCACACCGGGGAGGGCAGGAAACAGATGTGACAGGTGGCAGATTGAGACCTATAGGAAGTCATTGAAATGGCAGTTAAATTGGAGGAGGTCTGTGTGTGTTCAAGAAAGGACTGTTGCACCGCTATTCTGCCTCATCTTGTATAAAAGGTATGAACACAGAATGGAGGCACAGAGTTGTGCCGCTGTTAAGCCGGCAGCGGAGGTATTGTAGAGCAGAATCAACATCTGTGTTAAAGGGACAGCCGGCATGGTGTGTCTACACACACACTCCACCTGAGAAATCTTGTCAAAGTAAGGCCATTCTAACAAAGCTGGAGGCCGAAAAATTGATTCATGCATTCATTACGAACATGTTGGGACTATTGTAATGCTCTCTTTACTGGCCTTCCAAAAAAGCTGATAGAAAACTTCAGCTATTTAAAAACTCTTCTGCCAGACTTTTAATAAAGACTAGGCCACATTACTCATGTTTTAGCTACCCTGCCCAGCCAAAGTTGGTTTGAAGGTTCTTTTGCTCACATACAAAGTTCTTAAAATGGCAGTAGGCAGAATGTTTTTGCCATCATTGGACAAAAATTATACAATAACCATTCAGCATATTGGGACCCAGGCCTGGATGTACTGTAAGTACACTTGACGGCAGCTGGATGACAGACTCCAGATCAGCTCTGATTGGTTGTTTTCCTCCAGTCTGTGAAATTTTTCAGATGCCATTAGGAGCACCGGAGGACACAGAGGAACATGATTTCATTCAGATTACTTGTCTCGTAGTTTACTGTCAGGATATAGGGACTGTTTATAAAAATGACTTTTTAAAATCATATTTGCTCCATTTCTGCCCTCTGCAGCTTGCAGTGACATACAGTAGAACAAGCATACACATCATAAGAAAAGAAGCACATGTTGTTTTTAATGCCATACTGTAAAACGCTTTGAGCTGCATATACTGATGGTGCTATGCAAATATAGTTTTACTAGATGCTGTTGTGTTACACATCATGCATCTTTTGTTTCTTCATCTTATGCCGCCATTAGTGTTAATCAAAGCCAGCGTAAGGGCAGATATTCTTTATGGCTTAATCTCTGTGTAAAAGGGGCTTATTATGTCTGTGTTTCACCTTTGGGAATGTTTCAGTCCAGGGAAGGCTATCGTACAAACAGATTGCAAGGTTACAGGATGTCAAGCAGAAACCACTAAAGCTCACGTTCTCTCGGTTCAAAGCAAATGTGTGGTGGTAAGCCAACCTACGTTACTCAGCAGGGGTTGTACTGAGAGAAGACTGTAATGGTTGTTCATTATAGCTTTTCTATACAAAATAAAAGTCTACCTTTACTGTGACTAACAGGATTATTTGTGCTGCGGTGCTATCATGATATATGGCTAAATGATTTTAGATTTGTTTGTTGTCATTTTCTGAGAGTGTGAGCACTGGCACTACAAGTTGGACAGTAATCAATCAGAGATATTGATTCTGGAGAGTTTCCTGCTGTCATGTTGGATTAATATGGATTAGTCACGCTGTGCATCTGAACACTGTAGTTAGTCAGTCGGCTGGTTCAGTATGCTGGTTTAATAAAAAAAAGGGTTTAATAAGCATGTTGTGCCTCCAACATCAGCGCACTGAAATTGCTTTGATGTTTTTTATCCGGCTTTGCAGTTCTGATTTAGTGCTCATGATGCTGTGTGACATGCATGATAATATAATTAATCAATCACAGATAATTTACCAAACATGTCAGTGTTTGCTCTTCCCAGTTGTCTGTATGAAGGAAGTTGTCATTTTGATACTTTTCACACCATGTAATAAAGTGTCTATGATTAATATTGGCTGACACGTGTTGTTAGGATTCTATAGGAAGCATATTGAATTATGTCCTACTGAATGCCCTGTAATCCACCGGAGACCAGTGGGTTCACATCACCCTGAAGCAAACTGTCAATTTGCATTTGCATCTTCTCTGAATGTGCTATTCCAGTGATGATGTTGATGTTGGTGTTCCGTCATATTCGGTTCAATCTATTGACTCGTCTGCCCGTCTGGCATCGTGTGATTTCAAGGATGACAGATGAGTAAGCTATGAACCTTCAGGACATTCCCAAGGCAAGACTCACCAGACTTATTTGGCTTGACTGCAGCAATCCCACGAGAAAGGGCTTCCTTCCCTCTGCAGTGTGAAAGAATACAGATTCCTCCTATGATATTTACACTTCAACACACACACACACACACACACACAGAGAGAGATGTCTTTCTGCAGCTCATCCAGACCTCCTGACAAATACAGAGATTTTACAGCAGGACAAAAAGAAAAAAAAAAATCACCGTAACAACAAGAGCTTCTAAGATCTAAGAAATCCCTCATCAGCATTGAGTAATACTTTGGACCAAGATATATTATTAATGAAACAAATGGAACTAGGTCAAACAATTGTCTGCATGCAGGGTTTGCCAGATTAGCATGCTCTGCTCTGTTTTTCCTGCTTTTAGTACATTACCTTCAAATAGCTTTCTTTTATAATTTGTTGGTTAAATAGTAAAAGGAAGTAAAAGATATTTAATTTAATTTATACCAGAGACTGTCTATAAAAGATGGACAATATGACAGCTCCCCAAAAGTGAAGCCAAAACAGCTGGATCGCCCCCTGGAGGCTGGCTGCAGTATAGCTCATAAATCCCGCCTCCTCTGTGTTAGTGGATGAGACATGGGCCAAACTAAAATTAGTATTAAATTAGTTATTTGATGCTGTAAAAAGGAGAAGAGACATGATGATTGACAGTTGTGATTGACAGCTGCTGTTAGTGATGTTGTCAAGCAGCCAGAAGTTTGGGATTTGTACGAGAGGAGAAGTGAGCTCCCTGGTGGTCTAGTGGTTAGGATTCTGGGCTCTGGGTTCAATTCCCGGTCAGAGAACATCCCTTTGGTAAATTTCCCCACTGTGGGCTTAATAAAGAAATGTCTTATTTTATTTTATCTGTAACTTTAACCTTCCATAACTTTGATTTGTCTGTTTCCAACATAGACTATGTATAAAGATGTTTTTACTGTCTTTTACACTCACTGACCAGTGTTGCTAGCTAGCTTAGCAGCATGTGTCAGCTTGATCCTAAATGAAGTTATGAGATATGAGTAGATGTGTCTTAGCTACTGTGGTGCTACCATGGTGGTTCACTGGCTTTGACGGGTGCGTTGACAGGACCTCGATCCTGCCTATACTCCCCGATGGCAGCTACCATCCATCCATCTGCAACTGTTTATGCCATTAGGGGTCGCTGGGGGCTGGATCCAATCCCAGCTGGCATAGGGCGAAGGCAGGGTACACCCTGGACCGGTCGCCAGTCCAGACACACACAGACAGACAACCATTCACTCACACTCCCGCTCGCTGTGAGACGATAGTGCACACCACCGCACCGCTATCCAGGATATTTGGTTTCACTGTTTTACAGTGGAAGTGTCGTCCATATATACGGTGTATGACTTAAAGCATCAGTTGATGACTGTATCCTGTACATCCTGATATTTTAATGCATCCAAAACTAGAGACATCTCAAAATAATCTCGTTAGGGCTGTTCTAAAGCTTCCTCCTCACAAACAACCTGGCCTATTATTATCAGATTTGGGTAACTGTGCTAAAAGAGTGGCTTAGATGAAACTCTGGCAGACCTTTACAGTGATAAATAGCATGTCCCTTCACATTTACTTAATCACATATACGACTTGCTGTTGCTTTATGTAGTTTTGTGCATCGTCTTGAGTTGTTGGGTACAAGGGAGGAGAGGATAATGTTAGTGTGTTTTGTGCTGTTTTTGAGTGACTGATTTTCTTCCCTTTGTCTGCCTGTCAGCTGCCCCCCATCTCCTGCTTCCCACCCACCTCCCCTCCTGTACCCCCTTATCACAGAGGACCACAATGAAAATACGCCTTCAGACATTGCTGTGCTTTTATTTCTGATAATCTGTTTTAAATGTGTGCAAAGCCTGAGGCAGTTTTGTACGTAATGTTTATTAGATTTTAAAATCATGCTCAATAAGGACAACTGGTGCTATAAAATAAATAAACAACTTTACACAAATCAACCGAAATACTAGTTGTGGTGGCCTCAGAAATCCCACAGAGGTCCTGTCTAATTACAGTAGGCAACTCTTCTTTTTTTTGCTGAGACAAAAGAAGCAGGAATCATATGTTTTTTATCACTTCCCGGGATCTTAATGCCTTTGTAAGTAGGGTTTTAAATCCAAAGCTGTTGGATATTGACTTTCCTCCCAATCAGTTCTCTAATGAAACCAAGGCCTCGTTCAAAAGATTCACTCAAAATATACGAGGTTATGTTTTTCTTTTTCTTACTCCCAGCAACACTCACACACACCTTCCTCATAGCGTACAGTATCTACCAACACCCTTCAGGCTTTCTTGATGCAACTGCCTCACGGCTGGGAAAATGTTCGACAGGATCTGAAATGGGTTTGAGTGGTAAATTGAATTAGAGTAGGATGCAGAATATGCCAGAATGGCAGGTGTACAGCCGTCTCTGTGTGGACAGCCTCGATTGGCAGCATCTGTGACAGCCAGCGTTGCTCATTCTGGCTGCTGCTCCGTACTAAGTGCCTCCAGTCAACATCTCTCTGACCGGTGTAGATCAGCATGACCAAAAAATACATTAATGGACAGCCAGATTAACTGAGCCAGATACACACTTACAATTATAATTGACTTTTCAAAAATATATACTGAATATCAGCCCAATGTAAGCACTCATTCATTTCATATATAAAGGTGAAACACATTCTCATCCCAACTCATTATGCTTCATTATTATGCTGCTTTGTCACACCTCTTGACATTTATTTATGGCATCAAAACCACTATAGCAAAACCACGTAGTGAGGTTTAGGAAGGAAATACATGGCTCAGCTTAGAACTACTACGTTTGTACAGTGAAAATGACACTGATCGTTGTGAACACAGGGAACGAACAAACAGCTGACTGTGATGAGAAAGTGAAATTTAACTTACAAGAATGCACAAGTCTCCTGGATGAAAGCCTTGTGTTTTTATACCCAACTACTTCCTGTCCTACCATCCCTTTCGAGTTTACGTTATAGTCAGTGGAACGTTTTATTCCAGCGCTAAAAGGTGCCTTGTGCAGCAGTACCAAAACCCAGACGGCCATGACAAAGACTGAGTGTTTAAATCTGTGGGAATGAGAATGGGCTGGTAAACTCAGCCAGTCACCTGCCTTGTCAGCAGAGAGCAGGACAACAACACAACTTATCTGATGTGACTTTTTCAGTAGTTGTATATTGCAAATTTAAAATGGACAGTTGACAACTGCCTCTCAAAGTTTATCAGATCAGTAGATATATAAAGAAAACTGGATACAGCATGGAGGCAGGGCCCTGTTCGTTCCTATGAAAGCTGCTCAGTAGCACAAAATGCAAAAAAGTTTGACTTGTGAGTTTATTACTGCCCAGATCTTCTGGCAATCTTCCACATCCACTGGGCCCATAGAGCAGGCACACTACTTTCCTTTAACTCAGCAAGGAATGCATTTTATAACTTTTAGGACCTAATGATTTAAATAAGGACTATTCAGGTGTCCATACTGGGAAGTTGATTTTCCTAAAAAGAAATGACTCATTTACAGTCATCTGTTTCCCAATGTAAGTCTATGGGAAAATATATATAGATATTTTTGGGCCCAATGGCATCACATAACGGACCCGGAAGTTGTCGTACCACAGTTTGCCACATAATTTGGTCAAATTAGCTTCAAAGTCCGGCGCTCTTCCTTGGGGCTTGATTAGATAACTGTAAGGTTCATTTGAAAATGTAATGATTGTGCAACACTTGTGTTTTACTTCATGTGTTTTCCACATGGTTCCAAATGTATTCAGTGATTTAAATAGGCCTGGTGTTTTGCTCGCTGGGTAGGTGGTGGTAAAAACGGTGAAGTCATCTTACTGAGAGAATCAGAGCCACAAAAATAAAAACTATCCATGAAAAATAGTGAGAGCAAGATATCTAAAATGGCCTATGGAGGAGATTGACACAGCTCTACAGGTTGTTGTAAGTCGACTCTCACTTGTCATACTGAGTACTCAAACCCAACTGAATGACAGGCTAACATAACTCGATAAGACTGGCAAGCACATTCACTCACACTCACTCCTGCTCCAGTTCCCCCTAAACCTCTTGCAGCCCAATTAAAACTCAGTTAAATCCCATGAAAACATGTTAAAAACCCTTTAACAGGACTAACACCATTGCTGTATCCCCTACTTCTATATGTGAAATCCCAAATTTGTTCATTTTCACTAGCCAGCTATCTCAACCAAATTATATTTTGATGATATTAAAAAACCAAACTGTTAAATTTCCAAATGAGACATCTGGATAGATACAGCAAAAAGCTTTTAGCGTTACCTACAGCACATTCAGAACAGAGACCCATCAACAAAGCTGATGTCAGTGTGAACATCAGTTCCAACAATGTGTATTTGGGCTGACACCATTTTTGTTTGTGCATGTCTCTATCTTGGACGACAAAAGAAAGTGAGAAGCAATGTGTGAGAGCTATGTGAAGAAAAGACAGATGTCTGTCGTAAAGGCTGAGTCAACCGTAGGAACTGCTAAAGAAATGAATTTGTTTGCTTGTCTTTTTTTCCACTTTGGCGATTCTCCTTATGAATCACTGGTTATTGGTTTGTATTAAGTATGGAGAGTTGTAACTCCAGACTACAGCAAGTCTCTTGTATCTGACTAACAGAATATGTCTCTGTGGGATCAAATGACACAGATTTAAGATATCAGATCAGGGGTCACAACATGGCCCAAGGAAGGAGGAGAAATTTAATGAATGCATATCTAATCAAACACGTTCACTTGTAATTTACAAAAGTAAAAGCCGTCAGGCCAGATAAGGGCGTGGATGATCCAGGCTGGGGTGAACGAGGACAGCCACAATCCAATTCAGCCAAGGGACCACGTACAATTGAGAACACAGGCTGCAGAGCTGAAGCACATTGATCCCACATCTGAGAGCCGAAAAGTCAAAGATAGACACGGAGAGTTTGTTTAGTATCCGAGCTGAACAACAGAAGTTTCAGTTGGCTTTGGATTGTGTTTTGTCCTTTCCAGAGAAATGCATTCAAGTGCTTGTTTGCAATTTTTCAGGTATTGTTGAAAACATGGAGCTTGAATTTCTGACCAGAGGACAGCATCTTTTTGTGCTCTCTCAGCCCTTAAAACAAAGCTCCAATAGTTAGCCATCTAATGTTATTGCCATTTCAAATGGACAAAGCAAATCTTTCTCACATTGTGGGAAGTACCATTGAATGATGAAGCATATCCTATCGAGTCATACTTGCTGTACGCTCCCTTGATCTGCCACAATTTATTGTGCCATAGATCCCCAACTAATTTATCATAGACCATCGTGTCGGCTTATCATTGCGGTCCAAGCATACCCGCACCATATTGTGTGAAGTAGGCCATATATGCTCGGGGAATTCTCTCAATCCGCTTACCAGAGGTCTGTACCAGTTAAGTTATCCTCAGTGTGGAGCATATGCTGGCTTGTTCTCTCCGTGATGCTGCAGTGTGAGAGGCACATCTGGCAATTCAGTCATCCCAACATTGATTTGTCTTGCAATATGGTGTTCAAGGATTGGTTAGGGCTGTGTCTTGTTGTTAATGTCGTCTCTGACATTTCCATTGTTATTTGGCCTCATTTTCATTTGGTTGCCAGTTCTGAATTTGTTAGGAAGTCAGTCATGTTGCCAAGATAAGATAGGGCACTAAGTGTAGGTGAAAGAACTTGAAAGTGTTTTTTAAGTAATGTTTTAAAGCTATATACTTTTTTCCTCTTAATGCCAGGAGGTGCCACGAGGCAAAATGTCAATCACCTAATTAGCCTTACTCAAAGTAGGATGCTGATATCTCCTCTTCAAAGAGCTGTTGGGATCTGAAGAGCCAACTACTTAACTGGACTTTTTTTAGGTCATTCCATCAGACGGGGTTTTAAGAGATATCATAGTGACCGCCATCCCCAAATTTTAGAGCTAAGTGCTCAGGTTTCTGGGTTGATTATCCCAAGTTTCAGTGTGCTTCTTGGGGAAGTGTGCTCTCAGTGATGGGGTCGTTTTGTGTGGGTGGTCGGATGAAATTATACTGTTGCCATGTGTGAGGGATGCTCTGTTCCTGCCCGCCTTCTGTGGAAGATATGGGAGGTGTCTCACAGTCAAGCGCTTTAATTAGCTCTCACAAATGATATATATTCAACATCCCCATTGTCATTGTCACTGTTAGCTGCAGATGACTCACTGTATCATTTTGAGGGACCAGCCGATGCAATATCTGCTAACCTTTTCTCTATAATCACTGCTTTGTAGCTGAATGCCATAAGCTTAATTTGAACATGGGGGGGAGGCCACTTACAGCAAAAAGCTGACAATTAAAGATTCAACTTTGGGGCACCTCTAACTCCCTCTTCTCAAGATACAATATCTCAGGAATAGTTTCAAAAATGGTTGGGCCACTGGATGAATCATTTATGAATTAATGGTGGACTATATCTGTGTGTGACAGAAATTTCCTCTCTGAATTTAAGTGAAAATTATATTCTTAAAATTGCTCTCAAGACAGACATTAGAAGTCACTACTGCTATTAAAAGCTTTGTGTATACTTTACTGCAGTGGCTTCAGTATTCCAGTGTGCTGCTTCTTGCTTGAGTGTATTTTATCTCCTGTAGTATGCAAAAAAAATATGCTTTGTAATTTATTTAGACTATTTCCCAGAGCTTTCTTAAATGTGCACTGGTTTTGTCCCTGTTGAGTGCCTTCTGTACCATTGCTTTTTCCTACTGGGAATGCAACACTATATCTTGTTCAGCAGTTTTTTGTCCAGATTGTGAGGACTCGTACTGTAATTTATTTCTGATTTTGGCTCCTGTGACATCCCAAGTTAGGGAAGACTTGTGTTGCATGTCATCCACCTTTCTCTCTCCAGGTTCTTCCCACTGTCCCATGGCAAACTGTTCAATAAATGCCCAAAAGCTTCCCAAAATATGCATATTGTAATGCATTGAAAATGTATGTGTAACCTCATCACTTCTTTATAAACATAAAAAGGCCATTTTCAATGATGATCACAGACCTGGGACATATGCTGGCACTGAAACCTAGCTGGGACCAAAAGTTTGCTCTGGCATAAGCAGGAGGTCTGGATGCTGCCTCAGCTGAACTTCTTACAGCGGCTGGCTTTTTTCAGGGTGGCTTTACACTGCTCCCTCTCCTTGCACTCTAGGGAATGGCTGCCACCTTCAAGTGCAGCAAATCCTCAGACGTAAGTGTGTTAAGCCCCGTGTGCTTTGCAGAGGGTTGAAATGATGACAGACTACCCCTATGAAGAATGATGGCTCCTTCAAGAGGCAGCTGTCCTATTTTAAGCAGGCGACACACACCACATTGTGCCGTCTGACTCGGCCTTTCCCTCCTTCTGTCTTCTTTTGTTCTTTTTTCTCTTTCCCTCTATCTCCATCTCTGGCATGGCGAGGAAGGACCTTTGAGATTGGGGTAAATAAAAGTCACAGGATGTGAGCAGAGCCTCAAAGTCTATGAGAATATAATGTGTAGTCCCCCTCAAACATCTTCAAGGATGGAAATGTTATTGATGCATGTTAAGTCCTCTGGTGGTTTCACTCAAAGGACATTTGGGGCCTTTCATCCCTGACATGAAGGTGGAGGGAAACATTATTGAGGCTCCGCAACATGACAGAGGTTTCTCCTTTCAGTGGGAAGATTGAAAGGAAGGAGTCATCTTTCTCCACCCTTTGAGAGAGAAGCCTCATAATTGGCTGAAATAGCTGCTCTTTTCCACATGCCTACTTCTTGAAGTAATTGGTATTTCTGAAGTATTTATGGTCCATCTTTGCTGGTGTCATCTCCACACAGAGAGGAAGAGAAGCTTTTTCCCTTTTCTTCCTTAGCCTGGAATAAAAGTGTCGCTTTTTGTTTTGCCCATACATATTCATAAATTCAGCAGAGTCATGCATTGTTGCACTTATATAACAGCCTGAGCAGGACTCAGGGGTTGTTATTAATGTGTGGTTCCACACCAGGCTGCCATCCCATCTGTGATGGTGACTTGAGGGATGTAGACACCGCTTCTGCTAGTAAAAAAAAAAAAAAAATCATACAATTAAACCATACAAAGATTAAAAATTAATTAACTATTGCTTATGGATCTGTCCAACAAGGATGACATGGTAGCTGCCACTGTATGCGGAGCTGCTTTTAGCCATCTAGCGGTGTGGCTCATGGGATGGCATCGTCAGTCAGTTCATCACGTTGTTCCAGATAATAACATTATACAGACATCTGTGGCCAAACAGTGGATGAATCTTCATCACTTTGATGACTTTTTTTTCCCTTGCGTCACCATGAAATTGGCACTTTTAGTTAAAAGTCAAATTATTGGGTAGATTTCTATGGAGTCTGGTGCAGATTCTGGTGCCTAAAAGCTTTATTCATCTACTGATGTTTCATTTAGCTTCACCAGGAGGTTATTTTTTCACTTTTGCAGTGAAATATCTCAAAATAGTCTATGTATTGCAATAGACTGTATATTAAATGTGGACGTAGTCATCGAGTCCCATTGCTTTGTGGACTGCTGTTAAAGCCTCGAGTTCTGCATTTTAGCTGTCGCCATCTAGTTTTTTTTAAACCAGAAGTGACAAGTGACGGTGGAGCTATGTACGTACGCTGAATAAAACATTTTTGGATGACCTGAATGTTATAGTTAACTTTTATGAACTGAAAACACACTGTGAAAGGGTTTAAGTTTGGTTAAGATGTAAATGTGAACAACAGCCGTGGTAGCGACCTGTCAATCACAAGGCAGCCCCACCCTAAAACATCTCCTGCTTTATGGTCTATTTGACTATAAATGGGACCATAATTTACTAAATGAACATCATGCTGTATTGAAGAAGACTTGAAGCTAGTGATTGAGACCATAAAGACATGTTTACAATGATTACTGAGGTAATAAATCAGGTGAGAAGTAGGCTCATTTTCTCATTGACTTCTATACAATCAGACTTCTTCTTGCAACAGAGGAGTCGCCCCCTGCTGGCTGTTAGAAATAATTAAAGTTCAAGGCACATCAGCATTGGCTTCAACATACTTTGGTTTAGACATTCTTGGTACCCAGATGTAACATAAACTATGTTTCATCCAGCACCATCAGCAGAACGAACTGTTTCACGAACCTTCAGATGCATTTCCATTAAATTCTGTTGGTCATTTTTACTTACATTTACTTTTACTGACGAATGCAGTATGTACTGCATACTGTGTTCCTCAGTAGTATGCAGTATGCAACAGCTGAAGCAATATACCGTATTTTGCAGTATGCTAAACCACTACTATTGGGATATAATCAAAAAATACAACTTTGATTTTGTTGTTTATGTTATGTTTGTTTACTTTATAAGATGCTGTAGGTTTAAACTGTTTATTCTAACAGCTCATCAAGGGGAGACAGGAAAACACTGATCCACAACATTTACTTTTTCAGTTACAGAAACAAAATAGTGGGCTGATCTCCCTCCAGATATTAGAGTGATGTTAAAAAGGGTCATGTTTAGAGATCTCTGCCACGTAACAGGAAGCTCTCTCCCCTCTCCTCTTCCTTCGGCACCCTGCAGCCGGTCTGTAAGCGTCGGCTTAGGCCATAGTAGGCGAGGCAGACTGGTCTGATGCATATTGAGGATTTTCTCTTAAACAGTCCAACATCCAGATATTTTTGGCAAACTGCAGATTTTGCTTTTGTTCGCATACTACATGCTACATTTTTGCCAAATCAGTAAGTACTACTAGTATAGTACGCAGTTTTGACAACAGCCTTACTCTCCTACAATAGAATCCTCCACTTGTCATATCGATGAAAAATACATGAGCTCATTAATGTGGAGAGTTTCATAAGTTAGCGCTAATGTTTTTGGCAAGCTGGACAGTATGACAGCAAAGACAAGCACGCAATGCAAAATGAGAGTATCCCATCTTTGTCAGGATTTGGTGGGAACAAAACTGTGTGTACTTTGTGAGCTGCGTGTTTCTCTTTGTTCTGGTGCTTATACAGTTCAGGCTTATCTTCCTGCTTTCCTACCTCTTTTTTTATTATTCTGTTTATCCTACTGTACAGCTATATCCACATTCTGAGTGACTGAGCTAATTGTTCCTGCTCATGCATTCTCTGCAGATTCAATTATACGCCACTCTGGGCATCCTGAAAAAAATGAGGGTGGGAAAAGATGGGATGTGTGCTGAAAGTGTGGGAGAGTGAAATATGAAAAGGTAAAAAGCAAAAAGGGGCTTGAGAAGGTCGTAGATAAAAGAGGGGAACGTTGAGAGTGGAGAAAAAATGGAGGATGAAGAAGTAGTAGAAGCAGGAGGGATAAATTAGAGAGGGGAGTAAGAGCAATCCCAAGAGTCATATATTTATGTAAGGGGAAAATCAGCTCACTGGAGTGTACGCTGTAATGGCACCCCTCTGTATAATGATTGCCGCTGACCTCCCAAATAAGAGGATTAGTTTGTGCCTGAGCTGGCCAGAAATAATGGACCTCACCTTACCTTAGCCAAAGTTTGACACAGCAGAAAATAGGTAGAGAAATAACAATACCTCGGCAGCAGGAGGTTTGCCTGAACCTCATTCATCTGCATCACCATTGTGTCAAATTGGACATGCATTCCTGCATATCGACCGGGTACATGAACAGATAGCATAAACATACTGGACCCATGTGGACTGTAGTAGAATCATGGAAATAAGGTGCTGTCGACTGTAACATGTTTCAGTATCTTTTTTTTTTATTTCCTTCAATAAGAAGCAGTGCAATGAGTTTCCTTTGCTGTTATTTATATGCAATGTTGTCTACAGGAAATGAGCTCTCGTTATTGTGGTTTTCAGTCAGGCAGTGAGAGGGCAAGTCTTCTGCTCGGAAGAATATTGTGGCTCAGCAGTGAATGTTGTGGCTAATGTCTTACTGCAGGGCACGCTCTCCTTTTGTGTGCTCTGAACCAGCAGGATTAAAGCATCCATCTTGCTTTGCCGCTTCCTCTAATGGTATTAGGAAAAGGGTGGATAGGTTTCAGTATTCCGTTAAGGAATATCTGATATGGGGACTGACTGATTCAATTAAGTCAAAAGCAAGGTGGGAGGGAATGAGTAGCCTGCTGGTGTAATAGCCTCTGAGCTGCATCGCTCAAAGTGGGGCATTTTAATCTGGAAGACTCCTGCATTACCTCCTCCCACCCACAAAAACATATATTATACACTCATTACCAAAAGGACTGTAAAGGGTCAGCTTGCAATTTCTGCTTCAGTGCAGATCTCGGTCATCCAGTGTTGTGAATAACAACACGACATCCGTCTCTTGTGCAGTGTATGCTGGGATGGGCTCTGACCCCATGTGATCCAGAACAGGATAAGCAGGTATACTGTAGATAATAGACAGATGGATGGACTTTGAAAGTTATCTAGTAAACATTAAAGTACACTGCTCATTTCAAGAAGTAAGGTGAGCTGTCAGTTAATGTTGAAGTGGTGCTATTAAGTACATACCCAAAATATTTGAGTTTCCTGTGCTGAGTTTCAATAGCCATTTCAGGACAATTTCAGTCCAAATTCAATTGCAGATTTTATTGGAAAAGTACTAAAAAAATGTATAAATTATATTTGTATTATGTTTTCTGCCTTGAACTATATGACGTTCAGGCTGACTTCATACACCGTTCGTACCTATACCTACGAAAAACACTGTTATTTGAATATATCCCACAAAATCAATACATATTTAATCCACATAACTGTGAACCAGGACAGCAACAAATGCATCATAGGGAGGAGGTTGGAGTGGATGGATAGGTCCAAAAACAGCAAGCTTTCGCCCAGGAAACTAGTGTTTTTGTCCCATGTGAAACCAGTAACAAGTAACATCATTTTTGTAGTTATTTTAACCCAAACTATGATCTTTTCATATTTATTTTTGAAAAGTCTATATGCATATAATGAGAAGAATGCAAAAAAAAGAGGAATAACTTTACATGAAATATCAAACTGTTGCATGAGGGTATATTGTGAGGTTGGCTTTTTAAAATGTCTTTGGTTTAATTATTATACAAAAGTGTTTCAGTGGTGGAACCAAATCAAATGTTTTAAATTCATAGGGGACACAAGTCCTGTTCAACTGTAGTATATGAAGATATTTAGATGTACCACTAGTGTGTACTATGCAGTAGACGATGAAAGACATATAACTAAGCACATAAAACATCATTCAGTATCAAACCGCTCAATGTCTACTCTTATTAGCATTTCATATAAAAACGCTCCAATCACATTCATTTTGAAAAAAAAAGCAAACTCTCAAATCATTAAACTACAACTTGTTGGATGGATATCAAAACAATGCCTCAAAAACATATCAAATAATAGCCTGCCTTATGGTGGCATATGGGAAATATGTGATGCTGTGAACATATTTTTCAGTGTGTTTTTCACATTCACAGTTTGCAGGGTGTGAACAAGCTACATGTGAAGCGAAAACAGCCATTACTGTTATATTGTTATAGTGTAGGTCTACAAAATAATAGAGAGAACAAAGCTATTTTTTTCACAGAGTGGAAAGTGACAGTAGCATTTATGAACTCCACACAACAACAACGTCGTGTTTGTGTCTACTTTGTCACACCTTGTCTAAGCACATGAATGTGAGCACTTCAGCACTCGAAAATGGCTTTTCTCCAACCCACAGGTAACAGCTCTCTTACCTTATCCATACCACAACTCCAGACATTTACAGTTTAATATTCACAACTGCCAAAATAACAATTGCTCTTTGCCACCAACAAGCTTACTTGTTTTACAGACATGTGTTGAATGATGAGCTAAAACAAAGGAGTCCTGAATTAGATCAGTAGTGTTTTCATGAAATCAGAGTTTACCTGCCACCTTCAGCTCTGTTACACTCAAATGCCTCTAAATGGATTTCTAATGTATTACGCTTTAGGCTTTCATATAGTGTGTTGGGGAGGGGGTAGAAAACCCAAATCAGTTTCTTGACTTCTTCTACTTCATACAGTTGAGTGGTCAGGTTATCACACTGTCGTTTGGTGTCTTCACGCCACAAAGTCCCAATGCTGTCTGGAGCCATTTGGTTTCCATTACCACAAATCCATTCCACTCATTTAAAATTAATGGCTGTGGACCTTCCCTGACCCCTGAGGTAAGCCCAGCCAAGTCTTTCTCTTTTAGACACCTCAGGGATTAAGTTCTCCTCTCCTTATCTGTTCTATCATGGAGTAGATGGTATAGTAATACTTGGGTGGTCATTGGATTTTTCAGCCTTGTCTCCTAAAAATGACATTAACTTGCAACTAAACTGCATTGTGAATAATGTTTTGAGGGAAATGTATTTTGTAGATTGGGATTGATTTAAAACCCAAAGACAGGACTTTCACCCAGGAGACTGCTGCTTGTGTCCTGTGTGAAACTAACAGTCAGCATTCACTAAATAGCTTAATTACAGCTATAACAGTCATTTTAAGTGAAATCATGTTTTTTTTTTTTTGTTTTTTTTTTTGTTTTTTTTACTAACCAAGTGGTTTTCTTGAGTTTTCTCACACATTCACTCATCGTCAACCACTTACCCGGGGTCGGGTCGCGGGGGCAACAGCTCCAGCAGAAGACCCCAGACGTCCCTTTTCCAGGCCACAGTAACCAGCTCTGACTGGGGGATCCCGAGGTGTTCCCAGGCCAGTGTGGAGATATAATCTCTCCACCTAGACCTGGGTCTTCCCCGGGGCCTCCTCCTAGCTGGTTGTGCCTGGAGCATGCTCCCCAGGGGGGGCATCCTTACCAGCTGCCCGAACCACCTCAACTAGCTCCTTTCAATGCAAAGGAGCAGTGGCTCTACTCCGAGTCCCTCATGGATGGCTGAGCCTCTCATCCTGTTATAATATATAATATAACCCATTTTGACCACTTGTACTCGTGACTCAGTCATGACAATAAGTGATGATTGACCGGTAAATTTAAGTAAGTTTTCTCTTTTGCTTTCATTTACAGTGTTAAACAGATGTTTAAAACTGTGACTGTAGTCCAGAAGAAAATGCACTTCCCTACTTTCCTACTGTGGCACTCTCCCTCGTGGTTTCAACTGAAACACTTTATTTGTTGACACCGCCTGCTTTCACCAAATGGTTGTGGTTGCATTGTTGCTTTTAGTGTTTCATGTGTACAGTACACCATGTAGTCTGTACTGCAATGCAAACACATCCACATAAATATGCTACACTGAGCGTTCTGGTGATGTAGAATAAAAAGTGAGAAAAACTGCTTATTGGTGGGGAGGTGTCCAGCAAACACAGGACTTTCACCTAACCTGTTTTTGTGTCCTAAGTTGTAACTGAAATATTTTGAAGCTACTTTAGTGAGTGTTGTGTTGTGTCT
Source organism: Pterois miles (assembly GCA_947000775.1). Classification (NCBI taxonomy): domain Eukaryota; kingdom Metazoa; phylum Chordata; class Actinopteri; order Perciformes; family Scorpaenidae; genus Pterois; species Pterois miles. The sequence goes on along the minus strand of CAMQGK010000052.1, from coordinate 32,260,890 downwards.
CTGTATCTATTTTACTTAGGTTTTGTACTTATTTTAGGGCCAAACATGATGTTTTTCCTTAACCTAACTAAGATGTTTTGTTGCCTAAATATAGCCATGACATTTCATGGTAACAACGTGGTGTGAAAAGCCTAAAATATGTTATCATGACACACAAAAGCCCTTAAAATGTCTGTTGGCTATTTATCCGGCTTCCCATCCGATCAAGTTGGCTGACAATAAGAAAAATACAGAAAAACCTTATCCTTGGATTCCAATTCTAGGCAACTGACTAAGTAAAATGAGGGTTAACATAGCTGGAGGGAACAATGGAAAGCTCCAGTTTTTTTCAACAGTGTTATAATTATATCAAATCACTCTCAGTGTGAATAACCTGCAATATATCATTTTCACTTTTATGGCAGCTGGATGGAAATTTAGACAATAGAGGCTGTCATGAAGTGAATTTGAGCATCAGCATTTGTCCTACATTTCTAGTGCTAAGTGTACACAATCTAACAGATGGTACTGTAAACACACACTTCAGAATGTAGAAATTCACTCATAAAAGGTCCCCGATGCATAATGTTACACTGTTATAAGCTGAGCTGTATTACTTTTGCTCATTTCTCTGGCTGCTCATCCACCATGAAAATGCAGGCCTATCTGTTCAAAGTCATGAGATGCACAAGGCAGCACATTCAGCCACCACCCATGAGTCGGTGAATGGTGAAGGGGTGAGGATTGGGGGTGTTGGGACATTACCCTGGGCTCCTTTTTTCCCTGCACCCTGAGGACACAGCCATTGGTGGTGGAGGGAGGGAGGGAGGGAGGTTTTGCTGGCTTATCAGCAGGACAGCACCCAGCGCTCTAATCGCTGGGTCCCAGAGACAGCCGGAGGTAAAGGGAGAGTGGATGGGTGAGCAACATCCAAGCAGAGAAAAAATTGGGAAGCAGAGAAGGGAGAAAAAAGGCAATGTTTATACCTTGTAGGTTTCATCGAATGACAGCTGCTTTACAGTTCAGTGCATAACTGAGTAGAAATCCTTTTGGTGAGAAAAGACAAGTGCAGATTCTGTCCCATGGCACATTGTTGGTGATGAAATGTAGAGACTTCGCAGTTGCATCACAAGTTTCTTAGCAACCACAGCAGGTGCCATCTTGAAAGCATCCTTAAGAAGAGGCGACATGCAAAAAGATGTGAAAAGATAGACGTAGGTCAGTTCATAGAAGTGTCCCTCCCTGAAGTCCTCCTCACTATGCAGACTTTGTCTCCATACGAACGTTACCTGGCTTTGTCCTTTGCTCATTTTCAAAGTTGAATTGAATCTCTAAAATCCCAGAAAGTCAGACAGAGGCCAAATGATGGGAATGCAGATTGATAGTTTATTTCTCTAAATGCATTCACTGTCTGTGACATATTCTATAGATGTGTAGACATCAAAACTGTAGTTTTGTTGCTGGTATGACGTCAATATACTGTCAATCACTTCTACCGTATGTTGCTGCTATGTTAACACGGGCGGCCAAGTAAAAAACAACAGGTAACACAGCTGCCACGTGCTCCTCACGCGTCTGGTTTGGCCCTGGCTTAAGCGTTTGTGTTGCCTAAACCTAAATTCCTGTGAAAATGAAAGTTTATTTTGAAATGACACTATGCATGTAATGGGCATATGTTGACACGCCATCCCTGGTCCATCTAAAAGTAATGCGAGGGTGGTAATCCCTGCATCGAGAGGTGAATTCAAGTCTTCTGGTTGAAAGTTTTGTGTCTGTTTGATCCATCCACCTCGCCTCCAGCCCGCCTTTAGCACACTGTCACTCTCTTAATGTTACGTCCCTGTCTCTGACAATCACATCGCTCTGTGGGCGGGTTGACACTGGAGTTAGGTGAAAGTTCAGTGTGTTGTATACAGTCGCTAAAGGGTGCCTCTGTTTGTTGGTATCCAGTGCCAAGGGGCAGCAGTACTTAACTAGGTTGAGACCAAGTTGATTAAACAGCTTTATTCATCCAAAGAAAAACACTTTAAGCACAGTCCTCCAACAGCGTTATGGAGGACACATATTTTTTCTAGTTTACCTTTGAAACTGTGAAGCATTGCAGGTCAAGCAGTTTGAGTCCCTACTGGCAGCATATTCTGTAAACTCTCCATGAATTTGTAATACAATAAGGAAGTGCTACAGGCAGTAAATAATAGATTCATATTTTATCAGAAAAGCTTCGACGCAGCCAGAATCCAGGTATGGTTGTAACCCCAGAGCTCATTGTGATAGAGCACATAGTGTTCCATTCTCCACACTTGATTTACTGCTGTGGCTGGTTTAAAAGAAAGACAATAGGATTGGTGCTATTGATAATTAGTTTTTAATGTGCCACACTCATCATGTCCAATTTCATGCCCCTTAGGCAGCTGATCACAGATTTAATCAACACATTATTGCTTGCTATACTTAAACTGACTGGAGGCAGGGCTTCTCTCTGTGCATGTGTATGTGTGTGTCTGTGTGTGTGTCAAGGGGAAACAGTGTGTTTGTGTGATCGCCGAGCGAGGGAGGGTTGTCAGCATGTGCATCCATCCCAGCGACGTCCTTCTCTGATAGACATTGAATGTGTGTTCCAGGCCATTAACCAAGAGCTACGTTTGAAGATGACGTGCTTGGAAGCGCGTTGTCGTGCTGTGTCGAAGGGAACCCATTGTTATTATTGTGTTTCTATGTAGCAAAGAGGCGAGTGTCCGGGCCTCGCTCGCCTGATGAATACAGATGAAAGCAGGGCTGTTATGTCTGGGTTTTTTAGACCGCTGTCATAACACCTGGGAGTTTTTGTTGTTGTTGTTGTTGTTGTTGCTGTTGTTTCTATGTGAGGTTGGCTCAGTTTCTAATTTTTTTTTTTTTTTTTAATTATTTTTTTACTATTATAAAAATGCTCAATGTTTCAGCGGTGGGACCAAATCAAATGAAATATTGTTTTACATTCATAGACAGTAAAGGTCCTGTTCCATTGCAGCATAGCAATATATTTTAATACACTTGTCTGTATTATTCAGTAAAAGATCTCCTGCCCTATTGCTTTTTTCTTTTGTTTAGGAAAAGTGATTTTGGTTTGACTGTCCATTCATCTGTCTGACAAGACATCCTACCAACTGTCATTTAATTTTGTGTGGATATTATTATTCTATTCATAACAGCGGGAGCATCAAATGGTGTGTTAATTTGTGCCCAATGCTCTAACCTTATAGTACATAATAATATTTATAGATCTAAAACTTACAAGACTTAAAATACATTATTCAAAAGACTCAAATTAATAGGAAATATAGTTTCAGCAGTAACCAACTATGAGCCTTTACTGCGTTTCCTTTAATTTATGGTTGTATGTGTTGGTCTGTAAAAGGTGCTGGGCGTTTATAAAGGACAGCTTGGGTAATAACTTTCCCTTTCACATTTACCTTTTCTTCCATAAGACTTTGGATAACCTGGACGTTTGCTCACAGCATCCGATGGCTTATGATTTCAAATGTGTTTGATTGAATTTTCCGTTTAACAAAAACAAGACAGGAAAGGATAACAACACTTTTTTTAAAATGTAACTGCTCAGCTCAGCACAGACAAACAAAGCCAAATCGCTCCCTACAGGCACATCTGTCAAATACTGCACATCATCTTGACGCAATTATCACCATATCACCACATCAGCTACTGGAAGTGGGCTTTAGCACCTCATATACATCATATAAAAAGCTCTAGTTAGAGTGGCAGACACATTACCAGTTATCATATTCAAGGAAGAGTTTCCACATTTTGTTAAAGTAAGCTGATTTGCAGTGTGTTGTGAAATATGCTGCATAATTATCCTTTAGGCTACCAACCAGAGATCACTGGGGCTTTACAGGAAATCCACTGAAGATATTTTTCATGGCACACAATATCAACATATTAAACAATTTGCTGTGATATACATTATTATTAATGTATATACTAGGGAGACCAAGAGTTCAGTACAAGAGTTCATTTGATAGCTTTCAAAAAAGTCATTCCTCTTTTTAAATTTGTTTTTCAACAAATGTCCAGCAGCACACGTTAATTTCCACTTGTTACATACATACATACAGTCTTTTCAAAATAAACTTCTGTCTTCACAGGAAGCAACTTGATTAGGTTTAGGGAAAGACTGTGGTTTGACTTAACGTAACTCCAGAAGTGCTGCTGCACACCGAACTCAAACACTGGTCTCCAAAGTGAAAGTTTTTAGTTTTTAGTTTTTAGTTAGTTGTTTTTTGACTCACCTATCCACCCTGACCTCCTCCCACACAACATTTATCACTGTTTATACTTCCTTTTTCGCAATTATGTCAATTATGAATTGATTTTGTGAGATATATACAAATTACAATGCATTACACCAATGGTGTATGAGCTCAGTTATCTGACTGTTTTTTATATTTTTTCAGTATTTCCATGTTTCTACTTCATATGTCGAGCAGAATAGGGATGATGGCCAAAGATAGAAAAATAAAACACAATTTAGCTAGCTAGTAGTGTAAAATAAGATAAGATAAGATATTACTTTATTAGTCCCACAGTGGAGAAATTCACAATAAATCTATTATAATAATAATAATAATAATAAAAATGATATTTTACTTAAGCTCATGAGGTGTAAAAATCTGTCTTTTTTATTTTGGTTTTGATCAGTTTGAACAAATCCATCTTTCTATGTTTCTTTTTTTAATATATTTTAACTCTAATCACTTACATTTTTGCTCTTTGCTGCTGCCGGTTTCGTGCCTGCAGTACGTCACAGGTTAATCGTGACCAGTGCTCACAACAAAGAGACTATAATAAGTGTTCAGGCTAGTGCAGAGTGAGTGTAGAGGAAGAGGCAGAAAATGGGACAACTGGAGCCAGAAAGAGTCTGGCTGTGTTTATGTGGAGCTGCTTAGCTCCCTGGCTGTGAGTGAAATGTAGAGAGAGACGTTGGGAGGTAGTGGAGGCCTTCATTAAATGCAGCTCAGGCCCTGGTGAAAACCCTGGTTAATGTCCCTATCATCTCTGGAGTGGTCCAACGTCTACCTCTCTGTCCAAATGACTCATGTTTAATGCATCTGTGCAGTCCTTGTCATTTAACCCCACCTCTGGAGGTTGTAGGTCGGGGTGGAATAGCGAAGTCTCCCACAAGACCCGTAAGGGGCAAAGCGACCATGCAGTTATTCTTCACCTGCTCTCCATTTACTTAACATGGGGAGAGCTGCTCCATGTCTCGCCTATTGCTGTGTAATCTCCCCAAAGCAAACCCCCCTCACCCCATCACACTGCATGAACCTGGACCCCAGGGTGGTCTGGGTTGACTATGCAGCTCTCTGAAGCACTTTGTTATTCAGCTTCCCATGTGTTGCAGCTGAATGCTTAAGCAGCAGACAACTGATGCTATCTAGAAAGACTTTATGACTTACTCTTTAGTCTTCAGCTGAGCTCTCCAGTTTCTAGTTCTAGTAAAGGCTTTTCAGTGAGATCTAAGGCTACTATATTTATAACAAAAGTTGCTTTTAAGCCAAACCATGATTATTTTTTTTAATTAAACCTAAACAGGTATTTTTAAATTTATTTATTTTTTTTTTTTCAATTTACAGCCTAAAACAGCCACCGTATTTTAGGAGAAGATATATTTCCCTCAAAACCTAATGGAGAATGCAGTTTTGTAGGAAACAGGGTAGGGATTTTCTACTTCTCTCTTCAGCATCAACTCAGTACAGATCTTTGCAATTCCTATCTCTATTTGAAGCAATTCAGTAATTTTCAAGTGATGGTGTTAAAGGAAAAGGTTGGTGCTATTCTATGTTTTTAATTTGGGCAGCCCACGAAAAGACGAAAACCAACAATGTGTTCGTCCCAATTTCCCTACAGTCTGCTGTAGTCATTTTAAGCCAAAACTTGATGTTTATTACTTAACCTAACCAAGTAGTTTTGTTACCTAAACACAGAATAGTTGTATTGCTTTTTTTTCTGTGTTTGTGTGTGATTTGTTTAAATTTACAATGTCAGCCGCATGTTTAAAACCAACATTGTCTCAAAGGAAAGTGTATGAATGTCACGGCTTCACACGGACGCATTTTAGGCTTTTTGCAGGTCATTTGTATAGATCACTTTTTGTTTCTTATTTGTACACCACGCAACAAAACTAGATAATATTCATAGTTAGGTTGAGGCAAATAAGTACGAAAAATATGTATGTAAACTATGGAAAATATGTATGTAAACTAAGTAAAATATGTAGATATACAAAGTAAAATATGTAGGTAAACTAAGTACAATATGTATGTAAACTAAGTAAATATAAATAATGTACTTGTGGAAACAAAATAAAATATGTACAGTACATAAACTAAGTAAAATATATTGGTAAAAAGTACCTGTGGAAACATGAGGCCTCTAAGCCTGCAGAGATACATGTCCAAGAAAAAACGCAACGATTCAAAGGCTATACGTCTTTATCGCTGCTGGAATTCTGCTCTTTGTTTCACTTGATCTTCACGTTGCATTTTCCTCTGATTTTTCCTCGCATCGATGCAAAGTCTTCCTCCCTTTCACTCCTCTTTTCCATCACTTACACACACCCACTCAATCTCTGCCTCTCTGTCTTGCTCTGGATAATTGTAATTAGAACATCACTATGATTGAAATTTGGCAAAAGTTGAAGAGGAAATAGGTTTTCTAATCAAAAGCTGCCTCGTAGCTGGAATGCTGATGCTTACTTGGCTGAAAAATGTTCCTCAATGATGGGGGCCTAAATGGATGCCAGACTGTATGCTGAGGGCCAACACTGCTCTCTCTCTGCAATGTTGGATTTCACAAGTCCCAGCTGAGTCTGGTTCAGCCAGTTTTCACTTATTTGTTTAAAAGTTTTGCTGTCATCTTGATGCTGGGTTAGATGAGAACATTGATACCAGTGTCCCACAAATATGAAGCCTGTTAGCTTTGCTTAGTTTAGTATAAAGACTAAAAGCGAATATAGAAATCCACTTACCATATAAACACCTCTAAAGCTGACTGGTTAACACACATCAAGTTTGTTTATTCTATGCAATTGTAAAAGCGATAAGTTGTGGTTGTATGGATGGGGGTGGTCGTGTGCTTGACGGTGGGGTTACTCTGTCTTGGCTCGGAGGAGTGACTTCCTGCTGGTTGCATGGCAACCTCCCACTGTTGCTTATGGTGTCATTTCTGACATATTTATTAGCCTGAGCTGACTCGTGTTTCATTCTGCTGATGCATGAAAAGCCAAAGCAATGTCATCATTATTGTATGCTGCAGTTTTGGCGTATCAGTGTCTGAAAAAATATTTCCAATCACAGAAGATGTGTGGAGGACATTTAGAGCAACATATCATCTTCTCAGCACTTGCAATACACACCATGCTGGTATTACCTTAAATAAAGTGTTTATCAATATGTGTCAATATGGAGGACAGAATCAACCAGAATCAAAAATAAATAAATAACTCCCTTATTTGCATGTTGAGATAGAAATGCATTAAGAAATGTAAAAACAAATGTGTAAAGAAATTTATAAAGAAAAGAATGCAGAAATAAATTGGGTGAAATACAAAGGGAAAAATCGTGCATTAACAAATAAATTGTTCATTAATTAATACTAAATAAAAAATATATTTAAAAATAAATACAAAAGTAATAAAATTAATAATTGTAATAGTAATGCATACCTGCAGAATAAATATATACATTTAAGAATAAATAAATAATAAATATATAAATGGGAAAATTATACATAAGAGTAATAAATAAGGGAATTAATACAAAGATAAACTAGATAGCAGAAGCATATTAAAACAGAAATATCAATATATATTACATTTTATGAATGAATGGTTACATTTGTTTTTAATATTTTTGCTACATTTAATGACAAATTTCTGTATTTATTTATCAAGTCTTTTATTTATTTTTATTTTTTTTGATTTTGGCAGGTTCTGTCCCATCTGTAAGAGTAAAAACCTTACACTTAAACTTCAACTTAACCTCAACTTTTTCAAATGAGCTGTGGTCTTGTAATGATTTTCTTTTTGCAGAAGGAAACAGCATGAATGACTTTCCTTTGCATGTTTTACCTGGCTCCTCTTGTACTTTACGAGCATGCACCTCTATGCACTTGCAAATGAGGGCGATTCAATCTAGATGGGGCTTTGAATGCTAACCTCCCTTTGTGTTTTTTTCTCCCTCCCCTTCTACCCTTCCCACCTATCCTCCTCCTCCAACGCAGGAGCTGCACAGGACCCAGGTAAGGTCCCAGACCCAGGTCTTTTCCTTCTCCTCATCACATCCTCTCACCATGTCTCCATGTCGCTGTCTCAAAACGTATTGTGCTTGTGCATTGCTTTTGACCAATCCGCAGTCTTCTCTAGTCTCTCTCATCCTCTCACAGATTTAGATTTCTAGCCGTCTCTCTTGCATTCGCTCCTCTCCATTTCATCTGAATCTCATGTTGCTTCCATTGCTGCAGACTGACACGTCATCGCTGTGTGGCGTCCTAGTGTTCACTGCAGTTAACCAGGTAGTGCTGAGACAGAACTCAACGATCTGAAAAGATTGATTCCAAAATAAAAAAAAAATGCATTTTGGCAAAACAGTAAAACTTTGAATGAAACTCATTGTGAGTAATAATAGTGGAGTTTCCAGTTTTCTCTGGTTGTACACACACTGTGTACCTATTCATCGCTCTGACTGCAGACTTGCTGCTGTTGACTATTTGTTCCTCTCACAGGTTTCATTCTTGAGAAATGAATGTTGCCTTTCAAGTCCAAATTTGAGTGTTTGTGAGAAACCTCCCCTCCCCTCCGCTTTGAACACAACAAGCTAAATATTGTATAAGTCATTATGCAGGAAGTGAAGAGTTTCGGCCGTTGACAACCAATGACAGCCAAGTGTCTCTTGACTTTGTGCTCTGTATGTTTGACTAGCAGCAGTTTGTTCATTGTGTTGCTCACAGTGTCAATGCACTTATAGAAATGTCATCATAGGTCCTGACAATGTCAAGAAAGGGTCTATAAGCAGAGAAAAATCTGTCTGGATCATGCATTCTTATGTTACAGAAATGGTGTTTAAGAGTTTGCACCTATCTGTAGCCATGAGGTAGCTCTACAGTAGCAACTTGACCATATCCATATGTTCTTCTCAACTCCTCTGTCCATTCAAACCAATTAATGTACTGCACAAACACATAGCAAATTCTTCATAAAGGATGGCCAGTTTAAAATGAAATCTTTAAATCTGACATAATAATTCATTCCAATGGCGTCTACTTGGCTGTTCTTTGGATTGCTGTAGTCACTTAAACTCAAAACTTCTTGCTTTAGAAAACCTCTGATTTTACAGTCTGCCCCGCTCAGTCTTGGTTCTGGTTCTCCTGTGCCTCCCTTCCCTCCAGTGGGCCTCCAGCAGCGCGGTGTCGTATTGGCTCCCAGCGTGGACCAGTGGGCGCTGGGAGCCGGAGCTCTGACTGCAGGTCGAAAGAGGCAGCAAAGCCAGATCTGGGTCTGTCCATGTACCCGATGACGGGCATTAAAAAAAACTGTATAGCCAATGTTCTCGCTGATGAGTAAATAAGATAAAAGTTTCACATAAAGGCCCACTTCTTTCTGCAGTTGAGGTAAATAAAAGCGATGGCTGTATTTTGAGGATTCAAGGTAGATTAGCTAAGTTTTGAATGATAAAATATAATTAAATAAACAATCAGTATTTCCCTGATCAGAATGTTCTTCTTTTGCTTTACTAGAGGAAAAAGTAGTATGCTGCCTCCTCACTCCCCCTCTCTGCTGTCTCTCCTCTACCAAGCCTTTTAATCCAATTAGTAGTGCCAGCGACAGTTATTTATATGTACATGAATTAGAACTGAACAGTAAGAGATCGTCCCCTGGGGCCGATTGGATGGAGCCCAGTCCTTCACAGGCCCGTCCTCGGTCACAAACCTCTGCTGCTGCCACCAAGCAGTGCTGGTCTCTGCAGCTGATCGCCAACAAAGCAACAATAGAAACTCACACCGACATGCGCTGCCAATGACAATCATCGTCTCATCTGACTTTAATGTGAAAATCAGTGCACAAGTTTTAATCCTCAGCGGTGAAATACTTGGACAATATTGTTTCATCTTCTCAGTGAAATCTTGTCTAAAACTGTGCAGACTAAAGGCTCGTTCACATCGTGACACAGCTGTCTTCTCAGTGTTCAGGTTGATCTTAGATCTGTGTTGCACTCCATTGCGTTGGACTGAAACCGTTGATGTGCCAAATGAGCATGTAAGCTGCCAAACATGGCTCTCTTACCCTTTTGAACTATTTGCCAATGATCGCAGTACTTCAGAGGTTAGAAATGTCGCAACATTGGCAGCATAACCCGTTTAAAAGGTTTAAATACAATATGTTTGGAAATGAATATTTAGAAGATTTCAGGAGATGGATTCATTATTGATGCCCTTTTTAGTCCAGTCACGCAGATGTTCATGTTTACAGTTTCCCTGCAAAGTCACTTCAACTTAAACTCAATTATGCTGCAATTAAAGAACTTAATAAAAGTTTCAGACAGTTTCTTTTGTCCTCAATAAATAAAAATAAACCCAGGATTGCATTAGCTTTTGATTAATCTTCATTTATTCTCATTGTGGGATACAAACCCTTGTTGTTTAAGTGCACAATCATTGTTATTATAATTATTATTCTCATTGTCTCATGCTCATCAGTCCATTCAGTGAGCCCTCCTGCTCTGTCTGGAAGTATCTACCCATTGTCACTAATTTATACTCGTTCACAACCAATACCAAAGTAATTCACCACAATGAATACATCAGCCCCCACAAACGGGTCCTAGATGCCTTGAGATGTTCAGTTTGTGTATGATAATTAGAATCAGTGGCTGAAAACGGGTGATCAGCTGATCATTCAACCCGATATCACACCAAAGCATATAATCCACCACAGTGGAATATTACAAAACTGTATTAGTATGCAATACCAGCAGGGGGCAACTGATTTAGGATTAGGCAAGAAAGCCATATAGATAGGTTAAGGGATAACATCATGGGCTGGTATATGGAAGTATGGAAACTAAGTAAATTATGTACAGAAACAACGTAGTGTCAGTACGTAAAACACGAGAAACATCAGTAACGTAACTTACAAAACAAAACACTGGTCTCCTGCTTGAAAGTCCTGTTTAAAAGCTTGTAAAAGATGTGTCTGACTACCAGAGGACAGCATAGGGGACAACAAAGCCACTGATACAGGATTAGGCAACAAAACTACTGAGTTTGGTTAAAAGAAAACATCACGATTGGGCTTCAAATTAGTAAAACACATGATGTAAATGGAAAGTGACTTAATGTCAGTATAATCATTACTTCATAATCATTATATATACATAATCATTGATGCTAGCAGTTTCATGTAGGAAGTATTTTCTTTCTACTCAGAAGGAAATGTGCATCTACTCGTAGATGATAGGCCGATAGCGCCGGTGACAGCGTGAGATGTAAACAATAACGGTGTCCTCCTCATCTGAACTGTAATGTTAGCTCGCTCATGGGTGGTGGTGAGCTAACCGCAACGAGTACAGATGCACGTTCCACTCTGTGCTGTAATACGGTTAGTGGGCGTAGTTCCTCCATGAAACAACAAAAGGTGAATAAGGGTGAACTGCCCCTTTAACACTTAGATACACAGTACATTCACTAACAGAGAAACAGCAGTGGTGGTAGTAGCAGTCGTGGTAGTGGCTGTAGTATCAACTAAGCATTTCATAACCGTCGGCTGAGCCTGCCCGTTCTCATTCACAGGGCGTCAAATACAGATGTTTGTCACGGCTGTTGGCATTTTCCATTAACTATCATGTAAACCCATTCGCGGAAACAGTAAAAGCTCAGAGAAAGTGCACCAGGAGTGTGGTGACATCGCCTGAAGAGTGAAAGGAGACACACCGGTCGGGTGGGAGGGGAGGTGGATGGGTCCAACAGAAATAATGCTTTCATGCAGGAGACTGCTGAGACCAATGTCTCGTTACAATCAGCTGTTCGTTGGTGTCCCATGTTCACTTGAGCCCAGCCATGCATTTTTTTTTCCCTAAACCTAGCTAAGGGGTTTTGTGGCTTAATCCTAAAGTGACACCAGTGGCTGTGACATAGCAGCAGTATGTGACGGGTTGGGGCGACATTAGCTTGACGATTTGGAAATAGGTTATTTTACTTTAACTTCACTGGAGTAAACCAGTTCTAAAAATGGACCACATTTGATGCAGTCGGAGGTCACAGTGCTTCCTGAGTTGACCTGCCACTACAGACAAGACTTCTCTTCTGCTGTGTGGGTGACTTGTGAGCTTCTCTGTATGCCAATCAATAGAATGGAAGACATGAGAGGAAGGAGGTTGGCTGAGGGACGCTGCAGTTAAACACAAGGAGTCTTATCCATGTTTGCACAGAGAGAAGCTCTTTAAACACACACAAACGCGTTGCATTTATGTGTGTGCACTCACATACTGTATACACACTCAGAGTACAGTTCAGATTAATGGCTAAATCAATCACACGCATACAGTGTTTGCTTGTCATCCTGTATGCTTTTCTTTTATAACACAGGTTCAATTTCCCAGGCTACTGAAGCTCGATCAGCCTTCCCTCAGAATATATATTCAGCAAGGTCATCGCTCGCTGCGCCAAGAAAATTCCCGTCCGCGGGATGTGTCTTTGCTATTGCAATGTCAATAGTCCCCCAGTCCCATGCACTGCAATCTACATTTGTCAATACACGAGCTGCTTAGAGCTACACTGTGAGCTGAGACCTTGTTTTGACTCCTGTTGACTCGCATTTCTTCAGGTAATGACAGGATGAATTTTTAATCTCATTCAAGCTCTCAAGTAGTGAAATAGCAACACAGTGTCACTGCAGTCCCTGAAATAGTCGCTAAATTCAATCTGTTTGGTTTGTGTACATAGACATGAATTTCCCCTTGTTTTTCATGATGCTCAGCACATTGAACAATGTGTTTTTTATGCATTTTCCCACAAATGTCCAATCAGTCACCTGTTCCTCTTAATTCTAAATGATGCTGTTATTGTTTTACCCTTTATGTGAAGCACCTTGAGAATTCTCTGTATTTAAGTTTATAAGTGTGCCATATAACTTAAATTAAAGTCATTGTTATTATTATTATTAATAATTATTTAGCTTACTTGTGACGTCTGTTGACATTGTGACAAATGGTGGAGCCTGTGGAAGTTCATTTATAGGTGCATAATAGGTTAATATTGTACAGTATGTTCTTATTTTAGACATATAGTGTTTTTCTTGGTAATTTTATATTATGTCTGAGGGACATATTGATATTTTCAACAACCCCATCTTTCTCCTCTGTCATTATGTCTTTTGCTTTTCCTGCATTATCCACTTGCTTGCTTAAATTGTTAGCCTCTGTGGCTTCTAGACTCAGACAGTAACACTAATATTGCCTTTAACCACTTGAACGTCATACATATTGTGAACAAGACTTCCCATCTCGTAAACACGACCCCATTTGAGGGCACCATAAAATATGGAAGTTGCATGACTGGGGCGAAAATCCTGTGTTTTTTGACCCGCCCATGCACCCCACTGCTCTCCGTGCGTGGTTTTCAATTACGTGGACTACAAAATAATTGATTTCCTGCTGCCCATTACGAAAAAAAGGGAAATATGTGTCTATGTAATCAATAAATTAAATTCCATTACTATTTCACAAACTGCTGTGTGACTGAGCTGGAAATAGATACATAAGAATTTTAAAAAATGTAATTAAGGTCAACACAGCAGAGCTGTGTGTCCAATTCTCCCACCGCCTTTTTATTATGACAGGAGGAAAGGGGTTAAGACAATTAATAAAATCTAGAAGATGAAGAAACTGCATGCTATAAAATGTTACGATTGAAATTATAGTTAACAGGGAGCAGAGAGGCTGGACTCCCTGCTCTTGTCAGTAATGAGGGGACGCTCTGAGCCTGGTGAAAGCGCTGTCATGTCGGCTGCTCTGTCTGCTTAGTGGGAACTACAAAGACAAAGATGGAGGACGTTATGAGGCTGCAGAGGGGCCAGTGTTTAGTGAAGATTTGGATTTATTTGTTGGTACATTAAAGATGAGGTTATTTTACAGGTTTCCATCTTTATAATGCCGGCTGTTTAAATCTAGTTTTGACACTTTAAGACAAATTTAACTTTTGTTATGCGGCTCACTATCACCACCTGGTGAGACATAGTGATTAAACCTAAATGTAGCAGTCATGACCTCACCACTGAACCTGCTAAATGTATAATGTACATGTATAATGCACAACGTGCACGCTTCTTACAAGAATAATAGAAAGTGTACAGATTTTTTGTTGGAGGCTGTTTCAGGCTGCCTCAAACAAAAGAGGACGATGATTAATTGTGCGTAAATTTAATCAGGTTATAGGGGTATTTAATCATAGTTTTGGATAATTCAACTGCAGCTTGATATTTACAGTATGGGGTAGTATTAAATATTCATTCTTTGATTAGCAAACGTAATAATATGTAATTTCTCAACAGAGGGTCGCACACAGTCATTTTATGATGATTAAATTATTTGTCCTAATTAAATCATCATGAAATAATAAAGGACTGTGTGCAGCCCTCACTGACACTTTAGTCTAGTCTATAGAAAGCTATCCACCAGCCAATCAGAGCGCAGCAACACGCTGCACAGCTCTCCATCTTATAAAGTCTACATGGGAATCCTAACAACTTCGTCTTCATGAAATAAGTGGGAACAAAATGGCAGTTTTAACCTGTAGAAAGTACTTGAATAAGGTTCACCTGCGTTAAAAACGGGATAAAATATATTTTATTACACTGGTAAAAGTAAGAGGGAAGCCTTTGGAATGTATCCTTGTGATGATACCTAAATATACAATAATAATAATACTGATTAATACAATATACATACAGTACGTTATATGCGGTATACATTTTCAACACCTAACTCCAAGTTTCACCGAGGAATCTGTTACCTATGATGTGACTGAGAAATCACTAACATACTCCATCTAATTTAGATGATTAAAAACCAGTATTAGAGTTGATATTCTTATTTCACATCCCGTCATTATGTTGAATTGTTTGAGGAAGCAGGACACAAAGACGTCTGATGTGTGTGAGCTTCCTGTTGTAACAGAACAACACATCCTCATATAACAGTTCGTATGATATCTACAAAAAAGTTATTTCTTCCTTTTTAATTTGTTTTCCTACGAATGTCCAGCAACATGTTTCTATTTGTTACATGCAGACAGATTTTTCAAAATAAACGTCCGTCTTCACAGGAAACATCATCCTTATGTTTAGGCAACAAAACTACTTTGTTAGCTTTAAGACATGATCTTTGTTTGGCTTGAAACTATTCAGCAATGCGCCAGCTGCAATGTATGAACACAACAGACAACTGAGTCAACAGTTCACCATCAGGAGAGTTACTGTAGCAGCCACGGTGCTGCGTTCACTGTCTCCAGTTCACCGTCAGGAGAGTTACTGTAGCAGCCACGGTGCTGCGTTCACTGTCTCCAGTTCACCGTCAGGAGAGTTACTGTAGCAGCCACGGTGCTGCGTTCACTGTCTCCAGTTCACCGTCAGGAGAGTTACTGTAGCAGCCACGGTGCTGCGTTCACTGTCTCCAGTTCACCGTCAGGAGAGTTACTGTAGCAGCCACGGTGCTGCGTTCACTGTCTCCAGTTCACCGTCAGGAGAGTTACTGTAGCAGCCACGGTGCTGCGTTCACTGTCTCCAGTTCACCGTCAGGAGAGTTACTGTAGCAGCCACGGTGCTGCGTTCACTGTCTCCAGTTCACCGTCAGGAGAGTTACTGTAGCAGCCACGGTGCTGCGTTCACTGTCTCCAGTTCACCGTCAGGAGAGTTACTGTAGCAGCCACGGTGCTGCGTTCACTGTCTCCAGTTCACCGTCAGGAGAGTTACTGTAGCAGCCACGGTGCTGCGTTCACTGTCTCCAGTTCACCGTCAGGAGAGTTACTGTAGAAGCCACGGTGCTGCGTTCACTGTCTCCAGTTCACCGTCAGGAGAGTTACTGTAGCAGCCACGGTGCTGCGTTCACTGTCTCCAGTTCACCGTCAGGAGAGTTACTGTAGCAGCCACACTGTTGTGTGTAGTGTCGTGGACATGCAGCCACTTTCCCAGTAAAAGTCTCCACCGCACATTTAGTTTAGTTTAGCAGGTTGTCAGCTATCGGTCTACCCGGATTAATGATAGCAATTGTCCAACAGACAGAGTGTGTGTTTGTGCTACGTTAGCAGCTTTTAGCGTTGCTGGTGGCTTCGTTCCCGTTGTAGCTGCAGTTCACTGTAACTTCAGCAAATTTCCAACAGACTGTGTGTGTGTGGCGGCGGTGAGTGTGTGTTTGTTGGTGAGACAGTGTGTGTACAGTTTACTTTTTAATTTTATTTGTCAGTGAATAAATGCTACGAGGCTACAAGCTACAACTCCTGTATCTGTATCTGCGCCAGCTCTCTCTTAAGGTGGACCAGCTTTTCTCCTTAAAGTGACAAGCTGCTCCTCTGAGGTTCTCTCAGCTTTATAATTATTATATTTTGTTATATATTATTTTTAATTATACTTCTTCATAAACTACTTCTTTTAACCATTTCACCGATAGCGTTAAACTGATAAAATAGTTCATGTCGGTTGTCGGTTAAATGGTTTATTTTTCACATCGCTATTATTCAACATTAAGTTATTAAGATAACTACATCAGCGTTAACTTCTGGTTTCACATGGGATCTGAACAACAGTCTACTGTAAAAAGTCTGGTATTTTTAGACCCACCCATCCACCCTACCTACACAGCGTTCGCCACTCTTTATTTTCCCAGGCTAAATATTACTCTAATTAAACACAAATTGATTTCATGGGATATACATGAATTACAGGACGTTATTTAGGTCTGTCCCTGAACAGTGTATAAGACCATCCTGAGCAGACTGGTAGCGTTATGGCCACTATTGTGGAGGCTTCTCAGCAAAGTGTCTCATGAGCTGTTGGGTTCATAATGGAGGAAGTGGAACTAGAGCGAAGAAAGCCCCAAGAGAAACATAAATTTAAGTAAATGTCCTGTACAGAGTAGCACGCAGAACTGTTATTGATGGAGTATTGACTGTTCCTCAAAGCTGCACAACACATTCTCACTGCCAACTTGTCAAATACCACCACTGGGTCAGTGTCCCTACGCTTCAAACTTTAATAGCTTCCCTTCTAGTGTCAGTTTTGGACGTTTCAGGGACGTTGAGTTGATATATGCACATT
Organism: Pterois miles; assembly: GCA_947000775.1. Lineage (NCBI taxonomy): Eukaryota > Metazoa > Chordata > Actinopteri > Perciformes > Scorpaenidae > Pterois > Pterois miles. The sequence continues at coordinate 32,243,552 of CAMQGK010000052.1, read as the reverse complement.
ACTTGCAGAGAGTCTTTTCAAAGTAAATCTATGTTTTCACAGGAAGTTAGGTTTAGGAGACAACTTTGTTAGCATTAAGAAATAATTGTAGTTGATGTTAACTTGACTCACATGATTAAGAGTATTAACTAAGAACTGACATGACAAATTGAGTCAGTGTTGACGTTTAGTTTCAGGCGGTGCACCAAAGCAGTCTCCTGGTTGAAAGTCTGCGTTTATTTGCTACTGATGACATGGGAGCGTCAGTATTAGATGCTGAGGGGCACATGACCTATGATGATCTACGGACAAAATAAGAAAACCCAGTGACTGTCTTCAGGTTCTCAAAGCTGTTGAATCAGATTTGCTTAAACTGCACATTGAATAATTCCATTACAATACATTTAATGTTAAACGGTTCCCTCATGGTGCCAATCCCGAAGAATTATCACAGTTTTTTGCAGCTCTAAGGGGGATTTCACTGTTGTAGTATCGCCCCATAGTAGTGAATCCGGTCTTCATGCTCTAATTGACAATGCTGGTACATTTTAATGGCACTGTTCCAGACCTCTTGCCCTTATTGGACAGTCCAAGTGGACCTTTAGTGAATAAAAGCCTATAGCTTCTTCTGTTGGCCGGTGTTTATCCACTGGTTGTACACTGAATGCCACAGCTCCTTTGAGTTGCTTATAAAAAGTCTTACGATCACTGATGCCACATGAAGTTCAAAAGCCTCTGTGCCTCTCAGTTACAGCTGGCAGTGTAAGCCAACACTGAGTTTAGTCAACAGGCATAACAGTGTCTAAATAAGTGTTTCTGAGAAGAAGCAACACACCCACTGACATTTTTCACTCCATCGTTAGCGTTGTCTCCTGAGCTGGCCAAATGTCATTTTTCTTTGTTCATTTTTGCCAATCTGCCCTGAAGTATGTCAAACAACCGCTCAATGTCAGCGTCTTCAGACCCTCCCAACTCCCACTCTGTGATGGAGTGAACTCCGTTTGTAGTCACACTCTCAGCTGAATGAAGCTCCCGTCTTTCAGGTGTAGGGTACGAATACAGTGGCAGTCTTCTGGACAAGCAGGGAACTGCCGTAACATTGCGTAATCATGGTTTAGTGGAACTGTTATACGTTGCACTAATAATAAGCTACATAAATAATTGTGTGGGCAGCGAGGTAGCAGACTCATTACATTCACTCTACAGAAAACAGGCCTAAATCTAAAAAAATCTAAATCATAATCTGGTTTATTGCCAAGTTCACATACAAGGACTTTGCATGACATGTAATAAAAAATATCACCCATGCAAAACAGATGTATGTGTTTGAAATGAAAGAGCTTGGCAGGAATGTGCAAAGATAAATTATAGGAAATGTTCACAGTATTAAGAATAAAAAGAATATGCAATATACAAAGAAACAAAAAAAAAAATCAAACATGCTCCCATGCTTCTTTGGTGCCGTTTCTGTAAACTACTCTTTTTTTAATAGTACCTGTAAATATGAACACTTTACTATCAAATTAACACGTCTACTGTTTTCTATAGACATTTAATCCTAAATATAATGTAGCCATGAAGTTGTTAATGCCTGTGTGATCATATTAAATGTCTATCTAATATTAGTTTGAGCAGTTTACATTTGTGCAGGTAGCTGCACAAAATTTACATTTGTACGGAGCATGGTGAACATAAAATGCTTTTGCATGCAGTCAGTCAGTCGGCATTGATCTAGACTCGCTGTCGGAGGGTTTTATAACCCACTTCCATGCTCTGCTAATTGGTCTGGGATGGCACGTAATATGTCGGACCCTCCACATGAACGCACAAATGTAGTGGACGTGGCTAGAGAGAGGATGGAGGGGGCGATTTGAGAAAGGCTCATAGCATTATATTTATCTTTGTTACAATATGTTCATTTTCATTCATATACACCAAAGCGCCTGCCATGTGCTCTCTTGCCAAGACAATAAGTGTTCAATCCAGAATAATGCTGTGTTATTTGGCTGTAACTCATTACTGTGTTTTTAATTGTGGCTGCCAAAAATTAAAGTCCCAGAAACAATACACCACTAATGCTGCTTTTCTGTATGGTTGGGATACCTGCCTCCAGCCATGATGCATGCACGACATGAGTGGGCTGGATGAGCTGAAGGTTTAATAGTCACGTCAATTGTTATTTATAGCCTAATACCACAAATTACAAATAAATGGGCTTCACAACCTGTACTGTACAAAGCACCTTCCGTCCGTAGGCCCTCGCTTTAGATGGGGAAAAACTCCACAAAAACCTATTTTGGAGAAAAAGTGGAGAAGAGCAACAGCAGAGGTATCCCTCTACCTGGATGGATAGACATGTAATAGATATTGTGTGCACAGAATAAAATTACAGTATAGACAAACCAAATACAAAAATAGATATAGAATGTGAACATATATGAAGAAAAAAAAAGATCTAGAAAGACATCAGCAGCTTCCAGGTGTCACCAAATATCTGAGGGTCTTACCAGGTCCAGCCACACAACCTCTCCTCCCGTCCACCCCACCTTCTACAGAAAGCAGCTGCTGCCTCTCTTCATCCAGCCACTTCACTATGTTTTCTTTCTTCTATTTAAAGGAGCTAGATGTAAGAATCAGAAGCTGCATGTTAACAGTGTCAACGTCCTGTTGCTCGCTCTTGTGCTTGCACTACGTAGACGTGAGCGTCGGTCGAAAAAGTGAAGCAACACACACAAGACTGAACGTGACTGACAGCTAAAATCACAATACCATTATATATGTCATATGCTTGCCATTAATGTTAGCTCTCTGTTCAATAGGAATTTTACCAGGTCCATTTTGAAACCCAAAACCAAATGAAGGTCCCTTCATGAATTAAAGGCCCAGCTGATGTTGAGCCTAGTTTACCCTCCAATGTCAGAGGAGGCTGATAGAGGAAAGCCACAATGTCACGAAAAGTCTCATTTTTTAGGTGACGTTACACACTGTTGGCAATAGGAAATTAGTAAAATAAAATTATACATTTAAAAACTTACATACAGTCCCATCCACTGACTCCAAATAATGTTTCTATCATGTCACATAGAACTATAGTATTTGAGTCCTTTGTAATAATATGCTTTTAAATTTTAGCAGCAGTAGGAAATGTGCAGCTAGCACTAGCAGTGTCCAAAATACAACTGTCGGATCAGAAAAAAGAAAGAGGCTGCACTGTGTTAGATAAAAAGTACTGTAAGAAAAAGAGCGTGGGAGTGGAACACAACTTCAAACCACAGAAACTTGTATGTTACACAGGAGCTACAAAGGAGAGCAGGCTGGGAATGAAAAATGTTTGTGGACTGTTGACTAAGGCCTCAAAATCCCTCCTCTCCTCTTACATTATGCACGACACACTAAGCTGCTGCTCTGTGGCTGTGTCCCATATTGTAGGCAGCTTCCCTCTAATCCACGCTGGCATGGAGTCCACTTTAACATGTGTTTTGTCCATTGCGTTCCTAATATTAGTCAGTCTGGTGAAGTCAGTTTGTCGGGCTGCTGTGAGCTTCAGATCAGTGCTTCATTAGCGCTGAAACACCGCTGACATCTCCAGTCTGGTGTGAATTTGAGGTACAGTCAGGCTATGACATGAGATAGTCGAACCTAACAGAGGTTAGTTAATAGTGCCTTCGGGCGCTCCTCGTCAGGGCCGCTGCTGGCCATTTGGGTGCTTTAAGTGTAATTGCCCCCTCACACATTTTTAAAGCCTGTATTAAAGCAGCACAATGTACAGTCGCTTCAGTTACAAACAGATTGTAAAATGATGCAGATAGAATACAGCTATGAAATGAAAGTTCATTTTATTATATATCTGCATGAATTACGTTATTCTACAGTACTAAATCTGCTGGTTCATGAGTCGCCATAGGATATACAGGGTGGTAACGAAAAAAAAATAGGTATATAAACTATATACACCCTCACCCTCAATCACAGCTGGGCATCACTTTCTAAATCTATGGTGCTCCGCTACAGTTGCAGTAAACATGTAATTAAAGTTGTGACTTCAAACAAAAACACTTGCTTAGGTTTAGGCAACAAAAACATTTGGTTAGGTTTAGGAAAAACATCAAGGTTTGGGTTAAAATTCTGTTTATAAAGTGAAAGTGAAACTTAATGTGAATATAAACACAAACAACACGTTGTTGGTTTCACACAGGACATCTTTGTGGGTGAAAGCCCTGTTTGTTGGACCCACCCGATCACTTTCTCTGAGCATTTAATGCTGACATGGATCTGTTTACATCACAGCTATTTGAAAGCCAGGTGCATCTCATACAAATGCTAAAAGCTGTCTTGCACATGGGTATTAGATGGCAAGGGGTGTGATGCCCTGGGAATAAGAATAGGCTGATACAATTGACCAATCCACTGATTTTACTCGGTTTGCCCGATGGCCAGTACTTGCCTGAAAGAATTAACATCTTTTAAACATACCTACAAGCACAGCCCAGTCGCCATGAAAAAATGTTGGCATTGGATGTTTCTGCAAACCAGGAACACGTTGAATGTCAACATTTTGCATTTGGTCAGAGCAAGTGACATAGTTTAAATCTCGAAAAGAGACACAGGACTGGCGGAGTGGAGGTGGATTACAGAAACGTCCAATGGCAACTTTTTTTTGTGGCAACTGGATTGGCAAGCGATGCACAAGATTTATCCCACAGTTTCCTCTTTTTTCTCTTCTCTGCCTTTGACTCTTGTTGCCTTTTTTGTGGGCAATCTTTCCGAAATTGTCATGGCAGCGTTGACACGGCCAGGCTGTTTTGATGGCCATCTGGCCCTACATGCACAGCACATGATGTGAAAGTATGTGGCACTGGTCCTTGTCATCTCATGGAGTCAAAAATCCCTATTATATCACAGAGCGATAACAGGTGTTAATACTAATAGTAACTCAGAATCTTTGTACAGTAACAGCATCATCATAACTTCAATTAATCTGTACTAAACCTATATACAGTGAAGATTAGCAACATATCCAAGTTACTAACAAGCTAAAAACATTACGGTTTGGGGTGTATATCAATGTCAGTTCATTTGAAACAGGTTATGAGGCTAAGTGAAGGACTGATACTGAGTGTTGGAGGACAGGAGGAAGGACTGATACTGACTGATGGAGGACAGGAGAAAAGACTGACACTGACTGATGGAGGACAGGAGGAAGGACTGATACTGACTGATGGAGGACAGGAGGAATGACTGATACTGAGTGTTTGAGGACAGGAGGAAGGACTGATACTGACTGATGGAGGACAGGAGAAAAGACTGATACTGACTGATGGAGGACAGGAGGAAGGACTGATACAGATGAACATGTTAGATTGTTTCCAGTGAGATATTAATGAGTTTCTATGGTGACTTTGCTTTTACTGTTGCTGCTCTAGAAACAACATGTGTCCTAATTGGATTTAAATATTCACTTCTAATCTGGCTCTGAATTTAAAAACAACCAGGCTGACATAAGTATAGCTAATATGCACACTTCAACATTAGTTTATTTATCGCAAGTCATATTGTTGTCCCAGTATTGAACAATTACATTTTTTAAACAATAGTATATGTACTATTGTTTAAAAAAGGTAGTTTACTGTTGTTAAGGAAAGCAGTTGTTGACTTATTTTGCCAAATAAATAAAAAGCATGTTCAAATTGAAATTGAAAATTGGCCTCCTTGCTGCACCATAAATGAACTCAACCGAAAACCGTAACCCCAAACCGTAATATGAACCGAACCGTGAATTGTATGAACCGTCCCACCCCTACTTTCTAGTAATCACCAGTAAACACAGCCTATTAATCCCTTTTTTGCATCACATGATTAATGTCGGGTGCTGTTTGTCTGACAGATTGCATTGCCTCTCTGAGACACCTTGCCATCAGTTGTTTGTCACTTGTAGTGGCCCCTGAGGAGTAAACCTGCCTCGCCCTGCATGTGTCAGGAGATGATGGTGAGATATCCCCTCTGTGCTTTCTCACGCTGCTCTGCAGCTGCCTGACTCAACATAATATCCACACAACTTGTTATACATTTGAAATGGCTGAGTCAGGATCGTACACAGCAGCCCTACGACATGTTTTCCTCCTGCACTCCTTCTTAGAGCATCCTCCAATAAACATTGTGTTCACTTATCAAAGAAGAAAATGCCTTACATGCTACTGTGAAAATATCTTGGATGACTTCATTCCAGTTCAGTAGTTTTGTGCCAGCACAGCTCGTTTAGTTGCCAATGGTGATATAAGCCCCATTTTTAATAAAGTAATAAAGTGTTGGGACTCATTTCAGATTTTATAATCTGCCAGAAACATAAATGGCAGTTCAGTTAAATGATCTTGCTGAAATTCACTGTTTGACTGACGATTTCACAAATTCGATCAGTCAAACTGGTTTATTTGAAAATCTGAAGGTAAAAGCAGTCATTTGAATGGTGGCTGGCATTGACAACTTTCTTCATGAATATAAACAATGCAGCCTTGAGACAAATAACATATTCCTACAATTACAACAATTAAATAAACTGCATAGATAGGACTGGTTGCAGCTTAGTGGTGCATTCCCACGCACCGACACTGAGCAGAGGACCGTGATGTGTAGCATCGGCCTGATGCTAGCTGTACATTAGCCTCCTTATTACAGAACTACTTACTTAAGAAATCAAAAATTTGACACAACAAACTTTGTTGGATTTGATAAAAAACATAATGTTTCGGTTTAAAATTACTGCTGCATGTTACGTTATAAGCCACAGCTGTAAATTAAAACAAGAGGATGCTGACATTTTGACATTTCTGTTGTTGAAATGATTATACATTTAAACATTTGTGTTATGGTTCCAGTTTTCCCAAATCTCAGCAATTACTTGTATCCGTACAGTAATTATTATTAGTATTTAAAAAAAAGGCCAAAGCTATAATGTAAAAAACATATATCTTATGCTTAAAGCATGTCATGTATAGCTGTATATTCAGGAGTTGAAGGCACATTGATGCTTAAAGGAGACATTAATGAATCTTGATGTGCTAGAGGACAGACGATGCTGCAGTGCCCTCCACCTCCCTCCTCCGCTGCCCCGTTCGACCCCGGTAAAGGCTCTCAGCTCACTTTTGTTTATCTGGCAAGGAATGTAGAAGCACCTCCCCCCCCCCCTCCTTCCCGCTGCTCTCCCTCTGTCTTTCTTCCCTGAAAGATATTTCCAAATGAGTGAGCCCAGAGCACAGCTGCCTCTCTGATGCATTAATCACTTGGCTGCTGCCCCCCTCCTCCGACACACACACACACACACACACACACACACTCATGGATAACCTGGTTTGACTCACAAGTAAAGGCATGTACTGCCACCGTGTAATATAAACATACGTCAACGCACGTGACAAGCAGGTGGAGAGAGAACACAGCAGGACGATACATACACACAAAGCGTCCGCCCACCACTCAAGTGATCTTGACTCTTTATACTACACCAACTCCCTCCTCTCTCCATCCAGCCATGGCTCCCACATGACCCTCCATTTTCCTCGTCATTAGCGACACCAACCAGCAGCCGCATTCCATCCCTCCCTCCCTCCCCCTCCCTCTTACCCCTCCCACATCCCCTGCCGCTCCTCTGTTTACTTCTCGATTTCTTTATTTGAATCTGGCACAATACCTCCCCTCTGTCTCCTCTGAGCAAAGAGGGCATGGAAGGCAGCAGGAAAGTGAGGTAGAGAGGGGAAGAGCAGGGTGGAAAGCCTGCTTCAGATGTTAATTTCTAGGAAATCATATGTAAAGTAATGCACCTGCTTTATGTAACTACTATGTAGGAGATGAGTGGAGGATGTTACACATCCTGACAGCGAAACCTAGCTTGATGAGGCCAAGTCATCACACTGATATGGGCTGAAACAGTTACTGCTGCACTAATCAATATATGTTGGACTTTAATCATTAATCAGGTACCAGAAATATGACTCCAGTTGAATCCTAATGTTGAGGTGCTAACATGTTTTGCCACAACAATGTTATGCAATAAGGCGATATGTAGTAAACTCATATTATTCCAAACATTTAAAGATCCCCTCCACTCAAAAATATGTTTTTTCTTATGTTTATGTCCCCTAAAATGTCTGACCTTCAGTATACTGACTTGTATCTGTTCAGGTAAGATGTCTGCACACATCTGTAAAATCTGAGATTCAAACACCCCGAGAAAGCTAGATTCATCACCAATTCAAAAGTCAATCAGTCTAAAACGCGAGTGCAGGTTCATATCGACAACAGATTTTGACACAACCATCAGAGAAACCTGAAACCTCCAGCGCAGAGCAGACTTGAACATTATTACAAGTGTGTGTAGTTTTTGTGTATAAACCAGACCCAGGAGCTTCCTTCCACTATCTACCAAAATACCTCACCAGATATTACTGTATGTTTCACACTGTCAGCAACCCAGCTACCAGAAAAAATGTTGGCATCTTTAATGATAAGTTTCATGAATATGTTTTGATATGTTTCATGAATATGTTTCATATCAGTCCTGTATTACATTTGCACAATGGCATCACTTTAGGATTTAGCAACAAACCCACTATAGTTAGGTTTAGGAAAGAACTACGTGGTTGGGCTCAAAACTACAATGAAATGTGTACAGTAAAATTTTACATTAAACATTGTGAACACAGGATACAATAAAACAGCTGATTGTAATGTGACGCACAGGACATAAACAGCGTTCTTCTGGATGAAAGCCTTGTGTTTGTTGGACATTGATTCTACGTATCCCTGGTTTGCAGACATGTACAATGCCAACACGTTTTCCTGGCAACTGGGCTGATGTCAGCCACAACAATGTTGGTGCACTGGAGTCAAACGTGTGTGGTTGAATCTCTCCGATGTTTCCTCTAACGGAGAACTAGATGCCGCCATCTTGATGCGCTAGGTCTTGGCTACTGTAGAAACATGGTGGACTCTGTGAAGAGCATCCACTCCGTATGTAAATATGAAGGTGCAATGAGTCTGAGTTTCAGGCGTTAATTCATTAATGAAAGCATAATCATTAATATTACATTCCATTTCTGTCAATAGATCCCCCAAAATGCTCCACGCTGCTCCTTTAAAGTGCTGCTAATTTCTGTTAAGAGTCACAAGTGGAACGATGATGACATTTTCCTCTATCAGGAGACTTCGTGGCAAAGCTTTCTGAGCAGCATGTAAACGAATCTGAAGCCGAAGCAGCATCAGCTTCGGTTTCATGGAAAATATGACACGATAAATCAGTTTATCAAAGCTGCAAAGGAGATCACCTATTACTATCATCATCATCAATATCACCTATTATTTCAGAATTAGTGACATGAGCCTCTATATTATTATTTCTTTCTTTTAAGAGAAATGAACTCAGATTGAGTTATCTGTAGTTAAACTCAGTAGAATCACAGCAGGGCCCGATGACTCTGTTCATCTAGCATTTTAAATAAAGATATCTGAACAACTACAGACTGCCATGAAATCTGATGAATGTTCATGGTCTCCAGAGGATGGCTTCTTTAGGTTTTGGAGACTCTGACTGACTTTTTGCCCACACTTCCCCATGATTGACACAAGTCCAAATATCTTGAAAATTACCAGTCAGGTTTCTGTGAATATTTGTGGATCCCAATGGTTGAATCTACGTAATCTGGGACCTTTGACCTTTCATCTAGAGCCACTATACAGACAATTATTTTTGTTTATGAAATGTACGATGATGATGAACCTTAACTTGACCTACGAATCATCTCCCGCCTCCCGCATCTCCAGTTTGTCCCGTGATTCAAGTGAGTTTTGATTTTTTTTTTTCTCACTGAAAGCTGTGAGAAACCAGCCATCAATCAGAGCTTAATATGCAAGTTCAAAAGGGACATCCTCGTATGCCAGACCCTGAAAATAACCATGTCTAAGAAAAGTAGATGACAGGAAAATAGACAGATTGACGCAGCTTCGTAGGTTGTTGTGGATTTACAGAAATAACTCGTAAATTATTTATTTGTTTCTAATTTCTCAAAGTGCAAACTTCTAAATGCTCCTCCTAAAGTTATACTGTATATAGACTGTGTAGACTGTGTACTACAGCAACAGACTTCTGCTTTTGCTCCTATTATAATTACTACGATCACTAGAGGTCAATGTCATCTTCTTTTATTCCTTCTTTTGGTAATCACCAATAACAATCAATGGTAAAACTTACCTAAACTAATAGGCATAGCAGGCTCCTTCTGACCCACATCTATGAGCCTTACACCCCTTTCTATGTAGTTTTATTTAGTGTCCTTAAATCCTTGTAGTACATGGAATACGCAAGGAAATGCATTTTTCTGCAGATAGAAACACCCCCGCCGATATGGGAGAGAAATTACTGCAGGGATATATAAGTGTTTTTATATCTATTGTATGAGTTACTGTCTGTTTACAATAGTCTCATTTATGACATTGGTAGCAAGCTAGCTGTGTAACACCAAGTACACGCAGCGTGGTTCATATACATTTTAACAAAAGAGTTGCTAAATATGCCATTGAGCTTTCCACTTTGAAACAAATTCCCAATAGAGCTGTGTGTCATCGATCATCGAATGAAAGGAGGAGTTTCGCAGACACATCGGAGATCACAGAGGTTCCCATAGGAATCAATAATCTTCTAACATACACAGAGATATGTGGTAACGAGGCGTTCTAACCGCTCATAAACGTCGTCACCCTCAGGACTAATATTACATTTTTAGACCCCTCATTTTTTGGCATGTGAAAGTTTTGCATTGTCATTTGTCATGAACATTGCGACCTCTAGGGGATGCTAGTGAGGCGTTTTCATGTTACCGTATGTTGAATTCCTCTGAGCATCCATTTAGTTACATGTGTGCAACAACGCTCTGAAATCATTTTTACAACAGCTGTTGCATATTTATCAATAATTACTCTATAATTGCCTAATTTTCCAAAGACTCATTTACATTATAGTAACACTGGACTGAACTGACATACATATTTCGACTCCAGGCGTTGCAGCTTCCCTTACCTAATGAGATCATTTCCATGAAGCAGCAATGCTTGAAGTAAATGTTTGTTTAAGTTGTAGTATCTGCTTTTAAATTGGCTGGAGAAAACACAAAACAAACATACAGCATAAAGTGGTGGGACACAGGATATAACATCATGCAAATGAATTGATGAATAGGAGCACTGGCTTTTTTATTTTATGTTATTATAAAGAAACCACAATATTGCAGCATGCTTAAAGCTGTAAAATCCTCCTCCTTTTTTGTTTACTGGCATTGTTGGAATTTGCTTTGCACTCATTAGGCCCAGTAAGAGATAAAGGCGTTTTTTGGCGCATACAGCAGCAGCGGTAGCACAAAAGCCACTTACATGCTCACTGCAAGCATGTAACACCCTATAAAGCTCTTCACACCCTGTTCTTACATAATGTGTCACAAATCCACCGAGAATCAGTGGGAGAGGTACAGACCGTGTGTGTGTGTGTGTGTGTGTGTGTGTGTGTGTGTGTGTGAGTGGGGGTGGGGTTATTGAAATATAGCTGCAGGACGTGTTTAGTATCATTGCTTTAATTAATGTTAGTTACAATAACGCAAAGTCATTTTATTTATAGCCACGCTAATAGGAGGACTAGTCAGCACACCACTTTGGTCCAGACAGCAATATCTTAACAGCTATAATACTGAATTTTCACTACATGGTATGGCATGCAAATTAGTTTTTTTTTTCCCTGCCCTGCCTCTCAACCATCTCACTCTTCATGCCTAATAACCAATCCAACCAACAAACAGTGCCTTCAATTGAAGCTAGCAAGTGGGTAACATAGTGAAAGAAATGCAAAGACATAATGACAGAGGAGAAAGATGAGGTCGTTTAGAATACCAACATTTTCCTCAGACACATAAACTTAGTAAAAAAAACATTCTATGACTAAAATTACATTTTACTCTACAATATTAACTTATTATTCACAAATAAATGAACTTCCATGGGCTCCACCATTTCTCACAACGTCAACACGCATGTCAGAAGTTGTGAACTCGGAGCTTTCAGAAACTTTCCACTAACAAGGTTGTGATTATGACATGAGGGGGGCGTTCAGGAACCAACTAGTGAACACAGTAAACACCATCCCATTTTAAGGCACTAAAAAGCAGTGAGTATTAGCCCAACAGAGACTGGGTAGGGTGGGTCTCCATCCAATGAAAATCACATTTCTGTACAGCACAGCTCTTCTCAACTTGACTTGCTCTTTTTTTTTGGTTTTCCATTACCAAAAGTTGTGGATAGTACCGAGTACCTGGTAATTGTTTTGGTCAAGGTGAAGTTAAAACTGCTGAGCACTGACTGGACAGACAGGATCGTCAATTGTGCATCCTGGGACATCCTGCACAAACCCACGACTTTTAAATCTCCAAGCTACCATCAATAGCGAGCACATACAGATGTTTAAAAATTCAGCCTGCAAAACTACACCCAACACTATAGATGATCTCTGTGATTACGCATAACATGCCATCTTCCCGAATAAATCATTTCCTCTGATTTAGAGACCTGCACCTGCGTGGACATTTTACTCCCCCTGTACCAGGTCGTGTGGGCCTTGTGCTTTATAAATTGACTTGTAGGCTATTGGTGGAACTGGTCTGCTTCCAGTAATTGTTTCCATGCACGCAGTAATGTCTTTCCAGCAAATATCGTAAGACATTTAAGCAGCAAAACTAAAAACTGTGGGCTAGTTATATACATGACAGAGGAAATGGAAGAATAATTAATGAACTTCCGCTGCTGTTCCTCGTCTCTCGGATGTCTGTTGCAGAGCCTGCTGTGCTCACCACTATGTTCATATTTTAGAGAATGTAATTTATATTTTCCTCACTGATGACATATTATTTCACTCACCTGCAGCCCACCCGCTATTAATCAGCATATTCATTATTATGACCCAAACTGCCCCGTCTGCGGAGTAACCACAGAGCCTGCAGATAGAACTGCAATCTGTGCATCACTACCGCACACTGTGCTGTATAAGTGCACTTGGTTGCCAATGAAAGGATTCAGCTAGTGTCATGATGAAGATGACGCCATTGCAGTTTCATGCAGCGTCACTATGGCGATCACTGATGGAGTACTATCGGTAGTGGAAAGACCTGGTACCAAAAGTGAGTCGAGTTGATTCAAACCATGCAGTGGGAAAGAGGCATTGGATGGGGGTTTCTGCTATCACCAGCTTTAGCTTTGGTCTATTATGGATTACATGGTTGAATAATGCAATGCTGGACTGGAAAGGAAAATACTGGCTCTGAAAAGAAATCTTCATTACAACTTCACGGCAACAATCATTCAGATGTTAGAGTGAGGCTTTTATTGGGCGGTATATTAGCTATTCTATAAAAAAAATAAAGCGACTCTGAAGGTGCTTCACATGTATTATTAGTTGTAGTGGAAAAAATAATTTATTTTGTTCCCTTGACGTCTCAGTTCCTTCATGTCAGTGGGTTACAGAAGCACGCTGCGCCATGAGAAAAGATGTTTTCATATTTATAAATAAAAAACATCTTTTCTCTAACTAATTAAATGTAATAATGGTGTATTAATATCTGTAGCTGAGGAAACTCCAATTTGTTCAGCAGGGCTCTGAAACTGTATTCAAAACAAACTGTAACACTATACAACAAACCCTTTAAAACTTCAAGGCCATGCCAATGTGAATGTTCAATCACCTCTGTAATGGCTCCATTGTTGTTAGGATTAATTTACTCCTCTCAGTATTATGAATTTGAAAAACTGCAGCTGTTTATTTTCAGGTAATGACTAAATGCTAAGCAGTCGTCGTATGATGCATTGTAATGTGCCACCCACCAGGGCTCCATAAACCCATTCACTGCTCAGTAAAACTCCTGAACACATTAGAAGGTACACAAAACATCAATAATAGAACAATACAAATTGGTGAGCACTTCTGTAGTTACTCAACAAAACCTATAAATGTTTTAACAGGTAAAAGTAAAAAAGGTGATGGAAAGTAGATAAAATGCTGTGTTGATTTCTGCAGTCGTGAGTGTTACGTGCACCTCTGGCACACACAGGAGCTGTAGGCTGCGATGTCTTCTCGTCAGACTCTGACTGGATCTTTTTCATTTTTATAGCAACACATAAAGCATGTATGTTTTATCTTGTTATAATCTCATTTTGGATTATACCCTTGGCACGGCTGGGTCGCTTTTATACAGTGCTGTATGTTAATAAGGGACACTGAAGGCAACTACTAGAGACGCATTCAGAGACTTTTTGTGGAGTCTGATTGCTAAACTGCCCAATGGGATCATCTCCCACAAATTCTCCATGTCATAACTTTGAGCTTCCCTCTGAACAGTCTACACACAGATTAACTTCAAATCCTCACCAAGAGGGATTCTGCTGTTTGAAGTGGTCCGGCCATACAAGGATCTTGACCTTTTCTCAGCCGCCTCCAGCTGTCAGTCGGCTGTACTAACACAGCATTCACACGGCAAGTAGCGCGGCTGAAGGCTCGTTCTGTTCTCAGAGATCGTGGTTGACAGGCTCCCGTCATCTCGTGCATCAATTTTATTTTTCAAAAGCAAAGTCATAGATTTCCACCTTGGCAGACAACATATAGACAGACAACCATTCACGCTCAATTTAGAGTCATCAATTAACCTAAACAGCAAGTCTTTGGACTGTGGGAGGAAGCCAGAGTACCCGGAGAAAACCCACGCTTACACGGGGAGAACATGCAAACTCCACACAGAAGAATCCCAAGCCGGACCACTGCACCAACGCGCAGCCTGTCATTATTATTCTTATTATTCTTATTATTCTTATTCTTATTATTATTATTAGACAGTCAAAGTAACAGACATAGAATAAAGAGCAACATAGTCTGTAGGGATGTTTTAGTAATCAATACCAAAACCTGTGAAATTCCATGACTCTCAATATCAATTTGACACTTCAGGCCGATCACCCTCAGCCCCCCTGACTTTGAAACTGAGATGACTGTTTATAGGATAGTTTGAGTGGTAATTCTACTGCTCAGCTTTTTTTTTCTTTTGACAAAATAATCTCGTTGTCTGACCGCTCACTTTTCTTGCCCTGATGGACTTATTTTTAACAACGTGAGTACAATCTTCCATACCTACCGCATTATTACAGCACACTGCCAGACCTGGAGCCATTGTCATGGTAAAGAATGCCCCTGATATTAGTAATGACGCTGCGCGTGTGCACTCACCAGAAATCTAACTCAGAAATCAACTCCTTGCCGTCAACACAGGGGACACACAATCAGACGTGCTCACACACATCTGTGAAAGCGTGCAATCAGATGGGACTGACTGCAATCAGACGTTGGCACAACACAACCACAGTGTCACACACACACACACACACACACACACACACACACACAAAATGAACCGGCTCAACGCGCAAAGACTTGTCATTTTATCAACAGGAGCCACAACGTCAAAAAAAGAAGAAAATGACTGTATGCCATTCAATAAGCCTGCATTCACATTTTCCTCAAAATGTCAAAGAGGAATTAATATCTGTGGATTGGTTGTGCTGATCACACGCAGTGCAGAGCACAGAATGGTACACCAAAGTTTCGCACATCAATTAAGAGTATGCACTATACCATATAAGATTACTATATGTTGCATCATGCGTCTGATTGAGAGAGGGTATGAATAAATGTATGTCTAACAGTAGAACTTATAAAAAATGCAATACTAGTGCTATTACTACTAATAACACCACAGGGAGACACACTGACAGACTGATGCCTAGATTAATATTTAGTATTTTCAGCAACCCTTTTACCCTTCAATCTTGTGTATATGTGATTTGTTATTAACAAAATAAAATGTACAAATAAAATTGACATCAGTGTGACAGTGGGTTTGATTTCCTGATGAAAATCCTTCTTGCTGTCACAGTGGCCATCTGGGTGCCCTAACATATTATGCATACATTTCTTATTGAATCAAATGGAAACATGCAGCTGTAATCCCTGGCAAATGGAGCAAGGCGTTTTTTCCTACTACTGCAGCCTCAGTGAATTTAGGCCTCGGGCTAGTTTTGTACGGTGCGGTGTGAAGTGTCATTGTCTGACAACTTAAATCTAGGATTGGCTGCTTCGATTTTTTGATATGGATGGCCAAAGGCT
Source organism: Pterois miles (assembly GCA_947000775.1). Classification (NCBI taxonomy): domain Eukaryota; kingdom Metazoa; phylum Chordata; class Actinopteri; order Perciformes; family Scorpaenidae; genus Pterois; species Pterois miles. Next base: position 32,227,339 of record CAMQGK010000052.1, on the reverse strand, counting down.
GAAATCTAGCTGTCTTTTCAGTGCCATGGGCCAAATATGTTACTGGCCATTGGAAAAAGTTGGAAATACCAGCGGTACATGACACTGGCTAAAATTTAAAAGATCCACTTTGACAGTTTTAACCTTATCTAATTGTATTTGTCAAAGTATGAAATACCTTTAAAGGCCTAGAGCATTAAACTGTTCAATATCGGTTTTATGCTGGAAACCAACATTTACCAACACTAATTCAGCACAAAGTACTAGCAAGAAAAAATACCTATTTGATATTTGCATTCTTGACTACCCAATATTTAATAATAACGCTAATACAAATACTACTACTACTACTACTGCTACTAATAATAATAATAATAATAAAAGCATTTTTCAAAGCATTACAGGGACAGTTTTGTCACACCAGCCCTATATGCAAACGAAGACACTTGAATTTTTTGAAAAGTTTTTACCCATTTGTTACACATGTAAACTTTAGTATATTTTGATCTTTTTCACAGTATACCATAATCTTTTAACTTATTTGTTACCTTCCAGATAGCCATTACTTTCTATTTTTCATTGATACTGAAAACTTGTTTACAGAAATAGAGGTACACATCCTGTTCTGACTCCCAACACGTGAAATATCACGGTTTGGTAAACGCCCCTCGGCATCGGAAACAGATGCACAAAGGCACCCTTCTTAAAGAAACCTGTCATTTACACACCAAGAAATAGAGAGGAGAAACCGACTTGGGAGTCTTCTGTGTGGAGTTTGCATGTTAGCGTGGGTTTTCTCCGGGTTCTCCGGCTTCCTCCCACAGTCCAAAGACATGCAGGTTAACTGAGTGTGAAGTGTGAATGCGATCATGAATGATGGCCTGTCTCTATGTGCCCTGCGATGGACTGATGACCTGTCCAGGGTGAACCCCACCTTAGCCCAATGCCAGCTGGGATTGGCTCTAGCCCCCTCGTGACCCCTAATGGGAAAAAGTGGTTAAAGATGGGTGGACTAAGCCATCAAACCACCAACATCCTGTAAAACGATACGCCGCTGGTTTCTTTGTTATTTCAGCATGCTGTAATCCATCACTAATGCTGGTATGGTTTGAATTATTTTGGTGCTACTGCAGATACAATACCTTACATTTGGTATAGATACCAAAAGGCTTTGGTGTACAGATCTGTAGATCTGACAAAGAAAGGGTAAAGAGTAAACATGGATATTATCAAAAAAGTGTTTTCATGTTTAAGGTTAGTGTTTAACTTCAAAAGTATGTTTTTGTAGAAACTGTGAATAGGAAGTCAATAAAGCAGTAATGTATTCCTTTATTAATTATTTATTTCTTGACCATACAGTGGAGAGTTTCCTGCTCTAGATAGAGGTTTTATGGTTTACATATATCCCCACCTTCCTGCAGTATATGGCTTGGGAGAGTGTAAAGATGTGCACTTCAGAGCTTTGCTGAATGAGTAACTGAGCTAAATATGTGCCTCCTAACTTTCCCATGGTGCCTCTGACTGGTTGGCATTGACATACTGTACGTTAGATATTCTACTTCTCTCAACCGACTTCTGTTCGTCTGTTAGTCTTTCCATCTGTCCGGTGGACAAATGGGTGGTGATAGTGCCTTTGTATTTGTGTGAATTAAATGATAGATTTGGAGGAAATGCAATAAGTGCAGCTCAGACTAGCAATTATATATTACTCCCACCATCTCTGATGTGTCATTATCTTAATGTCTGTTTCAGTTTTGTGAAGTTGTCTTCTACTGTCTCCATACTAATGTGCAGGACTGTCAGCTGCGACTGAAAGTGTCTCGCTGAAAGCATCACAGTGAGTGTCTTGTTTGAAGGGAGTGCATTGTTTGTCCTGTCCTCCTGCCCCTCCGCTGGTAAACTTGATGCTCCAACATGTGTCACATCTCGATGAGCTGTCTCTCATGAAAATAGCTCCTAAGCAGCTTCCATAAAGCCCTCGCAGGTATTGAAGAAGCACACGGCGAACGCAAGCATTTGCATTTAAAAACATCAACACCTTGTATTTGTCAGTTTACCGGCATTCATGAAATATTCATTCTGTGATCACAAGGAAATATTCTGACATTTTAAATTGAAAACTGTATTTATATGATCACGGTTGTGACAGTTGGAGTCAATAACATGTCAGATCATTCAAAGTGTGCTGTGTAGTTTCATTATTTCTCAGCAAACTGTTTGTCCTCATGGACATGCTGGCAGAAGATGAGATTAATAAAACTAACATGAAAACAGTCCTCCATAGTGTTTCCTGGGGGGTTAGGGTTAAATGAGGATCAACAGTGATTTGAATGAAGGTTTTATAGTCATCAAAATGCATCAGTATGTTTTGCAGTGTCACAGAACATTTGCTACCTTTTATGTCATTCAAAACATTGTTGATCATCACTTAACCCTAAACCCTGAACCTTAACCCGCCAACAGCCAGGTGAGTTTTAAGAGGTTAACCACTTCTTTACTCTGTTGTTATTTTGAGTCACAACCCAGCTTAACAGCAGGTTATGATCCATTTATCATAATCACATCCAAATGACTATGTTTTGTACAAATGGATGGTGACATGTACAATAATATCTACTTATTTATTGTTACTTTTAAGTTGATTTTCTATTCTCAAATAACTAACTCTACTTTCAATAGGCAGCATCTTCTGACCAAGTTAGGGCTACAGAAGTATAAATGATGACCATAAACAGCACAAATGACTTGATCACGATCAGTCATTAGCAAGTTAAATTACCCTTATAATTGTCAGTCTGCATTTTAAATAAAAGTTAATTACAAAGATATTGTAATTATCAATAATTGAGAAACACCTAAATTGTAACTTAAGATAAAATATTTGCAATGTTTATTTTTTATCTTAACTAGGAATTATGTGCAGCATTAAGTCTGCTGTGATTTTAGTGATTTTGGTTTAAAAGCTCTACATTACCTCATAACTTTGACCAGTGGTGTTGTGGTCATTGGTATGGTGTACTACTAGGTAGATGGGTAGGTTACGGAGGACGAAGTGGGTATATTCTCCAATATATATTCAAATTTTTTAGCTGATAGGTGGACAGACTATAAACCACCAGAAGAGGACGTGGATATACTCCGTATTTTTGTGTCTACCCTCCACTACACCACTGATTTGACAAAATCAAATGTAGGCTTAAAATTCACTGTGATGGATCACATAACCTAAGCACGTTTCAATAATATACTTATTCATTTTAATAATATTTACAAACAAACTGAAACCGATGGCGGGGTGACACTGTAAAATAAAAAGATGAAATTGCTGAAACACAGCAGCATATTTTTTTCCAAAAAGGGTAGCTCCGCTCTAGTGTATATGTGATCAAATGGACTAAAACATGTAAAACCACTGGTATGGTCCCCTAAGGTAAAATGTCTTGTAAAGGTACCCACTGGTTATATTCAACAGAGTACTCCAGGGATGACATATTTTTGTTGGTCAACCAGGAAGTTAGCATCGCCCTGGTTTGCTTAATAAAAGGCCAAATGGGATTTTTCCATTGACTTTAGGACTATTGCAGAAAATAAGCTCTGTGGCAAAGACTTGTTTATGATTCTTACACGTTTTGATCAGCAAAGCAGTCTTCACAGATGAACACCACTTTTGTGATTTTTGAAGTGTGAATGGACTCGTCAGAAGTAAAAAGCTAACGTTAAAAATGAGTGTACATGAGGCTGTAAAGGTGGACGAGTCGGCGTGATGACGTTTAGTAGTCTGATTTAGCCACTTGTTAGCAACCCCCCTTCTAAGATACGTAAAAGTTTTAAAATTCATGACTGGGATATTTAATTTCATATTTTATGTCATAAAACAAAATGTTAAATCTCTTCAACTTGTGTGAACCACAGTCCTTATTTCAGGCATCTAACTAAAAACCCATTAAAAAAATCATTGACTTCCAAATGAGGGAACCAGAAGTGCTAAAAAGCGACTCATTCCCTGATTTTAGGACTCCTGCAGCCCTCTATAGACAACAGGTTAAACAGTGAAAGGTTGTCCAATAAACTGTGGTTACAAGCTTGGGCTTTTGTTTTTTAATATGGCACTCCGACACACCTCCTCCTCAAGGCTTTCATGCCAAAAATACTGAAATGTTAAAAAAAAAAAAAAAAAAAAGCTTCATGTTGCAGCTTTAAACAGCCTTCACCCACCATGATGTCAGAAGTGCTTTTCCTGCAGCACCTTTGACAGCGTCTTAGGTGGCCACGGCACATGGTTGTTGTTGGCCATTAATTAGTGTAAAGCCCACCGCCTCCCTGCACCATCCTCCAGCATGTCAGAGTTGTTTATTTAGCACAACAGGAACAATTAAGCCGCTGACAAGGCAGCCGCTGTTTGAAGTCCGTCGTACTACCTCCACTGGTTTAAAACACAACTTAGCAGACACCTTGCAGCACCCTGCTGCTGCCTTGTAACCTTCAGTGGATGCCTTGAAATGCATTTTGTAGTATGTTAGCACATTATCATAACCAGATGCCCACCTTACCGCCCACCTCTGCACATGTTTGAAAAATGAGGTCCAGTCTTGAATACTAAAGACGGCGAGGTTCATTTATTTAGGGCTGTGTTTGGGCCACCAAGGGATGCTCATTTGAATCTCGTTTGTTAAGCTGTCTATCCTTATCTGTCAGCATCAGAGGATGCAATTTCTCTCTTCCCACCTCATCCTCCTTGTCTCCTAAATGGCAGGGATATTTAGAGGTGCTTGACAACTGAGGCATGCAAATTAGCAGTTGATGTTTCCTGCGTTCTTTGTTTCTTTCGTTTCTCACCTCCCCGTGTCGGCCCTTTTAGCCTCTATGAGAAGATGTTATTTGTGATGCTATATTTGTGACTATGTAGGAGGAGAGCGTAAGGGGGAATTACAAAAACTTTATCCATAAGTTTTCTCTCAACGTCAATTGCAAGCTCGGCAAAACCTCTTTTATATGATCTGGTAAGAATAACATTAGCGGTCCACACTTGCATTTATGTCTGCATCTTAACATTAAGTATGAATTCAGTGATCATAAAAGTAATTTACAGGGACCCCCACCCTATTAGTAAGTTGTTGCTTCAAATTGAACCACCTGTCGTTATTTATGAGGTGCAATGCTGGTGCAATGTGATGCTTTTCCAAATTAAAACTTATCAAAAGCAGCATTAGGCAGAGTTAATTTGCCATGTACTGAGAGCATCAAATGCCCATGTGTTTTATTCTGTATCATGTGTCATAGTGGAAATAAGCATCTCTGTGGCTGAGATAGAAAGACGAGCACATAGATCTCGCCTTTTCTAGTAGTTATGTGATAACATCTGTAAGAAGCTAGCAAATCCTTGGACATCACACAGGTCATGAAAAAGCACCAGCAGGTGTTCAGTTTGGGTCTACTTTTAGTCTGCATCCAGAAAGTCACAGATGTCTTTTTAGTCGTGTTAATGCTTTTATTCTACAAGTGATTTCTGATTGGCTGCTGTAGACAGGAGTTTTTGTTAGCTATTCATAGCTATACCTATGAAAAATAATAAAGTGTAATTTGTGTATATCCCACAAAATTAATTTATCTGTAATTCATGTAATCGTGAACCAGGAATTAAGAATGGCGAATGCCACATAGGGAGGAGATTGGGGTGGATAGGAGGGTCAAAAAAATACCAGGAGACTGGCAGTCTTGTCATTGTGAAACCTTAAATCAATATTTATGCATTTGTTACATGATTTATGTACTTAAGTAAAGCCACTTCTGTTATTTTAAAAGAAACCTCCATCATTTCCTAAGCCTACCTGAGCAGTTTTGGAAGGAAGTTGTTTTCTGTGAAGACGGGAGTTTATTTTGAAAAGACAGTATGCTTGTTATAAGCGGAAATTTACATGTGTTGCTGGACATTCATAGGAAAACGAAGGAAAAAGGTGGAATAACTTTTGTGTAAGAAATCACACGAATGTGTGTTATACAGTATTTTTACTCTGTTACTGAGTCACATAAACATTTCACACACAGTTAATTGAGACCCTAAAGTGCTGATTTGACTTTTCCCTTTGACTGCCTGTTTGTGTTTGTGGTTCCATGTAGCCTAGAGTGTGTGTGTGTGTGTGTGTGTGTGTGTGTGTGTGTGTGTGTGTGTGTGTGTGTGTGTAATTGTGTAAGTGTACTGTATCTCATGAAAATATTGTGCCAGGGATGGATAACTAGCAGCCACCACTGGCGAGCTGCCAGGTGTTGGTTTTGCTGCGATCATTTCGAATAAACCAAAGTCACTCAAGGCTCACTGTCGGGCGGGAACGATGGATGCAACCCCAAAGCAACATCTGAGATGTTATTACTGTAGTTTTTCAAATCAAAGTAGCACAGAGCCAGAAAGAATCCATTTGTCATTCTGCAGGCAGAGCTATTGTTTGTGAAACAAGGAAGTGTGGCAATCCAAGTTGCAGCTGATGACCGATGACGGCCGTGACCGATTTCTCTCAGCACACAGGCTTGTTGAGTTTCTCTGGTCACTCACTTCTATTTGTTCCTGTGGACACACATTAAAGGGTTCTGGTCGGCCACCTGCTGCATGCTGCCAATCTTTAAATGTTATATCACACCAAAACACTAAAGATAGGAGAATTAGAGGGCTTGTGTATGTTTAATTTCCTGTTTTTAGAATTTTTCTTTAAAGATTTTAATGATTTTTAATGTCCAGAACAGTTAAAATCATCATGTTATTCAGTGGAAAAGCATTAAGTAGAGACGTATATAAAAAATGAAATATACTTGTATGTAGCACACATTTTTTATGCTGCTTTCCTTATATGTTGTGATGTCTCACATTTATCTTGCGACCCCTTGGGGAGGGGCCCAACCAGCAGACTGAGAAACACTGTCAATATCAATATCTGCTAATATTCTTTGAAGATATCCTTCCATGTTGACCCTATTATATTTTATTTTTTATGCTCAGTCATTTAACAAACCTGTCAAGTATATTGAGGTTTTGTACTTTGAATGAGGCCAGATAGAAATCAATGTCTCTTTGCACAGACTTGATTTGATTTATATTACTAGCTCCTATGCAAACTGCCTACTACATACTACTGATGACCACAGTTTTAGTATACAGTACATACTGCATACTGCATTTCTCAGGAGTATGCAGTATGAAATGGTTAAAGCGATGTATTCTGCAGTATACTAGACCAGGCTTTAGCCTTTAAACCAGCTCTTAAAGCACTGGACAAAAACTCTTACCACTATTATGATATTATTGAAAATACAGCTAAGATTTTTTTTTTGTTTGTTATGTTTGTTTACTTCTTAAAATACTGCAGGTTTAAACTATTTGTTCTAACAGCTCATAGTGAAATAAGACAACAATCAACGAGGGGAGACGGGAAATATAAAACATTGCTCGACAACATTTGCTCAAACTGTTTTCGCAGGTACAGAAAGCAAACAGTGGACTGATCTCCCTCCAGATATTAGAGGAAGATGTTGTCTCAGCAGGAATCTCTGCTCCGTCAGAGGCAGCTCTTCCCTCCTCGCCACTTTGCAGCCGCTCTGTGAGCATCACTGGCCGACTGGCGAGTGAGCAACGCCCGCGGGCGATTGAGTAGCTTTTCAATTCCAAAAAGGTGGATAATACAGGTTCCTGTTAATTTATGATGAACATTTGTGTTATGATATTTAAACAAACCATCCATCGACAAGGAAATAAAAGCCCCTCATCTACAGCTCTACAGAGCTCCATCCAGCTTTAGTTTGCATCTTACGTGCTACATGGCTAAATCAGTACATACGGCTAGACCAGTATGAGCTTATGAGGTATTAAATACAGACGGATAGACTATGGGATCTTCACAGATGTTACTAATACCACAAATGATGACTTTGTGATATAAGTGTTGAAGTATAACAGCGAGGCAGCATGCAGAGACCAAAATCAAAACAGCTAAATTGAATTCAGTCATCATTCATTTTTTTTAGCTTTAATTTTTAGTTTGTTTTTTTATGTTCTAATATTTAATGTTTTCATGTCTTAACGTTCTTTTCTACTTTGTCACAATGTTCTTGATTGTTTGTGTGAAGAGGTTTGAATTTCCCTGCAGCTGAAAGGTGCTACACAAATAAAGCTGCTTTTCTTTGCTCTATTATTTACACTTGTGCTTTCCCTACTGCGACATGTCAGACTGTCTTCTGTAGAAAGGTCTATTCATACTGGGTGGGTTCTCACCCTGCTTTCTTTTAATCCCATGTGTGCTAATCATCTCTGCTCACACCTCCCTCCTGGCCTCCACCAACACACCTGGAAGTCATTATGATTATTTGCTATGTAGGAATCTGTTGTCTTCTAGACCTGCAAAAAGACTCTTGCCAAAAGGTGTCTGGAGAAAAGTCTGTGTACTTGCCTTGCTGGTGTATTACATTTACTGATAGACCTGTGGTAATCTGTGTTCCTGTCTCTGTCCTGTCCAGTGGTGAGTCAGAACCTGGTGACAGACAATGTGTCGGTGGTGGAGGGCGAGATGGCGATCATCAGCTGTCGGGTGAAGAACAACGACGACTCCGTTATCCAGCTGCTCAACCCCAACAGACAGACGATTTACTTCAGAGACATGAGACGTGAGTGTCATACAATCTTTCATTGAGGGGGTTCTAACTTTTTAGGTTAAGTAAAATACTTTTGCACCGAGGACAGCATCTATTAATATGCATGTTACATTCAAAGCCATCACCAAAGCAACAATTTCAATTTTTTTGACTGTGGAACAAAATGAGAAACCAGTATGAACCACTAGGAACTTGGCCGGCTGATGCAGCCGTTGTTATGCTGTGTTTGTTTGGCCTTGTTTTCCATGATGATTTGAAGAGGTTTTCGTGTTTGTCTCATGTTGCTGACAACGCTTGAATGCACCACCAGAACTGAGAAAGCTTTCATTGCGAAACCTCACAATAAAAGTCCAGTGGACTGTCTCATTTTGAACAAGCATCATGCTATCAGGGTGACTTTACACAGATATAAATATACAATCCAAGTATATTGAACGAACAGAAATTTGTCTTTGTAACATTTTAAAACAACAGGCTGTTCCTACACCGTTCATAGCTATACTAGCTATGCCACTGTAATTTGTATTAGTCAATATTTAATCCACGTAATTGTGAACCAGGAAGTATAAAAAAGTGTCAACTAAACTTTTTGCAAGCTGCCGGTATGCAAGGAAAACAGTGCACCAAGAGGGTGAGCAGCAGTACTGGCACCGGCCTACTTGGAGCACTCATTAGGTTTTTTGGATATGTTCAATTATCGCAACGTTGACCTTTTCAAGATAATTGTGAAAGGAGGGAATGAAAGCTCTATTCACACGGTCAGACAAGTCTGCTACTGTGTTAATCGGCGTATGCACGGCTGTCTTTTTGGGAATAAGGGCAAAAAACTGTTTTGTGTATGTAAATGTAGTCAATGACAACTTGCAGGTCAACATATGTGGAAAGATAATAACACAATCGCGGTCTTAAAAGATCTAAAATTGACTGTAAGTTGTACTTTCACTCAGCATTCCAGATTACCTTCCTGCACTTCATATACAGTCCAGTTGTAGCTGTTTAGGAAAACATCATAGATCATGTAAGAGGTAATTATGAGGCTGTCAGGGGAGAAAGTAGGCTGTAGCTGGCAGTTGACACGCTGCAAGAGAGAAATCATCCAGCACCGCCGTGTCTTTATGTGATTGATATGGAATGTGTTTAATTATAGTCTAAAGCAGTTTGATGTGATCAGATGACATGGAAATCAATCCCAGTGAGGCATTTATTTATGTCACTTTCACTGGTTCATTTTGCAGGCAGTCATAAAATCAGACAGACATTTGACATATCATTTTCATTTGGTAGAATTGTAGTCAAGCCACAGTTTGACGACACGGCTGATAAATTAGGACAAATATCATAAAATGTGCAGTTTAACCGGATCATGTGAATGCAGCCGGCAGTAAAGCTGCATAACATTGATTAATATTCTCTGACATTACTTGCACTTCCAGGGAGCTGCATTAAGTTTGACCCACATGTCTGCAGCAGGATTAATACAGAATGAGGTTAATACAATCTACCAAACATGCTTCGCTTTCAGCATGTCTGCTTTAATAAAAGCAGCACATATCCCCAAACATTTAATGACCTGTTATGTTTATTCTTATCCTGCCCAGTTATCATGTCACAGCTCTAATTAGCTGGATTCAGCTGGACATACTCTGCTATCTGCTCTCTGCCAGGTTTGGTTGCTTTAATTATGTTTTTTAAGCCCTTGAGTGAATGTTGAGCATAAAATGTTGACGACCTCTGTAACTATTTAACAGTAGCATTGTGTTAAGTTCAAAACCTTTGATTCATTATAACTGTTATAGTCGAAAACAGTTTATAGTGCTCTTAGCTGCTTGTATCTCAGCCCTGTATCCTAAAAGTGTTCAGATACAAGTATAATTAGCATTAGCAAAAAAATGTCTTCGCTAATAACAACGTAAAGTTTTGAACACAAACCAAAAAGCCTCTTTAGATTTATACCACAAAACTGAAACTGCTCTAGGTTTCGGTAACAAAACTACAGTTTAATTAATTTTAGGCAATAAAACTACAACTTCTTTAAGTTTAGTAAAAAAAAAAAAAAAAAACACTTGGTTAAGTTTGGGTAAAAACATTGTGGTTTGGGTTAAAATAACTCTGAACATAAAAAAGGCAACTACATGTTATTGGTTTCATCCCATTCATCGTCCCTGAGCTCCACCCCGTATGGAGTTTCAAGCTGTCTATTTTACAGCACCTGACTTCCACTTCTGCTACTACAGCTACTAGAGGTCACTGTTGTCTTGTCTTTCGGTGATCTATCATTGATAGATGATAAACCCTACTAGTGGGCATAGTAGGCCCCTATTGACCCACATCTGTGGGGCTTATAGTGACTGATAATACCTATTTAATAACAACAGCCAACAGTCTACTCAGCTGATGTTCACTGTCAGTGTATCTCAGTGCAGCAACAGCAAAGTAAGTGTTTATGTTAAGGCATTTCATGTGGTTTGGGAAAGATTGTAGTTTTGTGGAAATGGTCAACCCTAACCCCAGAACCACAGTAATGAAAACGACAACACATGGAGAATGCACTGGGCTTGTTGCTGCCAGTTCCACGCCAGGCCACACCGATTGGATAGGCTTGACCAGAGCGTCTTCTGGCCAGACTTGTCTAAATATAGGCAGTAAGGTGGTTTCTGTTATATTGGCTCACTGGAGAAGGAAAAACTTGTGTTAGACGTCTGTTTGTTTACAACATGCTTCATCTGCAACGGTGTTGACTTGCATTGTTCCTGAGTGGAAGGAGTGGAAGAGGAAAAGACGTGGTGCTGGAGTTAGTTATTATCGGTTGCCAGTAAAGGAGCCAGAGCGTTGTAAACAGTGGCTGAGAACTGTGAATAATCCTAAATATGGAGAAAACACTGCGAGCAAAAGTCTGCAGAGAGTTTGTAGTTTCTATTTCAAACCGGAGGACTGCAAACATACTTTGGGTCAAACCGAGGACGTAAAGGAGAACAAATGCAGGAGAGGATTTAGAAAACAAATGTCGTCAGTGGACATAAAAAAAAAAGGACATAATCCATGCAGCAATTATGTTTCCTCCAAAATGTATTTGGCAAATCAAAAAAGGAAACATACTCTGTAGGAGACAAGCATGGCAGAGTGTTTCATGAGTACTGGAAGATTTCAGAGCAGGAGAGGGTTTTACTTTTGTTTAAATTTGTGGGGAAATGGAGAATCAACTATGCCTATGTAAAGTGCTGCACTGTAATTTGTGTATGTGTCACAAAATCAATTCATGTGTAATTCACATAATCAGGAGCCAGGAAATATAAAGAGTGGCGAGCACTGCGTCGGGAGGAGGTCGGGGTCTATGGGTGGGTCTAAAAATACTGGACTTTCACCCTGGAGACATTTGTGTCACATGTGAAACCAGAAGTGAACTTTGAGTTATTTATCATTTAAGTTGCATACGTAAATAAAGTCACTTCATGAGTTATTTTAAGCCAAATCATGATCTTTTCCTAAACTACACAGTTTTATTGCCTAAACCCAAGGAAGTTGTTTTCTGCAAAGATGGAAGTTTATTTTGAAAAGACTGTATGCCCATTACGAGAGGAGATTGACGTGTTGCTGGACATTCGTCGGAAAACAAATGAAAAAGAAGAAATTACTACTTTTTTCTAAGATATCACATGTGATACGAACCGTACGAGAGTTCGTTGTAATGTTTCATGAGTACTGCAAGATTTCAGAGCAAAAAAAACTATCAAACTTGAACAGTACTTTGAAAAACACATGAATATGGTTAACGTGTCAGGTGACAAATATGATTTAATCCTCTTTGAGTGACACAGTGGCTGACATTGAGTCTAGATGTTATTGGAGCTATTGTTATCTGTTCTAGCTGTCGGTTCTCACTGCTATCACAGCCTGACCAAGTGTGTGCGAGTGCACGTGTGTCTAACCCTCCTCCCACACACTGGCACTAAACAAAGGTGCTTTCTCCAACATCTGATGAAAAGAGAGAGAGAGAGTTTTAACAGGGAAAGAAATGCTCTGTTTTTATTTCAAATTGAATAAGAAATGTAAGTAAAAGAAGAAGAGTCTCCGGGTGGTGGCAGAACAGTTTAATGAGTTGATTGTAAATAAGTTGGTTTCTCAGTTGTCAAAAAGAGGGAATCAACACGGTGATGTTGCCACACTAACAGGAGACTCTAGTGCAGCATCTCAAATTATCACAAAACACTCAGCAACAGACATCAACAACAAGCTGGTCTACTCTGGAGATGGTGGAGATCAAAACCAGAGCTAAAAGGAGAGTAATTATTGGACTAATACTCATCACATGGACAGAAATATAACTTAAATTAATGGTAATGTTGCTCCGTGTCGGCTGGATATAGAAAAAGGCAAATATTTGTGAACATGTTAGCCATAAGACTTCGATAAGCATACGGGATATGAGGACAGTTGTAAATTTATGGATGGATAAAACTGAAAAAAAGGATTTTAAAGCATCAAAACAAAAGAAGAAGTAGTAGAAGTTTTAATCCAAATTTAAAATGTTGTGTTTAATTTTATTCCTCCTTTTTACATAACTATGCACATACAGTTTGCTATATTGTGAATGAACGCTCATAAGCTGCATGTTCATCATAGTTAGCTCTATCTCTCCCAGATGGTATGGCATATTTAACACTGCTGCCTTTGTTTTCTGCAGTTAGAGTATTTTTTATTTAGAGCATATTTATGCTTTGACTTGTTTCTTGAGCTAAGATGTCAGGCGTTTGCACAAACATACCGTATACGCACTCATGACTTCGTTCTTTCCACATTCTGATCCACAAGAGACTTCCTGGCCCCCTGTGAGGTGAGTGTCAGGCCCTCCTCCACACTCACCACCCCTCCTTAGTCATGTTCACCGCCTTACAAACACACCCTCTACACACTATACAAGGGCACACTCTCAGAAAGCCTCCATGCGTATGCTAAACCAAGCTCGGTATTTATCTGCTGTTGTGCCGAGCCGCAGTGAGCCGACTCCCACAAGCTGGCTGTCAAGGGCAAGGTGTTTTTCCTTTGACGGGCGGGCTCCTTGATCTCCTGTGATCCCTCCCAGGCATCTTCGCCGCAGCTGCACCGCTTCATTATGACATGGCATCCACCAGGCAGCCTCCAAACAACGTTGGCCTCTTCAAAATATCACATCTGCCATCTCCGTCTGAATCCACACTGGTGGATTATGTTTGTGAGTGTGAGACGGAGAGCAAGAGAGGGTAAAGAGACAGAAAGGAAGGAGTGCTTTGAAACTGGCTGCAGTTATATCCACAGACTAAACTTGATCTTAAACTTATTGGTCACCATACTTTTGCACTTCATGTCCACCTGCAGTAGTTCTGATGCATCCTGTGAGCCATTTTATTCAGTTTGTTTCATTTTAATTAACTTCAGATTTCCATGAGGTTCAGGAGATGGATGTGTTTCATTATTATACTTCCTTATCTTCATGTTATGTACTTTAATGTCAATAGTTTTACTTCCAAGAGTATTTCTACACTGTTGTTTTGCTACCTTTACTTAGAGGTGCTCTATATGTCATCCACTATTATCTATTATTGGCTATGTAAAGATATAGTGCAGTAATGTCTACCTGAGCAGGGAATTAAGTAACTCTTCCTCTGTGTCGTAATCCAACTTTGTTGACATCGTCAGGCCAGCTGTGCGTACATGTTAGTGCATATTTGTGCATGTGAGCGTGCACTGCTCTTGTTGCAGTGCCATTCTGACCGACAGAATAGCACCCACCTCCTGTTCCTCCCCAGGTAACCACTGTTCTGCTCTGTCAGCAGTGTTGTCTTTGTTTTCACGTTATTAACTGCGAGCTGCTGGCTCAGCCGTCAGCCATGTTGAGAGCTATACAGAGGCACAAGAAACGTTCCTAATCTCGCTTTTAACACCATAAATCAGACTGCTTCCATCACTGAAAACATTGGTTCACTGTGTTGATCTCACACTAAGCAACGAATCCTCATACATCAGTTTGTATGATATCTTACGAAAAGTTATTACTGCTTTTTCATGCGTTTTCCTACGAATGTCCAGCAACATCAGTTTCCTCCTGTTACATGCATACAGACTTTTTAAAATAAACTTATGTCAAAGCAGGAAACAACTTGGTTAGTTTAAGAAAAGATTGTGGTGTGGTTTAAAATAATATATGCTTGAAATTCAACAAAACTACTTAGGAAAAGATTGTCGAAGTGGCAATAAACCTACTTGAGTATGGAAGTTACCTGGCCAATAAGTCAACCAGCAGATCAACCCTGACCTCCACCGTGCACAGCTGTTTTCAGTCTGAATACTTTCTGGTTCACGATTATGATTACATACAAATAATTTTGTGTGATATGTATGAATTACAGTGTATTGTAGTTATATTGTAGCGATGAAGTGTCTCCTTCTGTGACAAGACCAACATATGATGCTCTAGTGTGAGTTGTTGTTTTCACCATTGTTAGTAACATGACTATGCACAGATGGTGATGTTTCCATGGCACAGTGACCTGTTTAATATGTGAATACTGTTGTGCTAGAAGTCGTAAACACCCAGCTGGGATGTTGTAGCTCAAACTGCCATATGTTTTAGGGAAACATTCATCACAATTCATCCTTCCACAGCTAATGTTATGTCGGTTATGTCGATTATCAATGTTAGTAGCATTATAAACAGGGAGTGCTGTGATATATTTGACACACACTCCCTTAATTATGACAGAAGATATCACCCAAGGTTTTTAAAATGCACAAAAACATTATTTAAACATTAATTCCTAAATGTTTATATCTGAAAGGCTTTTTAATAGCAGTACCACAACTATACTTTGCAATTTAAGAGGAGACAAAACAGGTGAATAAGGTTAAAAAAAAATAACTAAAAGATACCGTCGTGAAATTTTCAAAGGTTATTACTGACATTAAGAAAATTAATTTTTACATTACAAGTTTACTGAAATTATATGTTTAAATTTGCAAATGAGGCATTTATTAAATATACATTTCCAGAACAGAAATCTGAACAAAACCAGGTTAAATATTCTTGTTTCATTTTGTTGACACATTCAAAGTCAAAGGCTTTGGCAGAGGAGATTTTGGACGTCTCTTTTTATCACTCCATAAATCATAAAGAAAATACTGTCAACAACCATAAAAATTCAGGCTATGAATGATAGATGACCAATAGATAGATGACCTCTGTAAAAACTTTCAGAATATAGATGGGAATGAAACCAGAAAGTTTGTAAGAGCTGCTGAAGTGGAGATTTCTGGCTTAGAGTCTGAGGAAAAACTAATTTTGAGAAAAAAACCTTCAAAGAAATGGATTATAAAATTCCTTACATTTTGAACACACTGCAGGTGAATATGGTCAACATTTTAACTACTAGATATCACCATGAAACAAGTTGGTTACTTACATGAATTGCTGCACAGTTTCCTGAAATGCATTATCTTATGTCAACTTTTGGTGCGTTCAGGAGAAATCTACAGACACAAATAGACAAAGCAGTAAAATAAACACCTAAAAGTGTGTTTTGGACATTTTCGTTCCACTAGTCTGAAAGAAGACGTGTTGTAAAATAGCCCAAAATCTCCAAACTGATCAGTGTATTGCCTGGAGTGTCTCGCCACCCACCATGTCTTCAATGAAACAACAACCTGCATCACGCCTCTTCCATGTACTTCACACGTTGTGTGTTGTGATGTTGGAACATGAAGACAGATGATGAACAAAGATGCACAAGCGTATATTAATACTGCAGCCTTTACACTGATCTCATATCTATTTAGCGAGAACACAGGCGCAGACTTACCTTCTTCTTTAAATACACACCTACGTGTTTACTTGTATAAAAAGGCTAACAGGAGCACTCAGACACAAGTGCTGCCCTTGCTCTCGTCTGGAGGAGTGGAAGATTGCAGCTTCTGTAGCAGTGGGTAATCTGTCCACTGAAGGCCAGCACCGTTCAGGGTGAAAGGCGTTATGTGAAACAGCTTAATGAGGCAGCTTAGACGGAAAAAAGTGTATAGTATATAAAATATTCTCACATGAAGGACAGGATAGGACTCAGCAAAGAGACTGAATGATTATTATTTTAATGAATAGATTTATTAGCAATTGAGCTCACTGTGATTAATGACAGTAAAATATATTTAAAAATGTATTTAAACTCTAAATTTATATCTAAACTTTCAAAATTTAGATTTTTCATGATGAGCAGAAGGACTAAACCTAAATGGCAGCTGGTTTCTTGCGATGTCACAAGATCAGGCGAGAGTCATGGCATCAAATGAAAATCCATCTTGACAGGCTTCAAGTAATGTGTTTGTGTCCAGCTCACAGACGGACAACACACCAATCAGCGTCTTGTGAGGAGTCAAGCCAAGTCAATTTACTTGTATGGCTCAAACTCACAAATCACAATTTTGCCTCTGGGTGCTTTACAGTGTGTAGAGGTTACAACTCTGTCCTTTACAACGTGACCTTCTCATTGGATAAGGAAAAACTCTGCAACCACAAAAACCTTTTAAAAGGCAAAACAGAAAGAAATGGAGGAAACTTCAGGAAGGAGGGATCCCCGTCCAGACAACAGATACCGTGTGTACAGAGTCACAGTATAATGAAAATACATCATAGACAGTCCATATGACAGAAATTAATACTGAAGGAACAAAATGTTTGGCACTGAAAATTAATAGTGAAAGGTGAATGAGGTCCTGTGGTGGTTTTGTTACACAATCATGATAAATGTTGAGTCGTGAATAGGCAGCAGTGTCTCACGGTGTCTCCTTGACAATCAAAAATATGGTGTTCTACACACAGACCAAGTGGAAAATACCACACATTGGCCTTAAGGTCATGTCATCACTCATACCAAAGTTAATAGCTTGTCTTTTTGGCTCTTACGGAGTCTGTGACCACAATCTTTAACAAGCAGTAACTGTTAGATCATGTTCACTCTTGAAAGGGGTCTGGCATGTTAATGTCAAGTGGAAACAGCGGGAGGGAGTTCAACTGGAACAAGATGGCTGAGATAGATGAGACTTTCAACTCTCTCTTGGCTTTGAGTATTTCAAGCAGCTCTTCTTCTTGTGCATTTGTCTTCAAGTATGAATTCTGTTAGATGTATAGCTGGGTTAAAGGGATAGTTCAGGTGTTTTGAAGTAGGGTTGTACGAGGAGTATAGTCTGCATTATGTACAGCAGATGACAGCCGGCATGACTCCAGCTTGGAGAAACAGACAGAAGTAAGCACTGTACTGCTGTGGATGGGAGCAGCAGCAAAACATAGTTCAGACAACTGAAAAAAAGCACTACATAAAAAAATCAGTATCAGTTTAAGTGTATGTTATATTTAGAATAATTTCATCATTTTGTTTTATCATCAGGCAGACCTTTCTGATGGGGAGCTGAAGCTGTATGCTCTCACCAAAGCCACCAGACTCCATTGAGAAAAAACAGCAAATTTACTGGTCTACTGCCGCCTCAAGGTGTTTGGTCATGTTATTGTGTGACTTTGGATAGTTCAGGTTCACCAAACTCACACAATAGCATGAACAAGCAGTAGACCGGCAACTGAGTCTGGTGGCTTTGGCGAGATAGAAAGGTCTGTCTCACCTAAGGTAAATCAGCAAAAATATTCAAAATATAGCATACACTCAAACTGATATTGATTTTTTTAGGTGTCTAATATGCTGCTGTCCCCCGTCCACAGCAGTACAGCTCCTGTGCTGTGACCTCCATCGACTGAAGGTGATACACTGACGATGGATAAGTAGCTCATACAACCCCTCTACAAAACACCCAAACTATCCTTTTAAGCACTTGTAGTCAGAATCCGCAAACAAATACAGCCCTGATAAATCATCATGTGTTATTTGTTTGAGACATGAAGCTAAATGGCCATGGCTCTGAAGTTGTGTTTCTGGTGTCCTGACAAATGCAAGTCTGATAGTCACAGTAATTTTTGCTCTGGTTTGGTCTCCATCAGCTCCCGAGAGAAATATCTGTAGCTCTTAAACTGCCAAATTTTGACTCCTGCTGAACATATAGGGAACACAACGAGCTAAAAGAGGCTAAACGCTGCAGAGTTGGCTAGCTTAGCTTGTCATGTGATTAATGTTAATATCAGGTTATAGTTGAATGGAGCTTTGAAGCAGAAGGCAGCCAAGGTGACATTTGTGAACATTTTTGCACTATTGCAGACAGTATCAGTATAAATCACCGGCTGTAGTAGTATATATTGAGAACTTATGAATTTATATATTGCTGCTGAGGTTATTTCAAAGAAAAAAATAATCAAGCAAAGCATGGCAAGTAAGTAAAATATATAGGCAAAGATGAGATTGAATGTGATAAGATTAGATTTAAAAATAATCCCCACGGGGAAAGTTGCCGGTTTTAGTAGATAATAATAAGAGGATGCATCTAAATCAAATAGGATAGGAACAAGAATATAGTAAATGGAAATGATATAAATATACACAATGGGGAATTAGGCTTGAGAAATATTTTAATGAAAAAGTTGTGCAGAAGAAGAACTTATTAAATAGAAAAGATAACATGATTGATAATGACATGAGCTGAAAAAGAACTCTAACAATGTGAAATGCTAAAGGGAACATTAGAACAGACAGTTCTTTGATTACAGAGAGAGAAAAGCCCCCGTGAGTCTCCACAACAGCTGAATCGGTGCTAAATGTTGCCGTACTTTGGGTGTAGGCGGAGACTACACAGTGATTCGGAAGGCTGGACTTCACCTAGAGTGGGGAGGAGGTTTTTTGTAAGAATGTAATTACCCTCAGACCCACCTCGTCTCACCCACTCTGACACCCAATAAAAAACTTTGATGTGCTCCTCTCAGAAAGTAGCGGCAGCCACTAATCACAATTGATTGCAGACACTTAGGCGAGGCGCGCTCATCATCTCCTGCTCTCTCTGGATGGGAGTCATACTTGGCTGAAGCTGCAGAGAAAAAAACTAAAAAAAAAACACGATTCCATTGAAATGCAGAGAAAGAATGAAAATGATCGGAGAGGGAAAAGAACAAGCAAGATGGATATAAAATCAGGCAGTCAGCACCAGTGAAACAGAGGGAAAAAGAGCCATTTGAGGGTGTATTGATCCCAAATCTCTTATGTTTTGTATTAGCGTTTATTTTCACCACAAGACTCATCCACTCTAATTTTATCTTCACTGCTGCAGTTCAATGGTGAGATCACAGCAGTTTTAGAGATGATAACTTTTCCTGTTTTCTCTCTGTTTCAACATAACTGTTGGATATTTCTTATAAGTTAAAGCATGAAACATGTATTCATCCCCACTCAAGGTGACCATGTCAGCTATGCCAGAACTGGAAACGCAAATGCAGAACATGATTTGTGAATTATAGATTTGTGAAGATGATTGGTTGTAGTGATCAGACAAAAAAAATGTTGCCCTATACTGTATATGCTATTGCAAAGTGGAAAAGTGACCTTATTTTGTTAATAATCTACAAATGGTCAATATTTATTCTGCCAAAAATCCTCTCAAACGCTACACAAGCCTTCCAGAAAAACATGCAAGTCCTCAACGTCATTTGTAATTTGGTCAAACACTTAAAATGTACGTTTTTCTGAAAAGTGACCTCTTGTAGTCGTGCCAATTATGACAATGAGACATTAAGATTCCCAGCTCCTCCTGTCCACGTGTCAAAGTGTCCTTGAGTAAGACACAGAACGTTAAATTGTCCCTGATGAGCAGGCCGGTGGTGTACACAGCAGCTCCGCCGTCATCGGTGTGAGTGGGTGTGGGTGGATGAGAGGCTTTGGAAAGCACTTTGTCCTTCTCAGGTTGAGAGAGTGCTATCTATATACAGTCCATTTAGGATTTAAATTTTTAAGTGCTGACTGGTAATATGAGAAAGGACATGATTTCATGACTACAGGGTCTAATGCAATCACTGATTTTTTTCAAGTCTATCCTAGAACAATACACACAGGCCATATGTTGAAAGAGTGTTTGGTTGCAGTAAATCACATGGGTGTGGTTGTGTTTAGAAGGGAAACTCTTGTGAGATGGTTAAGGTTATGCATTGAGTTCGAATGGTTAAGGTTAGGATAGGTTGTTGGAGGGCATGTCTGGCAAGAGTTTTTGCAAGTTTTGCAGGTTTGAGATCTGATTTTGCAATTTGCAGGTTGCCCTCTAGACACAACCTATGGGTGTCTTCAGCCTGGCAGTAATGTTAAAGGGTACCTTCAATATTTTTCAGCCTGGACTCTATTTTCCATGTTTTTTGTTCAAGTGACTATTAGCAATAACAATTTCTGAAATTGGTCCAGTATTGAGTGATAATGCTGTAACATTCAGTCACGAAACAAGCTGCAATGTAATCCTATTGGAGTAAACTGGCAACGTCATTTACATCCACTAAAAGTGCTTGTAGGAACTAAGTTAATTTAATCTACCGAGGTGATTAGCCCTGTACTGACGTGTTGGCTGTTGACGTTACCTCTTGCTGCGTTTTGTGCTTAACAAAACTGATCTTCAGGCTGCTCCTCGGTTTCAGCATAACAGTCAATTTATTTATGGCAGTGCCATAAAGAAGAAAGTCTGATTTCCAGAGAAACAAGCAAAACCACACAACACAGCAAACAAATTGTCAGCGTCACTGTGGTGAAAAACTTTTGCCCTTGTAGGCAAAAAAAACCTGACGCCAACAAAGCACTTCCTACCTATATGCCCGTGGCTGTCAGGGCAATTAACACAGCAAAACCCAGTGTTCATAACAGTGAATTACACCACAACCTCATTATGTGTCAGATTCATTTTTGGCTCCTACAGTACTTGTTTTTGCCATGACGGGTTCTGATTGTTGTTAAACGTATCTGACAACATTATGGAAAGAGTCTCGCTCAAGAAGAGGTCTCGTTCTGTAATGCTGAAAGCTGAAAGACAGCGGTGGGATACTAGAATACATCGATAATGGAAATGGGAGTGGGGACCGGGCAGAGCCTATCCACAGTGTGGATGAGCTCTTTGAATTCAATGGCCACCCATATTTATTTGAGCCAGACTATACGAATAATGTATTCAAATTTTAACACAAGACTTAATCCTTGAGCGAGACTTGGACACAATAACAAAAAGACCGGATCAAGAGAAAGGGAAGAATAGAGTTTTATTTCTCTGTCGGGTCCCTCCCATAATCTTGGCAGACACTTTCACAATCGGAGCCAATCAGTGGCAAAAACAAGCACATTTAGTGAACGTAACTGCTTACTTTCCCTCGTTTGTTTAGCGGCTGCTAATTACAACATTCTCCCCCAATACTGGACTAGATTAAAAAAAAGTTGTCTCCATTTGTCACTTATACACAAATCATGGGACTATATATGGTCCGGGTTTAAGGTTTGTTACCAGTGTTTTGTCCCAGCAACAAGAGGAAGGTTTCATTTGGTTCACACTGCTCAAGTCATACAGTATGAAGCCACACATTTAGTTTACGCTGCACTAATGTTATTTACTGCTCTGGCACTCAATGATGCCTCAACACAAAATTATTATTTTTCTTTATTCCTAGTTGTCCTCTATTTGGCTCAGAGAGTGGTGCACATACACAGCACGACAAACAGAAATGCAGAGTGTTCACAGAACAACAGGGTTCATTAAAGCCAGCAAACTGTTTATCAGCAGCAATCTGCATGACAAGTGACGCTGGTCGGACCTTCACTTTGTCACCGACCTCACAAAGTCTCCTTCTACTGTACTGTCTTATCACTGCTTTTAAATTAGCTTCATCACTATCAGCTGTAAAACGTGACAGGTCAGATAATGTGCAGCCTTTCAGAGTTTGGACAGACTTCTCTTCCAAAGACTCAACTATCAATTACCTTTGTCAGGCATCTGTGATGTCCTTCACATGCTATCAGATATGATAAAGCAAGAAGAGGAGACCAGGGCAAAGAGAGGATGAAGCTAAAGGTAACCTCTTTTTTTGTCCACTGTACACAAAGAGGAGTGGAGTGTATCTTCTATTGTGTGCTGACGTAACCATAAAAGACCGCCACTCTTTGTCTCTGAAATACACCACTGTGTGAACCCTGCTGAGGGAACCCGGCTGTTCTCCATCGTCTGTCCTTGTGTCTCTTTGAGCCTACAGTGTTGTTGCCCCAAGCCTTTCGCATAGGGAACTGTGTCCTTGCCACAGTGTCCCAGTGTTTCTTTTCAGTGTGTATAAGAAGATATTTATTCATTCAGCTCATGCTTTTACCACAATGCCTTATTTGGAAATGACACATAAGAGGATTATACTGTAAGATCTCTGAGACATGTTTTTGTGAAATGGATTATAGCTGATTGGCAAGTACTGTCATGTTGATGGAAGGGTAGGCCACTGGCAAAGGAACAGGTGATTAGTTCTGCAGTTCTGGATCCAGTTGCAGATCCAGTACTCTTTTATTAGAACATTGCAAGCATATTTATGAATTTTTGATGTTGTCCTATGAAATATTTGTAGTCTGGCTCCAGAGCTCTGAATCACCACAACGTCTCTGATTTAGTCAACGAGTCTGCTCTTGTGATCATTGACAGCTGTTTCCACCAGTTGATATAAACCAGAAGTTCCCAAACTTATTTCCCAAAGTACTACATCCCACTGCAGATACCAACAATATAACGCTGAAAGAGCCCCGTCGTGACTCTTCCTCTAGCTCTCAGACAGTTAATCCCAGAGTGATGTAGCTGGCCTGGTAGTGAATATTCATTTTTCTAGAAGTGGTGTAAGAAGTGGCGCCACTCGACGGCTCAGCTGCCGACTTCAGCACTGAAAGGTTCATCTGACTCGGGACTGATAAGGCCAGCATTGTCACTTGACTCGTCTGATTTTGAACTTTGCAGCTGTTTCAAAAATCCACTCCTTCTGCTTTAATCAGTGACTGAGGAGTCAGAATCTGCACGCTAACATTACTAGTTCATGTTATGTCTAATTTCATTCCTAAAGTCTTTAAGAGCTAATTTTTACATCATTGCAATTGTGTATATGCAATAAATAACTGTTATTATGTATTATTACATTAAAGGACAATTTGTTGGTTTTCAATTAAGAGCAGTTGGAGTGAGTATTCATTTCTCAAGGATCTTTTAACTCTTAAATCAGCATGTCTTCAATTTACACAAAAAACATAAAGTTAGCTCTCCTACGGCTAGCTTAGCTTTCATGTGGACTGAATATTACATAAGGGGGATGGCTACTGAACAAATTAACATTACACAATTTTTCTGTTCAAATCAAATCTTGAATTTCCCTCTGGCGATTAATAAAGGTTCATCTTATCTTATCTTATATTATCTTATGTTATCTTATCTTATCAATGTGTAAAGAGCTACAGTAGGCTAAGTGAAGCACTCAAGGGCCTAAAGTGATATTTTCTAAGAGTGCAGTATGATACCACCCGGAGAGATGTTTACAAACCAAGTAATTTTCCTTCAAAAGGTAGAACCGTGTGTCAAGTTGATGTATTTGAGACAAAAAATCATCTCTATCCAACATACAGAGCCAAGCAAACAAGCATCTCTGCGGTAGGTAAAAGTACAGTAGAAAGGTGTTTCCAAAGTGTTTCCTTGTGTTTCCCGCCACAGCTCAACCTCACTCAACACCTTTTGGAAAATTTTGAATAGAGAAAGTGTGAAACACGCATGAACATAGCAGGAAATGTCATCTCTAAAGGGGAGATTCTAAATCTGGATCAAATTGTTTTGGCAACTGTTGATGTCGGTGTCCCACAAGGATCAATATCAGACTCTCTACTCTTTACTCTAAACATAATTATTTATTTTCCAACTGCAACATGTAGTTTTATGTTGATGACACCATTTTTATGTCACCTTCCTGCAAACCAGGTTATCATCTGCTTTTGGTGACCTCCAGACCTCTTTTAATAATACAAAGCTTGTTAGAGTCTCTATATTGTCCTACAAAGCTCATACTGAAATCCTGATTTAAAAACTAAAAATTCAACTTGGATCTTTGGACTTTTTCTCATTTAATAAGAGAACCATATCAGTAGTGAGATACCTACACTGCTGCCACCACCCTTTGCCACAATGCCCTTCAATTCATCTATTACATATCTCCATCATAACAGTACAAGCATTTTCCCTCCAGAACAGCTCTGCCTCTGAAAACAGGTGGTATGCCTTCTCCAGTGCATCTGCAGAATCAGTATGTTTTAATCTGGGAGCCTTTAATTCAATTAAATCGTTCGGATTAGAGTCTGACCTCTCATTTTAATGAGGGCTAACAAGGCTTTTGAATGAGCTATACTAATTAGGGGCGTATTATTCATGTGCCACAATAAGGGCTTCATTGTGCTTAGATAAAAGAATCTAAAAGCTGCACTAATGGAAACCAACCATTTAAGGGGTTTTTTTTGTTTGTTTTTTTTTTTTTTTTTTGAAATGTGAGGAACAACGTGTGTAGGGAAAGAATAACCATTTGCTTGAAATATAAGCCACATCGTATGCTGCATTTTCAGATCTCTTTGTGCCAACGTTTCCTAGTGCGTTTGAACTTCTTTTCGAGGTATTTGTTGTTTTGAGGGCTGTGAGCAGACCTTTCTGGCACGATAATGAAAGACACGAGAGAAGTGGGAAGGTGGTAGCACATTGTGTCATGTACAGAGCAGCCAACGGTATGACCATGGTGTTTTTTTCTATTTGAGCATAAATATATGTTGAGATCGATATACTGTAAGTTTTCCATATAAGCTTCATATCCAGTCAGCTTTAAAGTATCTCTTTAAGGTCCAGTGTGTGACATTTCGGGGATGTATTTGTAGAAATTGAATTTCAAATATGTTTTTTTTTGTGTGTGTGTGTATAAACCCCTTAAACTAAGAATCATTGTGTTTTCATTACCTAGCCGTTCATATGGACACAGGGAGCAGGTCCTCTTCATGGAGTCCGCCATGTTTCTACAGTAGCCCCGAATGGAAAAACAAAAAGAGACTTTTGCGTATTTAAGGCTGAAGGCCACTGTAGTTCTCTGACACACCTGTGAAACTGTCATAACATGAGCCACAGAGTGGAAAATCGTGATACCGCCAGCCACTGTCTGACTTCTGTTGCTCCTGTGGTGGTGTGTGTGGTATTATTGTGGTAAGGATGGAGGTGAATGGTGTTACACATTTTTACACTTGGTGGCTCACATTACCACAGTCTTGGGAAGGGAGGAGTGAGCAGAGGGATGCTCAGTTGGTTGCAATGTACAACCACACCACTAGATGTCACCAAATCCTACACACTGTACCTTTTTAAAGGGGACATATCACGCTTATTATCCAGGCTCATACTTGTATTTTGGATTTCTACTGGAGCATGATTACATGCTTTAATATTCAAAAACATATTTTCTCCACTGCCTGTCTGAATATACCTTTATTCACGCTCTGTCTGAAACGTGTCCTTTTAGCGTCTGTCTCTTCAAGACCTCCAGCTAAATAAGCTCAGTTTGCTCTGATTGGCTTAGCAGAAAAATATGGTGCATCTTTGCAAAGCAAGTCGATCTAATGAGAAGGCATATAAACGTAACACAGTAACACGTAACAAAGAAACACCAGTCTAAGTCCAGCTTTTTATTCGATGTCACTGACTTCACAGTAGCATTTTTACACGTATGCATTTACATTGCAGTCAGTACAGTCTGCATGGCACACAAATGACACAGCAAAAGCAAGAAAAGCTTTCTTACTGCATGCTAAATGCCTTGCACATTATGCGTTTTCGGACGAGTAGGCTGTGCAAAGCTAGTGCTCTATCTGTGGGCAGTATATTGAAAAGAGGAGTCAAATTTGAATGCCTCGTTGAATCACAAGTTTTCTGATCTAGGCAGCCCACAAAAAACTGACTGGGTTGTTTGTGGGTAGACACTCCACATAACCAAATGAAGGTGTACAAGCACTTGAAAAAGTGAGTTTTTCATGATATGTCTCATTTAAAATGAGCCTGATGTTCTTGTTTAATGATGCGCAAAATCAATTGTGATGATCAGTATTCTTGTTTCTAGCTGTAGAGCTCCCTCTCTCCTGTTTCAGTCACTCTCTCTGTATCTCTGTCTTGATGTTCAAGGCAGATACTGCATGGCCATACAGCATCATCTTTCTTCTGTTTGTTATCTGTTAAATAATAATGTACCCCATCATTTTTTTTAATGTATTTATGTCTGTTTTGAGGTCTTCTCTGTCAGAAGTTTCCATGTTTAATACTTAAAGCTGGAGGATGAGTACACAGATCTCTACTAGGAGAGTGAGGAGTGCAAAGAGCCTGCAGTTGCTGTCAATCAGAGCTGAATTTATCGGCACATCAAAAGGGGATGGAGACGGGTAGGCTTTCATCTCAACCGCATGTTGTCGTCCTACATTACAGCTGATAGACTGTGCTAAGGTAGATGGGCAACCAAGGTAAGGCAAGATGAAAGTGGCTGCAGATGAGGAAGAGACAGGATTTATGGGTCTGTCCTCAGCTCCAGTGTAGGCCAGCTAACGGACAGCCAAGGATGAGGCTGATACCAACCATGCTGTTGGCGTGTGCTGTACGCCTGCACATGTCAAACAGAATTAACCAGCAGGGAGTTATCCTTTTCTTTTCATTGCTTCACACTGTGTTACATCACTTTGCTCTGTGATTGATTGATTGTTGACTAACCAGATTGAACTATTTTCTCTCTCTGGAAAGTTCTTTGAAGCGTGCTTGAAGTTGAGATGCATTTCAAGATAAAATGACTGGCGGCATCTTTGTAAATATAGGAACTATAAAATATTTATTCTTACGCAACTATGCCTACACCCAAAGGAGGCAGGATGGCTGAATGGTTTTCTGATTTGGGCGAGTGATTCTACTTGTAGTACTAAAACAACTCGAAGAACCCCTGATGAATTAAAAAAAAAAAAAAAAAAAAACAACCCCTTATCATTGTCATTGTACTATTACTATTTAAATTTCAATTAATAGTAATAAAAAGGAATTGCCACCTAGTTGGCTCCTGTTTATACATGCATTGCCGTATAATGAATGACGAGACAAGACGAGAGAGAAAATTCGTTTTGGAAGTGGATGAATACAGCTGTGATTGTAGTAGGTTGACATGATTAATTGATTGACAGAAAAAGCATTCAGTTAATTTGTTCATTTAAAACAGTCATATCTGATGGAAAAGTGCCCTAATTCCTCTTTCTCAGTTGGGAGGATTTGCTGCATTTCTTTGTCTTATGTGTTGTCAGCTGAATATCGTGTGATTCTCGAGTGCTGGTCGGACAAAACGAGCAATTTAATGACATCAACCTGAGCGCTAGAAAAGAGCAATGAGCATTTTTTGCTATTTAATGGACCAAATGATTAATGCGATAAATCAATAATGAAATTACTTGTTAGTTGCAGCTTTATAGGACAATTTCCATTGCAGTATGGATCAAACTTTGTTGGAAAGGAAGCAATTAATGCAACTTTTTGTTTTATTTTTGTAGCTCTGACCATAATTTCTGTTCTGTGTAAGTTATGGCAGAAATTGAACATATACAGTATGTCACACTACTGATTACACAGGTTACAAAGTGTCCCCAGAACAGATAAGAACAGAAAAAAATGTAATGAAATGTAATGTATATTGGTAGGCGAGTAGTAGAGAGGAAAAGTTGGAACGGTACCAGTGAGATATTCTGACCTCAATCCACCGAGCAAAAGAACAAACAAAACAAAAAGCTAGAAGCAAAGACGCCAGCTCTGATAGGATCTTCTGATGTCTGCGGGTCGGAGACCTCAAACAGTCAATCACTGCAAAGGATTTGACAGCAAATATTGATATATGATGAAGCTGGTTTGTCCATTTTTGTTTGGACCATTAAAAAAAGGGGCTCCAAATCCTACACGGTTTATCTGATGTGAGAGTGTAAAGAAAATGTGTCCAAATCGTAAGTTGAATTGATAAGTAAATTTTAAGGATTTGTGCTCCAGTCAACATTACTTATTGTTTACTGTTCCTACACTGTGTATATGTGTACACCCTGTATGTGTACATATAAATTATTATTATTATTTTTCTCCTTCAGCACTGAAAGATGCTCGCTTTCAGCTGGTGAACTTCTCAGACAACGAGCTGCGAGTGTCGCTGTCTAATGTCTCGCTGTCAGACGAGGGTCGATATGTTTGCCAGCTCTACACAGACCCCCCGCAGGAAGCCTACGCTGACATCACCGTGCTAAGTAAGTAACAGCAAAACACACATAAAGATACACACAAACACCCAGTGTTATTCAGTAGCAGCAAGGTAAAAGCCTTTTAATCAACATTTAGACTGTGGAAGACAGCATACGTGCCCATGCTGTGCAACATGGTTGACAGCTCACGATGAAAACTGCGAGAGACTTTTGAACAGGAAAATCATGTTTCACATGTGCTTGCTTATTAAGTCTTGTCATAATGTTGTAGAGATTAAATGAGCTAATACAGCAGCCAGGTTGCAAGAATGTGAGGCCAAATATTTCCCAAGTGAACTGAAACATCCCTACGTTCCTCAGATTTACTGTATATGGCTCATTACTGTGTTCCCATGTGTCTATGTTACCCCTTCACATTCTCAGCTCATCACCTGCAGACGCTCAGTCAGGACCTCTTCGCGTCACTTAGGTTTAGGCAACAAGATTTAGGAAATAGTTGTGGTTTGCAAATTATGGCTGTCAATGTTAACGCAGTAATACAGATAAAAAATGTGTGATTAATTTGTGTCATTAACTATGGACAATCATGTGATTAATCATGATTAAATACTGTGATTGATTGACAGCCCGAGTTAAGATAAGTATGTTTTTGATGTCCAGGGAATGAGATTGGTTTCCCAGCTCTATATACCGCGTAATGGGGACCTGGAAAAGATGTTCCCCGAGCTCTGTTCTCTTAATATGATATGGGCTATTGTGGGAACTCGACAAAGCTAACATAGCATGGAGTTGAGCCCTGGGAAAATGTGTCTCTGACAACATAAAACGTTTTGAAAAGTTGGCTCAATGTACAGTATCTTAACAGAATATTGAACTGGGGAACAAAGATACACTACCGGTACAAAGCAAACAGACTACTGAAAAGACACACACACACACTAATGTGTAATAAACTGTAATTGTGTGTATAGATTTATGTAATATGCATTCAAGATTTTACTTGCATGTATGTGGTTTTAGTAGTGTGGATTAGGGCTGGGTGATGGCTGAAATCCATATCAGGATATACTGTATGTTTTTTCCAATACTGATATGGCACAAATGTGTGTGAAATCACACAAATTGCTGTTCAATGCGAAATGATATATACAGTTGAATTATATATGCCTTTACTAGTGTGTGTGTGTGTGTGTGTGTGTGTGTGTGTGTGGAGAGAGAGAGTTTATATTTATATTATGTCCTATGTGACCTCTCTAATGCTAATCATGATTTGAAAATGAACAGAATAACACAGCCCAGAGTTTATTATCTATAAGGTCAGCCGTCATCAGCTCCTCATCGCAGATAAGCTTGTTAAAGAGCAGCAGCATCCTGATTTAGCTTCAGCGTGTCCCCCTCACATATTCATGACAGGCATTCAAACCTGAAGCCTGAGGAGGTAATTACAACATACGTTAGCTGTTTGCTTTACTTCCTCTTACAGATCACGATCAGTTAAAGTGGCAGTCCTTAAGATTTCAGTCCTGCTTAAATTTCCATAGATGAGTGAAAACAATGAGTTTAGCAGTCTAGAGTCAAGTTTTATATATATATATAATATATAAAATATATATATATATTATATATAATATATAATGAAAATCTCTGAGATTGCCACTTTATGAAGAAAACTAGTGAATGGATGGGAATATAGAAAATCATTATATCATACACATACTGGACATCAAATGATAACTAATCAGTTGGCAATTTTGATTTGTCTTTCTGCCATCTGCCATATAGTTTACACATATTGCTTTATTTTTGATATTCTATTAATAAATATATTAATAATTTGCAATAATAATACAATTTTTACAATTGGATTTTTTTAATTACGGCTCAGCAATATCAAATTATATGTGCTGCCACAATACTAAAATATCATTATATGATATTAATTTGAGTTTGCCTGTTGTATGTTTTTAGTTTGTGTTTATCATGTTTTCTGTTTGTGTATTTATGTGGTCTTTATATTGTTGTTGGATGTTCTATATTTGTTAAGTAACTGCAATAAACACAAGTTGCCATCATCATAGTGCCATAGGTTATGGGTGTTCTCGCAGACTTTAAATAAAACCTCTCAGTCAGCTCTGTGGACTCCATCATGTAGTGCTCAGGACTACAACCCCCCTAATGTTTACAGAGTTTTGTTTGTGTTTCCTGCCGTAGTTCCTCCAGGTAACCCCATGATCGAGGCCCGGGATGAGGTCCTGAGCGAGGGCAACGAGACGGAGATGACCTGCACCGCTATGAGCAGTAAGCCTGCCGCCACCATCCGATGGATGAAGGGAGATAAAGAGCTTCCAGGTAAGTTGACTTCACACACAAAAAGGCAATTACAATCATCAGTCAAGAATTTTCTTCTCTTAGCACAGTATGTAGTATTGCAGTTCGTGTCTCAAATATTCAGCCATCTGTCCCTTTCTGTAAAATAAAAACCTCTGTGTGACATAAACACACTGTGTGCCATGAACCAGAGAAAAAGGGCTGAACGATGCGTCACCTGTAGAAGAAAGAAAACTCCCCCAGCAGTCACTGTTCCCTCACTTTGTAAAAGTAGGGAACGTACACAAGTACCACAAAAGAAGAAAAACATGTACTTTATGCTTTCAGAATCCTCTGATTATTGATCCTGCCCATATTATACTATTGTCACTTTCCTGCAGTTTTCTCTTTAGAGCCCACAGTGAACCTGAAATGTTCGTCACCCGTTAACTATTGTGAGTCGTGATAAGCAAATGAATCAGCTGCTTATTCAAGCTGAAGTCAGTCCACTAAGCCTAAAAGAGAACATTTTACTTAAACTAGGCATTAGATCAGACGCCCTGTCTGCAATTTTAATATAATAATAATATAATATTTAAATATCACATTGTCTTGACAAGACAAAACTAAAATGTTCACAAAGTCTCAGCTATTGTTGACGTAAAACTAGAACACAATGACAGCTCAGTCACATGAAAATGTGCATGATTGACACAATAATGCACAAGGAAAAAGCCGCTATAAAAAACAGGGTTTTCTGCTTTTGACGTGTCTGTTTATGTTGATGCATCTGTGTAAATATGTTACACTCAGAGCTAGTGATGTAGAATGACAAGTGAGGAAGAACTGCTTATGATGGGCGGAGACGGGGGGAAGGGAGGGGAGATGACGTTAGCGACGATAGTGACGCTTGTGAAGAGTTTTCCATATTTATGTTACGTACATATTTACTTAGTTTACATATTTATTTTAAGCCCAACCATGATGTTTTTCCTAAACTCAACTATGTGGTTTTGTTGCTTAAATATAACTGCAGACATCACTGTGTTGTTGCATGGTGTACAAATGTCACGCTAAAATGCGTCCTCATGACATGCTGAATGTCCTTTTAATGTCCTGCTAGTTAAACACCTTCATATGAGATCAGGTTTAAATTGATTGTGGTCTTCTTTGACGAAGACAAGACTATAATGTCCAGAGTTTTAAACTGATGTGGACTTTTAATCCCAGGACTATGACTAAATATAAAAATATCTGGCATTGGTAATACTATTGTTGAGACCAGGAGGACTGCACCATTTTCTGATCTAGTAATAGTTAAGCCATTGAGACAAATGTCTTGAGGGGCAGCATGTCACAGCAGCCGAACCATTTTAGAAATCAAGAAGAAGTGGTACAATATATCCAAGTCGATGCCAAATAATGTGTTGTTACCACACACCAGCAAAGCATCGGCCCCACCGGTGGGCATCAGGGGACACTGGAGCTTGATGCCATTCCTGAGCATTTGCTTTTATAGTGCAGTCTGCCTCATCAGTGGTGTTGCTCCACCGAGGGAAGAACTTAGAAATTGACAAACCTACTAAAGGTGAAAACAATTTTTGTATGCACCAAATGACACACTTCATAGGTTGCTTGTCATTTCATGCACGGTTTGTTGAACAAACCAAGAGAAAAAGCATTGTTTTAGGCCTGAAAGGTCATCATGAATTATTTGCCCTGGAATGAAAAGACTTCTGTGAAAAGATCTGCTATTTTGCCACTGGTGTTGCAATTCCTATTATTTCCAAAATGCACCTGCATGCAGGTTTCTGTAGGTGTGCACATTCCAGTTTCAAGAGTTTGTAAATTCTCACTTTTGCATGCACATATGCATCTTTTAAGTCCTTATGCCATGTATATAAATGAACCAGTTCCTTTCTTTCCTTTCCCTATTTAGTGCCTGCATCAGTGCTGTTGCTCTTTAAACAGAGTTCTGCTGCGACTTTGAATAGTTTCCATTAAAGCAGTGTGGATGTGCAGTGGTGGCCAGAGTCTGTTGGCACCGCGACAACTTTCATGACTTCATCAAAGGTAGCTGAGCTTCAGAAGTGTGAGCAGAGCTCAGGGGTGAACAGGCCTCCTGCCAGGCAGCTCCACCTCAGAGCCCAGACAGCAAGTTTGTAAAGGCTTTGAAACAAAGGTCCTAATCAGAAGTTGTGTAGAGGGCCCTGAGCAGCTTCACCTCGACACTGTCGCACATTAAACCCTTAGTGGCCTGAGAATGTTCCAATGTGCCAAGGTCAGGGATTGTCTTAAAACCAGCTGCTAACATAAAAAAAAAAAACACTGTTGATGTTCAGTCAAATTTTCTTGCAGTGGTATGTTTCTGCTGACCAGTGCGTTCAGGCAGGTAATGGCTTATAGGCTGTAAGTGTTGAACAGCCAAAGGTAGTGCTCCTGTGGTTCATTGAAGCTCCTCTTGTCATAATGACTGGTAGCTATTGGGTCATTACGAGGATTACAAAGTGAATCGATCTAAGTGTGCTTTCACATCAGGGACCCCTGTCTGGAGTATGCTTGATCCCAAAGTCCAGTTCGTTCAGTTTTTGTGAACTCTCCGTACTTTACTTCTAGCCGTGCCCGAGTCAAATTGAAAAGGTGGTCTCAGGCAACGATCATATGTACTCGGATACAGTTCATATCGGATGTGAAAGCCAACTGAACCAAAAAACAGAAGTGGACTGCTATTAAACGCGAGTAACGTTAGCGGTCAGAGAGTAATTGTGAAAGAGTGGGTTTTTTTCAACGCCGCCGGTCTCCTTCAAAATCTATTTATATGCACAGCATGTACCGACCTCATCCTCTGAACTGCACGGTCATAAGCGATAAAGCAGGAAGCGGACGAGATGTTACTTATAATATAAACACTGGTAGGCCGCAAAGGCCCTCTTGATTTTAAGGAGTGTAAGACAAATTGTTTTGAAAATATACAGTTGGCCCGTATCTCAGCATTTCATTGATTTCTGTAAAGAAAAAATAATTGAAATAAATTTTTAAAGTTTGTATTATTGTCTAAGATTAACAGGATAAGGGCACAATGAAGATCAAGTTATATTCACAGAACCTTCCCTCTCTGCTAAACAGCTTCATCCATTAGAAAAGACGCAGTTTAAACAGCTAAAGAAATAATAGAACAATGGCCACGCATCACTGGGAAGAAAACACTGTATTTGTCCAAAAAGACGCCTATTAAGTATAAATGATTGTTAAAATTGAACAAAAAACACATACACACGGTACAGAGAATTGTATTAAATAAGAGAAGGACTTCTTTCTGATGCAATAGTCACAGGGAATAATATGTGTTCATCCAAATCACTTGTTTTACACAAACTTCCTGCAAGTATTGCTATTTGTTAACTATTTGGGTTGATTTATAAGTTGTTCTGTACTCTTTTTATTATGCTTTATATCCATAAAACATGTCATTTAGTCAGGGGTCGTCAGTTTACTCAATGATAGAAAAGGCTGGGAGCTACTGTTGAACTGTATGGCTGTAGAAACTGGCTCATTTTAGAGTAGAAATGAATATCCTTTAAACAGATTCAGTCCAACTTTGTATTTTAGTCACAGTGAACTTCCCCTCACTTATTTTCAATCACATGTACAAAACAACATGTTAGAAACTTGGTTAAATGAATATATGTCAAAGAAATCCCAACAGAAATCTAGCTATGTTAATTAATCTAATCCATTGTAATGATTACTTAATAATGTTTAAGAAATCTGTTGTAAAAAGCTGACTGAAAAGCTGAGAAATTGTGGTGGGCTAAGTGGAAGCAGTGATGACTGCAGCTGTAAAATACAGATATTTTACATATATTACAGACACTTTTTATCTTAAATCTTAAGTTACGATAGAAAGAGTCTAAGATAGGATTTTTCCTAATTTGGTATTACAGAATCCTCATCTTGTCCTATCTCAGGTTAGGAAATCCTAAATACTCAATCTAACATCACTTATCAACTTTTTTGTCTGTTCCCTAGCAACCACTACTCTTTTCATCTCACCAGGCTAAACAACTTTGTACACATTGAAACTTCCAGTGAAACGGAGCAAAAACAACAGCGAGCCCTTAACTTCAAGACAGATGAGTTAGAGGTGGAGAGAAAACCACGGATGTTCTTTTGGGGATATTTACAACAATGCTCTGAGATAAAAGAAAGAGAGCGGGCCGAGATAGCAGACGGTCTCCACCGTATCCGGCATCCAGCGGAGCGTTGATGCTATCAAATAGAAAATAAGTACACTGACAAGTGATCGGAAGAGGAAGGCAGCAGAAGAAAAGTGGGGGAAAAGTTAAAGTTAGGACAGTTATCCTAAAGTTAGGAGAGTTTATTAGGATTCTTGTGTAATACTTTGTTCCTACCTTAAATTAGGACAGGAACGTTGACTTAGGAAATAACTGTAACGGTTACCAAACAGTTAAAGGACCAGTATGTAACACTTAGGTTAGTAATAAAGTATTGTTTGCTTCGTGTATAATCACCTGAAAATATGCATTGTGTTGTCGTAACCTTAGAATGAGCCCTTCATATCAACATAGGTTCTCTCTCCACTGACTCCATGTTGCCTCTCCACATGTCTACAGTAGCCCAGAAGGGACAAACCAAACACTGTTAACTTTTCCTGCTTGGACCGGGGTCAACAACGTTACTCGCCGCCGCCGCCGCCACTGCTCTTGCTCTCTTGCTTTTTGTTCAACACAGGCCATTTCGGTAGAATATGACAGGAGAATAGAACATATTTAGATTTACTTTTGTGCGACACTTTGGAAGTGGTGTTTTTTAACTGTGTCCGGTAGCTGCTTTCAGTCCAAAATGGTGGAAGCATCGCTCTGCTGCTGGGTGCTGATGTTGCAATGGAAAGAACAATTGTCTTCCTGGCAATACAGTAGCTCTCGAACACGCTTGGCACACGCCTCAGCTGGTTGCAATCTCTTCACCTCACTGCTGGATACCACCAGATCCACACTGGACATTTAAGAAGTTTCTTTAATACAGCCTAACTTTAACTGAGCTTTCCAACAGGGCTCATTTGCTTATTTTATTGAATGGCAGAAAAACAATCACCGAATGGCTCTCGGCCCCCTGCCCATGCTGTTTTCTCACACTTGTTGGGAATGCATTGCCATTTCCAGAATAGGCTCGGCACTCTGAAGTTCTACAGTTGATAGATAACACCATAACACAACACTCAGCGGTACTCACCTGTTACTAGACTGCATTTAGAGCATGCCATTTGCTTTTATGCATTTCTGCCACAGATTAAAAAGTGCTACTTGCTGAAGTAGCCTAAAACAATGGCATAAAAAATCCATCTCTTTTATCTTTTACATTTTACGTATTTACAGTCACTGCAAGTACAATAACTTAACTTACTTAACTGACACCACTGCCGTTTTAATGCAAGCTTTTTATGCCAAATAACTTCTCAGTTTGTTCAGTTGATGCTGCAGCATTGTGGTGAGGAAGAAACCTGCTTTTGCTCTGCTGACACTGAAAACGTGAAAGACAAAAGGAGTGCAAGGAAATGAAGGATGGAGAGAAAAGGAATGGCTGAAGGTGCCAGAGTTCTGACACGAGGACAGAATTACTTAAATTACCTTCGGCTGTGGCTCCATGCCTGGCAGACTTATTTCTAATTAAACGTCCCCAGAATTTAATTTAATTACCTGGAGGGATAATCAGGCTCTCTTAAATATCATTTAAAGGTTGCAATTGTCATGCTTGCCAATGTAAATCCAGCCATATCTCCTAATATGCACAGACCCATTATTTCACTATTATCACCTTATCTTTTCTTTTACCATTACCCTGTTGTTGAGTGATTTATCAACATATGCCGTGGCACTGATATATCTCCAGCTCTTATGCTGAGACTGCCGTGGAAGTCATGAAAAGAAGTAGCTGTACAGAAGCGGTGCAGGATGTAGCTAATATGCAGGTCATTCCCGTCTGCTCTTTCAAGACGAAAGAAAGGAAGATGGATTTAAAAAAAAGAAAAGCCAGTAGGTAGGGCACTTCACTGACTGACAGGGACCAGAACAGCCATTAGCCTCAAGTCTTATGAGACAACCACAGTGTGATTTCAATTACCCTGCTCTTCCCTGGCAGGAAGACTCTAACAAGTGGATAAAGGAATATTCTGGGCAAAAGTAAAGTGTAGAGACATATACTTTCTTTAACTGGACGCTGCTGCCCCACAAGAATGTGGTTAAATGATAACAGTAAAAGAAGTGAAGCGTAGCGGAGGCACAGAGAAACAGGGCCAACTGAGTTAGCATCTACAGAACACCTAAAGTGCCACTTGACCTTCCACTGCCTTTCAGTGTGATGTTCATCTCTACCAGCCTCACTCAAAAAACAATGTCTCACAGTGTTCTTAGTGTTCAACGCCGCGTGGCTTTTTCAAATCGAGAGCTTTCAAAAATTCATCACCAATACTCACTTCACTTTTTAAGGGCTTTTTCTAGTTCTTTTCTACTGAAGTCACATAATTGTCACCTTAGTTAGTTTTATAGAAAGTGAATCATTCAAAATCACAACAAGAGCACCAGAACGACTGGTAAACAGTGTGTTTTCAAAAACACTCTACAACAAAGATGCATTTCAAGCTCCGCCAGTGGTTTGAAATGGTACACACTTCCTGTCTCCTAAGTTGGTCATGGCGTATTTGCCTCTTCAGCCTCCTCGTTTGGAAGTGCTGTGAATGTCTTGCAGATGGATGAAAGTATATTGGATTAGATTTGCATAATCCATCCACCCATCCTTTATATGTAACCACTTATCCTATTCAGGGTCACCCTGAGGGCTAGAGCTGATCCCAACTAGCACTGGGTGAAGGCATGATAAACCCTGGACAGATACTGTTTTGAAGCCTCGACTTCAGCATTTTGGTCGTCGCCATCTTGGTTTTTGGCCATTGCCAGAAGTGACAAGAGAGGATGGAGCTCAGTACAACCGAACACTGCATAAAACATTTTTAAGGCAACCAAAATGTTTCAGTTACCTTGTCATCCTTCCATCTGCAACCACTTATCCCATTAGGGGATAAATAAATGGATGAAAAATACCATTTTAGTGTCAGAATGTTTGGAAGATATTTTGCCTGTAAAAAAATGAATCCAATAATTATGGTGACCATGAGACAAAAGAATTGGTCACGATCTATGCTCACATTCACCTCTCCCACTGGAGTTAACAGACTCCGCACCTGAGGCTAGTCTAAGGGCGGAGTGGTGGCAAAACCCATTACAGATACAGGATACAGATTCTCAGAGAACCTTCTCCTTTCTGAATTGTCTCTGGTATAATTTATCCATTATTATTGTTCTTTTTCATATTACACAGAGCTGTAGCCTACTGGTAGATTTGCACTGTTGACCAATGACAAATGGTCTGGAAAGTGCTGGCCCTTGAAAGAAAGAAGCCTCTTAGCTCTTCCCTGCCAGAGTATCGTGCTTGAAGTGGAACAAAATAAGTGCCAGTGCTCCCCTTTATTCACGTTGCCCTGTGTATCAGCCAGTACCAGCGAACATTTTTACATTCTGTATTTCTACAGCGAACAAACGGTACCAGGAGATATTGAGTTCGGGGGTTCTCCTCAAGAAAATCTGGAAGGTTTATTGACTTAAAACTATGTAATTTCACAACATTTTGGACACTTATTATTATAGATGATGGCCAAAAAGCTTAAAGACAAAACTACCAAAAATGTTTATATTATTGACACGTATCTCAGCCTTTGCCTAAAAGTTTAATTCTTCTGGAAATATTTTCCCTGTAAAATTATATTCTGTAAATCTAAACAGCAGATTCAGAGAACTTTTAGGTAATGCTTTATTATTATTATTATAATTTTTGTTATATTTGTTCACACAAAGGATCATACTGTACAGGACAGAGGGTGTCGTATCCTGTACAGATTGTTAAGCCTCCTGAGGCAAATTTGCAATTTGTGATTTTGGGCTACACAAATAAAATTTGACTTGACTTTTTAGAAAAAGACCATGAATGTTGTATCATAAATTACAGCACCCTCCTATTCAGTTTGTCAGCTTATCCAGATAAGATAAGATAAGATAAGATATTCCTTTATTAGTCCCACAGTGGGGAAATTTACACGTTACAGCAGCAATACAAATAAAAATAAATTAGTATATACATAATAGAAAATAGAAAAAAGTAAAGACAGAAAAAATGTGTCCATCATATCAATGATATAATTGTACATAAAGTCCTTATTGCACTTATGTCCGGTGAGTTTGTTGTGAATGTGACTGTGATTGTGGTTTACTGGGAGCAGTGCTGGTTGTGGAGTCTAACAGCTGCAGGCAGGAAGGACCTTCTGTAACGCTCCTTCGTACACTTAGGGTGTAGCAGCCTGTCACTGAAGGAGCTCTCCAGAGCTCTGATGGTGTCTCTCATGGGGTGGGAGTCCTTCTCCATCATGGATGACAGCTTAGCCGTCATCCTCCTCTCTCCCACCACCTGCACTGTGTCCAGAGAGCATCCCAGGACAGAGCTGGCCCTTTTGATAATCTTATCCAGCCTCTTCCTGTCTGCAGCTGTGATGCTGCTGCCCCAGCAAACCACTCCATAAAATATGGCTGATGCCACAACAGTGTCATAAAATGTTTTCAATAGTGTCCCCTGCACTCCAAAGGACCTCAGTCTCCTGAGCAGATACAGCCTGCTCTGGCCTTTCTTATGGAGTGCAGAGGAGTTTGTTGTCCAGTCCAGTTTATTGTTCAGGTGAACACCCAGGTATTTATAAGATGTCACCATCTCAATGTCTGATCCCTGGATGTTCACCGGTGTTGGAGGGGGATGAGTTTGCCTGCGGAAATCCACCACCAGCTCTTTAGTTTTCCCCGCGTTGATCTGGAGGTGGTTCCGCAGGCACCAGTCCACGAAGTCCTGGGAAAGTTCTCTGTACTCCGCGTCGTCCCCATCAGTGATGAGGCCGACGATAGCAGAGTCATCAGAGAACTTCTGCAGGTGACAGGTTGGTGAGTTGTAAGTGAAGTCTGCAGTGTAGAGCGTGAAGAGGAACGGAGCCAGAACCGTTCCCTGCGGGGCCCCCACACTGCAGACCACCGTGTCTGAAATGAAGTCCTGTGTCCTCACAAACTGTGGGCGGTTTGTGAGGTAGTCCAGTATCCAGGATGTAAGATGTTGATCTACCCCTGCAGTCTCCAGTTTGTCCCCCAGAAGTGTCGGCTGGATGGTGTTGAATGCACTGGAGAAATCAAAGAACATGATCCTCACAGTGCTCCCAGGCTTCTCCAGGTGAGACAGAGCTCGGTCCACAAGGAAGATGACGGCATCATCCACCCCAATGCCAGGTTGGTAGGCAAACTGTAGTGGGTCCATGGATGGACTCACCACAGGGCGGAGATGTTGGAGGACCAGGCGCTCCAGGGCCTTCATCAGGTGCGATGTTAATGCCACCGGCCTGAAGCTGCTGGGGTCCTTGGGGTGTGGGGTCTTGGGCACAGGTACCACGCAGGATGTCTTCCACAGTTGTGGTACCTTCCTCAGCTTCAGGCTCAGGTTGAATAGACGTCCAAAAGTCCCACACAGCTGATCTGCGCAGGACTTCAGGAGCCTGGAGCTGATGCCATCTGGACCCGTAGCCTTCCTCACGTTCATCTTCATGAACTGGTTCTTCACCTGAAGTGTCGTGAAGGACAAACTGGAGCAGGGGGGCTGTGTGTCAGAGGCAGAGGAGGGGGGTGGGGGAGTAGAGTTGTGTAGTGGAGCAGAGGGGGGTTGTCTGTGTGACGGGTCTGCTGGAGCCATAGGTTCTCTCCACATTGGTTTTATGCTCATAAGGCTAATGAGGCGCATTGCAAAAATGCTGCCACAACGAATGCGGCCAAAAAGAGTAGTGACACCTCATGAGAAGTGTTGGTGCGCAAGAAAAAATCATGGTACTCATAGCCAAAGAGTAAAATGTACTGTCAAGGCCTGCTCTGCAGCCACAGTTATAAGACAAGACTTGATGTCATAAATGCATCTCTTGAATGAATAAACTGTGCTAATATTTTGCCCTGCAACCAAGCTACGTTGCTTTGTTAATGGATGGTTTGCAAGCCACTTGGGTTGCAGCTCTGTTGTGACTAGTGCTAGCATGTTAATACAGTAGTAAGGTCACCCGATATATTAATTTGTCATCTAGCCTTGCAAGTAGTCACTATGTCAGCAAGTTCCCATACTGCTTTCCTGTTGCTGCACACTGGCCCCGTATGTAGCATCATGTGATTTGACCTGTATTATTTGCTGCCATTAGTTAGCACACTGGATACCATACACAGAGAAAAACTAGTCAAGGTAGATTAGCCAGGATGTGCCAACCCTGGGAGACAATGTGATTAGATTACTTTAATGTTGCCTCATGTCGACTCTGGGCATATCACGATGCATCAGCCTAGTACGACTCCTCCAGTGAGTGGGCTTCAGTAGAAAACAATGGGCACATGTGTTTTGATGTATCTAGTGTGTTTCCCTCAAGAGCGACGTTGTTTCTACTTGAACACATTAATATTTGATGCAGCACATTTGGAGTTCTGTCAGATGTCCCTCTTATGAGACTACTCTGCCTCCTCTGGCATCCTCGAGGAATGGACCCATGCCACTTTCTTGTGCTCTACAGCACACAGCAGGATTCACCTGTTTTATCTTCACCTAGCACATGTAGATGGTGAACCAGAGGCTGCTCTGTGGTCATGTGAAGATACGTCAATCCAGGTGAGGGGAAAACAAGAAAATTCACAGCACAAGCTGCCATTACTTTCCCCTTAATAGTTTCACAGTAGCACTGAGCCAGTCGATTAAAGTGTTTTCAGGCTATTAAATAGACGTTATCAGTCGCTATAAGCTCCACAGATGTGGGTCAACTGATGCCTATTGCCACCAATAGCTTTTATCATCTATTCACCAAAAGAATGCATAACAGGAGTAGAAGTGGAAGTCAGGCGCTGTAGTAGAGACAGCATGAGACACCCTATGAGGTGGAGGTGAGGGGCGATGGATGGGACACAAAACAGTGTTTCAACCTAGAAAACAGGGGTTTGCATCATGTACAAAAGTTTCACTTTAACTTATGAAACACAATAATTTTCCCTTAACTTAACTAAGCATTTTTGTCGCCTAAACCTAAAGATATGCTTTCTGTGCAAATGGAGCCACATGTCTGACATTTTTTAGTGATGGTAAAGTTGAGGAAAGAGGAGGTGCAGGAATTAAGATGGAGGCTCACTGATCATCTCGTCCACATTACTATTTATGGTATAATTTATTTTTTTTTATTTCTTAGTTACTCACCTTTGTGCAGGTTTCAAAAACACAGACACTTAGCTCCACAGGGAAGTATTATGATTTTACAATGAATTCCTCAGCTGTGAAAGCAGGAGATCCAGAGAGCCAGGGACTTGAATAAAGACGTCTCTTTACCACTGTTTCATGCATCTCAAAAGACATTTTGATATGAGCAGACCCCTTCAGGTTCCCGTTTCAGGTGCTTTCATAAAACTGAAGCCTCTAGTGGTATTTATTCATGACAACCTGTTCCTTTACACCAGGCACATCACACAGGTTTGCTTTACCGGCATCCAAAGAGACAGCTGTCACCATGGTGACGGCATCACCACAGTGGCAGAGCGGCAGCACAGGTGCACTTAGTACATATTTTACAGCTAAAATACAAACTGATGGATGCAACTGTTCACATTAAGACTGATTTTGCTCTCTCTACTAGCATTTGTCTTGGCAGGCTCTTTCACTTTTCTGCTTCCAGTATTTGTTTTATTGATGGGACACAAACACACACTTGCAACAGTCTGTTAGGAAGTAGGACAAAGGGATAAGAATAATCAATCTCTCTTTGTGACTGTGCCGTGTGTCGGCGTCTGCAGCTATTCCTCTTATTTTGT
The DNA here is from genome assembly GCA_947000775.1 of Pterois miles. Lineage (NCBI taxonomy): Eukaryota > Metazoa > Chordata > Actinopteri > Perciformes > Scorpaenidae > Pterois > Pterois miles. Next base: position 32,184,231 of record CAMQGK010000052.1, on the reverse strand, counting down.
ATGATTATGATGAGGTATCCTCTTCATTGCTTTTGAGAACAACTTGTCATATTGTGCGATATTACAGAGCAGCCACTAATCAGAGGAGGGTTACTTTGCAGGCTTCAGATCTGGCAGTGCTGCGGTAAAGGTGGCCACACAATAAATCTGGCTTCATAAAGCCTAATGAGTGATTCACCGTTGCACAGTAGCCCTTGACAGCAGGCAATTGTTAGCTGATTCACCTTCTCTGACCATTCTCAAGGACACCCTCCTCGCTTCCACTTTACATATTTTGTAAGGTCACTGGAAGAAACGCTCTCTACTTGCAGCCAAACAACGGCTGTCTCTATCAGACCTAAACATTTTTAAAGCATTTTTTTCCCCTGGCATCCTTCAGTCCAAAGGTTTCAGCTTTGTTATTTTGTTAAGTAAAACTTAGTGGACTGACCCCTCCACAAAACATGTTGTTCTCAAAGTACTCCCAGAAGTAAGGATGCATAAAATAGAGTTTCAGCTCAAGTTAGGAAGAAACCCAAAATCTGAACTTTTGGTTATATTTTCAAAAAGCCTTGCATGCAGACTTTATTCAGATTTTCTTTGTAAAGCCGGCCTAAACCTCTGGAGCTCAGTTTTCATTATATGACTGTAGTGTGAAAAAACACTCTGGAAATCAGTTGAGCCCTGAAGGAGAAAACCAACCAACCAGCAAACTATGAGGAATCATTCAGGTGATTAAGACAACAAGCAGCTCTGCGTTTAGTGTTTGTGTTTAGATTATAGATCAAAATTCACTCTTCATCAGTCTCACCAAAGGGCGTATGAATGATACAAGTTGTAAGTCATTTTGCGTGCAGTCACAATGCCGTTCTTGCTTTTGCTGTGTCATTTCATGTAGTCTGTACCGACTGCAATGTAAACACATCTGTGTGAATATGCTACAACAGTTCATATAATATTTTTTATAATATTATTTTTTCTTTTGTTTCCCTACAAATGTTAATAAGTCTTTTCAAAATAAATTTCTGCCTTCACAGGAAACAACAGGAAACGTCCTTAGGTTTAGGCAATAAAACAACTTAGTTTAGTATAAGAAAAGACTGTTTTGGCTTAAAATCACTCGGGAAGTGGCGTTACTTAAGTGTGCAAATTATGTGAGAAATAAATCAAAGTTGACTTCTGGTTTCGCACAAGACACAAACGTTGGTCTCCTGGGTGAAAGTACAGTAGTTTTTCAACCCATCCACTCTGACCTTCCTTCTATGTGATGTTCGCCGCTCTTTATACAGTATATCCTGGTTGACAGTTATTTGGATTACATATGAATAGATTTCGTGGGATATAGATGAATTACAGTGCACGACTTTTTGTAGGTGTAGCTCCAAACTGTGTGTGAGAAGAACCTGAACAAACACAGGTCTTCCAACCAGGAGAGTGCTATTAATGTCCCACAGTGCTGTTGAGTTATTTGAGTTATTTTAGTGACATGATGTCTGTGCTTATGTATTTTCTTATTTTAAGCCTGACCATGATATTTTTCCTAAACCTAAGTGGTTTTGTTGTGTAAATCTAACTGCAGGTGTTACAGTAGTTCATGGTAATGTTGAGGTGAAGAAAAGAAAAGCTTCAAATATGATATCATGACATGCAAAACGTCCTTAAAATGGTGAGATCACTCATGAGTCATCGTCAACCTCTTGTCCGGGTCGGGCCACAGGGGCAACAGCTCCAACAGGGGACCCAAAAATTCCCTTTCCCGGACCACATTAACCAGCTCAGACTGGGGGATCCTGAGGCGTTCCCCGGCCAGTGTGGAGATATAATCTCTCCACCTAGTCCTGGGTCTTCCCTGGGGCCTCCTCCCAGCTAGTCGTGCCTGGAACACCTTACCAGATACCCAAACCACCTCCACTAGCTCCTTTCAATGCAAAGGAGAAGCGTCTCTACTCCGAGTTCCTCACAGATGGCGGAGCCAGCCGCCCTCCAGAGAAAACCCATTTCGGCTGCTTGTACCCGCGATCTAGTTCTTTCGGTCATGACCCAGCCCTCATGACCATAGGTGAGAGTAGGAACAAAGACTGATAGTCGAGATCGAGAGCTTTTCCTTCCGGCTCTTTTCATCACAACGGTTCAGTAAAGCGAATCCAATACCGCCCCCGCTGCTCCTATTCTCCGGCCATTGTCTACTTACACAACAGGGGTTGTGAGAGCACTGTTGTCTCAATATAAATAAATCAAAGGCTGAGTTCCATGCGCAGCAAAACACTCTGGTTTAATGTCTTCATGACAGTAATCAGTTGTTAAGTTGAAAGCTGACTGTCTAATACTTGCTAAGGAATTATGTTCTTTAACTAGCTGAAGTTTATTAGACTCATTTTTATTTAACTGAAATCCAAATTTTACCTGTATTGCTGTGTTTAAGTTTGCTTGTGTTTGATGCTTCCCACAGGCAAGCCCAAAGTTGAGCTGACCTACGACAAGATGTACACAGTAACCAGCCGGCTGACGTTCACCGTTAGTAAGGAGGATGATGGCGTACCGGTGGCTTGCATTGTAGACCACCCTGCAGTGAAGGACTTCCAAGCACAGAGATACCTGGAGGTGCAGTGTAAGTACTTCAGCTCCGTAAAAAATTAGAAATCATGCGTATTTAAGCTGCATTATGCAACTTTTGTCCTTTTTCAAGTGTCTCATCAGCTTAACACTTCCCAGAGTCCAAAATATAACTGCAATAGTGAAAACTGTTCTGTCCCGACTAATTAAGTGGCATAAATTTGCTACTTTTTCCAGCTCAAACTTTGGTGTATGACATGTGTGGCAGTATCAGTGGAAGGAAATCATCTCCATGCACAGGTTACGATGAATAAAAGGGGGGAAATTGGACTGCAATAGAGTAGACTGTTCCATCTCCACTAATTAAATGACATCAATTTCCACATTTCCCACTGAAACTTTGGAGCATGGCAGTGCCATTAGAGAGAAACAATCTTAGTGCATGATGAATAAAAAAAGTCATATCTTTTGCCTTTTTTAACCTGTATTGTCATTATGAAGACTGTAAAGAGACCGGGTTACTGTTGCAGTTGACTTCATATTACAAGATAGCTTTCAGTTTGTTTTTTACTGTCCTCAGTTCAGTTGTATTTAGGACTTGCTGATACAATCCATTGTTTGTTTGCACATACCTTGAGACCTTGCTGTTGTGCATGGATGGATTAGCATGAGCATGGGCTACATCTACATCTAATCTAACAGTACCAGACATTACATTCATACAGTATAAACACAATAACACAAAATCTTATTTTTTCCAATTATTTATCTTGATGATATCATAAAATATGATGACAAAGCTTCATTGGAAAACCTCAGTTTAACCTTCAAATGTAAAAAATTGACCACTACAGTCCTATACAGCATGTATTTTATCAGCTATTTTGACATAGTAAATTTACATTCCTGCCATGTTTGACCTGTTTAGTTCTATACATGCTATGTGCAGCACAGTGGGCATCTTAAGGAGTAAAAACATACAACTTACTTTAAACATAACCACCAACAACAAACCGTAGAATAGCCTATATACATGAACATCTAATGGAGTACAGAGCCACTTCTAAGGCCACACAAAACAGAAACAACAGCTTATTTTTTTCTAATATTTTAACAACAAAAATACTTAATGTTAAAAAAAGGTAAAAATAAATCTTTCCCTCCATTGGCTCAGGGCCATGGGCACATGCCCACTTTGCCCATGTGGTGATCCGTCCATGCTGCTGTAAGTGGGAACGATGATGACATCTCATTGTTCTCAACTGGGCGCCGTCCTTCCTCAGCGTTTCGCTGATAAGCCGCCTCCAGAGGGTTCAATGATGAGGTCATGATGTTCCTGATGTTATTGCAGAGCCCAGGTGTTGTCTCTCCTTCCTCTTAATCCAGAGCCAGTGGTTTGCCCTTTCAGCTGCACTGGAGAGGGCATATTCACAATATTGTCTGTCATCTGGCGCCGCAAATGTGTTAAAGCAGTACCCCACGGACACACTGACACATGTACTGCAAGTTGGAGCAAAACCATGAGCTACTCCTTAGTTTATGTTGTCACCATAGTTTGCTGTCTCTGCAACTATGCAGTGACCAGGTGCAGGGAACTGAGTGGGGACGACACTTAAACTCTTGAGTCCGCACAAAGGCAGAAATTTACATCTCCGTGAAGCTACTGAACTGTCCCAGAATCAGCCATAAAGTGGATGTAGACTGTAGACGTGCTCCTTAATCACATGCTTGTTCATGAACACCTTGGTCTACTTGGCAAATCTCTCAACGAGCAGATCGGGAGAGAAGACATGCAATTTCTTCAGATGTCTCTCGCAATGGCAAAGTCCTCCAAAAACACAGCTGAGATTATTTATAACACTCAAAATGTCTGTAATTCATCACACATGCACCTCTAAATCTTAATCAGCAATGATTTCTCAATCATGATGATCAAATGGCAGAAAAACTACTTAGTCATGATTTAGTTTATTGGACTCAAAGTGAAACAGAGTTTAAACTAGTGATGTTTATAGAGCATAGAATACAATGAAAAGAGCATAAACAGAGAAAGCAAAAATAATCTTTGGTAATGTGACAGATTATATATAGTGTGTACAATGCAACAAAAAGCACACAGTGAGTTTGACTGAAAAACTAATTAAAAATACTGAATATGAGATTGCTGTTTTGACACACTGCACATTTAGATCAAGTTGTGTGTGGGAAGGATGTATGCATGATTTTCTGTATACACATTATTTATGCGTCTGGCCCAGAGGTTGTGTAGAAATAAAAAAATACGTAAAATTCTTTACAAACCAAGAAGAATAAACTAAATGTATCCCTTAATAGAGGTCAGAGGTCATGTTTTTTATAGCTATAACGGCTTTATTTTGCAATAGAAAGCATTTATTACGCAACACAGATGAGCATTTGCAGGACCTTTTTGTTGCATAAATATAGGATTACTATAATGTAGGAAACTAGACTAATAACTCCAGCTATGTCACAAGTAATTAAAAAGCTCTTGGCCTTTGTAATTTGGAGTTTTAGATCTTTTAATTGATGCAAAATTATATAATTTATGTATATTATGCTTCTGTAACCTATGTCTTCAGCCTTGGGTATGTCCTCGCATTCTATTAAAAAAATAAAAACTCTCCTGTAGCTATGTGACCTTTCCCTGAGAAAATGTGAGAAGAGGAGATCAGCTCATCTACAGAGCCAGCGTGGCATTTTGTTGGCCTCTGATAACAGCGAGCTCACAGGGCCCGCCCGGCTCGGGACCGCCCGGCTCGGGACCGCCCGGCTCGGGACCGCCCGGCTCGGGACCGCCCGGCTCAGCGCCTCCCGGCTCATCGCCTCCCTGCGCCGTGCAGGAGCTGCTGCTGTCATACTCTGTGCATACATACATACACATATAGAGTGTGCGCTTATGTGGAATATATCTGGACAAAACTAGACTAAAAACTGCAGTAATTGAACTGAACTGAAGTAAGGAATTACTGCAAGTGTACCAACTGAACATCAGGGGTGTAACAGTACAAAGTCCTCAGTCATAATATAAATAGTAAGTAAGTAAAACTTTATGTGGTCGCTTTAAAACACAGGTTACAAAATACTTTACAATAACATTGGTAAAACACAATACAAAGCGCAAAGCGAGTACAAGAAAAACACAACACAGAACAACCGCACACAGAAAACACACCAGTCACCACACACTTTAACCGCTGGACTGGAAAGTTAATAGAGATATAGAAAAGCCAACTTAAAGAAATGAGTTTTTAGATGCTTTTTGAAACCAAATAAATAATTAAATGATGACTCGATGAATGAAATGTCACTAAATGTACCAAAAATGATATTTAAATAAAATGTAGAATAGAGTAGGATTTAATTAATAGATCAAATATGATATTTAATTTTGGCAGTCATTGTCCACAGTGCAGCAGCTCTCTGTCGGGTGGTGGGATGGATAATTCCTGAACAACTGCAGCTTGTGTTCATTCAAGCACCAAAAAAGACTGTATAAACATGGATAAATTAAACCATATTTCAAGTGTAGTTATCTGTGTGATGCTGTTGCAGATGGGTTATTTTAGGGCTGTCAGAGTTAATGCAATAATAACGCAACTTATTTTTATTGCCACTAATTTCTTGAACACATTAACGCTTGTGATTTTTCATTTGGAGCAGGCTCAGTTTTAAACCTAAAGTGATGATGCAGGTCTCATGTAAAACTAGAAAACCTAATAACTCCATTGGTACCAATCGTGTCATACAAGCCTGTTGTGAAGGAGGTTGAATTATGCTCCAAACTTTAGTCAAAGTTAACGCAATAATAAAGTTTTGACGCAAGCTCGTAAACTCGTAAAAATCTGAGAGGCTGCTGCTGGCCCCGGCCGCTATTTGATCTTTTGCAGGTTTTAGCGGGCTAAATAATGGCTCTGAACTTGCGCTAAATGTTGGCAAGGAAAAACTGTCATGGCCATTTTCAAAGGGGTCCCTTGACCTCTGACCTCCAGATGTGTGAATGTAAATGGGTTCTCTGGGTCCCCACCAGTCTCCCCTTTACAGACATGATCCACTTTATGATAATCACAGTCAGTTTGGGGGAAGTCAGAGTCAAGTCAGCACTCTGACACACTGACAGCTGTTGTTGCGTGTCATGATTTCCAGTAATAAATATATACATATATTTTCATAAAAAAGCATATTTGCCCACTCATGTTGTTAAGAATATTAAATGCTTTACAAATCTCCCGTTAAGGTATATTTTGAATGGATAAAAAATGTGCAGTTACACTTAGGTACAGTATGTTTTGCACTTGCATTATTTGGTTAATGTTGTACCAAAGTGAATGTTTTAAATGGTTCTGGATGCCTAAAAATCGACAGTCTCCATTTTCCTGTAATTAGCACCAAATTACAGTCCTTTCTACAAACCTTACTAAGAATCCAGTTACATATCGGCTCCATTCTAGGAAATTATAAACAACAGGATCTCTGAATTAAAGTGTACTTTTGCTATTACTACACTGTGACACACTGTGTTTGTTTACTGATTATATATAATATTGATAGACGAGGTGATTTACATCTCAATCACTCACTGTGTGGGCAATTTGTGAGTGGAATGGAGCGCATTGTGTAGTGAGAAACTGCAGAAAAAGGCCACCGTCAGGGGATAGCATAATTAAATAAGCCTGTAATGTTTATGTGCATAAGCAAAGCAAGCTGTTTTGCCTGGCTGGGTTTCCCTTAAGGTCAGCTGGAGAGATAGATAGCGCCGTCTTGAGTGCTTATGAGGTGAGGCACACAATAAAGCAAATAATTCAGTTAGGCATAATGATAACGGCCTCCTTGCATACTGTAGACGGTATTTCATTTCCACTGAAGTGGAAGCATCCAGATCTGGCTTTGCAGTGTGTGTTTTTCCATGAAGCAGAGACAAGAAAACCCTGACATAACTACTTGAGGCTATCAAAACAACTTACAGATGCCGGGCGTCCTTCATGTTTACGGCTCCGAGATGACAAGGTCAGATGACGTTGCGAGCGAAGAAAAAGTTGCAGGATGCCATGTAGTGCCTGGAGTGGAAACAAAACCAAAGGGTTGCTGTCTAAACCCGAGCGTGCCCACTGAGCAGAAGACTTGGCTTCTCGCCCATCTGCTGTCCATCACCGAGACTGAGAGCCGGCCACTGACAGGGTGTGATTTAGACAGATGGATGGCGAGACACGTGTTGTTTGTTGCCGAGAAGGTCGGACGGCAGTGTGAAACTTTACAACCGGCTTTCAAATCAAAGCTCAGGCCTTCTGTCTACAGGCTGATTAAAAATGTAAGCACCAAACTGATCATTTAGGCGATGAAATTGGGAAAAGAACAAAACTTATTTCCATCACAATCGGAAAACTCAACTTATCTGGATCATCTGATGTATGGAAACTTCAACAAAATTATATTTTGGAGTAAACAATCTCAACAATCAAAGTGCTGCGAGCGTTCAAGTCTGGTCTCCAGCTTAATTAAGCTATTAATGCATTCATAAAATATTGGCCATCATTTTAGATTGTATTGCTGATGAAACATTTTTTTTTTTGCATTATATATGTATTTATAATTCATTATAATCTACTTATAGTATGTATAATTATCGTTATAAGCACTTATAAATATAACAACAATTACAACACATTATTAAACATGTCATATTGACTTATAGGGTCAAGTATCATTATACTTCATAATTGCTGGTCACTGACTTTTTTGCAAGAATCATAATTGTACGTTTAATGCATTATGTGATTATAAATTACTCAAGTTATCATTTGATGCTTTAAGAAACATAAAACTTTATTTATCAAATAACTTTAAATAAATAAATCATATATAATACAAATGGGATTTATATAATATAAAATTAAAAAAACACATAAATATGTTTATGTTAATATCTTATATATAATTAAAAATTAAATTTAGATTAAATTTTATTCAATTTAAATTAAAAATTATATATAATTAAAAATAAATGTTATGTTTTGTGCGTTCTTGCATTTGATGATATTTTTTTACTTTAATTAAATCAAACAATGACCAGTTATACTCGCATCATAATGCATTATAACAGCGATTATAATGTGTTATATGAAGATTAATAACAAATTTCAACTATTGGAATGATAATACACTGTCATGATTATGAAGTATTATGATACGTGACCTTATAAGTCATTAAAAAATGTTTTCTAATGTGTTGTGATCATTGTTGTAAAAACATGATGAATATGTTTGGTGCTATAAGCAGATTATATCACATTATGAGTATGTTTATAATGCATTATAGACATGGGTGCAATAGAAAGGGCTACCAGACATTCAGTGAAGGATATTCAATGTAGTTACTAAAACTTAATAAACGTGTAAGTATGATTAATCCACTGCAAGGTCTCCTTAAACCTTGATACCTGACTTGATCTCCAGCTTCCCCTTCACTCGTGAAGTCTTACAGCGGGATACCTAATAAGGTGTAAATCATGGCAGGACCTTGTGTTGTGCTTGCTTTGTCTCAGTCTTACTTTCAGAACAGGGTAGCGCTGAATTCAGTGCCTTACCCAGATGATAGATTGAATAAAACGCTCCATTTTTGTCCAGAATAAAGGATCATCCCTCACACCAAGATGCGAAAAGGCTTTGATAACACCAGCAACAGTCAGGGGAGTGGGAACAATAGCAGCTCCGTGGTTGCAGAGAATAGCACAGCGGCGACTGTCAAAGCACCCCACTGATTGTCAAAACAACATTCTTACATTTTCTCTCCGTCTGCCGGGGCTCATCCGCAGATTCTCCTGTTTTCTGTAGCAACTTTATCAGGTAGCTTTTTTGGACATATGCAGGGCTACCTGTGGTTCTGCATCACATCTATCATTCCCCAAAGCTTTGGCTCGTGTTTTGGTGTTCGGTTGATTTAAAATTCCATCAATAATATGCCCAAGGTAGACCTAACACTGCTGAAGACTGATTTCATGCAATGGAGTGGAGTAGGCTGAGGCAGTAGTAGTAATACTAGTAGTAGTAGTGGTAGTAGGTAGCTGTACAGAAAATATAGCTTAAATGTATTTGATTATTTATATCATATCAAATCAAATCCACCCAGACCAAGCAAAGTTTGTTTAGCATGTAGTTCTCATCCAGCAGCCAACACTGCAGAGCAGGTCATGGTTGTTTTTGTTTCTGCCTAAAGAAGAAGAAGAAGAAGAAGATCTACCTTTATTAGTCCCACAATGGGGAAATTCAATTTACACTCTGTTAAACTCATACATGGTACATGCAGACCTGAAACACACATACATGCAGTAATGGAGAGATGTCAGAGTGAGGGGGCTGCTCCTGACAAGCGCCCCGAGCAGTTGGGGGTTTGGTGCCTTGCTCAGGGGCACCTCGGCAGTGCCCAAGAGGTAAACTGGCACCTCTCCAGCTACCAGTTCACACTCAGTTTTTGGTCCATGTCGGGACTTGAACCGGTGACCCTCCGGTTCCCAAGCCAACTCCCTACAGACTGAGCTACTGCCGCCCCCAAAAACCTATAGGGACTATTTCTATGATCAGTGGTGAGCAATGGTGAACAGTATGTTCTGTGTGAAGAAAAGTAGTGAAAGCACTGATGGAAAAACACCTGATTACAATAATAGAGTCACATAGTTGGCAAATGAACTCTATTCATGTATATACCAACACAGACTGTGTGTTAAGTATTTGTGGTAACACTTTCGATGAAGCCCATGTCTATAATGCATTGTAAATAGACTTATAGTGTGTTATAATCTGCTTATAATGTTGTATAATTATAGTTAGAAGCACTTAGAACTATGCATAATTCTTTTTAATAACACCAATAATCATCTTAACACATTATAAAGCATTTTTAATGCCTTATAGGATCAGTTGTCATGACATTCACAACATCAGTACAGGGGTTCCTGTATTATGAAATTAATTTTTAAAAATTAAAAATCAAATTTTTGTAAAAAGTCAAGTAAAAAGAAGTGTCCTTTTTTTATACAACCAGAACAGTGGGATCTGCATTTGCATTTATCAAGTAATGTAACACCCAACATCATGGCACTGCTTTAAGAGGACACATGCTCTGAGACGGCTCATATCTTTCCAAATGTCAGATTGACTGAGTTAATCTTTGCATGTAAGCTATTAATTAAAAATTGATAACATGTTTTTGAGAATTTCAATATGTTCTTACACCACTACTTTCTGTAAGACTTTTTCTATCATTCTGATTTTGGGTCCAATCCTGCAATTCATTAACTGTGACGTTATAATATGATTACTATAAGTGGTCATTCACTGCTTTAAGTGCGGTAAAGAACTTCCTGAGGTACAGAAGTACATTACAAGCTGGTTATAAGTCACTGTTCAGTAAGTGGTCATTGTTTGCTTTAAGTAAAGGGAAAAATTATCATTAAATCTTTGCAAGGACGCCCAAAAGTGAGTTACCAGCAATTATGCAGGATATATTAAGTAACATGATACTTGACCTTATAAGTCATTATAAAATGTTTTATAATCTGTTATGGTGACTGTTTTAAAGCTTTATGGTTATTTATGAGTGCTGTAAGCAGAATATAATGCATTTTAAGTATGATTATGATGCATTATAGACATGGGAGTCATAGAAAGTGATTTGCTAACATTAGCAACCCAAAGCTACTCATCATACCTGACCGTGTAAGGCTGTAGCAGCAGACCTGGGCGAACAGCCACCGCTGACATGATGCTATCAGCTGAGTAATAACCTGAGGAGTCGGGTTAAAATATTTCTGTTGTACGCCCCCATGAATATGATTGGTTTCTGCTAGTCAGCAGGTAGCCTGATGGAGACGCTGACGCCAATCAGCTAATGATTCATTCGGCGCCCTGCCTGAACAGCGGTGCCTAATGTCGCTCCTGATGTGACATGAATCCTTAGTGTTCGCTGCAGCACTTCTTCGGAAGTGACAAGCAAAACACTTTGTTAAAGTTTGATAATTTGACTTGCTACCACTGAACGGAAATCACGATGCAGAATTGTTGCATATGGGCGTAATATGTTGGAGACTGGGTTATATTTATATCATATTTCGCAGTTTACTGTTTAGTGAGAGTAATACTTCACACTCAACATCGAAATCAGAAATGCCTACCTTCATGTTTATGTATACTACAAACATGACTGCAAATAGGAATCAATCAGAAAGAACAGTGTAGCTGCAGAGTGAAGATATAATGCATCGTCTGATATGTTGTCCCAGCATTACATTTTCTTTCTCTCTCCTTTCTTTCAGATAAACCTGAGGTAAAGATCGTGGTAGAGTTTCCTCAAGGTCTGACCAGAGAAGGAGAGAACCTGGAACTGACGTGTCAGGCCAAAGGCAAACCCCAGTACGACACACACACACACACACACACACACACACACACACACACACACACACACACACACACACACACACACACACACACACACACTGCATGTTTGAACCAATTAAAATGAGTCATGGGTAGAGAAAACACATTCATTTATTCATCCAAACACCCTGACTTCATTCCTTGGTGTGTGCATGTGAGTGTTTTGTTGGAGTGATATGTGGAAGAATGAGGATTGTTCACATGTACAACTCAGAGTTCCAGCAATCAGACGTAAACAAGAGAAAACTATTAACCCACAGTTCTGCTGCAGCATGGTAGCACATATGGAGCATTAGTATAAAAACTTAATATACAACTTAAATGACAATTCAAGCCCAAATTAGATGCAGAGTCCCTTTTTCTCGCCAGGTGTGGCTACACGCTTTAACAACTGAACTGATTCTTTCCATTTCAATCACTCCGTTCATTTTATGGACACCACAAGTATGATTCATTCAGATTTACAGGCATGGTAAACAAGAAAGACAAAACAAAATGGTGGCTCCCTACCTTTCAAAGGGTCATAAAGTGTGAAAATATATATATTCCTCAATTATTTATATTCCTTTAGTCTGTAAGGCCCCACTGATCAAAATAATCAAACGTTTTTCATAAATAATAATCCAACTTCTGAATATAGTCATGTGAAGTCCATCGCTGCTCACTATCTGCTAACTTTTTTGTCAAAGAGCACACTTTAACTGACCTAAATAATGTTTTCTTCTTCCTACCCCGTATTGTTGGTTATGCTTGTTTTCGTTAATTTGCAGGCTCCCCACCTTTCTCTGTTGCGTTTTCCCTCTTTTTTTTTTATTTTTTGGTATGCCAAATAGTGTCATTGCTGACAGGCAGGTGGGTTTTAAGGATAAGGAGAGGTGTTGTGTGCACATGGGAGAAGTTTGCCTTCAGGGCTTTCTGCCATAAAGCCCTTTCTGACACATGTTTCCTTAGGCTTAGGCAACAGAGCTACTTAAGTTAAGTTTAAGAAGATTTGAGACAAAATATACCTTTGTGCCGTAAATCTGTGGGTGCTGTAAAATGTGCATCATTGACTCAGTTGTCTCAGAGCTAAATCAAATGGATGAGTCGTAATCATTCGAATCATTCGCCTAATTTTCATACAAGTAATACACATCCATCTTCAACCGGAGCTGGAGCCGATCCCAGCTGACTCTGGAGTACACCCGGAGTACATGCTGGACAGGTCGCCAGTCCATCGCAGGACACATAGAGACAGACAACCATTCATGGGCAATTTAGAGTCATCACTTAACGTAACCTGCATGTCTTTGGAGGAAGCACCCGGAGAAAAGCCAGGTTTACACAGGGAGAACATGCAAACTGCACACAGAAGAGCCCCAAGCCGGATTCCACCGTGCAGCCCTAATATTATATTTGATAGTATTTCTCATCTTCGCTGAGCAAGAGTTTTGTGCGAAAGAATTGTCCTGTCCAAAATATATGCTGGTTGAGTTCACTGGTTATATGGTAAATGAATAAGAACACAATTATTCTATCAAATATATATATTCTTATCTTTTTGGTCATTTATTTTCAAAAATGCAAACTGAGATATTAGTTGTGGTTAAGGTATGATGGCCAAGACATTGGGTCAAAGCTGATCTGAGTATTGTCGAATTAGCACATTGGCATGTGAAATGTCAGTGTGGGGAAGAAGGAAAAAGTTGGTACATGAGTTGACTGGTATGAAAGGTTGAACGTACCGTCTCTAGAACCAGTGTCCTCACTGGGAGAGGACTTCTTATAAGTTGGCGTGGAGTTGATGGTTGCCTTGGTGCAAGTAAATGTCGCAGAGAAGAAAACTGTGACTAAGACAGCCTGTAGCTGAGACCTGAGGCTAGACGACGTCTAAATGACCATTCCTGGATAATCACTTTATTGAACAGTTGCTATTTTCTTTTTCAGGAATTTCAAAGGGGAAATTTGAAACTGGCCTGTAATTATGAAACACATCTGAACCACTGTGATATCTTGAGCAGGTGTTTAATTACCACTCCATTAAAGACGAGGGACAGAGCAGAAAGACTGTGTCCTACAGTAATATCTACCAGGAGGAATTTCAGCAGGATGAGGTTTGAATAGGCTGGCTGTTATTCTAGTGATGAGTGCTAATTTTCTGGAGGTATCTAGGGAGATTGTGTGAAGCGAAGAGAGTATGTTGATGGACTCTAGGCACTGGATGTGGACAGATGAAGTCAGTCTGGTGATTCGAGAGAAAATATTGTTTGTACAGATCTGACAGTCTCCAACTCATTTGGCCCCAAAAATGAGCTTACAGCGGCCTTGATCAGTGTTAATAAGTTATGATTGAGACATGTCTTAGCGTCAGAAAACTCTTGTCTGACACTCATTACACTATTATTCCACATGTATCATCTGTAAACCAAGGTGCTGCTTTGTTTTGATGACAGGTCATTGTGATGTGAGATGTAATGGAGTGCAAATGAAGCCATTAGGGCACTCAGGGGTGAGAGAGAGCTTCAGGCTTCAGGCACAAACTATCCAAACATCAGCGCAGTTTGTCCTGTTGGTATCAATCATGTTAGCTTGTTGACAAGGCAGTTCAAATTTGAACGGAACAACATAATCATCAGATGCGGCTGAAGGTATGAATATTACATCAGACACAGGGATGGGACCAACTTGTGGGTGTGGCATAGCAGTCGGTGTTTTCATGTCAAAGTAAATTCAAAGGTGGCGATAAATGACAATCTCAATGAAATAAACTTACCACTCAATCCATCCTTTCTTTTCTACTTATCTGGGGCCGGGTCACGGGGGCAGCAGGCTTAGCAGGGTATTCCAGACGTCCCTCTGCCCAGTAATGTTTTCCATCTCTCCCTGGGGGACCCCAAGGGGTTCCCAAACAGATACATAATCTCTCCAGCGTGTTCTGGGTCTACCCCAGGGCCTCTTACGTGTCTGGAATACCTCTAAAGGGAGGTGTCCCGGAGGCATCCTGATCAGATCCCTCAACCACCTCAGCTGGCCCCTTTTGACATGAAGGAGCAGCAGCTTTACTCTGAGCTCCCTCCGGATGTGTGAGCTCCTCACCCTTTCTCTAAGGCTAAGCCCAGCCATCCTATGAAGGAAGCTCATTTTGCCTGCTTGTATCTGCAATCTCATTCTTTCGCTCGCTACCCAAAACTCATGACCATGGTGAGGGTTGTAGGGCATAGGTGGACAGGTAAATAGAGAGCTTTACCTTCCGGCTCAGCTCCCTCTTCACCACAGCAGTCCAGTACAACGCCTGCATAACTGCTGACCAAAAACTACCTGTGCATCTTATACTCCATGTTACCCTCTGACCCCGAGATACTTGAACCCCCTCGCTTGGGGCAGTGACTGCAGTTTTCTGGCAGAGAAACATGGCCTCAGACCTGGAGGTACTGCCTCTCATCCCAACCAAACCCATGTTTCTTGGCATCAAACTCTCAAACCGTAGGCTTGAAAGATGGCTCTGAAAAATATGTGGTTTGCTTTTTGGCAGAAGAAGACAGCTGGGGTATTCTTAGATTCACAATGGATTGTAATGGAAATCCAGTTTCATTGAGCAAGAAAAATGTATCAGAAACATCCATTGAAACTTTTCAAACCACTCCCACAGCACAGCTTGTGTTTGTCCCCAGCACAGTTGGATGTTTTTCTCTCTCGAGTAATGTTAGCAGGCGAACAGTAGTTACAAATAGCTGACATAAACTGTGAATTGTGCTTGTGACAAATGGAACCTGTATACCTGGTCATATCTTCAAAAATGTGATTGTCTGGAGCATGCTGAGCCAACACGTTCTCATCCCAGCTCGTCACATACCAGTGCTGACGCTGCTGGCCGTGACAAAGCCTCTGTGTTTGACTGCCTGGAAATGAGAACAGGCTGTCTGAGCATATGAATGGACAGGAAAAGTTTAATACACATTGTGATAGCTTTTGGGCCGCAAAACTGGGTTGCTGTTTGAATCCATTGTGAATGCAAGTTGAGCACAGCTGCTTCTCCGCTGTGAAGGAGTTTTCAGAGCCACCTGCCAAGCTGTCTTTACAGGGTGTAAAGGTACATTCCCCTCCAAATCTATTGGAACAGTGAGCCCAATTCCTTATATTTGATTAGGTAATATTTAATATTTGGGTTTGACATCTAAAGAGATCAATATTTCAGCTTCTATTTCCAGGTATGTACATCTAGATCTGTTAAAAAACTTAGAAGATAACATAGTTTGTAACAGAACACCAACTTTTTAAGTGAGCAAAAGTATAGGAACAGATAGACTTAAAATAGTTTAAAGTGAATAATACGTATATATAAATAAATAAATGCATCAAGCTTGCGACCCACTGACACCATCATCACCAATCTTTTACATTCTTCTTCTGTGGTGCTTTTCCAGTCTTTCACCACAGCCTCTTTCAGTTGTTGTTTCCTCTTTAGCAGGTAAAATGCTGCTCAACAGGGTTTCAGTCTACAGACTTGTCCAGTCTAAAACCTTCCTCTTCTTTCCCCTGATGAACTCCTCGTTGTTCTCAGGGTGTTTTGGGTCGTTGTCTGGCTGCATGATGAAGGATCTCCTGATCAGTTTGGTTCATCTCTCTTTAAATTGTCAGACTAAATGTTTCTGTAGACTTCTGAGTTCATTTAGCTGCTGCTGTCATGTGTTGTATCATCAATGGAGATCAATGATCCGTCCCAGAAGAAGCCCTGCAGCCCAACCATGACGTTACCTCCACCGGGTTTCACAGATGAGCTGCTGTGTTTGGGATCATGAGCAGATCCTTTCTTTCTCCACACATCAGTCTTTCCATCACTTTCCATCACTCAGGTTCATCTTTGTCTCATCGGTCCAGAAAACTTTGTCCCAGAACTTTTGAGCCTGGTCTCTGTACTTTTTGGCTAATTCAATCTGTCCTTCCTCTTCTTATTGCTAACGAGTGGTTCTCATGGTGTAGCCTCTGTCCTTTAGTTCCTGAAGTCTTCTGTGAACAGTGGATTGTGATTCCTTCACTCCTCCCTCTGGAGGTTGTTGCTGATGTCAGTGACGGTTGTTTTAGCGTTTTTCTTTGCAGCTCTCTCAACTGCTGATGAGTGTTTCTTTCTTTTTCAGGACGTTCCAGGTGGTTGTACTGACTATGGTCAATGTGTTATACAATGGCTCTGATTGATTTTCCATCATCTCATAGACAGCTCTCCGGTCTTCTTCTATAAGTGCCGTCTGCACAGGCAAACCCAAAGCTGAAACTGAGAGTAGACATTCAGTGCTATTTATTGTTTTAATAATCAATGTAATAGGACACACCTGGGCAGCAAACAACACCTGTCCATGACATGTTCCAATAATTTTGCTCATTTGAAAAATGGGTTCAAACAAAAGGTGTTATCTTCTAGGTTTTAGATGTAAATACCTGGAAGTAGAAACTGAAATACTGATGTCTCATATTCATCTTTTGATGTCAAACCCAAATGTTTCCAGTCTACAGCAGAAATAAAGGAATTGGCCTCACTGTTCTAATAGTTTTAGAGGGGACTGTATATTTATTGGTGCCGTATTGTAGTTTGGAAATTAGTGGCATTGCTATGATGAATGATTAGAGGTTATTACTGAAACTGTAATTGAAATTTATTTAGCTCTGTAGGGGTCAGTGTGTGAGCTATCGCCATGCGTCAGCAAGCGCCATGTCTCCACAAGCTTCATGATTCACTGTGTTACTCTGAACCGATATCATTATGGATAGAGTCACTGCTGGTACATTAACGGGTCAATTCCAGTACTGAGATCTGCAGGGAGATTATGGGTTTGCAAAACAGGAACAATGCAGGACTTTGATTTAAACCTTCAACTTGACCCAAATTTAACCCTGATCTCATAATCTTAATCCTAAATCAAAATAATCAGGATCAATTAAATCAATCTCATCTCATGGGAAGGCCATTCTGTGTGCCACGATAATGTATTTTAGGCTTTCTGCATGCCATTTAACACAATGTTGTTACTGAGAAATGGTTGCGATTATTTTTTAGCAGCAGTACTACTTAATTAGTTTTAAAAAAACATCATGATTGAGCTTTGGTTGAAATAAGCATGTAAACTAACTAGAATACTACATGAATAACAGAACATAAGTACAACAAAAGAACGTCATAAACATCAATAACATAACTTCAAAATAACTCAACCGGTCTACTGGTTGAAAGTCCTGCGTTTGTTGGACCTATCCACCTCCCCTCGCACGCACCACAAAAGCAGTCTTTCTCCATTTTTATTCCACATCACTGGCCCTGAGTGTAACATATTCCCACGGATGTGTTTACATTGCAGTCAATGACACGGCCAAAGCACGAGCGCCATTGTTACTGCATGCAAAATGATTTGCAAATGGCCGTGTCATTCATCACCCCATTTGGTGCAACTGCGCTGATCAAACCGGTCTCACTTTGCAAGACATATTCTCATCCTGAGTTTCTAAAACTTTGTACGATTCTCTGAAGGTAGAAGTTCAAGAGCACTCGAACACACACGTCGTACCAAACACTGTGTACTTCAGTCCGCCTCTATCCACCAGCCCCCCCGCAGTTTTCATACTTGGCATAGAGACAAGCTAACTACCCGTATTCATTTTATAAAGATGAAAACACAATCAATACAGTGAGCCGGGAATTGGAAGTCATTTTCATTAGAGCTGCTGAGAGTTGTGCAGTCATTACCAGCAGATAGCACAGGGGGCCCCGGCTGCAGGCAGCCATTTGTATTCTAGACGCCTGCCCTTCCTCTCTCCTTGTAGCCTCATCTTACCTTCATCTCCGTCTATCCGCCTTCTCTGGTTTCACTTTTCCTCTTCTCACAACATTCCATCCACCTTTTTCTAGGTCATGTCTCTCTCCATCTCATTTATATATTTATTATTTATTTCCATTTCATTTCATCCTGAGAGCGCTTGTAATAGACACGCCGCTCTCTTTCAAGCCGTCCACCACAAACAAAGCGCAGCACTTGCGGTTTGTTTGTTTTTGCTATTGAGCTCCAGCTGCTATTTCATATTTTCTTTTCCTGAATCTCTTTTTCCCCCCACTCCTGTTTGCTTGCTCCCTCCACACCAAATGTTTTCAAATGGAGGGAAACAAGTTAAAACACCACAGCAAAATTCAACAAGAGAGACCATCAGCACGCACTCAGGGGAAATAACAGTAGCTGGCAGCGGCCATTGGAAGTTGCACCAGCAAAATGGAGGTGTTTTGTCTTCTTTTTTTTTTTTCTCTTCACCCTCTGTGGCTCTGAGCTCATTGTCATAAAAATGGAATCTGTCACCTCGCTATAGACCTCAGTCAAGGTAGAAGAGACAACAAATACAGACGCTTGATAGGCGCCCACCTACACAGCAACACTCATAAGTATACGAGCGTGGAAAGCCTGCAATTTGAGGACAAAGCTGCTTCACAGTTATTGTTGCTGGTAGCTGTACACAAAGGGAGGAATGTCATTTTGATATGTTTTGTTTTTTTATGTGCTATCGCTCTTTGATTAGCCTTTTTTTTTTCCAGTAAACAGTTGCTAGAAAATCTATTAAAAAGAAATGAGGTATATTTGTCTTAAGGACAGGCTAAATCTTTGTTATCTTGAAACTGTTAAGAAATGTGAGGAAAGTTCTCCGGTCTAACCTTACATTAACAATGTTTTATTTTGATATTAAAAGTCAACAAAGTGTACGCTAGCAACCTGGTGAAAAGACTTCAATGTTAACAGGAATTACAGTGTCAACCTTTTTAATTCTGCAACTAATTGATCAAAACTTAAACAGGAATTAAAATTCCAGTATATAATGTATGTAGCATATAAACATAGATTTGGTAGATGTAGAATATGCAGTCCAATGCACTGAGGAGTGCACTGATGTATACAGTACATTGGTGAAACCAAACAGCAGATGGATGGTTCAACACAGACTCCTCAGGTTTGGACTCAGCAGTCTGCAGGATAAGGGACAATAACATGCATATTTTGGACAGGGGGGACAGGTGATTGGAAAGAGGCCATCTATGTCAACGTAGAGAAGCCATCTCTCAACAGAGGAGGAAGCCTAAGGCACCACCTGTCTTCCACCTACAATGCTGTCCTGGCAGATTAAACCACCATTCACACCTGACCTCACTGGGCAGTCATTCACACCAGGCAGCAGCTGACTCTAACAACCCATAACCACAGTAATCACACATAGGAGCACCAGTGTACTGAGTGGTTTCTATTGTCCTGCTAACGAGCCCACAGAGGTTAAATTCCCGCTTCCCCTGCCATTTAGCCAGAACTGAAGAAGTGAAACGTCTTCAAGAATCTAAACCCAGTCCGGTTGCTGCTGATTTAACATACCGGTAATAAATAACTGCAAAAGTTAAGGCCAAACATGATGACTGTGATGGATAACTTATTATTACCTGCAGAAAGATCTGAAAGTTTTTAATGTACTAAAATGAATGAATCTCTTTGAAAAGTGCAGCGTTTTTTAGAAACTCTACCTTTGAGGTTAAATCCTGTTGATTTTAATCAATGGGCAAGTTATTGTGATGTAATTGTGTGTTGAGGACCTGCATGTTTCCGAGAGGAAGAAAATCTTAAATATGGCAAAACCATATATTAAATTTTGAAATTTGTATCCACTATTAATGGTAGGAGTTCAAGAATAGCAAAAATGAGCCATATTTTTTACACTTGTTTAAACTTTTAATTTAAAAGATGACATCATCTATCACCTCCATTATCAGCTCTGAATGGTCGTCTCATCTTACTCTGGTTTTCATTTCAGGCCACAGCGGGTGAACTGGGTGAAGGTGGACGATGACGTGCCATCCCACGCCGTCATCACCGGTGGTGATCTTTACATTGAAAACCTGAACAAGTCCTACAACGGGACCTACCGCTGTGTGGCCTCCAACACGGTGGGGGAGTCTTTCGACGACTACATCCTCTACGTCTATGGTACGCCGGTCTAACACTGACCCTCCATCACTTTACTGTCTCTCTCTCTACCTGAATCTCTACCTGCTTTTTTTCTTCCCATGATCATAAAAATACCAGAATCATTCGTATGTAGACTGATGATATTTACAGGATTGGTGAGCAGCTAACTAAAGGCTGAGGCCATTAACAGAATCCAAGGTTTGCACACTGACTTTTAAATGTGTTTTAATACAGGTACAGTACACCTTTAATATATGGCCAACACCAAAAGCTTGTTGCTTCGCTCTTTGTTCACTTGACCGCCCTTTATGCCCTGCATCTGGCTCTTGAAAAATGTTGTCCTGAGGCTGCATTAAAACAAACACAAGAGAAAAAATGCAGGAAAACTGTTGTGGCCTCTGATAAGCTCATTATTACGATTACTCAAACTCATCTTCTCACCAGTGTCTGTGGCAACACGCCCACAGCGAAGCAGCTCCTTGAGATGTTTTTAACACTGTGCTATTTTGCTCCTAAAGAGGAGGTCGTGTCATCAGTATTGTTCCTCTCTCTCTCTGCATTGTTTAGTTATATTAATGACATTTTGCATTTATTTACACATTTTACGGTGCGGATTGTTAACTGACTCTTTAGGCAAAAATGTCAGCAGGGCATCGAATGTTCGATCCCGGCAGTGAGGGCCTTCAGCCTACATTTAGGCTGTATTGGAACATGCATACTGTACCAGCAGTTTGTATTGATTTGGCCAAAATGTAGCATGTAGTATGCACTATGCAAAGAAGCAAAATCTGTTATGTTTAAAATATTGTTCAGTATGCATCAGACCAGTCTACCTCGCCTACTGTATCCCACAATACAAAGTGCTGGAATTCACGTCTGAGAGTTTTTTTGGGGAGGAATTAACTGTGTAGATTTGGATTATTATAAAAATTAATGGGAAGCTGTGGTT
The DNA here is from genome assembly GCA_947000775.1 of Pterois miles. Lineage (NCBI taxonomy): Eukaryota > Metazoa > Chordata > Actinopteri > Perciformes > Scorpaenidae > Pterois > Pterois miles. The sequence continues at coordinate 32,162,343 of CAMQGK010000052.1, read as the reverse complement.
GTCTGCCTTTTGGAGTTAAAAAGCTCCACATGCGCCTGTGGGCGTAGTTCGCTCACCAGCCAGCCGGTCACACTTACGGACTGGCTACAGAATCCAAAATCCGAAATATCCAACTTCGTTGTATGCAATACAATGACAATAAAGGCGATTGTGATTCAGAGGAAGCAGGCGATGGAAGAGAGGGAGGGAAAGAGCCGCCTCTGACAGGACAGGAAGATACTTATTAAGACAACATGACCCCTTTTAACCTTAATTTTAAACTGATTAAAACTACTACACTAATATTTGTAGGGGTCATACTCACTAACCTTTAAAAAAGGGAGGATTTCAAACCCAAAGCGGGGTCCTCCCACAGAAAAATGTGAGTTTCAGAGACTTTGTTTCCTGCATTCTGGTGAAAACACTGCAATTGCATTTTTATGTTAAACTTCTGATTTTACCTTTAATTCTCAGCTGAATAATTCACCCCTCTGGTGTGAACGTGGTGTGTGAATATCTAGCATTAACTAACATTCATCTGTTCTTATATATATTTTTTTCTGCTTGAGTATTTCTTTCTCTTAGTACTTTCTATTTCTCTCTCCTCCGTCCTTTCAGACACATGGCAACAACGGCACCACTGCGCTCTGAAACCTGTTATTTCTAATGTCGCGCCACGACGGCTTTTAGCTGCATCGAGTAAAGCCCAACTTCGGGCGGGCGCAACTTAAACATGAGCTCCGACTGAGCTGTCTCAGACTGCTCTCTTCCGCCATTAGAGGGCAGTTGGTGTAGCTTTATTGTCGTGTGGGTGGAAATTGTCGGGATTATACACACTGTTCAGCTCCAGAAACAAGCTGAGGCTAAAAGTGCGAAAATTTGTGATAAATTGGGAGAAATACAGGAGTATTGTGACCCCAGGAGGAAACCTGGAGAGGGAAATGAAAAATGGGAGTGTCGTGAGGATTGGCATGTATGGTAGGAATATCTTTCCGCTGTTTTGTTGCTGTAACTGAATTATGCAGAGCAACTTGTTGAGCAATGCTTTATGTCTCCCCTCGTTGATGATCTAGTATCTTATCAAAACAATAAACAAACATTGATCATAATCTTAAAAAAAAAAAACAAAGCTCAATGAGTTAGGTTTTTTTCTGAAAATATTGCTATAGTGGTGTATCTCATTTAAAGGGTAAAGCCTGGCCTAATACACTACAAAACAAACTGATTTAACAGTTTCATACTGCAGACTACCGAGGAACGCAGTATGCAGTGTGTACTGCATACGGTTCGGTTTAGTTCTGACGTAAAGTTGACTACATCAGCTCCATTGAGTCACTGGATTAAATCTTAAATATACTGTATGTCTCTTTTGGCCACATAATGATTGTATTACATGCTGACATAAGCCAAGTCAAAGTTATTTATGTAGCCCAAAATTACGAAACATAACTTTGCCTCAAAGTGCTTTACAACCTGTACTGTACTAACAAAAACAGGTAGTGTTAAACATGTAGTTTAACCCAACTACTTCTGCCAGAGTTATATTTTCCTTCAGCGTCCTGTTACTGTAACGTCCTCCTCTCTTTCTCCTCATAAGCATTATCTTAACATGCTTTTATACTGTTGATACTAGTAAAATTTTCTCCCTTCGCAGGGCATTACACTCTAATGTGCTCATTTTCCCTGGACAAAATTACTTCGCTATCACTTTTGGTAGACCCTGAGCCCACAGAGAAATTATTTGGCTGCTATTGTCAGAGGGAATTAGCGGAGTGAAAAGCCTTCTTTTCATGTAAGGAGGGGAAAAGGGACTCTCAATGCCTGATGGACACCAGCTGAATGGATGTTATTTACAGCAGAGCGGGCTGCTGTGCTAATGATGAGTGCAATAAAACAACAGAGGTACCGTTGAAAATCAGGAAACGGCTTACTGCCACCTGCTATACTACAGCTGTTAGTCTATACTGACAGAGCAGTGTAAGCCACTGTGTGAGCGCCAGAATCCCACATAGATCTTTGGATTGACGATATTTTCAAGTGCAGACTTCTTTAAGAGTCAGTCTGCAATTCAGCAAAAGGATTTGTGTTTAAAATCAGAACCAGGATTAATTCTAAGCTATCAGGGATACACAACCTGTGTGGCTCACACTCGCACTACAGTGACAGCCATCATGTTGATTAGCGTTAGCAACATTAGCTCGATTTAACCACAATATGACTGTGCACTTCATGGTACTGTCAGAGCTAACGCGGTAATAGCTCGTTAACACAAATTCGTTTCAACGGCATTAATTTAACGCATTAATGCAACTGATCTTTTGGAGGTTGTATCTCAGGGCTCAGTTTTAAAGCTACAGTAAAGATATTGGCATCATGTAAAACTAGAAAATGGCATCCATTAGTACCAACCAGGTCATACTAGCTTGTCGCAAAAGAGGTTAAATAATGTTTCATACTAAACTTTGGTGAGGAAAAACTGTCATGGCCATTTCAAATGTTCTCTTGACCTCTGACCTCCAGATGTGTGAATGTAAATGGGTTCTCTGGGTCCCCACCAGTCTCCCCTGTTGTTGCCTGCAGTTACATATTATCTTTATGCTATATACAGTATTTTTCATTGTCATTGTCTGTGAGGATTTCTGGATAATATCTAAGATAAAAAGATTAAATCTTTTTTTGTGTTGTCAATTGATTTCCAATAATAGATATTTACATGCATTTGCATAAAACATGATTATTTGCCCACTCTCATGTTGATAAGAGGATTAAATACTTGACAAATCTCCCTTTACGGAACATTTTGAACAGATGAAAATATGTGATTAATTCATGATAAACCATGATTAAATATTTTAATTGATTGACTGCCCCAGTTGTCATACTGTACATCTCAATGTGTAAAATATAGACATAGGATAGTGAGAAATAAATAAAAAAACATCTCCTTTTGTGTAAAATTTTGAGCAGATTACGAATGTGTGATTAATCGCAGTTAATCATGGACAATCATGCAATTGACTGACAACCCTGATATTTCACATGCTTGGCATTAATGTTATCTCGCTAAACGAAGGTGCCTCCATGAATCGAAGGGCTGGTCGATGTTGATACCAGTGTTAACTTTTCCTGCGCCGTAGTTTTGGTCGAAGTTGTTAATGTTGCTTGTTCCAGAGTTAACCCTCGTCACACCACTCAGCAGCAGGGAAACAAGACACAGGAAACCTCTGCTGAGCTTCAGGACCTGCAGCATTTATTTCTGCACAAACTGCAACTTCCACTATACATTTACTTGATATTCTCAATGCTAAACTCTCTTTTGCTCCACTGCCCGCTCATTTTCTCACACTCGTGTTGCTTTCTCTCTCTTGCTTCACCACTCACTTCCCTTGTGCATACACACACTTTGCACAGGCTCTGTTATTACACAAAATGACCTACGCCACTCCCACAACACTAGTCACATTCCTGTTTTGTAAGATGTTAGATGTAACTTAGTTTTTTCCGTGCTTGGTGGGGGCTAGTCGTTAGCAGACTCCATTTCTTACCAAACGTTAGCTATGGTAACACACTGAGCTAAACATAGAGGCACTCTATGCGCCATTGTTTTTCCAGAAAAAACGTCCCTCATTCTTCACATGTAAAGCATTCTACAGGCTGGTAGATGAAACCCAGGAAGTCATGAAAGATCTCATTTTTTAGTTAGGCTTTAACCTTTTCACACATTGGCCATAAAAAATAACAAAAAAGGTTATAAGTGTTACATACAATCCCTTTCACCCTCTTAACCCTTTTTGTGTTTTCAATTTTATGATAGTTTAGAATTAAATGAGGAGTATTAGAAATAATAAGCAAGTTAGTATGGTAAGAGCAGATCAACTACAGGACACATGAAAGACCATCAATAAGAATAGCCATTTTATTTGAAGCAGCATTGTTGCTCACTAAGCCATTATCCACAACTTTTCAATGAAGTGTGAATTTTCTGGTAATTGTCACAGGCTTTCTGTACATTTCTCTCCCCGCCCTGAACAACAAAATCCCGTGGTGAGGGATGCAAGTCGGCCCTCTCTGAGCTACCCACACATCCCCCCATGGTGGGAGAAAGACAAAGATAAACACATTAATGCAACATGTGGGCAACTAAAAGCGTTGCACCAAAAAAAAAAAAAAAAAAAACTGCCGCCATTAAACCACAGAAGGCCTCCATCCTTTTAGAGCTAGTCTTTTGATGACTTTGATGTGTCCGTAGCTCCCACACTACTAATGTCGACTGTAATTCAACAGCAAATCATGCTGAACCTTCGCCTTGCTAATGGGAAGACAGGATGTTGTGGCTGAGCTGTCAGAGGCTGATTCTCACATTATGTTACAGACCCCCCACCACACCACGCACACACACACCACCTCCCGCTCCAACACTACCACCTCCATGCACACACCACTGTAGTCCACCAACCTGGGAGGAGGGCGTGTACTGTATGTAGACACATACTCACATGGAAGAAATCAGACAACCAGCAGGGACGTCAGTGTGTACACTCATACTTTGGCGATAGAAAGCATCTGGTTCTGGTTACAACACATTCCCATCCTAACACCTCACGTACTGACATTTTATCACACCCTTTGTATCACTTTAGGTTTCGTCAACAAAGCCATTATAGTTAGGTTTAGGAAAAAAAAGTACAAGATGAGTCTTAAATTTGCGTTTGTACCGTGAAATCTAAACACAGGACACCTACGAACACCTGATTGTAATGTTAAAGTGAAACACGGGACATGAACAGCGGTCTACTGAATGAAAGCCTTGTAATTGTTGGATCCATTCGCCTCCCCTCCCACACATACTTGTTGGGTCTTTTCGCTCTTTAAACTGTGTCACTCCTGGAGCACTTTATCTGTGCGTTTACTGTCACCGTGGATGGGTTTATATTGTAGTTAATGGAAAGCCCAGTTCGTCTCATACAGCCACTTAATGGTGCCATGTGTGTCGGTTATCACACACCAGTGGTCGGGATAAACCATCAGTGCCCTGGGAATGGGAACAGACTGCATATGTAGAAGCAGAAGAAGATTTTGGCATCATAAGTTTACGTTGACCGTTCATGGAGCAGGCTTTAGTTGAATGCAGGTCAACAGTCAACAGTGTGGAGACCAAAAGAAGCACAGTGCATTGGCTGAAATGCAATCTGGGAACCCAGAGGCTTTGCTTTGTAGTGGTTTAAATTTAGCTTGTAAACTGGCTACTTGTCAAGCAATCGGGTCATTCATGTCGTCTCTCAACTTAAACCACAGCCTCACATGTCAAGTTGCTAATCAGACTGTCAACAATGAGCAGTGTATGGAAAGGGAGGTCTTGGCCCGGATCAGCAGTCTACACTGGCTGCAACATATTAGACTGATCAAGTGAGTTAAACCGGCCTTGGTTTGTCTCATCGGATGCTTTCATACGGTAACTAATTAAAACAAACTGGTGTGTTTGGCTGTTCGGTGCGGTTCAGTCGGGCTGATGCAAAACCTGTCAGTCAAACTCTGGTGCTGACTAACAACTGGACCCAGACTGCCTGAAAATTAGGTCTGCAGACCACTGGCAGGATTTTGTGATAGTAGCTATGTTAAGTACTAATAAATCCACTAGCTGATCGTGAACTGTTAGCGAAGCACTCTCTGGATTTCTATAAGCGATGTCACTCGTTCCATTGAAAGGGATTGCCACTGTCTTACAAAAGTGATATCGCGGCGGTAAAAGGCAGGGGTGTACTTGATGACTGTGGGCACTAGGTGGCAGCAGAGTGCTTGAATCTTGACGACAGGATTTTACTACAGTAAACTGTATATCAACTTTGACTACAACATGGGTCGCTGTTGACCGGTGTGAATCAGGTATTTTTTCTGGTGGAGCTTTTATCGTACTCTGTGTCTTTAAGCAATACCTCAATAAAACGTGAGTAGAAGGAGTGAAACTTTGTGACTACTCTGTAACCGAACGGCATGTGCCCCAATATGAACTAACCCTAACCCTTGGGCTGACAATAAAGACATGCTAATGCAGCGAGTAAGGAGGGGAATACTCAAAACTAACAATGATAAAGTCCCTCCAGCAGTCTGACAAAATGCACCACAGTAACCCCAAAAGCTGTCATGAAATAAATGTTTTCCATGTCTTTTATGTTGAGATTTAATTTTTTTTTTGTGAAAAGTTTAAAAAAACAGCCACAATATCAGCACAAGATCCCAAATAGTACGTTAGAGCCGTGTGATTTAATGATAAAATCTGCATGGTGCCTCCCCCAGCAGCTGCCACTAGGCCAGCATCTCCTCTAATGCATCTGGTTCCAGAAGTATTGTGACCCTAAGTGATGGAGAGCACCGTGAGACTGGCTGACACTAACAATGTTAACAGCGAAAAGAAAGCAGTCTGTACCGCTCTAGCTCTCACTGCTGCTCTTACTTCATAGGGCTAGAAAACACAAGCATCAGGCTGTTCCTCTCACAGTCGAGTGAGACCCAGTGCCGACGTTTCTTAAGTTGTTTACAGGCTGCCGCTTACCCAATAACTGAGATCTCTTCCTCCGAGCTCCCACACCAGCACTGGCTTTATTGCACACCAGCTTCATGTTTAGTGACCCTGTTGCTCTCAGTCGTCTTCCTTACTTTACACTTCTTCTCCATTAAAGCACATGGGAGTTTCTCCACAAGTCACTGTTTGCTCTTTAAGTGGCGTCGAATGTTTCTTCCAGAGGTGCAAAGTGTCCCGATACATCCTATTCAAGCTGCAAGCACTCTTAGTTTGCTGAAATTGCACTTGAGTGGAAGTGAAATTGCTGGTGTAAAATGCTACAAGGAGGAAAAGTAATTCATCACTTGCAAAACAAATTTGCAAGGAAGTTGTGTTTTGAATTTCGTCTCATGAATTTTAAACACTTTCTCTGCCGTGTCTCAGTTTATGACATTACGGTGGTAATTTTAGGAAAATTCTATACCTTAAGATCCCAACATTCATGTCCTGATGCCCATATGGAGGGACTGTGTCAGTGACTGTGGTCTTGAATGTCACTGTTTCCTTGATTACACTCAAAACGTCACAGCCAAAGAAACAGAACAGGAGTAGAACGGATATTGAACTGTTTGCCGTGGTCATTCGACTTGATCAAAAGAAAATAGCAATTGTTGTTAGTTGACAACAAACACAGGACTTTCAACCAGGAGACTTGTGTTCATGTCCCTCAGTGTTGTTGAGATACTTTGAAGATACGTTGGTGACGTGGTTTGCATACATATTTCACATAGTTTATGCATTTATTTTAAGCCCATGTTTTTCCTAAAGCTAGCTGCTTTTGTTGCCTAAACATGACTGAGGTGAAAAATGAAATGAAAAGCCATTTCACAACTTCAACAAATATTAAGTGACACACGAAATGTCATGTCACAATGTTAATGACATGGCGTTAAGTGACACAAAAAGCCGTTTCACAGCATTGACAATGTGACGTTGAAAGACACCTTTTCTATGTTCTACTCAAAATGACCCCATTATATTCATTTATGCCCAAATAACCCATTCCATATTTTCTGTAGTTCCACCATGTATTGAAGCCAAAACATGTCCATTATTTAAAACTGAAAATCGAATTACCTTTAATCTTTAGCCAGACTTTGTATAGTAAGGTGGTCTTCTTCAAATCTGGCCTCATAGGGCATTAAAAGATCAAAATGTCTTTTAAAGCATGTAGCCAATTAAGAACTATCAGAATATGTTCTTTTCTTATGTTTATTATGTATTTAAGTCCTCTATTACTTCTCTCTGCAAAGATAAAATTAAAGGTGAGCATTCAAAGACACACAGTAGGTCAATATTTAATACTCATTCACAATATTGGCATCTGTAAATGTCAATTGAGTCAAAGTCAAGTGTGTATAAAGCCTCTAATCACAGCAGTCGTCAGGGCTTCACTGGTTTGGATTATACAGAGGCCAAGGACGCCTCCTGAGGGGTCCAAGGAAGAACTTACACAAGCAAAATATGGGAAAATAGCTTTGTGGAGGATAAAACAGAAGTAACCCTCGCAGGGCTAAGAGGCGCTAAACGGACACAAAACAGCAAATAAATTATACGGTTAGCAGGTCTGAAAACTGAACGAAGCGCAGAAATGTAAAAGTGAAAAGGGGAGAAAATATTTTCTGATGAGGTCACAGCGTTACACAAGGTAGTGTTGAGCAGGATTCTGTGTGTTGGATCTCTAGTGCTCTGACATTCATTTCTCTGTTTCATTTACCCAAAACATTCACACCAAAGTTTAATGTTGGCAGAACAAGACAAATCTGAGCACTGTTAGTAATTTGGATAAGATGCTGATTTCTATACTTTACCCTACTATACTACACTTTATCCTGCTATACTATACTGCACTGCACTATACTATACCCGACTGTACTCCACTGCACTATACTGTACTATACCCTACCATGCTGCGCTACTACCATGCTGCACTACACTGCACTATACTGTACTACACTGCACTGTATTGTACCTTACTATACTATACCTTACTATGCTACACTGCACTGTACTGTACTATACTTTACCCTACTATACTACCTGCAGTATCGTATACTATACGATGCCCTAATACACTACACTACACTTCACTATACTATATTCTACTGTACTGTACTATACTATACCATACTATACCATACATTACTATACTATACTATACTATATACTATATCCTACTATACTACCTGCATTATACTATACCCTACAGTAATTCACAACACTACACTATACAATTCTATCCTACTATACTACACTTCCCCATATGAAGCACAGTACTATACTATGACATACTTACTAGACCCATGCGACAGTATACTGTACAATCCAGTACTATACCATAATGTACTATACCATAATGTTTGAATAGCCTTTTTACAGCTTAACCATCAGTTTCCATTTCAGTGAGAATGAATCATAGTCATTATGTGGCACATCTTAGAATAAAGTATTTCAAGTAGGTATAAAAATGATATTTAGTATTAGCTGTATGTTTATTTCTTATGCAACACCCATTACTCTGTGCTGGAGGGAGTTTATTCCAGGTTCGCTATTGTTTGGTGTGGTTGCTGGTACTGTGCAGATATGGAGTGTTTCTCTCATCCAGTGCTCACATGGAGCTCTTCAACGCTTTAACAGGAATGATTCCTGTCAGGCTGCATCTCGGAGCTTCCTGCCGTCCTGCTCCTTTCATTCAGACCAGAAACACTGATTCATAAGCCTCATCAGTAAACAAGGGCCGGTGACTCAGCTGGAGAAAGAATGCATTCTGCCTGTCACATTTGAAAGTCAATAAGCTCCAGTCTTCTTTGATGCATCGCACCAGCTAGTCACAAAAAAGAGAGAAATGTAGTCTAGACAGACAATCGTCTTTCTTTTTAATCTTTATTTACTTGTTTATTTTTTTTTTTATTGCTGAGGTTTTAATGAGTTGTTGACACTGATGATCCCAAACATCTGCTGGACCCTCACAGTTCATGATGGGATAAAAACCAATTAGACAGCACCACCCCCGAGCTGGAGTTGTGGCTCTCAAGCATGTGTGAAACTCATCAGCTCAAGCCTCATCTGCCAGCCGACTTCCCGATGGGTCATTCCTCTCCGCCTGCGTGGACACATTGGTGTATGCAGCCTTTTGTATTGTCAAGGTTGTCTTTAAAAGAACATACCGTACATCAACAGAGTTTGAATACTGATCCAGATCACCTGAAGGCCTTCATTAGCATTTTAAAATTTGCTTCAGGCAGACTTCTGAGGGCTACACGGACCTCTCTGCCTTGTATTTGAATTACTAGATACAGTTAAAGTGAATAAAATAAATGATCTTTTTTAAACTAACAATTGTGAACAGATTTGTGCAGGAACAACTTCTGCCTTTAGGGAGGACTACTTTTCAATGATAAACAACCTGTGTACCCTTAGGGAAGACATCCTGCTCTACAAAGAGTCGCATATCTTTTATTATCTCTTTAATGGGATGCCTTCACTTGAAACATCGAAAGTTACCGGTGTACATTCAGTATTGCAATGACAATAAATGTGACATATGACAGAAATCGTGCTGACTGCCTTTAATGCAGCTTTTTGAGAAAACTGTTTAGTGCACGGTACCCACATTGTGCTGTCTGTTCAGTTACTCATATTAATGCATTATTATAATCAATATAAAGTACAAGATCCCACGAAAACTAACTTAATCTAGATAAAACTCTTGATCCATTATGGAGTTTTGTGCCTTGAATGTGTCTCTCCTGGCAATCAATATGAAGGATAAAGCCAGTTTTAGTGAGATATTTCTCCTATTGTCAACAAATCCTATGAAAAAAACCAAAACAAACAACATATTAATATGTCTTTTCAACCGCATTTGTTCCAGCTGAAGATGTAAATCTTTAAAACAGGCCATAGATATAGGTTATAGTTTAAAAACGCTCTGTAATTTCCTAAAACAGGTGTTTACTGCAGTTTTTAGCAAATATTACTCAAACAGGAGTAAATAGTTTGAGACTATTTTTGATCCACTATTAAGAATATGTTATAAGCTTTGAATGCACAGGCAATTATTGTTGGTAGGATTAAGTTATTGTTGGCTTTTGGTATATTCATGGGTTTTGTTGACAGTTACAAAGACATAAAACGTAACCAGCAACATAGTTTTTAGAGCCAAAGCACTACTACATTTCTGTTGACTGTGGTTTGGTCCAGCTGGTGACAGTGATTGGATTTTTTTAGGTGCTATGTACAATATGTTCAGAATTTATTATGCAAACAAATGCATTTCGCTTCATGTGACATATTGTAAAGTGTTTTCTTTTTAAGCATTTGCTGCCATTTTGGCAGAATCCTCCAAAACACAGTGACATTTATGCAAAGCTCCTAAAACCAGAACCAGAAAATATCAGTCAATGACATTTTTACTTTAATATAATGGAACTATTTTAGTTTTGAAAAACTGCATTTTCTTTGAAACACTGACATATTTATGATTTAGGATTATTATGTTATGACATGCTATACTATTTTTTATGTTCATTCTTTTAAAATTCAACATTTTGGCGCATCATCTTCACCCTGAAGAAGAAGGTGAAGTGTTGATTCATAAAGTGATGCAGCTTTTCTCTCTTTCCTTACTCTGATTATACCAGTTTGTCATCGCAGCAGGTGTGAGTTTTCCTACAGGTCTCTATGTAGTGAATTAAAAGTGAGAGACGAGAAGTAACAGCAGCAGCAGTTTAGAGGTGTAAATATTAACATGATGATGAACACTGTCTACAGGCAAGGAAAGCAATTTTGTCCTTTGTGCCACCTACAGGTTGCTGCGCTGTTGTGTGCGTCCAGTAAAAGTGCAACACAGCCGATGTGAAGTCCGACCTTGCACCTTAACCAAATTATAGACGACACACTGCTACTAACTGCTAAATACTGCACCTCTTCTGTCGCCTGGACTTCCCTCTCCTCCCCTTTTCATACACATTCCCCTTTCCTCACCTCCTTATAACACTGTATTTCATGAAAGTGTGGACTAGGCTTCCTCCTTATCAACAGCCAGTAATAACTTATTTTTTTCAGCACATTTCAATAACCCCAAAAGCTTTTTTCAGTCCATTCCTGGGCAATCAGAGCAGTATGGGAGGACTTTAACCAAGCAGCGCTGCCAGCGGGTTCATATCAGTGCAGCCCTGCCACTTCAACAAGGAAAATGTCACTTTTGATGTCTCCCCCTGGTCATTGTCAGGGCGGGGAGTCCAACCTGGATAATGAAGTAAAAAAGCAAAAGCTGTGGGAGGAAAAATGGTCTCTGGTCAAAGTCTGTGTGCTCAACAACAACCCTGCTTAATGCTGTTTATTTAATTTGCTTTGTGTGTGTTTTATTCCCCCTCCCCCCACACCCTTCTGTTTTTGTGCACTGCCATTTATCGTGTCATCATGTTTGAGTTTTTACATCAAATTTAGCTTTTTTGTTGTTCGTATCCTCACCAACTCTTCTCCTGGGAGATATTAAAAATGCACAGACACGTTTGTTTGTCAAGATAGCTCGCTGCATAACAATGACAGCATAAGTACAACACCAGCATGTGTTACTCATTAGGCATTTAATCACTTCTAACAAACCATGTGCTCGCTAGCGTTGTCTGTATCGTCATGTCACGGTGTGTAGCCCGTGAGTAGACATAAAAGAGAAGAGTTCCCAACAAGACTGGCTCAGTCGGTGTGAGACGTTGCAGTGTCGTCGTTGTGTGTACAGTATTTACTGCACTGCCACTGCCAGTTCATCAAAAGATCTGCAGCCGACCTTTAACTCAGACTCACACACACACACACACTGTGACACACAATGAGCTATTGGTCATACATCAAACAGCGATACCATCGACTCACAGTGACTTTGCTTTATCTTCATGGCTTTTATACTCATTTGTTTCCCCCCTGTGTTTGTCGTGTATTTGTCCTCTCATCCAGATGCTCCCACCACTACCCCTATATCCACCACAGCCACCACCACTACCACCACCATCACCACCACCATCTCCTACCCTGAAGGCAATCAAGGTACTGTATCTCCCTCACACAAGCTGTTTATCGTTGTGTGCATGTTCGTGTGCTCTCCCACACAGCCTTGAATCACTCCATATATCCCCGTCTTCATGCCTTTGTGGCAGTCATACTCATATGTTCCTTTATCGATGGGTTAACGTCATCCGTCATCATTTACCTTTTTTTTAAAGCTTTCACAGTTAAATTCTAGTCATAATTTAACAGGTTAGAAGTAACGTCTGAGGCAGCAACATGTATGCATATATATTCTCAAACATATAATCCAGTATGAAGATAATAATGGCAGCATTTCAAATAACACACTTTCCATTTAATGATGACTATGAGATTCAGAAAGCTAAAAAATAAGCTAATAACGTAATCCGAGCTTCTCCGTGCCCCACTGACTTGGTCACAGCTGCACCTCTGTGCTCATACGCCGGTTACAGCTAATAACACCGTCCAGACTGAAGGCACCGTTGCGGAAGTGTGGCTCCGACCGGTTCCTCCTCAGGTTAACACTATTATCTTTGTCAGCCCTGTTGCTTGTGTTTGCACTGTTAGCAGCATCCATGTTGAGGGCCGTGTGGAGGCAATAGAAACGCTCAGAATTTTGCATTTAGCACCTTTAAAGGTCTTACTGATAACATTTTTATGTAGATACATAATACATGCACAGAGCTTTTACAAGGGTGCTGAATAGAAGTATTGCTTTTCCTAAAAACAATTATGATTGTGAATTAATCATTTTTAAAATTTTAGTGGGTCTAAAATTAATGTTTTGTTTGTCTCTGTGGAAGATATCTGATGTTTGGATCCCACTTCTAAGAAGGTATGACACCTAGTGGCTGAATGTTGTCAATTTTATGAATAGCACCTTTAACGCCCAGGCATGAGACTAATATCAATGTTCCCATCTCACTCTGTGTAAAAGCATATGAGCATGTTCCCAGAATGTTAAACTATTGACTTAAAGGCAGAATGAATAGGATTTCTCAGTTGTAGTTTGTAAACACAACATTCAAACTTGGCCCCTCCTCTCCGGCTCAGCCAACCCCAGATGCTGTCTGCTCTGTCACCTTGTTATATGGGCATTTTTGCCACTGCTGTGTCCATCATTTCCATAACTTCCTCTTGGTACATGTTTACGATCTGGCAACTGGTCGATTGACACCCAGAAATGTTCCACAGCAACCTAAGAAAATCCAGGCTGCAGGGGCTCTGCAGATACAGACACTACTAGACATTTATAATGAGTCATAAGTAATGATTTAGAATCTATACATGCCCATACGTGCCTTTAAGTACGAGCAAATAATCACCATTTTTGCAAATCTTTTTTGTCAGTGTTGCTTCTGTGGTCTATTATTGTTCTGGAGACATTTAACAGGTGCATTTAGTGATGTGGATTTGTGCATGTGTGGTTCCACCATGAGCAACTGGCTGTTGTTAATTAAACATTATTCTTCAGCACAGTCACTGCGTGGTTGCAAACTTTGGCTTTGCTAATTACAATTCACAAAAATAATGCACCACAGTTCTACTAAAAATTGGTTAACATGGAAACATAGCTGATAAACATAGACTTTGGTGGAACAACTTCATCTATCGCTGTAATGGATTAGGACTAATTGCAGCATTCCGCTGCACAACGTGATGTGCCCCCACAAGTTTTTACTGCTTTTACTTTCAAACGAGTGTGTGGGTGTGCAGGGGTGTTACGATCAAGAGGACGAGTAGTCGGCCAAGGCCTAGCTAGTGTTGCTTTGTTGTCAGTGCAACCTCTCAGAGCAACCTGGAGCCGGCCAATACTTATAATACCGGCCTAGTTTGCTTTGTTTCTTCCCCTCACACTGCTGCTCCATCACCCAAGAAATACATCCATTACAGTTGTAAATAGCAGTGTGATGTCCCCTGACATGGCATGATTGGAAAAGCTAAGGAAAACAAATAAAATGCTGTAAATGATGAACCATGGATACTGGATTCATGTAATTGCTCCATAACATCTCGTCACTGCAGACACAAGAATTGCCTTTTATATGAAACGCATCGCTCATTCATTAAGTAAATTATAGATCATACTCCAGGTGGGTTGTTCTAACAGGGTAGCAGAGGGGATGAACAATAACTGAGCACAATAATAAGCATTTGAAAATTAGGCCCTTTTCAAATAAGCTAATTTTATCTTGCTCTTTCAGAAACAGAACTCGGGGCTATTGTGAGTGTAAATCTCCAAAGGGTGTAGATAGAAAACATCACTTTATGCCTCAACTCAGAAATCAGCCTGAGCTCCAAATGCAATCAAAGCCTCTCTGACAGACCGCTCAATTGGAACAAATCTCACGAGGCTTGCAGAAATCACAGGCATTGTGCTTGATTATGCCATCTGATTGGATTAAAGAGAATACCTATCTGTGCAGGCTGATTGATAGCTCCTTTGCCTCAGATCAAGGAGTCTGCACAGGCCTGTTCTGATTATAGCTATTCTGAGTGGTTAACACTCGGATCTCTGCTGATTATTCCTAATGCGTCTGCTGAGAATAATAGCGCTCCTTTATTGGTAAATAATAATACTACACACGTGTGTTTTCTGAAGGTTACTAGCACAAAAATGTGTGAATTAGGCAGTGAATAAAAGTGAGGGCATGACATTTTTAACATAAAGAAAGAAATAATACAGTTACAAAGACAAAAGTTCAGTTCATAAGCAATAAAATGCTCAATTCAACTTGCTGGTTAGACTGTTATCAAGTTATTAAATGGGCATTAACGGTGGTTATCAGCCTCAAAGATGTGAGTGAGAGGGGGCCTGCTACACCTACTAGTAGGTTTTATCATAGGTTCACATGGGCAATCACTGAAAGAAGAAATAAAAGTAATAATTCTGACAGGAGCAGAAGAGGAGGTGAGGCGCTGTAGTATCGACAGCATGGAGTGGCAGTAGCTCGGTCCATAGGGACTTAGCTTGACAACCGGAGGGTTGCTGGTTCAAGTTCCACTTGAGTGTGAACTGGTGTGAATTTGCCTCGTGGCACTGCCAAGGTGCCCGTGAGCAAGGCACCAAACCCCTAACGGCTTGGTGCCTGTCAGAGACAGGTAAAGGTATAGCTATAGGTCCTGTTTGTGCATATACGTACAGCATGTATTTCAGGCCTGTGTGTACTGTGTAAAAAATCACAACAGAGTAAAAAAAATGATTTCCCGTCAGCGGATCAATAAAGTGGGTCGTCTCCTTCTTCTTTTCAACCAAGACACCGATGTCTGCGTCCCATGTGAAACCAGTAACAGGTGGTTGTTCAACCTTAACTTTCACTTTTCAAATGTATTTTTATTTTAAGCCAAAACACGATCTTTGTCCCTAAACTTAAATAGTTTTGTTGCTTAAACCTAAAGAAATTTTAGTTTTGTTGCTTAACCCTTAATAAGTTGTTGTTGCTTCAACCTAAAGAAGTTGTAGTTTTGTTGCCTGAACCTAAAAAAGTTGTAGTTTTGTTGCCTAAACCTAAAGAAGTTGTTGTTGCTTTAACCTAAAGGAATTATAGTTTTGTTGCCTGAAACTAAAGAAATTGTAGTTTTGTTGCCTAAACCTACTGAAGTTGTAGTTTTGTTTCTTTAACCTAACGACATAGTTTTGTTGCCTAAACCTAAACAATCTGTTTTGTTTGTGTTGTGATGTGTCATTCAGTTTCATGTGTTAGACTGTGTTTTTAAGTTGTGCTTTCAATATGACAATGTTGTCGGCGTAGCAGGCCCTATTGACCCACATCTATGAGGCTTATAATGACTAATAACACCAAATTAATGACCCATGGGTTTTGCTGCTAAAACCATTTATAATATCATCTGATTTAACATAATGATGGTCCCACTTTGATTATTTCCTATTTAAATGTATTTACCACAGAATAAAGTCATTTTAACTTCTGCATTTGGCAAAAGAGATTTTTATGTATCATTTGTAGCATTTGTGAAGTGAAGTGAAGTTTATGCATAAATGCATGCAAACCTCCACTCATTAAACTTAACATTCTCATATTATCACTGCATCCATATCTCATGACAGAGGACAAATCTGAAAATAAACTGAAACAAAATCTGATAGCAAACTGTGAATCATAGTTTGATCTAACTTGGATCTAACTTTCCATCAGTAGCAATAGCACCGTACTGACACAGTAGCTGGGTGCTGGATACCTGGCACTAAAAAGTCCAATGGGCCAAAAAACGTGAGCGTTTTTCTTTCTCATATTATCACTGCATCCATATCTCATGACAGAGGACAAATCTGAAAATAAACTGAAACAAAATCTGATAGCAAACTGTGAATCATAGTTTGATCTAACTTGGATCTAACTTTCCATCAGTAGCAATAGCACCGTACTGACACAGTAGCTGGGTGCTGGATACCTGGCACTAAAAAGTCCAATGGGCCAAAAAACGTGAGCGTTTTTCTTTTCCGTGCAATGAGGTAATAATACCAGCATTCAGTTTTACCCGCAGCTAAAGTGGTTTAGATTTCTGGCTGTTTCTAACCTGTCTAATCTGACTGCTTGTGTTTCTTATATCACTGATTTAAATCATTGCAATGCTTCTGTGTTCCTGGGTATCAATTATCACTTTGCCAGTTGCAATTTATTTATCACAGTGAATAGAAATGATGGCTAAAATTGAATTTTCCAGTAACTTGCTTATTTAAGTGTTGAGGGCAGACACTCTCGGCAAAAACATTGTTTTAATGCACTGGATTTGGGCTATTTGGATTCTGTAACATGTCTTCTTTCAGACTAATGAAAAGTAATGATTTCATAGACGTTATTTACTAGAAAAATCACTGTGTAAATTGTGTTAATTATTTCAGTCCTGTGTGACCAGGATTTGCGTTGTGGGCTCCACCTGATAAAGCAAACCTCGTCTTCAGTGCCAATATTTTCAGGTTAAAACAGCCCATTTACAGTTGCTGCCAGATGTCCTCTCTTTGCTTTCAACTATCAGGGGCTTTCCATTATTACTGTGTATGTCCTGTAGATTGAAGGCAGCAGGCTCATATGGCCATAATACACTGCCAGTTGATTTCATTTACCCACAGTGTACCGCCCACTGCCAAATGAATCTATCAGAGTGAGAACGATTTATTTATTTTTTTATTTTTATCAGTTACCCATCAGAGGAACAGAGCAGAGCACTTTAAAAATCTATTAGAGCCCCAACACATGCCTCTTAAGTGCCTGGAAAGTGACAAAATGACTAAATTGCTATTTTCATGACTAAATACATTTCTAAATGGATATATCTCGCCAACTAGCTCCTGAAATTAGAAATATTCATTTTTATTTACCGGTATTTTTTATGTACTTCCAAACATCTTTCAGGAACTGAATGTTCTGCTTCCCAGTTCTTAGTCTCTTTTCCTGTGTGCTTTGCTGTCCATATATATATATATATATATATATATATATATATATATATATATATATATATATATATATATATATATATATATATATATATATATATATATATATATTATACTGCTTACAAACATTTTGTGCTGCACAGTCCTCGGGGCAGCTTTCTTTCTATTGCTTTAGTGGTCGTCAGGGCCAACAGGAGGTCTTTTGTGAAATTGGAGCTGACCCCAAAAGTCCAAATCCTCTGCTGTCTTTGTAGGGATTCAACATTCATCCTCCCACATATTCTCTCTCTCTCATTAGCTCACCTCCCTCCCCCCCTCAACACAATATGACTAATCGTTCCCTAATTCAGCAACCACGAAATGAACCAAATGAACAGTGCCAGTTAATCCTCGAATGAAGAAAATAGATTATAAATGTGCACCTTGTGCACATAAGACAATCAGGTGGCAGGCTAGCATTACTTTTAATTGATGAAAGTCCATAAACGATGCTGACAACCAATTCATTTAACCTGCACTATAGACATAACAACAAAACAGGCAAGGGAAGGGGCGAGAAACAAATATCTATTGCATTTTGTCTGGGTCTTAAATTGCATAAACACCATCTGGTGAAGTGACTTAAGAATCGTATGAATTTAGATGTGCCTCCACCTCGCATTCTGCAGACTAACACATGCACACAATGAGCCAGATAATGTGTGATATTGTTCCCACTTTGCTCGGCTTATTCCTTGTCCATTTTGAAATTGGAGCAGCCAGCTATAACTAATTTGATTAAGGTCAATAGCAACACAATAAGTGCTGTCATGTGACATACAGCCCTGGGAGAGCATCAATGATGTTATAGCACTCAGCATCATGGAAAACACCAGTCTGGAGCCTAACACATCTTCTTAATGTGGAGGTATATTGTCTTTTAGAGGCATTATGGCGCTCCACAATGACCAAAATGAGATGAAACTCATAAAGAAGGGCCAGGAGGTAATCAGCTAGCCACACAATATCTGTATATCCATACGACTCAGTATTTACACATATACTTTTTTACTATTTATACTTTCCCTTACAGCTCCCAGACTGCATGGAGTGTGTTAAAATGTGGTCAAATACCTCTAAATTGTGCGTATAAATCCTTTATTTGACACTTTCTATTAGTGGAGAGCCAGTTCAAAAGTAACTGCATTACAGACAGAAACTAATTTTGTAGTCACTTCGAGCCATAATAAACAACTCACGTGTGTTTTATCAACACCAGATGTTATTTTGTGCAAATGTGGAAACTTCAGCATAATTTGACTTTGAACAGACATTGTGAATTAGTAGTTTCAGTAACGCTTCATTTTACAGGTCCACAAATATCATGGTAATTAGGTGATAATTAGCAAGTGACCTATTTGAAGGTTCTTCAGAATTGCTGCCAAATTACTCCAAAATGTACCTCAAATATATCAAAAGTAACTTAATTATAAACATTATTTAATAATGATATGCTAAAATAGCATATAATGGCCCTTAGGCTTGAGAAGCGGCTGCTCTTCATCGGAGGTGGAAAACTAAAACTAATAGACGACACTTCTGATCAGACACAGATCTCACCGTTGTGACTTATTGTCTACACTAATGTAAGCTGGTAGCTAATGTCATGATTCAGGGAGTTTTTTAAAGAAATTTCAGGCACTTCTCCAGTCTGAGCCAATTTGGCATCATGTGCCACAGAGCAACTTAGGACTGAACGTCTCTTAATACATCCATAGTATGATGTTTAACATATTCACCATCCTAGCTTAACATGTTAGCACTACCAATGAGCGCTAAGTACAGCTGAGGCTGATAGGGATGATACAAGTTTTGCAGCTATTTGGTCATATACCAAAACACTTTTGACAAATATTTTTGACCTAATGAAGATGCTATAGATTAAAAGCCACAGGATCAGCACAATATGTTGTGAGGTGGGTATAAATATCTGTACCAAATATCATCACCACCCATCCAGAATCTTTCAGTTTGGACCACTATGGTGGACCAACTAGGCGAACAAGATTTGTATCCCTGTAAGTCACAGTCTTCCTAGATGTGCTGTTTTTCACCAGCATTCATCAGTTGCTACAGTGACAAATCTATTGTTGAAGAGTAAGAGATATCCGTTTCTTTATCAACAGAGCTCTGTGGGGAATGGCAAAATTCTGGGAAATGTAGGAAACCACAAACGAAAGCCAAAGTAGAGAAGGCAGGTTAGAGAAAGTGGATCCAACAAAAGAAGTAATCTAGCTGCCAGCGGGGACGCCCAGCAGCCTGTTGGCATTTTCAGCACCACGGGGTTCCACCTAATCCATTTCTGCCAATACAATTATGATTGGCGTGCAGTTATCTCTGCATGTTGAGCTGGATGTCATGTCACAGTGAGTCACCAAAGGGCTCATGGGAAGCGTGGCAACTGGTAATGGAGCTGATGTGCCCGCATCATGTCTGTGAATGTCAGCGAGGACACTGCCGATGTCTCAGTTGACCTGTGAAGCTAGAGATGGTGGATGAGGAGGAGGCTGCTCAAAGACGGACAGGCAATCACTCAGCAGCAGACATATTGAATGGTCCCACATGGCTGCCACCCACAGCGTAATGAGGGTTACCAGGCCATGCTGCCTTTCTGTTGACTGAGGCGTGCAGAGGGGACAGAGGCTTCATTTTACATTTCGACACCAATGAACAGTAGCGCAGTTCTGTGGAAAAATGTTCAGTCCCATGAAAATAAAAATCCTCCAGTTAGTCAGTTCTCCATTTACAATACGTTTAATATATGAGGCCTTTCTCAATCAGCATTCTTGTCTGTACTTGAGTTCACATGGACCCAAGTAGATGAGATTTAAAGCTACAGTGTTTTGGATTTCGCAGCATCTAGCACTGCGCTCACTCTCCCTTTCCAAGACTGTGGTAACGTGAGCCTCTGAGAGCAAAACCATGGTAACCCCATTCGCCTCACTCACTCAGAGGCCATTTTTACCATAATAGCACCACAGCTCTGCACTCTGCTGCTCACATTGCCACAGTTTCACAAGCAGTCGGAGGACTGCAGTGGCCTTCAGGTAACCAGTGATTGGTTTGTCCGTTCTAGGCTACTGTAGAAACATGGCAGTGCAATCATAGATGTATGATAAGACCTGAATATAATGCCAACCCTTAGCCTTGCTTCCGATTTTTTCTAGAGGCCATCTGCATTATTACAGTGGCCCAAAAAGCATTTTTCCTGTAGACCACCACTGTAAGTGAGATGTCTGTAACACTGTTGACAGGACTCCTTGAACCGCTATGACTGATTATGACTGTTTCATTTTATTTTTGATCCATGGAGGTGTTTGTAAAACTTTCCCCCAGCCAAGAAAATCGATTTAAAAATCTGTGATATCATAGGGTTAGGGGTCAGGGGTTAGAAACATGGCAGTACAACCATGGATAAGACCTGGATATGATGCCAATCTCTTGCTTCCAGTTTTTTCTTATGGCTATTTGTATTATTACAGTGGCCCAAAAAGCATTTTCCTGAAAATGCTGAAAGACTGTAAAACTGTTGACAGGACACCTCGAACTGCTATGACTCTTTCATTCCTGAATTTTTGATCTATGGAGGTTTTATATTTGTAAAACTTTCCCCCAGCTGAGAAAACTGATTTAAAATCTGTGACTTCATCAAAGTAAACAATATAAAGTCTACGTGGCGTGCAGGAATTCACGGGCAGGGCCAGCAGGAGAGACACTACTGCACATATTTAACCGCATAACCATTTCCTCTAATAGATCTTCCTAAAGCCTACAAACGGGCCCTTTAAGTTGATTTAGTTGTAGATTTAGAGTAAACTGTATTTGTAGTGTGTGTGTATATTAAATGAGGCAGTGCAGTGTGATATTTGTTTTATTGTAAATATACATGATGCACAGTGAAGATTCCTTCAACAGGTTTTAGGATTTTTAAATAGAAAATCACACTTTGCTCCTCGGGGCTGCAACGATGAAGAGCAAGCACAAAATAGGTTACAATAAATCAATGCATGTCAAGAATCCTGTTGTGTCTGAAAGAATGTCAATATCAATATCACCCGTTATTGATAACCGGTCAGCTAGCTTCCTGCTTGTTACGTTAACAGGTGAATTAATACGCTCCAAACACAAAGCAAACACTGATCTATTACCTTGTCACAGTGCAATCGTTTTTTATAATAACACGTCTTGATTGGATCCTGTAATCAGGAACCTATAAGTTGATTTGGTAGAAGGGCTGTTTTTTTTTTTTTTTTTTTTTTTTTTTTTTTATATTGGTTAGCCTTGTGGCAAAGGTTAAGATTTACTGCGGTTTATAAATGAGCTAGCTGTGTGATACCATAAGGCCTTGGCTGAAGGGTAACTTCAGTACTTTTCAACCTGGACCCGATTTCTCTATATTTTGTGTATAAGTGCCTAATGGGAACATCAGTTTCTGAAATTGGTTCAGCACTGAGGGAGCAAGGAGAACAAGTGAGCAGCGTCATGCTACGTCCACTAAAAGTGGTTGTTTTTACCACTGACAGGCTCAGATTGAAGTGTCTGACAGCATTACAGAATGGACCCTACAGAGAAATCAAAGCTTTTTCTTACCTTTCTCTTCATCTGGTCTGTTATTTATTGTGTCCAAGTCCTGCTCAAGGACAACTGAAATCTGAATATCCATATACTCTGGTTCAAATAAATACGGGCGGCCATTGAATTTAGTGACTCGATCCACATGTGGATGTCATGTGGGCACTGTCATCACTGTCCCTGTCAATTAAAGGCAAAAAGGCCCAAAATATTTAAAGAAAAAAAAAAACGAACACTCTTAGTGGACTTAAATGACGGTGTCAGCTTGCCCAATAGAACCATAATGCCGTGTGTGAGCAGCTGCCGTCTACAGCACTCTCCCTCAATACTGGACCAGTTTCAGAAATTATTGTCTCTATTATAGCTAGTTCACACTACACGCTGATTTTCAAGACAAAAACCCCAGATCAGAGGGAAATCGGCATTGACTCTCACATCTTTGTTCGAGCGTCATGTGTGAACTGTTCAAAGACAAGAGCCGAGAGGCTCGGCGATGCCTCACAGATACACTCCAGGTATCTAGCATGCTAAATATCTGGATCTATCTCAGCCAATGAGAGCATGAGACATGGTTGAGACGGAGGAGGGTTCGCCTGTAACAAGAGAAACTTACTGTTGCACCTAGAGGAATAAACAGTAACAAAAGAGTGTGGAAACCGGTGGCAACAGGCTATTTTGTGAACACGTGCATCAATGTCTTGCGTATGGTATCACGTCATTTACTGTATATATCTTGCATGTGTTTCCGTGACAAAACATAGTTTAGAGACCTCATCGGGGACTCCTCCAGGTGAAAGACCATGTAGTATGTGACCTCCTCTTGCTGGTCAGTCATGTAGTGTGAAAACCACGACTTCAAGATTCCCAATTACAAGACAGCAAGTTTTGTAGCATGAACACTACTGCAATGTGACAACTTTGACGTCTTGTAGTGTGATAAGTTAGTTAGACAAAATCATGGGAAAATAGCCCTTTAAGGCCAAACTTAATTGGCTAATTTGCTAATCTGGTTCCAGTTAGAAGCACTTGTTTAAGTACAGGTGCAAACTATAATAACAAATTGTCACAATAATAAAAAAAAAAATCACTTCTGTAGATCATGCTGAGGCACTAAGTGTTTTTACCGAGGTGTGATTCAACCAAATATGCAAAGAAATTGTCAGTGTAATGACTGGCCTGTGGCATTATTTAGCTTTCAACTTCTGAAGGACCTTGTAGAGAGATGGGTCCTCGGAGGCCTTGGTAATTCTGTGATGGACTCTGAAGAGTCTCACCTTGTGAGATGGTTCCCCGTACCCCGAGCCTCTGGCGGCAGAGCGGAGGGGTGGCGTTGGCCTGCTGTTCCCAAAACAAATCACACATACTGATCACCATCGTCTCTGTTACACAAACATCTGTCTGCGTCTTAATAGCTTTCTGCCACTTTCTCATGTCTCCACTGAGACAGAAGGCCAAGGAAGCATACGGCACACTAATGTACATTTAGCTTCTTGAAATGACATGGCAGCTGTTGAAACTGTCCCATTTGAACATGATCTGTTTTCATGTGTTTTCATGCCCATATTAGAGTTGACCAAATGTTGCTTTTATCATTTTAAAATTAATTTCAGCACTTGGACTGTGTTAAAAGTTGGCACTTTGATTCAGAGGCTGTGATAAACACTTAGAAAGTCATGTTTTTGGACATTTGTCTGCGGCACACGTCTCCCTCAGAGGTGTTTTATATGTTTCCTCCAGGACGCTGTTTGAGTCTCAGCAAGGTGCAATCCCTGCTTCTGTTTCCCTGGAGCGCAGTAGTCTGGTCTCATTGGAAGTTTCATCGTACATCGTAGCTACACCTGGTCCGGCTGTGATTCGTCTCTGTTTTGTTCATTGGTTGGATCTGATATAAAATCAATGCAGTCAGTCTCACTGGTTGCATTTGCTGCAAGGTCATGGGTCTCAAACAGAGACAGCATTGCAATAGAATACTATTTTAGCAAAGGCTTCAGTCATTGCAAGATTATGAATCTGTAGCTATGCTTTGAATCTAATGAACCATAAAAGATCTGAATTTACCACAAATTATACATCTTAAAACCTTGAAATATGTAAATAGCATCCTCAAAACTGTCCGAATACCTGAAAGAAACAAAAAGTGTTGAGTCTTTACTTTCGTCTGACCAGCCGTGTTGCTGACAGAACTGGTGAAGCAGATTGATGATGCAGCAGCAGCAGATGTAACATCTACTCAGACATGAAGGTTTAGACAGAGTGGAAGTCGGCTTCAAACCAAGTTCCTGTCAGATGTCATCCAACAGCATCTGAAACATGCAATCTGACAATCATGTCCACTTTTCTAAAACACTCTGCAATTGCACTCGATCTTCTCCTGCAGCCACAATACAGGACATTAGGGGTTACCAAGACTAGAGCTAAAGTCACCTCTCTTATGTTTCATGTCTATAGGATCCGGCCTTTCCACGCTTCCCATTCATTGTCTATGTAGCAGCTGTGCAATGCATTCTGTTAGTGTGGCGGCTGATGACTCATCATAAAGTTGAGTTCTAGGATATTTTATGCAAATCATGGATGTCTTCCGTGTCTGGCTGCCTCTGGAAACTCCTGAGAAACATATAAACTAACCATCGTCCATCTAAAATTAAGATATTCAGCAACTGCATGGCTTATTTCTTGCCTGAAATGTATTCAGAAACACATTTTGCCGAACTATTTCCGTGATACAAGAGAATAAGGATTCCAAACAAACTGCCATGTTGGTTCCGGTTTGAAAGCTGAGAGGCCACCGCAGTAAACTACATTTAAAACAGAAACGAGGCGAAATTCATAAATTAAAGGTAAAAGATGTCAAACCATGTTGGTGAATATTCAACCTGGTCTCACTTCCAACTCAAATAAAGCAGCTTGGTCAGTGACTGTCGGTGTCTAATACCGTACTGCGTAGAGTCACGCTGTAGTGTCTGTCTGAGCTCACCAGGCTTTTAGCTAACTCCAGTGTAAACCCACCAATCATTATGAGACGCTCAGAGCAACTGACGTAGTATAACAAGTGTGAAACGCTACCCAGGATGGGTGGGAGGGTCAAACAAACACAGGACTTTCACCCAGGAGTAGAGGTAAGATCTTAAGCCCGAGCCCGAGTCCGAGCCCAAAATGTCAATTATTACATTCGGGTCAGGCCCGGGCTTCTCTCTCGCTAACTTTTTTTTAATAAATATATATTGATATATTATGTATACTAAAACGATGTATGGATATTAAACTAAGGAATACTTGTTATAAAATAAATAATTTGGATAAAACAGAGAAGGCGCTGTATGGTAATTGCTATTTAACTACTAAACAGGAGCCGCAGAGCCAGAGCATGCCCTGCGCACGTGAACGCCGTGGCCCCACCCTCTTTTTAATCTTCCCCTCCGCATCCATTACATATCTTTGAATGGATTCATCCGTGCGCGCAGTCTCCAGCGGAGGATTTTTAAAGTCTGTTTGTTTCCGCCTTTGGTAATGAAGACTATAGTGAACGTGCTGCGCTCTGGAGGCTTTACCCCGTGTATCTCAGATGCTCTTCCTTGTGATCAACAATGAAGCCCAGAGACCTGCTCCTGCTGCTGTTCCTCTCCCTGTCAGAGATGCGCGTCCATGTGAGCACAATATCACACACAGAAATATCTTTAACAAACTTTTCCAGCGTTTTTTCATTGTGTAAATGCATTTATAATGATCATAAAAATATGTAGATTATTTAAACATTAAGAAAACTTGTGTTTTTTTCTGCCAACTCGAAGAAATTAAAATAAATGTCAAATGGGCTGCTGCATTTTGCCAACGAAATGAAGCATGAACTATCACACCTGATAGAACAGACACACAAATATAAAAGATATAAATGTTTATTGAATATGCATCTTACAGTCTTGTTTAACTGGGAGAATTCGTTACAAAAGACAGGCTTTAATTTGTTATCATTATGCACAGGCAAATGTGATCACACAAATCGCAACCAGTCCCTTTTCCCGGAGCAGAGCTCTGTCCGGGTCTGACTGACGCATCCCCTCCCTTTCCTCCTCCTCCTGAGTCCTCACAAATAAAATATAAAATTTCGGGTTTGTTTCGGGCTCGGGCCTGCAAATCAAGTTATCTGATCGGGCTCGGGCCGGGTCGGGCTTTAATACCCGCGGGCCTGGGTCTGGTCGGGCTGGATTTTTTAGGCCCGATCTTACCTCTACCCAGGAGACCCCTGTTTGAGTCCAATGTGAAATCAAGTCAACGGTGAGGTTCTACCATAGTTTTGTTTAGAGGTCGACCAATTAACCGTGACGATTTTTTGACATTTTTCATAATCGGCACCGACTAATGCCTGAGCATATTAAGCCAATTAGCAAGCAGGCTCGTCTGCAGGCGGCCCAGTGTTGTTGTTGTACAACACATGTGACTTCGCCACTTGTTTCAGTCAAATTGCCGTTCTACCAGCAGACCTCAGTAGAGGAACCCAGTGGGTTAACCTTTGCAGGAAGGCATGAGAAGAAGACCGTCCTAACTGGGAGAAACTGTGCAGATACAAAATGCAGATTGGAGAGCTGTAAAAAAAAAACCATATCGGTTGACCTCTAGTTTTGTTGAATAACTTCTAATACCAGTTGCATAACAAGCGTACTTATTCTATGTAAGAAACAGACAGGAACAGACACTTTGACTGGCGCTAAATGAGTACCTAGATGTCATAGTTTGAAGTTTAGGGCCACTGACCAAGCTGTCATATGCAGCATCTCTATGTAGCTGGGAGTGAGAGCAACCTTGAATATCTCATCCAGCACTGAACGCTGGTTACTTTATTAAAACTTTACTTGAATCCTTGCCATGCAAAACATTCCCTTTGTAAATAGATGGTGAACTGCTTTCCAAGTCCTACACTGTTGTATTAGGACAGCTGCACAATGATTTCCTCTTGATAGTTTGTCTTTTCTCCACACTAAAGCTGCCTAAAACACACGATAATTGTCCCGTCCATATCTCCTCGAGCAGTAGCCACCCTACCCTCTGAGTGGACCGTCCAGTGTGTGCAGTGGAAAGTGTATTTGTGTGTGTGTGTTAAGCTTATGTTTATCTCTGCACTGCCTTTGGTTCCCTTTGATTTCCCTTAAGCCTTATGTCTTTTGTCATGTTCTGGTCTTCTGAATGCTTGCTTATGGGTGTCATTTGTTTTCTCCCCCTGCCCCGCTCCCTCCCTGCCTCCTCCCCCATTTCTCCTTTATTTGCATGCTGTTCCTCCTGTTCCACACCTCCCTCCTCAACTGCCATGTCCTCTCCCTGTGTGCTCAGACACTGCGCCCAGCACTGAACCTGCAGCTCATGGTTGGTATCTCTACTTTCCTCTTTATGTCTCTTTTAATTTTAATGTGCATCCTTCCTCTGCAGCATGCTCACTTTTACTGTTGCACAGTTTGACAGTTGTGCCGGGCTGCTCGGCCTGGAAATGTACAGCTGTGTTTCCAGGTGTCAGTCATTTATTGATCCAGCTGACCTGTCTTTTGAGGCCACAGAGCACCTGTCAAGTACGTTTTGTTTTTGTTGCATTAATTGTGCCAAAAAGATGTTTATACTTTCACTGCACAAAGCCATGCATAGCATAAACATAAAACAAAAAGCTTTACATTCTCCTCACTGGAGCTGCACTTGTGAAATGGTTGCACCAACTAACCAATTATAGCCTTTCCCTGAAGGTGCCACAGAGGAGTAAAACCCACTCTGAAGCCAGAACTGATTACATCAACAGCATGAGATGATTGTGTGGAGGCAATAAAAATGACCTCATTTACTCGTTTTCATTAATTTGAACGAAGATGATATGCATCATTTTCTAAATTTGCCTAATTTGCATCCCCTTTTTTCATTATTTTGTGGCAGCAGTTTCATCATTTATGTGAAGAAATTCATGAACGTGTGGTTGCAAACTTTATATAAAGCATGTGCTCCATCGGGACATTTTAATCTGACCTCACTCTCCTGCTATAATGGTGAAATTAGCAGCAAATGGCATATTACGACACGGTAATTCGCAAGCAAGAACGCCATTCTTGCTTGTGTGTCATTTGTACACCATGTAGTGTGTACTGACTGCAGTAGAAACGCATCCATGCAAATATGCTACGCTCAGAGCTGGTGAGGTAGAATAAAAAGCAAAAAAAAAAAAACTTAGTTTACGTATGTAGTTTAAGGTTAAGTCTCTTAAACCTAACCAAGTGGTTTTGTTGCCTAAATATAACTACGGTTACCGTAGTTTTGCTGCGTGGCCTAAATATGATATGCGATATAATATAAATATGATATACGAAAATAGGAGAACAGATGCCACAAGAAAAGGCGAAAGGTCTTAACACATCAGTCAGGCTGTTGGTCTGTCACCCTAGTTTTTGCAATGTCCTGCCCATGTTGGATGCCGATTCAGCATGTTGAATTGCTGGCAGAGCTTGTTGGTGAGAGAAACCACTCTGATTGGCTGTTCAGTCCAAATGAATAGGTGCACGAAAAGAGAAATAGTGAGGTGAGGAAAGCGAGCCAACAAGTAAAGTCAGACACACACAGAAGGCTCTTCTCACATTTCATCTTCATCTACTCTGATCGTTCCAACACAAGGATATTTTCACAGGTACGTGAACATCTGGAATGAGGCTAAGTGGTGGGAAAATGGTCGGCAACGTTTTGTTTCATGTTTGTATCATAAAAACGGCTTTTATATCCACCGTCCTCGTTCTTCTGGTTTGTGTTTGTGAGTCATGAATAGAGACTACCGCCGCCTGCTGCTGTGGAGAGTTATTTCATCTCACGCAGACGAGAGCAAACATAGTTGGTTGTTGGCTGAAGTCTTTGTTTAGTGTTCAAATACAACTTTCTGGCAACATGAGACAACGCAAGTTCTCATTAACCCCCTGTTTGTGGTTATTTAGTGAAACAGTTATATTTAGGAATATGCATCACATAAAGTTTCATATGGGTAGACAAAATAAACACACTGAAGACAAAAGAAGAACCGTTTAGGCCACACGGCAAATGTCTCTTTTTGCCAGGAAGGTAATCCAGCCTTGCTCGTCATAAAAAGTTTTATTTACATGATTTTATTGTTTTGTTTCTTTTCAATGTCTGCTCAGATTTTATCAAAATAAAAGATAGGACCAGAGGAGTTCAGGGCTTGCTGAGGCGTAAACAACTTGAGTGTCTTAAAGAAATCAGAAGCAGCCATCTTATCGTTTAAAATGATAAAAGTTGATGATTCACACTTACTAAGGGAATCACTTTAAAAGTAAAAGTGGTAAAGACATTTGAGATGGGCAGATTTTTGCTCTTGAATTATTTTTTAAAATTCAAGGCATGAGTCATAGTACCTCTTGTACTGCAGATTTTACAATTAAATTAGCATTTTAAGCTTGAGTGCATGAGTGAGGGCTCCATTTCATTTTATAGTCAGAATCCAATCTTCTGTGATATTTTTAACATTATGTACCCATTTCAATAATAAGTTCATAGAAATAAACATCTGAATTATTCTTATTTTACTGCATAATAAGTGTTTTATTATGAACTATCTTTAAATGTCACATATATAAAATTGATTTCTTCAGATACGGCGCAGTAAATATAAAAGATTATCTGACTGATGGGCCCAGATATTTACCGCTGCTCATAAAGTGTTTTTTTACCACCTGCTGTATTGAATCCACAGATTGTGAGTGTTTAATATGCTGGGACTTCAGGTTGGAACTGTTAGGAGGAGCCCCATGGAAAATACCAATGACAGATATTTCCATCTGAAGGTGCTTTACCACACATAGTTTTACATACTTATAACTAGCATCATGTTAATCTGTGTTGTGATAAAACAGAAATATGTCCTAACTGGGTTGTGCGTTGGCTTTTGGACCAACACCTTCTCCTAACTTGTCAAATACCAACGTTTGGACCTAAGCTTCATGCAGCGATGCTTTAGGAAGCATCTAGTGTCAGTTTATGACATGTTAGGTATGGTGTGTCAGTTTTCACTTGTTACATGCATAGTGTCTTTTCAAAATAAACTATGTTCACAGAAAGTTTAGGTTCAGGCAAAAAAACCACATAGCTAGGGTGTGGTGGGCGTCAACATGACGAATGACTAACAAGTTACATGACTAATGACTGACGTGACAAAATAATGTTAGATTTCAATAGAAACTTCCAACAGGTTGACTTAGTTTTTGGGTTTACTTGCACAACAAAACTATTTGGATAGGGAAAGATCATGGTTAGGTTGAAAGAAGTGGGGGGCTGGAGCCAATCCCAGCTGGCATTGGGTGAAGGCGGGTTCATCCTGGACAGGTCACCAGTCCATCGCAGGGCACATAGAGACAGGCAACCATTCACGCTCACATTCACACCTGTGGGCAATAGAGAGTCATCACTTAACCTGCATGTCTTTGGGAGGAAGCCGGACAACCCGGTAAAAAAACTCCCACTGGTGCAAATTCCACACAGAAGGGCCCCAAGCCGGATTCGAACCTATGACCCTCTTGCTGTGAGGCGACGGTGCCCAATAGATAAGTTAGGCAACAAAACTACGGTAAAATCTGTACGTTGACTTCACAGGACACTAACAACGGTCTCCTGGGTGACAGTCCTGTATTTATTTGACCCGTGTGCCCAACACAGACTTCATACTACATTAGCTGATCTGACCATCTAATAAAGACATGGGTGGGTTTACACTGGAGTTAGCTGAAACCCTGGTGCGTCTCATACAGATGCTAAAGGGGGTCTTGGTGCTTTGGTTATCAGATGCTGAGGGGCCCTAACTAAACGTTGGTATTTGAGGAGCTGAGGGTGAGACCAGGTTGATTGGAAATTATTCTCACCCATTATCATGCAATATCAGAGAGTAGATGATTTGATTAGACTTTAAATAACCGTGTTGCATAAATGTAAAAGCAAATAAACACACATTGCTTGTAATGCTGAAAGATAGTAAGTTCATATTGATACCTCACATGTTTCAGAAATATTTTTCTAATTTATGCATGAATGAATTGAATTAATGATGTAATTAGCATAAGTTGACATGTTTAATAAATCACAGTGATGATGGTGGGATATGAGGCAGCTGAAGTGCCTCCTGACATGGTGTTGACTTCCTGTGTCAGGCAGACATGCCTGCAGCAGCAGTGAAGCTCTCCGCCTGTAAATGATGTTGGCAGCTTGTATTGGCCAGGCCACAGATGCTTTATTCTCCTATTTGTGAGCTCTGTTCTCAACATTTAGGAGTTTTTGAATGGTTGTCACAGATGTTAGACTGTATCTCAGTGGTTCATAAGGGTTGAGCTTTGACTTGTTGGTCTTTTTCTTTAGTGCAGTAGTCATAGGAAAGGTTTAGTGCAGCACGACTCGAAACAAAAACAGAGTCTTTGATTAGAGTCTGGATTTGAAATGTTTCTATTTGATGAAACCAGGCGGCAACTGAAGTGTTTTAAACTTGCAGTCTCTCTAATATCCAGCAGGAGATGACTCCTCTGGCTGCAAACAGAGGTCTGACTGTTTACTTCTCACTTGATTTATTACCTTATTAAACATTTTAAACATGAGTTTATGGTCTCAATCTCTAGTTTCAAGTCTTCTTCAATACAGCATGATGTTCATTTAGTAAATTATGGTCCCATTTAGGGTCAAATAGACCATAAAGCAGCAGATGTTTTAGGGCGGGGCTACCTTGTGATTGACAGGTTGCTACCAGAATGTTTTCCGGTCTGGGAGTTGGCCATGTTTTCGTCTTACAACTTTTACTCTTTGACAGTGTGTTGTCAGTTCATGAAAGTTAGTTATACCCTTCTTGGTCACCTGAAAACATTGTATTCAGAGTTCTGTTTTAGCTTCACCCTCTCGTGTCACTTCTGGCTGCCAAAAACCGACATGGCGACGGCCAAAAACCGACATGGCAATGGCTAAAAACCAAGATGACGACAGCCAAAATGCCCAACTTGAGGCTTCAAAATGGCAGTCCACAACATAACCCAATGGGTGACATCACAGTGATTACATCCACTTTTTATATACAGTCAATGGATAAAACACAGGGACCAAATACGCAAAAGTTCATATACATAGCAAGTTTTGGACTCCTCAGTGTAAATGATCACCCTATATGTGGGTTAGTGCACCTGATCAATCATATAGGGATTGATTGAGCACACATGAAGCCCATGCCAGTAAATTCTTCATTTAGGCCACTGGGCTGCAGCATTTAAGATAAGACCCATTTTCTGTGACTGGAACGACCTTGTCTCATTTTATTACGTCATTGCATTTCCTGAATTATTAGTTACCCACTTATTAGCTTGCTAAATTTTAGCCTCTGTTGCTTCAAGACTCGAACAATAACGTTAATATTGCCATTACTTAGCAGCAGTGTTCTTCACAACTTAACCACTTGAACGGCACACATATCGTGAACACGACTTCCCTTCTCGTAAACACAGTAAACACGACCCCTTTTGAAGGCACCAGTTATCTAGCATCCAGCTGAAATGTGAAAGAGGTCTCTCATATTGATTAACCTGCAGATAATTACCAGCTGAATTTACAGCTCCTCTCGGCATTACAATGACTTTCTGCTCATTGTTCAGCTGTCCGACTGCAACTTTGTTGTTCTGGTTCACTCTCACCGCTCTCGTGGCATCATTTTCAGCAGCAGCAGACAGCTGTTTTCGGTGAAAAAGCTCTGATAAACCAACTGCATACTACATGCATGGTGGAGCATTTAGCAGCTAAAGACACAGATATTTATCTCAGGAGTTGGTGGAGATCAAAAGAGAGTGAATATTAGATTTGCAATAAATGCATTCAAATGAATGATCATGTAGTTCTGTGGATGTGTGAAGATACAGCTGTGTGTTAACAAGTTCAAGTATCATATTGGTGATATGTAAAGGTTGTATGTTGCGTGGCAAATAAAATTATTGCTTGTTTAAGTAAATTGTTTAAGCAGCCCACTGTCAGCCTAATACCTGCTTTATCATAATGTATATCATTCAGTTACAGTATTTCTCTCATAAAATATTTGTAAAGGGCAAAAGAACATGGGTTTAAACCAGATGAATGGATTTTCACGGTGGATTGATGGAGATGGGATTTCATTAATATGCATGCACGATTTGGTGAATGAACATTAGTGAAGGGTTCAGGTGTTGTATTGAATATTTAAATATAATTAACACTCACTTATTCCACACAGCTTATGCTGATGTGAAATCAGGCTTTCAGTGGAAATATTAAGCAGTTTGTTTTTCGTGCCGTATCATGTTTTGACCCGTGAAAATGCCAACAAACACACACAACACAGCCTTCAACACAGATTCAACCTTAAACACAGGCTCACGACATATCAATCACTTCTTCTGCATTAAATAGTTGTTGCTCATTTTTCCTTGAAGGTTAAAACTGCTTTGTTCTGAAAATAGCACTGCACCTTTTTTTCCCCTCCAGGAGATAAAACCATAAATCCAGCTGCTCTGTAGAGGTTACCAACAATGATCTCACTATAAGAATGAGAACAAGATGTTGACAAGACGCCATTTACTTTAAATGTATTCAAGGTCAGCATTTAGACACATATTTAATTGAAATACAGATAAAGTGTTAGTCCCCCGTTAATTTTAACACCCCAGAGGTGCAAACCCGTTTTAAGACAATCTTTCTCGCTTTGCAGAATGAACTATGTCACACATGAAACTGTCTTCTCACTGGCTCTCTCTCTCTCTCTCTCTCTCTCTCTCATATATATATATATATATATATATATATATATATATATATATATATATATATATATATATATATATATACACATAGTGTGTAGTGTATTCTGTAGGATCTGGTTCTATTTCACGGTGAGGTTGAGATTGCAGCCAGCTGAGAGCAACGGTGGCTGGTGTCCTCTAGAGCCAGTTGTTGTAAAACAAGCGAGAGTCATTTGGAGCTGGGGGAAGTGAGTGGTGAAGCAAGAGAGAGAAAGCAGTAGTGACGGGAGCGAGTAACGTTATCGACTCCGGCCTGAGCAGGAAAAGTTAACAGTGTTCGGTTTTTCCGTTCTTGGCTTCTGTAGAGACTCCATGCAGAGGACCTGCTACCTGTGTAGATATAAACGGCTCATTTTAAGCTAACAAAAACACACCAACTGTTGTATTCAGGTGATTAAACACTAAAGAAAACATAGATCCCCAAATGTTCCACACAGTTCCTTTCAATTATAATAATTACAATTTTATTATTACATTAAAAATAAATTAATATTATATCAATATATTTCATCAAAACAATGTAAATGTCAGTGGCAATGTGGAAGGCGTTATTCGTAGTGAATTATCAGCAGAATGTGCAACTCCTCTCAGCTTTAATCTGAGTTTCAGCTCATTGATCAGCTGTCCGGCTGCAACCTCACTGTCCTGGTTGACTCCCACCGCTCTCATAGCGTCGTTTTCGGCCACAGCAGACAACTGTTTTCAGCTGGAAAAGCTAAAAACTCACTGTACACTACCTGCTCAGCACAGCTACTAAAAATTAGGTTTTCATACAACTAAACGTCACTCTCAATTCCGTTTGGATGGAAACGTATTTGGTTGTGGATTAAGCTCATCTTTGAAGTATCACAAATATGTTTGTAAGTTATTTATGTTTACGGCTACAGCAAGTGACATAGGATATGAAGCGACCATTGATGAAAGCTGTGTGGAGTAATGAGTATAACAAGAGAGAAAGTCTGTGACTGGTGGGCAATGGATTGGTCCAAAAAACATAGGACTTTCCCCCAGGAGACCACTGTTGATGTCACGTTGTCATTTTAAGCCAAATCATCATGTTTTTTTTTTGTTTTGTTTTTTTTTACCAAACCTTTAGTTGCCTAAACCTAAGTAAGTAGGTTAGTGTTTTTGTTTTGTTTTGTTCAATTGTGTTAAATTGTGTTTAAAACCAGGAAATACTTTTCCCTCTAAATGTCATTGAAAAAGCAGTTTAGTTGTGTGGGAATGTAATTTTGTGGGAGACATGGTTGGCTCAGCATCAGACAGCAGGCAGACATAGTTACAGACTAGCTGGTGAACACAGTGGAGCATTTAGCAGCTAAAGAGACGGAAACTTCCCTCAGGAGTCGGTGGAGACCAAAAGCAGAGCTAAGAGACCAGTAAATATTAAACATCCATGAACCAGGTGACCAGAAACACAACTCCAATTGAATGTTGTTCTGTGTCTGCTGGATGAATAAAGATGCAGCTGTTTGTGAACAAGTTTGTCATGTCTTAAAGGGTGATATTATGTCACTGATGTGTTTATGGCTTGATTCTGCTGACCCTGAGTGGCAACAAAATCAGTTATTGCAGGTTTAACAAGTTTTTAATACAAACTGGAGAGTCATAAATCTCAATCAAGCACAGTCTGCACACCCACACTGTCCTGAGGAAAGGTCTGATCGTGTGGGCGTCCAGCCGGAATACAATATGGACGTTTGTTCAGTAAGTAGTGAATCACTTTGCTATGACTTGGATTTCAAGCGCTGACTCAATGAATATTGACACTGATGAGTCAGACTGGCAATGCAATGGTAATAACATCAATAACAGGATGTCCCCAAAGGTAAAGAGGGTCAGCAGGAAGGCTAGAGTAAGTTATGGAAATATAGAATAAACTCAAAAACTGTGCAGTGTCTGTAACAATACTTCATAGCTGTTTAATTTGCCTGTGGGGACACATTTCACGAAGGTTTGATACCGTGGAAACACAGCTAATGATAATTCTAACCAATAAGGTTGAGTAAATTAAGGTAATACATTTCATTATAGGGAGTTCTGACACACTGCATCAAAATACTCAGGGGTGGCTGTGGAGGGAATACTGAAAATAAAGTGTTTTTACATAAATAACCCGTTAACAATGGTAGCTGTATCTACAGGGGTGAACCCCTGCTTTAGCCTTGACTATGTTTATATGCAAACAATAAACCAGGAGAGGAAGAGCAGGAAATCAGAGAATGCGTGAACAGTTATCTGGTTACTGTAAAACCCGTGTTTACGGGCAGCTGGGCAGTTCTGCTGTATTAAAATAATTTCTTTGTCAAGGTAGGATTTAGTGCAGGATTGTTGTTGACAGCATTTTCAGACCTATACTATAGTACACAGGACTGTAGTACACACTGTACCTGCTGTAGTCTGAGGTTCAGACCAACAAAGCTGAGTCTGGCTCAACTTTTGCGGCAATTCAAATATTCTGTGTGGGCCAATCAAATACTATAGACGGCATACAGTATAAGCAGTGGACAGAGTCACTGTGACATCAGCCATCGACTTGTGGACCGTCGTTTTGAAGCCTTGAGTTTGGCATTTTGGCCGTCGCCATCTTAGATTTTGTTTGTCGTCTCTTTGTTATCGGCATCTTGGTTTTTAGCCGTCAGCATATTGGTTTTTAGCTGTCGCCATCTTGTTTTTTGACCATCACTATCTTAGTTTTTGGCTAGAGCTTTTTTGGTTTTGGTCATCGCCATCTTGTT
Organism: Pterois miles; assembly: GCA_947000775.1. Taxonomy (NCBI): domain Eukaryota; kingdom Metazoa; phylum Chordata; class Actinopteri; order Perciformes; family Scorpaenidae; genus Pterois; species Pterois miles. The sequence goes on along the minus strand of CAMQGK010000052.1, from coordinate 32,125,191 downwards.
TTTTGGAATCCGAAGTTACGCGAGAGGCTGTACAATGCTGAACAAGACATTTTTTAGGTGACCAAAACAATTGACTTTCATGAATTGAAAACACTGTGAAAGGGCTTCTAAGATGGCCAAACTTGACAACACCGTGGTAGCGACCTGTTAATCACAAGTTAGCTGCACCCTAAAGCATCCCTGCTCTGGTTTATTTGACTCAAAAAGGGACCATGACTTACTAAATGAACAAGGAGGAAGGCTCCTCCACATTGGCTTCACTTTACAGAACCAGAGATGTCAAATACATGCAAGTACAGATTCTTGTGTTTTGGCAGACTTCAAACTCTCTATCAGTTTTTCAAATCAGCCTTCCTGGATTGGTTTTCATTGTCTCACCTGTACCTGACACATGCCCCCACCTACCCAAACCCTTGTGTTTTTTTTCAAAGGATTGATGTTTTCAGTCTGAACACTCAGGGACACTACTTTAAACTCTGTATAAACTGTAAAAATAAACTTTAATTGTGATTATTTTCAGCAACTATGTGCATTTTCATTCAGTGCCCCCTTCAAGTGTCATTTACAATTACGATTAATAATGTGTGTGTCAACAGGGCAATCTCCAAAATCCCAGTGTATTTGAAAAATGCTAATTTATGTCTATATTTCAGTGCCCTAATGTGTGACACCAAGTCAGAGCCTGTTAGGAAAGCATCAGCACTGACCGCCTGGCTCCCCATAACCCCTCTCAAATGTTGTTGCCATGGTGATGCCCCGCTTGTCGCGACTTAAAGAGAGAAGCTGAGACACTATTGAGCTCGAAGGCACTTCCCGAGATTGTCCATTTCCCTCTAAAATAGGCCAGGTACGAGGGAAGAGGCACGGAGGGAAGGCGGGAACAAATTAAACATGCGGCAGAGAGAAGAGGCAGCTCTGAGATGAGCTGCCGGTGGACTGGACAAGTGGGTGTTGAAACATTATGTTCTTATAAATTAAGCTGAGGCTCTGATGCTGAAATGAGAGAGACCCAGAAACTGGGAAAAACTCCAACATAATGACTGATTTTATTATGTACGTGGATAAACACCGCTGCACTTCTGGCTCTCAGAAGCTCTTGTGGTACAAAGTCGTTTTCACTTGTGGGACCTGCAGAGTTAAAGGCGCTCATTCGAAACAAAAACTACAGAAAGAGAGTGGAAATGCTCACACAATAGAATTAGCTAGAGCTGTACAAACTCATCGAATAGAGGAGGGAACAAACAAGTTGATAACAAAGCTTTTCTAACTTGCTTATCAAAACAAAGCAAAAATAGCTCCTTAAACATGCAGCATAAACCACACTTGAGCACTCCGGGATGGCAAAGACCTGAAGAGGATTCCACAACAAATCACACACAAAACATACACGCTGAGGTTGCAACTAGAAAAAAAATGTTTTAAAAAGGATTTGTTATTCATCACCAGACCTTTGTGAATGGAGATGTGATTTTATAGAAAATATCGTTAAAAGTGAAAAGTCTGCAGACTTCTCTTGGTGGCTTTAAGAACATTATTAAGAGCCACCGTAAATGCAGATGTCATTATCCAAAATGGCATCTGATAAACTGATTCAGCTCTTTCATTTGTCTCCCTGCACAAAGCACTTTACGAACAGCTTGCAATCGGGGATGATCACAAAACAAAGGATGTACAGTGGAATAGATAGTAGTGACTGTGCTCCAGGCAACTAAATGATAGCTTCTTGCTAGTGTCATTAATTCATTAGCCCCGTTTTGCTCTTGCACTATCCATTTCACCCATGTAGTAAATTAATTCTGTCTTGTATTGTGATTTTTGCAGTAAATAGAATAATAAAATGCGTTTGACCCAGTGTGCAAAGTTTTGATGTCTATTGGAGGATGGATTAAAAAAATGCATATGAAAAATACAGACTTATAATACTGCATAATACTATGATGGGATTACGCATTGAGGTATTTGTGACAATTGAACCTCAATATTTGTAATATTCTTGTGCTATAATAGTACAAATCCCAATCAGCGTGTGTTCCAGTAACATACTACAGACTGTGAGGTATACACTGTTTGTTTCTGTTAATAGTGCACTACTTTGGCAGTGGCATAGCACAGTAAACCATTGCTTGCACCAACATGAATCAACTAATTTTGGAGCAAAGATAAAACTGCCAGGGCAGCCAGTAAATATACATTAATTCCACAAGGATTTTTTCATCTCTGAGCTGGAGCCATCGCACCACCGTCCACTATTTTTGTCAGTTTTGTCCCTCTGGATTTTGGGACAATAGTGTTCATCAAGACTACAGTCAATAATCAGGGCTTTGCTTTGTGGAGGGTTTTAACTGCATGAGGTAGATTAACTCCCTGTAGCTTGGTCCACAGTTGAGAGCCAGCGGTGTGGTGTTGGATGTTCAAGCAGTGTTTGCTCTCCTCATCTCCCTTCCATCTCCTCAGTCTTAATGAAAGGGCATGCTGGTGGAAGATGTCAGTTGCTGTAGCTGATGGCTAGCCGCACTGACTAATTTCCCATCCGGAGAGGTGAGCGCATCTGGAAAGGACACACCTGCCAACAAGCCTGTCAGCAAGCATGTGAAAGTAGAGGGATAATTGAGCCGCACTCAGAGATTTGATAGCGGAGAAGAATCGGCCTACAGCCGTATAATGGCCACTTTGCTCACAGCAGGACTGTGGCAGGTTAAGCACTGAACCTTTCTCTTTAATCCAAGGACTCAACTGTCACATTTGAATGTCACTAAAGAAACGAGGCGTTCATCGAATGACAAGGTCACAATGTGCCAAATTACCATCAGGTATTGATGTGCAACAAATGTAGAGATTGTTTCTTCAGACTCTTGACTGCAAAGGGCAGCCAACTTCAGAAAGCAGTGTTTAGAGTTTATGTTTAATGTGTGCGCTCCACATCTGTAGAAGAAGAAGAAGAAGAAGATAGTCCTTTATTAGTCCCACAGTGGGGAAATTCAGCTTTACACTCTGTTGTTCACAGTACACAGTACATAGTACATATACATGTCAATGGAGAGATGTCAGAGTGAGGGGGCTGCTCCTGACAAGCGCCCAGAGCAGTTGGGGGTTTGGTGCCTTGCTCAGGGGCACCTCGGCAGTGCCCAAGAGGTAAACTGGCACCTCTCCAGCAACCAGTTGGTCTTGGTCCATGGGGGATTTGAACCCGGGTCCTCTACATCCTAACCCAAGTCCTTACGGACTGAGCTACTGCCGCCCCCAATGTGTATGTTCATGCATGGTTTAGTATGGAAACAACTGAGAAGGACATGTTTGAAGATTTGGCCAATTTCCAATTGCTGTCCGTTTGACTTGAAGACTGAGTCCTTGCAGCGCTCAGAGACTGCCATGCACAGGTGATGTTGGGCAGAGGGACTATCAAAGGGACAGATGGCATTGCCAACATCACTCACTGCCTGACATACTGGTAGGTTAAAGGGACACAGTGGCAGTTTTTTGACAGCCAGAGTGTTAGTTTGATGATGAAAATCATTTTTTGGTTTGATGGTGATGAAATACATTTGGCCTCGGTTGAACCTGGATGCCAGTGAAACTGATTTATGGAATTAGCATGAAAAAAGTAACTCCAAGGGCAGCCCTATCTACTGAAAGTTATGTTCCCAGACAAGAAGACAGCATTGCACATTTCTGTACCTTTCAAGGGTTGCAGATTATGTTTGTTTTTGATGTATCGCAAATACGTTTGTAATGATAGTCCGCGAAACTCTGTGTAGGAAGGGTTAGAGTGGCTGAATACACAGGACTTTCCCATGTGAAACTACAATTCAGTTTTAGTCTAACCAAGTAGGTTTGTTGTGTTTTTCTTAATCTGTTTGAAGTATGTTAACCACATGTTTTAAACTGTGTAAAACTGCGACCTTAATCCAGGACAAAAATGTTTCCCTCAAAGCATAGCTGAATGCACTTTAGCTGTATGGGAATGTTTTGTTTTAGGAGACAAGGTTGCACACAGAAAACTTAATGAAACCTACTCCATCCAGTTATAAAGCAGCAGATACTCTGATTTCAGTCGAGGTTAAACACTCTTAAAGCTTCTTAGAAATTATGTAAAAAGATGCTCTGTAAAACTTCCAGGCTGTTCTCATACACCATTCGTAGCTATACTGAAATGCACCGCTCTGTAATTCATATATATCCCACAAAATCAATTTTATGCACACGCAATCGTCAAATTCATCGATAAATTTTGCTCAGGGAGGATGGGTGGGACTTTCCAGCCCGTTGTCATTCTCAGGGCGTCAAATACTGGCGCTTCGTCACGGCTGTCAGCATTCGATACCCCCACATAAGGCACTCTTTAGTGCCACTCTGTTTACACATCGGCTGTGGAGCTATTATCTATGCTAACACTAAAGCAACCAGACTTCACTGAAAGAACTGTAATTTTACATTGGAGAACACAGGGCTGCTGGACTACTGATGCCTTGACTGGTTAGTTTGTTATCATGTGACATGTGTGATCATGTGGTTAGTTTGTTCTTGTTGGCCACACATGGCCACTAAAAGTTTAACTATCCCCAACTTTTACTTACTTCGTTCACTCCCAGGGCGCTTTGTCATGGCCATTGGTGTTAGACGTGAGAAGCACCAGGTGTTCCATTAACTACAATGTAAACCCACCTGAGGCAACAGTAAACACAGTAAAACACAGTAACTGTGGTGATGTAGTTTAAAGAGCAAAAAGATGCACTAAGAATAGGTGGGAAGGGAGGTGGATGGGTCCAACAAACCAAAGGCTTTCATCCAGGAGACCGCTGTTTGTGTCCCATTTCACCTCCATGTTAAAATCTTTAGAAAAAGTTTGTAGGTCCTACAAGTGCTCTGATTTAGGTCCGAGAAGTCTATTATGGACGTCTACATCAGTGCCACTATGGGATCCTTTTATTTAAGATATGTGTGCACACAGAGAGAGTTGTGTTGGTATTTTTAGGTAGTCAGCGGCTTGAACCCGCCTTTGGGGCTCTCTTCAAATGAGCCACATATGCTGCATTAATTAGTTTTTGACTTACAGCCGAGTATGGCAGGTGACAAACACCTCTTCCTCCTCTCATAACTCACCTCCTGCTGAAAGTTAAGTGAACCTCTGAGCTTCCGTCTGGCTTTCACATGATGAAATAGATGTGTAGTATTGAAATAGACAGGGGAGTGTAATCAGGAGTGATTTTTGTCCTCACCTGTGGCATCTGATGTTCTCAATCAGTCTGAACAGAAAAAAGCTGCCTGGAGTTAGAACAATGTAAGCAGGTCAACATGTGGTACATCTTTTTATGTGCCTTATTTTGTCGTAGAGTTGCACTTCTGTGGTCGTCTAGTCATATAGAGGCAGCCCAGAGAATGACATGGTGATTTGCAAAAAGGGCGCTTTTTGGATCGGTCCAACAAACACAGAGCTTTCAACCAGGAGACCGCTGTTCATGTCGCAAAGTTTTGCTGAGTTATTTTGAAGTTGCGTTCGAGACGTTTGTGACGTGTTTCTTAGTGATGTTCACAACACCTTTTCCGTACTTCTGTTATGTTGTTTACATACATATTTTACACCACCATGATGTTTTTTTTTTTTTTTTTTAACTTAACAGAGTGTGGGTATTACCTGGTTTTGTTGCATGGTGTACAAATGCTAAAATGCGCAGTCATGACACGCTGAATGTCATTGTAATGTCATGCTATTTATACGCCTTCCCATGAGATTGGTTTGATAGACAGAAATAAATGTCACCTGCCTGGATTTTGAATCCTCAAGTCCATCCTCCATCCAAACATCATTCTACATGCTTATTTTATTTATTTTTCAAGATTATTTTTTTGACATTTCAAGTCTTTATTGACAGGACAGTGGGTAGTCTAGAAAGGGGGAGAGAGGGCGGGGGGGGGCGATGTGTGGCAGGTCGGATTCAAACCCAGGCCGTCGCAGTTTGGACTCAGCCTTGTTATATGAGCGCCCGCTCTACCAACTGAGCTATCAAGGTGCCCCTACATGCTTATTTTAACTGCATTTCAGAAACTGATCAAATCAAAATATGAATATTGCACTGTATGCCTGTGTGTATCACTTTTTCAAATGCACATGAACTATCTTACTTACGTATTGTTAGAAGATTACCTGATATTTATACACTCATACGACTTAGTCGACTAATTGATTGGTTGATTTAATTGACAGATCAGAGTTTTTCCATAAAGAAGCACCACTTTAAATCTTGTGTTTACTAGAGATGTGAAAATAAGTTTCTTGGAAATAAGTCATTCAGTATGAAAAAGCATAAAAAACAACTAATCGACTGCAGAAATCTTACCCGACTAAAACCAAACCACCAGGGGACAGCTCTAACTGATATTATTATAACATTAGTAATAGCACTGTGTAATTTCATTATAATCTGTACATTTTCTTATGTCCTTGATTTTATTAAAATTGTGTGCATCTGGTGGCCTGATGCCACACAAACTGTGTCATTCCCGTCTGTCGCCCAGCTCTGTAACATTAACACCTGCAGCCTCTCACCAACTGCTGCCACATTATCTCTCTCAAGCCTTTTACAGACCTCTTGCTGTAATGTCGCATATTACACCAGTAATTATATACATATAAAATAACCATAAAGATCAGTGTTATTGCTGACAAAAAAAAAAAAAACCTTTATGTTTATGTAATGTGGTGAACCCACCGACTGACTGGCGGATTCCTGTCTGCACATTCTGCCTCAGTTAGCCCACAGTTTGTTGCCTTGGGTTGGCGGGCATAGCCATTTAATGGTAAAACATTTCTCCGATACCATTCATTTTGTGTGTATTCCTATTGATTTTGTATTCTACTTATTTATCCGATAATAATGATCATATTTTGGGTGATACTCTGCGCTCCAGGCAGACAGGCACAACAGGTGGTGAGCTGGAGGCTGGCGTTATTCCTCGCAAGTTTTAGTTGCAAAACAGGATCTGGAGGCATGTGGCCTGTTCATTGCTTTTTGAATGCTCTTATTATAATTTGCATTTAGGCTCAGTGTTGCCATGACAGCAACTAAGTCTTGCAACTTTTTTCCGTCACAGTTGTACTGTTTTTATTTTGCTTGGCTGGACCAGTGTTGGCATGCCGGACGACAGGACAAAGAGAAGAAAATTCAGTTATGACCAGAGGTTTCAAGACAAACAGGTCTCACAGGAAAGCGTGTAAATACCACGACATTACATGGACATTCTGCATGACATTAGTACACATTTTAGTCTTTTCTGCATGTCATTTGTACACTGCGCCACTAAAGTGAGGTAATGTTTTCAGTTAGGTTTAGGTAACAGAACCTCTTAGTGAGGTTTAGGAAAAACATCATGGTTGGATTTGAAATAGGTTGATAAACTAAGTAAAATAACAACGGAAAACACGTCACAAAAAAACAACGTAAGTTACAAAACTAAACACCAGTAAACAGTGGTCGGAAACACAGGTCTCCCAGGGGTGAAAGTAGACTGAAGTGTTTGCTGGACCTTTTAGACTACCCAACCGTCATCGCTTTATACTGTTCTCCCGACTTCAGCGTCATACATGTCTGAACACACATTTCACTGTCTGTATGGTGCAGAAAGAAATTAGAAACACTTGACATCATATCCAGTCATTATTTATTTAAATAGTAAAAGTGCTGCAAAATAATTTGTAAAACTCATGTTAATTCTACCAGTCGCAGACTCGTATTAGAATGTAGCACATATGCCCTATCTCTTAATGTAAATAAACGTGAAGCAGCATTGCCACGTGTCAATAAATTCAGCTGTGATTAGGGATATTAGATACAGTTGTACTGGCAGGGATACATCAGTGCCTACAGTAGTGCACAGATGCCGTCTCCATGGTTACCATCATTAAGGGTGGGCGGATTGATCTGAAAATATCAATATACGCACTTATTACCTACGTCTAGTTTTGAAGATCGATTCTGGCCTCAATAGGATCGATAGAAAAAGGGATCAGTTTCTACACTCATTTGTATCCCATCAAACAGTAGGACTATGCAAACAAGGATCTGTTGTACAGTTTGTTTCCCACTGCTGTTGTGATGTGTGCCTTCAACCAACAAAGACTAGTTACTCCGACAGACACTTGTATGACAATGTAATGTAATGCACTAAATAAGTTTTAAAACATAAATTATTCTCAAACAAATACATGTTTTCACTTTGTTTATTAGCTGATAACAGCTAATATTGAAGAATCTGGCCCTGTATTACTTGGTATCGGATCAAAACCGAATTGTGCAGCATCAGCCACCCCTGCTACGCATAGCACCTGGCTTTGCATAGCGCCTCTTTGAAGAGCGCAGAGTATCGCTCCCCATCTGAAAAGACCTTAATGCATGTATGTGCTGGAAAAATGCAAACATGCAGCCATTCCTCAGGTCCTGACAGGTCTCAGTGTCCTTGAAGTCTATTTCAGGTTTGGTGTTGCATTCCTAGACAATTAATATTCAGTGTCTATTTGAGGGCAGATACCTCAAAAGGACAGAAGTTTCAGTCGGAGGAGACAATGTGAGACATACGACTGTGAGCGTTCATGGAAGGGTCAAATACAGCTAAACAGGGAGACTCAGTGCTCTCAGCCTTGAACGTTTCATGTTGTTGGTTGTGTGCCCACTTGCAAGTGTGTGTAATAAAAGATGCTCTCTTTGTTTTTGAGTCCTTTTGTTTTTGAGTCCTTTTGTAACAGATATTGCCACTACAGTGTACAAACAAACAGACAAACTGAAAAGAAAACAGAACCTGCTTGGTGGAGGTAGCTAAGTGTATGCTGACCTGATGTGGTTTTTGTTGAAAATGCAATCATGAGTGGCAGGTTGTATGAGGGTTCTGGCAGGAAGCTGCTGTCGCCTCTCCCCTCTACTTTCACCGCTGGGGTCTCCTGGTTAACAGACCAGTGTTTGTTGGACCCGTCAACCCTCCCGCCATAAGCAGTCTTCTCGCTTTTTATACCACATCACTAATGCCTTGCATATTATCGTCGTATTCATATGACTGTTTGTGTGAATGGGCTATGTAAAGAAACACCGTTATTCTGCATATGGGTCACATCTTCCAGAAAAAACAAAAAAATAGAAAATCACATCTGAGAGGAAATTGATTATTAATTGGCACTACAAAAGTAGCACCTTCCTCCCTCTTTATCAATAAGCAGCACCCTGAGTATTTTGTGTAAATAGGACAAACCCAGTCGTGGAGATTATCCATTGTCACTCAGCTCTGATACAACTCCTGGCTATAATGTGAGCTGTATGTGCGAGACAGCAGATTCTCTTTTCTCTTTTTTTTGTCCTGACACCATCCATGCATGTAAGCTGGTCTGAATTTCCTTTGAGGTGAGGCTGGGATAAGAGGCCGACACCATGCACTCAGCCCTGTTAACGGATTTCATTCTCACTGCAGCTTTTTGTCAGTCGCTACACCTGGCGGAGATTGTGCCACAACACTGCTCCTCAAAGACGGCCAAAATAGCATAACAAAGCAGGCATACGAGGACCACGATAACAAAGAAAATATTCTGCTAGGACTCTTTACATAATGGCTGAACTCTATTTTCTTTTTCTCTTGGATTTGCAGCCACAAATGTGAGATCAAACCTCACAGGGTCCTTTGGTGTACTTTTGAATGACCACGCTGTGCTGGTTCGGTAAAAATGAAGACCATGCTGATTTGGAACAACCTCTTTTAACACACACTGCAGTTGGTCTTATTCAAGTAGCTGTGATTAAACTATTATATGAAATTTCAATTACAATAGTCCTTTTGAGACTTCCTGACATTGTTTACATACATCCTGGTTTTCTCTGGTGGCAGCCTGTCTTCATGCACAGTATGTATGAGAGCATGCATAACAGTCTAAATGTGGCACAGCAGAACTCATCAAGACATGGACCCTTTGAGTTGGACCCTTAGTGATGCTGTGGCTACTTGCAGGTCATGTAGAGGCAATCATTGGTTGTGGCTAGAACTGGTGCAGCACATTCTCGCTCCCTACTCATTACATATCAATGCTTCAGATAGACTCCCTAGTTACTCCTCTATACCGCATCAGTTTTGGACGTGTCAGGGAGGACAAGTCAGTTTTGTACTATATACACACCAACACATACTCATCCCATCTCGTCACATATGGCGGCTTTGTCAGGCCCCTTGGCGTCACTTCAGGTTTAAGCAACAAGACCACTTAGTTAGGTTTTTGATAAAACAAAATGGTTGGGCTTAAATTTAGGTTTTTACAGTGCAAATGTGACTTCTTGTTGTGAACTTGGGACACAAACAAACAGCTGATTATAAAGTGAAAGTGAAAGTTAACACAGAGGACATAAACAGCAGTCATCTGGATGCAGTCTCGCTCTTTATGATACAACACCACAATGCTTTCCCTGTGCTTTCCCTGTTGCTACAGATAGGTTTACATTGTAGTTGATGGAAAGCCTGGTGCCTGTCATATCTAATGACGATGGCCGTGACAAAGTGCTGGTATTTGACACCCTGGGAATGAGCAAAGTAAGCAAAAGTTGGTGATAGTTTAACTTTTATAGTGGTGAAGTATGAAGTCACACAATGACACAAACAAACTAACCAGTCGAGGCATTGGTAGACCAGCAGCATAGATAACAGCTGCGTAAACTGAGTCCTGTGACTCCTGTGACACGATGACCCATGTTACAAAGCATTTTTTTCCGCCTGAAACACTTGAACACACCTCCCAGCTAACGTGATCATTGTGATGAGCTGCACTTCACTGCTCTGGTGTGTTTTCAACCTTAAAGAAACTCAAGGGGAAATCAAGGAGAAAAACTCCCTGGTTAAGGCATTAAAAATGGAGTTTGACTTGATAAACACAGCCACATCTTAACCATAGTGGTGACAGATTGGATGGTGATATGGGTTGTTTTGAAAGGCACAACCGATTTTGTTGTTTAAGAACAAGGGCTCAAAGTGTTACCTGCATGCAAACTAGTGAAACAGAAAGAAAACTGAAGCTGAAAATCATCCCAACTATTCTTTCATTTGTTGATTTATGGAAATAGGTAGTCAGTGAGGTACGCCATGAAAGGTTTGTGTAAACAGATCATCTCTGTGTTCGACCTTGACCAGAGAACGTGCTCCAGTCTGTTTACGGCATGTATGTAAATGTAGCCATTGTCTCAGGCTCTTTCTCCAGGATTAGCCCCTCATTTCCTTGGCACAGTTCCTTCCTTCACCCAGGGATGTCTCCGCTGTGTACACAGATCTACACAAAGCCCCCGATGTCATTTCACTGATACTATTCTGTCTCACAACACCAGGATACACACAGCCTACTCTGTTATTATTATTATCGGACCAGAGGAGGAGGCACAGGACTCGACTTAGGGAGGCAATTTAATCACAGCCTGACATCTCTGTCACTTTGACCTTGATGGGATTTTTCTCTTTGGATCATTAAAAAACTGTTTTGATGATGGTAGTATTGTGACATTTTCTTTATACTGAACGTATCTAAAACTTATGGTCTGTAATTTCTAATTTATCTCTGTTAGTGCCGCAACAAACAATTCTTTTCATTATCAATTAATCTGTAGATTAATTTCTTGGTTTAAGGATGTTAATAATTAACTGTTTAACCAATAACCAACAAGTATTTTAACTGATTAACATTACTGGTTAAAACAGTTAAAAGAAATATTAATTATTAATTAAAAAGCAGAGAAAGGCTCAGAGGAGCGGCTCGTCACTTTAAGGAGAAAAGTTGGTCTACCTTATGAGAGAGTCGGTGCAGATTAAAAGGTCGGTTATCCGTTAAGACAATTTTTCAAAGTTTGCATCCCTAGTTTGGCTCTAAAATGTCAGAAAATTATTAAAATCCTAGAGGTCACCACAGCTCATTTTAGAGGTCAAGTTTAAAAAAATAGTCTCACTACAATGAAACGGCTCCTCTGGGGACTAATATCATCACACATGAATACAGTTGGACTCACTGGATCCACAAGAGTCTCAGCTTTACAGTGAGACCCAGTTTATGGGATTCAACACTGTTTAGGGACCCCAGTATGCAGAAATATTCAAATACATCATTTTTAGATTTTAGGTGAAAATATCACATTTATAATTCATGTAAATAACTATTTGTTTTATTATTATAAAGTGGGCATGTCTGCAAAGGGGAGACTGGTGGGTACCCATAGAACCCATTTACATTCACACATCTGGAGGTCAGAGGTCAAGGGACCCCTTTGAAAATGGCCATGAAAGTTTTTCCTCACCAAAATGTAGCGTAAATTTGTAGTATTATTTTGCGTTAGTATGACATGGTTGGTTGTTTTCTAGTTTCATACCAGAGCTTTCACTCTAGTTTCAAAACCAGTGGAGTTTTAAGGGATTAGTTAACAAAATAGTTAACGATTATTTTTCTGTCAATCAACTGATTAATTAGTAAAACACACAGGAATCCTCAGATGTCAGGCTAAATAAATCTTTCAACATGAGCAAACATGGTCACCTTTCACATCCACAAGCGTAAATCCTGGGGAGTTTTTCAGCCGATGAAACAACTGAGGCTGCAGGCAACTCAGTGACAGCGGGATGGGAGGAGAGTGTTGGTGGTTGGTGGGGGGGGTGATAATCACGCATGAGAGAAGAAAGGGCAGTCTGGTGGATGGAGAGAAGCTCCGCTGGGCTTCCTTTTTTTTTTCTTTCCCAAACTGTGTCCCCATTAACAGGACTGATGCGCATCTCTGCAACAAGCTGCAAACTCATTTGGCCTTGGGAGCCATAGAGAGTCCTCAGTGTGTGGGATAAGTCACTCCTGAGACCACTAAAAGCCATTATTAGAAGGTGTTTATTGAGCTAGCCGTGGCCTAGATACAGCTTAATATCCTGAGAACAGTTATAGCCCATAATTATATTACATTTTGGATGAATACTGAACGTGATTAGATAAATGATGAATAGCTCCATCAGAAAAAAAAACACAAGGTGCCAGGTTTCTTAGAAGATAATGCATCAGCTTGTTTCTGCAAGGTTTTGAAAACATTTGCTTTCCTTTTCTTGACTCTATTGTTTGGCATCGAAAATAGATTTCATTACATGCACACAGCATATCACACGAGGAATACCACAAAAGAAGAAATATCAGGGGTAAATGTGACAATGGTAAATGGACCTGCATTTCTATAGCACTTTTCTAGACTTCTGACCACTCAAAGGACTTTACACTCCGTGTCAGCATTCACCCATTCACACACACTGATGGCAGAGGCTGAACTTTGCCATCAGGATCTAATGTAAATACTGATTCGCACACCAATGGCGCAGCCTTCAGCAGCAGTTTGAGGTTTAGTGTCTTGCTCAGGGACAAATCGATATGTGACCGGAGCAGATGGCGGTCAAACCGCGGACCTTCCGACTGGTAGACGACCCCTCTAAGCCGCTGTCTCCCTTCAATCTATTTCCCCACAGTGCTTTATATTTTAAAAGCAAGTTTGTGCCAGAAAGTTGAATACTGACATGTTATTTTCAGTAGAAAAAGCCTGAGTATAACCCCTAATTACAACTGTCGTTTTGCTGCACAAGAAGAAATAATTATAGAATGAAAAAAGTTATGAATTCATAGTGAAAGGAAGTGTCACTGTCCTCTTTACTTTGTCTAATTAAATTACAGCACAACGATGTTACGGCCCCCTCCCAATCTGCGTAAAAGTCGAAAAGCTCATTTGAAAAGGAAGTCCGACCAAATCCTAAATGAGGAGCTAAAAATTAAAGTGTGTGTAGATTCCTGCAGTCATCATTTCGTTTCTGTTATTGTATATCTTTTTTGTTTTGTTTGTCCAAACATAATTATCTGCCTTGCGACCATTTTTCTGTGTCATTCGTACTGCTCCTGATTTAAAAACAATTCTCATAGTTTTTCCTTGTTCATTGTTGAGTCTTACGTTACGCCCCTCCCTGTGCATACTGAATTGAGGAAATCAATATATTCTATATGATAAAAGCTGCTGATCATATTTTTTTTATTTACTTTATTCTGCATCTTCCAAGTCAGTTGTAGTGATGGTCATGACGCTGCCTGTGTTTATCCTCTCTTCGCTCTGCCACGATCGTAAAGGAGCCCACCGCCAATATTTCACATAAAGTGAATTGAAATGACCCTAATGATCATCAGGGTTCTTATCTCAGAGTTGACTATAATATAAGATAAGATAAGATAAGATAAGATAAGATGGACCTTTATTAATCCCCGGAGGGAAATTCGGGTGTCATAGCAGCATCAACACAGTACAGATAAATACAGTATAGTAAAAATTAAAAGAGAAGGTGCAATAAAGGAAAGAAGGTGCAATGAAGAAAATTGACAATAAAATAAGTAAGTAACAGTAATAAGTAAAGTGCAGCAAGTGGTGGGTATTGTATATGCATAGCATATATATATATGTAATTATATAATTATGTGTAATTATATACATTTGGAATAAATACGGAGCAGATGATCAGAGTCACATGGGGGTCAGACCTTGGTTATGGAGCCTGATGGCCACCAAAAGAAAGGACTGACCCAGACGGTTTGTAGTGTGCCGAGGGGGGATCAGTCTCTGGCTGAATGTACTCCTCAATATATAATATAGACACGCAGCCAGTTGCATTATGGGAAATATAGCTTCCATCATTTTTGGAGCTTGAGCCACATTAGGGACTAAAAGTCAGGATATTTCAGCCTGATGCTGCAGCAGTTTTCACCGCTCTTATTTCTTTTATTTATTTATTTATTTATTTATTTATTGGGTCCAAAACCAGTATCGACTTTACAGGAACAATGATAAGAATGAGAGAAATATTCAAGAAAACAAGGTAATGTACTAAGCTTGACATAACCAGAACCATAACAACAAGCAAAACCAAACCAATAAAATCCAAAATTATTATTATTATTATTATTATTATTATTAGTAGTAGTAGTAGTAGTAGTAGTAGTATTTAAATTTCAAGGTGGTAATAATAAAAAAGGAATTCAAAATGAAAATATAATAATAATAATAATAATAATATGCATGTTTTTGATTTTAAGAAGAATAAAAACAATTTGGTAATAATAAGGAAGGAATTAAAAATAAAAGACTAATAAATGAATACATACATATTAGACATAATATGTTACTTAATAATAATATAACTTAGTAATAATAAGAAGAAAGGAATTCAGTGAGTAGTTTAATATTTATAAACAACAAGGTGACATGATACATAACTAAATAAACATGACATACATAACAAAAAAAAGGATCAAATAATAGCCATAATAATCCAATCATAATATCTGAAATAAATTAAAAATAAAAGACAATAATACATTTTAGAGAATTATAATGACAATAATGAGGTGCTAGTAATGAGGAAGGAATTAAAAACCAATTCATAAATCAATAAATAAATACATGAGCACTTAAGTTTTAAGTCAGACAGTTTTATGTTTTGTGTTTGTCCACAATGTTTTATATTTATATTTATGTTTCATATATCTGTCTCCTGAAAGCCTCTCTGGAGTATTCACACGGGTTGAGATCCTCAAGCAGCGTGTTTTTGTTGTTGTTGTTGTTGTTTTCCAGTCACAGTAACATATCAGAAGTAATGAGGCCTTTAAATCTACAGACTACACTCCTCAGGATCAGAAATCAGGCCTGTAAACCCAGAAATGTCTCTTGAATCACCGCTGAAGTCAAAACTTCATGACATTGATTTTAATCCATTTTATTTGACCCTATAGCTGCTCTGCGTTTAATGGCTCTGCTGTCTTTTTAAAGCAAAACCCTTTTTGACGTTTCGAAGAAGACAATAAATCTCGGGCCGAGTCGCTCTGTATGTAAGCGGCGTCGTGTGCCACCCGAGAGGCAAAAGATTTAACTGACATTTTTAAATAGGTTCAATGAATAGGTTCATTGGGACTTTAATTACATTCACTCTTTAACCGAGAGTGTTGTGGGCAATGGAAGTGGATCTTGACAAGCCAATGTGCTCTTATGACACCCCACCCACATCGCCCCGCTGTGTTGTGATTGCCCTTCTATCTGCAGGCAGCACAGGCACACCAGTGAAATCACGAATGCTTAATTAGCAGATTAGGAGATCCAATTAGGAGATCTCCTCTGTCTCAAATCAGGCCTCTGTCAACATGTCCTATGAAAATGAGATACTCTACGTTTCCCTCTTAAGGTGGCCGTTTCTCGCGCTGCCAAAATGACCAGCCTTGATTGACTGTTGCGTGCTTTGTTTAGCCCCGTGGACACCTTATTTGAAGTCCATCCGTGATTAATCATTTATATTTCAGGCACATTTCAAAGGGAGACGGAGCTGTGTGTTAGTGTTGAGATAAATCCAGACAGAAACGGACGTCATGTGAAAACACAGAGCTTCATTCTGCAATTGTTTGTTTGTGTTTGTACATCAGGTTTTTATACTTTTATGCTGACAGCTTGTGACTTTTGGTTTTATTTGGAAAAGCCTTTTATATGGTTTCATAA
Organism: Pterois miles; assembly: GCA_947000775.1. Taxonomy (NCBI): domain Eukaryota; kingdom Metazoa; phylum Chordata; class Actinopteri; order Perciformes; family Scorpaenidae; genus Pterois; species Pterois miles. The sequence continues at coordinate 32,108,647 of CAMQGK010000052.1, read as the reverse complement.
CATACTGTCGTTTATGGTATACAATAATAATAACCATCACCTCTGAGTTGACAGTGCGTGACATTTAGAGGGATCTCCTGGCAGAAATATAATAAGTATGTTTTCGTTACCTTAGAAGGAGTCATTTATATCTGCAGTATCCGCCATGTTTCTACAGTAGCCCAGAATGGACAAACCAAACACTGGCTCCAGAGGGGAATATTCACGTTTTAATGTCGTCCACTGTAGTTTTCCTACATGCTTGGCACACGGGAGAAGTTTTGGTTGATTTGGTTGAATTGATTTCATGGGATATACACAAATTACTGCTTACTACTTAGCTGTGAGCGTGTATGAGACCAGCATTTTCAGACTTAGAGAAAATTGCATGCCCACCGAATTAACAGCCACATGGCTTTTTACTTATACAAATGGCACCAACAGTTTTTGGATGTTCACTGAATTCAGTCTTCACACATGCGTTTTCATTTATACCAGGACTTGCAGATTGTTACTGATTTGCAGTTTGATGCGTACATTGGTGCTTTTATCTGTGACAGAAGAGACTTTTGACTTAAACTGCCTTGAATTGTGCTCTTCTTTGATTGCTAAAACAATGACCTGTACAATTTCAAGTTTGACTCGCTGTGTGAGATAGTAACACAACTCTAGTGTATTTCACAAGGTGACAGTAATTGCTCATAAATGATACACACTGATGTGACATGCAAATTGCTTTGTATGGGATCGTTGGGACTGAGTGCTTCCAGACACTGACAGCAAATGCTCTGCAGCTGTCATCCAGTCAGTTCTTCAGGCTTACAAACAGGCCTCTTTAAATACGGGACCCAGACAACCCTCTTTTTTATTTATTTATTTCCCTTTGATTATGACAGAAATTGCTGGTTTTGTCCTTCCAAGCAAGAACTCTTAATGTTGCAGCAGCACAACTGACCTGCAAAGGTTGAGCTTTGCCCTCACTTTTATTTTATTTATCTCATTTTTTTAACTCAAATCGACTTTTAAAGTATTTCAATCAAACTAGGAAGAGAAAAGAGGATTCAAGAAAGGCTGCCAGTGCACAATCAGCGATGAAAAAACACACCGTCAGATCTAAATCTGCTTTAGGAAAAAGCACTACAAAATAATCTGAATTATTTTTGCTTTGTTTATTGGTAGAGCACAGACAGTGTTTGCATAACAGCAAAGAGATTCTGTTTTTGTTGTTGTCATGTTTGGAGAACAGAGAAGAGGTTTTTGTTTTATAAGTTTCCTGACATGTAGATCAACATTATTTCTTAGTCAGATACAAACTAAGTGCTGCAAAATGACTTGACAAAAACATACATATTAATAAACTGTCAGCTGTAATAGAGAGAAGACTAGAACTGCTGGATTCATTAACACCCACGTTTCAGATTCAGGTTTTATTTCTGAAATTATATTCAAATCCCAGCAAACGCACTCAGATTAAACCAGTTAACACAGGAAGACAGGCAACTGGATTCAATAACCATTACTACAAATAGTACCTGACAGTGAAGCTAATGGATCATTTTGGCTTATTATTTTCTTAGTTTTGAGATCATTTTCAGTATAATAGTAACTTCAGTGAGTAATTCTCAGGTCTCAGCATTTAAGTGCAATGTTATTATCACTGGGTTTCCCAGGTTGTTTTAAATATGTGCAGCATTTAAAGGGGTCAACTGGTAGAAATGGAATATAATATTAATAACTATGTTTTCTTTAGTGTATAATCACCTGAAAATAAGAATCGTTGTGTTTTTGTTACTGATTATTTTGTTAAACAAACCACTAACAGTAATAACCTCATGCTGAAGAGTTGATGTGTAGCTGGTTGCACCACCAATAGATCCCAAAACACTGATCTCTGATCTGTTCCCCTGCCATGTCCTAAAAAAGGTCTAATAGAGAGACTTTACAGCTCCAAGCTATAGACCTGACCAGCATGGTGTCATGGCTCCATGTTATAGACCAGACCAGCATGGCGTCATGGCTCCATGTTATAGACCAGACCAGCATGGCGTCATGGCTCCATGTTATAGACCAGACCAGCATGGCGTCATGGCTCCATGTTATAGACCAGACCAGCATGGCGTCATGGCTCCATGTTATAGACCAGACCAGCATGGCGTCATGGCTTTAAGCTTTAGACCAGACCAGCATGGCGTCATCTCCGAGGCTTTGTTCCCTTTTGGGGGAAAGAAACTTGCCGACACAGCAGAGAAAATGATGAAAAGCTGTTGTGTAGCAGGTTAACTGAGGCTTTCACACCGAGATCTGAAGCTCATACGATACGTGAATTTTCCCTGTCGGTGTGGTTAATGGCTAAATGATTTTTGTGACAGGGACTAGCATGGCTAGCTAACATTAGCTTGAGTGTGAGGCTGCTGCGGTACAGTCAAACATTAACGTTGACGTAGTAACAGCAGACTGTCGTCTCAACTAAATCTCAGCCAAACAGTTGGCTATTAACATGGTGATTATTTACAGCTTAACGAGATTCAATCACATATGCATAGACTGGATAACTAATATCTGGCCACTGTGTTGGACTGGTAGGAATGGAGATTGACCGGTAGATCAACAGCTTTGCTTTCTGGCTCAGCTCTCTTTTCGTCACAATGGTGTGGTAAAGCAAATGCAATACAGTTCCCGCTGGTCTGATTCTCCGCCCAATCTCACGCTTCATAGTCCCGTCAGTCACGAACAAGACCCCGAGGTACTTGAACTCCTTCACCTGGGGTAAGGACTCATTCCCTACCCGGAGTAGACAATCCATCAGTTTCCTGTTGAGAACCATGGCCTCAGATTTAGAGGTGCTGATCCTCATCCCAGCCACTTTACACTCAGCTGCTTGGTTTTGGCTCGACTGTTTCCAACATGGCGGCTGGGTGATAAACTTTGTCATTTAAACGCTGTACAGTTCACTTATATATGTTTCTGAAAACATTTGAGGAGAGAAATAGGTGTTACAGTGACCAAATCTTGATTCATATTTGATCAGCGCTGCTTAGTTTGACAGTTTGATCAGACTTTTGAGAGCCTGCTGCCTCTCGATGGATGGAACTCATTTGCATAAAGTTGAGGTTGAGACATGATTATGCAAATTCAGATACGGCGAGTGGTCAATCAAACATCATGCAGCACGTGGCCGGATCTCCTGCTCTCAACAGAACATAAATAGGATCCTTCAACTTCACATACGTCGACAGATATGGTGTATTTCCACGTTCAGGGGAGATTTTAGTGACCCCAGACCCTTCCCTCTAGCACCACCAACAAGCCAGACTCGCCCCATTACTGGTGGCTCGCAAGGGCCAATCTTGTTCATGCAGGTTAATCCACAAGGCCAAGTTTATTATGGGATGAAGCACCATATGATTTGATGTAGACTGGTTGTGGAGACTTTGATTTTCTCTTCTCCCCTCCCTCTTATATTAATTTAAAGCAGGAACATTTGATATAGACAACCTAGAATTATTTCCTGCCAACGGTCCACGCCGCCCTCCACCACCCTGACCACACCACACACACCAAACACACGCTCTCCTGCTTCCCCCCAAAGCCAAAGTCCACATTAACATCGTAATAGGAAAGTGTGTTAAAGCACAGCTTTAGCAGCCTGACAAGAGCGAATTGGATGTCAGTGGGATTCCTGCTCCCTTTAATTGAATCTGCCCAGCACTAAAAAAGAAAATCTGAAGTCAAAATAACCTATTAGATCTATCAGGTAATGTTTTGTTGAGTTTGACAGGTAGCACGGCTCTGCCTCCCCCACCTCCCTCTTTTATTCCTGTAGGTTGAGAAAGGCTGGAGCGTAGCGGTGGGCAGCAGCTGATGTTATCCATGATGTTTCTCTCTCTGTTTCTGTTATTCGTTAATAAATTGTGCTTCTTTTTCCTGGAGCTCACTCAGCAAATCCCTCATGTGCAGAAGTGTGTGGAGGGTTTTTAGAGTTGCTACAACTAATGGATGGAGGGGGCTGATGGTTTCCTCCACGTGAACTGATTGCTAAGAACTGGCTGGTGTTCAGCATCCTGACTTTCCTTTTTCTGGTATTACTGTCTTTAAAAAAGACATTAGCTAGGAAGTGAAGGTTAAGTGTATGGCGTAATGGTATCTTAATAAGCTAAAAGCACAAAAACACATTAGTAATGTGTACATTATATTACATGCCAAAGTGGTATGTGAATGGCGATTTAATTCCAGGTCACATCTCAATGCAACACTTAGCCGCGTGAGTCGTCTTCTCTCTGCCACCTTCACCTCCACCCCTCCCTATCATTTTACTACAGCATATCGTGGGGGCTATTAATGAAAAAATGTGCTCCTCCTTTGTGCTGCAAACAAACGGATATTAACTTTGGGCTGTCATGGATCCCAACACCTGATCAATAGCTTTCACATAGCATTACAGCCAAGATCTTCAAGGGCTTGTTCTTCAGTCTCAGGTGTTTTTTTAACGCTGAAAAATATTATCCACCGTTCCAAATCAGTGAGTCATCTGTGAATGTTTTCTTGTGTGCACAGCTGTGTTAAAGTTTCCTCTACATATGTTATTTTTTCAAGGCATTAAAGTGAAGTTTGATGCAAGAAACATGTCAAATAGATTATTATAGGAAACGGTAAAATACAGATTTACAAAACATTCACTCAGATGTGATGTGAAGCGTCCTGCCTGCTGTATTTATCAGACAGATGCACCAGACTTGAGTCACATTTCTGCATGATGCTTGTGTTTCCTCATTGCATATGCATCGAAGGGCTGATTGTGTATTCTACTGAATTCTCTGCAGTTGAAAAGAAGGTGTAAACATAGAGAAGCACAGATGGGATTTACAAGATCCACAAATTAAGATTGTAGTGGGAGACATGCATTAGATATAGATGGATGGGTAGTCCATCCATTAGCTATACTCGCTTATCCTTGAGGGTTGAGGGCTGGATTCAATCCTAGCTGACACTGGGCCAAAGGGAGGATCCATCCCGGACAGGTCGCAAGTCCATCAAAGGGCTCATACATAGAGAGGGACAACCATTCACACCTACGGGCAGCGTAGAGTCGTCAGTCAAACTAACGTGAATGCCTTTGGACTGTTGGAGGAAACTGAATTAATTTCGTGGGTGCACTAGTAGTAGCTCTAGTCCCAAACAGGGATAATGAATGAGTGATGTTAGCAAGAAGTGTCTAATCTTTCCTACATCCTTTGTTTTGTATCTATTAATTTTGCATCTCTGTTTTTTCTAAGGTGAAATTTCATGCAACCTGTATTTAGTACAATATATATGTAGAGCAATGGCATATGAGGGTTTCTGGGCTGTGCTGAACTTTCAGGAGGAGAAGGCACATGCTGGAGATTGTGTCACAAATGTCTTTTACCAAACTGTAATACATTTTTTATATATATATATATTTTTAACAGTGGAAACTCTTTTTTTAATCAGGCTTTGTCCCAAAACCGCTGCCGTGATTCGGGTTTCATAGCTCTATGAAATGTGCTTTATAAATAAAGTGCAAAACTGGCCTGCAGATATGAAGAAATTAGGCTATTATGAATTAACAGAATGAGATTATGAAATCGTAATTTTATGAGTAATATTCTGAGTAATAGTAATGAGCTCTCCTTCAGAGTGCGTCTGGAGGGCAATACCAGGAGCTGACTGCGTAATGAGCTGCTGCCTCAGTAAATCAGGTGCTGAGTACACACAGATTGCGAGAAAACTGCAGCGCACATTTTCGCGACGCCATTTTCTTAGTAAATCTGTCCCTGAGTGATTTCTCACAGTCCAGCAGGAACATGGTAATTCTTATCCTGCCCAGTTTAATCAACTCCTGATTGCAATCCAAACTGTTATCGTCATGGCAATTTTGTAGAGTGGTTATTAAAATGTCAACCAGACAAAAAGGAGCCAAACTGGTCGCTTTGTCATTGCCAACAAACAAAACCAAAAGAAGGCATATTGCAGTATAATACCTGTTATAATGGGCAAGATCAAGAACTCAATCTTTTATTAAAAACAAGAGCCAGACCAGTTCAGTAAAGTCCACCAAACCACACATTTAGACTTAGGCAAGTGTCGTCCTGCCGTCCATCCCCAAACTGAGATTGTTGTGTTAAGTTTAGGTACAAGGCGTAAAGTTAAGTTTATGTTAAGAGATGTCTGGCTTTAAGGCTGGCCCTTTCTAAAGCCTGCGTGTAACGACCTGTTGTGTTAAATTTAACAGTTTTTTGTTCCTGTAGTGTGTGGAGGCCCAAACAGCCTCCACACGCTAACACATTCATTCATCAACAGTCCAGACTAAAAAAAAACAAAAAAAAGCGATTTTAGTGTACACAAACACGGCGGACGACGGGCAGGAAGAATTAGCGATATTAGTTTTTACTTTGTACTGAAAATTCACAAAGGATAGAAGGATGAAGTCATGGAGACATGATGGAGACACGTTAAATAAACACTTGCATCATGGTCCTGCATCTCTGAGCTCCATCTTACTTTACGCTTCGTGTTTAGCATTAGCTCATGTATTAGCCGCGGCTGCCATGATGGCGGTGGTCATCCTTCCTTGTTCGGTCGGCTTGGTTCTCAGTTGGCTATCATTCTTTCCCATGTGACTTCGTCTTCGTTTATCTTGGTCCCCAAATGACTTCTGAGCCGATTGGGGATATGAAAAACACTTAATACACCACAGGAATATCTGGAAAGATAATCTCTATAACTGTCAAAAATCTGGGCTTTGCTGACAATCATCGGGAGGAATCAGGCCCAAAATCAGATTGATTCTCATGTAGTGTGAACTCGACATTAAGTGAAGATTTGGTGTGGATAAGTTACTGTGACGACTTTATGAATAATAATAAACTTTATTTTTATAGCACTTATCAAACATAGTTACAAAGTGCTTTACATAAGTTAAAATTGTGCACACATCCAGATAAAAACAATAAAGAATAAAAACACAGGTCAAAGTAAAATGTTGAACAAATGACTTAATAAAACAGTGTAGAAAAGTCAACAATGCCTAGACTAGACTCAGAAACAGAGGTGACCGAGCCTTTGCGGTTGCTGCTCCTGATCTCTGGAGCAGTTTACCTCTAAATATAAAACAGCTGAGACCACAGAGGACCACGAAGTCTCTGCCGAAGACTCACCTCTTCTCTCTGCTGTTGGGTTAAGTTTATCTTCTGTTGTGCTGCTGCTCTTTTACTTCTGTTATCTGCACATTATGGTTATTGATTTTGCAATGTTCTGATTGTTGTTTGCATTGTTTTCATTTTATTTTATTATGTACATGTTCAGCACTTTGGTCAACTGAGTTTGTTTTTAAAGGTGCTATAAAAATAAAGTTTGACTTAAGTTGATTAAAATGTATTTGGGGGCAAGGAATTAGTAAAACAAACTTAGACATAATTAAGATCAACCTTTATTAGTCCCACAATGGGGAAATTCAATTTACACTCTGTTAAACTCATACATGGTACATGCAGACCTGAAACACACATACATGCAGTAATGGAGAGGTGTCAGAGTGAGGGGGCTGCTCCTGACAAGCGCCCCGAGCAGTTGGGGGTTTGGTGCCTTGCTCAGGGGCACCTCGGCAGTGCCCAAGAGGTAAACTGGCACCTCTCCAGCTACCAGTTCACACTCAGTTTTTGGTCCATGTCGGGACTTGAACCGGTGACCCTCCGGTTCCCAAGCCAACTCCCTACAGACTGAGCTACTGCCGCCCCCAGTAGCCCCCATGGATCCCACCTAATTACGGTGGGATCCATGTGAATAAGTTTGTCCAGCAAAGATACTCAACTTTCTTTAATTAAATATGGCAAAATTGAGCTTATTATTGGTCCAGAAAGTCACGTCATGATCAGATCATTTTATTTAGTGTCCATGTAAACAGTGGATTTGGAATCAGATTGGAGAAATCTGGCGCATGTAAACATAGCTACTGTCTATGATTTCAAACATATCATTCAGACCTTCATTTTTCCCGTCTCGACTTGTGTCCTTTTGTCCTGACTCAGACTGCCCTAGGACAGGCCACAGAGCTCACATCACTCCTATTTTAGCCTCGCTGCCAGTGAAGTTCAGGATCGATTAGAAGAATCTTTTAATGATTTATAAAACACTCCGTGGCCTTGATCCTGCCTACATCTCTGAGCTACTAATCCCCGACACCACCGAGCCTCCAACCAAAACCTGTTGGCTCTACCGCATGTCAAACAAAAGGCAAATAAATACAAATAAAATAAAATACAATAAAGACAGGAATTAGATAGAGCAGGATTCAGGGTTTTCAGACAGTGTGATTTAAATCAAAAGGCACCCTAGACAGGGCCCTTAGCGTAGTTTCTGTCATTTATCCAAGTCAACATGGATTCATATGAGATGATTTTTGTCACATAATTGACCCGTTCTCTCATTTCTGAGGGTTTCACTTTCAAAAGCTTGCTCTTATATAACTCTGTAATAATTCAATATTAGTCCAACGGGTGATCTGTGCGTGTTGCTGTGTGTTTTCTGTGTTCATAAGTGCATTGCATTTGTATGTAGTTTTGATTATTATTTTTTAGAGTTGTCAAACTATTAAAATATTTAATCGTGATTAATCACATGATTGTCATGATTAATCACGATTAATTGCAAAGTAATTTTTTTATAAATGTAGCTTAAAGGCAGATTTGTCAAGTATTTAATACTCTTATCAACATGAGAGTGGACAAATTTGCTGCTTTATGCAAATGTATGCATATATTTATTACTGGAAATCAATTAACAACACACTTGACTTTAGCATCAAAAATCTGCTCCAATCATAACATTCAAGCTGCAGCCCAACAGGCAACAACAGCTGTAAATCAAATGAACTGTAAAGGGAGATTTGTCAAGTATTCAATACTCTTATCAACATGGGAGTAGACAAATATTCATCTTTATGCAAATGCAAGTGTATATTTATTATTGGAAATCAATTAACAACACAAATGACCAATATAGTCCAGAAACCCTCACAGGTTCTGACATTAGCATCAAAAATCTGCTCCAGTCATAACATGACAAACTGCAGCCCAACAGGCAACAACAGCTGTCAGTGTGTCAGAGTGCTGACTTGACTAGGACTTGATCCAGACTGACTGGGACCATCAGAAAGTGGGCATGTCTGTAAAGGGGAGACTGGTGGGGACCCAGAGAACCCATTTACATTCACACATCTGGAGGTCAGAGGTCAACGGACCCCTTTGAACATGACCATGACGGTTTTTCCTCACCAAAATTGTGTAACTTTAATAAATAATAATTAAGCTCCCTCACAACAAGCTAGTGTGACATGGTTGGTATCAGTGGATACTAAATAGAAAATAGCAGCGAGCACGTCTCTAAATCTTGAACAGTATCAGGTACCAAGTAGTACTGAGAACAGAAGAAACAACTGAATGCTAGCTTTAAAACTGAGCCCGATACAAACTAAAGACCACAAGCTGCGTTAATGCTTTAAAGAAATGAATGCCATTAACACTAATTTGCATGAACACATTACTGTGTTTCATTTGACAGCCCTGTTGTTTTTCCTTGTATGTGCTTTGTGCTTGGTATTGTGTTTTCTGTACTGATGTTATTGTCAAGCATAATTCAGTAAGATTTACTAACTTACTGACTGACTCGTTGTGATAAATACCCACTGAGAACCTACATATTAGACGATCTAGCCTTGTTGGAACATTTTCATTATGTTCATCAGTGTAATCTACATGCCTATCATCACATTTAACTGAGACATCCCAGTAGGTACTGTATGTGGTGACCGAGTTTCTTGTTCCTTTTGCCTCCAGATTCACGAGCTGGTGAAGGAGCACCCAGAACGGTGGACCACGCAGTGATTGGAGGAGTGGTGGCCGTGGTCGTCTTCGCCATGCTCTGTCTACTCATCGTCTTGGGGCGCTACTTCGCAAGACACAAAGGTACTGAACCTGAAAATACAGCTTTATAAGTCGTACTAACCACAGTTGTGGACTGAAGTCACAAATTTGATGACTTTAGACTTGACAAAGTTTCAGAGATGCAACCCGACTTGGACTTTAACAGCCATGACCTGTGGCTTGGACTTGAGCCTCTTGACTTGAAACTGCTTGATACCTTCCGCCAAGCAAGAAGAAAAATTTGTGTGCCACGAGATTAATTTCCTTTCATTTCCTGAATCAAGTAACCTAACGCTATTCATCCACAGCAAGTTGACACTTAATTCCCACATGTCCACTTTGCTTCATCATAACCTTTATTTAACTTGGATGTCACGTTGAGATTAAAACCTGTTTTACAAGTGAGACCTGGCCAAGACAAGGTCAAATAGCAGCATCCAACACATAACACTGAATCACCACAGCAATAATAGGTACAGAATACAATACATCATACAGTGTATTAACAGGGCAGCATGTTGGTCGTTATTTAACTGAAGCAACTGCAGCTAGCGGTGACCACCTCCTTTATTCTGTTTTAATTTATTTAAAGAGTTAAGAGTCTCAAGGTTAACCTTGACCTTCAGATCATTCCAGGACCAGGTCCAAAGTGAAACAGCCTGATTTTGCCATATAAGGCATTTTATGTGACCTTAGATTATAACTGTTTTGCAGAAATACAAGCTTCCACCTTGAATAGGAAATATGCCAGAGATGATCTTATAAACTTAAGTGTACCTGTTGTAACCTACGTAAAGTGAGAGATAACCATCCGACAGTACCATGCTGTGTCAGGTACAGTGATGAAGCTAGAATTTTTGTTTATGTGTAACAAAAGTCACGCAAGTCAACAAAAAACTGATTGCTGTGTGCAAAAGATGTGGGTCGAAAAGGGCATTACATCTGGTGAAGAGTGCACTATGACTTGTTTAGAGCTTAAAGTTTAGGACTTTATGACTTGGTACTAACACATATAATGTTTTTACTGCAGCTGTCAAAGTTAATACGATAATAACACGCTAACGTAAATTAGTTTTAACGGCACTATTTTCTTTAAAACATTAACGTGTTACATGTTATTTTTAGGTTTTAGGGGGCTCAGAGTGATGCTGGCATCATATGAAACTAGAAAACCTAATGAATAATAATGTTATGTTCATAATGAATTGATACCAACCACTAGCTTGTTGTGAAGGAGGTTAAATGACGCTCCAAACTGGCAAAAAAAAACTGTAAAGGCCATTTTCAAAGGGGTCCCTTGACCTCTGACCTCCAGATGTGTGAATGTAAATGGGTTCTCTGGGTCCCCACCAGTCTCCCCTTTACAGACATGCCCACTTTATGATAGTCCCAGTCAGTCTGGATCAAGTCATAGTCAAGTCAGCACTCTGACACACTGACAGCTGTTGTTGCCTGTTGGGCTGCAGTTTGCCATGTTCTGATTGGAGCAGATTTTTTATGCTAAAGTCAGAACCTGTGAGGGTTTCTGGACTATATTGGTCATTTGTGTTGTTAATTGATTTCCAATGATAAATATACACTTGCATTTGCATAAAGAAGAATATTTGTCTACGCCCATGTTGATAAGAGTATTGAATACTTGACAAATCTCCCTTTACAGTTCATTTTGAAGACATAAAAGTGATTAATTTGCAATTAATCGCAATTAACTATTTTAATCGTTTGACTGCCCTATTACAAAAACTATGCACTGGCCAGAAAACAAATTGCAGTGTGCAAAACATTGCAGGTCAAAAATTACAGACTGAGACATGAATGACATTACGACTTGTTTAGGACTCAAAAAGTTGAGTGCAAAGACTTGAGACTTACTTGCAACTTGGAAAAAAAACAATGAATTGAACTGGTCCCACCTCTGGTACTAACATTTAATGTTTTTACTAGGTAAAGCTGCAGTAGGACAGATTATTATATACAGCATGCAGAAATGAAACTATGCAAACACTGGACTCACCAACACGGACAGACAGCAGTAAACTGGTACAATAAGCCAATAACACTTTATAAGCCATGTTACTGTAGAAAACCTGAGGAGGGTCGGTTATAAAGATACTGCTCAAGTTTGACTAACAACGACCGGCCAAATAAATCTCTTCCCCTTTATGTGGAGAACATGGGGCAGGATGTACAAACTGAGTTTAGAGCGTAAACATGTGAAAGCTAGAGAGATACTCACAATGCAGGCAGTCCCTATTCATACAGATGAAAAAGAATCAAATAAAATTGACATCAACAAACAGCATAACTTAAAAATATAGATTAAACAAAACATAAAGAAACTACCCAGAGGGTTGTGTGCAAAAGTCATTTATTGAAACAGGCAGTTAACAGACAATATGTTCTCTATACTTTCAGAAATGCCCTGAAACTAAGTCAAAATGGTGTTGTTTTTTTTATTTTTATTTTTTTTACCATTTCTATATTCCTCAGCAGTATACTGCTTCCCTCTAAAACACACATTGATCCAGCAGGCTATAAAGTTTATCAGGTGTAGCCTCTTTACTTTGTTTCTGTAAAAAACTCTTTTTATGTCCTCTCCAAATAATGGAAGGACGGCTATTAAGGCTACGGGTTACTGCTGGTGAGTAAAATTACATTGTTCATGCAGTCCTGCTGAATAGTGTAACACATCTGGTATGCTGCCCTCATAACACAGAAATAATTATAATATATCACAAATTTCACACTGTGATATTTCTTATGAAGGAGGAAATAGAACTGAATACGTTAATTGCTTTAGAGAGGAAATGCTGTAAATGAGGAAATTAGAAGGTGTAGAGGAGATGTTCAGCCAGCACAGTTCATTATTTGTTTTCCCTTCTCAAACACGCTGTTTTCACTCTTAAATAATGGCGTGTGGTCAGTGCCCCTCGGCGTCTGATGCAACAAACCGAGGCCCTTAAAGGGTTTTAAGGCTGGCTCACACTAAAAGATTTTTTGGGGTGCCGTTGTGGTTCACCACCATCCCATGTACCAAGGCTGAGTCCACCACAGCTGGTTTCAATCCAGCCTGGGGCCCTTTGCTGCATGTCGTCCCCTCTCTCTCCCACTTTTGGTCTGTACTATCAATAAAAAGCATTTTTAAAAAGCTTTTGCAATTTTTTCAAATCCTAACAGGTGTGTAAAATGTGAGAGAGCCCACACATAACAAATTAAACTGAACAGTTTTGTTCCTATAGTATGTGGAGAGAAACAATTTGGCCAAAACAGCACAGCACACCTTAACAGATTCATTCATCAACAAGAGTCCCCACTGAAAACAAAGCAAATCTCACAAAATATCTCGTGAGCAAATGTGACTTTAGTGTAAACAAACATGGTGGACGACGGGCAGGACGAATTACTGATGTTAGTTTTTACTTCATTCATCCAACTGTCACCAAAGAAACTGCTGTTCATGTCCCATGTGAAACTAAGTCAATGCTGATTTATTTTACCTTAGTTTCATTATGTAACTTCTGTACTTCTGTATACTTATTTGACGTAACAAACATACTTATTTTAATTTTAAACTGCACTCATTTCCTCAGCCTAATCCAAGTACTTTTGTTGCATGTTAACCTAAAAACTAAGTAAACCTACATATGTTGGAAGTTTATTTTGAAAATAAGTGATTGGCAAATACTCATTTTGTGTCAGAAGGAGGTGAAACTTTAAACATGTTTGCAAAGTGACTTTGTGCTCTTAGATTTATGCACATATTCAATGAACCTTTAGCGAGCCACTCAGAAACAGGTACTTGTTGGAGACCCCTGTCGCAGGGTACAGTATATCAGATATAGGATGATGGCGGTAAGAAATGTATGATTCAGTACTTTTTTTCAATAAAAGCTGAGTTAAAACAAACCTGATGTTAAATACGGAGAAGGACAAGAATAGCATTTGGCTTTTTATTACATGCAATCTTAACATATCTCAGGTCATCATCCTTGTTTCCATCTATTCAAGCAGCATTTGTGCTTTTATTTCCGTATTTGAAGTGCCCTTCCTCCGATCTGGTATATTGCCTTCGTTATCAACCTCTACTGCGATAGGAGGTGAATAAATCTTGTAAATTAAGTTTGAAGGGGCTCGCTAGTACCCTTTTTTTCCTCTCCTCCTCTGAACTTGACAAGGTTAATTTGAAGGTGTGAGCCTTGCTCTTCCCCACTCTCAAGATCATTTCAAAACCCTGATTTTCATGTGCCAATTTGAATGAAAAGGAGGGAAAATGATGTATAATCTGAATATTACAGCTTTCTGGTGTTAGGTTTTGTGCAAATGGCCACATGGAGGTGGATTTACATAATTAGATGCTGTGAGATGTTGAGGCACATTTTAATCTTTTGTATCATCTACGCAGCAGGCTATTACCCAGTCCGTGACACTGTCCTTCATCCCCTCCTCCTCCTCCTCCTCCTCCTCAGGTACCTACTTCACACATGAAGCCAAAGGAGCGGACGATGCAGCGGACGCAGATACAGCCATCATCAACGCAGAGGGTGGCCACACCAACTCGGACGAAAAGAAAGAGTACTACATCTAATCAAAGCAGGACCCCTCACTCCTGCGTCCTCTTTGGGATGGCGAGCTGTTCTCGGGGGTAGGGTGGGGGGCCGGGTTCAGGGGGAGAGGGGGGTTTGACGGAGGGATTCGCTTTTAGTGAGAGTAGAGGGGTCGAGGAGATGGCGTTTTAAAGAAAGGCCTGGTTTTAAGCCGTTGTTTAGTCTAGTCTGCAGATGTAGATGGAATGTTTTGTGTGTAAAAAAAATTCAAAATCAAAAAAGGACAAAAAATGGGGAGGGTTCGGGGTTTTTCGGTAAACTGGGACGGGGTTGGGGGTGGGAAGGGTGCGCCGAGACGTTGCCAGAAATCACTGTAGAGAGCTTCACCATTCGACACCTCCCTAACTGCTGGTACGAATTTTATTTAGTTCAACCATTTGCAGAAAATTCTGTGCCTTGTTCTATCCATACTTTGGATTTGTGTTGATCCTCATTTGCATAACCTTGTTGCTCCCCCTTTTCATCTCTCCCACTTCGTAATCATCAATGTGCTGTTGGCTTTTGTATGAGGGTAGAATTACACAGCCACTTTATTCATTTCCCTAAATATGTCTGCGCACACGCGTCCTCTACTGCATAACAAAAACTCTTTCCAGTATACTGTGATTTGTCTCAAGCCATTATACTTCCCTCTCTCTATTTTTTGTTTTGACAGCTCAAAAATGCATGGAATGCTTTACATATCATTGTACAAAGGAGATAATTGAGAAACAGGTTTGATGTACTGTATATGCTCTCCCTGCCCCTGAACACAACTCACAGTCAAAACATAATCCAAAAGAAGGCAGCAAAGAAATGATGTTATTGGGCTAATTTTTAAAGTCATGCTTTGCAACCTCAGTTTGTTCTTTTTTAACCACAGCCTCTTAAACAATTACCTTTCTTAGTAAAGAGAAGTAATGCATTATTTTTCCTCGCTGCGCTGCCATTTCATTATTTTGATTTCATCCTCTCTTCGGTACTATTTTTCTATTATTCTGAAGGGAAGCTCTGTTTTCCCGCCAGCTTTTATTGAGCTGTAATGATGCGATTCAATTTATTTCCATCTGCTCTCACTCCAGAATAGTTTTCTTACAAATAGTAAGAAAATGCAAATTGTTTTAAATTTGTTTTTTGGCAGACTCTCAGTCAAGATGCCTCGGTAACAAAAGGCTGTTAAAAAAAAAAAAAAAAAAAAAAGGTATTAATATTGGGCAACCGGCAGCTGAAAGATGCTGACGTATTGTACATAATTTCACCGAAAAGAGAAACAGCCTCACACACATTGAAATTTATTTTAGGAAGCCGCACAAACCGTCCTCCCTTACAGCAGGCTCATGTTATCTCATAGTCACACAATCCAATGTAAATCAAGCCAATGGAATCACAGCTGTATTGTGCACTAATCCTTACTAAGAAATATTTTTTACAACTTACTAGAGTACCTTTGTGGATTTAATTGTGTCACACTCATCGTGAGTTTTGTCAAAATGAAAGTAAATGTCTTCAAACTGAAATGCTCTGAGACAGGCCAGTCTTTCCATCACACCTACTAAATATAGGTTTTTGCGTTGGTGCAGCAGCTTGTAAACAGTTTGATTTTTGCATGTATGTATACGTGCTGAAACTCATTCTTTTTGCTTCTCTAACTTGGTTTTCGCATCACTTGCCAAAACTGAATGAGGATCTGTTTAGCTGGGGAGCACTGAGGGATGTTTGTAACTGAACTTAATACACATGTTGTGCTCCGGAGGGGGGGGGGGGTCATCCATGGGTTACATTAATGACCCTGCTTCTTAACATAGCAATGAAGGGTCTATTCTATCTATCATGTGTTCACACAGCAAGCTGCTCGTTTAATGAGTCTGTACTCGACAGGACAGCTGTGGGTGGAAGGTTTTAAGCAGGCTTTGTGGGTCACGATATCACATCACTTTGAACATTTTATCAACATAAATGATCAACTTTTTGTCAACCATCGCCCGACTTTACTGTCTATCACAGGCTCTAGCTCAGCTGTAGAACTAGAGTGAAGATGCAGATATCATATGAAACTAAAAAACCTAACTAAGGAATCCATTGGTACCATTTCATACTCATACTTCATACTACATTATGCTGATATTATTGGAGTTGTCACTAATGACGTATTGTTTTGCAGTTCCTTTGTGTTTTCTATATTTCCAGCTTGCGTTTTTATGCCCTGTGTTTATTGTGAAATTCATGAATTTGCTTCTTAATTTCCTTCTGTTTTAGTTGTTTTTCTCATATGAGATCTTTTCTCCACTCGTTTGTGTTTTCCTGAGTTGCGTTGAACGTCTCCACCCCTCTACTTTCTGCTCTGCCGGGAACCTTTTTAATTTTACATACAAGCCACATATTAATTGTGATTGGTGGACTATATTTCTGTTGTTCCAATGCTAATTGTCATTGTATTTTACATGGTTGGAAAGCCTGTTTATTCACCTTCACAGTGATGTCCAACTTGTGAGGATCATGTATTTGTGGGATGAGCAGCAGCTGATTATGTGGGTAGCGCTGAAGTGAAATTTGCCAAAATCCTCTGCCAGTGCTGAACAGTGTTTTCTCCTGTTGGTACTGACTCTTGTTTTCAGCTCCACTGATTGGCAGCAGAAGATCTAATGCCAAAATCATGTCAGAGAAGAGTTTTTAAACCAAATGTTGAACTGAGCCATGTTGGTTTACAAAAAGCTGACTTTTCAGAATGAGCTTTGTGGTCCTCTGGTCTGGTCTCATGGTCCCTGACTGGCAGCACCTGGAGCTCAAAACAAGAGTCAGTACCAACAGGAGAAAACACTGTTCAGCATTGGCACAGAATTTTGGCAAATTTCACTTGCATCATCCTTACAAGCTGGACATGATCATGAAGGTAAATGAACTTTCCAATCATGTCAAATACAATGCCAGTTAGCATTGTAACAATGGAGAAATAATCCACCAAACACTAATTTCCAAACCTTTGTTTATATCACTAGACACCATTGTGACTTAACAGTGTTGCTTGCTGTGTGGACACTCATATCAAAGATTCAATACTGCCATGTTATCATGTTTGAATTGGAGTTTCTCAATGTGCAGCTCAGACTGCAATACATTAACAGTGTGATAGCTTTAATATATCATAGTCATGCATGAAGATCACATTCAGGCTTTCCATATAGGGATTGTGGTTTTGGGGTCTTTCAAAGCAGCTTGGTCTCCTGAAATGAAGTTCACATACAACAAAACTACGTTGTCAGTTATGTTTCGAGGGAAATTTTCTCCAGGATTACATTTGTTTTTGACCTATCCAAAATATATGTCTAATGATTTTTTTTCACACTTTTTTTTTTTTCTTTCTGTTATCTTAGCCTGTTTCTGGAACAAACAGTGTGTATAATCCTTACTGTTTCCACCCGGATGACAATAGAGCTCCACAAACTGTTGTTTCCCAGCGGATGATAGCAGTCTATGCTCACGCAGTGGTGCCGCTGTTGCATTGTATCTGAAAGGATCTTCAGAAGAAGAGAGAGAAATACTGAAGCAGGAGAAAAATAAATAAAAACAGATGAATATTAGTTTATACCAGAGATTCACACCCAACGTTCGCACGAGAGGGGCAAAATTATTCAGTTTTCTTTCCTGGGAATTAAAGGCAAAATCAAAAGTTTAACATAAAAGTGTTGCAGGGTACTTATTATGTTTTTACTATTTTAAGGTCAACAGAATGCAGGAAACAAAGCGTCTCAGACCCCCCGCTTCAGTTTTGAAATATTCCCATCTCAAGGTTGACAAGTATGACAGAGACCTAATATAAAAAACATACTTATTCTGAGCTAAACCATGATGATTTTATAATTTACAGTAAAATGTGTTTAAAAATGTATCCTAATCCAGGAGAAAATCCCTAGAAATGTAACTGAGATTGCAGTTTTATGGTATGGGAAGGTCATTTTGTAGGAGACAGGGTTGTCCAAAGGGAGTCGAGAAGGTTCTTGTGAAATGCATTAGGCAAATTTCACTCTCCCTGAGCATAACACATCTGCATTTTAATAGTTGTTTGATATTTTTTTCTGCAGTTCTAGAAGACAGCCGGAGGGCTGGGTGGGAGCTGTGAACATATTTCTAGCGTTTCCATTGGATACGGCAGTTGTAGACGGGGGCTGCAGGAGCGGTTTTTCAGACAAAGATGCCGTGTCCAACTCTCTCCAACTTCTGTTAAAACTTGAGTTCATATAAAAAGTTCTGTACTCAAAGGAATTACCACTAAGTTAACACTGTATGCTGATGACACTGTTTTGTGTTTGTTACGTGGACGGGTGGGGGTGGGGACGGGTTCTGATTAGGTTCGATGTTTTACAGTCTGGTGTCTGATAAAACTATTAACTTGACTTGTTATCGTTGCTTTATGAATCACAGAGCAGATGCCACTTCATCTGCAAGACTGAGATTGTGTGATTTGTATTTTACAGTGAGCACTATTTTGCTTCAGTGACATGTGGCAGCTTCCATTTAAATCCGACTTCAAAATATGTCTTGCCAATAAAGGAATAGAACTGAATATTGTCTTCTCCCTTAAGGCTGATGCATTAATATTTTATTTGTGCATATTAAATCTGTATGCGTTGGAACGGCGTTCCTGTGTTTCTCCAAATGTCTTATACTTTTGCTCTCCCAAAGTTCTAATATAAAAAATAACATTTGAGTAGGTTTAAATGGATTCAATTTGAAAATAATAGCAGAATGATATTTTAGGTTACTGTATGTATCATTTTATTTTCTATTAAATGCCCAGTAAAGTAAAAATGGTCTTACAGTGTAACTGGTGTAGTTTTCTCCACATTAAATTCTTTTGATAATGTCCTGTCTCTGGTTCATGCGTTGCTGACCGATGTGACTGCATCTCAGGTAGAATGCAAAGTTTAGGCCCCACCAATGACATTAATAAAGCAAGTACAATGCATCCTCATCGAATCAAGTGCAACACATTATTTTAGATCCAAGAGGCAAAATTGGTGGTATTTTGCATATATGTTGTACATGTTTTCTGTATTTTTCTTAATATTTGGTGCACTGTAAAATATGTGTTAAGTATTGCTTTTGTGTTGACATAGGTCATAAAGAGTACACTGTTTATTGGAATGAAGCAGGATCAGAAACTTGTTGTGGCTGTACTACGACTACTACTGTCACGTTCAACGCACCACCGCCTTTGGAAGCACGTTTGATTCCCAGAAAAGTTTTGATTGTGTCACCAGTCATTGTTTCTAGATTGATTCTTTTTGTCTCTCTGCTGTTCTTGGGAAATGTTAATGTGTATTAATGGAGAAAAGGAGTTCCACATTCCCATACACATTTTGTATTGGT
This sequence comes from Pterois miles, assembly GCA_947000775.1. NCBI lineage: Eukaryota > Metazoa > Chordata > Actinopteri > Perciformes > Scorpaenidae > Pterois > Pterois miles. The sequence goes on along the minus strand of CAMQGK010000052.1, from coordinate 32,088,780 downwards.
TCATAAATAGACATTTTTACAAAACAATGAAGAGTTCTTGTCTTAATAAAAAAGAAAAGATATTAATGTTCAAAATAATCAGTGTTGGTATTATTTTTTACGCTAAATATTAATCTATTACACAGGTGGAGTAAATGTATATTGTTGTCTCTTTATTATGCAATCAAAAATAGATTTCAGGGCAAAAAATATTTTATTGCAAGTAAAATGAATTTATAATTGCAAATGTATTCACACAAATCCAAAAGTTTCCATTGCAAATCCAAAAGTTTCCATTGCAAATCCAAAAGTTTTAGTTGCAAATCCAAAAGTTTTAGTTGCAAATCCAAAAGTTTTGCTTGTTGTTGAGCTGAAACTCGTTGGCCAACCCCTTTTCACTCCCAAGTCATCGAATACCGCCATTTGGTCAGTGCCCCTCGGCATCGGAAACCAACACACGGAGGCGCACTTTAGCATCAACATGTATGGAGCTTTCAGCTAACTCCACTGTGAACCTACCTGCAGCGTTACTCAATGAAACTAGCATCTTATTTTGTCACGACAGCCTGTTGTCACGTGACTCATCGGTGTCGTCAGTCCCATGAGTCACGTCAGTCGCTAGCTGCTACAGTTAATGTCAACCACGACCAGGTCCGAGGTCCACCCACCACAGTGTCCCAAAATCCCGACGGAAACACTGCATTGCATCATCCAGAACTGGATGTCCTTCCTCTTTCCTTCTATATCACGGTGTTACATCCACAGGACTTTCAACCAGGAGAGCAGTGTGCGTTTCCCAGAGTGTTTTGAGTAATTTTGTCATGTTTGTGACTTGTTTTCTGTACTTATGTTACATATTTTAGTATACGTACTTATTTTAAAACCACCCATGATGTTTATTCCTCAACCTAAGTGGTTTTGTTTTCCTACTCCTAACCCTTAACTGCTATAACTTCAGTCAAGCTGCTCTCACAGTGCATTATGATGTGAATATGTGCAGAGGTGATTTTTGGCATTGAGGCTCTGATTTCATCACTTCTCACAAGGAAACGCCACACAGCAGGAATAATAACTTCCCCTCCTTGGGGAGTAGAGAGTCAGGTTGAAAATGCTTTATGGACAGCAGCAGCAAGAGATTGCACCTGTTGCAGCATATAGCTTTCAGGTGGGCAGCAAAAGAGCAGATCACTGACAGCTTAAGTACACTGCTATAATGTCAAGAGGGCTTTGGATGTACAGTAGGTTGCAATGAGGGGAACAGTTACAAGAGAGCAGCAGCAGACTTCAGTCGAATGCCTGGAGTGCTGAAAAGTGTTCAAGACTACTTCAGGGACTTTACACTTTGTCCTGTTTTGAAATGCCTCACAAATACACCATCACCTACACAGTTTCAGCTTCAGTGAATTTTGCATTACTGGATATCCAGCCCGGTCTCACCGAATGCCGAATGAATGACGTGGTAATTTATAAGGTCATCTGTGCAATAACAACACCTTTTTTTTTACTTTTGGTGTGTCATGTGTACGGCACATTGTCTGTACTGACTGCAGTGTAAACGCAGAGCTAGTGACAAGGAATAAAAAGTGAGAAAGACTGCTGTTAAGGTAGACTATCAACCAGTGTCCCAAAATGTTGAGTTATTTTGCAGTTACATTACAGATGTTAGTGACATTCATGGTGTTTTTAGAGACATATTTTCCGTAGTTATGTTACATTGTGGGGCTGTACGGTGGTGTAGTGGTCAGCACTGTCTCCTCACAGCAAGAGGGTTGCAGGTTTGAATCCGGCTCGGAGCTCTTCTGTGTGCATGTTCTCCCCGTGTTAGTGTGGGTTTTCTCCAGGTTCTCCGGCTTCCTCCCACAGTCAAAAGACATGCAGGTTAATTGATGACTTTAAAAAATGCCAGTTGGTATGAATGTGAGCAATAATGGTTGTCTGTCTCTATGTGCCCTGTGATGGACCGGCGACCTGTCTAGGGTGAACCCCGCTGTACAAATGACACCCGAAAAGAAAAGAGGCGTACAAATGACACCTGAAAAGAAAAGAGGCGTACAAATGACACCTGAAAAGACTGAAATGCGTCCTCATTACACAAATAATGTCTTTGTAATGTTATGCTATTCATATGCCTTCCCATGAGATTAGGGTGCCAACAAACACAGGATTTTTAACTAGGAGACGGGTGTTTGTGTTATTTTGCAGTTACGTTAGTGATATGTTGTGATACGTTTATTTACATACGTACTTTATTTCATTTACATACTTATCTTAAACCCAACTACAGCATGATGTTTTTTTTAGACCTAAGTGGTCTTGTTGTCTTAACACAACTGCAGCCATTTTTGTAGTTTTGTCGCCTAAACATAACCAGGACTGCTTCACGTTAATAAAAGTTCTTTAAGAACATTTTGTTAAGTTTGTTGAAATTCTCTTTACATCCTGACAGCAATCAATAAATCAAATGCTCTGACAAAAAAAAAAATTAATCTGTATGTCGGACTGGGGCAGGGCTGTAATAAACCTGTTCTTTCAGGCTGAATGAAATGATTTGACGGGCTCACTACCTGTCTGTTTCACTCTCACTCTCTGGCCGTTCTCTCATTGTGCACCACCAGAGTCTTCCACGAGCTGCTAGCTTGACAGCTGTGAGTACTAACAATAGCTTCACTGTGATCAGTCAACACATTCTCATCCCAGTTCATCACATACTGACTTTGTCAGACCCCTCAGCCACATTTCGGTTGCAGTAAACACATGGTTAATGTTGTGAATTAAGCACAAGCAGTTGCATAGGTTCAGGCAACAAAACCACATAGTAAGGATTAGGAAAAAACAGCATTTGATGCCCTGGGAATGAGAACAGTCTGGATATGTTTACGTCCATAATGATTATTTTGGGGGAGTGGCTTTAGAGCGAGACAAACGAATGTAAGTGGAGAAACAGGTGCTGGCTATATAATGTAATATCCACTTCCACTTGTTCATTGGTGATGTTGAAAGCTCCTTTTCAATCTGACGTCAACCTTGGCAGGCGTCATGAAATCTTTATCACATGCATAATCCAGTGTGAACATGCCGTATAAAGCAAGCACTCCTAATTAACACAATATAGGGTAATACCTTCGAGAAGCACTGTGAGAGCTTGAATAAATCCGACGGGGTTTATACTCTGAAAATCAATCTATGCTTGGTGAGCGCAGTGAAACGTTTTAACTAACATCTTAAATAAAAAGAAGATAATGTTATTGATTTCAACATGGTGGATGGAATTGACGTGAGGTGAGGTATCTGTCAGAGAAATGTATTTCTCTGTTCATATTTAATGATCGTGACTCAGGCTTTACTTTAGACATTAACACACCTATAATATTCAGTATTCAGAAGATGACTGGAGCAGAGGAAGATATTATCTTTTTAATTACATTTTCACCTCAGGCTCTCATTATACCTCAAGTGCTGTACATAATGAGCCAACACCTTAAATAAGTAAAGGTGATACTGCTATTGATTAGAACGTGAATACCCAAGGCAAGCTATCAGTCACAGAAAATATCCCTCTGAGTTCACGTGTAATGTGCGCTCCACTTGGTCTGTTATGGACTCATTACTCAATATCCTCGAATAACTTTACATGGGAAGAAATGCTATTCATTACAAGCCAACTGATTCTGCAGCAGCAAATGACTGCATGTAACAAAGCCAGAGTATAATCATGTTTGCTGTGTGTGTCCTCTGTGTTTTGTCCACAGTAATGAAAAGGTCAGTGATGCAGTGTTGTCTTTACATGTTCACCTTGCGAGCTCAAAAGGTTAAAGCTGCAACATCCTGAAATGAATAATACTGTGTTTATCCATTACATGTGCACGGCAACCACATTATTATTTGACTCAGTGCAGGCCGGATCCTGATCTAATGAACTATGTCCTTGTTACCACTCACATATTATTCCTGGATTGCTGCTTTGCACCTACCCAGAGGCTGTTAAGATTAGAAGGCCATGAAGAGGCTCTGCAAAGCAAACCGCCACAGCCTGATATCAATAAGTGAACCACAAGTTATTACAAATGATTTATTGATTGTGAGATTGTAAGGGGCAGGAAGGAGCAGACCCATAAACTCTTGTGGTAATGGCGACCCTTAGGGGCACTCAGGAAATTAGGCCACCTGCAAGGGCTCACAACAATTACGCTACTTGTCCTTGTTCTGCAATCAGACCTGGTCCTCATCATGCAGGGAGTCGTACTCGCTGTGTAATGGGGATTTGCATCATTTTTTTCATAAAATCATTAAATAGAAAGTAACCAGTTAAGACTTTTTTGTAGTCCGAGTCAACCCATTCTCACTTCCAACTCATCAAATACTGCTTGGTCAGTGTTGGTCAGTGTCTGATACCAACGCACCACAGCGACTGTATGCAACGCTTTCAACTAATTCCACTGTAAACCCACCTACGTCATTATGAGACAGTCAGAACAACTGAGGTAATACGTGTGCGATAGTTGGTGGATGTGTCAAACAAACACAGGACCTTCACCCAGGAGACTGCTTTTCATGTCCCATGTTAAACAAACAGCAAATTCACACCACAGCAACAGCAGAGTGCAGCCTGTAGCGAGCTGCCATGAAAAGTCTGTGGAAAAGCGCAGCAGGCGCTCAGAGCTCGGCAAACTGTGGCTGGTTGATTCTGCGAAATGTGGACAAACTACAAATTTAACTTTTAAGGTCTTGACACACCAAGCTGACGAGCGGCTGTTGGCCAGTTTGGGGTCAGTTGTATATATATATATATATATATATATATATATATATATATATATATATATATATATATATATATATATATTGCTGCTTCTCAAGCAGGTAGGCACCACTAGTTCTTGGATGTCGGTTTGGTGTTTCTGGGCTCCCTTAGTGGCAAAGTGCGGCCAGAGAGTATCCGCAGACAATTAGTTAGACAGCCACAGAAAAACTGAATTATTGCTGCGTGCTGCACTCAGTGCTGCCTGGTGTGAATTTGACCTAAAAATCAAGGTTGACTTATTTAGCCATGACAGTTTGTATCGTAAGTCCCATGAATCACAAGAGTCGCTAGTCAATCAAGTTAACGTCAACCACAGTCATTTCCTAACCTAAACTGTGGTTCAGGCAACAAAATTACTTAGAGCATCACAGTGTGAAGCTTAGGCCCATTGACAAAGTGGCGGTATTTGACGAGTTGAAGGTGAGAATGTGTGATCCTTGTAGTATTGTCCAATCATGTTCAAGCAGGCTTTGGTTGAATGAAGGTAAACAGTGTGTGGAGAATAAATAAGGCGAAACATATTGGCCGGAATAAGGTTATCGTCTGATGATGATTTGGCTTTTTATTGGTTTAAAATTAGCTTGTAAACTAGCTACAAGTTGCTAATCAGACTGTAAAAAATGAGCAGCACACAGAAAAGGAAGTCTTGGCCTGGATATCCACTGAAACATAGTCCCTTGCCCCCAGAGGCTTATTACACCGATAGCCGATGAGTTCAGAGACTGCAGTCATACTCAACTAATTTGCTGTGCCGATTATGTTTTGTGAAAAATCAAAACTTGGCAGAACTGTGACATGGGAGGCTGGGGTTTGCATCCTGACTCCAGCACTTTGGTTAAAGGCAGGAAAGACCATGTTAAATATTAACAAAGTAAATGCATCCTCCATGCACCAAGTCACTTCTGACTACTGTAATACTGAAAAGAGACCATGATCTTTGCCAAACCTCAAAACTAAATATAACCTTAAATCTCCTCATTCTCACCTCCGTCAGAGCAACCTTCAGTTCCCTCGTTCTGCTCTTTGCCTCCATCGCATTTTCCTGCTCGTCTTCTTCACGAACAGACCCCTCTACAAGCATAAAGCATACACAGGTAAATAAACCTCTTAATATTGTATCTTAGTCACCAACAGAGACCAAAATACTCGTGCAAATTTGGTTTCAGGCAAAGCAACCATCTGCATGTGTAAATCATGACTCACACATCACTAATGAGATTATTGCACTAACTACATTCATAAACCACGTTTTGACCTGTTGCTCTTGCAGATTCTTGTTTTTTTATTTTAAATCCAATGACCTGAAAGTTTTCCCCTTTTGTCACCATTACTGAAAAAAACACAACTTCTCAGTCACTTTTGATTTTTAATACAATACCTTCCTGTCACAAAGGTGCTTGTTTTTTGTTAAAACATAACTTCCACTCAGCCTCTTTGAGCTGTTGTCATTGTTATTTGTGAAATCAGAGCCGCAGCCACTTACCAGCTAAAACATCACCTTTGTTTGTTTGACTGCAGCAGAAAATTGCTCTGTGCCATTCAGCATTTGTTATGATTGTTTTGTTTTCAACTGCAATTTGTGCTCAGTGGGTCATTTTGACTATTTTCATGTTTATTTTACATTATTAGACTTTGTAACAAAAAGGCGGGGCGATGTTTGGGCTGGTTCTCATGGTTTTGTACATGAGAGCTACTAAATCAGATTATGAATGAAGGGATGTCATGGCTATCTTGACCTTATTCGCTTCACTTGGTCATTGTATTCACCATGCAGAGCCTACTGTACAGTACTGGCGTGGTTTGATTTTATTATGTCATAAACAAACCTACACATAACCAGTGGTGGGATGTAACTAAGTACATTTACTCAAGTATTGTACTAAAGTATAGTATATCCATTTTATGCTACTTTTTACGTCTGCTCCATAACATTTAAATAGGTAAATATTGTATGTTGTTACTCGACTACATACATTTCACATCTATTTAATGTATTGATACAAACTATAAATAAACTAATACATTTTGATATACTGTTTTACCATCTGCAACATTAATGTGATAATAAAAATAATAATGTGTTATTATTATTATTATTATTATTATCTCCTGTTCCACACTCCAGTCCAGTTGGTGGCGGTAATGCACCTTTAAGCTGCCAATAAACACCAACAGAAGAGCAGAAGGAGAAGGAGAGGAAGAAGAAGTAAAGGAGGTGTCTCCCTGAGTGGAGTGTTTGTCCTCTTCGGTTTTCATCAGGTAAGACTGTGAACTGCTGCTTTAAGGAGACTAATGAAGATGTAGAAGTGGACAGCATCTCCTGGTTTTAGTGCTGACAGATGTTTGCTTGTTAGGATGGATCTGGGTCTCAAGGGAATCTGGGCTGGCTGGGTTAGTCCAGTTCTACACCTGGAGTGGGCTCAGGTAAGGTTCTTTCTTCAGCTTTGGCATTTTGCAATGCTGACTTGGCTGTTTTGACTGTGCAGTGGAGTCCATTGCTTGCCATGTTGGACTTATTCTTTTAGCAGTGTTGCCATTTTGAGACGATGGCCACACCTACGATTGTATGAAAGTAATGATCCAATTTCCGATTTGCGTATGAGTACAAAATATGCATGTTCACATATGTTGTGTTATAGCCTTTTCTCATGAAAATTAGCAGCTAAATGCAGGTTTTCTGAACACAGGAAACCAGCTGAAAAATGAGCGATCTAAACCTTTCCCATTGTGAGTATGTCGTACCGTTGCCCTGGACTTTCTATTTTTTATTGTTTCTAGTGTGTCATGTTCAATATCTGTCAAAGCAGGGGAGTCTGGTGGCTTTGATGAGAGCATATTAAATGTAGGTTTTATACATTATAGTAATTGTTCAAATCCCTGTTGATTCATTGTGTTAAATATTCACTTTTTTGTGCATCACAAAGTGTCACACTGGAAAAAGGGCGAAACTTGACATTTCCACCCAGGTGTCACATTTCCATCACTGATGATCGGAGCTGAAACCAATAAATACCAATGACTAATGCAGAGTCACTTGTCCCAGGAATGAATGCTGGTTGTAACTTTTCCCAATGAAGAAAAAAGCTGGATGTTCGTGGGTGTAAGTGGGTTTTTGTCCAGTGGGAAAGGGCCACTGGATTGTACATGTCCCGCCTCGAAGGTCTAGATTGAGCTAAAGAGTCACTGGTCAGTAAGACTGTGGTTCATCTTTACCATCTGTGAGTTTCAGCTGCCTTCATAGCATTCAAGGCTTCACCATGTTTGATCCATGGGTCTCTTTTGCCTCTGGGTTTAATATGTCTTTGCGCCTGTCTATGGGGCTATACATTATGTGGTCCCACAGGCTATGAAGAACCTTGGGCTTCCATAAAGACCTTTACGGAGTGGATGGTACAACCAAGCCTGCCTGCCATGGTAAGAGTGAATTTTTGTTGCTGTAGGGTACATAGAGGACGCCCCGGGGCCATACTTGTAATGTCGGAGCAAGAGGCCTGTAACAGCTCAACCTCAGGTCAACCACTGACACAAAGAGCAAGTCATTTTCTCAAGTCATCCTGAGGGGCTGATAGCTCGGTGAAGACAAAACTGACTGCTGGGTCTGAGCTAATCTCACATGTCCAGTTTGCATTGTAGTCATTTGTACACCACTTTTCACACATTATTTATACGCCACGCATGCATCCGCAGCAGGTTTAGGCAAGAAAACCACATATTTAGGGTAAGAGAAAACATCATGTGTAAAGGCAAAAGCCAAAATGTTAAGTTATTTTTCATATCTAAGTTGCTCTTTAAATATCATGTGTGTATTATTATAAGTCGAGAATGAAATATTCCACAAGAGGGCAGCGCTAAGTAGCTGAGTTCAGCTGAGATGTTGGAGGAGATGCAGGTTAATTGATTGCAGTTCACACTTCCAGGGATCCAGGTGGGGAAAGAGGCCACTTGGTTATAAGACCTGCACTCAGACCTGCTGAGTCTTTTGTGTGTGACTTGATAGACATTCCTGCAGGGAAAATGCATAAAGCTGCAGGAGAATAGGTCTTGAATCAGCATATAGATGACCTCAGATTTGTATACCTTTCCTAAGTGATACTGACAATTTGTCAACAACATGATATAAATGGTTATTTGTTTAAGAGCTGTGGTGGTGCACAGGTTGCCAGTGATTTATTTGTGGTCGGCGATGTTTGGAAGCCCTGCGTGCTTATATGGTATACGCGGCAATAAACAATTTGATTATTTTCTTTACTCAGCCTGAGCAGTGTGGCGTTTATATTTTTATTAAGGATATTATTATGATGTTGGTTTCTGCTTTTCTTTGACGTTACTATGGTGTTTGAAGAAGAGTGATATGTGATGAGGTTATGTGATGTTTGTGTGTTTCATGTATGCTTTTGGGATATATTATAGTCTGGATTTATTATTTCTTAGATGTACTGATAATTGACCTGATTTATTTGAGCGTGATAATAATATTAATGGTAATAATAGTACATATTGGTAAATTACTGTTGATTTTGGTTTGTTTGGAGGTAACAGTGTGATGATGCTGATGAAATATGTAGCAGATGAAGGTTATCAACCTAACAACCTCCTGACATCAACGTCCCAGCAATCTTTAAATGAAGTTCAACATCAGAGAAGTTAACTGTTTGCATTGCTATGGACTTAAATAAATACAAAAGACAGGAGAGAGTTGTCCCATGCATCGTCTGTGGTACTCTCGAAGCCATTTTCAGGTTCAGGCAGATGTTGAGCAGAAGAAACTTGACATCATGGTTGGGCTTAAAATAAGTAATTTAAGTAAAACACATACAGAAACAACGTAATACGAGTACGTAAAACATGTCACAAAGGTTAATAAAGAACTTGACAAATAGTCATTAACTTACTTTTTAAAACAGCTGAATCTAGCACCGCCCTCCTGGTTGAAAGTCCTGTGTGTGTTGGACCCATTCACCTCCCTATCCGCCAACTACAAGCAGTCTTTTTTGCATTTTCTTCTCTGTCACCAGCTCTGAATATAAAATATTTACATGGATGCGTTTACAGACTATATGGTAACAACGGCAGTATCTATTGCACATTAAACCCCTTTTGCATTATTGTGGCATTAATACGCATTTTCATGTGCACAGGCTGGGACAACAGCAATACCAGCAACAAGGTTAAAAAGTTTTGTCGCTCATTTATCCCCAAAAGAAGAGCACATATAGTATGAGCCATAAAGCTAAAGATTTATTACTGCCTTTTGTTGAACCACACATCTATGCTGATTCTTCTTTTTTTGTGTAATAATACTTCTTTCCTATTAATAATGATTTTTCCCTCTTAATTGCTGTTGTTCCTGAGTAAAGTTACTTTAACAAACTATTCAGTTTTGTTTTGCTTTTTTTTTTTTTTTTGCCCTCCAGAAATGTAGGCATCATACCAGACGGCTAAATATATAAATAATTCAAGTGATAATACGCCGTGAAAATAAAATATATACTCTACATCGTTTTAATTAAAAGCAAATATTGAGCTGTTTATCTTCCCATACGTGATTTTAAATAATGCATGTCATTATCAGTGGTGGCTCTCGTTTTTCTTTTTTTTTATGTTTTAGTATGCACACTGGAGATCATTCCTTGTCTTGTGTTGATTTCTGCTGCAGGTCGAATATGTGTTCCTCTAAAATGAGGGGAAGTTCAGAAATGATTTTCTCTTGAAATCGTAGCGGTTTCTATTAGTCTACATCAGTGTCTTTCTTTTTTTTTTTAAACAAAAAAGTGGTGGTTTATATTCATCTTGCTGAGCTCATATTGACCTTTTTGTATTGATAGGGCTGGGAAATTTCAAGTAGCGACCTCAGGAGAATTGAACCAGCTTAACCGAATATTGTGTTAGTGCTTCAGCATGTCATTATGTCTTTCTTCAAAAGAAAAAAAGGCTTCTTGGATTTTGGAAATTGTGTATAGAATTGGACTTTTTTGTTTTGCCGGCCTGCTGCGGTATTATCTTTGAGTAAATGCAAATTTTGCTCAGACATTGCAACCCTGTTTGTGCCTGTTGGACCCCCATCCTCTCCCTCCGTGGACGAGCTCTGAAACAGGTGCTGGAGTGCCTTCCTGTGACCACATGAGGAAGTGCACGATAATGGCAGAAAATGCAGGATCTAAAGGAGCACGGTGACGCAAATACTGAATTACATGACAAACTGAGGAAGTATTATGATTGTCTTCAGTTTCCCCTTTAAACTGCATGCATACTCTGACTTTAACTCCAACCAGGAAGTGATGTATTGATTGTTCAGATGCTGCATTCTGGTTATTGATGGAAAAGCAGAACATCTATAGGATCATTTCCTGCTCTGCAAATGATTGTAATGTGAGTTGAACGTTTCTAATTACTGTTACTAAATGTAAGGACTTTCAGTAGCCCCCAGTATAATTAACCATTTTGAATGCCTCCTTTTTTATTGACATTTAGCACAATACATGAGAATCCTGAATATCAACCTAATGGATCTTATTAGCCATGTCCTCTAGACCAAGGTGAATTAATCAAAGCAGACTTGATTTATATACCCCGCCCCTTCCTTTCTTCTTCCTCTCGCTCAGTTTCCTGCGCTCTCTCTCACACCGAGGCAGCTGGGGATTCATTTGTCTTGCTGATTAATGATGAGAACCATATCCTCCACAACACCAGTAAATTAAAAGAGATTGGGGACAGAGAGAAAGAACATCAAGGTCCATTCATCCCAATCAAATTTCACAGTAGGTCCAATTCATCCTAAGCTTTATTTGTATTGTCTGCTATACAAACACAGAAAAGCATTCACTTTCTCCTCTGGCTGTCTGGGGATTTCAACTGGCAACTTTCCAGGTGCATGCTCATTTTTCAAGCCTTCAGAGTACAGCCGTCCTCATTACTGTTTCAGGTGGTAATTGTTCATCAGCGGCAGCGACGGCTGGCTGGTAGTGCTGTTGCCTCTGTGTTCTCCCTGTGTGTGTCTTGGTGTCCTCCCAGTCTAAAGAAATGCATGTAATCATGTACAGTAACTGACGAGTCTAGACTGATAATAGGTTAGTGTATATAATGTAATATATAGTGTAATAATATATATAATATCTTCTCCCCGTGTTAGTGTGGGTTTTCTCCGGGTTCAGTAGCAGGTTAGGTTAACTGTTGACTCTAAATGTCCCGTAGGTGTAAATGTGAGCGGGAATGATATTTTGTCTTGATGTGTCAGCCCTGGCCATTTTCAGAGGGGTCTCTTGACCTCTGACCTCCAGATGTGTGAATGTAAATGGGTTCTCTGGGTCCCCACCAGTCTCCTCTTTACAGACATGCCCACTTTATGATAGTCACAGTCAGTCTGGATCAAGTCCTAGTCAAGTCAGCACTCTGACACACTGACAGCTGTTGTTGCCTGTTGGGCTGCAGTTTACCATGTTATGATTGGAGCAGATTTTTGATGCTAAAGTCAGAACCTGTGAGGGTTTCTGGACAATAACTGTTATTGCCTTGTGTTGTTAATTGATTTCCAATAATAAATATATCCATACATTTGCATAAAGCAGCATATTTGTCCACTACCATGTTGAGAAGAGGATTAAATACTTGACAAGCAGGGGATGCTTTAGGGCGAGGCTACCTTGTGATTGACAGGTCGCTACCACAGTGTCGTCCGGTCTGATCTTAGAACTTTAACCCTTTCACAGTGTGTTTTCTGTTCATGAAAGTTATTTATAACCGTTTTGGTCACCTAAAAAATGTCTTAGTCAGCGTTGGGTTGTACTTTGCTCCACACTACCATGTCACTTCTCACATCTAGACAGAAATCAAGATGGTGACGGCCAAAATGCTGAATGTGAGGCTTCAAAACAGCAGTCGACAAACCAATGAGTGACATCACAGTGACTGCATCCACGTCTTATACAGTCCATGCTCTAAGGCAGTGTTTCTCAAATAGGGTTAGTAGTACCCCTGTGGGTACTTTGGAGTACTGCAAGGGGTATATGACATTTAATTTGATTTTTTTATGTTAATATAATCATTTCAATTAAAAAAGTAAGTAAATATAAATGTAAGTTTGATAAAACACATTTTGCATTCAGTTTTCAGTGCAATCATTAGCTACCGTAACAGCTGCTACAACAAATTGATTTTTTTCCTACAAAAAATGTTTTGCGCTGGTTTGAAAAAAGTGCCACTGCTCTAAAGGGTGTAAACTCTGACCAGAAGAATAGGGATCCTTATGCATGATATAAATATATACTATGTGAAGCTGTATTTGGGTATGGCGATGCTCGTAGCTAAATGCTAATGTCAGCATGCAAACATGCTTAAAATGATTATGCTAACATGCTGATATTAACAGGTGATGATTAGCTTAACATGGCTAAACGATATATTAATTTAGCATGTCAGCATGCTGGCGTTTGCTAACAAAATGGCCCATGATAGCATAGTGAGTTCCAAGTTTCAGCTGTAGTTTATATGAATCTCAAACTGTTATATTTCCCTTCATCCCCAGCTGCTGTGTCATATAACTGTAGCTGTTGCAACAAACTATTTCCCCACATTAGGAATCAATAACTTTTCATCATATTGCATTTGTTGGACATGCTGACTGCTCCCCTCTCAGGGGGACCGTGCAGTGTATGGACGGCATTTGTAAATTGTTCAGAGACTCAATCAGTCCCTAAATGTTTCATTTATCCTCACAGCATTTGGCAGCTTCCCAAAAATCATGAGACGTCTCCAGCGCCTGGTGTCCGGAGGAAATAGATGGGAGCTCTGAGAAGCACTCAGGTCACATCTCCCTAATTAATGCCGCCTCCCTCTGCTGCTTTAAAATCAACTGTAGTTTCTTTTTTTTCTTTTTTTTTTTTCGGTGACACTTCCATTTCTTGTCTCGGTTTTACCTGCCACAAGCCTTCACAGTCACTAGAGCCTCCTCTTGGATCAAAAGATGAGGAGCTACAAGGAGGAGTTGACAGTTTGAAAATGTGCACCTCTGCCAGGGCAGCAGCAGGAATGAGCATTAGACGGTCTGTGAGGTTTGTAACCTGCTGACATTCATCAATTCATTGATCTCTGTAAGAAATATGCAGTAATTAAGAAAGGCAGGGATGTGAAAAATATTAAATCAGTAGCAATCAGACAGCAAAGATTTGTGTGTAGCTCTGGTGTGTCAGTTAAACAAAACAAGAATCACACTGAACATTGCATCTTTTAGCTCCATCTGCATGGCTGCAAGTTGTGATGGACAGGTGCAATGATGTGAAAAATGTGCTCAGTGTGTGGGATTTTGGGAGATCTATTAGCAGAAATGGAGTATGATATTCACAACTATGTTTTCATTAGTGTATAATCGGCTGAAACTGAGAATCGCTGAGTTTTCGTTAGCGTAATATGAGTCATATCTCCATAGGAAGCGGGTCCTCCGTCACCGACGTTTCTACAGTAGCACAGAGCAGACAAACCAAATAGTGAGCTGCACAGTGCAAAACTGTGTTACCGCCAGTCTCATTTCTGTCGCTCTTAAAGTAGTGCTGTTATGGTGAGGATGACCTTGAGCGAGGCGAACAGTGTTATCACGGTTTTGCACTCGGCTGCTCACATTGCCGCGGTCTTAGACAGGGCGTACAGACTGGAGGGGTACTTAGTAGGTTGCAATCTGCGACCACACCATTTTAAGTGATAGTTTATAAAGCAAGCAGCAACTACAGCAGACTGTGAAGACTGTAGCCCCTCTCATGGCCAACATTTCACAAAAGTGAAGCCAACGCTGAAGTGCCTTAAACTTGCATTCATTCTAACAGCCAGTAGGGGGCGACTCCTCTGGTTGCAAAAATATGATTGTATAGAAGTCTATGAAAAAAACGAGCCCACTTCTCTCTTGATTTATTACCTCAGTAAACATTGTAAACATGAGTTTATGGTCTCAATCGCTAGTTTCAAGTCTTCTTCAACACAGCAATTCATTTTGTAAATTATGGTCCCATTTAGACTCAAATAAACCATAAAGCAGGGGATGCTTTAGGGCATGTATTTTTGTCTTGTTGTGTCAATTGTAACACTGGTCACTTAAAAATGTCTTATTCAGCATTCGGTTGTATTTAACGTCACCCTGTGGTGTCGCTTCTGGTTGCAAAATACCGAGATGACTTCAGAATGGCAGTCTACAAACCAATGGGTTACGTCCCGGTGACATTTTGTAGAGCAATAAAATTTAGCCCTGAAATTTTGCTTTAACTGTAGGTTTACTTTGCTTTAACCCTAACCCTTCACATTAGGCGTTTGTGCTCTTTATATGCTTTCTGTGTATCCTTGAATATTATTACTTAATTCCCTTGAATTATTAAACTGCCCTCTTTTCTCTTTTGTGAAGGACGACACACATCTTTGCTAAGAGGAATCAAAGATGACACTGATTTGTTTAATCACCAAAAACCGTGAGTCATTCCAAGATGAAAATATAACTGTATTAAATCAAAGCTTCAACAGAGTGAGAATAATGAAAGGACAAGGTTGAATGTGATAATGCTATAAAAGCTATTCATTAATTTAATGGTGTTAATTATGATTTCAACAGAACACGTTACAGGTAAAGGAAATTTGATTTAAAATTGTGTGTACATGTGATGTATTGTGCATAAGTATTTTAAGGTACACAAAGCATCAAACAGATAACGATGTATGGCGTTTAATTGGTCTCAAACCCCGAGCACATAAAACCCGGGCGATTGTGCACGGGATGCAAGTGCACAAAACAGCATCCGTGAGTGGAAAAGCTTTCTTGTGAGGGAGCATTTCATATTGTGTTCAAGTGGTTATGTCGTGAAGAACGCCACTGTTAAGTAACGGCAATATTAACTTTACTGTCCGAATCTAGAAGCGACAGAGGCTAACAATTTAGCATGCTAGAGAGTGGGTAACATAATGAAGGAAATGCATGATGACAGGGGAGGAAGTTGAGGTCGTTGAGAATATCAACATTTTCCTCAGACATATTATAAAATTACCAAGAAAAACAATATATGAGTAAAATTACAATATACTGTACAATATTAACTTATTATGCACCGATAAATGAACTTCCATGGGCTCCGACATTTCTCACAACGGCAACAAACACGTCACAAGTTGTGAACTCGGAGCTTTCAGTAACTTTCCACTGGCGAGGTCGTGATACACCATGAGGAGGGCGTTCATGTGGGCTAACTAGTAAACACGGTGACCACCACCCCATCTGAAGGCACCTTATGTTACTGACAGTGGTCCTCATGTGCAGGTGTTTATAGAGAACATCCAGTGGTCACCTACTCTTGATTATTTATACCTTAAAGTGACTTTTTAAAAGACCTTCAGAATAACAGTGTGTGGTAGTCAAAGACAAATTGACAGCATATGGGAGTATCAACTGCACCACGTATGACATAGAACAGACATATATTAGCCATTATCCCTGAATGTGTTGCCCACCTCCAAAGCAGAGTTTAGCTCCATCCCTGAGTCAGTGTGACATGATATGAGTCAGCGGTCACACTGACTCGTATCACACTGAGTCACTGTGAGCCGCTCTAGCAGATCCTTTTGCACAAACGTGTGACCAGCTGGATTTGTGCTAATCTGCAGAAGGACATATATACTGTGTATTTAAAAAAAAAAAATGTTTTTCCCTGTAAAGTTACCTTTTGACAGCTCTGTACTTTGGTTAGTAGAATTTGACTCAGTGAGGTGGTAGTAACACTAAAGCAAATGCTAACTAATCTCACAATAGCGTGCTCAGCCCGTTCTCATTCTCAGGGTGTCGGCGTTCGATAGCGACGTACACGGCGCCCTTTAGCACCGGTATGAGACACACTGGGCTTTCCATTAACTACAGTGTAAACACATCATCATCACTAGGTGTTGTGGTGACGTAGTTTTAAGTATGAAAGAGACACACCAGGTGAGTGGGAGGGGAGGTGGATGGGTCCAACAAACACAAGGCTTTCATCCAGGAGTCCCAAGTTTCATTTTCATCCGGGTGTTTGCGTGGGTTTCCCTCTGGTTTCCTCCTGCAGTCCAAAGACATGCAGGTTAACTGACTCTAAATATCCCACAGGTGTGAATGTGAACGTGAATGGTTGTCTGTCTCTATGTGATAGTGTGGTGACCTGTCCAGGGTGAACTTGCCTTCGCCCAGTGTCAGCTGGGATCGCCTCCAGCCCCCCCAGCGACCCCTAACGAGATAAGCGGCTGCAGATGAATGAACCTAAAGTGATTATTTTTCACCGCTTTTGATTGCATAGAATGAAAGTGACCTCACAGCAAATCTGAATTTTGCGTGTGTGGCCGTACCTTTACACTAAACACCACTTTGTTCAGCTGCACTTTGCTATTGCAGAACAGCACGGTTAATCGGCCGTAAACTAACAGTGTCCTTTGCGGCATTCTGGGAATAAGGATGAAGGCAACTAGGAACACCTGGCAGAAAGAAAGGAAGACTTACAACATGTTGTTACATAAAACAGAGAAGGTAATGGGTGCCATTATTTGCAAACTAGCCAATAAATTATAGCTTGTCTTTTTAATAGCACCTTATTATTTAATAGTTAAAACATTATTTTCATCTGTGACAAAATAAACTGAACTGAAGGTTTACTTACTTCCTTTTTCCGGAGGTTTCAACTTTATCTACACTGACTCCTGGTCAATGACCTTTTGACCCTGATGTGGTTCACTTCTGGTGGTCATTCAGTCCCTTATTCAGGGTCATCTGTTACATGTGATGTCATACAGCAGTCCAGTTTCCTCTTCAGGGGGGAGGTCATGTCTCCACTTCTAGCAGGATGTAAAGCAGACCTGGTCATTATACGGCCCTCGTGATGGTTCTGCCGACCCAGGAGGTCTCATACAAACCACATAATTTTAAGTACAAAAATTACTGTTTTTTTCAATGGAGTCTGGTAAATTTAGCAAGAGCATGCCCTGTTGGAATGGGCTATCTGACAGCAAGGTAAACTGGCAAAAAGACACTTAAACTGATGTATATTTTTTTTTAGATGAGCCTTGTCTATAATCTGTTTTGCTGCTGTTCCCGTCCACAGCAGTGTGCCTTTGCTCCCATGCTGGTAACTCCTGTCTGTTTCTTCAAACTGGGGGACCACCATCTGCTGTAGGTAATACATTGACTACGGATAAGTACCTCACACAGCCCCACTTCAAAACACCTGAACTATCCCTTTAAGATCGTCTGGCTGATTGTGTTTCTTCCTCTCCTCCGGTTTTACCTACTATTGGAGCGAGTGCCATCATCGCTGATAGAAGCGATGGCCACGGCTCTCAAAGTAAGAATCAAGTTGTGTGATTAAGTGGCGACGCTGCATCCTCGGTGTCAAACTGATTCTGGTCGGCTATTATTCCAATGCTCATTTCATTAAATTTCTTGGACATATTCTCCACTGAGCAACTGGTGCGAGCAACTGGTGTCTGGCTCATGTTGCCACAGCAATATACCATCAAGAGATACCAAGAGCAGAAATGTAGTGAGTGAATCAGTCATTATCAGATGTGTTCTCATTTGGTATCTGCTCCGAGCTCACTATCGCAGCCAGAAACACTAATACCACAGATGACGGCGCTGCACTCAAAGCTCAGCAGTACAACAACAGGGTGTCAGGGTTGCGAGCTCGACAAACATTGGCTTCTTTCTATCCGCAGAACACACACATGGAGACGCACACCCCTCTGCCGCCGCTGCCTCCAGCATGTGCTATTTTGCCAACTGCAACCCTGGGCAAGATAATAAGATGGCTAGCAGACATTTTGTCAATATTTCTGTCTTGGCTCAGAGTGCGCCTGGTTGGCTGCTTACTGATAGATGTGTTGACTGAATTTTTTATTTTATTTTATTTTTTTCAAACAGGAGCTCATCCTGGTTTACCAGACTGCAAGAGAGCAAGTAGAGGCAAGTGTAGAGGGAGGAGAGAAGGGCTCACTAATGCAAAACAGTTCATTAAAATCAGGCACAAAGCATATATCAGGAGGGAGGGGTGCTGCTAATCAGCGCCTGCGGTTCGTCCAGCAGTATGTAAAGAGGAGATGGTGCCCTCCTCGGCTGTGATCTTGTCTGGGGAGCAGCGGAGTTGTTTGATGCTAAGGAGGCCGTGCAGATGATTGATTTTTCCAGAAGGATGCTTTGAGACTCTGCTCTCGGTCTGCCATCTGATTAACATACACGGCATTATTCATGTCATGAATATACAAGGAGGCGAGGAACAAATAAATACTGACATGCATCCAGAAGCTGATAAATATTAAATGGAGCACACATGGCTTCAGATTTTACCATTTCATAATTTGAACATTCATGCTGTGAGGGCCCCTAGCCAAGGTCTAGTCCGCGGTTCAAACAGTTGAGCAGCCATGTGAGGAAAGGTTCTTCACAAACATCATATTTGTGCTTTGGTTAGGTGTCATGAATACTGGAATTCAGATTCTGGTGTAATCATTACAAGTTTGCAGTGTTTCAGACAGCTGTGACAGTAACGTAGATCCAGCCTCTCATTTGTTCCTGTTCTTAACATTTCATACAGAAATTTGTTCAGTTTTAATGCTGAATTAATTTCATCCAAACAGGAAACATATCCTGTTCCTATGTGTGTGTTTTTCTTTTATAATAACTAAAAAATAGTTTCTTTTGTTGACTGGTTCATGCAGCAACATGTAGATGTTTGATAAGAAAACAACTCCATATCTCTGAGAATATGTACTGAATCATACCTGGATTCCAGCCAATTAAACCTGTATAAATGAATATATTAAGTCACTAGTGAGTGTGATGATCCATTAAACTAATCACATAAACTCAAACTGACTTAATCATTAATGGCAAACAACAACAATCTATCCTGCATTAATCCAAGCGTTAAATCACCGTGACTCTATGCTTTATTAAGCATGTGTTTTGTTACCTCACTATAAAGTGTTATATTTTTCATAATATTTGTAATATTATGCGACTCTATTTTAGATGGGGTAATACCTCATTTTACAGATCCACAAATTTCATGATAATCAGATGATAATTAGCAAGTAACGTATTTGAAATTTCTTTGGACTTACTGCCAGATTAGCCTAATAATTAGCTCAAAATCTATCAAATTAATTAATTTGGCTGTCTTGACTGGGAACTTGACTCTGGACTTTTATTATTATTATTTCATATCTATTATAAACATTATTTTATAATTATACTCTGCCATTTCCCAGTAAGCAGTAATAAATAGCTGGTAATCTAATACATTTCTGACAAGAAAACACAAAGTTAACTGATATGCTTTATTTCCATGTCGCTGATAAATAGATTATAATTATCAAATAACTTCTTTGAAATTTCTCTAAACACTCCCTGAATCATGACATTGGCTACCAGAAGTGTCCTCTGTTAGTTTTGGTGTTTCATCTCCGATGAAGAGCTGCCGCTTCTCCAGCCTAAGCACCTTATTTTAACCATTAGATGCTATTTTAGCATCCATCCATCTTCAACCGGTTATCCCGTTGGGGGTCATGGGGGGGCTGGAGCTGATTCCTGCTGACATTGCGCGAAGGCAGAATTGACCCTGACAGGTCGCCAGTCCATCGCAGGGCTGACACAGAGACAGACAACCATTCACGCTCACAATTTAGAGTCATCAGTTAACCTGCATGTCTTTGGACTGTGGGAGGAAGCTGGAGAACCCGGAGAAAACCCACGCTAACAGGGGAGAACATACAAACTCCACACAGAAGGACCCCCAAGTCAGATTTGCACCTGCTGTGAGGTGACCGTGCTAACCACTGCAGCCCATTCACTTCAGATTTGCGTGGAGTTTAACTTTGAACTTTCAGGCGAATATCGCCTCGGCAGGAGACGATCACTCGCCTGCATTCGCGAATTATTTGACTGTGCCTTTAAACTATGATGCAGATGTTGGTGTGGGCTTAACAACCAAGTTGTTCACACATTCTCGTCCCACCTCATCATGTACCGCCACTGTTGAGGCAATAAAACCAGAGTTGCATTTAGGAAAAAAACATGTTTGGGCTAAATTCGAGGTAACTGCTCCTGGCGGCGGTTGTTTTCTTGTTTCTGTCACTTTGACTTTAATCCAGTAAACACACTCAAACTCAAAACATACATGGATCATCATAAACAGTATATACAGTAAGAAGTGGACATCATCACCATGGCATCTGGCCGTCATCCTCTTGGTTCTTTGAAACCAGAAGTGACACGAGAGAGTGGAGCTCAGTACAACTGAACGCTGAATAACCAAACCAACCTAGACCAACCAAAATGTTAGATAATGTTCAGAAACTGAAAACACACTGAAATGGTTAAAGTTGTAAGACGAAAACACAGACAACTCCCAGACTGGACAACACTGTGGTGGCGACCTGTCAATCACATGGTAGCCCCGCCCTAAAGCATCCTCTGCTTGATGGTCTGTTTGACTCTAAATGGGACCATAATTTACTAAATGATCATCATGCTGTGCTGAAGAAGACTTGAAACTAGTGATCGAGACCATAAACTCATGTTTACAATGTTTACTGAGGGACAACCTTTATTTTTCTATCACTAAATACTGTAGCCTACAAGGCAGGGAGTAACTCAACCCTCCTGAATAGTTTCTACCTCAGTTTGTAAAGTGTGGTGCGTTAGCTCAGGATTAAGATGTGGGAATGACAAATGAGGTATTTGATACCTGAAAGAGTTGTTTGTATTTTGTTCATTCCCAGATAGGCTATGACTTGTATGTGTTTGTAGATACACTGAGACTAAGTCTAAGCCCAATCACTGAGGCACTGTGTTCTTGAAATGGCACCAATTTCTTCCTCAGATTTTCAACTGATTTGAAGTGTTTTGTTGAGAGGATTATTTGTGATGTGTACATGTTCAGAATGTGGTTGTACAATTTTGGACCAAACTAAAACAAAGGAAACAATCTGAAGTTGTCGTTATTTTTTTTAAGTTATGTTGTGATTTTACCGGTCTGACCCACTTGGGGATAGATGTTCCTCCATGTGGCCCCCGACCTAAAATGAGTTTGACACCCCTGGTTTAGAACATTATGTTCGAAGTATATGATGTCTATCCTCATGCTCTATTATGTCTCATTTATTGTAGTTACAGCACTTTTTGGGTTGATACCATTTGTTGAAAAATAGTGTCACTACAATGAAATGGCTCCTATGGGGACTAACATCACCACACATGAATACAGGTGGACTCATTAGATCCACAAGAGTCTCAACTTTACAGTGATACCCAATTTCTGCAATTCAAGACTGTTTATGGACCCCAGTATGCAGAAATATTGAAATACACCATTTTTAAAATAGGCAAAAATAATAGTGCATTAAAAAAATGTAGATTTTTGCCCAAACTGCATGTGATTATCATAAAGTGGGCATGTATGTAAAGTGGAGACTCTGGGTACCCATACAACCCATTTTCATTCACATATCTGGAGGTCAGAGGTCAAGCGACCCCTTTGGAAATGTTTTTCCAAAGGGTTTTTCCTCGCTAAAACTTAGCCCAACTTTGGAGCGTTGTTGAACCTCCTTCCCATCACGCTAGCATGACACGGGACAGAATACAGTACAATTTCTGCCACTCATATAGGACAGAATGCAGACGAGACAATAGGAGAAGACACACACATCTCAAGGCAGAACCAAATAACAGAATAGCACAACACTACAATAAATGAATAAACATTAACATCAGTGCAGCTGGTCACGCTGGCCGCTTTGTTGCTTTTGTCACTCGTAGTGTGCCAGGCTGGTCTCCTACACTGTTCAATGCTAAACCTACAAAAAGTACTGCCCTGTGATTTGTATATATGTTGTCAGTCTCTATGTGCCCTGCGATGGACTGGCGACCTGTCCAGGGTGAACCCCGCCTTCGCCAAATGCCAGCTGGGATCGGCTCCAGCCCCCCGCGGTTGACGATGGATGGATGGATGGAAATATAAAGAGCGTCGAAGGAGGAGGTCAAAAACACTGGAGTCTGGCCCAGGAGACCAGCGTTCATGTCCCACGTCAAACCAGAAGTCAGTGTTGATTTATTTGTCACATAACGTACTTAAGTCATGCAACTTCTGGGTTATTTCAAGCCAAATCCCGATCTTTTCCTAAAAGTGCTATATGGGTTAAGTTTGACTTGACTAACGATTGTTTCCTGTGAGACAGACGTTTATTTACCATGTAACACAGAAATTGACATGTTGCTGGACATTCGTAGTAATAATTCATTGTAATACGTAGAGTGTGAACTTGATGCAGCAGATCTGCACGTCATGCAAAAGTTTCTTGTATACAGTTATGAACTGTTCAGAAAAACACTTCAATAAATTACATGGTCATGAATTTCAATTAATCCCCATGGAAACACTGTAGGACTCGACATGAAGCGTGTGAAGGCTCAGTCTCCAGGAGGCGCATCTTTGGATTCAGCTCTTCTCTCTATGTGGGGCATCGGCAGAGTGCTGTGGGCATCAAATGATGCGTATGAAATGAAATGCTCTGTGTGTGTTGCACTTAATAACCGAATTGTCTGCAGTGTGGAGAAAATACTCTTAAAATATAGACCACAAGGAGAAGTGTATCTTTTAAGTTTAGTGGAAAAGGAAAGAACAGTGGAGTCAGCATTTAATTGAGGCCGAGACGAGTCTGAACCCAAGTTCTGAGACACCAGAAAAGTTGCATCCAAGACCAGAATCCAGCTCTGATTCAAACTCCAGAGAGAAACTAAAAGTAAAAGTATTTCTCGCGCTTGCCTAGGTGTCTTGTGTATGCATCACAGAGGTTATTAGCCCGCAGTCTGGGGTTGTTGCCTTTGAATCATTAAGTAAAGGGTGAGTGTTTGAAGCGCCTTGATATAATGATCCTTGGCAACTCTGAGAGTTCAAAGTAAATTGGCAAGGGTAAAAAAGGCTTTTCTGCCACTGAACAAAATAGAGAAATCAGCCAGCTATGTTTAATAGAATTTTCCATCAGTGCTCAACCAGTCTCTCAAATGGGTTATCTAAGATAATGGCTGCATGGGTTCATTACCTCCTTGTCAAATTAAATTTCTTTTTCTCCTCAAGGGGGATTGGATAGTGATTACAGATCTAACCAAGAGAAGGCTCTAACTTTCGTTCTGTAAAACTGGGGAAAGGCCACAATGACAGAAAAATTAGTCTTATTCATCTGAAGACCTTTGTTGTACGCTGACCCGCTCACGTCAGAGCGAGTAGGTGTTTCATGTGGTAGCACTGAGGATCGTCTGGGATTCGTTCTTTCTTTGAGTCTTGTTCCTCTGAATTGAAGGGTTTTGTGAAAATGGGGTGATGTATAAAGTAGATATTTACTTTGATAAAACAAAATCAGCAGATGAAAGATTGTTGTATAGGGATTAATGGATTCTTATAATTAATAGTACTTATTCTTGTAATTAATAGTACTTATGTTGTATTGTTTACGTACATATTTTACTTTTACTTAGTTTATGTCACTGGCATAGCCACGGATGTGCATGTGCCACGCAAATGTGCCACTGGCACACCCAAAAATTAGATGCATGAATTTTTAGTTATAGCCTAACTGCAACAAATTACCAAACTAAACAACCATCTGCAGCCGTTGCAGCTCTATTTCTACCACTAGAAATTGGCAACCCTACACACACATTTAGCGGGGAAGAGAAGAAAGTTATGAGAAGCCATGTCATTGCTGAAAAGTATCTGGCAAAAGTCCCAAAAATGTCCCCAAGTAATGTCAGAAAATAGTCCGAAACATGTACAGAACGAGAACAGCAGTCTCCTGGATGAAAACGTTGTTTGTTGGACCCATCCTCCTCCCCTTCTGTGTCTTTTCGCTCTTTAAACTACGTCTCCAGACTACCAGCACACTTTATCGGAACCAATCAATCAATCAATCAATCAATCTGATGTCTGGGTTGGGTTTACATTACAGTTAATGGAAAGTCCGGTGCGTTTATACCGGCACTAAAAGGTGCCTCATGTGGCGGTATTGACGGCCCTTTCAAAGTCTCTGTATTTGACACCCTGGGAGTGACAATAGGCTGATAAATAACTATTAACTAGCTGTATTATTGTTAAAAATAAATAAATAAAAACTAAATAAAAATATTCCCATGCCTCAGTTCTCATTTCAGTCCCAGTCCACCCCTGGATCATGTGGCATGTCTCAGTTTTTCTAATGCACACCCACAGTTTTCTTTCTGGCTACGCTAGTGGTTTACTTACTTAATGTAAGCCCAATTATCATGTTTTTCCCACAGGCGCAGCTTGAACTTTAATGTTGGGGGTGAAAATCTAGAGGGGAATGTAACGTGTACAACGCAGAGAGGTCTATTATACCGGGATATGTGCAGCTTACAAATTACACCCTTTTTATTGGTGCACCCGCCTCAGTGATGAAATCAGTTTGATCACATTGTTTTCTGTTTAAATGAACTAACTCGCCTCGAGCTGAGCTGAACTTTTGTCAGATACGATACCTCCGCATTTCACGAAAAAACACCTAAATAAGGAGGCAGCTGGCTGGAGAGGTAGCTGTATTGTATATTGTATACTGTATTGTGTCATTTTCAGAAAATATGGCAGTATAAAACCTGTGTTTTCTGTTTAAAAAAATATAACTCACCCATCTTACATCATAAGTCCGATCTGGAGCGCACATCTGGTGGTAAGTGGTTTGTTTATGGCGTAACAGATGACCTTAAAGTCTAAAATGTGTTATAAGCCGTCCTTAAAACGTCATGCTTTTTAAACGCCTCATGATCAGGTTCAGGATGTGAAAACATTACCAGCCTCTCTGGTAAAAAGGACCTTGATCTTTTATACTATGCTGAGGTTGTATCAGCTACCAACATAGAGGTTTTCATTTTGCAAGCAGTTTGTACACCACTGTATGGTAACATTGTTCTCTCAGGAACTTTTAATTTTAGTTGGTATTTTGTTGGCATCACATTTAAAAAGCAATTTAAAAAAAAAAAACTGCAGTCCAAGGCACCTTTCCTGACAAAAGGAAACGTTTCTTATCACCTCGCTCATTCAAATCAAGAGTGAAAATAAAAACCATCATGTTTTGGCCTCAGACAGGCCTTCCACATCAAGGAAGCACAAAGCAGAGAGAACGAAACAGCTAAGAAGCACCTCCAAAAAAGCATTTTCTTTTACCCTCTTTGAGGAAGAATTACATCAGACTGTTCCTCTCAGGATGTGCAGGATCTCCAAATAGACGGCTTCAAAGAGACGGAGGTGCCACCTGTGTGATGGGTGAACTTTAATCATCAGAGCGGGATGGGTGGAGCATGTTGTGTCCAGAAGGCAATTTGCATTTTAATATGTTTTAAGTTGTTTGATTCAACAGTGTGTGTGTGTGTGTGTGTGTGTGTGTGTGTGTGTGTGTGTGTGTGTGTGTGTGTGTGTGTGTGTGTGTGTGTGTGTGTGTGTGTGGGATATTTCTGAGGAGCCAAATCTCATCACTCTAAATACTGGCTCACTGAAGAGTTCACTAATAGTCTACAAAATATTCAAACACACTGATGAGGACTTCGGATGCCTTCAAGTGGGGTCGTGTTTAGTCCATTTCAGTGACCTGCTGATGTGGTGGTCATGTCATCATATATCAAAATATTCTGATCTGACAATTTTAATGTGCTTTTTAAACATTTTCTTAATTTTTACCGATTCGAGTGTTATCAGGGTATTAAATATGTGTTATAACTTCCTCAGGCTTAGGCAATAAAACTACAGCTTCTTTAGGTTTAGGCAATAAAACTACAACTTCTTAAGGCTTAGGCAATAAAAGTATAACTTAAGGTTTCGGCAACAAAACTACAACTTCTTTAGGTTTAGGCAATAAAACTACAACTTCTTAAAGCTTAGGCAATAAAATTACAATTTAAGGTTTATGCAATAAAACTACAGCTTCTTTAGGTTTAGGTAATAAAAGTATAACTTAAGGTTTAGGCAACAAAACTACAATTTCTTTAGGCTTAGTCAATAAAATTACAAATTAAGGTTTACGCAGTAAAACTACAACTTCTTAAGGCTTAGGCAATAAAAGTGCAACTTAAGGTTTACACAATAAAACTACAGCTTCTTTAGGTTTAGGCCACAAAACTACAACTTCTTAAGGTTCAGGCAAAAAACAAACAGTTAGGTTTAGGTAAAAACATAATGTTTAGGGTTAAAATAACTATGCACATAATGACAACTACACATTGTTGGTTTCACATGGGTTGTAAACTCTGGTCTCCTGGGTGGAAACCCTGTGTTTTGAGTCCAATCCTCAAACCCGTGTCCCTTATGGAGTTTTACACCATCTGTACTACAGCGCCTGACTTTCACTTTTGATCCTGTCATAATTACTACAGTCGCTAGAGGTTGCTGTCATGTTCTATTATACTTTCTTTGTTTGATCTACCATGTGGATAGATGATAAAACCTACTAGTGGGTGTAGTAGGCTCCTATTGACCCACATCTATGACTGAGAATAACCTGACAACAGTCTAATCAGCTGACTTTGAGCAGCCAGATCTCATCTCTACAAATACTGGCTCACTTATTGAAATACTCTAATCTGACAATTTAATGTGGATTTTTTAAAACCCTTTCTTGAAAAGAAAAGTGACCAAGCAATCCATCTTGATCATCAGTCACCGAGCAACAGCGATCTGACAGTGTAAACCTCTCGACTTTTCTGGCAAACACTAAATCTCCTTAATATACTGATTTATTTGCTGTCTGTAGGAAAAGTCCCCTTCTTAAGTGACATTTTGAATTCCTGAAACTGAGGAACTGTCCTCTCTTCATCAAAACATAATAAACACATGTATCTCTGGATGAATACAGTATTTTTCACAAACCACTGCCTTCATTTTGCAACACTCAGGGTTAAATTTAGTCCTTTTTTTGTAGTGTACAAAAAGTCCTGAACAGTTTCTCTGTTGCCATTTTCTTTTCCAGCAGTTTCATCATTCATTCCATCATCTCTTTTCATCAGCAGGAGATTTGGATGTAAATCAAAGAGAGCAAGGTTGGACAGGAGGCAGGAAGAGTTTCATCTCTCCTCGTAGTTCAGAGCAGAAGTGGGAAAAAATATTCTTTACAAAGTCTCACTGCTGCACAGTCGTGCCATGGTTAGCACTCACAGCAAGAGGGTCGCAGGTTCAAATCCGCCTTGTGGACCTTCTGTGTGGAGTTTGCATGTTGTCCCTGTGTTAACGTGGATTTCCTCCGGTTTCCTCTCAAAAACATGCAGGTAAATTGTTGACTCTAAATGTCCCGTCGGTGTGAATGTGAGCGTGAATGGCTGTCCGAGCTATGCGATGGACTGGCGACCTGTCCAGGGTGAACCCTGCCTTCACCCAGTGCCAGCTGGGATCGCCTTGATTTTTATTAGTACAAACAGTGAAATAGTAGAACAGCAAAGTCAAAATATGTATAGTTACTTTCAAATAACAAGTTCAAGTTGCAAGTCTTTTTTGGCTTTGTCTAAAGTTGGTAGATGTATGACTTGATTCCAACTGTCCAAGTCATGAGACTCAAGTTCACACACCTGGTTTACACCCACCTCCTGAGCAATGTGGTTTACAAAGTCTTGAGTCTAAAATTTTGCAGAATGACCACAAATATGCAAATATATGCAGAAATACAGAACATTAAGTGTGAAGGAAATATGTTTTCTGAGCAATCAAACACCCAAGCCAAAGGTGTGCTATATTACAGCCCTGATAAAATGCTTGCTCTGGGTCTCTTGGTTGTCTAGTTGTCAAAAATAGTTATTAATTCAGCTTTAAATCAAAGTTATAATATGTACTATTATAAACAGTTACCTGAATGTCTCATGTGACAACAAAAAATGGGCCTCCAATTTGAGCTTTCTGTCACATAAATCCTTTCACGGCAGAGGAACATTATGCTTGCAGTATTCATACAACATAATCTCATTTCAGAGTTAATTCTCATTCCATGAAATTTTATGAGACTGTGTTATTTATGAGCAGATGCAGCTCCTGCCCCAAACTGACTAAACAACAGCAGCTGTGGCCTGCATCATCCAAATCCAGAGAGGAGGTGAAGTGGTTCTCATGGCTGACTGGCTTTATCTGCAGGATGCTCTGATCCGACCCATCTTTGACCAGGATGACCAAGAATCTGGCCCAATTCTGTCAATTAACACAGGATTATGTTGTTTATAAGTCTTCGGTGGCAGGCATGGGCGGATTATGAGGCAGTGGGCTCTTGAACACAGACATGCAAAAGGCCTCCCCACCTCTCCTGCATAGCAGCAAGACACACAGACTTCACAGTGTAGTAATTAGCTTCTTTGTGTAGTTGTTCTGTGTCTCTTCGTGGTCATTATGCACCTTTTGTAGTTGTTTTGCCCCTTTTTGTAGTCATTTTGCATCTCTTTGTGGTTGATTTTTGTCTCTTTTTGGTTGTGTTGCATCTCTTTGTGGTTGATTTTTGTCTCTTTTTGGTTGTTTTGCATCTCTTTGTGGTTGGATTGCATCTTAGTGGTCATTTGCGTTTGTGATCATTTTACAGCTTGTTGTGGTCATTTTGTGTCTCTGTGGTAATTGTAATTGTTTTTCCCCTTTTTGTACAAATTTTGCATCTCTTTGTGCATATTTTGTGTCTTTTTGTAGTTGTTTTGTCCCTTTGTAGTTATTTTTTGTCTGTAGGCCTAGTTGTTTTACCCCTCTCTGTATGGTTGGGTAAGTGTCTCTTTGAGTGATTGATTGATTTGATTTAAGTGTTTATTTTGAATTTGAAAACCAAAACAATGGAAAAACAAAACAACAGTTAAACATAAGACATAAAATACATATTCAAGTGACATGTTGTAGGTGAAGGCCAGAGGGCCCCCTGACACTTTGGGCCCCTGGGCCTGTGCCTGGGAGGCCTGTTCAGTAATCCATCCATGGTGGCAGGTCTGAACTGTGAACAGTGTGGCGTGTGCTGAGAAAGCACTCTAATGTGTCGATAAGTAATATGTAATATATCAATGTGCACATCGCACACGATCTATGCTGCTGGGAGCTGCTGAAAAAGTGTGCATGATTCATCTTTTTGGGTAAAATTAAATTTATTAGATCTTATATTGGTCTTATTTTTTATTAATTGTCTGTTTTTTACACTATAATATAATTGCAAAGATCTGGTAAACAAGGTGACATCGCTTCAACAAAGTCCATGGGACGAGATGAGCAATAAGACGATCAGAGAGGTTATAAACAAACCAGCAGTTTAGCCAAATTTAAAACACATTATTTGGAGGTAAATCCGCAAGTGGCTAATGTTTGGACTATTATTAAAATTGTCGGAAAGAAAGGTCATATTCATCTTA
The DNA here is from genome assembly GCA_947000775.1 of Pterois miles. Lineage (NCBI taxonomy): Eukaryota > Metazoa > Chordata > Actinopteri > Perciformes > Scorpaenidae > Pterois > Pterois miles. The sequence goes on along the minus strand of CAMQGK010000052.1, from coordinate 32,058,607 downwards.
GTCCCATCAACACAGTGACAACATAATCAAATATAGCTTATGATGGTGTCAAAAGTTGAGCAGTCACTGTCTCCAGTTGTGACAAGTTCCTCCAGTTTTTGATTACATTTCCCAAAGTGACACATCCAATGTTGTTGCCTACTGAGGAGATGATGAGCAGCAGGTTATCTGTGGCTCAGCATGAGGGTTGCCTCTCTGCACATATCCTGATTGGTTGATGTGTGTCTGCACACACAGAGAGGAAGGTGAATTCACAGCCTGTTAGACATCTCCGGCTCTACTCAGAACGCCAACTTTCTCCTAAAGTCTAGCTTTTATGAACAACCAGTTTCTTTACATACAGGATGTTTAACAGTGGTTGCATTCAGTGTGTGATTAAAATGTTGATATACAGTAATCAGCCAAAGCAGATGCCATCTACTGTAAAATGAATGAATCATAGTGCGTTTAAAATACTGACTATTTTGCTTTATATGTTTCCTTTACATTAGATTGCTATATTCATTAAAGGGCAGATCTATTATTTTGGGCTTTTTGAGGTTTTTATATCCTTTTCTTGCTTTGGTTAAAGTGCACATGTTTTGTGTCAAAATGTTTTTTCCCAAGCCTTTCTAAAAACGTTTCCCCACCTACCTGACATAGGTTTATATATCCTTATAGTCCAGCCAATTAGACTGTTGTCTGGCTATTAAATAGTCACTATAAGCCCCATAGATGTGGGTCAATAGGGGCCTTCTACACCCACCAGTAGGTATTATCAGCTATTCACAGCGTGTAGTATCAAGAGTGAGAAAGTCCACTGAGGGAAGGCTGGTGGATGGGTCAAACAAACACAGGACTTCTCGAGGCCACAGTTCATATCCCGTGTAAAACTAATGTGTTTATGTCTTTGTGTTTGTGTTTATTTTAACCCCAAAAAATGTTTTTCCCTAAACCTAAAGAAGCTGTAGTTTTGTTGCCTAAACCTAAGGAAGTTATGGTTTCGTTGCTTAAACCTAAATAAGCTGTAGTTTTGTTGCCTTAACCTAAGGAAGTTATGGTTTTGTTGCCTAAACCTAAAGAAGCTGTAGTTTTATTGCCAAAATCTAAAGTTATAGTTTTTTTTGCTTATATCTAATGAAGTTGTAGTTTTTTTTACCTGAACTAAAGAATTTAAGCAGTTACAGTGTATCACACTCTTCAAAGCCACAAGACTACATTGACAAAAACACAAGCTAGCTAGCGTTTACATTATTCATAACCTTATTGATTAGCTTACTTTGGTATCCTACGTCACTGCTTCTTGCTAACAAATTAGTGGGTGTTTCCATTTGGAAAAAAAAAAACAGATGGACCCACCCTTTAAACTGGATTGCATTTGTTCTGGAGGAGCAACTGAACAGTTGCTTTTTACACTTAAGGTTATACTTTTCTAGTTTCATCATTTTATTTGCAGAGGAGAAATTTCCTAGTACAGAGCGGCTGTGGCTCAGGAGATAGAGGGGTCGGCAGTTTGATCCCCAGCTCCTCCTGCCCAACGTTAAAGTGGCCTTGGGCAAGACATTAAACTTCAAATTGCTCCGAATGGTCAGGCCAGCAACGTACATGGTAGCTTGCTGCCGTTGGTGTGTGTGAAAAGGTTAACGAGAAGCATATTGTGAAGCACTTTGGATAAAAGCACAGTATAAACGCAGCCATTTGATCTTTATATGCATGAGCGGAGGAAGTCATATTTATGATACGAGACAGCCTACGGCTTTGTATCGATAAATACAAAGTGTGGCCATCTGCTGTTCTTACATCACCACAAGTGGGGCGGTGGAGAGGAGCTTGATGCTTAAAGGGCAGCAGCCGTGCTGAATGTGATGCTAATGGAGGGTAATCACTGCCAGTCATAATATAATTTGTCTCAAAATATGTGTAACAATCACTCACTTTGACTATGTTTTGAGCACAAAGCTATATTAAAAACATTAATTTAGTACAGCAGTTCCATTATAGGGCTGCAGGGTGGTGTAGTGGTTAGCGCTGTCGCCTCACAGCAAGAGGGTCGCAGGTTCGATTCCGGCTTGGGACTCTGTGTGGAGTTTGCATGTTCGATTCCGGCTTGGGACTCTGTGTGGAGTTTGCATGTTCTCCCCGTGTAAGCGTGGGTTTTCTCCGGGTACTCCGGCTTCCTCCCACAGTCCAAAAACATGCAATTTAGGTTAATTGATGACTCTAAATTGCCCCTAGGTGTGGATGTGAGTGTGAATGGTTGTCTGTCTCTATGTTGTCTGTCTCTATGTGTCCTGCGATGGACTGGCGACCTGTCCAGGGTGAACCCCGCCTTCGCCCAATGCCAGCTGGGATCGGCTCCAGCCCCCCGCGACCCCTAACGGGATAAGCGGTTGACGATGAATGAATGAATGAAAAGTTCCATTGTAAATGGCCCGTATTGTTGATGCGTGTTCTGCGAGTTACTTCAGTGCTTTTGGTGACCGCAGTCTTATTGAATGTTGTGTTTTCAGCTGAGTAAAGTAACAATCCATGGAGAAACTTTGGAGACCGAAAATATGAATCTGTAAAAACAGCAGACACTCTGAGACAAGTGTTAGCAAATAGGGATGTTAATAATTAACCAGTTAATGATAACTGACATTAAGTATTTTAACCAATTAATGCTATCAGTTAAAAGAGTTAAAAGAAATATTAATGATTAATTAAAAAGCTGAGAAAAACTCAGAGGAGCAACTCGTCACTTTAAGGAGAAAAGCTGGTCCACCTTAAGAGAGAGCCGGCACAGATACAGGAAGTTGGCTCTGGACTTCCAGCTGAGGAGCTGTAGCTTGTAGTCTCGTAGCATTTATTCCCCAACAAATAAACCGTATTTTATTTATATGACTTTATTGTTATTATTATTATTATTAGTAGTAGTAGTAGTAGTAGTAGTAGTAGTAGTAGTAGTAGTAGGGGTGCTGTTTAGCTCAGTCAGTAGAGCAGGGGCCCAATATGCCAAAGCAGCCTTGCTGCAGCAGCCCTGGGTTTGAATTGTGACCGAAGCCCTTTGCTGAGTGTCATCCCTTCTGTCTCCCCGTTTCACCACTGCCCTATCAATTAAAGTTGAAAAAAAATAAAATAAATAATCTTTAAAAAATTTTTAAAAAGTAGTATTTGTAGTAGTAGTATCATTGTTATTGCAAATATTACTAATTTTATTTAATTGAATATATTATAATATATGTATCATTTTAATTATCTGTATTACTTTTTATTACTTTTTATATTTTTTCATTTTAAAATCATAATTTTAAATTTATTTTATTTCATTTTTTCTAACATTCCCCCCCCCCCCCCCCTTTTTTCATTACTTTAGGTTGTTGTAGTCATTTTTCTTTAGGAAACAATAAAAAGCATGATTTTAAAAATGAGAGGTAAAATATTTTTCCTCGCCTTTACTATAGATGATAATATACTGTATATTTTTTTAATTACAGAGGTACAGTATGAATTACTGTGTAAGTAAATCTGTTGTCTGCAATTACAAAAACAGTTGATAGAATAAGTGAAAAACACTATTAAGTGAGGTTCAGAGCTACTGCATGAAGAATGGACTTTGTGATAACAATTACAGTCCATGACTTGCAGTATTAGTTTTATTAAATTACATGAAGGTCTCTCCATCCAGTACAAATATACATACAGTAAATATATCCCAATTTGCTTCTTGAAAAAATGGGAATAAATTCTAATATCAACAAGTTCTTAAAAATAAAATTGTCCATGGTTTCTAATAACAATAAAGACTGGAAAGAGAGGAGGAGAAACGACTGGATAAATTTTAAAAAGTCACTCTTTAAATAATATCAAAAATTGCATCCTAATAATTTATGTAAATAATGTAAAAGATTTTGACGGGGGCTTATCATCATAAAATGGACAGTGACCTACAGGACAAAGCAGAGAGTAGGCCTAAATGTTGGCTTTAAACAAATTACTCTGGAATTTAGCTGATGTATCATCATCAAATCGATCATATAAACCTTATAGAAATAAAAGACATAAAATTGTGGGGTGTCTGGAGGGCTATAACCTTTCCTCTGCTGTAATATTACTGCCTAATATAGGAAATTATAGTGTACCTAATATATAATTTATTAAAGTTTTTAATTAGCTAATCCCCAGTGATCTCACTATAATATTCATGTATTGCACACTGTCAGCTATAATGCAGTACAGTACTGTCGCCTACCTCAGAGCACTGGCGACACCTTGTGTCAGGATGGGTGTCACTTTCACAGTAGAGAGGAAGTAATTTGTTATATCTGCCGTTAAAACCAAACCGTTTGATTTTTTTTTTTTTTTATTGCAAATGACGGTACTTATAGTAATATAGATCTGTCCGTGCTGTGTCTAGTGGTGTGCCTGTACGCCAAACTTCATTCAGAAATCTTGCAAAACTAGTTTTGCCTTGCTGATTTGTTAAAGTGCACTACTCACGTGACTTAATATAACACATTTTCTGTTAAGAAGCTTTTTCTGGAAAAGTCGGCATTGAATTGAAATTACATCGCCCTGTTTACAGGCATGCAAGTTATATAAAGCAAAATTGAGAGATGAAATACTACCAGAACCATTATTGAAGGTAAAAACAGCAAAACAGTTGGGTGTTTTGGAATATGCCGAACTGGAAAGTGAATCCCAAAGCTTAGTGTAACCTACTGAGTTTTTTCCTAGTAGTTGTATACGTTTGGGTAAAAATGAGACAATTTTAAATTCGTACTTTTTTAAAGGAGGTTTGATTACACGCGATAATAGTTTGCATTTGTGCCTGGCTCCATAATAGAATGAGCAGGTAAAAAGGATGTTATATTAATATAGGATATATAACTGCACGTATAAAAATATATAGGGCATCAACAGGCTTTGTGTAACATCTGGGGGCGTTTCTGCGCCTGCGCCAGCTGTGGCAGGACCTTTCAGCGCTGCTTCTGTAGCGCCGGTAGCACCATGAGCAGATCCTCCAACTGGCCAATCAGAAATCATAACAAGCCTGCCGTGATGAGAACCTACGCTCTCATTGGATGACCCTTGTATGACGTAGAAGGTAACTCAGTACTGATTGGTCGCTCGCTTACCTTTACTTTAGTACGCATCCCTGCTCTCTGTTGTGCCGGAATACGAGCAACCTACAAGGTACAGTACTATTTGTACTATTTAGTACTTTTAATAAACAACAGAACAGTACAGCTCACGTATTCACATTGCTAACATGTAATGCATCCTTTGTGGTTTGTTAATACATGTAGAAATAATATTTACCTTTTCGTGAAGTTGTCGCAGCTAACGGTCGGTCAGTAAGTTATATAAATGTGACACATTGATCACAGAGTTAGCGTAGCTACACATGCGGTTATTAAAACTAATAATAATATTATTATTAATGTGCATTTAAGTCACCGCATTACTGATTTAGCAAATTTCAGAAGTCCATTCACAGTCCATCAGCATGTTAACATAGAAAACAGGCGACACAAAACATGTAATATACATGCAGTCTGCTGCTGTAATGGCTTCTTGTGCACCTATGATTTGAATATACCTATTATTGAATTTAATAAGACATGTGGACCTGTTCTTTAACTTAAAAATAAAACTTAAAAAGTATGTAAACATATAAACAAAGTATATAAACAAACTGCCAGAAAAAATCCTTAAAAGGCCCGTTTGACACTATCATTGTCTTCAAATAGAATTTTAGTTTTATTTTTAAGTCTTAACTTAAGGTCCACTTATTAGATTTCCTCGAGAGCTAATGATAAAATAAGAAATAAATTGCCAGAAAAAAATCCTTAATAGGTGGGTTTGAAACTATGTATAAATGCATTAAAATCTAATGTTATTTTATTAGATTTCCTCTAGAGTTAATAAGAAAAAAATGCCAGAAAAATCTTTAACAGGCAGGTTTGAAACTGTTTATAAATGTATTCAAATATAATTTTATTTGTATTTTTAAGTCTTAAGGTCCACTTATTAGAGTTCCTCTTGAGCTAATGATAAAATAAGAAATAAATTGCCAGAAACATCCTGGCAGAGGCAGGTTTGAAACTATTTATAAATGTTATCAAATATAAATTTAATTTTAAGTCTTTATTATTACTTCCATCATCAGCAGATGGAGTTTGCAGTTGTAGACATATGAAGACATATTTTATAAAATGTTTTAACTGTTATTTTATACTGTCAAAAATAAAAACATGTTACCAGTTTCACACCTGTTAGTGAATACTTTACACTACTATACTTTACAAGTTGTTGTTGGCGCGTAACAATAATTAAAGGTACAATTGATAACATTCACCCATCAGATGTCACGTTCTCCCTCCCCCATGCCATTTCATTTATTTCACACCAATCGTTGCCGACACTAACCATAAATCACAGCCATTTATCCATTTTTTCCACATTAATCAACGATGCAGAGATACCACATGATACCAACGTTGTTATACTGCTGGCTCACAGTCCTTGTTAGAAGTGGGAACCAAACGTCAGCTATCTTCCACAAAGATAAAACATTCACTTTGGACCCGTTAATTCACAATCTTTTTTTTTTTTTTCAGGAAAAGCCATACTTTTATTTAGCACCTTTCTAAAGGCTCTGTGGATGTAGTATTTTTTATTTTTAATATTCATCTACATTAAAATATTAGCAATAATACCTTTAACGCTCATCAAACATAATATGCCTCTGTTTTAAACCATCTATTCATTGTTAATACAGCATATGAATGTATAAATAAACAGAGTGTTTTAAACAGCAGACAACAGGGCTTCTGGGAAATGCCATCCTTCTGGTTTGTGCCATCTTTTTCTTACGTGTGCTCTCTCCATACTTTACAGATTCGACTATGGATCTTGTGCTGAATGTTGCCGACTACTACGTCCTCACCCCGTATGTGTACCCTGCGGCGTGGGCCGAGGACGGGGCCCTGCGGCAGATCATCAGCCTCCTGGTGCTGACCAACCTGGGCGCTGCAGTCCTGTACCTGGGCCTGGGAGCCATCAGCTACTTCTTCATCTTCGACCACAATCTGATGAAACACCCGCACTTCCTAGAGGTATGAAGCCTGTCCCTCTTTCTGTGTGTGTTCACACAGCTGATCCCTGAGGAATTAACTGCATCTACAAGAGAGGTCAAATTTATGTGAGATGCTCAGTTCTGTTGAGACTGTCACAGAGGAGTCGACTTGACGTTATAGCATTTTATGTTTTTGGACTGCATTAGAGTGCACAAGTGAAGGAGTTCAGGTACCCATGCCACTTCTTCAAACATACCGTTTTTTTTTTTTAAATAGCCGGTGGCATGACCAAATACCTAGTAGTATTCACAGACCCCATGCTGTCAGTCCCAGTAGTCTAAAACTAGTTAACACTTCTTAATATTAACAGCCTCCTCTCCTACTGCAGAAGCTCTACAGATGAAACTGGCTCTTTCCAATGTCAGATCATTAACTAATAAATCCTTTTTGGTAAATGATCTGATAACTGAGAGGAATTTAAACTGCATATTTCTGGTTGACACCTGGCTTGGAAGTGCTACTAGCACAGCAGTACTACTAGAGGCCTGCCCTCCAAACTATCATTTCTATCAGACAGTCCAACAAAGAGGGTTGCAGCAAGTCTCTCCACACAGTTTATAAGTAATGACATTGACCTGGTTGACTTCACATTATTTGAATATCTTGCCCTGAAACTTAAGACAGAACAAATAACTGTGATTATGCTATATCGGCCACCAGGGTACGCGTCTGTTTTTCTGTCAGAATTTGTAGAGCTGGTATCTATTGCTATCACTAGATGTGATAAATTAATTATAACTGGAGACATGAACATTCATATTAATAATAAGAATAACACCAATGCCATGGAGCAACAGCTTTGGGCTCATCCAACACATGAAGCCAACCACCAGTTTGGTAACACCCTAGACTTGGTAATAACAACCGGGTTAAACATTGACAGTTTTTCAGTACATGAACTACCCATATCTGATCATCACTGTGTGTTCTTTAATACCACCTTAACCTCAGCAAAGGTTAAGAGGGAGTTCTTAACTCAATAAAGACATCTCGATGTTGAAGCTGAGGCCAACTTTGCTAATATCGAGATCATTTGAGCCACGCAGTGATGTCCTCACGCTAAATGACATGGTTGAACAATTCAGTAACACCCTGTCAACCGCCTTAAATACTGCTGCTCCACTGAAGGTAAAAAGGAGATTTAGAGAGAGAATCTCTCCATGGTTAAATAATGATAGTGTTAAACACAGCAAGAGAGCGTGTCGGAGTGGAGGAAGACTAGGCTCACAGTTCATTGCAATATATACAGAGAAGCCATGACAGCATATAACAAGGCAATACGTACGGCAAGAAATAATTATTTCTCCAAAATCACTGCAGAGACTTCGGGGATTACTAGAATACTGTTCTCCACTATCGATCAGCAGCTTAACACCGCCGCCACCCCTCCACCGTTCTCTGCATCTAAATGTGAAGAACTTGCCTTGTTCTTCAGTAACAAAATACCCTCAGCTAGAACCACTATTTCTACTGTTTCGAGTACTAATGTAAACACAGGTAACTCCAGCAAACCCTGTAAACATGATGCAACCATGGGGAAATAGACGGTCACTGAGTGTAACTCCTCTACCTCATGCACTGACCCTGTGCCCACAGCACTCTTTAAACGGGGGTTCGTCAGCGTATCAAATCATGTCCTAACAATTATCAACACATCACTCCAAACTGGTATCTTCCCAGACGCATATAAAACAGCGGTTTTAAACCTAGATAGTAATGCGCTAAGCAGCTACAGACCAATATCAAACCTCCCATTCATTAGTAAGGTACTTGAGAGAACAGTATCAGTCCAAATACGCCCTCCTTAGAGAAAATAATATCCTGGGAGAATTTCATTTGCACCTTGAGTTGCAATATTGAAGGAAAGGTGCTATACAAATAAAGTTTATTATTATTGTTCTTTTTGGGGTCGTATCCACGTGGTTAAAAGGTCTTCTTGTAAGTCGCTCTGGATAAAAGCATCAGCTAAATAAATGTAATGTAATGTGACAAGAAAAGTGACAAATAGTTGTGTGAAGAATGAAAATGGAAAGCTTGAGAAGGAAATTTAAACCCTGCCTGCCGGCACAACTGGCCACCCGGAGGCGCTCTTACACAATCTAATATGCACTTTGTTTGCAGCGAGTTAGGGCCTGATCAGTCATTGTGTTTTCTTTTTGTTATTGTTGATTAAATGAATGAAAACAACTTATCGTTCTAATTTGCCTCCTGCTGTTTTCTGTTCAGATCATGGTAACTACGGTTGGTAAAGGCCTATAGCTCCAGGTGTCCAGTAAAAATCACCACTGTGAGAAAAAAAGGCGACATTGGGCGCTTTTCCCCCCTGACATGATTTTTTTTTTCATCCCAGAGTGTTCTTGTGAAAACTCAAGGAACATCGAGCGGAAAAAACATGAGGCGCTCAGCAGTGCAAAATGCTTCAGTCTCTCTGAAAAACGCTTACAAAGAGCTGCCCAGGCTGCTAAAACCAGGGTTCCAGTGGGGTCCCTAACAGTCTAAAAAAGCCAATAACCTGAATTAAATGCTGAGTAAGGTCGCCGATTTTCGTCAAACTCGAGGTCAGAGTGCTGCTCATTTGAAGCCCGCTGCAGCCTCTGATAGAAAACTTTAAAACTCTGAACATTGGGCATCATGTCTTTGGACTCACATGCCAAGTCAGAAAAACATAAAGCTGGTTGTAAAAAAAACAGCAGTAAATGGCTGCAATCAGCCATTATTGTTCAACATCAGGATCTAGAGCATCAACTCCAGTCGACCTCCAGACAGCGTTTGGAGCTCCGCCTCCACTAAAAGCTGATCTGGACTTTACGCTCAGTAACGAAGCATCAGTCATATAGCAGCAATGACCATACTGATGTTCCAGCCTTCTTTCGTATCCTTAGTACTTAAACTGTATGGATGTAAAGTAGGTTATAACTTGCATCTATAATGCACAAAAAAAGTCTTAAAAAGTCTGAAATTTGACTGTCTTGACACGCTCTGTCTGAACAGGGCTCGAGTCCCTAAAGTTACAGCAAGGAATATGTAACTGGTTATGATTATTGGTATTGATGCCTTTACACGACCTACAAAAGTAAGCAAGACCATCAAAATCAACACAAAATGAAAGTTCCTTTGAATAACTTTAAGTCAAAAGGTTGAAGTGGTTTTATTGTTTAAAGGTGAGTGTTGCTGTGTCACACGAGAAGAGTCACCATAACGGATAAACTGGCACTATTCTGGATTTGAAGTCCACACCACCCTGGATCATCACTGGAAATCCCTCCTGTATAACCCCTGCCCCTGTTATTCTTTCATTTCTTATGTGTTTAATCAATAGTTTTGAAACCTTTCCCACTTAGAATCAGGTTCAGAGGGAGATCAAATATGCGATGACCTCTCTCCCCTGGATCAGCATCCCCACTGTGGCGTTGTTTTTCGCTGAAGTCAGAGGATACAGCAAACTGTACGACAACATCAACGAATCTCCGCTGGGTGAGTGGGAGCAGCTTTCACGTCTTCTTCTGTCTTGTTTCCGTGCATTTGAAACCCTGAACGCACCACGTTCTTAATGACATGATGGTGATATAAAGTCTGTGTGTTTCCAGGTTGGCCTGGGCTCTTCCTCAGTATGATCTCCTTCCTGCTGTTCACTGACATGTGTATCTACTGGATTCATCGCTTCCTGCATCATAAACTCATTTACAAGGTGAGTACAACTGTGTTTTCTTTGAACTTGTTAAATTCACCTTTCTGGCTGCTTAAAATGCTTTACAATGCATTTTTAACACTTCATTTTTCCACACTTTCCATTACGATACCACTGCGCTGATTTGATCATATCAATTAGAATTTATTCCCCTCTTTAATATCTTAATGTTAACAATAGGCATGTTTAAATGTCTGGTTCCCCACTGAAACGTATTAGCTGAGTGGTGTGTATTTACAAGAGGGATTCAAATCAAATCCTTCTCATTTAATTCAGAAGCTAAAAAGTGGACAGGCTTAGTATGTAGCACGATACAGCAGCTACGGAGCTACAGAGGACTTTTGCTAATTGAATAATCTTCATTTAGTCCATAATATTATGCCACAACAGAGAAGTAAAATCATCTTTACTGCTGCTACCAGCACCTGTTTACCCGCATTCACTGCATCTCTTCTTGTCCTCATCATTCATTCGGTCCTCTGCAGTGTCATGGGTCACTTATTTCACACATCTGTATAACAGAATAAATGGAAATTATACAAATGTGTCAGATTTTGATAGAAAGCAGTAACATTGCTCTCCTCTCCCCAACAGCTGTTTCATAAACCCCACCACTTGTGGAAGATCCCGTCTCCCTTCGCCAGCCACGCCTTCCACCCGGTCGACGGCTTCATGCAGGGACTCCCGTACCACATCTACCCCTTCCTCTTCCCCCTCCACAAGGTGCTCTACTTGGCCCTGTACATTTTCGTCAACATCTGGACCATCTCTATCCACGACGGCGACTACCGCGTCCCCGGCGCTCTGACCAGTGCCATCAACGGCTCGGCCCACCACACCGACCACCACCTCTTCTTCGACTACAACTATGGCCAGTACTTCACGCTGTGGGACCGCCTGGGAGGCTCCTACAGGCACCCATCGGCTCTGATGGGGAAGGGCCCCCATGATCTGATCAGGAAACTTGAAGCAGAGGGAAAGTTGGGAGTGAAGGCTAAAGGGCCAGTGAATGGACATGTCACAAGTAAGGAGGAGTAAGAGGAGGAGAGGTTACCATTAAATGTCATCACTATTTTTGTAAAGACAATGTGCTGCACCCAGCTGGGAAACATATCGGAGCCTAATTTGAGATCCTGCATTTGCCAAATAAGTTGTTGTGAGATTTTAAATACTAGTATAAGATGAATGTAAGATGGTTTCCCTTCAGGTCAAGCCAGTCGCCAGAATAAAATGTTGCCATAAGTTCCTGCAAAGCATGGATACGTTGAATCTCAACGTTTCTCAATCAAAATTCGTTTTCCAGACGTGTATATCACTGTTGAAGTGTTTTAACCACTCATGGCGCTTTTGGCGTTTCAAGACTGCGTTCTCAAGTTTAGGCAACAAAACTACTTGGTTAGGTTTTCGTAAAAAAATGAGTGTGTGTGTGTTAAAAATAAGTACGTTATTTTTGGTTTCACATGAGACACAAATGCCTGGATGAAAGTCTGATGTTGGACCAAACCACCCACCCTCCTCCCTTTGTGGACTTTGATTAAACATATTTATGATCTGTCAAACACAAACATAATCTGGTAGAAAATAAGTTCTTTGACATACCAATCGATAGACGAGGAGCAGATTGACGTCTGGAGTTGGCGTTATTGTCTTGCAGTGCTTGTAATTGAAACGGGGTGATAAAGCCACTCTGTGAGCACGCTGCTGAAGAGTTTGTGCTTTTTTTTTTTCAAGCCAAAAAACAACAGAGCCGAAAGACTTGAGGAGCGTCAAGAGACTGGAGCTACTGGAGCTGCTACACCATCAGTGGATGACACTGAATGGGAGTTTCACTTTATGACTGTGACCTGAGACTGTTCATCGCTGTGAGTTCAGACTGAATGACAACAACTGCTTCAACAGGAAAGACCCGTCATTTTTCAACAATTTTCAAACTTGCGGAGATTAAATTATTACACAGCTTGTGTCTTCTGTCTGTTGAGGCGATTGCATCATCACTGGTGTGAGAATAAAACACCTTTCCTCCTCATACTGTTGGTACAATCGAAGTAGAAATACTTCTTGGATATAAACAGTAAGTATAAACACAAAAATGCAGCTTACTCAAGTTTTTCTTTGAAATTTCTCTGATTTGGTTCTTTATTCATACAGTGAAAACTACATCGATGTATTTAGTGTGAAAGCTTGACAAAGTTTGACAAAACTTTCTGGACCTTTCAAGCCTCATTTTAGTCACAGATCAGTGGCTGGAAGAGGCTCGGAAGCATCCTGCAACTTGAAAACCATCAGTGTTCATTCTCGACCTTGACAAACGATCCCAACTCAAGGTCTAGTTATTCTTTTTTTCTAGAGCTCTCAACTTTATCACACAGCCTTCATCAGCCTTAACTTTTAAGCCAGCGCAGACAGGCAAGTCTTAAAGATGCTATGGATGAAATCGTGACAGTTACAGAGCTTGTGTGTCAACAGATTCATCTCCATGACAACTGAAGCTCCATCTGCTGATGAAGACCTTGTAACATGGTTGAAAGCTCTGGAAAAAACCCAGCTGGTCGACCGTGAGTTGGGATTGTTTTATCAAACTATAACAATATAGCTCAAAAATGTATATTTATGGTTTAGTAGTAGGGCTGACCCCTCTTAGTCGATTGGTCGACCAGTTGGTTGTTTTAGTCTTCGTCAGCTAAGATTTCTTTTGTCGATTAGTCATTTTTTTACGCTGTTTTCATGCTGAATGATGTCGAAGAATCGTATGAGCCCATCTCTGGTAAACACCACATTTAATGTGGAGCTTTTGTGTGATTCTTTGTGTTGAAACTCAGTATCACAGATCTGTCGATTTTAATCAATGAGTCGACAGAATCATTAGTGTTAGTCAACTGAGAATGTCTTCAGTCAAAGACAGCTTTAATTTGACTAAGCAAATCTTATCTCAAGGTCCTCTTACTCACTTTTTCCGAAGCTGGTCGACAGAGTTAGGATTATTTTATCAAACTACAACAATATAGTTCAAAAATTGATGAGTATGGTGGTATATATACCATCCAAATTTAATAGTGTACATCTATTCATTTCCTAGTACACACTACACATTTATCAAGCTTTTAAGTGTAAAATTCAGGCAGCAGATTAAAGAACATTCAGATACAAAATCGACTTCCTGGCGTTTACAAATGCTCACAGGTAGGTTCGGTGTGTTATACAAGCAGGAAGAACTTATAATTACATAGCATCCTTTTCAGCTTCTTAAAGGAGCAGTGTGTAGGATTTGTCGACATCTAGTGGTGTGGTTCTAGGATGCAACCAACTGAGTTCCCCTCCGCTCACTCCTCCCATTAAAGAGTGATAACTTCAGCCGGCAAGTACAAAACCGTGGTAATGCCGTTGGCCTCGCTCAGAGATCGTCCTTAGCATAATAACAGTGCTTTAGGAGCAACAGAAGTCAGACGGCAGCTGGCGGTACCACGTTTTCACACTCTGCAACTCGCATTACTGCACTCTCACAAGTATGTTTGAAAACTACGGTGACCTCTCTCTCTCTAGAGCCAGAGTCTGATTTGTCTGTTCGAGGCTATGGTAGAAACATGGCAGAGCAACATGGCGGACTCCGTGAAGAGGACCTGCTCCCTATGTAGATATAAACAGCTCATTCTAAGCCAACAAAAACACAACGATGCTCAGTTTCAGGTGATTATACACTAATGGAAACATGGCTGCACATTGAGATACAAAAGTGCACATAAGAAAAAAAAAAAACAGATCAACCAGAAAAGCAGCTTGTTACAGCAGACATGATTGGGGCCTTCTACACATGCTGATGCCAGGCTCCCAGGCTGTGTGCAGTGCTGTCATGTCAGTAATGGAGATGACCTTAGCAGAAAAAGACGGGTGTCCAGAGGAAGGATCTCATGGCCGTCCCGGCTGCCATGCCTGCCAGTAATCCCAGTGCCACGCTCTCCAACAAGCCATCAAACGGGTCCCTCTGAACAACCACCTGGTGGGTTCCTGAGAGTAGCAACAGAGGGGAGATGCATTTAATGTTCATGGTCGGATCAGAGTAAGGGAGGATCTTAAATCAAAAAACTGGTGATCTTATCATTAAAGAGCAGCCAGTATGTATCAACCCAACCCTATTTTTTCATGTTTTTGTGGGGATTCCTCACCATCACTAAAACTTCTTGTTTTCTCCACTGACAGATTCAGATTATTATAAGAGTGTGACAACATTATGGAAAGGGCACAACAGAGGAAGAAAACCTTTTTCTTCTCTTGATCCAGTCTGTTTGTTATTGTATTGTATTGTATAAGTTTCACTCAAGAAGAAATCTTGTGAAACCTTGCGAAAAATACACATTGTGGGCATCATCTAAATAATCAGTGTTATGTGCCGTAGTGTGTTGTGTGTTTTTCTTTTCCCTCTGCTGTGTCTCCTCAGGTGTCGCCCTCACCAGCCGTGCAGCTGCAGTGCATGTGGGCATGGTGCTGTGTCCAATCAGTGATCAGGGCGGGGCAGAAAAAACACCAGGAGAGAGGAGAAGATGGTGCCAGTGGGCCAAACGGTAGCATTGACACTGGGTGTGGTGGCTACACTGGTGGTTACGTTGGTGGTTGGTGTGTGTCGGAGTCGGCAGTATTTCCTTATAATGAATATAGTTCATTTTGTGTAGTTTTGAGCGGTAGGTTTAAGTTGCACTTTCTTTTGTAGAAAGTAGTTTTAAGTTGCATTTGTACATTTTCATTATTTGTTGATAAGTTATAGAGTTTTGTTTTCACACTTTTTGCCAGTTTCCTGTGCGGTGTGCACTGATCCTTAAAGGTAGCAGCAAAGTGGAAGGAACCAAAGGGTTCTGCTCCACGACTCCTAGAGGAGTTATGTCCTGCATCACCATGGCAACATACCTGGTCCTGCTCCAGGTGTGATGTAGACAGTGTGGTGGCCGTTGATGGGCACAGCCTGGTAGGAGTCATCATATGGGTCGTATGTGAACACCTACAGAAATATAACGTTAAGCAAACACCACTGAGAGAGGGCAGATCATGCCTCAGCTCTTACAGAGATCAGTGGACCACTCACCGGGTTTCTCCTGGTGTCCAGCAGAGTCAGCTTCCACGCTCTGAAAAAGACAAGAACAGGAATGAAGCACTGACGGAGGGGCGTAGAGGGACAGGACAGGAGTACAGAGAGTACGTACATGGATTCATCCTCGCTGTTGGCACACAGGTTGACTGTCGAGCCGCTAGTGAGCTGAAGTGAAATGAGATTCTCCCTGGGATTAGTCTCTGGTGGGGTCACACCTAGACCACAGCACCAAACACAAGTTAAAAAAGTAATTCACCCACAAATGAGCATATTGTCCTCAGTAAATCAAAGCCTCAAAGAAACAAGGAAGATCATAGATGAAGGGATAGTTTGGGTGTTTTGAAGTGGGGTTGTATGAGGTACTTAAAAAACTGAATTTAATGTGACTGTTCGTCCCGTCTTAAAAATTACACGCTATATTTTCCCTTGTATTAACTAGGTGCTGCCTAGTCATAACGTTGCTACTGGTAAAACGAGTGTGGCATGTTGAGTTTGGAGGTTAAGGAACTGTGTTTGCACAGTAGGGGGATCTGGTCCTGTAAAATGGTCTCATACTCCTTGGCTGCTGAATGCTGCAGAGAAATCAGCAAACTAAAGCAGTGTCCCAGTTCCATACTAAATATTGCATAGTATATATGACATACTAATCTTTATTTCATGCAGTTGGCGTGCAAGAAATGAACATACTTAAAGAGCCAGCGTGTGGCATTTTGAGTGATCTATTGGTATCATCACCTGAAACTCAGAATCATGTTTTTGTGAGCTTAGAATGAGCCCTTCACATAGGGAGCGGGTCCTCTTCACAGAGTCCGCCATGTTTCTACACCGGCTCAGAACAGACAAACCAAATACTGGAGAAACTTTCACTCTAAAATAAGTCAATAAATAAATAAGTTTGCTTGTTCTCCCCGTGTTAGCGTGGGTTTTCTCCGGTTGCTCCAGTTTCCTCCTCCTGATGATAAATTGCTTGTAGGTGTGAATGTGAGTGTGAATGGCTGTCTGTCTCTATGTGCCCTGCGATGGACTGGCGACCTGTCCAGGGTGAACCCCACCTTCGCCAGCTGGGACCCGCCGTGACCCCTAACGGGATAAGCGGTTGAAGATGGATGGATGGATAAATGATGGACCCGCTGAAAATGTTACACGGCGGCGTGCTTTACCTCCACATTCCAGGCCAGATCTCACATCTACACATGTTGTCTTGAGGCTGACGCGGTGCTCCAGCTCTCGCCTGCTGTCAGTCTTGTAGAAGCAAAGACTCCCATCGATCCAAAGGTCACACCAGTTTAACTTCCAGCGCTTTAGGACAGAAGCTAGACAAGAGACACGTCACAGTGAGTGTACTATTAATATTCGTCCTGGATGGGGTCAACGTAGTCAAATTCACCGATGTAAAGTAATTATTGAGTCAATACTATGATCAATAGTATGAATAGGTATGTACGCAACTTTACACTCTACTTCCTCCTTTTGATTTGAACTATGAGGAAAGGGAATAAGGTAAGTTACATTGCTCAAGGAGTGTTCATTGGTTAAACACCCTCTTAATCTAAGCTTTGTATTTTCAGTCTCAAACTCTGTGTTTGTTTTGTTGCTGTGTTTCCCAGCAGATGCTGCACAGCCCCACTGACTGTCCTGGGTAAGCCACTTAAGAACACGGCCAGGGACAATTAATGGGATTAGAAGTTACAAAAGTCGGAGTTTCAAAACAGGTAAAGTTTTTACTTTCTAGAAAATACTCAGTAAACCCAGTAAGAAACTTCCAGCTCTGAAAAGTGAAGCCAGTGCTGAAGTGTCTGAAACCTGCATTCTTTATAATATCCAGCAGGGGGCGTGTTTACCGTGTTTACAAGATGGGAAGTCGTATTCACGATATGCGTGCAGCTCAAGTGGTTAAGTCGTGAAGAACAGCACTGCTAAGCAACGACAATATTAACGTTACTGTCTGAGTCTAGAAGCTGCAGTGGCTAACAATTTAAGTAAGCTAGTAGGTAACATAATGCAGGAAATGCAAAGACATAATGACGGAGGAAGATGAGGTCGTTGAGAATATCAACATATCAATAAAATTGCCAAGAAAAGCAATATATGTCTAAAATTACAACATACTGTACAATCTGAACAAAAAACAACTGAATGATGAACTTCAAGTGAGGATTTTGTTTTATAAAATGAGAGGTACAACTGGAAAAATCCTAAAACCAAACAAATAATAGCACATATTTGAGCGTGACAGATAAATCAACCAATAATATGTTATCACTGATTTATTTGTTTCCGTTTAGATGTCAAGAAGAAAGAACTTGCAGTACAGAAATGTGGCGCTACAGCAGTATTGATTACTGTAGTAATCAAGTATTCTACCATTTATTCCATCGATTAATCAATTAAGAAATACTTATTCAGGAGCAATGTTAAATATAGAGAAGTGAAAACAAGACAGGTCTCAAGAAAATCAACATTTTTATTGCTTAAATTGCATTCAATGATATCTGTCAAAACTAAGCCTATTTGGTGCATTTAAGTGCCATATTTCATTAAAAATAGTTTGAATAATCGTATGCACTGTGTGCCAGAGGACGTTAGCCTGTCATGTGCAATTATTACACGGCTTGGCTGAAATACTTGATTCTGATTGGTCAGTCACTGTGTTCAATGGCAGACCGTTGCCTGTGTCCAATTATTGATTTCTTCAGTAAGTAGCCAAGGAATTAGCAGGCTAATGTACAGCTAGCAGGTCATTGTGAAATTCTTGGAGTTTTGTCCATACTGTACTTTATTTTACATCTTAAATATCAAATTATTCTTCCTAATGGAAAAGTCTTAATGTGTTAAAGTCTTAATGGCCTTTGCTATATTTGGTAACCCTTCATTTTACAGGTCCATTAATTTCATAATAATTAGGTGATACAGTAATTAGCGAGTGACCAATTTGAAATTCTGCCAAATTACCCCCAAATTTACCTCAAAATTGATCAAAAATGACTTATCTATTAACACTATTTAATAATTGTATGCTAAACCAAAACTATTAGAAGACACTTCTGATGAGTAACAAATCTCATCATTGTGACTTATTGTCGACACAGATGTAACCTGGTAGCTGATGTCATGATCCAGGGATTTTTAAAAGAAATTTCAAAGAACTTATTTGCTAATTATCATCAATTTATCAGCAGACATGGAGATAAAAAAATCAGTTAACAGTTTGTATTATTTTCCTGGAATATTATATTGTTACAGTATTATATTGTTATATTGTTCATACTCCTGTATATTTGTTTATATTCCTCTATATTTGTCTATATTTTTTGTATATTTTATGTATACAAAAAAATGTGCTGCTGCAGCAACCAAATTTCCCCACTGTGGGATTAATAAAGGTCTATTCTATTATATTGAATAAATTACCAGCTACTGGGAAATAACATGTTTTTTTGATGAAATTGAGGTAAATATTGGGGTAATTTGACAATAATTCCAAAGAAATTTCAAATACTTGCTAATTACCATGAAATTTGCAGACCTGTAAAATGAAGTGTTACCAAAAAAAACTAATAATGACATAGAAAAACTGAAAATCCTCACAATTGAAAGATTTTAATTGTGCCCCTTATCATAACAGCCACTGATAGCTGTTACAGAAAACATAAAAACGTGAATAAACTCACTCTGTCTCCACAGCCAGCCCGACCTCAGCAGCGCCATGCGTCTCAGCTGTTGCTCCAGTTCTTGTGATGATAATAACGATAATTAATCAGGAGAAGCAAAAGGAGAAATTAAAGTTTTGGTGGTTACAAGACTAAAAGATCCAGAAGCTATGTGTCTGTATTCCCACCGTCCCAGAGACAGGTAGATTAATGTGGACTAAGGCTGACTCACTGGATCATTCTGGATTAGGAGAGTGTTGGGCCACTCCCTCTCATCCCGTCTCATCTTCCTTGCTCTTTCTGGACTGATTTGACTCTTACACCGTGTGCCATACCTTGTTTATACTGTTGAATATTATCTATGTTATATACTCATGAACTTAACTCGTGTGAGCCCTGTGCCATTCATGTTTTGTGCATACCTATATAGCGTGCTTTTACAAGATAATCCCTGCATTTAAATAACAACATGAGGATTAGCCTAATTGTCAGGCGGTCAGTTATGAGAGTCTTTCCAAGATGTCTGCAGGACGCCCTGTGACATACTGGTGCCATCATTTCCTTTTATAGCATAGAGGAAACACTGGTCTCCTCTGAATCAGCTGAGTTACCTGATTATGTATTTACAGTCATTTCTTAATGCAAAACTTGTGTTTTCTTATATTTATGGTCTTTATCTGCAGTGAAACAAATGTTCAGACTCGTTAAGGGGCCGTCCGATTATGCCAAAATGAGAAATGAATAAATAAATAAATATATAAATGACTTGATAGATAAATTAATGTCATTATATGTACCAAACATATATTTAAAATTAGTAAATAATGCAGAAATTAATACTTACATCAATACAAAAATATATATAATTAATTACATAAAATAAATGCAAAGAAAAATAAATAATTTAAAAGTTAATAAAAAAATATTAAATACATGAATTAATACATTAATAAATACATTAGAATTAGAGTAGATAAATGGTGGAATACAAAGATGAATGAATAAAGAAGCAAATTAAAACAAAAATATAAATTTGTCCCATTTGATTGATTAATTAATTAATTAATATACATTCAATTCTACATTTGTTTTAAATATTATTTTTGGAACATCTAATTGATGAGTCATTTGTTTATTTAATTATTTATTTTTGATTTTGGCAGTCCATGAAGCCAGTCACTTTGAATATTTGAAGTCTGACCAATATTGGTAAAAATGCACATGCTATACGCATATTGAACTATACAAGCTCTCTGCTCTGTTTTAACAGCATGCTGTCAAGTGTCGCTGATTTTTTTTTTTTTTTTTTTTTTTTTTTTGTCACCTGAGTTTTTAATGGTTTCAGAATTTGTTTTTTACAGGATGTTTTTTTGTACCAATAGATCATTTTTGGCAAAATTTTAAATGAGACTAAAATAAAGTGATTTTGATGAAATATCAATTTTTAGGTTAGATTTTGGGAGCTGTTGTAAATTAGAAAATCAGATGATAAGTTCTGTTTTTACGGTTTCTTGCTATGATAAATAGTTTAATTTTGGCTTTTTTATTCTTTTTTTTTTGGTAAAGGAAAACCTGCCTCTCAAGTATAGTAAGTTCAGCATAACGGAGTGCAGCCGCTCTGAGTGGACGGAGGGCTCACTGTGCTCAACCATTGTCTTGTTAGTCCATTGGCTGCATTATCAATTATTTGAGCCATGGGTGGCGCTGTGGACCTTGAACATCCACAACAACTCCTGACAATCTGGACAGAAAACGAGAGAACATAGTTTGAAGAGTTATTAACTGTAATCCATTAAATAGCCTGACTTTCTGAGGAAATTTGTGTCTGCACATAGACAATCCCTGGTGGTCTAGTGGTTAGGATTCGGCGCTCTCACCGCCGCGGCCCGGGTTCGATTCCCGGTCAGGGAACTATGTTTTGGGGGTGGCAGTAGCTCAGTCTGTAGGGAGTTGGCTTGGGAACCGGAGGGTCACCGGTTCAAGTCCAGACATGGACCAAAAACTGAGTGTGAACTGGTAGCTGGAGAGGTGCCAGTTTACCTCTTGGGCACTGCCGAGGTGCCCCTGAGCAAGGCACCAAACCCCCAACTGCTCGGGGCGCTTGTCAGGAGCTGCCCCCTCACTCTGACATCTCTCCATTAATGCATGTATGTGTGTTTCAGGTCTGCATGTACTATGTATGAGTTTAACAGAGTGTAAATTGAATTTCCCCATTGTGGGACTAATAAAGGTAGATCTTCTTCTTCTTCTTCTTCTTCTTCTTCTTCTTCTTAGACTTGGTTTGGAGTGCATGGTGGTATACATAATACAGTATCAGTATACAGTATAGTCCTCTTGTTGGGTATTTTCTCTAAAAACAAACTTTGGCGCTCCTCCCATGTCTATTAACTGCGTAAATGGACTACGACACCACTAACTATCCAGAAAAAGCACAGTTTCTTAAAACAGATGAAAATCTAATGGAGTCTGGTGGGGCATAAACCCTTCAGGACATCAAATAAACGCCACAGACACTCAGATGGTGTTTGTCCATCCAGCACCGCTCCCAGCTACCACACTGTAGTGGGCTGGGATTGGCAGATGGAGAAAATGTCAGAGACTGGACAGAACGATGGAGGAAGAGGAGGTAAAAAGTAAATTCGTGAAGCAGCAGAACTCAAACATCACACCCGAGAAGAGGCTTAATGGCCCTTCCTTGCGAAGCAGCCAGTCAGCTGCTGTTTTCGCTATGATGTATTTTTGTAGGTCAACCAGGAAGTTAGCATCGCGTTGGTCCCCTCATCAAAAAGCCAATGGCATTTTTCCATTGGATTTTGGATTATTTTAGAAAACAGCTCTGTGGCAAATAAATCATTTATGATACTTTTTGTATCATAAACTTTTTGTATACTTTTTTACTTTTATTTTAACTGTTGGGGAAATAATGTATTTTAATTCCACTACATTTATTTGACAGCTGTAATTTAAATTACAAACTTATGAAACAATTCTGCGTGGTTTCAACCTTTCTGCCCTGTGAAAACAAATATTTATGATCTGTTAGCATCTCCAACAGAAAGACATTTGTAACCTCCTCAGATGGTTTTGCTTTAAAAAATTGTTTAAGGTCCAAAGAGGTCAAAGTTTCCAATATTTCACAAAAGACAGCATAGTGCAATTGTGATATGATTTGTAATATTAGAGAGAATGATAATTTTTATCATAATTATTCTCATTTTCAAACGTATTAAAATTAATATGGTGTCTATAGAATATGATATGTAGGCCAGTACATCTCTGCAGCACCTCGATATTTGATGATGATTAAAATGGTATTTTGACACACATTTTGCCTTTAACAAATGGGATTGCCACCTGCGATTTGAAAATTGCAGTATGTCATATTGCAATTTCATTAAAAAAATTTTTGATTAATTGTGCAGTCATATTTTCTACCCCATTGATCATTATCACAAGCCCTCAAATTTATCTGGTGACCTTCTGGAGGTGCCCGACCCTAAAACTGTATATACCTAACTATATATAAAGTACTCAGGCAGCTACAGCAGTAAAATGGTATTTATGCACTAATATATCAGCATTAACAATCTAAATGTTAAAATATATTATAATATGTCAGTCAAAGGGCCAATTTTTTCTTTTATTTTTGATACTTGTACGTTTTTACTTTGGTAGAGCTTTAAATGCAGAACTTTTACTTGTAATCAAGTATTTAAAGTTTGTTGTATTGGACCTTTACTTAAGTAAATGATCTTCCAGCACTGCTTTGTGATGAAGGACTCTCCATGTACAGACTGTAGGCTCTTACTGTTGGAGTTAAATGAGGGGATAAAGTGAACCTTTTAACACAACACTGCAATCTGGTGGCAGCATGTGGTAGAACCACTCCAGTAAAGCTACAGCCAAATATTTCAGCAGTGAATCATCTTAAATTAATGGATGAATACAAATAAAAGTCAGACAGCAGATATCCGTTTGCATTTGGTGGAAGAATGAAAACATTTAAATAAATTGTTCATCCAGCTCTTTTCATGTCCGTTTATATGACTGTTAAAAACAATTTATTTATTTTCTCTTGCAAAAATTACATCAGTGCCAAATTTTATCATTTTGCTTTGCAGCTTATTAAAGTGTTTCCATTCAGAGGCATTTATAGTTCTACTGTACATACTGTACATTTTAGAGGTAAAACTTGACTTTTTATTTGTACTGCAGTTGCTTTTATTATTATTAGTAGTAGTAGTATTTATTTTGTATTTTATTTATTTATGTGGATATGTGATAAACATTAAGTTCATGACTTAAGTTCTAGTGTGGGTTTAATTCTGCTTAATCCTTTTTCAACATATTCATGTATTTAGTTAGTTTATTTACAATTTGATATATCTGTTTAGTGTTAATTTTATTAGGTATCATAGATTTATTTGAAAAAAAAAAATCCTAATATTATGACGTTCATGAGAAAAACGTAATATGAGAATAAAGTCATAGGTTTAAGAGAAAAAAAGTCATAATATTATGAAAATAAAATCAGAATATTCTAAAGTAATAATTTTACATGTTATTTTAGAGGGTAAATCGTCAAAATGAGGAACATGGAGCATGTTGTGAAGTTATACTTCAGTTTAAACTTCACAAATGACCAAATAGGTCATTTTTGGCGCATTATCAACAATATCAGGACCTTGAAAAGATTGAGCAACAAACCGGGTTGATTCTGAAGAAAGACCCACGCGGACCTGGAGGAAATTGACTCTTTTGTGGGAAGTAAATTACATTTCTTTTTAAAATAGGTTGACTTTATTCTCATTTCTGCCTCTTTTCTCGAATTAGTTTTTTTTCTCGTAATATTTTTTTTGCCTTGGTTCTCGAAATCTCCGTTTTTTTTCTCCTCAGTGTGGCCCAAACACTCGTCGTAAATTATATATGTGTATTTATTTACTTTAATCTCTACATTGTTCATGTGGCTCGTTAATAACTGAATTATTTTGTGCGTATAGTTTTTAAAAGAATAAAGTTCAGTAAGACGGAAAAACCCAGCAGTTTAAACTACCTCACTTCCGGGGAAGTGGGCGTGTCTTAAACTGTCAACCAACCGAAGAACAACAAAAACAAACACAACACCGAGGAGGTTCTGGAGACGGTGAGTGCTCTACTCTGGAAATACTCTCTCATTTTCAAAAATACTGTGTGAATATTGTCACCGCAGCTTGCGGTGTCACGATGATAACTCGATGCTAGCAGCAAATGAAATGTCAAAACCTTCCCCGATAAGGTGAAGGTAGCTGTCGCTGTGCTCCTCACTTTGAAGGTTGACGGTAACTTACTGTCGTAAACTTGGCTGTGAAATGAATACCTTTACCTTACGTTATTTTCAAAATGTCGACGTTCACGTGGTTATTTTGTCCAGTCGGGTTTTGTACGAGCAACATTGTGCAACAAGGCCTCGGTCGTAAACCAACCCCTCCTCCAAAAAAAACAAAACTTGTGCTTATCTTGCTTGAAGAATGTTTCGCCAAACTCCGTTGAAAAAACTACTAGTTCAACGTGGCATTGCTTGCTAGCGAGTGTATACAACAGGTATATGAATACTTTCGACATGTATTGAATCATTGTGGGTCGCCATTCAATTCGGCATCAATAAAAAGCCATTTGTTCTTGATGTAAAACTGAAACTCTTGAAATTGGTCCAGCGTCGTTGCGACTGAACTGCGCCGCGGACGTCAGGAGCGAGTGGTTTTAAAAGTCGTACTTTTAATTTGGGGGTTAACTTGCTGCTTGTCAGGTGTGCCGACTTCTGAAACAGCTGTTTTCTATGTAACGTACCCAGGCAGTGTAACATTATATAGACCGCTTCTGAATGAATGAGTTTCTTTATATAATGGAGAATATCAGCCTAGTCTGGCATATGTTCCTCAAACCTTTTTGGCTCTGCCAGGATCCCAGCTGTCACTCTACCTGTCTTTTGTTAGCATTATAATGCAAGTTTCACTCCTTTTTAACGTCTGTCCTCTTGTTTTGTTTTTCTTCCATTCATATACCATAAAGCTGTTTTATATTTGCATCAATGTAAATGAGTTTTCCCCTGTTTCCACCCCCTTTTTTATAGGTAATATTTTTTCTTGTTTCATCGAAGTTCTCATCACCGTTTTCTCTCGGCGGCAGAAGAGCTGTGATCTGAAGTGTAGTTGAAAACAGGCTTTCCTTTGGTCTCTGCTACATCAGAGGTATGAATCAGGGGCATCTGTGAAACCAGAAACTATCTATGACAGAAACATCAGACAGCGTCCGGACGCAACGCTCAGCCATTTTCTGCAAAAACGCACCTCCTCAGGTGGGGTTTTTAAGATGATCAGACCCCATTTGTCTGAAACTGATAGTGCTGATCGGGGTTGAGTCCAGGGCACCCGGGTGCTGGCAGAGTGGACACACAAGGTCGAG
The DNA here is from genome assembly GCA_947000775.1 of Pterois miles. Taxonomy (NCBI): domain Eukaryota; kingdom Metazoa; phylum Chordata; class Actinopteri; order Perciformes; family Scorpaenidae; genus Pterois; species Pterois miles. Next base: position 32,032,651 of record CAMQGK010000052.1, on the reverse strand, counting down.
GTTATTTGCTCTGTTATGAATGATGGCATCTAAAAAAACATCTTTGTGCTTAAACTGATTAATGCATCATGCATTAAATTAGGAAATACTGCTCCTACTACTTATTATTAGTAATCATACTGTTGCTGTTCCACTGCTACTGTCATTTCTACTGCTTTTTATGCTGTTTTTTATTCTGCTGTTCTACTACTTTATCTCTCCTACAGGACAGCAGTACGTTGTAGAAATAGTTGCCAGGTTGGCTACCAGCCATCAGCTGCTAGTTGATGCCAAAGTTGACAGGATGGTTTCTGTATCTTAATTATTCATAGTTGGAATAATAGTAGCCCTGAGTTTTCTTTATGCCCAAGCCCTTCTAAAACTGTAGGTTTCTGCATGATGTTTCTATGTATAGATCCTTATTATCCATAGTCAGGGTGTTAAATACAGTAACTTTGGCGTTCCAGCAGGAAGTTAAGCAAAGGACTGCTGTGGACTTTAGTTCAGTTCAGAAAGTCACACAATAACACAAACTAACCAACCGACTGATGCAGCGGTAGACCAGCATCTCCTGTGGCCTTTGAGGTAATTTATTGTTTTTGTGAATGGAGTCTGGTGGCTTTGAAGAGAGCAATTATAGCAGCTTCAGTTCCCTGTCAGAACGCGAGGTCTGACCATGAAGTAAAGCGGTAAAAATAGTTGAAATATAATGTACACTTAAACTGATGTTGAATTTTTATTTTAGGTGTCTTTTTCTGCTTCTTCCTCTAGGATAATCACAGCCTCGTGAAACTTTACAGCCACAAACTAGAGACCTAGAGCATTCAGAGGATGGATGGCTTTCCTAGATAGACTGATAATAAGGGGGTTTCTGAGCAGTTTACAAAATACAAGTGCTCAACGTCCAATAGCATAAAAAAGCAATTCTTGCAGAAATCTTCAAATGTCAAAAACTTTTTGATCCCAAATCACAGCATGACTTTTTCTATGGTGTTCCTCTAGGTCTTGGTGTTGTAATGTGGTATTTTTGCTCCCATTTTCTGCGAGGTAAAACAGTCATTTTACCTCGTAGAGCATGGGAGTACACACACAACTCCACTTCAATCTGAAATAATGGTGCTTTGAAATGGTCGTCGTGGTGATCGTGTTCACGAGACGAGTCTGCTTGAACGCCGCCCCTCTTGTGGTATTCACGAGGCAAGGGAAATTCATTTTTTGGTGCATAATAAGGTAATATATTGTAATTTCAGTTGTTTTTATTGGTAATGTTATAATATGTCTGAAGAAAATGTTGATATTTCCAACAACCTCATCTTTCTCCTCTGTCATTATGCTTTTGCATATCCTGCATCATGTTACCCACTTGCTACCTTGCTAAATTGTTAGCCTCTAGACACCAACAGTAATGTTAATAGTGCTGTTGCTTAGCAGCTCGAATGCCAAGCGTATGGTGTAAACAGAAGACCACGACTCTCATTTTAAGGCTGCATAACCCTTTCAGTTATTTCCAAACTTAGCACAGCTAACGTTGGAGCAGCTAGTGCTAGCATTCACATTATTCGTAGCCTTATTGATTAGCTTTAATTAGCTTCCTTTGCTAACCTACAGTACATCACTGCATTTTGCTAACGGCTGAGTGTGCGTTCCCTTTGGAAAAATCTGGAAAAGCCTGCAGATGGAGTCAGGAAGGCTTATAATCTGGTTTTCTGCAACTGTCTATTTGATATCATAAATCGATCAATAAATGTTATGATCAGTTGTTTAGTTTATGAATTGTCCAAAAAGTCAAAAAAATGACTGCTTTTATACTTAATCTTTTATTCAACTAACAGTACAAAACACAAACATTCATGCCACAATAGTAATTTTGGTTTAAAACATGATCAATCAGATTTCGATAATCAGATTATTGTTTCAGCACTACAGAAAATGACTGAGCAGTAACAGGTGCTTCAGAGTCGCTGGTGTTGGCTGTGCACCTGCTCTTGTCAGTGCTGCTCTGCCTCTCACGTTTCTGTGTCTTGTAGGTTATTCTGTGATGCTGCTGAGTTATTTTTAGAGCTTTTTATCCAACATGTACTTCACTCAGAGGAAGAACGTCTGCAAACATGAGCAATAAGACTGAGTGAAACTGTCTGAAGTGGTTAACCTGAAGAGACTCGCAGGACGGGGGCGATCCCAGCCGACTTTACTGTGTTAGAGAGGCTCTAGCAGGTTCAGTTTCAGGGCGAGAGTGAAGCTTACTGGGATCACATCAAACTAGAAAACTAAAGGAATCCATCGGTACCAACCATGTCATGTTACCATGTCGGCAAGGAGGTTAAATAATGCTCCGAAGTTGCGCTAAATTTTAGCGGGCAAAAACTGGCATGTCCCTTTTCAAAGGGGTCCCTTGACCTCTGACCTCCAGATATGTGAATGAAAATGGGCTCAGTGTTTGTCAGACAATCACTATCATCCGGGCAGACACACAGCTGACAACCTGCTAAACTAAATAAAATGTACGATGGAGACTTTTACTGGGAAAGTGACTGCATGTCTGCGACACTACGTGCAGCACCGTGGCTGCTAACGCTCCCGGGTGGTGAACTGGAGACAGTGAACGCAGCACGGTGTTGGCTCAGTTGTCCGTTGTGCTCATATACTGCAGCTGGAGCACTGCTGCACCAGATGCACACATACTGTCGGTTAACAGTGAGCATTCGGTTAACGAGTATTGGTTATCGGTTAAGAACATTTTTCAAAATTAGCATCCCTAGCTGCCACTTTTAATGTTCTGGGGTCAGTGAAATTCACCAATTATTAAACAAATATTATTATTATTACTAAATGTTATCACAACTCTTTTCAAGGAGTTTTCCTACTATTACTGCTGAATGAAATAATAATGAAATAATGCTTTTCAACTGGGGACACAAGGTCAGCAGGTGTGCTGCAACTAACGATCATTTTAATTGTATTTTAATCTGTTGATTGTTTTCTTGATTAATCGATTAGTTGTTTGGTCTATAAAATGTCAGAAAATGGTGTAAAATGTTGATCAGTGTTTTCTAAAGCCCAAGATGACCATGTCCTCAAATGTCTTGTTTTGTCCTCAACTCAAAGATATTCAGTTTACTGTAACAGAGGAGGAAAGAAACCAGAAAATACTCACATTTAAGAAGCTGAAATCAGAGAATTGGGACTGTTTTTTTTTTTTCTTTAAAAAGTACTCAAACTGATTGATTAATCAATTGTGCCTAGGTTGATAAACAAATCAAAATGAAAATGGTTTCTTCCTCAATAAATATTGTTTTTTTTTTTTGCTGCAGCACACTCAGGTAGATATCCCCCACCCAGAAAACCAGCTTGAATTTCTTTGTTCATGGTTTATCTATTTTAAAAGTTTGTGAAAATTCAAGTGTAATTTAGTGTTGTTCAGAAAAATGCCTCACAGCAAAAGGCTTCAGTGAAGCTGCCTGAAGGCGTTCAGAGTTATTACGATGGTTGAACTGGTCTCACTGCTTCCACAGCCACTATAAATGACCACACAGGTCATAAACATTTTGACTTTATTTCAGCAACGGGACACTTGTTGTGTGTTACGTCATAGAAGAAGACAGATGTGTCTTCACACAGTGTACAGTTACAACAAAATCCTGTCTGTTTATGTGGAAGTCGATCTTATGTTTGTTTGACTGATACAAGCTGGTGAAATAAATGCAGCTGTGACTAAAACATCAAGACGGTCACGTTGTGTTTATCAATAAATCCTCACTGACACATTTAATTTACTGATGTCATCTTGTTAGTAGCAGACAGTAATGATCATTCAACGGGAAACACAAGGTCATTTCTTTATATTTGTTGTCTGGGTGGACAAAGAAAATGATTGACTTTTTCCCTCTTTAGCGAATATTGTTAACCACATTGAACACAGCCACTTTAGTTGATAACTTTACTGTAAACACTCACTCATGTACCAAATCTGCAGCTAAAAAACATGAAACTAAACATATATGGGTTCAGTCGAACAGACAGGGTAGGTGGTCAAAAACGAAATGTGTCGATATACAGTGTATAATATCACCTGCATTATCTTTTAAACAGAGCAACACTGAACTGACCACGAGCTCGATGGAACTGTTGTAACTCAAAAGAAATGAACTGACGGTGTTGTGTCTTAGGGCTGGGACCATGGAGTCATCCTCTGATGAAGAGGAGGTGCGCACCTTCGTCCAAGTCCTCAGTGAGAAATACAACCCAGAAAATTTCCCCTACGGCCAAGGAGTCGTGGTGATGCCCAGCCCGCCAGGATCTCCTGTCAAAGGTGAGAGATGATGAATGATGCCATGGTCAGCTGTCAGGCTCTCAGATTTTTAAGAGGTTAATTCGGGACCCATTTTGGAGAATCACTACAGTATCGCAAAACCTAATCGACCTGTTGATATTTCCGTACAGCAACACTGTAATGCAACACAACAGATGCATGGCCCAACCTGCCCACCGGCGTTGACAGCACTTCAGTTGTGTTTTTATGTTTCCATCTGGATGGAGACACTTGTGTGGATGGGACTGTTTTAGGAGAATGAAGAAGGAAAATACCTGTGTATGTGTGGACTAGGCCTTAAAAGCCGATTCAGGTTTGCTGATCTGAGTTTGTTTTTGCAGATTGCCTGTTCTTGCCCAGCATGCTGGTTCTGAGTGGCTCTGGAATCCGTAAAGCTGGTGACCAGTCAGACATTGCAGCTTTCTGTCGCCACGTGGTCGAGCTGGACCTGTCCCACAATCAACTCAACGACTGGGCAGAGGTGAGTCTCCTTCAGAGACGTGATGCTTAGACTTTTATTTCTGGTAATATTTCTCAAAAACCGTGCATCTCATGTGTTTGTGCTTTAAGACACCATTATTTACAGTATATCTGACATGTTTGTCATATTTTAGTAGTTAGTAGTTACCTGTAGATCTACTGGTACTACTGTAGGTCAGTATCTGCAGGTCTATCTTAGCTTCATGTTAAGGAGACAGCCCAGGTGAGCAGGGTAATTAATAGATATCAGCATAAAACTTCCCCAGTTGAACACTAGGGCATTATTTTTTTGTATTACAAAATTTCTGAAAATGTATGTTTCAGTATGAAAATGAGGCATTATCTTATTATACAGGTATATAGCGCTTCGTGTGTCCTTCCATCCATCCACTGTCGTTTCCAGAGCAGTACTCAGAAACTGTTTAACTTAGGAACTTCAGATGTGGTCTGATGATTGACAGTGTGGTCTAGTTGTGAGAACCCGAGAGAACCTGAGAAAACCCTGGTTCTTTGTGTCATGATCCAGCCGTCATGACCATCGGTGAGAGTAGGAACGAAGACTGACCGGTAGATCGAGAGCTTTCCCTCCCGGCTCAGCTCTCTTTTCATCACAACGATGTGGTAAAGCGAATGCAGTACAGCCCAGTCAGCACAGGCTGGAAAAATTAGGAGACAATAAGCTGCATGTGGGCAGGCTAAAGAACCATACATCATATAGTAATAATAATAATAATAATGAGAGAAGTAGAAGTAAATATCTGACAACATCTGTGTAGATATATCAAAATAATTTAGTAAGAATGTCTCTCCTGTTAGAAGATTTCTATTCTGTGAGCACCAGACAGACCTACTATCGTTGTGAGTCGGCTGAAGTGTGTTTAACCTCCCTTTTCCTGCTGGTATGATGGTTGACGGTGTTGCGGGAGTGGGGTGAGCCATGACTGTGACCAAAACCGTCTTTAAAGATATTGATCGTAAACACACTACAGGGGAATAGGGTAAAAATAATAGCCTTAGCCTCCCCAGTTGATTACTTAAATTAAGACATTATCTAATGCTAACTTTTGTTGGATTTAGGAGAAATATACAGACGCAAACAGTCAAAGTGGTAAAATAAACAACTAAAAGTGTATTTGGGATGTTTTCTTTTCACTAGTCTGAAAGAAGACTTGTTAAGGAAGCAAAATAGCCCAAAATCTCAAGTTATAGCGGAGCAATGAAAACCTCGGGTGTCTCCCCGTAATGTATCCATGATATTATTTGATACTTGAGAATGATAAACAAAAGAAAATGTAGTTAAAAAGTTGAGGGATATCATTGGTATTGTATCAGCTCGTATTGTACACACAGAAATTAAAGTTATCTGTATCTCTAAAGTTTTTTTTTTTTTTCTGTTAATACTTGTGGGTTGCCAGATCTCCGCAATTGTCTCCAACATCCCCCACCTGGACTTCCTCAATCTGAGCAGGAACCCTCTGAGGGGCGTGGAGCTGGAGCCCAGCATGGCCGAGGTGTTCTCCAGGGTCCGAAAACTGGTCCTCATCGACACGCACATCAGCTGGGACACGGTGCACACACTCACCCGGCACACACCAGAGTAAGTGATGACAGGTGTGAATGTCGCCCGTAGCTGCACCACATACTGTTATACTACTGTAATAATACTATACTACTGTAATACTGGTTTTAAACTTCACTGTACACAGCAGATGTTTTCCTTGTTTATAAAAGAAATTTAAAAAGAGTCAAATCTGCTGGAGCTGCAATGATTAATCCATTAGCTGTCAACAATTAAATGAATTGCCAACTATATTGATAATCGATTAATCGGTCTGGAAAATTTTTCAAGAAGAAAAAAAGTCAACAACTTCTTAAATGTGAACATTTTCTGGGTGACTGAATATCTTTGAGTTGTGAAACATTTGATGACGCCGTCTTGGGCTTTGGCAAACACTGATCTTTTTCACCATTTCTGACATTTTATTACAACGTAGTATTAGGGCCACATTGAGGGGGAAAAACCTGAGATTTCAAGAATAAAGTCATAATATTATGAGAAAAAAGTCATAATTTAATGAGAGTAAAGTCACACTATTTCAAGAAAAAGAGTTGTAATATTACAGGAATGAAGCCATAACTTCACGAGAAAAAAAGTTGTAATATTTTGAGAATAAAGCCACAAAAAAGTTGCAATATTTTGAGAATAAATTCATAACATTACGAGAAGAAAATCGTAATTTAATGAGAATAAAGTCATACTATTTCAAGAAAAAAAATGTCATTACATTACAAGACTCAAGGCATTACTTTTCCAGAAAAAAAGTTATAATATTACAAGAATAAAGTCATTACTTTACGAGGAAAAATAGTTAATATTAAAAGAATATAATAAATAAATGTAATGAAAAGAGTTAGTTTCCTCCAGGTCCGTGTGGATCTTTCTTCAGAATAAACTCAGTTTCTTGTACGATCTTTTCCAGGTCCTGATGATGACCTGATGATGAAGATAAAGATGAAATATTTGGTTATTTGTGAAACCTGAACTAATGTGTAACTTCATAAGATGCTCCACATTCCTCATTTTCACACTATTTCCCCTCTAAAATAATAACTTTATGATATTATAACTTTATTCTCATAATACTACGACTTTTTTCTCTTAAACTTACTGACTTTATTCTTGAAATCTCAGATTTATGTTTTTCCTCATTGTGGCGCTAATACTTCATCGTATTTTATCGTATATTTATATAGTGCCCAGATCCGGCCTCGTGGTGGACCTGGTCGACCTGCAGTTGAAGCTCAGCTCCACCTCCCGCTGAGCAGAGCTTCACCTCACTTCACCGTAGTATTTTCAAAATACTGGAATTTCCAACGTTGATACAATACCTTGAAATACACCGATATTCAATACAGTTTTTGATACCACAGGAAAAAAATGACACAACACTGAGGGCATAAAATTTTAAACTTTTATGTCGTAGAGAAAAGATGAGAGAAATCAGAGCTAGTACATGTGTCGATACTGCAGAAAATATTGTAGAGTACTGAAACCATTTCAAATATTCAGGATCGATACTTTTGACAACAATACTGTTCCACTGGGAGCCAATACAATACAGTACAATTTTATTTATAAAATGCTTTAAAACAACGTCGTTGACCAAAGTGCTTTTCACATTTAAAAGTTGAATTAAAAACACATAAAAGAATTAAGACAAAATAAAACAGCAAACGACAATTAAAAACTGAGTTAAAGCCAAAGAGAAGAAATTTGTTATAAAATCAGATTTAAAAACAGGAAGCGAGTCGGCCTGCCTGATGTGGAGGGGCAACTGACTCCACAGCTTTGGGGCGGCAACAGAGAAGGATCACCTCTCAACTTTCTCTTTGACTTCGGAGTGGCTAAAATCAGCTGATCTGCCGACCTGAGGTTACAAGAGCGAGCGTACGGTTCGAGGAGGTCAGACAGATACTGGGGGGCGAGGCCATGCAGACATGTAAAAACAAATAAAAAAAAATTTAAAATCTTTTCTAAAATGAATCTGGAGCTGAAACTGGTGTAATGTGGTCAAACGTTTTGGAGCCTGTTAAAAGTCGAGCTGCAGCCGAGAGAGGGATGCATGGCTCATCCCAAAATGAAGTACATGGCAGTAATCGAAACGAGTAGTTATAAAAGCGTGGATTAAAACCTCAAACTAATGCAGAGATAGAAATTATTTAACAGGCTGTATTGCTGGTCTGCTGGAGGGAAGGGAAGCACATGAGGACTGAGCGGGGCAGACAGTCAGACCCTGCTGCAGTAAAATGAGAGGTTTTCTAAAGGGAGTCTGGTAAAGAGACGGACTAACATACTGTTGGTTTTGGTCTATAGAATAACAGCAGATGCAAACACAAACCCTTAACATAGGGATTTCAGCACAAGAGATTAAAATGAGCACAAGAAATTTCTCAGATGTTGATTTTGCCTGAAAAATGTTTTATGTCTCTCAAACTTAAACTATTCCACCTCCTCATCCAGGCTGGAGGAGCTCTTCCTGTGCCTCAACGGCTACAACACTGTGTCCGAATCCCAGACGTCCTGTCCGTCGCTACACCTGCTGCAGATCACAGACAACCAGCTGCAGGAATGGGCCGAAGTGAGGAAGTTTGGGCGAATGTACCCGAGTCTGAGAACACTGGTTCTGGCCAATAATAGTGTGGACGCTGTGGGTGACACTCAGGAAACACTACGGCGGCTCTTCCCCAACCTGCGCAGCATCAACCTCAACAACTCCGGTCCGAGAGGGATGATGAAGGCTCATCTGTTCATGTTGAATATGCAGTGCATGGTGGGAGCTAAATATTTTCTCCTTATTCAGGGCTTAGTAAATGGGAGGACATTGAGAGGCTGAGTTCCTTCCCTAAGCTGGAGGAAGTCAAAGCAAAGGGGATCCCTCTATTGCAGCCTTACACCCCCCACGAGAGACGAAGCCTCCTTTTAGCACAGTGAGTCTGAACACATCAAATCCTTATTGCCACATACATGCATGGTTTCTGATTTACTGTCTGTTACAACCCTGTAGATGTCTAGGAATAAGGGAAGCAATAAAAGTAGAGCTGTGAGCTTCTGTTGCTCCAAAGTACAAAAACATAAAGAGGCGTGGAACAAAGGAAGAGCTACTGGTGGCGCCTAACCATAAAACAGACACAATCAAACACGCTTCCTAACCCAGCTAAAAACATCCTACGTACCTACATCCAACAAACCGAAAGAAACGAAAACAAGAACCTACCTGATAAGGATGCTAGTTGAGGCTATAACTCCTCCACTCTGTACTGCTCTCATGGATGTATAAAGAGAACTGGATACAGCGGTGGAGGCAGGGCCTCGTTCATTCCTATGAAACCTGCTCGACTTCTTCCGACGATCTTCCGCATCCATTGGGCCTGTCGGACATGCGCAGTAGCATCCGCTTGTTGCCTGACTCGGTCCTAACATCACGCTGTGATCACAGTCTGGGTCTCATTCGCATGAACGGAGGAAGGATTTAAATAAGGACTATTAGAGTGTTTGTAACAGGGAGTTGGTTTACCTAAAAAAAAAAATTATCCGCTGAGTTTCAGATGTTTCTTTCCCAACTTAAGTCAGGCCCATAGCATCAGGTGACAGACAGGGAAGTTGTAGTACCACCGTTTGACCACTGCCAGCTTCCTGTGTCTGTCACAGTCTGTCTTAAAGTGGGCTGTTAAGGTGGACCAGCTTTTCTCCTTCGACAAACCACGAATTTTGGTTAGCTTTTTAAGTAATTATTAATATTTCTTTAACCGTTTTAACCGATAGCATTAATCGGTTAAATTCTTAATGTCAGTTAACAGTTAAGTGGTTAATTATTAACATCCCTACTACTTGACTATGCTATATCTTACCTGCGTGAAATTCAAAATGCATTCAGGCAGCCACCCATAAACCCACTGTGGAAACAGACAATAAATACACTACATATAGTACAACCTGTTGTAAGGAATGTACCACTAGCTAAATAATCCTACTGCCCAGATCCAGCACCACTGAATAAGTGACTCGTTCACGAGTTAACCTTTACACAGACACGTTATCAGAGTTTCTCCCAACTAACTGTGACACAGGTTGACATTACAGAGAGACACAGAGGCGGACCTCTGGCGGCAGGTTAAATCACAGCTGCCCCCGACACACGAAGAGGCTTTTATCAGGTGAGGCGGCCGATCACGCAGGCTGCTGATTGGTGGCTGGGACCGAAAGCGAGAAGGGGGAGGGGCCAGTCGAATTCGGGAAAGACTGGATGCAAGCACAGGTGGGATGGTCTGGAGGCGGGAAATCCCTCCAGAGAAGCGAGTGACGTGCTGTCCAGCCTTAATTGACAAAATGATTGAAAAACTGCACCACAGTTAAACGGATAATATGCAGGACGGTCACACGTGGACCAGAACACTGTCTAATCTTCATGCTTACTTCATACTGCAGGCTGCCGTCTGTCGTGTTGTTGAACGGGAGTGCAGTGTCGAATGGAGAGAGGGAGGATGCTGAGAGGCTTTTCATCCGGTACTACCAGGACTACCCAGAACAGGAACTTCCACAAAGGTACTGAGACACACAGTATCCTTGTATTATATGCCCATATGTTAATCCCTGTACTCCTAACTCTAAAGGACACTGATGTGTTTTTCATGAGTTTTACACTCCTGCAAATTTCCCCACTGTGGGACTAGTAAAGGAATATCTTATTTTATTTGGATGTTACTTCCATCTCCATCACCAGTTAGTATATGTAAGTAAACCATTTCAAATATTCAGCATCAATACTTTTGACAACAGTACTGCTCCTGGGAGCCAACACTGACACCACGCTGATGGAGGCCCAGGCCATATTGCCGGGCCTGCTGGAGGGAAGAACCAGGACTGAGCGGGGCGGACTGTCAGACCCTGCTGCAGTAAAATGAGAGGTTTTCTAAAGGGAGTCTGGTCCTCCCAAACACTACTTTTGACCACCGCCAAAAGCCACACAAAAGGAAAGTTCCTTGTAGTAACTTTAAGTAATGTTGAGCCCGGATGTTTTAGGTGCTGCGTGTAGTGATGCATGGCAGACATGCAGCCACTTTCCGCCGCCGCATCATTTAGTTTAGTTTAACAAGTTGTCAGATGTGTCTGGACCGGTGCAAAGATAGCGAGTGTCTGTTTGTGCTACGTTAGCAGCTGAAGCATTGTTGGAGTCTTCGTGCTCACCGTCGCCACGCATATATGCTCTGTCAACGTGGTGTAACTTTAGCGAGTATCAACAAACCGTGTGTGGCGGCGGGGAGTGTGGATTTATCGGCGGCGTTATAGCTGTGAACGTAGCTGTAGCCAGCAGTGCGTACAGTTTATTTTATGTAGCATTTATTCACCAACAAGGTGAATAAACCCTTCAGCTCAAGACTGGAGCCAACTTCCTGTATCTTGCAATACCAGCTCAGACCCTCTTAAGGAGGGCTGTTAAGGTGGACCAGCTTTTCTCCTGTAAGTGACTAGTGGGGACTAGTCAGAATGTAGCGTTCGAACTGGTGAAGCCACTTGGATAAGGGGTGAAACATCTTCAGAGACAAATCTAAGTCCAGTTGCCTTCGATTCAATTGTTGCCAGAAAGAAAAAAAATCTCTTATCTTATAATCTTCACGTGTGCCGTCGGCTGTGGGCTGTACAGTCCATGTACGCTTTGATTGTTAGAAACAAGAAAACTTTTAAATATTAAATAAAATAAAAATTAACATATAGTAAAATTCAATTAAAGCATACAGACTACTGAAAAATAAGATAAATAATCCAAAGATGTAATTTGGCCTTTGGTAACTTTATAAACTCGGGGGATAAAAAGTTAGTATATTTGCGTTTGCTGGATTATTTCTGTGTTGTTCCAATGCTAATTGTCATTGTATTTTACATGGTTGGAAAGCCTGTTTATTCACCTTCACAGTGATGTCCAATTTGTGAGGATCATGTATTTGTGGGATGAGCAGCACAGCCGATTATGTAATTTCTCTGACATAATTTTGACATTAGATGATTTGTTGCCAATCAGTGGAGCTCAAAACAAGAGTCAATACCAACAGATTGGCAGGGAATTATGGCAAATTTCACTTGGTGCTACCCACATAATCAGCTGTGCTGCTCATCCCACAAATACATGATCCTTACAGGTTGGACATCACTGTGAAGGTCAATAAACAGGCTTTCCAACCATGTAAAATACAATGACAATTAGCATTGGAACAACAGAGAAATAATCCAGCAAACGCAAATTTCCAAACTTTTTTTCTGTGTTAACATGAATTGACCCTGAGAGGTGAAGCTTTATGTATATTTGTATTTAACACTGTGATATATGAGATATTAGTGGGCTTGAGTTGCTTGCACTTGGATGACACTGTGAACACCTGTAACAACAGCAACAACCCACCTTTTGTCCTTTGTCTTCAATACGTTCACGCTATGTGATATAATATTTGGGAAGTTGTCCTCGGGGGGCCAACAGCGGTCAAATAATCGCCCGTGCGCTTCAGCGACTGCATTCCACTTAACCTCAGCAGAATGTTGGAGAGGGATTTGTGAAGGAAGGTGTAGTCTCTGACTGGAGGGAAACTAACCTTTGGGAGACAATGCCACCAGTCTCTCGCTGCTCAATGAGGCCTTTGTGCTGCAAATTCTCTGATTGGAAAAGTGATACACAAGGTAGCAGGTTGATTTTTTTTTTTTTTTTTTTGCATGTGTACACCTACTCTGTCAACCTCAGACCTTAAGTGGAGGGATTGATTTGTTTTCTGATGTCACTGGAGCTGGACTAGATCTCCTGGCTATGAATCGTTTAAGGATTATGGCAAAGAATAAAGTGCTCTTTTGCATGCGGATATGACAAACCACAGCACAAACATGTTTGGACTGATAGATATCCCACCCAGCCCCCGGCTATGGCAATACCCAGAGGGCTCACAGCTAAAACCACGCAACAAACAACAAAATAAATACACAAAAGCACACAGATCAAATAAAATAGTCATAGTTAGAAAGAAAACAAATAAAAGCATGAATAAATAATGCTTGTTAGGGGTCTAGGACAGTACACCCTGTTATCTAGGACACTATCATGCATTAAGCAAGCACAGGAGGTAAGTCGAAAAATGTGAACACAAAGACAAATCAGGGTCCTTCCAGTTCTTCATTTGCAATATTGAAAAAAAAATTTACTGACAAGATTATTGCGTCTTATACAGCGATGCGCCAGCTGCAGTATATGAGCACAGCAGACAACTGAGTCAACAGTTCACCATCAAGACAGTTACTGTAGCAGCCACGGTGCTGCGTTCACTGTCCCTGGTTCATCATCAGGAGAGTTACTGTAGCAGCCATCGTGCTGCGTTCACTGTCCTCAGTTCACTGTCCTCAGTTCACTGTCCGGTGCTGCATGCAGTGTTGCAGACATGCAGCCACGGTCCCAGTAAAAGCCCGCCGTCACCACCTTTAGTTTAGCAGGTTGTCAGCTGTGTGTCTGCCCGGCGTAACGATAACGTGTCCGACAAACCGTTTGTGTGTTTGTGTCTGGCTCCAGTACTCACTGTCCCTCTTTCTGTCATATCGACACCTGTGTGTATTCATATGACTGAAGCAAACAATCTTCAGCTGAAACATACAGTTAGCTCCTAGGCTAAGATGGTGGTTAGCTAGCTTTAATACACGGCGTTGTTCAACACTTGATTCTGATTGGTTGATCACGGTGTCCTACGGTCTGGTGTTTCTTCATAGGAGACTGTCGCTCTAGTGGACCGTTTTTGTGTCAAATTCTTGATTTCTAGCCAAGTAATAAACGTAACGTAAGTTTACACCAGGAGCAGGATGTGACATCACCTCAAAAGGAATCTAGTCTTGTAAATCGTGACTCTGAAAGACCCCCAGCCTTTACACAGTATTGTAGTGTGGGACTAAAAACTCTGAGACTTAAGACCATGGATGTTTATGAAAGTTGTTCAGTAGCACATGAAGCCAAATGGCTCGGCATCTGTCTGGAAAAGTACCCAGATCTTTTGGGGTCTTCTGGGTCCTCCACGGTGTCTAACGGCTCAGCTTGCACTGTGATCACAGTCTGGGTCTCCATAGACATAAACAGAGGAATGAAACACCTCTGGATTCAGCTATTAGTGCATTTTACAACATTTAGGATCTAATCATTTAAATAAGGGCTATTAGAGTGTTTGTTATTGATGTACCTCAAAAAACGCTGAGTTACAGATGTCTGTTTCTCAATGTAAGTCTATGAGAAAAAGTTTTTTTGGGCCCAGTGACGTAACGTGGTGGACACCGAAGTTGCAGTACCACTGTTTGACCACTACGAACATTGGGATCAACGTCCGGCGCTCTTCCTGGGGATTGTTTGAGACACATTGTCTAAAGACGTGAGAGGGTGTCAGACTTCAGTCTTTTAAGACGTTTCAGTGTCTCCTAGTGTATGGTAAACAACCATCCAAAGGCCTTCTGACAGTTTACTAATCTCCATGTTCACCTCCGCTTCGTTGCACCCTGTAAACATCTTCTACGAATTCAAGTCAAGTCAGTTTTATTTATATAGCCCAATATCACAAATAACAAATTTGCCTCAGGGGGCTGTACAATCTGTACAGGATACAGCACCCTCTGTCCTGTACCTGCAGTACAATCCTCTCATCAGATAAGGAAAAACTTCTAAACTATTCGCAGTCTTGGTTCAGAGCCAGGCTCTTGGTGTAGGTCCGATGCTTGGGATCACCATGACTGCATGTGGGTGCTATGGGGTGTCGGACACACTCGGTAAGCAGTGAACACACAGCTATCCCCTTTCCTTCTCGGATGGGACGGTGGCCTCACCACCCCGAGAGATCAGAGCGCTGCAGGGCGGGTCAAGCCTCTCAGGTGAACACATCTGACACGGCCTGGCTTTGAGTAACTATAAACGCAGCTCACAAACTATAAATCAGACCGATACAGGCTGATATACCTCCATAATCTCTGAAGAGAATAACGGATAATCTGGGAAACAGAAATATAAGTAAATAACTGTGTTGGCTGGACAGGAAGGATTAGCTGTGAGGAAAGAGTCAAAGAGAAGACCCAGTTGAAAAAGAAATCTGAGTCTGAGTATCCAGTAGAATAAGTAGAGAGTGACTGAAAGGGGACTGGACCTGGAACAGTGGATACTGAGGGCCAGTATGGGAGGGAAGAGGGGTAATCAACGTTTTAATGTTTTTTAAGCAGGTCATCTTTCAGCTAGATGACTGGAGAAATGAGAGAATGAGGTAACACCAAAAGAGGTCTGGGCTAGATAGCGCCTGTATCGGCTCCAAAACTTGTTATTCGGCTACTTTACTGTCCATTATGGAAGAATGCTGGAAAAGACAACTGGAATGCTGACTTGTTATCACCTGCAGCATTATTTGCTCCATTATACAGTGCTTACCACCTTTAAATGAAGCCTTTTAGCTAAATGGCTGCTTAGAATGGCACTTTGTCCACTGTGGTCTTAGAGGAGAATTCCCAGGGTGGACCACAAGTTTTGGCCAGAAACCCCAGGCCAGGGGACTGGCTTTGTCAGGGACTTTTGGGGAGGGAAGGGAAATTGCTTTGATTGGCCCAGCTGTTACCGTAGCTTTGAAAGCACAGGCCTTTTCTCCTGGATTTTATTTAATCGTTCCTGAGTCCTTATCTGGAAAACGCGTTCCCCTGAGGCGGCTGAGGGCTTTCTCACGGCAAGCAAGAGGCAGAGAACTCAGTGTTTCTCTGCCTCTTACACAACATACGTTTCCATGTACCGGACTACATGTTCATTTTAAACTCGCTCATAAAACAACCTGACAAATCTGAAATATAGCACACAAAACATTTTTGGCCGAGGTGGAGAAGTTGGCACAGTGCAATAATGTCTGATGGAAATAGATTTTTTAATAGACCTTGACATTTCCTCTGCTTCATAAAAACACGTCATTCTTCTTCACACCGTTACAGACCTCGACTCCACTAGAAATAAGAGGGCGCATAACTGCAGCATCCCTGGTTTGAGTCCATCCTCTGCATTACCATATCGGCTGAAAAACACAGTCGAGCCAATTTTATGTGTATTTCCCAAAATCACAAATCACAATTTTGCTTCAGGGGCTTTACAGTCTGTACAGGATAAAACATCCTCTGTCCTTTACTGTGTGACCCACTCACATGATAAGGAAAAACTTACCAACCAAATAAACAGAGCAGCAGAGGAGGGATCCCCCTTCCAGGATAGACAGACAAAAACATACATAAAATGAACATATATGAGAAGGTGAATCCAGGAGGATATCCTCTCCACGTCAAAGTGTGAAGTGTTTTGCATACTGTTTCTGCGTTGCAGTGTCTTTATGCTAAATGCAGAACCTGTGAGGGTTTCTGGACAATATTGTTTTGTGTTGATAATTGATTTACAATAATAAATACTGTAGTGACAGCTTGCTATGAACCGTCGTAGACTACCATGTCCGACTTCCGTTTGCCTTCTGCAGACACTCTCCTTGGTCAGCTTCAACGATGAGGCTTGGATTGTAAGTGACAGGAAGTTTATATTTACATATATTTGCATAAAGCAGCATATTTGTCCACTCTCAAGTTGATAATAGTGTTAAATACTTGACAAAACAAAGGTACCTTTTGAACAGATAAAAAATGTGTGATTAATTAATTATGGACAATCATGAGATTAATCACAGTTAAATATTTTAAAGGATTGAGAGCCCTGAGTTTTGCTGGATACCTGGAGCATACTTGCCAACTCTCTTGTTTTTCATTGCCCAGTTCTCCCATATTTATCCCAATTTATGATGTGAGGTGTGATATGACTGTATGTGATATGACTGTATAATCCCTACTGTTTCCACCCAGATGGCGAATATGTGAATGGAAACACAGTTCATGTGTTAGGCAGGAAATTAATATGAAATAACAGAAAAGCCCAAATTTACTGGAGGTGGGCTTTAACATCGTTACCTCACCTACTTGATATTCAGCACCAAAAAGCAGAACCTTCAGTGACCTGACATGCTTCCTCCCAGGTACCACATCCTTGTATCCAAGTATGGTCAGTTGGCCCCGCTGGCGGAGGTGGACCTAACCCCCCGCGACACCACGGTGAATGTTCGCTTGGGTGACAGGGTGGAGACCATCAGCCTCTGTCTGGAGCAGACGGTGGGCGACCTGATGAAACACCTTCGAGCTCTGCTGCATGTGCCCACCAAGGCGATCCGGCTCTTCTACATCAACCAGGAGATGTGTTCGGTCGTGGGACCCGAGGAGCTGAGGTGCGGCAGCCGGGCCCTCCATTCCTACAGCATCCGAGACGGGGATGAGATTCTAGTCGTGCCCAAAGTGAAAAGTCGCTGCAGCTCCTCAGATTGAGTCCGGAGGCTCTCGGGTTTTGGATGAATGGGACTTCAGGAATGTTGGATGACCTCTAACTTGAGCCTTTTTTTAGATTAATATAAAAGACGATATTTTTCAGCCTTGAATGTAAAGATGTTTGTTGTCCACCATATTGAACAAATCTATTCAATAATATATTTGCACATACACATTCACAAAGCTTGTATCCTGAGTCGCACATTTCTGTGTTGCTTGAGGTAAAGACCTTTACACCCCGGGGGGCGTCTTTTTTTTTTTTTTTCTTCATGCGATAAATTCCCACATTAATTAGAGCTTGCCCCCCTCTTCATCGACTAAAGATTTTTTCGTTGATTAGTCGCTTTTTATGCCGAATGTCTTATTTCCAAGAAACTTATGAGCACATCTTTGGTAGATTAAAGGCATGGTCGTGCTCCGGTTGCATAAATTTGCATCTTCGCTTTCACCTGGAATTCAACTTTGGTGAACTTTCAGACTGAACATCAGCTCAGCAGGCGATGGTCATTCAGAAGGCTGATTTTATGCATATGGTGGTGTGTTATTTTCAAGACGTTTCCTAAAATTGCAGTATTTTGTCACACCCCGGTGTGTAAAGGCCTTAAAACTGCAGTTTACATCTCATCTATGAAAATTATTATGCAAATCCAGACATGGTGCAAATAGTCCTCTGAAAGAAAAACCAGCTCCCGTAAATTACCAGTTAAATTGCACAAATTGCACAGTGACTTTAAAAAGTAAAACAGTTTTATAATTGGAGTGTTTGTTGAATTAGATTTGAGATTTTTGGATAAAAACTTCCCCTTGCTTGCGCCATGCATGGGACATATTAATATTTATTTGAGCGTTGCACAATATTGAAATTGGGCAACAAAAAAGTTTAGATGGAAATTGGCTTTTAGAAAAACCGGCTGCTGTGCGAACATGTGTTCTGTACTTTCACTGCGTTTCTGCACCATAATCAGCAGCTCTTCGATGTTTTCTCTTATTTTTTTCATCCGTTTTCTACAAGTAGAATTTTTCTGAGGCCTGTTTACCTGGGAGAAAACTTTGGCTGTTTTTGACACTGCATACTATACCAGTAGTACGTACTGATTTGGCCAACATGTAGTCTGTGAACAAAAGCAAAATCTGCAGTATGCATCGGACCAGTTTACCTCACCTACTGTATCCCACAGTGCAGCGCGATGGACCACTACAGGCTACAGTTACACTCACAACAGCAGCCAAAGCAGCTCGTTTTTTAAATATTTTTCGTAGCTGTTTCATCATTAAATTCACTTCTGAAAATGTTTGAGGCGAGAAATCAGCTGTGTACATTTTGAAGTTTTACAGTTTTAGATTGTGAATCAAACATTTTCCCCTTGTGGATGAGGGGCTTTTATTTCCTTGTTGACGGATAGTTAATATATGAAATATCACAACACGAATGTCCATTATAAATGAACTGGAACCTGTTTATCTGCCTTTTCAATAGAAAAGCTCCACAATCGTCCGGGGGCGTCACTCGCTCACCCACTCGCTCCGCTGATTTGTTGCTGGAACTGAAAAATCAGTTTGGGTAAATGTTGTGGATCAGTGAGGGGAGTTCCATCTCCCCTCGTTTAGGATCCTGTTTGTCTTATTTCACTATGAGCTGTTAGAATAAACAGTTTAAACCTGCAGCATCTTATAAAGTTAACAAACAAAACATAAACAACAAAGTCAATGTGGTATTTTTTGATATTACAATAGTGGTGCAAGTTCGTTTTTGTTGTCCAGTGCTTTAAGAGCTGGTTTAAAGGCTAAAGCACTTTAACAGTCACATACTGCTTACTGTGTTCGTCAGTAGTATGTAGTAGGCGGTTTCGAAAACAGCCATAGAATGAAAATCATTCAGTCGACTCCTTAAAAGCCAACATAATGGTAATGAACCTTAAGTGATTGCAGCCAAGCTGACTTGACCTTTCAATGTCTGTGTGTTGGTATCGCCAAGGGTTTGTGAACTGCGTAGAGTCGACATTTGCATTGCATGCAAAGAAGTATTATTGGGGGGTGATTTATATTTTATTTACATTTTTATTATCACGACATGCTCGAAGACACTTCACTTTTTCCAACCTTTATCTAAGCAGACGAGATTTGCTCAATGTTTTCATGTGCACAAGTAACATAAATCTTTTCCCTTCTTCTTCCCGTCAGTCAGATCACTGTCTTTCCACATGACTCTTGATAGCAGTGAACTACCCTGGGTTAACCCCCCTCCTCAAGCTGAAATCACAAATGCAGAGCAGCTGCTGCTGCTCAGTCAAGACGCCCTGGCAGAAAGACGAGAGAAGCCTGAGTTGAGCGTGAGTCTGGGACAGAGAAAAGAAGGAGCGTTGATGATCAAGTTACTGCAGGTCTTCTGGCCATCCAGCCCATGAATGGAGCAGCTCTCTGTCCCTGTAGAGGCAGCTGAGAAACGTTGAGGCCCAGCCTGTACGGTAACCACACACCGCCGCCGTGTCACCGACACTTCCGCTGCAATTAGGTTCAACCAGCCGGCTCTCGGCCCCTCACCCGTTCACCTCGGTCTCTCCTTCGCATCCGTCTTACAAACCTGACACTTCCAGTGTCTGCCGTTTCACAGGATGCCAGGTCGTGACCTTTTCCGTTGGCCCACATTGGCATCGATTGTTTTTAGAATCAAAGAAAAACACATTCCCACCGACTGGCAGCCTTTTCCACCATAACCTGAAACTTCTAATAACCTTGTGAGGTTTAGCTAAACTGCCACATGGGAATAATGAGCGGCAGCACTGTTGAGAACTGCTGCAAGTACCTGGAACTTACCTTTTAAGGCCCAAACACACCAACCCGACATCCAAGAACTTGGCCAAAAAGTTGTACTCGAACACACCATGTCTGCAGCTGACAGCCAACTACCACGTACCTCCTGCGCCTACATGAAAGGAAATAACTCTTAATAACTCTTAGACCGCTATGGAAGCGCAGACATTCAGATGAAGGAACGTTTTAGGTCCTTGAAAGGTAGTTCCTGGACTGGTGGAACCACTGCTGGAAACCTGGCTATAGAATCACTTCGGTTCCCTCTTGTAATCCAAAGACAGGCAAGCTGATGGGAGACTCTAAATGAAACATGTGTTGTCCATGTTTCCCTGCCTTTTGCTCAGTGCATGCTGGGATATGCTTCAGCCTACCCGACTGTAAATTGGGCCCAATTTCAAGTCCATTAGTTGATGAAAACATAATACTAAGAATCACCAACGTCGTGCATAAGCCATTTCTTCTAAGTGCAAAGGGATTTGTTTTAAACCATGTTGGGTTTTCTGCGCTGCCAGAATAAAATGTTTGTGTTGAACACATTTATACCAATTATAAGTGAAGTTCGCCTTGTGTTACCAAAAGTGTGTGAAAATGTGTTGAGGAGACGGCATGCTGTCTGAATCGCTCCTCTGACACAAACTTACTTGTAGAGTGTAGTAGATAACTGGAGATCTCTTCTGGGGTTTTTCTGTCCTGACTCACATGCATTAAACTATATTATGATTGAGTGCTTCCATGGGAAGTGAGCGGTTTGTCTCTAAAGTGATATTATGGTAAGCTGGTGGTTTGCATGTTCTGATACTTCTCGATATGTTTGATTTGAAATGTGTATGAAACGTGTCATTTCAGGGAAACTGTTGTTTTATGGGCATTTGTATTTTTGACACTTTTAAAATGAACTTGGGAAAAAGAGTTTGGAAATTAGTGTTTGGTGGATTATTTCTCTGTTGTTCCAATGCTAATTGTCATTGTATTTTACATGGTTGGAAAGTCTGTTTATTGACCTTCACAGTGATGTCCAACCTGTAAGGATCATGTATTTGTGGGATGAGCAGCACAGCCGATTATGTGGGTAGCGCCAAGTGAAATTTGTCAAAATTGCCTGCCAATGCTGAACAGTGTTTTCTCCTGTTGATGTTGAGTCTTGTTTTGAGCTCCAGGTGCTGCCAGTCAGGGACCACAAGACCAGACCAGAGGACCACGAAGTGATCCGGTTCATTCTGAAAAGTCAGCTTTTTATTTAGTTTCAGTACAGAACTCCTCATCTCTTCTCTAATATGATTTTGACATCGGATGATTTGCTGCCAGTCAGGCACCTGATGTCAGAGAAGAGATGAGCTGACTTTTCAGAATAAAACAGCACCTGGAGCTCAAAACGAGTCAGTACCGACACGAGAATCCTCACAAGTTGGGCATCATCGTGGTAAATAAACAGGCTTTCCAACCATGTAAAATACAATGACAATGGGCATTGTAACAACAGAGAAATAATCCACCAAACACTAATCCAAACTGAGTTTATCATGTGCTCCAGTCACCCTCACTTTTATCCTTCAGTAATACCAAATACAAAAATTACTTACGGATTTAAAAATCTGAAAGAGAGTTGCTAAAATGCAGTTCAGTTTGCCTTGTGCTGTTTAGTATATGGTGTTTAATTTATATCACAACTGTCGTTTCTCAAATGTGTATCTTCTTTCTTGACATCATATTGCTATGTCTTCACCTGTACTGTATAATGGTGCTTTCACGTCTAAGAAATAAATTATAATTATTTCAGCTTATTCCACTGTTATATTTTTAAGAAAAAAAAAGAAACTTGTGAGCTATAGTTCAGGCAGACAACTGGAGTCAATTAAACTCACATGATGTGCGCCACTATAACACATCAAACGCACCTGTTGCCATTTTTTTGGGGCCTACTTCATTTGTATTTTAGTAGTATTTTCAGTATTTTCTGTTACCTCTCACTTGTACAAACCATGTGCCTGTACTGGACAGCTGTTAATGAGGTTAAAATTAGCTGAGTACAATTAACTGCAGTATTAATAGCATTGTATTAATTTGTAGATTTTGGGTTTTTGTCAGTTAATATCAGCAGACACACCCATCTCTAGAGATTCAGTGTGGTTAAAACAAATAAGCATGAAAAGTCCTAAGGGGTGCCAACACTAAGGGGATCAGATTCACTGAAGTCATAATCAATTTCAAAACTGTCTGGGCCAGAATGATCCGGGTAATGAAATGTCACTTTTCTCTGTCAAATATCAAAATTATCTCACTGACTTTTGTCCGAGTGTTTGAAAACATTGACAGGTTGGTTCATGGTGATCTCGATTCCCAGCCTCTGGATCTGAGCAGAGCAAAAACACAAGGCGGACCGTAGTCGCACAGCTTTTGTATCCAAATGTAAGTATACTTTTGTATGATGTGGTGCCTTCAAATGGAGTCGTGTTTACCGTGTTTACGACATGGCGTCCAAGTGGTTACATTGATCACCGCTGCCAAGCAACGGCAATATTAACGTTAAGGTTGGTATCTAGAAGCTACAGAGGCCAACAACTTTGCAAGCTAGTAGGTAAATGTAAAGTAAGGAAATGTAAAGACATAATGACAGAGGAGAAAGATGAGATCGTAAAGAACATCAACGTTTTCCTCAAACATATAAAGTTACCAAGATAAACAACATGTGCATAAAATAACAATGTACTCAACTTATTATACACCAATAAATGAAGTTCCATGGGCACCACCATTTCTCACATCAGCAAAAACAAAAAGTCGGGAACTTGGAGCTTTTAGAAACTTTCCACATGCGAGGTCATGAATACGACATGAGGACGTTCATACTGGTAAACATGGTAAACACAACCCCATTTGAATTAATAGAGTAGAATTAATTGGAATTACAACATACATTGATGTGACAGAGTTGAAATGTACAGTAATGCACATCTTGGATAACAATATGTGGGAGAAGTGAAGCCTAAGCTATTTTTCAAACTCTCCACCTCTGAGGTTTACCTTGCACGGCGACTGGATTCTCACAATGTCACAAGATCACAGGATTACATATCGCATGAAAATCCATCTTGTCAGGCTTCAAGTAATGTAAAGCAAGCCAGACCACGGACCAATCAGCTTCCTGTGACCAGCTGGCAGCCACTTGTGTGGCCTACGTTTGTGAGATGACACAAAGCGACTGTTTGTTCTAAATAACAATGGCGGCTCCTGAAGATGTTATGGCTTGTCCACACCAGGAGCTTACCAGTGACTTACATGGCTCCATGAATGAATAAAGCATAGGGTTTTCATTGTGGATTATTACTATTAATTACAAATGAGCACATACTCAACCTTTTTGGATCAGAAATCTTTGGATCTGCTTTGAAATACCCAATTGTCAGATCTGAATTTAATCCAGTCCAGCCAAAATAATTCTGTCAGATCATTTTGAATTACTGGCCCCTGGGGATCAGGGATATCCATGCCAGGGTTCATGGCATTGTGGCCAGTAGTTGTCAAGATTGTATCTTGTTCTGGATCAAAGCGTTAGCCAGACTAATGAATCGACCAACATCTTTTTCCAATAAAGCACCTTGTGTTTAAGAGTTGGCTTGCTTACACGCCAACTACAGTAGACCATTTCAGAGCCTTGACTGAAAGACAAGGTATAGAGTGAGGCATTACTCGTGTTACAGGCAGAATGTACACATGCTCAGCTCTGTTTCACCAGCTGAATGCTTGGCTGTGGAGAAGATGGGATTCTGCAGATCTTCTCTCTTTCTGGCAGTCGTGTTTTAGTCGAGCAGCAAAGAGTCCATTCCATACGTGTCAGGCGGTGTTGTGTTTCTGGGGCATTCCCTCTATTTTCCCCCTCTTCCCCTTCCAGCAGCATGGCTCTAATCCTGTGTGGGATATCTATGGCACAAAACCCTCAACACACCATCACCAGCAGGACCCCCTTCTCAAGAGTTTGGGAGCCAAGGAGGCACAAAGGTGTTCTTCGCATTTTGTTGTATCAAGGACCAGCTCCTGAACATGGACGTTGATACACAATTCAGAAACACAGTAAAAGTTGTGTTCTCTTGATGATTCCCCTGGTTTGGACTAATGAAAATGGAAAAAAAAAAATCCCATTCAAGTAACTACTGAAGTTCTTTCAGTATTTTTTAAGGAGCATATCCAATTTCTCTCTCCATATTTGTGAATGCCTTGAGTGTCACTGACAAAATGAGTGAATCCCCAATTTCTTTGGCGTCTTTTGTGATCCTCTGATTCCCTAGCATCTAGCACCTCCATCCCATTCTTGTGAATAAGATATCTCAGGAATGCCTGGAGGAAATTTCTTCAAATTTGGCACTTGGACTCAAGGATGAGCTGCTTGGATCTTGGTGGTCATGGTCACTGTGACTTTACATCTGCCCTATTCTTGTGATATCTTGGGAACGCCTTGATCGAATTTCTTCAAATTTGTCACAAACTTCGACTTTGACTAAAAGATGAACTGACCAAAGCTCAAGGTTACTGTCACCTTACATCCATCCCAGTCTTGTGAAAGAAATATCTCAGGAACGCCTGGAGGGTTTTTCATTACATCAGGCACAAACATCCACTTGGACTTGAGGATCAACTGATTATAAGGTCACTGTGTCCTCACAAAACACGCTTTTTGGCCGTAACTGAAGAATCCATACGGTAATTATGCCAATTTCACACGTCTGACAGGATAAAGTGATTGAGTGATGACAATTTAGGCAGACATGAATGTAAACTACAACTTGACTTGTTGGCGGAGGCATACAACCACAACCACAAATAATTCTAGCTATTGTTAACATTAGCATTTAGCTCAGCACTATTGTGCCAAAGTACAGTCACTCAGAGATGTTCGCAAGGCCAAGGTCAGACTGCAATTGTAAGATGGATGCAGTTGCATTGTATACGTAGATCACACCTTGCTGCGTAAACAGGACCTGGCTGCATGGTTGGTATCCTGATCTGCCCTTGATCTGCCCCATTGCATTATGAAGTGGGATTGAGGGCAGGAGGGCTGAACAGGGCCTATTGTGTGCAGAGGTGAAGGAGTCATCGAGGTAAGAAGGTTTGGGTTACTGGAAGGAGGTTCACCATTGTGAATGGAAAGGAAGGAGAGGAGGGCAGGGCAGAGCCAACCGCTGGGCATAAGGGTTTGAATTAGAGTGGCCCACTCCACGGATTAGGTGACTGCCGAACAGAGCTCAGTGGGTATCCAGTCCAGGACCTTCTTTGTGAAGGTCAGGCTTGATGGATTCCCCAGAACGTGTGATGCTGGATACTTTGACCCTGTTCCCACACGGTGCCCTCCTGCTAGATGGAAACCTTTGATGTAATTTCTGTCTCTTGTCTCTTGCAAACTATTTTCAAGGCAGTATGAGCTGCATCACTCACTGGCATTTCAAGCCACACGGATAACTCTCAGCCACTCCCATTTATAAGGAGGATCATGCTATTAGAAATCACTACTGCAACGCTTTTTTCATCTACAGAGGCATACTTTCTCCTCCTCTTCCTGCTGTTGCGTCTTCTCCAGGGATCACAGCCCTTTTGAACACTTCAGCATCGTTGACATCGCTCTGCATCTTCGTTTCTTGATGTCAGCCTCTCTGCACAAGGCTGGCCCACCCTGAAAGATTTTCTAATTTTAACAGATTTTTAAAACGTGAGAGACCCCACACATAATGACATATGTTAAATTTAAGTTTTGTTCCTATAGTGTGTGAAGAGCAACGACCAACCCCACTAAAAAAAAAAAAAAAAAATGTCACAAAATCTCTCACGATCAAATATGACTTTCGTGTAAACAAACATGGCGGACGACGGGCAGAAAGAATTAGTGGTGTTGTTTTTGCACTACTTTGTACTAAAAATTCAGAAAGAATGGATGAATGAAGTCATGGAGACACATTAAACACTTGTTGCCACATCTTACTACGACTCTATGCTTCACATTCACCGTTAGCTCATGCATTAGCAGCAGCTGCCATGATGGCAGTGGTTGTCCTTCCTTCTTCAGTCAGCTTGGTTTTCAGTTGGCTACGGTTCTTTCCCACGCGACTGCGTCATTGGCTGTCCTTGGAGTTCACCACACACAACAGGATATCCCACCATAAATACTGAACATGTTTAGTATTTCTGACTTGTGATCGGTGCGGCCAGCATGGACTTCCGAACCGAACATACCTTTCACCACAGGAATATCTGGAGAGATCATTTTCAGATCCCTCAAATGGGGCTTTGCTGATGACTGTCGGACTGGGGGAATTAGGCCCAAAATCAGCTTGATTCTTGTGTAGTGTGCACCCAGCATTGGACATTACATTTATATAAGCTGTGTGCAAGGCCCTACACCTTACATACCACTCACTATCCCACTCTTATCTCCACTTTGGTCAGTCATTCAGCATCAGAGGTGACCATTAATGGCTCTTGTTGAATGCTGTTTGTATCATCCCAGCCTACAACCAGACAAAAATCTCCGTCTGTGTCCTCAAGGTTGAAAATGCTTTCACAGTTCAGCAGTTTTGCAGAAAGGATGGATGTGATTAATGCTTCAGATGAAATCAAGTCTTCCAACAAGTCATCCCTCTATGTCCAAAGGAAAAGGTGTTTGTATCTCTTCAGAACGGCCACACACAAAGGTGGGTGAGAAATCTGCTGTCCTGGCCAACAGTTTACAGGCAATAAAACCAAAATAATGAGCCAAAAGACACTAAAATGCCCTGTTATGCTGAAGAGTTGGGCGACAATTCTCTGTGGATTCGTCACTACAAGCAACCCCCCTTTACATTAATCATTTGACGCACTGTAAGTTGACCACCCAAGTACTGAGAAGGAACAGGGAGCCTTATCATTTCCTATCATGTTTTCTGTTCCTAATGTGTTGGTCTGAGTGTCAGTGAATGGGAAAGCAGCAGTGCTAGTGCGAGAAATCCGAGAAATCGCCCCACTTATCCATCCTCGACATTTCCCAAAACACAAACCCTACATCAGGACTCTCCCCTGGCCCAGTAGGTCACCTGTACCCGTTGAATTTTTTTTTTTTTTTTTTTTATGCTCCCTCTTTGTGTGACGTTGTCTTTCACAGGTTGGTTAAGAGTATGTGTCCATTTACACAACAAGACGTGGGAGG
Source organism: Pterois miles (assembly GCA_947000775.1). Lineage (NCBI taxonomy): Eukaryota > Metazoa > Chordata > Actinopteri > Perciformes > Scorpaenidae > Pterois > Pterois miles. The sequence continues at coordinate 32,004,961 of CAMQGK010000052.1, read as the reverse complement.
TATAAAAGAAGCCTCCACAGAGAGCCTCGGAGCTGCTTAATGGAGCCCGGGCCTGCCCTCAGTCCTGGAGCCTTTCACACGTCTTGCTCCCTGCCTCTCCAATTACTTCCACTGTCCTCCTGCAACAAAGACCCAACTGACTGCCCTCTCCTTCCCAGACCCCATCAGTGTGGATCCACCTGAGATTTTCTCTCGCTATCTCCCCAGCATCTATGGAAATAAAGTGTCTTGTGTAATGTTGTAAATGAGGCTGTTCCTAATTAAAAAAAAGGGGGCACACAGAGTATCCAAAGTGACTCATGTTAATTCTGTAACTCTACCTACCACCGAGCTTGAAAAGCAAGGTTTCAGACTGTGTGTGTGTTTCTGGTTTTTGTCCATAAATGCCCCAGAGTGAGACTGTACTACTTTGGTGAGTTTTTGTGCTCCGGTGCCCTGAAACTGCCCTAACTGTACTGAGTGAACTCTGGCAAAGTCTTTTCCACAACTGAGCGCCAATCCAAAGTCTCTCTTCTGAACTTGTGAAACAAGTAATTCAATAAACACTGTCCAGAAATTATCCCCAAATACTTTTAAATGCTTCAGATGGTGAATGAAACATTAATAAGACCTTGGTATTCATTGCTAAGATAAAGGCCACAGTGTTTCTTCCAAACTGTCCACCAAAGACATATTTTATCATCATTTGGCACTTTGCAGGTGTTAAAGACAGATCCTGCTCAAACGGCTTGACATTCATCCTGCATGAGAGCCTCTCTTTGTGCAAAACATTCCTCTTCGTCTGCATTTAAAAGGAGCAGTGACTCTCTTTGGTTTTTCCACTTCCCTCCATCATTTCCACATCTCTGACCTCCCCTCTCCCCTTCTTACATATTGCTCTGTTTCCACTCCCTCTCTTCCTCAGATTCCTATGCCGTCCCTCCCCTCAACCTCCCTCCCCACCTACCCCCTTCCCCAAACACTGATCTCAGATTAAGTTGAACAGTATCCCAGGTAAAGTTTGCACCTGCTTCTTTTAGGCAAAGCTCCTTCCACAGCTTCAACAGGTGCTTTTCAATCTCCACTTTTTTGTTTTGTTTTTTTCTGTAAGGACATCACCATTTAAACACAACCGTTTTTGGATAGTTGTTGCTTTTGCTGGTTACCCTGTGGAGCTGGATTTGGACAAGAAGTACTCTTCTATCTGGACATCCAGCTCATCTACATACCCTCCTCTCTTTTCATCACTTCAGCACCTCCGCTGCCTCGTTTTACTCCCTCCATCACCACCACTCTGTGAATGGTCCTCTGCTGGATGGGACGCTGCCATAAGGAGGCTGCCAGGTTAGACTACTGAGGTGCTAGATGTCCATCTTCTGAAGGCAGGTGAGTATCATTTCCTCCTCTACTCATCAGTAGTTTATTTATGACCGGAGTGTGAGGCTAAAGGAACCTGAACTTTCCTGATTAGGCTTGTCACTTTTTGATGCTGCAAACCTGAACTTTTTCCTGATATTTGGGGTCCTATAATATCTGTTTAAAGAACATTATCGGCTACTGACTGCTGTTGGTGATGTGGTCTATTGCAATTGTTGATATCTACCACAAACCCCTTAAAACTTGGTAAAAGTCCATTTCTGACCCCTCATGAGCATCTCAACCAAATAACATTATCACACTATTTAATTTTAAGGATTGTAAGAAACCTGAAGAGGTGAGGGTACCCAGTATTTCAAAAATGTGTGCAACAAAAAAAAATATATTTTTGTTTCTTTATTTCAACATTAATCACTTTGTGGTGCCTCAAATGTATCTTGACTCCCTTTTGAGTCCCTAACCCCACGTTGGGAACCACTGGTCTTCTCTTGCAGTTATATTTCCACTAATGTTTACTAATTTATATTGTATGTCACTTCTTAGCTTTTAACATATAGCAGAGTACAGTTTTGAAATCACAACTTCAAGGATGCAAAAAAAAAGAAAAGTACTTAAATTAAAGTGCTTCAGTGAGTTAATTAAGTTTAGATAAAGCATGTGGTTTACCTGATACTGTAATAGTTGTCTCTCTTTGACCCCAGAGATAAACACGTTGAAGTGGCTGGTTCATCTCTTAAGTCCCAGGAGCTTTATCTTAATTGTCCGGTTAAAAGGCACAGAGTTAATGCCAGTCAGATAAGATGGTGAGCTGTGGGAGTCAAAAGAGTCAATTGTGTTAATCTTTCTGTTGACAATGTATGATGAGAGGCTGGTGACACTGGAGCAGCCCTCTCTCAGCAGCGCTCACTAACCTTGGCACACCTGAACACAATTTACCATCCAGCTGAACAGAATACACACATTAGAGAGATGATTTCAGAGAAGCATCCTACTGACCTCACATGTCAACAGTACTGTATTCAGGACAGTTCAGGTTAGGCTGTGGGTATTTACACATATTCATAAATCATATGAAAGTGCAGTTTCCAATTATATTAAAAAAAACAGTTTCCTATAATTCGTTAGTCAGTATTTAAAACAGCCAGATTGGTGATTACCAAAATAATTTCAATTCAAAGGTCCATTTACTAGATTTGCTTTCAATGGCATCAACTGAGCCAAAGGATAACACCATGCACCACACTGTCTTTGTTCATTTTCATGAAACATGATATATGTGTGGCTTTATATGAACATAAAAGAAGCCAAAATTACAGAAAACCAGCACTATCATACAACGTGAACCGCCATATAACAACATGAACCTCAACTTTACCTGCAGTGACACCTCTCTGACCAGCAACAAATGTCAGATTTTGACCTGAAATTAAAATATATCTTCAAAAAGGAGTTATATCTTAGGTTTAAAGCACTACAGGTCATCAGTGCTACCGGTAAATTACCCGTATTACTGTATGCTTAAATAACGCTGACTGGCTGGTAGCTAGCAGGCCAGCTAGCGAGCTAGTCATTGTTATATTTCTTTCTCTAGCAGGCGTTATTGTTGATGAATCGACCACATATAAGAAACCATAACAGTTGCTTTCCCTCCTAAAAATCGTCAAACTATATCTGGTGACAAATCAGCAGGCTCATGTCCTCCGCTGTAGATTGCTTCAGGAATTATTAGGAGTTAGCATCTTGGCACTTCCGGTTCCCTTGTCTGGAAGTCAATGGGTTTTTTGGTTAGATGCCTGAATTAAGGTCTATGGTTAACAACAACAAGCTTTTCAGAGTTCAATAAATGTCAGTAAATATTCCAGCTTGTGAATATTTTAATCTTTTGCATGTCTTCAAAAAAGGCGGTAGCTAACAAGTGGCTAAACTGAGACTTCGAGGCATTATCATGTCAACTTGCTCACCTTTAGCGTAAAGGTGTGATCGTGGTGTAGTTTGTTGATAGTCTAATGTTAGCTTCTAGCGATTACATTTAAGCTTCAACAAACATAAAACTGCTGTTCATTTTTTAAGATTATCTTGTTGAACCAAATGTATCATAAACGTTTTTTTGCCACAGAGCTTATTTTCTGCAATAATCCAAAACCCAATGAAAAAAATCCCATTAACTTTTAAACAAAAAAAGCAAAACAAACAATTACAAGAGTCAACGTTATGTGTTATTTGTGTATAAAAATATTTAGTTTGTTTCTTTCCCCACATCTTGTGACCGCTCAAATGTCCCTCATTGTTGAGGGAACCAGTATGATGCTAACTTCCAGGCTGGCCTACAACAATACGTCACCCCGCAGCACTCTGTTACCACTGGCTAAGATGCATGCTGGGATACGGGTGGTGATTTTAGCCCATTTCTGGCCCGAATTTCAGCTTTATCTGGGATAGTTTGCTGTGTAGTGTGCGGGTGGACTGAGGACCAAATTTCTGAGAAAGTTTGGTCAGTCATCCGCCGGCAGTTAAAGCCGAGCCACGAGCCGATTCCCTAACATCAGCGCCTTCTTCTACACTTATTTTTTTTTTTTAGTTTTTTATTATTTTTACAGTAATCAGAGCATAGCTATCACAATAACAGTGTACAACAGATAGCACAGCTAGCTTACCTCCAATTCTCTCTGCAAAATGGACAAGCCATACTGTCCACGTTTTCCTCGCCACCTGCTTTTAAACATTTTAGTACACAGGATGGTTCAGATAATCAAGGTAGCACATTTCAGGGTGATCACTCAGGTCGTGACTGACGATCGGACCGTACAGTTTGAGCACATAAATCGTGACATTTGGCTTTTCATCACAAACAATCTCCTTGTACAGAAGAAATAGAAAGTCCACAACAACATTTCTAAAATTGAACAGTGTAACACAAGGACTATGATATCCAACGGGGACCAGTTTTAACTTGTGGGTAAAGTTGGCAGTGATGTATAGGCTCATCAATGTTTAAATTCACTGAATGTACAGACAGTACCTTTTAAAGTTTTTTCTTTTTCATTAAACAATTAACTTTAAATACTATATGGTGATTGGAAAGTCTTCCAACTTGGCTGTACACTCTACTTTGCCAATGGGAAGGTTGCCAAGCCAAGCACTGAACAGCCCCGAAGGGCCACAGAGGGGACCTCGGCAATTCAAACCTACTCACTTAAAGCCATTAGTGCCCCAGTGTTTATGCTCCCCTCCCTTTAGCCAACAAGGCATGGATGGGTCCCAAACAGAAGTGGTAATGAGGTCCTAAGCAGCCTTGCGGCTTCAGACACAGAGACACTGGAGCACATGGGGCCAGATCGGTCAGCTGCAGGGAACCGAGGTACAGAGAGGCCCGTAGTCCAACGCTGCCGTCTCACATGGGACCATAAGGCAAATGTGATCCTGACACATTGTTCTGGCATGGATAATAGGGCCTTTTCAGGGCTCCTCAGGGGAGACCTGGGAGCCTGATCTTAAAGAAGTAACGTGACGTTGGTTTGATGGTCCTCCCTCCTCTCCACTTTTGTCTAATGGCCTAACGGTCTAACGGTTTATGAGAAGTCGTCCTATGACTCATGCCTGCATGCATTACCATTAGCTTTAAGGGAAATACAGGACAGATTATGTGACAGATCTGTTTCACGTCTTTGTTTTTTCCCCAGAATGGTCAGGCCAGGCTGTCCAGTCATTCTGCTGCACCTCTTCAGCATCTTTGTACAGACAGGAGGTACGAATCACCTCCTACACTGATTCCTCCATCGTATAGGGTTGAGAAAAGTCCATTTAATGAGCTCTTATGCTTTATTCTCCTTTTAGCTAGTACTCAGGATATCCTGTATCCATATGGACCGGGCCATAGGGATCTAGAGACCCCAAAGATGGATGATGGGAGTTCTGCTGAAATTACTTTGCTCATTCAATTCATTTTCTTCAATGTCCCCTACCGTTCCATCTATGTAAGCCCCGATCAAAACCCTTATTATTACTGAACAGAAAGCCAGCCCAGTTGTTGTCATTGTACTTTTCTGCAAACTCGGGATACGTTGAATGCACTAACCTGCAAAATTAGCTGCTACTCATGTCTGATATTGATAAGACAACTGATAAGTTCACATTTTTGTATTTCGAAAGTTCATAATCTGTAGTTTGTGTGCACCTTTTAAATTTTTTTTGCAGACATTGCAAAAGTCATCTTAACAAATGTAGAAGGTAATTGTCCTTGACATGTAATTAGACCGCCCTTTCCCACCCAACCATGTTGATCTTGATCACATGAAAGGGAAAAATAAAAAAATAATGAAATAAATAGAAAATAAAATAATAATAGAGAAAAAAATATATGAAATCAGATAATGGATTTAACTTGAAAAAGAAAATTAAAAAAGGAAATAAAGTTTATGTACACCTGAGAGTAAGAAAGGCTAAGATGCAGTAAGCAAAGATGGATGATTTAAAAATTTGAAGTACGTCAAAAAAACTTTGTGTTGTGTTCTCCTGAATCTGAGAAAAACTACCACACCGGCGATGGTAGTTTCAGCTTTCTAGTCAGCGTGCTGCGCTTCTTATTCTTCTGTATTTATTGGAGGGTCGCAAACCAACTTTGAGATGCCTACTGCCACCTGTGTGTCAGAGTGTGTAGTTGCGGTTTCGTATTATCAAACCAATAATATATTGGCTAGAATTTCATTATTGGAATAATACATAATAATATAAATTTCCCATTATTGTTCAAAAATTTATCAGACCTGATACATATCCTGCATCCCTGGTTACCATTAACGTTTTTACCACAAGTGACGTAGTACAACAAGCGACGCGCAGAGCAGGTGACACAGTATGTTGAGGCACCGTTATTACATTAAACATGAAGTTTTGTGGTTTAATGACGTTGAAAGTTACTTAGTATATTATTAGTATATAACAGGTATAGCAAGCAAGAGGCTGATATGAAACATATTTTTGGTTCACAAACATTCAACGTTTGCTTGGTTGACAGAAATGTACAATAGCAACATTTTTTCTGGCATTTGGGCTGAGAAAGCTGTAATCCATCAATCTTAAAATAATTTATTGCAGTTTATAAAGCATATATCATAGTTTATGAGGCTGAAACACAACCCTGTCTGTTCTGTCCACAGGTCAACAACAACGGTGTGATCTCCTTCAACGTGCAGGTTAGCCAGTTCACACCAGAGGCTTTTCCCCTGAGCGACAGCAGATCGTTCATTGCTCCACTTTGGGCAGATGTGCACAACGGCATCCGCGGAGACGTGTACTACAGAGAGTCCACCGAACTGGAAATACTGGAAAGGGCGACGCAAGATGTCCGGAAGTACTTCAAAAACATGCCCACCTTCACAGCCACCTGGGTCTTCATTGCAACATGGCACCAAGTCACCTTCTATGGAGGAAGCCAGACAACCCCGGTAAAGTCCAAACACCACTTAAATTATCTTGGTTGCACCTTTCCACATGGCAGCATTGTTTAGCTTTGCTTGGTAAAGTCTAAGCAAGGGAAACAGCTAGCCTACCCTTACAAAAAAGTTTATTCAAGAGTGCTATTAGTATACTTCTTTTAAACTTAGTGAGAGAGTAGGCTTTCAGATTACTTTTTATGTACTTATTGGAGTTGAATTTTACAAAATTATACTTCAGTATACCTGGCTTATACTGACAAGTATACTGAAAGTAATGATAAACCCTTGATGGTTAGCTGAAAGTTAAGTAAAGGTAATGGATTAACAGTGGAAATAGTTAATTAAATTCAAGTAGTCTAACCTGACAAGACAAGCCAGACATTCGCTCAGTGCCATTTTCAAATTCCACGTTTTTGTGTCAACGTAAGTTTCTTCACAACTGGAGCCTCAAATCCAATTTAGTGAATCTGCTGTCTGCAAGTTAAGATAAGATAAGATAAGATGAACCTTTATTAATCCCCAGAGGGAAATTTGGGATAGACACTGATTGAATGTTGAAAGGATTTGTCTCTGTCACACTGTTCTTTTTCTATGTTTGTTTATGTCTGTTTTTCTCTTTGTAAAACTATTTTCATCCTCTTGTTTGATTAAAAGGTGAACACATTCCAAACTGTACTAATCTCAGATGGCGTGGCGTCCTTCAGCATGTTCAACTACGGCGAAATCACATGGAGCACGGGAACAGCCAGCGGTGGAGACCCTTTAACAGGACTGGGTGGGACGACAGCTCAGGTACTCTCACTGCGTCACCAAGATGGTTTCATGTATATACGTGTGATAATCCTTTTCTACTGTAGAATGATAAATCACCTCACGTCCCTCACACCTTCCCCCTTTTCAGTCAGGTTTTAATGGCGGAGACATTGGTCACTTCTTCAACCTGCCGGGATCACGGTCAAATGATGTGGTGAACATTGAACAGACAACCAATGTAAACATCCCTGGGCGCTGGTTCTTCCGTGTAGACACTGAACTCATAGATCCAGCCAATGGCTGCAGCTACAATGGCAAGTTTAACCACTGGTAGTTGTGCTCACGAAGGTTTGCAGAATTGTATTTATAAACATCTCCTCTGTGTTTTCTACATCCTCTCCAGGGCGTTTTTACAGACGAGGGGAAATCTTCTGGCTGTCTGACCAGTGTTCACAGCGATGCCGCTGCCTGGACATGGACAACGAGGTGCAGTGCCAAGAGGTGCCGTGCGGGCAGCTCGAGACCTGCGAGCAGCAGGAAGGCGCCTTTTACTGCCAGCCGACCCGCACCAGCACTTGCGTGGTATTTGGCGACCCCCATTACCACACCTTCGACGGCTTCCTCTATCACTTCCAGGGAACCTGCTCCTACCTGCTGGCTCGGCCCTGCTGGGAGGTGGCGGGGCTGCCTTTCTTCAGTGTAGAGGCCAAAAATGAGAACCGTGGGGTCGCCTCTGTTTCTTGGCTTAGAGATGTCACGGTGGAGGTGTATGGTCACAGAGTCATGCTACCCAAAGGCAGCTTTGGAACGGTCCAGGTGAGAATCTGTGTGGACCCCTTTATATTGGGAGCTATCACAATATGTGCCTTGTGTGTGCTTCTTGGTTGGATGTGTTGGAGGGCTGATTCATGTTATGTGGGTGCATTTGCTTTGCTTTTGAAGTCTTTCTTTGACTTCATTGGAAAAGTGGTTTGGGGAGTAAACAGATCTCTGATTACGTCTTGGATGCATGAAAAAGCTGCTGATACAAGTTTTGTCATGATAAAGGGAGAGGAAGCAAGTGACAGTATTCTAAATTGGCAAGCTTTCTACCGCCATCCTTTGTTCCCTTTCTGATTTTCCCTCTGTTCGTCTCTTTAGGTAGACGGCTTGATGAAGACTCTACCAGTCCAACTCCAGCTCGGTGCTATCAGGGTGTACCAGTCTGGCGTTGCCATCGCTTTAGAAACAGACTTTGGACTCTTGGTAACCTATGACGGCCAACACTATGCATCCATCTCCCTCCCCAGCTCCTACTTCAACAACACATGTGGCCTCTGTGGCAACTATAACGACGACCCCGCTGATGATCCTGTGCTTCCTGACGGCTCGCTAGCAGAAAGCGTGGTGGAGTTAGGGGGCAGCTGGCGAGCGGAGGACACAGACTGGAGGTGCACAGATGGCTGCGCCCAGAACTGCAGCGTGTGCGACGCGCTTACCGAAGCCTTCTACTTCCGCTCAGACTACTGTGGGCTCATCAACAAAACCGACGGACCTTTTAGGGACTGCAGAGCTATAGTGGACCCTACAGCATTTGTGTATAGCTGTGTGTACGACATGTGTAGCAACAGGGATAATATCACCACACTCTGCCAGGCCATCCAGGCCTACGCTCTGGCCTGTCAGGCCCTCGGTGTCACGATACGACCCTGGAGGTCTCGCACCTTCTGCGGTGAGATTCGGTTTGATTCACAGATTCTTAAATTAATTTTTATTGTGTCATCTGACGTCATTTCTTCTCTTTTACTTGCTATCAGCTTTGTCATGTCCGGAGTTCAGCTTTTACCAAGTGTGCACCAGTGCCTGCCCGGCCTCCTGCTCGGACCTCACTGCTCCCCTGTATTGTGCCCACCCTTGTACTGAGGGCTGCCAGTGTGACCAGGGCTATGTGCTGAGCGGCAGCCGTTGTGTTCAGCGTGAAGACTGTGGCTGTGAGCATAACGGCCTCTATTATCCCCTTAATCACACTTTCTGGGCAGGCCCCACTGGGGAAGAAGGTGAATGCATCCTCCGCTGCACCTGCGGCCCTGCTGGGGAAGTCTCCTGCTTCAACGAGTCCTGCAAGGAGGGCGAGGTGTGTGCAGCGGAGGTGGGCTTGCTGGGTTGCTACCCTCGGAGGGAGGGAGTGTGCTCAATCACCCAGACCTCAGTGACAGCCACCTTTGATGGCAGCTTCCTGCAGTTCCCAGACGACAGCTCCTACTACCTGCTGAAGCTGTGTGGTTCGGTGCCAGCTAATGGCTCGATGGTGGAGGTGAAGATGGGCAGGCGACTGGTGAACAAAGGCCCCTCTTGGAAAAGACCTGTGATAGTTATAGTGGCTAACATGGAAGCTCAGATGGGAGGGATAGATTTTGATACAGTAAAGGTCAGTATTTTCTCTTCAGACCAAACACATCTATTTTCAGCTGTTGTATACTGATGATTTAGGTTATTTAGGTGATTTGTTTATTAATAACTGGGGGGACAGACACAGTTTGCTGCTGCTGCACCTCCCTTAACTATATAGTTTTGAGAATATCAAACTGATAGAAGGTCGGGACCCATTACAAATCTGTCTGCCACTTCAGCACCACAGACATGCCATGGATTTATCAGTACAAGGCACAGTTAAGCTTATGGTGCCTTCAAGTGGGGTCGTATTTTCCATGTTTACGAAATGGGAAGTCCTGCACATGATATGATTGGCGTTCAAGTGATTAAGTCGTAAGAACACCTCTGCTAAGCAGAGCGACAATATTAACGTTACTGTCCGAGTCTAGAAGCTACAGAGGCTAACGATTAAGCAAGCTAGCTAGTGGGTAACATAATGCAGGAAATGGAAAGACACAATGACAGAGGAGAAAGATGACGTTGAAATTATCAACGTTTTCCTCAGACATAAAATTACCAAGAAAACAATATATGAATAAAATTAGAAGATAGGTAGATTTCAGGGGCCGTAGATTGTAACTTACTGATATTTTGGTGCCATGATTCTAACTTAACAAACCTCGGTCAGATAAAGGATCAATAAGTTAGGCATACCGATGGCTCTGACACCTTTTTGTGTCCCAGGTGAATGGTGAACCAGTGGCGCTCCCATATGTCCATCCGATGGAGACGATGATGATCTACAGAGCACCAGGCAACGCAACAGTGGTGGAGTCCCGCGGTCTGCTTCGTGTCCAGTACACTCGCCAGGGATTGCTCAACATCTCCCTCTCCACCCTCTTCTACAATGTTACCTGTGGTCTATGTGGCGTCTTCAACAGCAACACCACGGACGACCTCCGTCTTCCAAACGGACGCCTGGCGGAGTCTATTGAACAGTTCACGGAGGGCTGGCGGTCAATCGCTGATGACCTCACCTGTAATGGTGACTGCGATGACCTGTATCGAATGTGCACAGACTTGCGTCTCTACCAGAATCCGTGGATGTGCGGCAACATCAATGACCCGGGGAATAGTTCATTTTTGGCGTGTCATTCAGTGGTCAACCCCTCGCCATTCTTCAGGAACTGCTTGTATAACATGTGCGTGAAGGAAGGGAATCGCTCGGCGCTGTGTTCTTCACTGCAGGCTTACGCCACCGCCTGTCAGGATGCTCAAGTAGGCCTCACTTCCTGGAGGAGCGCCACCAACTGCCGTGAGTTTATAAATTATAACTTTATTTCAAAAGTTTGGTGGAGATTTCTGCCTCAGAGTTTGAGAAAAATCTCATTTTGAGAAAACAGCCTTTAAAGATATCTATTGTAAACACACTAAAGGTGAGTAGGGTAACAAAACTGAAATTTCCCCAATTCATTATTTATATTAATACAATTGTTTTTTTAAATGAGGCACTATCTGATGCTAACTTTTGGTGAATTTAGTATAAATCTATAGATGCAAATAGACAAAGACTAAAATAAACACCTCATCTGTATTTTGGGTGTTTTCTTTCCACTCGTCTCGAAGAAGACCTGTAGTGGAAGCAAAATATCCCAAAATCTCACAAGTGACCACTACATGAACCAGTGATGTGGGTTTTTTTTTTTTGTTTTTTTTTTTTAGACTTATTAAACTTTTAACAAACAGAAAAACATAATCCAAAAATACACTGACGTTACAAGACTGGTCCATAGAAGAAAACAAAAAAGAGTAACGAGATAGCATAAATAACAGTGAGGCACCGCTCTTGACAAGAAAGAAAATATGACGAAATTAAAGAATGAAGTTGTGTATGTGGATCTGATAGAGGCCCAGGGTCCATAACTCAAATATTTGTCCACAGTTATGATCCATTTACTCCAGATTATATTGGACTCCCAGAGTTTTCAGCGGGTTTTTCCATTTCTGCAGAAAAAGATGAGTCCTTCCATCGATATAATGTCTTATCTTTTCCAGAGTCACGACCTCTGAGATCAGAGATTTCCACATGGAAATAGGAGGGTTGTCCCCGACCCACTTCACCATAATGGCCTTCCTTGTCAGCGTTATAAGTTATTGAACCCCTTCCTCATATCTTAGAGAATCAGCAAACATAGATGTTGGTTTGCCGACACCTGTTGACCTATTGCTCTACTAATGTCACCACATATTGCCCTCCAGAATAACTGAATCTTGCTGTACTCCCACAAGCAATGCAGCCAAGTACCTGTATGAGTTTTCAGTGTTTTTTATCACTGACGTCATGTGGTTTTTAAAGGTGGCTCTGAAAGCTGGCTTGTTCACAAACCACTGAAACTTCACAAAATCACTCCTTCAGCATAATCCGCATAAATAATACCGCTAAGATGACCGTTTCATATGCTTCGTTTGCTCCCAACAATCATATTTACACTAAAATATGAATTAATTCACTGCCTCCATTTGTCTCTAATACAGATTTAATCCCATAACATTATTCATATACAGCATAGTTATTCTTCGACTCAGGCTTGTCGTGGTAGTCGTTGTTACATGGTGGTCGGGCACACATTACCTCCTCACCATCATTTCCCTTTTTTTACAGAAATAAAACCCATTTGGTTCATTTTGGTGTATCACCGGCATGTTATCAATAGATAGTCGGATGACGGATGCTACAAACTGAAAGTGAAAGTGTCCGTACGGAGTCTCAGCACAGAATGGTAGGTGTCACACTTTGCCTTCAGATGGGCTCGTGTTTACTGTGTTTACAGGATGCGAAGTTGTTTACAACATGAGGGGGGCGTTCATATGGGCCCAACTCGTAAACACGGTGACCACGACTCCATTTGAAGGCACCAATATTTCACACATGGGATGAGAGAGAGTTGACAGACGAGGATTTGGTGTTTGGCGCCTATTTTCAATATTTCAGATATAAAGCCAATGCTTTAATGTTAATGAGGGGTCACAGCCGGTGTGCACAGCATAGTGGCGTCAAACAGAAACCTGCAGCCACAAAGCAAAAGCTCTACCAGAGAGGCCAGACACACCGCCACCCAACGATAAAGACCAAAGTAAACATCAAACATGCTACACATATTGACCATAATATTTTCTTGTATGTTGTTTGGTGTAATTAACACTGGTGTTTTCAAAGGTTTATCAACTGGTGGGAAATTTTCCTCACCATCACATCCCTACTTTGACAGATATCACTGTTTATGTGTAGAGGTGCACGTGTACAGTATCGCTGCAGCGGCACTGAAATGGAGGAGATGAAGCTTTGAAATACCTTTGAATATTTCTCACTGATGCTAGGAAGCCCAGAAGATGGTTTTCCTCGTTGTGAATATCTGTATACTCAGACTCAAATAAGCATGAGCCACCATCAAATCCAAAGACCTCATCCACATTGTGGAAATCCTTTAAATATTCAGCCACAACACTGAAACACTAAGCTATACTTCTCTGTACTCCAACACAGCAGACACTCACACTCATGTTTCCTGTATTGCACTGTTGACTTGCGTGAGTCTCTTTCCATGTTTTCAGACACCCGAAAGCTGTCATGGCAAAAACAACTATTACTTTTAAAGGACGTACAGTAAATGACGGCGCCAGCTTGCCCCAGTAGAACCATAATGCAGTCTGTGAGCAGCTCTCCCTCAGTACTGGACCAGTTTCAGAAATTGTTGTCCCAGTTAATCAGACAAAAATATGGGAAAATAGGGTCCAGGTTGAAAAATACAGAGGTTACCCTTTAAAACTTCTCAAAGTCACCATTCAGTCCTCCAGTGAGTGACTCAAAACAAAAGTTTTTGGTGGAGTATTCTTGTAATATGGCTCTCTTGCTTACCTTGTCCTTTTGTTTCAGCTCTTCCCTGTCCTCCGAACAGTCATTTCGATGAATGCACCGGCGCCTGCCCTCTGACCTGCGCCAACTTAGATGAGCCTGAAGAGCCGTGCCCTCTGCCGTGCCAGGAGGGCTGTCAGTGCGAGGAAGGCTTTGCGCTTCGCGATGGCCTTTGTGTGGCGCGCAGTGACTGTGGCTGCATGAGCCACGGGCGCCAGCTGGCCACCAATCAGACTTTCTGGACGGACTGGGAGTGCCAGGAGCGCTGCTACTGCAACGGCTCTGACAACAGTGTGTACTGTCAGCTCGCACCCTGCCACCCTGAGGAGTACTGCCAGGAGAACGACGGCCTGTATTTCTGCCAGCCGCGCACCGAGGCCCTGTGTGTGGTGGCCGGTTATGGACATTTTTTGCCATTTGGCGGCGTCCCGTTTGAGCTGCAGAGCTCTTGTACTCTTAGGATGGCCACCAGCAGCTGTGGGGGGGTGATTAGGGACCACGCAACCATCAGTGGAAGTTTTCCTCAATTTAAACTGGCGGCTCGTAACGAAGAAAGGGACACAGGCCAGGCCATTTGGGTGAGGGGCTTTGTGCTGGAGGTCTACGAGTATGAGATTGAAGTGTCTCGAAGCTACAAAAACACTGTCACGGTGAGTTCATGAGGAGTAAACAAAACAAAAGCCATGATTATACTGTATATTGTGCTCATATTAGGGAATGCCTGTATCCATTTTTATGCATGACCCCTGAAGGTCATAGTTGTTGTTTTTGTGAGGACACTATTTCTAATCAAGCCGGGTGAATAACCAGGCAGAGGGTGAATTCCTCTTTGATTGGCTTAAGGTGGATCTAATTTCAAGGGGCATCTTTTATCAGGCTGGATTTGGCTCAGACAAAACCCCGACCCTGAGCGACATTTGGACTGGGTTCACAAACTGACTAAAAGATCTGAGGAAGAATAGAAATGACACACATAACAAAACGCCCACACACACATACTCCAGACATTTTCTACTCTGTTCCTGTCTCTCTCTCTCTCTCTCTCTCTTTTAAAATTAGATTATATGAGAAATGCATAGAAGCTCTTTCAGTGAGTCTTAATGATATCCATTCATCACCTGGATTTCCCCTCATACTCTGACAACATGCGGGTCAGCTGGATTAGACACTGTGATTTGCTGGTGCAGGAATGTGATGCGGATCCGAGAGTAAGAGTGAAACCTGTTCAACAGTTTTATTGAGTCTCTCCTCACTCAGGTGAATAAGGAACGCTTGTACCTCCCTCTGAAGCTGGGCCCAGCGAAAGTCAACATCTTCACCTGGGGCATGCAGCTCATCCTGGAGACAGATTTCGGCCTGAAGGTGGCCTTTGACTGGAACACCCTGCTCCTGTTGACTTTGCCCCGCGACCTCTACAACACCTCCTGCGGCCTCTGCCAGGGCATGCCGTCATCGCCACCCACCCTCACCACCACTGACTGGGGCATGACCTGGGCGGAGAGGGACACCTTCTGCCAGGTGGGCTGTGGAGACTCCTGCCCACGCTGCGGCCTCGGCGAGACCGGCGCGCTAAACGACTCCCCCCTCATGGTGGCTGACGCCAGCATGAACGTCAACACAGACGACGGGGAGAACGGAGTCGGCACAGGGATACGCTTCCACATAGGAGACGGACTGTATGTGTTTGTGGAGCCCGAGGCGGTGAGGCTGTGTGGGCTGATTGTGGATCGTGGTGGCGTGTTTGCGCGTTGTCACAGCAAGGTGGCGCCAGCGTTCTTTTATCAGAGCTGCCTGCAGGACACCTGTTTGGACCAGGGAGCTCAGGATACAATCTGTAACTGGCTGCAGATATATGCAGGCACCTGTCAGACCCAAGGGGTGCCGGTTACCGGCTGGAGGAGCGAAACGCCGTGTGGTGAGTGCAAGTCTGGGCTCATCTTAATTTCACCATTATGTGTGCAGTGGTGCAGATGTCTTCCCTTATATAGACCACAAACACATGGGCCCAATTCCAGTCTGATCCTTACACCCTCCCACTGCATGGTGGAGTGAACTCCATTTGTAGTCACACTCACAGCTCAGTGAACACCCTTCTTTAAGGTGGAGGGTATCAGGACTGTACTGATACCTCTGAAAATTTCTGGAAAGATGTAACTCAGAGTTACATTACATTTTGCTCCAAATCTAGAATAGAAATATATATATAGATAGAAATTATAAGGGAATGTAAATAAAAAATACGTACAACAACAGTGTAAATAATTAGAATGCTGAAAAATAGTGTGCTAGTATAAATAAATAGTTTAAATGTTCTGTATAAGTAAATGCAGTGTTCATGCCAGAGTAAACCACATTATTGCACCGCTGAATTAATGCGCTAAATTATTGTACTGTTAAGTCAGTATTGCATAGTTGAAGGCAAAATACATATAGGGATCTTGGGGTTGAAAATAATAAATATATGTTGTATATATTTGTATAATTGTACACTTTCCAATCATATGAACATGTCAGTCGTCTTCTAGAGTAGGCTAGGGCACATTTGATCCTAAATACAACCTATTTAATTGATAATATCTGTATGACAATGAAGTAGAGCAGTTTACAGAAAATGTTCGTACCGGTAGTCACATGGACCTGACATTGGAGCGTTTTCCATGACGAACACAAAACGCTGTTGCACGTCAGTAAGGGCAGCTGGTTAAGTCGATGCAGACTCTCCGTTGGAGGGTTTTATAACCCACTTCCACCCACTGTGAACTGGTTTGGGATGGCACTTTCTACAGTGGACCCTCCACAGGAACGCCCAAACACAATGGAAGTGGGTAGGGAGAGGGTGTAGGGAGTTGGACAATATTTCCATACTTGTCCAAGTTTTGATACATCTGTCTCTGAAAAATGAAATCACCAAAATAAGGCTGTAAGAAGAACAGCAGATAGATAGCACTGTGATCATCCAAATGTTTTTAAAGTCTATACCAATAGTGTTTCTTTAGGCCACAAATTTAATAATCCTGTCAAATATATTATTCTAAATTTGATTATATGATATTCATGTATTTTTTTCCATGTTCCTCAAATTTAAATCATGTTTCCTTGCGTGAATCCCAGAACTCAGTTGTTGATGCAAGCAAAAATAAGATGAACTTTGTTGGATATCGCTTCCTGCATGAGGCCCAGCATCTGTGTTACTGTGAATAATCCAGGGAAAGTAGTTCCAGTTTCCATGTGATTTTTCAATGCAATGTATCACAAATTCCAAATCCCATTTATTTCTATTGTAACTTCCGTATTTTTCAACCTTTTCAACAACAACATCTGAAATTTGTCCAGTGTTGAGGGAGAACGCTGCAGACAGCAGCCATTAAATGGGCTGCAGTGTAATGGCTCGGGGCAACTCCTGACCGTCCGTCCATCTGACGCGTTAAAACATTATTCTGACACGTCAGTCGTCCTTCTTCCTCCTTCTTGGTCCCGCCTCTCTTAATGGATATTTTTAGTATATTTCAACCTGGGTATTATTTTCCCACGTCTTTGTGTCTAAGTGACTAACTAGGACACCAATATTTGAAACTGGTTCAGTGTTGAGGGAGAACGCTGCAGATGGCAGCCGCTAATCAAGTTGTACTATAATCATTTGGGGCAACTTGGCAACGTAAAGTGCGTCCACTAAAAGTGCTTGTTTTTGCCACTGAAAGGCTCAGATTGTTATTTTAACTGTCTAGAAAATAACAGCTAGCATGTCTCCAAATCTTGACATACAAGAAATTAGCAGCTGCTGGTCTCAGTGGTCACGTTGACGAAGGCTTTTTTGCTGAAGCGCATTTGTTTGTTTGCCCAATATAATAAAGAAGACATTTTATCTGTAAGAGATTTTGTTCCTTCAGTTGTAAGTGTCTGACAACTTCATGTAAAGGACCCTACAGAAAATAAAACTTTTTTCTTACCTTTCGCTCAATCCGGTCAGTTTGTTATTGTGTGTCCCGCTTGGAGAAGTAAGTAAGTAAGATAAATGTTTTATTTCTCTGTATAGTTCTTCCCATAATGTTGTCAGACACTTATAACTATCTGAGCCTGTCGGCGGCAAAAACAAGAAGTTTTACTGGACGTACGTTGACGGTGAGGAGTTTCCGCATGCGGTTACATTACAGTTCATTTAGCAGCTGCCGTCTCCAGCATTTCAGAAAATCAATTCAAAAATAGTTGTCACTGTTAGCCACTTAAAACATGTGAAAATAGTATCCACGTTGATAAAATACCAAAATTACCCTTTAAGGCATATCTCAGACCCATCAGTATCAGCATGGCTAAATACAACTACAGGTAAATGAGTGGTTATTATATTATGTGGGTGAACAGGGTGGAAGTTATATTTGCAAATATGATGCAAAAACTGCACGCAGTCACTGTGCTCGGCTGCCGTCAGTCAGTTAGCTCCACCACATAACTGAAAACCACAAACTGTCTGTTTTACATTGATGGTTGTGTGCAGGTTAACCAAAATGAGATACAGCATGTTAATTTGAGATGCTGGTAGGAGTAGTCTTGAATGGCATGGCTGTTCTTTATGCTAAGCTAGGCTAACCGTGCTCTGACCCTAGCTCCGTACTTAAAGGTACAGTTTGGATGTTTTGAAGTGGGGTTGTATGAGGCACTTATCCATAGTCAGTGTTTTACCTGCAGTAGATGACGGTCGGCACGCCTCATGTTTGAAGACAGGAGTACAAGCAGGGGAGCAGAGCGACATACTGCTGTGGACGGGGAAGCAGCTAAAGAGATTTTAGAGTTTAAGAGTATGCTATATTTTAATATTTTACGCGCTTTACTTTGCTGTCAGACAGGCTTTTTCTGACGGGGATCTGAAGCTGTTCAGTTCATCTATGCTCTCCTCTAAGCCACCAGACTCCACTGGAAAAAACAGTAATTTCACCTTGCAGAAGTTGCTGATCTACAGCTGCCTCGGTCGGTTAGTTTATTTGTGTTATTTTGTGACTTTGGTAAATCCAAACTCACCACAGTCACACAATAACACAACCAAGCTGAAAGATGGAGGCAGCAGTAGATAAGCTACTCCTGTGTTCTGCAAGGTAAAATTTTTTTTTTTTTTTTTTATGGTTGCTTAGGTGAGAGCATAGATAACTGCTTCAGTTCTTCGTCATAGACTACACAGCTGTCACAGAAACTGGAAAAAATAGAAGAAGAAGAAGAAGATAGTCCTTTATTAGTCCCACGAGGGGAAATTCAATTTTTACACTCTGTTGTTAACTTATACACGGTACATGCAGACCCGAACACACACATGCACAAACATGCAACAATGGAGAGATGTCAGAGTAATGGGGCTGCTCCTGACAAGCGCCCCGAGCAGTTAGGGGTTTGGTGCCTTGCTCAGGGGCACCTCGGCAGTGCCCAAGAGGTAAACTGGCACCTCTCCAGCTACCAGTTCACACTCAGTTCTTGGTCCATGTCGGGACTTGAACCGGTGACCCTCCGGTTCCCAAGCCAACTCCCTACAGACTGAGCTACTGCCCCCCCAGAATATAAATATTCTAAATATAGCTATATTTACTAATATTATAGGGATAAGTATCTCATACAAATCCACTACAAAATACCCAACCTATCCCTTTAAGTGTTAGGCTGATATCGATCATGAACAAAATGCTGAACTATAAACTTTCCAGTCTCTCCAGTCACCACTTCAGTCCACTAATATTTACCCCTGAAAAATCTGGCTAATGTCTTTGCCAACCTGCCTTTTCCCAGTCCAGAGCTGTCCAGCTAACAGCCATTACTCCAGCTGTGTGTCGGTCTGCCCGCCCCAGTGCGCCCCGGCCCGCGGCCAGAGGGACTGCAGCCAGGACTGCGTGGAGGGCTGCCAGTGCGACCAGGGCTATGTACTCAACGGCAAAAGCTGCATCCTGCCTCAAAACTGTGGCTGCTACACTGATGGCAAGTACTACGAGGTCAGTCTCACATCCAGCACCAAATAAACTCAGTGACACATGCAGCCAAAACTGGCTTTTCACTCCTAAATCAGGCTGGTATTACAAACAGTGAAACATATCCCAACCTGAATTGATGATTTTTTTGTCACTAATTGTCTTTGTATGAAATTGTCATGACTGGAAATATTTTTAAATTAGTTTTAACAAACCTCAGTCGCTCCTGTAGTGAAGTATAGAAATATGTATGTCTGGAAGAACAAAACAACAAACAGAAAGTTTTCTGATCAATCTGCAAACCTTCACCAAATCGTGTTTTTGTTAATTATGATGATTATGTTTTTGGTTTATGGATTAATTATTGAGGCTATAGAATATCAGAAATTATATAAAAAATACTCACAATGTCTTAAAGGCAGAGATGACGGCATTTAATTGTTGGTTTTCCTCTCAAAGCACCTTTGAGGTTTTATTTTAAATTATGTAATTTATTGGTAATAATTTCCAATATATATCTTAAAAATCAGTTTGATAACAAAAAAAGACAAACAAAATCAGCAAATCATCACAAAGGGAAAAATGAAACTTTTAGCCTTAAATCTTATCTTATCTTATCTTAAGTTAATTGACTAATAGTTTCAGCTCTGATTTAACAGAAATCTTTCGTTGTTTCAGCCCAAACAGCTGTTTTGGAACAGCGACTGTACCAAACGCTGCCAGTGCATCGGACGAAACCTGGTCCAGTGCGACCCGAGGCGCTGTAAGGCCGAGGAAGAGTGCACCCTGCGGTACGGCGTGCGGGGCTGCTTTGCCCGACGCTCCCAGCACTGCGTGGCGTCCGGCGGCGGGGTTTTCAGGACCTTTGACGGGGCGTCGCTGCGGCTCCCGGCCTCGTGCTCTTTCGTCTTGTCCACGAACTGCCACAAGCTGCCCGACCTCTCCTTCCAGCTCATCGCCAACTTTGATAAATGGAGCACGCCCAACCTCACCACCATCTCTCACGTCTACCTCTACATCAACGAGGAGAATATACTCATCTCTGGCAGCACTGTCAAGGTGAGATCACTGATTGGCATTTTATTAAATTATTATTATTTCCACTTGGCAGGTTGGTTGCATGACATTGACTCTGAAATGGATCAGTTCTACAGCGGATGTTATGTTAAACCTACACCCTGACTTTACGAACAACAACCTTTAACCCACATGAACAACCAGAGCTGGAGACTCCTCACAAATCTCATCACTTTAGACTCGACTGAATTGAAAAAGACTTGCACTTGGACTTGAACTTTAACACCAGTGAGTCTTGACTTCAGTTGGTCATGAACGTTTTGACTTGATAACACTTGACACCTTTCCTTCAAGCCCAAGGATTAAGAAGACATACAAGACAATTCAATTAATTTTCCTTCATTCACTGAATGATAACACTGTTCATTTCCAGCAAGTCGACATTTAATTTTCTAGATCTTTAATGAAAATAAATTTTTAAAAAGAATTCATAATTTTTTTCTAATTGAATACGTAAAGTGAGTAAGAATATACAGTATTATTACTCTGTTGTTAAAATGCCAATACGCTTAGTGAAGGATACATTATGACCTGTTTTGGACTCAAAACTCAAAGTTTAGGACTTGGGACTTGAGTGCAAAGACTTGAGCCTTGGGCCCTGTTCAGACCTGGCATTGACATGCGTCCTGAGTGATCCGATCACAAGTGGACAGCTCTAAGTGCGTCTGTTCACACCTGACATTTGAATGCATCTCCACTTGTGATCTAATCTCACCCCCCCCCCCCTCTATACGAAAATAAACACATAGTAAACACATGGCTAATACAGCAGACAGTGACGTAATATTACAGGAATGTTGTCACCGACAGACCTAATCTGATTGTCTGTAGATATGAAACAGATTCATTCTGATGCGTCAAAACGTCATTCTGACACATCAATCGTCCGTCTTGGTCCGTCTAGGTCCAACCTGGATCTTATTTTCCGATGTTTTTGTGTCTAGCTGTTTAATGGGGACAACAATTTTTGAAACTGATTCAGTATTGAGGGAGAACGCTGCAGACAGCAGCCGCTAAACAAGCTGTGAGGTAATCATTTAAGGGCAACTCGGCACCGTAATGTGCACCAACTAAAACTGCTTGTTTTTGCCACAGTTAGCTCAGATTGTTATTATAAGAGTCTGACAACTTCATGGAAAGGACCCTACAGAGACACAAAGTCTTTTCTTACCTTTCACTTTCTGTTTGCTACCATGTGTCAGTGGCAAACACAAGCAGCTTTAGTGGACGGACATTACAGTGCCAGGTTGCCCCAAATGATTACATTACAGCTTAAATAGCAGCTGCCGTCTGCAGCGTTCTCCCTCAATTCAGGACAGATTTAAAAAATCATCTTCCCCGTTACTCAGACACAAAAACATGGGAAAATAGAGTCCATGTTGAAAAATAGCAAAGCTGTCCTTTAATAACACCCATCTATCACTTCGCTCCTCAGACTCACTTATTTTGGGTTGCAATGAGAGACATGAAAAATAAACAAATAAACTCCCCTACATGTCATCTTTGAAAATATGTGAAAATAATGTGGTTGTAAACAAATAATTTCTCCCCTCTCCCTCTGCAACAAAGGGCAAACTGCACTCAGCTGCAGTATGTTGTGGCTGTGTTTGCCCTGTAATGTCAGACCTTGATACAGGGAAGATTTAGCATTTGCAAGTGATGCACAATTCATGGAGCTATGAGCAGCCACAATCCTTTTTTTTTTTTTTAATTCAACCTGAAATGTATAAACTGGAGAATTGAACAAGGGTGCATTTTTCTTATTAATTCAACATTTCCTTTGTAAAGGGAAGTTTGTGTTACTTCTTCTTTCAAATGCTTCATACAGCAGTCTTGCTTTAATAAATTACATTTACTATAGTCGTTAGAAGAAAATCATTATTTTTTATTATTATTATTCTGGCTGTGTGCCGTCAAAGATGCCTTTATCAGACCTCTCTTCCAGAAACTAAACAGTCAGATCTCTCTTTTCTTGCCAGAGTACTTGCTGTCCATTTTACCCATTATCGCTAACAGCCTGGTAGAGCTCATCCAGTTCAGGCTTTAGGCCATATCATTCCACTGAAAGTACACTGAAAGTACACTCACAGAGGTAGATAATGACTTGCTGATTGCCTTTCCCTTTTCCAATGAGTTTTAATCCTGCTTGGCAACATTTTTCTGAACTGCCTCGAGAACAAAATGTTGCTA
Organism: Pterois miles; assembly: GCA_947000775.1. Taxonomy (NCBI): domain Eukaryota; kingdom Metazoa; phylum Chordata; class Actinopteri; order Perciformes; family Scorpaenidae; genus Pterois; species Pterois miles. Next base: position 31,981,943 of record CAMQGK010000052.1, on the reverse strand, counting down.
TTAGTGATGATGGGCTCAGGTCGTATTCGCCTGAACAGTAATTACAGTACCAGCTCAGATTGTCACAATCTTTGCTTTGGGCTGTTGTCTTTTCTCTCATACGCTACGACTCAGTGATATAATTTGTGAAAATAAAATCAGTTTATGCAGATGACACCCAAATCTACATTCCTGCCCCAAATGATCGAGCTCACATGTTCAAGCTCCAACACCACGTCTCTGTTTTTAAATCTCTGTCGTCTCTGTATTGTGAAATAACATCTTTTGCTTTGGTTCTTTAAATGCACAAGCTGGCACCCACACCGAGGTTTCATCTTCGACTCCCTCCACACTTTCAACAATTAAGGACGTCATTAAATGAAGACTTTTGCTAATTTTGAGAGAATGAATAAATGTGATTTTGATCTAAGATGACTCAGAAGTTTGACTACAGCTGTAAAACACAACACAAAACAAAACACATCCTCAGTCTAAATTCATTGCATATATTAAACCGTTCTCCTATAGTTCCATACATACATGACTTACTTCATTGAGGTTTGATAAAATAAATACAGAACAATCACAAACAATTTTTCTGCCACAGAAGAGAGCTGTAAGAGTTGTAAACAGAGATGATTATCATGAACTAAACAACATATTATTTATAAACACACCTCAAATTTAAAGATTTGGTGGATTTAAAATGGCACAAAGTAGTCAAAATTCAAAAACTATGTGTAGTTAATATGAATTAACAGGAATTATTGCAACAAATGCAAAATAAAGATGTGTAACAGTCAGAGGAGTTAGTTTGTGGAATCGTTTTGAATGAAAAAATATTTTTAAAATAATGTAAAACATTAAAAAGAAGGTTACAAGACGCAAGTGTAATAAGCTTAGCACCATTTCTGTCAGCATAAAGTTGCTTTCAAAAGTAATGCCTTGTTATTTTTGTGTATTTGAGTTGTATAAGTTGAAATTGAACAAAATAAATTAAAACCAACCTCTCCTAATTCAGTCAATTTAGATTTCTGTTATTGGAGTTATGAATTTACTTCATAAGTGATGTACTGTAGCAAGGAGCGAGATCTGGGGTCTACTTGAGCTCAGATCTTTTAGTATGTTAATAAACATATACGTATTGCAGAAAAATTGGCAATATAATATTTAATATAACATCTCAGAGAAGTGAAGATGTCTGTCTCCTGTGTCTTTACAGGTCAATGGTACACCAGTATCGGTACCATTCCTAACCGGGCTGATGACGCGTCTGTCCACGTCCGAAGGTTTCATCGTCATCGACACGCCCCAGGACATCCAGGTTCGATACAACCGCTTCAACACCCTCAGCATCACAATGGGCCAGCGGCTTCAGAACAAGGTGTGTGGACTCTGTGGAAACTTTAACGGAGACCCCAGCGACGACTACATCACCTCCAGGGGCAAGCCGGCCGTCAGCGCCCTGGAGCTGGCCCAGAGCTGGAAGACCAACGGTATGCAGAACAGGTGGGTGAGGCTCACAGTGGAATACACTGAACACTATTATATGTAAACTCTGAAAAAAAGAAAGTTTGGAAATTAGCGTTTGGTGGATTATTTCTCTGTTGTTCCAATGCTAATCGTCATTGTGTTTTGACATGGTTGGAAGGCCTGTTTGTGTGTGCACACAAGCCTGTGTTTGGGGCGAGGGCCCAAGAAGAACAACTGCACCGGGTGCCATTCACATTCATGTTAGGCTGCTCTTAAAGGGATCTGTCACAGAGATTCATCACCAAACTCTACAGTTATTTCAGCCTCTTTTAGCTCATTGTTTTGCTCCACAAACTCCACTCTCATAATCACTAAAGTTTGTTCCAAGCTGGTGAAGGAATTGAAGCGCCTACCATCTAAAGAGCCAGATGTTTCCTTTAGGAGTTGGTGGAGACCAAAACAAATCTGAAGGCAGAATGAATATTTGTCAGGTGGTCAGAAACTTGGAATAAATGGTCATGTTGCTCTGTTGACGTTAGTTTGGGCTGATAGACTGGCACGTTTACTTTAGACTTTAGAAATCTATATATGTAAAATACTCCTAGGCAGAGCTGGCCATGGCAAATTCAAAATGTATAATTATACTACATTTTATCAATACTATTTTAATGCTTTTATTTGTAATATTACAAAAAAGCCCACAATTACATATTTTCTGATCTGCCCACAGACCACCACATCACCTTGACTGCTAATGAATAGCTGGGGTTACTGCACCTTAAATCCATTAGGGAAAGGGAATAACCTGCAACGTTATTTGGAGAAAAACAGTTTGAAGTGTGATCTGCAGAGCTTAATCTCAAAGATATAAGTCTAAGTGTGTATGAACTCAATGATTGGTGGTGGTGGCGTTGCACTCGGACGCGAGGGGCACCAGCTAGGATCTTGTTTCAGGCACCAAACTGGTCTGTAGACAGCTTTACATTCACTTGTTGAGTTAGCCAACAGTCCTTTTATATGAGTTTGACTTAATGATTTGATTGTTGCCCACTAGCTTAGAGAGTGCTTGTTTTTTTCCATCTTTGAATTAGCTGAGTCCATGCTCACTGTATGGTACATACACAAGTTAATTAGAATGATGATAAAATAATAACTTTGACGGTCGGACGTTGGTCTTTTTCCTCCAGTTGTGATGAAACCCAGTTTGTGGCTCTGGCTCAGTCCTGTGACAACACGGCGGTGCTGGCGCTGCAGGGTGAAGATGCCTGTCAGAAGCTCACCCAGCTGAAGGGTTTCTTCCAGCCGTGTCACGGCCTGCTGGACCCACGGCCCTTCTACCAGTCCTGCTACCTGGACGGCTGCTATAACCACCGCAAGGCTCAGGTGTGCGGCTCGCTGGCAGCCTACGCCGAGGCCTGCCGCTCCATGGGCACCCTCACCACCAAGTGGATCACCCAGGAGAACTGCTGTAAGGGCACCGCGAGGCACCAGACACACACATCACACTGCATGTTGGCAGAAAGTCCACCCAGCAGCCATCTAGTGTCTGTCTGTTAGACAGCTAACATTGTGTGTGGACCTGTCTTTAGCAGAATGGATCTACGACCCCTGTGCAGGAGAGATCTGCACAAACTTCACCTGTGAGCTGGAGAACGGAGGCGACCTGTGTGGCTGTCCGGAGCTGCCCACCAGCACTGGAGGTGAGCGCTTCACAGGGCGGAGCAGTCGGTGGAGAGCAGCTGCAGCACCTGGCTCTAAAAACTGCAGCCGCCTCCATCTCGTGAGGTTATCGCCCACGTATACACGACGTTAGAGCAAGTCAGGACTGAGTTGGACACAAGTCTAACCAGCATGCTTTGCACGGTGATCGCCGGTAATCGATTCTGCACAGGACTGGCTCATCTGCTTGCTCGCCTTTTTAAACTTGGCCCACAGTGTAGAAAGGAGTGCAGTAGCCTTTAAAGACACTTCTCTTCGCATAATGTGAACACTGTGAGCTTTGAGCATATAATATACGGCACTGTCTATACACGTCATCATCATCACACATTGATCTGTCATAAAGTACCCTAGATATTTTGTTTTATTACAAACACACTTGTCCTGATAGATAAAAAGAGATAAAGTTGTGGTCCTTTTCCGCTTTTGTTCTACCGATCATGACTCTCTTTGGCATTGTACTGCACATCATATTAGACCCCGTACTCGGAGCATATGTTCAGCAGCTGTTAAAACCCAGTTGTAAAGTCTGTGTGCTGCTCTGTATAAGAACTATGTTAAATTACATCGTCTGCACCGCTAGCTGTAAATTATCCTGATTATGACACAGCTAATTACTTAACAAGTCAATAATTTGACACAAAAACGGTCCTTCAGAGTCCAACATCAGCGCCCATAGCAACGGCCCGTTTTAAAGAAATAACAGACCGTGATTGACCAATCAGAATCAAGTATTCAACAAAGACATCTAGTAAAATAAAATAAAATCGTCAAAGAGGGATTGTGACAGTAACTCCCCTGACATACTCCACTACCAGCGCCTAAGGGAGAGGATACTTGACCTTTTAAGTCATTAGAAAATGCTTAAGACCCTCAAGACCTCTAGATGTCTTAACATCTCACAAAATGTCTTAATTACACTTTTGGCAGGTCTTAAAAATTAATTAGCAGTACTTTCATTTCAAAAGAAATGCATATCTTTTTGAGCATACCTTAACAAAACTGTAAAGTAAGCACAAAAGGGAATAGCTGTGCTCCCCGGTTGAATTTATTGGAGTAGTGGGTCCTAAATTACATTCATAATGGTCTTAAATGGACATTACATGGGTCTTAAATTGCATCATAGTGGTCTAAAATAAAAGGTCTCACAAAGTCTTAAATCTGACTGACTGTTGTAAAGCATTACGAATATTAATTAGTGTAGTATATAGCATATTAGTAGATTATAACACACTATAAGTATGTTTATAATGCGTTATACTGTAGACAGGGGCATCATCGAAAGTGTCACCAGAGAAACAAACCTTTAGGCAGCAGTGTTTGCAGCATCACACTCTCCAGGAGTAATAGCGTCGGTGTCACTCTGCCGTGTACCTGACGTCTGTCTGCTTGTCTGGTAGGTGATGATGACATTATCCAGGCGGAGGTGAACTGTAAGCATGCTCAGATGGAGGTCTCCATCTCCAAGTGTAAGCTCTTCCAGCTGGGCTTTGAGCGAGAGGACGTGAGGATCAACGACGAGCACTGCGCCGGCATCGAGGGGGAGGACTTCATCTCCTTCCACATCAACAACACTAAGGGACACTGCGGCTCCATCGTACAGGTCAGTTTACATCCATTCATACGTTTGCTCGCTTCATGAGTGTCGGCTGTTCGGATCACTCACTGCATCGCCTTGTTTTGAACCCTTTCTCTTTACTTCCAGTCTAAGCTGGGCAAAAAGGAAAAACTGTTTTAGCCATTTTCAAAGGGGGTCCCTTGACCTCTGACCTCAAAATATGTGAATGAAAATGGGTTCTCTGGGTTCCCGCCAGTCTCCCCTATAAATCTCGAGATGTCAAAGGTTTTTGATCCCAAATCACAGCATGACTTTTTCTGTGGTGTTCCTCAAGGTCCTGGCGTCTTAATGTGGTATTTTGGAAGGATTATTGATCATTTTTATCACTTCTCACGTGGCAAAAAATGGTTAAATTTAGCACCAAATCTGTGTAACAAATGGCATCAACCCAGAAATTGCACAACTTGAGACATAATAGAGCATGAATGGTCATCATAGACTTCTATCATAATGTTATACTTACTTTTACTTACTTTTACAATTCATTTTAAATAATTAATTTATTAACTCCTGAAGAAGTCTGATAGTACAGAAGTCAATGAGAAAATGATCTACTTCTCATTTGATTTTTTACCTCAGTAAACATTACAAACAGGAGTTTATGGTCTCAATCACTAGTTTCAAGTCATCTTTAATACAGCATGATGTTCATTTAGTAAATTATGGCCCAATTTAGAGTCGAATAGACCATAAAGCAGGGGATGCTCACATAAAATATCTTATTCAGCGTTTGGTTGTACTAAGCTCCACCCTCTCATGTCACTTCTGGTTGCAAAAAACAACATGGTGATGGCCAAAATGCCAAATTTGTGGCTTCAAAACCATCATCCACAAACCAATGGGTGACATCACACCCTTGAAATATGGAAACTGAAATGAGAAGATCAATGTCAACGTAATGTGTGGAGTGTGAATGTGATTAGCCTAGCTTAGCATAAGGACTGTAAACAGAGGGAAACTGCTAGCCAGCCTCTAAAGTCAGAGACACACACCTCTGCACTAAAATTAAAATAGTTTTTCCAAGTTCAGACCTATAGCTCTTTATGTGAAACTAAATACTAGTAAGTATTAAGTACTACTATTTCCCAAAATGCGTAACTATTTTAAAAAAAATGAATGTCTCTCATCTCTCTGACAGTCAAACGGCACACACATCATGTATAAGAACACTGTGTGGATAGAGAGCGTGAACAACACCGGGAACGTCATCACCAGAGACAAGACCATCAACGTGGAGTTCTCCTGCGCCTACGAACTGGACCTGAAGATCTCGCTGGAGACCGTCCTCAAGCCCATGCTCAGGTCAGACAGATTTACACATTTACTTCAATTAATACAAAATGCTGTTACTAGACATAACATCCAGCTCCGTCTCTCCTCTATCTCCATCCTCCAGCGTGATAAACCTCACATTACCGACCCAGGAGGGAAACTTTATCACCAAGATGGCTCTGTATAAGAACTCCTCGTACCGAAACCCATACAGGGAGGGGGAGGTGGTGCTGAGCACGCGAGACATCCTCTTCGTGGGCGTCTTTGTGGAGGGGGCAGACGAAAACCAGCTGATCCTCATAGTAAATATGTGCTGGGCCACGCCATCCCGATACAGCAGTGACCGGCTCCGCTACATCATCATAGAGAGAGGGTAGGCTCAGAGCGCAACACACCCACAACTAAGGACTATTCTCACTGAGTGAAAATTTTCTAAAATGTCCCAAGTTGTTTCGTTAAAAAGCCAACGAGATTTACAATGATGTCGAGCAGCAAATCCAGACACTAGAACCAGTAAATGTTTGGGATTTCTGCTTGATAAATGACTTAAATCATTAATCTATTATCAGATTTATTGTCAGTTGTTTCATCATTGTGTTTTCATGACGCTAAGAAGAAGAAGACACTTTATTGACACCCTGAGGGGAAATTCAATGTTTTCACTCTGTTATTATTTTTTACACAGTACACACAGGCCCAAAATACATACATGCACTAACAGGATCTATATACATGCATTAATGTAAAGATGTCAGACCTCTGACAGGCATCCCGAGCCGTTGGGTGTTTGATGCATTGCTCAAGAGCACCTCGGCAGTACCCAAGAGGCAAACTGGCACCTCTCCAGCTCAGTTCTTGGTCTACGTAGGGACTTGAACCAGCAATGGTGAAATATTTCAATCAGGGCTCTTTTTATTTTAGATATTTAGCATCATAAACATACTTGTAAACTTGTAATCGACTTATTGCACTATGTAATTATGGTTATAAGCATTCATAAATATTCACTATGCTTTATAACAATAATCATAACACACTATAAAGCATTTTATCATGATTAATATTTAATAATTGTTGGTCACTCACTGACGTTTTTGTGTATTATAATTCTCATAGTTGTAATACATTATAATATCTTTTATAGCACCTTGTAATGTGTAAGTTACTCTAAGTGGTCGTTGTTTGCTTTAAGTGAAAGAAATGTTAAATCTGTGCAAGAAGGACACAGAATGTGGTAAAATTCATTTTTACTGTCTGGTTAGTAGAGCGGGTTTGGTGGGATTCAGTCCAGCATAGATGTTACGTTACATGTGGTGGTGAATGTCCAAGAAGGGATTTATGGATGGATAGATATACAGCAAAAAAAAAAATGAATAAAATGAAATAAAAAAATATTTTTTAGCCATGATATATCAGTATAAAAAAGGAGACAGTATGATTTTCCGTCAACTTTTGTGACCTCGAACCACAGAAATTGAACATGACCTTCCAGGAGATGGCGCTATGCTGCAGTTGCTTCCCATCAGAGACTGAAGTGGTGCTATGATTTAACATCGAATGTCATGGCCATCCCTACACACTTCTCCTCCCATGTATTTGTGGCTTTATACTTATTATACCCGGCCCTAACAAAAACAAACTAAAACCTGCGTAAAAATAAATAAATAAATAATAATAGCAAACACACACACAAACTAACTTAACTGAGATTAAATGAAAAAGTCAAAACTAAAAAATGTACATTATTGAAGTGGCTGATGTCTGCTGCTATGAATCACTGTGCAGTGCATATAAAGGCCGTTCTTCTTCCTCTGGACACTCACCACTCTATCCGTCTCCCTCCAGGTGTCCAAACATTAAGGACAACACCATCGGCATGGCAGAGAACGGCGTGTCACTCACCTGCCGCTTCCACGTCACCGTCTTCAAGTTCATCGGGGACTACGATGAGGTCCACCTCCACTGCGACGTCACCCTGTGTGACTCGGAGACGAACGCCTGCAAAGTGGTGAGAAAATCTTAAAATCCTCAGAGTGAAGGTGGCGATGAGGCAATGTCCGCTGGACTAATGTACGTGTCCTGTGCATCCAGAACTGTCCACACAAGAGACGGATGTACTCGGAGGACAGTGACCATAAAGAGCACATACTGACTGTGGGGCCCATAAGACGGAGAGGTGAGTGAGGTCCAGTCCAGGTTTAAGAGCTGACCTACTGGAAATCTGCAAAGGTTCAAAGCAAAACAACTCATATTTTAAAGACCGGAACCATAATGTCCAAGCTCACAGTACAGAGATTAAACTGTCTATTCATACATTATATAACGTCTTCCTTTAGAATCAGAGTGGTGTGAGGAGGAAAATGGAGGATGTGAGCAGATCTGCACCAGTAAGATTACCGGACCGGTCTGCAGCTGTGTGACTGGGATGCTGCAACGAGACGGGAAAAGCTGCCGGAGTAAGTACCAAACACACACGTGTACTCACCAAAATTACATAGTACTTCAAAGCTGTTTAGGGTTAAAATTCATACCGGGGTCAGTCAACTGTTTATCCATTACTGAGTTATTTCAACTGTTTATCCATTGTTTTTAGCTAACCTTTAGGTGACTATTTCAACTGTTTATCCATTATTTATTTTACTTTTAGCTCCAACTTTTAGCTGACTGTTTCAGCTGTTTACCCTTTACTTTTAGTAATCTTTTTAGCTAACAATTTCAAGTGTTAATCCATTACTTTTTGGATTATTGCACCATATTCTTGAATTATTCCTGAATGTCTTTAACTTTAACTACCTTTTCTGTTATTTTCTCCCGTACTTGATGTGGTGTTGCTATTGCATCCACCATCTCTCCCATAATGCATTGTGCAACAGGCTATCTAAGTCAGTCGTACGTTAGTCACTCATTGGGGAGCTTTACGAAACAGGTAAATGTAAGTGTCTATAGCAAGTCTGACTTGCAAAGACTGTCTGTTTTTATGCAACTGACTCCTGGACTTGAACCCAAGATCAGGTTTTTGAAAATCAGAGTGCTGCAACAACTGAGTTAGGAGAGCTGTTCAGAAATGCTGATTTCATCTCTACTTGTGTTCTTTACATCTTCCTCATATTTACAAGAATACCTTTTTATTTTTAACCTCTTTATGAGACACACAGCTGTGGATATTTCACAGGAGCAGGCTGTGCAACTCCACCTGACGTTTGTTGATTAATAAGTAAGCAAGCTGGACAATGGATGCAGAAAAGGAGGCATTACGAACCTTCTACCTGCGTCACTACACTACTCTACCTGCAGAGCTAACTTAACACGACGTTGATAGAGACGTGATAAAGAAATTATCTCATCTACCTCAGGGTTTGCCATTGTGTATGTGGCCTGTTGTGCTGGCTAGTTGTCAGCTACAGTATTGTTCAGTGTGGGTTTGGTGGCATTAGTGAGAGTTAATTTACATTTAATATTTAAACCCCTTAATCAGGCAGGAATGAGCCAGTGACGCTACTAGATACTAAACAGTGGTGGTAATAACCATCTTTGCATGTCATTTTCATGCATGTAAATATCTTTATTTTAGCTGCTTATATCCTTTGAACAAATTCATAAAAACATATCAGCCTAAATGAATAAATAAACCTATTTTATTGTTATAGGTTTAAGCCACTGAAAAGGTTCCCGTGGCATTACCTGTCTGCACATATGTAGTCTGCACTTTATTATTGAGACTAAACATCAGTAACTCACTTAATTTGCATACATTAGATAAAAACTGATAAGGAGGTGAAGCCCAAAAACAATATATTTCAAAATTGAATGCCTAATCATAATAACAATAGTACTAATGCAATAATAATAATAACAATAATGAAATAACCTTTTATTTTAATTAAAAGGAAAATATCTATAAATGTGTCCATAACAGAATAAGTTAAAAAATATAATTTAACAGTACATATAACACAAATGTTTAGCAGCTTATGAAATATAAACCATTAGCATCCACACATTGCAATGCATTAGCAATAACAAAAACACATGTATATAAAATAAAATAGCTCCAATTTTAAAACAATAAACTAAAAGCTGATCTGAGAAACTGTGCCACCGTGCACATCCTCCATAATTGATGTTTTCTTCTTTTTTCAGCCGTGAGCTCGAGCTGTAACCTCACGCCTGTGGTTTCTCTGCTGGGCGTCAGCGCCGTGGTCTCCATGCTGCCGGCTCATGTTCACACTCTCCTCTCCTAACAGCAAATGAAGGCAGCAAATGACAAAGAATAAAACACAGAAAAGACTTGAAGATGCACAAAGTTTATCAGCGTTGGTTAGCCAGTAGATCAGCTGTGTTCCAGTCAGAAAATCAGACTACACGTATTATTGATGCAACTCAAGGTGACTAAACAAGAAAAGTAAGTCAGATTTCCAGACATACGGACTAGTTTCAACCACTTCACATGGTCTTATTCTTCACCTCCATTATTCACATATATCAGGACATCTCATTGTATATTATCATCTACTTAAGGAGTGTTCAATGTGATTATAACATCTACCAAATACAACAGCGTATTAGGGCCGCTGTAAGTAAAAACAAATAGTTACGGAGCCGTGGGAGAGGGGTGTAATACTCCAAGAAAAAACTCGTAAATTCATGAGAAAAAAAACTCTTAAATTCCCGAAAAAAAATGTGTTTTCAGTGCCGTTAATTACGGTAATCTGTGTTTTATCTCATCCAGACAAGATACAGATCACATGCTAATACCAGGCGTTCATCTTCTAATGTTCAGACTGTCTGTTGGACAGTAGATCTACTGGCTAGCTTTAACCAGAGTAGAGCTGATCCATTAACGTCTTATTTGAACTACTGTAATTACCTTCAGTGTAAAATCCACAGCAGCTTGTGGCAGCGAAGAGATTGACGGGTGGAAGTCACAAAAATGAAGTGATGAAATTGGAGGTGAGGAAAATGCACGCAAATTGAAAATTGGAGCTGTAAAAATCAAAAATAGAGGATAAACTGATTTGATTAATTTAAAGCCGATTTGACTGAGCTGCATTTCATCATTTTCCCCGTCTTACATTCAACATTCACAACACAAAATTGTCATTTATCACTTAAGGAAAGTGGCCTGAAGGGTGGAAATAAAAACCAAAAATAACTGAAGAAATGGAAGTGATGAAAATGCCTACAAATTAATAATGGAGGTGATGAGCATGTATGTGAAAACAGAGCGATAAATGGTCAGTTAATTTAAAATTAACATTTTATTTGAAACAGAGTCACTCTGATAATCAGCTGTCGACCGTGACTGAAGAAAAGGGAAGTAGTGAAAATGTATGTGAATTGAAAAACGGAGCGATAAATTAATTTGATTGACATTTTATGGCAATGAAACAGTGTCGATCTGATAATCAGCTGTCGTCCGCTCGTCATTCACAACACCCAACTCACATTTATCGTTTACAGGGTGTAATTAACAAAAGTAAGAAAATCAGAGCGACACTGTTTCAAATAAAATGTCAAATTTAAATTAATTGACTATTTATCACTCTATTTTCCCCTTTTCATCACTTCACTCGTTAGTTTTTGTTATTTCCACCGTTGAGGACACTTTCATTAAATGGTAAATGTCAATTTTGTGAATGATGAATACAAGATGGTGAAAATGATGAAACATGGCTCCGGTTTCATCATTTCACAACTGTTTTAGTTAACTCGTCCGTTTTCATGGCAATTCGCATGCCTCTCCATTTTTATCGCTAAATTGCTGCTACTTCCACCCTCATAGAGGCTCAAGTAAGAAGAAAGCTCTGTGAAAGGATGGTGTATTTCATTATGTAAACAGTGAGGAGAGTTCATTGTACGTGACGTGAGCATTTATGTGAGGAGAGCACCTTATAAAATGAATACTCATATTTTAAACTCAAATTTTGGTGTCACAGTTTAGTGCCCACCAGGTTGTAAGATATGCAATCAGTTGTGCCGTTAAAATATTTCACTTTTCTGTCTTAATCAGTTGTCGTAACACTCCTGCCATAAATATTGACCCTGACTTGTTGATTCTTTTAGGATGGACATGTGAGGATTTATTGTAATGCTGTCAGTAGAGTGAGGTTGTCCCAGTGTGCTCCCTGGTCAGTGTTTTCTGTTCGGCACCTTATGAGTTATAAATGTCGGCATGCGTCACCACACGTCTTATGTAAACCTTCAGTGTTCCTTACTGAAGCAAACTCAAATCCTCAGTTTTGGATTAGGTATAGAGCAGTTTTTCATAGATAGGCATGTTTTGCTACCTTCTATGTACAAATGTACAGTCCTTGTCTGTCAGTTTGGTCGTTTATGTCTTATGTCTGTTTTTTTCATAGTCAGTATCTTTTTTTATGTCTAAAAACATGACCAAAAGATGTTTTATTCTTTGAGAGCAGCACCACGCGACCTTAATAAATGAAGTTCTCAAAGTCAGTGAGTCGACTTTATTTGATGCGTAGCTGCAAGACAGAAATACTCAAGTAAAACTTAAAGGTGCAGTGTGCAGGTTTTTGGCAGCATCTAGTGGTGTGGTTGCAACCAACTGAGTACCCCACCGCTCACTCCTCCAAGACTGCAGTAACATGAGCCGCCAAGCGCAAAACCTTAATAGCGTTACTTTAGGAGCAATAGAAGTCAGAAGGCGGCTGGCGGTACCACGGTTTTACACTCATGATATGAAGTTTCAAGTGTGTGAAACTATGGTGGCCTTCAGGTAACGTAAAACGTCTCTCTCTAGAGCCAGTGTTTGGTTTGTCTGTTGTGTGTCAGAAATGAAAGTCAATTGTTCGTACGCTTCCGCCATTTTGGACTGAAACCAGCTACTGGACACCGAGAAAAGTCCACCTTAAAAGTGCCTTACAGAAGTAAAACAAAAGCATTTCTGTTCTATTGTCATATTCTACTGAAATGGCCTGTTAAGCAATAAAATGTTCAAAAGATAAAACGCATTTTCAGTCCAAAATGGTGGCAGCAGAGTTTTGTCTCTTTGCTTTAAAACTCTTTGCTGCTCCCCATGAAGGTATAAAGGACTCATTCTAACGTTTCAGGTGTTTATACACCAATGAAAACAGAGTTATGAATATTATATTTGATTTCTACCAATAGATACCCAAAATGCTACACACCGTTCCTTTAAGTAAAAGTACAAAAATATTACCATCAAAATATACTTAAATTACCAAAATTAAAAACACTCTATGCAAAATTGCCCAATTCAGAATGATATACAGTATATTACATTATTGGATTATAATTAGTGGGGCTGTCAATCGATTAGAATGTTTAATTATAATTACTCACACATTTGTTATCTGTTCAAAATGTACCTTAAAGGGAGATTTGTCAAATATTTAATAAGTCTTTTCAATATGGGGTGTGCAAATATATAAACTGTATGTTTACTGAAGTGTGATTTTGAGGGATTTCAGAGCTTGTAAACCTTGTACTTTTTACTGCCAATATATTTTTAAAGCTTTCGCTACTTTGCAGTTATGCTGAAATGGACGACTCTGGATAATGACTACTTTTACTTTTAGTACTTTAAGTGTTCAGGACGCTAGTACTTTTTGTACCTTTATTTAAACCTGCAGTAGGCAGAATGTTTTTGACATCGCTAGGCAAAAATTTCATAATAACCTTTCAGCATGTTGTAATTCAAGTGTTCTTTCAGCGTGAAAGCACTCAGCTTCAAACACACCTCTTCCATCACAACAAAGCTGCTCCCATCAATCAAACATGTAAATATGGACTTCCACGTTGCTCCTCCACCCTCAGGCGAGGTTGGCATAGTACACACATGTACGTCAGCGAGGGAATACCTCAGTTTATTACACGTCTGGTGTACTTTACTGCAGCAAATAGGCTGCTTTATGTAAATGTGTGTATATATTTATTATTTGAAATCAATTAACAACACAAAGCAATGACAGATATTGACCAGAAACCCTCCCAGGTTCTGACTTTAGCATCAACAATCATAACATGGCAAACTGCAGCCCAACAGGCAACAACAGCTGTCAGTGTGTCAGAGTGCTGACTTGACTAGGACTTGATCCAGACTGACTGGGACTATCATAAAGTGGGCATGTCTGTAAAGAGGAGACTGGTGGGGACCCAGAGAACCCATTTACATTCACACATCTGGAGGTCAGAGGTCAATGAACATGACAGTTTTTGCTATGGACTCATCAGACCAGACTGATTGTGTTAAAGAAATCAGTGGCGCTGAAACAAACTATTAACGCCTTAACTTTGACAGCCTTAATTATTAGTGATGCATTAATGTGTTCATGTGTTCAGAGATTGCTGCTGATAAAGATGATAATTTTAATCAATTTATCAACTGCTGGGTAGTTTTAACATATATTAATACTTCATAGTTTATTAGCTGGTTATATTAATGAGATTTATCTGAATCTGTAAAGTAACTAAAGCTTTAAAATGATATGCAGTGCAGTAAAAAGGACAATATTTGCCTCTGAACTGCAGTTAAGTAGAAGTTGTAGAAAAGTTAAGTACAAGTACCTCAACATTGTATTTAAGTACAATACTTGAGCCAATACAGTGGTTACTTTCCACCACTGAAGACAGTGTAAAATATAAAAAAATAAATAAAATTATTGTTTTATTTTATTTATCTTATTATAAATTCATTATTATAGAAATTTAAGTAAAAAGTTTTAAACACATAAAATAAATATATCAAATAAGAGTTTTCATATATAGAATTAATAATATCATATAATATAATTACAAGTTATAAAAATACATACACAATTAATTGTTAATATACTGTATATATAAATAAGTAAAATTAAAAATATTTTATTTTCTTTATTTTATTATAAATTCATTATAGAAATGTAATTAAAAATACAAGTTATAAACAAAATAAATATATGAAATATAGTTTTATTTTCTTTATGTTCATTAATTCGTAAATTCATTATTATACAAATTTAATTAAAATTACAATTTGTAAATTAATTAAAGAAATACATTAAATGAAATAGTTTTCATATATATCTATATATAGAAATATATATGAAAACTATATTTTATTACCATACGTGATAAAGACTATGTGTTCAGTTATATACCATTATACCAAAAACACTTAGAGATTCATTATATTTATATATTGTGTATATTTGTAATATATTATTTCTATGAGCTTTGAAAATGGGGCAAACATTTGTCCTACATTAGTCGTTTAACTGACAGGAAGTAAACTGTTTCCTAGCAACATAGTGCCAATAAAATAATCTACCGCGTGCGATCCACACCTTGTGATTGTTTTCAGTTGCTGGGAAATTTCAAATTGTATGTAAGTAAATTCTTTCCATGATGAAACACGCCTATAAACCATTGTCATCCATCGCTCCCAGTGACATAGAAGCTGAATGTAGAATGAAAGGAAGTAGGCTGCTTCAAATGAGGCCGAAATAAATTACATAATTGCTTATAATTGCTGGGCTATTTATTACTTTTGTTATTTTGTAGGTTTCAGGCTTCCTTATACGTCCTCTGCTGTCCTCAATATGCAGATATGCAGCGAGCCAAACACACTTCCCGTTAAGGTGACGACCGGCGACGACCTTTGAGGTCAAAGCAAGAGAACCGTGACAATATTTCTTTAACTAGAGTTCAGTTTGTTAGTAACAACGAAACTGGATTCACACGTTTAGCTGTCAAACACTGTGTCCTGTAGTCAGCTGCAAGCCAGTTATTACCAAATATTAATAATCTCTTATGAAAAATACTGACTAAAACCACAACAATTAGGTATTATTAGTTAGGAGTATACTAATACTGGATCAGATATCTGGCCGATACCAACTGAAGTAGCTGGTTCAGATATCAGTGACAATATTCAATTTAATGTTAATATGCCATACACATTATATACTGTCATTTTAATTCCTGTTTTGACCAATTTGTTGCTGCATTAAAACACTTGAATTACCAATTTGCTGGTGGAGGATTTATTATTTTAAAATTTTGTTTTACAAAGGAAAGCAGTATTTAACAGGACTAGACTGCTTGTTAACAGGGAACGCCTGTGTTTTTCTGGGGTCTGAGTTGTGGTGGAGGCTGCTCGTTTGTTGGCGTTAGCGGCCTCCGTTTCCAGCCGACCGTTGGCTACCGTCGCACGCTGTTAGTCCTGTAAGTGGAGCGTGTACGACGAAGAAATGTCCCGCATTCTTCACATTAAAAGCAGTCTACATGCTAATAGAGCAAACCCACAAAGCCGTGGAAGGTCTCATTTTGTAGATCAGGTTACAACCTGTTCACACGTTGACAATAAAAAACTTATAAAACTTATAAAAACTTAGCTACAGTCCATTTAGGTCAAGTCTGATGCTGCCCTACACATAAAATAATGATCCCAGACACTTCCGCACAGTGAAGCATACAGCTTATTAATTAAACACTGGTATCAGATCGGTACTTGGTATCGGCCAGTAGCCAAACTCCAGATTGGTGCATCTCTATTATTAGTTCATATAAATGATTACTTTGTTTAGCTGCTTTGCTCGGACCATACTGAAAAAGGAAGTTTCAATGCACTACTTCAATGCTAATTGTTCTGTGTTGCTGGTATTTCAAAGTGCATGATTCACTGCTCTTTGTATAGTGTGACTCACTGTAAAGTTTAGGTGAGGTGACAGTAAAGGGTTCCCCGGGATTAATCAAATGTGAGTAATAACCTGAGGTATTCCCTCGCTGACGTGCATGTATGTACGATGCAGGCCTCGCCTGAGGGTGGAGGAGCAACGTGGAAGTACATACAGTATACAGTATATGTCTGAATGACGGAAGCAGCTTTGTTACGATGGAAAAGGTGTGTTTGAAGTTGAGTGCTTTCACGCTGAAAGAACACTTGAATAACAACATGCTGAAAGGCTTTATTTTATTTGTTTATGTATATTATACATACATGTCCTGGTTGAAAGACTTGTGTTTGTTTGACCCATTTACCACCCCTCCCACCCGCCCTCAGCAGACACTAATACGTAACTCGCTTCGACCCTCAAATAGCTCCTTGGTGGTTCAACCCCTGGGAGCATGAACATGTTTAGTTGTGTTTCCGTCATTACAAATTAAAACCCTGTCTGTCAACTTATATGTAATTATAACATCATTCATGATGTATGTTTATTGCAGTGCCTGTGAGGGTTATATTTTATATGTATTTGTTATTGTTTTGTGTTGTTAATTGATTTCCTATAATAAATATATTCTCACATTATAGCAAAAACTGGCATGGTCATATTCAAAGAGGTCCCTTGACCTCTGACCTCCAGATATGTGACTAGAAATGGGTTCTAAGGGTACCCAGGTGTCTCCCCTTTACAGACATGCCCAGTTTATGATAATCACATGCAGTTTGAATGATGGAAGCAGCTTTGTTACGATTACGATAACTGAACGGTTATTTTGAAATTGATGATGCCCAGTGATGTCAAAAACATTCTGCCTACTGCAGGTTTAAAAGTACAAAAAGTACCAGCATCACGTATACTTAAAGTACCAAAGTATCCAGAATTATCCATTTTAGCATAATTTATATTATATTATTGGACAACAGATAGAAATGCATCAATGTGTCACATCACTTTAATGTTGCCACTGATAATATGTTAATGCATCATAATTTATTAGCTGATTATATTTAATAATCTGAATTTGCAAAGTAACTAAAGCTTTAAAAACATATATGCAGTAAAAAGTACAAAATAGGTCACTGAAATGTAGTGAAGTAGAACTCAGAATCACATTGACGTAAGTAAATACAGTACTTCCGCTACCAGAGTGGTAGAAAAACCCATTTACAATCTTTACAGTTCCTTTAATTCAATTGGAAAATTATAATTTACTTTAATTTACTTGAGTAATTTGAGTAATTACCTGAGGTATTTCCTGGCTGATGTGCATGTGTGTAGGAGCCTCGCTGAGGGTGTGGAGAAGTAAAGTTAAAGTACAGCGTCTTTGTTCAGATGAAAAAGGTGTGACTGAAGTTTTAATTAGTGGATTCTTTCAGAGACATTTTCTCTTTCACTGACAACAGTAGCGACTTCAAACTGGTACAGCCTGTGAGATAATATTTATTACGTACATGTGCTCTTCTCCGGTTACGTAACATTGGATTCAGAGGTGATTATTAACAACAATTTGCAGCACATGGCTGCTATCTCGATCATATCTCTCTCATCGAGTTTAATCCCCTCAACATGTCAGTTTAGACACATTTTATTGATATCACATATTAATGATTAATGTTTCAGTAAAGTTTGTTTTCAGAGAGTTGTTAAAACAAAAGGCCAAAGGGATCATTTAAAAAAATGAATGTGCTCAGAAACTTTGCGTTACATCAGACATCATCATTATTCAGGTACTTCACAAAAAGTCAAGGCTGTGCCCCCTTCATTAGTTTGAAGTATGCTATGCATTCATGCACTCTTGTTATACAAATGTTGATTTTTTCCATGTCTAAAAATTACTTTGCAACTGTGCTTGAACCTGAGTGCTTATGATACCTTAATAAATTAAAGTTGATCACGGCCATGTCCCTTCAGTCCAACACAGTGGCCGGATTTTGCTTATCCAGACTTCTATAGATATAACAAGTGATGTCTGTAAATAACCAACCTGACCTACAGTCTGATGCTGCTATAACATTAAAGTCATGCTGGTCTGGTCTATAGCTTGGAGCCATAAAGCCATGCTGGTCTGGTCTATAGCTTGGAGCCGTAAAGCCAAGCTGGTCTGGTCTATAGCTTGGAGCCGTAAAGCCATGCTGGTCTGGTCTATAGCTTGGAGCCGTAAAGCCAAGCTGGTCTGGTCTATAGCTTGGAGCCGTAAAGCCATGCTGGTCTGGTCTATAGTTTGGAGCCATAAAGCCATGCTGGTCTGGTCTTTAGCTTGAAGCCATAAAGCCATGCTGGTCTGGTCTTTAGCCTGGAGCCGTAAAGCCCCTCTATTAGATCTTTTTCAGGACATGTCAGGGGAACAAATCAGGAGATCAGAATTTTTGGATTGATTATTGGTGCAACCAGCTACACAGCAACTCTTCAGCATAGTGTTATTATTATTAGCGGTTTGTTTAAAGTAGAAGTTTGGAGACAACTTCTGTTTACTCCGTTACCGTCTATGAGGGACACGGGATTGTTTTCCTGATGACGTATTGCCGGTCTGATGTATTGGTGGAGCTTGCGAGGTTGAACAGCTTCAGAGTTGAGCTTCCACAGCAGCTCCTCACCTCAGTACAATCACTGTGTGCTCTTTAGCATGACCCTCCTGACATAATGAACCAGGAATGCGATCTTATTAAACGTGTGAGCTGTTGAACGTACAGTAAGACTCTGAAAAGACTGGAATGTGCCAAAGCGAGCTGGCCACACTCTTCTTCAATGCATTTGGGAGGTTAATTGGAAAGGGATTTCTTCACTCAGTGTTCCTTCTAGGGTGTACAGTTTAAGGTGTTCC
The DNA here is from genome assembly GCA_947000775.1 of Pterois miles. Classification (NCBI taxonomy): domain Eukaryota; kingdom Metazoa; phylum Chordata; class Actinopteri; order Perciformes; family Scorpaenidae; genus Pterois; species Pterois miles. Next base: position 31,962,370 of record CAMQGK010000052.1, on the reverse strand, counting down.
CTCCCGGACAGACTGTGTACGATGTCTTTGCTTTCATAGTGTGGCAGTTGCAGTGAATGGGGTTTTAATATTTTGTCCTGCGACTGGTCAGTTACTTGTCAGATTGCCATAAAATTTGATGTTAATATTAACAATCTCCAGGGGATGGATCCTAATATTATTGGTGGCCCCCCTGACCTTTCTGCTAGCTCCACAATGCAGCCAAAAGGTCCTATTTTACTCAACTCTAGTCTGCCTGTGTCTGAGGTTTCACAAACATATTGAATCGTCGCTGTTGGCTGTGTGGGCCGATTATCGGCTTGGCGAGTATCCGTCAGCCTAGTTTTTGCGGTGTGTCCCACACTGTTAGCTTTAGTCTGACTGTGTCAGAGGTTTTACGTCCAACTCAGCATGTTAATTTGTCGACGATGGCGCTTGTCGGTGAGAGAAATCAGTCCGATTGGCTGTTCAGCTCAAACAAATCAGTGCTTGAGAAGAGGAACAAACGTGGGGAAAGAAACCGAGTAAAGTTAAGAGGACACACAGACGGACAGTTTCACAATGACGTGAACATCTGGAATGAAGCTAAGTGGTGTGAAAATGGTCGACAATCGGTGTTTCGTTTTATGCACGTATCACAACGACGACTTCTATATCTGCAGTCTTTGGTCGTCGGGTTTCCCTGTTTGAATGACGAATGACGTACATGGTAGGTGTCCGTCAGCTGCACTCTTTGTGTTGTGTTCGAGTGCAACCTTTTGGCCAAGGCAAAGGTGACGCAACAGGCGACCTTTGTCGCCGCTGGTTCCCTGATGTGGGCTTGGTGTGTCCCCAGCTTTAGAGACTAATCCCTTCTGTTATTCATTCCATCCAACAGACTCGAGGGCCTTTAACTCCAGTTAAGAGACGTATTGTGTGGTTTCACCCCTCTCCATATACCATAATATACTGAGGTATAAAACCTGATTCATCAGCTAAATGTGGTGTGTTACGTGACTCTGAGAGCACTGAACCCAGTAATTTGTAAGGACTTGTAAAGGTTTACAAGGCCAGCTATCAAGCCTCTTATCAGACTCAGAGCTGTTTCTGTGTCAAGTCTAAAGATCGAAGTCATGGTCAGCAAGTCCCAAGTTTTTGGGCTGATGAGAGGTTTTATTTTCTGCCAACACACATTCACAAGACTCAATATATTGAATGTCAGAAAAGAACAGTAAAAAATAACTACTGTTTAAACAGATGTTTTGCTCTAATAGCTCAAACTAAGGCTGGTTTACTGTACCGTTATGTATTTTGACATTATCTTGTCAGTGAAATACAAATATTGTTGAATATTGTGTGAAATTATTCTAATTATCCATCCATCCATCTTCAACCGCTTATCCCATTAGGGGTCGCGGGGGGCTGGAGCCTTCACCAGCTGGCATTGGGCAAATGTGGGGTTCACCCTGGACAGGTCGCCGGTCCATCGTACAGCACTATTCTAATTATTATTATCATTATAATTACACCTTTATATTACTTTTTATTATATCAGTTTTTCAGAGGAAAATTTAACTCTTTGTATGTTTTTTTACTCAACTACAAATATTTGACAGATATAGATAATAGTTACTTTACAAATGAATATTTTACATAAAAAGAAAAACATAACTGTATTAAATAAAATGCATTGTTAAACCGTGTGGTTGTGTACGAAATTCCACACTAACGTGCTATTTAGTACACTAAAACTGTATGTGAGATATTTTGGGATGTCCGAAACCTAAGTATAACACCAGTAGTACATAAATTGCATACTATTTCCAGTGAAATATTACAGTATGCAACGCTGAACACTAAGTGGCATAAATATCCCACAATGCAATGCTGTAGTGATGACAATGTTCATAACGGATGTTGACGGACAGCTCTGTAACATCAATAACACTTCAATTTGACTGTAAAAATACAATTTCACTTTGCTGAAAGTAATGTATATTCTAAATTAATTCAGACTTTGTCACAAACCGTTGTTTTGGTCACAAGGTTGACACAGGTTACCATGGTTACAAGTCTCCAACCAGCAAGGAGGCTCACAGGAAGTGACAACATACAGTTTGTCAGAAAACAAAAAAAAAAATTCTCATGGTGCCTTCATTTCGGATCGTGTTCACCACGTTCACGAGCTGGGCCCATATGAACGCCCACCTTATGTTGTAATTGCCCTCGTAAGAGCAAAGTTTCTGAAAGTTCACAACTTGTGGCATGTTTGTTGATGTTGTCAGAGATGGCGCAGCCCATAGAAGTTTATTTTTTGGTGCATAATAATCCTACATTGTTTTTTTTTTAATTTTACTTTCTCCTCTGTCATTATACCTTTGCATTTCCTGCATTGTTACCCACTTGCTAGCTTGCCTAATATTAATACTTGCTTAGCAGCAGTGTTCTTCACGACTTAACCACTTAATGCCAAGCATATCGTGTACACAACTTCCCATCTCGTAAACACAAGCTCACGAGTTCCATTTGAAGGCACCAACTGACTTCCTGACGGCACCGGAAGTGCTGACATGCTAATTTATTTCCGGGTTTATGGACTCATTTTCACTCAATCCCGTAGCACCCTCTAAAGTCATGTACAATAATAGGACATTTTATAGCAAAATGAGTGTCTTTACTTTTGATGCTTTGCTACAGTTTTGCTGATAATACTTACATACTTAGTACGATTTTGAATGCAGAAGTGTTACTTGTAATGGGGTATTATACTAATAATTAAGAAATGTTTATACAGCTGCTCTTTGATACTGGCAATGCGCAAAGGGTAGTTTTAATATTTCCTACAGCGCCTGAAGGCAGCGGCTCAGCGGGTGGGAGGGGATGTTTATAGCACGCAGTTAAAACTCCAGCACACGCCAGCTCGGTGTTATTACCCAACACGGGCGGGTTATGAGCAGGAGCGGGACGACGGAGACCCACAACCCGCAGGACGACCAGCGACCTGACCGTCTGTCGATTAATTATTAACCGAGTAACGAGTCAGTCAGCGGAGGATTTCACAGACAGCTTTGGACTGACTGCCAGACTAAAAACACCCAGCAGCGCTTACCAACATGCCGTCTCTGCGACACTCGTACACGGTGACAGTACCGGAGGAACCGCCGGCCGATCTCCCTTTAGAGAAGCCCGAGCTGCGGCGGAAGAGTGCGTCGTTGTCCCGGTCCAGGCTGGTGTCCACATTCATGGGTCTGATCATCAACCAGGCCAAGGTGAGTCCTCCACTGCACCTCTGCTTCTCCCTCATACATGTACTTGGTTTTAAGAAAGAAAGTTGTTGTGTACTTGTCTGTACTAAGAGTACTACTATATAAAACATATAAGGTGGTTTCTGCAACTATGGACACTTGTGACTCTTCTAAATCACCTTGTGAATTTTAATTTGAACCATAAACAGGGACACAATTACATATTGGTTGATATTTTAATCTATAACATGTTTATTTTTATGTTTTTCATCTCTTGTTCTTATACCAAATATCCGTAGTGCAACATTATAATAATGTAAATTTTACTTTTTTTAAAATTCTATCATATTTTAAGACTTTTAAATTAATTTTCATCAAGCTTAAATATTGATATACTGGTAAAAAAAAAAAAAAAATCATGATTTCATGAACATCCAGAAAAAAATTTAGACCTTCACCATACACAAATTATATAAAATATGTTGTTTTTTTATCACAGATATAGCAATTCTACATACTAATACTACAGATAAATGGTAGCTAGTGAGGTCTGCTATGTTAGCTTTGACTCTTAGCATCTAATATACATGAATTCAACAGTAATATTAAGTTACTGAATATGACATACAAACAGGTACAACGAATTATGTGTATTGGTTGAGATTTTAATCTGTAACATGTTTATTTTTTTATGGTTTTTATCACCTTACTGCAACATTACAATAATGTCCATTTCATACATTTTGCTTTTTAAAATTTTTATAATATTTTTAAGACATTTAAAATCATTTTCATCAGTGCATTAATGTAATATTGATATAAAAATATTTTTTAAAAAACAGGAGATTTCATGATTTTCTCTGCATCCTGAAAAGTGTAGACAGTAACCACAGATACCAGTCTTCATACACAAAAAATATAAAAATGTTGTTTTTTAAGGACATATATTGCAATTCTAAGGACATTTTTGCTAATATTGCAGATAAATGGCAGCTAGCGAGGTCTGCTGTGTTAGCCTTGTATCCAATATACATGAATTCAACAGTAATATTAAGTTATTTCTTAATCGTTGTTCAAAATACACAATTACTAAGCTGCATGGTAAGGACAAACAATAAATACTTTAGAAGAAAAGGTGATATTAAACTTGCTTTTCTTGACCTTGAGGGTCACCTGTGTGTCATCTATGTGCTCACCTGTTAACTTCTGTTGCCATAGAAACTAGATTTGTTTGGCTGTGAATAAAACTTTTACTATGGCATTCGTTCAGCGTCGCAGTAAGGATTCAAGTGTAGGACAGGTTCATATAGATGAAAAAATTATCTAAATGATCAGTAAACAACAAATAATGTTAATATGGTATAAAATAATATGTATATGAAACAATACCATTTGAAAGTATGTCATATTATAATCAAATTAGCTCATTATCTCAACATTGAAAGGCTCCACAAATTGTATTAATTCACATTACTTAGTAATTTTTTTTTACGTCAAGCAAGATCATAACACTGTGTAAATACTTATCAGCAACTTAGGACTGCGTCCCATAGTTGCAGAAACAAACATGAACTGTTTTTAACATTAACATGTTATTTGGATGTTTTACTTGTAAAAGGAAACAACTTCTTCAGCTTATTTCAAATGTGATTGTAGAACTATGTTAAACTCGGATGCATTTTAAAGCTGGGCGAAGCTTGTGAAAGTTTGTTTCTGTGGTTTGTACGTTTAGTTTTAGGCCTGTAGGTCATAAATTAATCAAACTTTAACACCTTTCATACAGTTAGTGCAGTTCAAAGTGTGGACCATGAAAACAATTCAGTAATTTAACAATTTGAGACTAATAAAATAATAAAAATGTAATAAAATAGAATTTAAAGCTGCAATAACAGTAATAGTAGTAAAACAGTGTAATAAAGTTAATAAAATAACAAAAAAAAACAGAATAAAACTATACAACTTAAATACAATAAAATAAGAGATTAATAAAATAACAATAAAACAGAATGCAATTTTTCAACTTAAATAATAAAATAAGTGATTAATTAAATAATAATAAAATAGAATAAAATGATACAACTAAAATACAATAAAATAAGTGATTAATACAATGATATAATTTAAATACAATAAAATAAGTGAATAAAATAATAACCACTCATAATCAAAGGCCCGGCTGAATTGATATGTTTTAAGATTATCTTGTATAAAGTAGATCAACTATACGTGTATTAACATTTCAGGGTATTTCTGTGCATATATTGCAGTAAAATTCCTTATTTCCAGTAAAAAATATCATGGTGAAAGAGAAATAGCCACCATGAATTACAGTCCGGTCACTAGTTGACAGAGAACAGACGAGCGACCTTCATGCACGAAAATGTCACCTGTGTGCAGCTTTTAGAAGAAGAAATAGTAGAGTCACAGCCATCTTTAAATCACGTCTCATGTCATTCAGCTGTGAAACCACAGAGAGCTTTGTGGAGGTCCAGCGCTGACCTTTAGGCCCTTATCTGCCCTTTAAGAGGGGAAGGACGGGGCTGCATAAGCACACATGGCATTAACACAATGCAGGAGGTCGTCGAGCGCAGCGACCGCCGTCATCAAAGCAACAATTTGAGTGTAACGCCTGTTGCGTAATAGGAAAGGAGCGCTGCCGATAAGGAATGTGTCCAGACTGCCACCTTATCACCTGCACAGTACATTTTGTTAGTACGTGGTCTGCACACACTGATGTGTTTACAGCACAGGCTGCACTTCAAGTCCTCGTCCTTGATAACACTAAAGGGGATATTCTGTGGTCTCACTGCTATTAATGCTCCCATATACACTGGACACGCTCAGTAGCTTATTGCACTGGTGTAACTGAGTAGTTTAATGTAGGTTTTATGGCGACTGGTTGGTTAGTAACACCACTCTGGTCTAGACAGAAATATCTATATACCAAAGTCATATGTGTGTTTGTCGACTAAGAGTTTTCTCTGGTAAAGGACAGCCCTACTATATTCTAAGGCTGCAACTAATGATTATTTTCACTGTCAATTAATCTCCTGATTATTTTCTCGATTAATTGATTAGTTGTTAGCTCTATAAAACGCCAGAAAATGGTGAAAAATATACCAGTGTTTGTCCAAGCCCAAATGTCTTGTTTAGTCCATAACTCGAAGATGTTCAGTTTATCGTTGTAGAGGAGGAAAGAAACGATCAATTGTTACAGCTCCAGTGTATTGAGTGAACTGTTTGGTCCATGAAATGTCCAAAAAATAGTAAAAATCAAGGTGATAATGTCATTGTGAGACAAAGAAAAGCAGCAAAACCTCCCATTTGAGATACTACATCCAGGAAATGTTGTCATCTTTCCTTGAAAAATAACTTAAATTAGCAAAATAGCAGATCAACTAATCAATAAATCCACATTTTTGTTTTATGACCAAATACCTGCAAAATTAATGACGTTCCCGACAACTTCGGAAATAACCGAAAGCCACCAGACTCCATTCAAAAAAACAGTAATTTCACCTCGCAGAACACCGGAGTTGCTGGTCCACCACTGCATCGATTTGTTTCGATTTTCTAATAATTTTCTAAATCTTTTTTTAAGGACATTTTTGCTATTACTAATATAATATGCTAATGCTAATACTGATATTATATATTATATAAATTTTCTGGTTTACACCGAATGTCTTTGAGTTGTGGACAAAACAAGACATCTGAGGACGTCATCTTGGGTTTTGAGAAACACTGATCAACATTTTTCACTATTCGAATACAATACTTCTAACTATTCGATTAATGGAGAATCTATTTGACAATGAAAGCAATCGTTAGTTGCAGCCCTCGTCGAGTTTATCACATGCATCAGGGTGCAACTTTTGTCATCACTCCTCAGCTGAGAAAATAAAAATGTCTGTGCCTTTTCAGACTAGCTGGTATTTTCCACCATTGTAGTTTTAGTGTAGTTTCAGGAGTGCACCAACACTTGTACTTGTGGTATTTTGGAGCTCTCCCAGTCCTGCTGTTATATAACAGAGCGTCATACTTTCACTAAGGGAGTGGCATAGCTGGCACCGAGCGTCTTCGTCTCGTGTTGTAGGGCCTTGACCGGACATGCATGTCTCTGCTTTCTCTTCCTCCCTCTCTTTCTCTCTGAAGTCAAGCCATTTTTTACCTGAACGCATCACTTCCTTGTTTTTGTTTTGGGAGGATTTTTAGATCATGAGCTGCCCGCTGAGCGTGCCGAGCCTCGCTGGTCAGTATTCACCACAGCAGAGCAGCAGATTGGGCCTTGTGTGAAGTGTAAGCAAATATTCACACCTCATATCTGACCTCAGATGTCATTTGCTATGATAACACTGGAGGCAAACAGCCACCATAAACAGACAGCAGAACTGGCTGTACAAATCAGAATAACCTGCAATATATTTACACTAAATACAGGTGGCTGACTCAGTGTGGAGTTTATTTGTGTGCACACACATCTGCGTCTGTTCCCTGACGTGTTTCCATCGGAGTGCTGCTGTTGTTTCCACATGTAAGCTCCTCGGCCGTCAGCGAAAGGCGCTGGCGCGTGACGACACTCCGAGTTGTCACGTTACACTGTCACTATGTTCCCTCATTCAGGATGAGCGACAGGTCACACGCCAGTATGTCACCTGGTGACACTCAGATGCGTCACAAAGACAGAGGCAATAGCACAAGTATTTATATTTAGTGTAATTATGTGATTTGGTGTGGACCTTGTTTAGACCAGTGACATTTAGACTTTTATCCTGCCTTGTTTAAACTTCTGCAGTGAAAATGTCAACAGATGACTGGATTTGAACCAGGATCACATTTGAGGATATTGGTTGTTTTTGCATCAGAAACGCTCCAAACTGTCATGGCCATTTTCAAAGGGGTCCCTTGACCTTTGACCTCCAGATGTGTGAATGTAAATGGGTTCTCTGGGTCCACCAGTCTCCCCTTTACAGACATGCCCACTTTATGATAGTCCCAGTCAGTCTGGATCAAGTCATAGTCAAGTCAGCACTCTGACACACTGACAGCTGTTGTTGCCTGTTGGGCTGCAGTTTACCATGTCATGATTTGAGCATATTTTTCATGCTAAAGTCAGAACCTGTGAGGGTTTCTTGACAATATCTGGCATTGATTAGTGTCGTTAATTGATTTCCAATAATAAATATATACACACATTTGCATAAAGCAGCATATTTTCCCACTGCCATGTTGATAAGAGTATTAAATACTGGACAAATCCCCCATTTAAAGTCATCAGTAAAAAATGTGGTTAGTTGGTTTCAGTGTGAAGCAGACCCAATGATCACAACACATATAGATTGTTTTAACCTACATGTCACATCGTTGCATCTGCAAATCAAGTCAGGGATTCTTTGGCCAACTTTTCCTTCATTTTCTGCAAACCAAATACTTAATCAGCCTATAGAGGCCTGATACATGTGACTGAATCAACTTAAATGGTGATTTCACGATTGTGCTTTCTGGAGTCATACATGCATCAGCAGAGGTGCAGAGGCCTTCCGAGTCCTTGCATCAGTCTGCCCTGCAGATGATTAACGCCACCGGTGGCACCAGATACTTCGTATAAAGTCCTTGATCCCTGAACCCGGACAGCAATGTGAAACCATTCACCCAAACAACTCGACACCGTGTCGTGTTCTGCAGTGGAGCTTTTCCTCTTCGGCCTGCATCACATGCTGGTGTGACGTCACGGCGGTGCGAGTGACGGCCGGCCGGTGAGGTCATCGGTGTGGGAACAACGCTGTGGTGTTTCAGCCAAGCATGCGACCATCAGATGGTGTGCACTGAACACACGCCAGACGGTCCTCTGAGGCTTATTCACACTTGAGGTGTGAAACAGGGTTGTTGTCATGCTGTATTTACCTCATACTGCCAGCTGATTGGTTGGGAATGAGCAATAAATATCTGTATATGGACTCTTCAGCATCATTATATATTAATTTGACACTGCAGTATAATTAACAGGCAGTCTATTATTTCATTTATGGTGTCAGTTTGGATTGTGGTAACCGATGATAATCGGTTTTAATTGTCGATTTATCTGATGATTATTGTCTCTATTAATCAATCAGTTATTTGGTTATAAATTGTTAGAAAATGGTGAAAAATATGGATCATGTTTCCCAAACCCAAGATGAAGTCCTCTTTGTTTTTTCCACAACTCAAAGATATTCAGTTTACTGTCAATTCATTCTTTTCCTTACATAAAAAAATACTTTAAAAATATAAAAATAGTTGGTGATTAATTTCATAGTTGACAGCTTAGTCGTTACAGCTTTAATTACTGGATATGAGTAATTTTACTGCAATCTCTGCAGAGAAATACTTTGAACGTCAGTACTTGATCTACTTTATATTTACAGGCCGAAAAACAAACGTACATGAGCATCAAACAACTTTAACAGGCTTCACTTCCAGGTTTAAAAATGCATCCGAGCTCAACATATTTTTGCTGTTGTGAGGTTTTGACTTTTTTTTTCTTAAAAAACGATTAATTGATTATCAAAATAGTTGCTGATTAATTTAATAGTTGACAACTAGTTGATTAATCGATTAATCAGCAGCTCTAGTTGGCGTGTTTGTTTGCTGTATTTGACCTTAATGCGCTAAAATTTCCTCTTTTCTATTTGTCTAGAACAAGAGTCCTCAAGGCCTGGTGGGCCTGAAGAACCTGGGCAACACAGTGAGTACTTCTACTTCAGTCTGTTGTACAACAAGCTGCACTTTGACCTGGATCCTCATTCAGATCATTTGTGTTTATTTTGCTTATTTCCAGTGTTTCATGAACTCCATCCTACAATGTCTGAGTAACACCCCTGAGCTGAGAGATTACTGCCTGAGAAACGTCCATCTCACCGACCTCAACAACAACTGCCCGACCAACGCGGCTCTCATGGAAGGTACGACGAGACGCTGAGCTGTTACAACACCAGTTAGCGGCGTAGCAGGGAACGCTGTAGACCTGCGTAATACCGCCGTAGACCTGTGTAATACCTTTATGGCTCAGCAGTCGGCCACAGACTGTCAGTTTATATGAGCTTTGTGCTGTAATACTCCAGTAATAGACCCTCGACCCTCCCGACGCCCTCACAACTGCTCAGCACTCGCACGTCTTCTGAGACTTCTGAGGCAGGGATGGAGTAAACAGGGCTGATGCCTCCGCTCCTTTGATTATAGGTCACTTTCAACCCCCGCCGCAGTCTCAGGCCTGATCTATATCGCTTAGGGGTTAATAATTAACCGTTCAACTGATAACCGACATTAAGCATTTTAACTGGTCCACCTTAAGAGAGCTGGCGCAGATACAGGAAGTTGGCTCTGGACTTCCAGCTGAGGAGTTGTAGCTTGTAGCCTCGTAGCATTTATTCACCGACAAATAAACTGTAACACACTGTCTGCTGCGGCTACGTTCACAGCTATAACACCACCAACAAACACACACTCACCACACACACACACACGGCCTGTCGGAAACTCGCTAGTTACGCTACAGCGGGTACGAAGCCACCGGCAACGCTAGCAGCTGCTAATGTAGCACAAACACACATATACAGTATATATGGCAATAAAAGAGGTGAATGAAGAGGAATCTTCATGTATTCTCTGTTGGTGTCTCACACTGGTCTAGTCTTGGTCTCGGTTTAGGTGGTCTTAACTATAACACTGGTGAGGTGACTCTTGGTCGGTACATGGAACTGGCTCAGGTGTCGTCACATGACCACGTGACACCTGAGTCGCTGATGATGAAGACCTGATTACTGATGAAGACCAGTTGAGTGGAGTTTATAGTAAGCGGACAGTGAGCTGAAGTCAGGAATGACCTTTGATGCCCAAAAATAATAATTATTATTTTTTTAGGTTAGGGTGAGATTTTTATTTGGATTTTTGTAACTTTACCATCAAACAAATCCGCCCTGGTTGAGTCCATGCTGTCTGCTTGTTTTCATGCACATCAAGCACAAAACATAATAGTTATTTTGATATAAGATTATTATTATTGATATCAGATTTTGGGAAAATAAATACCATCAAAAGAGGATCCAATCCTTGTAATTTTATCAATAAAAGGTTCAAGTTAAGGAGTGTGTTGAATTTTGTAAATAAACCTGTTTTTTCTTGATTGTGTACTCATTTTCTGTCATTATTTGTATGTCCTTCAGAGTTTGCAAAGCTGACTCAGAGTCTGTGGACGTCTGTGAACAACGAGGCCGTCAGTCCTTCTGATTTCAGGAGCCAGATCCAGAGATACGCTCCCAAATTCATGGGCTGCAGGTAAGTCCTTCCTTCGTCCTCCTGCTGCTGCTGCTGCTGCCTTTAAACCTTTTAAACCATTTAGTCCACTTCAATGATTACTGCTGATTTCAGAGTAAAGAGAGTTTCTCTTTCTCTCTCCGCAGTCAGCAGGACGCCCAGGAGTTCCTGCGTTTCTTATTGGACGGTCTACATAGCGAGGTGAACAGAGTGACCATCCGCCCTAAGATGTCCATCGAGGACTTTGACCACCTGTCGTAAGTCAGCACACCTCCCACCTCTGCTCTGAATAAGTCACTCATAACCTGGCTGACACCTCTCACTGCCTAGAAACACTGCCGCACGCCTGAAACATGGAAATAAACTTATTTATGGTTATGAATGATGTGAACGCTGCTCTAGCTGAGTCAACATTAGCTCTGCCAAGTTTGGAAATCAGTGAAAGGTTTATTTCAGATTTTTTGAAGTGGGGTTGTATGTACTGTATACTCTGTTGTTCTGCGAGGTAAAATTACTGCTTTTGTGAATTGAGTCTGGTGGCTTTCAAGAGAGTGAAAAAACAGCTTCAGCTCCCCGTCAGAAAGGGCTGTCTGATGGCGAGGTAAAGCATCTGTGGACGAAAGCAGCAGAAAAACGAATTTTAGACACCTAAAAAAATCTATATCTGTTTAAGTGTACGCTATATTGAGAATATCTTCACCCCTTTACCCCGCCGTCAGACAGCCCTTTACAATGGTATATCACCACCAGACTCCATTCACAAAAACAGTAATTTTACCACTCTATAGGAGTTACTGGTCTACAGTAAGAGCAGAAACCTATGTCAGGTCATGTGGGATTTTCAGAAGGGCTTGAAGGGAAAATAGCATTTTGAAACCAAAACATACGTACTGATGTATAAATGATATAAAAACATGAAAGTAATGGACCTTTAAATGACAATAGTCATACATACTTAGCAGTTATATTAGTAGTAGTAGTATATCACTTATCTGGAATTACACACCTGAGAAAGGATCTTTACATTGTCTTAAAGTAGGCTTGCGTAATTGAATTTTTATTCAAACTGATTTTCAGTCTGTAATTGTTTTAATATTGGTTTGGGAGTCAGTTTGACCTGAACTCTACTGTCTGGTTTCATTCACAGGGATGAAGAGAAAGGCAAACGCATGTGGAGCATGTACCTGGAGAGAGAGGACAGCAAAGTAGTGGGTAAGAGATTTACCTCTGTGTGCTGCAGAATTATCTTAAAGCCACTCTTGAATTTAGATGCATGTTAAATATAATGCTCCATGTCTTTGTTTCTGCCTTTAGATCTGTTTGTTGGACAGCTGAAGAGCTCGGTGACCTGCTCCTCCTGTGGATTCTGCTCCACCGTGTTTGATCCGTTCTGGGATTTATCCATACCTGTTGCACAGGTCTGAACCCACAAGCCTTTAAAGACTTTATATTGCAGTGGAAAACAAGTCCGTATTGTCAGTTCTGATGATAAACATACAAAAAGCGGTCTTAATATAAATTTAATGTAGTTTTTCTCTTTGTCTCCACAGAAGAGCTCAAGCGAAGTGACTCTCAAAGACTGCTTGAGGCTCTTTACAAAAGAGGATGTGCTGGACGGCGATGAGAGGCCGGTAAGGACTCCGCTGTCCTTTTTCTAAAGATGATATTATGGATTATTATACAGAAGCAGTATCTCACTACCCTCTCTGTCTTTGTCTCTCTGTCAGACCTGCAACAGATGCAAAACCAGAAGGAAATGCACCAAAAGATTCAGCATCCAGAAGTTCCCTCAGATCCTCGTGCTTCGTATCCTTTCCTCACATCTTTGCACCGTGTGTTTAATGCAAAACATTCCTCTGCTAACACATTAGCGTACACTCAGCCAATGATTGACTAATTTCATGGTACAGAGCAAGTCCCCTGGAAGAGCGCAAAGATTTGAGGAAAATTTTTATAGCAGCCAAACGGTGAATCACAACTTCCTGGTTCGGTCTTGATCCGTTTTGGCCCAAAGAGTTTTTCCCAAAGACTTACACAGAGAAAAAGATGTCTGTAAATCAGCTTTCCAGTAGGAACTCTTTAATAGCCCATATTTAAATCCAGGTGGGTGAAAAGTGAAGTAGTGTATAAAACCTGCATTCTTTCTAATAACCAGCAGGGGGCGACTCCTCTGGTTGTATAGAAGTCTGTAAGAAAATGATCCTACTTCTCTCTTGATTTATTCCCTCAGTAAACATTGTAAACATCAGTTTATGGTCTCAATCACTTCAAGTCTTCTTCAGCACAGCATGATGTTGATTTAGTAAATTATGGTCCATTTAGAGTCAAATTGGCCATAAAGCAGGGTGGGGCTACCTTGTGATTGACAGGTCGCTACCACAGCGTTGTTCAGTCTGGGAGTTTTCTGGGTTTTCGTCCTACAACTTGAACCCTTTCACAGTGTGTTTTCAGTTCATCAAAGTTAATTATATCCTGTTTGGTCACTTGGCTAAAAACCAAGATGGTGATAGCAAAAAAATCAAATGATGACAGCAAAAAACTTTTCCTGGGAATTAGCTCAAATAATGGTAGATGTTTTGGTATAAAACTTACCATGTAATTAATAAATTTCCTTCTAAACTGGAGTGAAGTAGAAGTACTCAAAGTTAATGTCATTGTGCACCGGTGTCTGTTCCTTGACTCAGCGTTCCTCTCAGACCTGAAGCGCTTCTCAGACTCCAGCATCCGAACCAGCAAACTCTCCACTTATGTCAACTTCCCTCTCAAAGAGCTGGACCTGCGGGAGTTCGCCTCAGAGAGCGGCGGTGAGTGTTTTCCTGGAGGTGCCACGCTTATCACTGAAGGAGAGAGAGGAGGATAATTCGTGCCCTTTCCAAGGTCAGCTGGATTTGCTGAGTAATAGACTGATGGCGTGTTGTGTCTCCCTGCAGAGCGTGCCGTGTATAACCTGTATGCCGTATCCAACCACTCTGGAAACGCTCTGGGAGGCCATTACACAGCCTACTGCAAGAACCAGGCGCTAGGAGAGTGGTACAGCTACAACGACGCCAGGTATCACCCCTCAAATCTAAGTATCATCATTCTATGGAGTTACTTTTGTGTCTGTATTATGCAAACTGAACAGCTTTGAGAGTAAAAGTTTCCACTCAATCAAATAAATTTGAGAGCAAATGCTGTCGACACTGCAATACAAAAAAAGTTTTAATCAGAATCCCTGTTTTGCTTTTGAATTCAAAGATTTTGTTGCGAAACCAAATGTTTTTATTTACAAATCTAAAAGTTTTCTTTTTGAATCGAAAAGTTTTGTTTGTAAATCCAAACATTTTTTGGGGGGGGAATCAAAATTTTTTTATTTATGAATCTTAAAGTTTTGTTTATAAATCTAAAAGTTTTTCTTTGCGAATTTAGAAGTTTTCTTTGCAGTTTCAAAAGTTTTGTCTGCATATCCAAAAGTTTAGTACAAAAGTTTTGCTTGTGAATCCAAATATATATTTTTTTGCAATTTTTTTACACTTGCAATTTGCAAACAAAGCTTTGAGATTTGTAAACAACACTTTTTAATCATAATTTTATTTTACTTGCAATAAAACATATTTTATTGCATTGTCGATGGTTTTGCTATCACTCTTAATTCTGATTGACTGGATAATAAGTCACAGAAGTAACTCTGACAGCCAGCTGTGCAGTCTGCTGTAATTATACTGTACGCTGCTGCTTTGAGGTACTTGGGTAATAAGTCCAGTGTGTTCTGTGCAGGGTGAGCCCCGTGTCCTCCAGCCAGGTTCGCAGCAGCAACGCCTACGTCCTCTTCTATGAGCTGGCCTCCTCCTCACACAGCAAACATCAGATGTGTCGGCTTTAGACGCCCTGGAGGAGCTGAAGAGCTGCATAAAACTGGTTGAGTCAAGATACTGCCTGCTAGGAGAGACCTCCGCCTAGTGGAGAGCTTGCTGCCATTACAGACTGTGAATATGGAGCACAAAGATGTGTTGTTGAGAGAAAAAAACACCCTTTGACCTTCCTCTCAGTGGGTCTTTGAGGGACACGATGGCACATTTGAACTTCAGGATGTCAAGCTGAGCTCATACGTTGGATGTAACAGAGAAAACACTGCTTACGTTGTCAAAAAGAGGTGTAAAATTTCAGCTCAAGGCACAACTTAAAATGCCCTTTTGGACCCTCTACATGGTGCATATGCAACACAGAAAATAAGATATTTTACAGCTGTGCCTGGACCTGAATCTGCACCCTGTCAAGTGGATTTTTTCTGTTTTCATGCACTTTGGATATGGACGACATTACAGCAACTACAAGATCTAATTTATTCTATTTAACGTAATGCCAGTAAGTGTATACAGTATGTCATCGATTGAACAAAGCCTTATTGTTTCCTCTTAGAAACAGTGGAACTCTGCTAATGGAGGGAGGAAGTTTTATGTCGAAGCACATGTTATTTTTGTACAATATTATTTATGGACAGCACAGTGAATGTAACTGTACTGTGGGACAGCCCCAACATACCAAAGCAGCTGTATGAAAAATGCATCAATAATACTTCTTCCAGCAATAATCTTGCTGACTTTATGTCTAAGTCAGTTCAGAGTTAATAAACGAATAAAATTCAATGTTAATTTACACCGCATCATGTGTGTGTTTTTATTTAACCCTTGTTTATCCAGCCAGCTGTTTGAGGAAGAGCTAATGAGGGTAAAAATATAGGTTATATGTGTTATTTTTTATTGTTTTGCATATTATAAAGTTGTATGTTTGCTGTTTTTTTATGTCCAGTAGACACAGAACAGCATTTGTTTAAAGTTGTGTTTCTGGCCTCATGATGGATCTAGTACTTATAGTCACTCTCTTGTTCTGGTTTTGGTCTCAACCACCTCTTGTCTCTCTAGTCTCTAACTTTGTCTGTGTGCAGCTTTAAGATCACAACAGTAAAAGCATTCAGTATTAAATAAATACAGTAATGTGCCTATGGAAATAAAAAAAATATGGCGATGAAACAAAATTCTGAAATAAACGTAGTTGTGTAAAACATTTTGTAAAAAATAAAAAACTTTTCTGTATTTACTTAGCTATATTCACTCATTTATATTGACTATTTTTTTGTGCTACAACCTGACACTGGATAATATAATACAGACATTCTTATGGAATCATTTAATATCAAATAAATAGATTTAATACAAAAACATATACAGATGAAATGAATAAATAAGGCTTTGGAATAAATCCTGAAATAAATGAGGCAATAAATATATAAATACAGTAAATGTAAATAGAAATGTATAAATGAAAAAAGTGGTCCTTTGAAAAAACATGTTATTATATTATATAGTTTATTTAAATATATTGACTTTTTAATGAAGTGATGCAACCTGACGCTGGATAATATGATGCAGGCATTGCTGTGGAATCATTCAATATTAAATAAATAAATACCAAGCAGAGGTCAGTGGGTGCTGCTGTGAGCCTCCAGGATAAATGAGTCTGGTGTGACTGGATTGATGTCAGAAACACCTTTGACCCACTAAAAACACTTAAAACCAGTCCTCGTTACAGAGGTGGTTATTTCACACTAGACTCCCACTAGAGGGAGCTGTGATCATGAGCAGAGTGGAGTCAGATTACTTTGAAATGTTCTCAGTTACTGAATACAAATTAGATGGCGATTTATGTAATCAGTAACGTTATACATTGGATTACAAAGAGTGCATGTTTTTTTAAAATGTAACCAGGGTTGATTGTAATGTATCATCACCCTTAAATGTCACAACTAAGTTTTTACTGTGTGGGTAAACTCTTATATCCTCGAACCACTGAGAGAAAAGTGTGTGTGTGTGTGTGTGTGTGTGTGTGTGTGTGTGTGTGTGTGTGTGAGAAAGAGAGAGAGAGATATTGGGTTTCTGTGGTTTGGACAGATGATCTGCCAGTGAGGAGAATAGGTGGAGTTATCGGAGGAGGCCGACTGTTGTTGCAGCTGTAACATTAACTGTGTCTCTCCAACAACACTGAGACAATCTGAATACACTCAGTCAATGTTAACCTGCTGGCTCACAAGGGTTGTGGGTATTTATCTGCTTTCATTATTATTATTTAAATTGATTTGTCTTTATTTTCCATGCACTTGTTTAATTATTATCATTATTATTATTATTATTATTATTAGGTTGTTTGCTTAGCTGTTTCTCCTTGCTTTTGTTTTATGTTATTTTATTTTATAATCTTGTCTTTTATTTATTGATTTATTTTTTCTCCCACCCTCACATATAAATATCGCTTTGGATTTACAGGTAATGATTGTGATAACTGGAGAAAAAAGCACATTTATGGTTTAACTGAATCAATAAATGAATAGTAAGAATAAATAAATCAGACACGGTCCATTTGATAAACACTGATTTAAAATATGACACAGTATGATTTATTTATTGTGGAGTTGTTTCTGGTAAACTGAGACTTCATAGCTCATAACGATGTATTGGATGGATTACCATGAAATCATGTACAGACATTTATGGTTCCCAGAGGAGGAGGCCTGCTGACTTTTCCTCCATCAACCATCACTAGGTTGACTTTTTGTTTTTTAGTGAAATGCCTCCACAAATATTACAATTGCAGATATACTCCCAATTTCAAATGTTAGAACTATACCCTCACCCAGAAACTCTTATGTTTGATTTTCATTTCATGTAATCCTTGCACACAAAAACCCTCCCCCAACATGCACACTGTCCCTCTGGCTCCCATGAACACCATATGGGCTGATCACACAGCTCAGGGTATTAACAGTTATTTGCCTGCATGGGAGCAGCAGTGTTTTCAGTGTCCTAACCCAGCACTCCCTGTGTTGACACTTCCATAGCTAATGACCATACTATAAAACCGTGAACGCCTCATAAGGGCTGAAGTCCACTTTAAAGTGCAACTGTGACGTCACAGGCACCAAAATCATGCCCTTGTCATCTTCTGAAAATGTTATGTCATAAAAATTATTTCGTTGTAAAACATTTTTTTAAGTACTGGCCACAAAACAAACAGCAATGCCAACATTATCTAATTAATATCAGGCCTTTTAGATAAACGCAACAAAAGGACAATAACTACGCTTAAACCAAAATAAAGTAGGGAAGTATGGAGGACCACAAAGTCACATGAATCGTGATTAATAACTAATTGTACAATAAAAATAGGAATTAATAATGTGTTAAATTAATGTTAAATTAATTATTAAATAATGTCTCACAAAAAACATACTATTTTATTGCATAACATCCACTAAAGAAGTCAAAAACTTCTTTTCAAAGTAATGTATAATTATTTTACATTTTAATGAACAATTTAAATAAAAAGAATTGGAAAATAAAGAATTTACAAATTAAATGTTATTCCAGCAATAAACAGTTAAAATTAAAATGTCAAATAATTAATTACTTTGTAATTTAGTCCATTTATTCATAGAATGATAAATCAAGTTAAAGCCTATTTTATTGTATATTAGTTATCAATCAATTAAATGCTTTATTACTATTTACGTGACTTTTGTGGTCCTCCGTAGATAAGAAGTAGCGGAACTAACTGGAAAGAAAACAATCAGATCTTCATCACAGGAAAACATCTGATAGTGCCATGAACGTGAGACAGTGGAGTATATTCTAAAGACTATAGCCTATATATTTAATTTAATCTTACTTTTTCTCAGACACATATCAGTATAAAATGATTTATACATACATATACAGAGGCAGCCTGTGTAAACTGTAGTGTGGCGTTAAATGGATCTATATATCCAGAGGGAGGCGGTGGTGGCGGAAATGGAACTACCACCTACCGGAAACGTCGAAGAAGAACTCTGCTGTGACGCAGCTTCCTGTGAGATGTACTACCTCTGTCTGCTGTTTCTCACTCCTCGTTTTTCTGTTTATCTCTTCAGTCTTGTACTCAAGTATTTTGTTATTCTCTCTGTGGCGAGTCTATATCATATTTCACTTGCTAACGGTTCCATTTTAATTTTAAAGAGCGTTTGGGGGTAGCGTTAACTCTGCCCCTGTTAGCTTAGCTCCTAGCCTAGCCTCGTAGCTGAAACCTCCTGACCAGCCTAGCTAGCTGTGTTAACGTTACTGCGATTTGTGTTAACTTTTCAGCCTCTGCAGATGGTTAAAAAGCAGATTAGTGCTAGACTTTAGTATCAGGGCTACGCGAATTTTTTGAAAGACAATTAAGTCATACTATTTCAAGAAGACAAAGTCGTAATTTTAGAATAAAGTCGGAACTTTACGAGAAAAAAATCTTCCTCCACGAAAAGTAATTTTCACCAGGTCTGTTCAAGGTCATGAAGCTGACGATCATGTGGTGCTGATGTACCAAAAGATGAAGTATTTCATTATTTGTGAAATCTAAAGTAAACTATAACTTCGGTATTCCTCATTTTCATGCTGCTCCATTTCCCTTCTAAAATAACACATACAATTACTACTTTATAATAATGACTTTATTCACCTATTACGACTTTTTCTTCTCAAACTTGTGACTTTATTCTCATAATATGACTTTTTTCTCGTAAACTTCTGTAGTGAGCACTCCCTAAATATGTGAATCACAAAAATCTAATTATCATCCCCATCTGAAGTGTCCCACAAAGCACCTAATAAAGCCAAATCACCACCATCTTCTACTAATACAATATATCAATAAGCAGTACCAACAAGACCCTGAATTTGGTTTTATAAATATCAGATCATTAAACTCAGATTATGATCTAATTGTACCTAGTATAATGACAATAATGGCTTTCTATTCTATTCATTATTTTACCGAAGCCTTTCTGAATAGTAATTTATTTCTTCATGATAATTGATATGATTAGTGCGGCAATGATTCATTGATTAGTTGTCAGCTGTTAATCACAGACTGTTTTAATTAATCGGTTTGAATATTTTCTTTTAAAAAAGTCTAAATTCTCTGATTGTCAAATAGTTAATTACTTTGTAATTTAGTCCATTTATTCATATATTAAATCAATTTGTAAACAATTTTTTAAATACCTGTTGTACAATTATTAATCAGTTAAATGCTTTATTAATATTTGCATATCTCTTTTGGTCCTCATATTTAATATCGGCTTAAGTGATTTTTGTGTTGCGTCTAAATAGGCCTACTGTTAAAAATTAAAAAAAATAAAAATAAAACATCAAATAATTAACTACTATGTAATTTAGTCATTTTATTCATAGATTAATAAACAATTTGTAAACAAACTTATTAATGCCTATTTTTGTTGTACAATTATTAATCAATTTAATGCTTTATAACAATTTACATACAGTAACTTTCCTACTTTGTTTTGGATTACATGTAGAGATCTTTCTTTTGTTGTGTCATTTAAATAGGTCTGCTGTTGATAAATAGTCTAGATTAAAATGTCAAATACAGTAATGAACTACTCTGTAATTTAGTCAGTTCATTCATACATTAATAAATCAATTTATTAATGCCTATTTTTGTTGTACAATTAGTTATTAATCAATTAGATGGTAAAGTGTCCTTGATTTGAGATTATTTTCTCAACCTACTATTTCTAATCACAAATATGAATGTTTGCATTCATCTTCACCAACGTTGAAGCAGCGAGCTGAGACCACTTTGTTTAAAATTAGATGGAAAGCTTCTTTCTCACACGATGCAAACACTAATTTAAGACAATGCAGATATTATTTACCATAACCTCATTGCACTCATAAAATGATCAAACAACTCAAGTTTACAAGGAAGTACTTACATAATCAATACCTGGACTTGACGTCGACAGCTTGTAATATCTTGTCACAGAAGTCAGACATTAAATACAGTACCATAACCTCTTTACAGTTGCAGCTTACAGCTTAGACTCGGCTTGACTAGTAGCTGTGGAGTGATAGAAATCCTGCATGTAGTGTATGAGGATGGGCATGATGAACACCATCCAAGGCAGTATCAGTGTGTGTTTATAGATATGATACCATTACCTGGCTTATTTATTTAAAACAATGTCTTGGGAGCATTTCTCTGTTTTTGGGAGGGTTGACAGTTTCTAGTTGCTTTTTGGTTCGGGTGAAATGAGAGCATCAGTGCATGTTTTCCTTGTCTCTCTCTCTCTATTTGTTTTCGTTCTCCTATCTGTGTGAATGGTGTGCTTGAGCTTTGCCTACTGTGTTTGTTTAGTCTGTCCTCTTTCCAGGTCTCCATGGTGGAGAGGGGTCACGTGGTTCAGGTCCGATCTCTTTGCCAACACCTGGGATCTGCTTGACGTCCTCCTGGATCCATTCTCCTGTTACAATCGATCTATAATTTTTTTTTGTCATCCTGATAGTCCATCGTCTAAGTTTACTGTGTTGGTCTATTCTGTACAAACGGCATGTTACACCCAAATTTCTCTGACAAGTGGAATGTTTATTAGAGGTTATATTTTATCTAGCTCTTCCCTTGGTTTTTATCAGCTGCCAGAAATTATATTACATCCAAGTCTGTAACTTATTGATTATTTTGTTAGAATTTTACCTATCCCCTACAGAAACTGGCATGTTGAATATTAACCTCACCATTCCGTATCTATTAGCTATTACTATGTTTTCATTAGTGTATAATTACCTGAAAGAGTCATTGTGTTTTTGTTGGCTTAGAATGAGCCGTTCTACATTGGGAGCGGGTCCTCCTCATGGAGTCCGCCATGTTGCACCGCCATGTTTCTTACATCTTTGTTAGCTAACACGTTAGCAGTAACAATATGACTAGGATTGTTAGCTAATATGTTAGAAATAACAATACAACTATGATTGTTAGATAACACGTTGTTGGCAATAAAAATATGACAATGATTGTTATCTAAAATGTTAGCAGTAACAATATGATTATGATTGTTAGCTAACATGCTGTTAGCAATAATAATACAACTATGATTGTTAGCTAAGATGTTAAGATAACAATACAACTATGATTATTAGCTAACATGTTGTTAGTGATGCAATACGACAACTATGATTGTTAGCTAACATGTTAGCAATAACAATACAACTGATTGTTAGCTTACATGTTGTTAGCAATAACAATACAACTGATTGTTAGCTTACATGTTGTTAGCAATAACAATACAACTACGATTGTTAGCTAACATGTTGTTAGTGACGCTATACGACAACTATGATTGTTAGCTAACATGTTTTTAGCAATAACAATACAACTGATTGTTAGCTTACATGTTGTTAGCAATAACAATACAACTATGATTGTTAGCTAACATGTTTTAGCAGTGACAATATGACTGATTGTTGGATAACGTGTTGTTAGCAGTAACAATAGGACTATGATTGTTAATTAACATGTTTTTAGCGATAACAATATGACTGATTGTTAGCTCATATGTTGTTTGTAATAACAAGTACAAGTATGATTGTTAGCTAACATATTGTTAGCAGTAAAACATATGACTATGATTGTTAGCTAACATGTTGTTAGCGAGAACAATGAGTTCAGTTTCTAGTACACGTACTGTATTTCCCAAATGTAAAACTATTGATTATAATGTATAAAAAAAACATGTCAGCTAATTATGTTTTTTCATGTAGCTATGACCTCCGATCCTCACCACAAGACTACTAGCATAGTCTAGCATTTTCAAGAGCATCAGGTAAAAAATCATGGCAGACATTTTGAATTTTCCTCTCCATTGCTAACAAACAGTAAATATGACTTCCTCTCCTTAATGTTCCCGGTTTTGCTTTTGCTGAACTTTGGAAATTTCTTGGTTTCTTACAGAAAACCACGGTGATTCCTGGATATGCAGGTGGCAACCTAACGTTAGCAAAGACATTCCCCATCTTTTGGTGATGCTAACCATCTTCCTACGCCTCCATTCTCTGCGGCAAGCTAACATGTCCTGGACAAGTCTCTAATGAATACACAGAGACAAGATTGAAGTAAGTCCACCCCCAAATATGTTGTTGACACAAAGAAATACCTGAACTAGTAACTGCAACTGTTTCTCAATTTAAAATTGTGATGCTTTTACAGTAGTTTTTATTTGAAATTTAATAACATGTTACCCAACAGTCATACACTTCCATAAAGATAATACTTGCTAACAACACATTTAAGTCTGACAGTTTGTCAGTGGTCGCTGTGGCTATCTATTCCTTCTAACTAACAGTAGCCTATTATGTTACCTTCATTATTATCAAGCATTTGGACCTTTAAGTACATTTTTATCAATACCTCAGTACTGTAAGCCAATCCGTTTAATGTTCTGGCTAAAGCACAACCTGGGAATAGATTAAACAGGAAGAAAGCAACCCACAGAGTAGTCAACTTTAATCATTATCTGCAGCTATTATACCTCACCAGGAACTCAAGCAGTGTTTATAGACCGTAGAGGTCAATCAAGAAGATTAGAGGATAGGTGTTATCAGAAAGAGGCGATAACGATATCCAGTTGTGCTTCTGACTCATTTAGAGCAAAGTTATGTTAACTTTTGACCACTTAACTGCATCAATAATTTCTCTACTGACTAGGTTTTTACCAAAACAATGACTACTGAGTGCACCCCAACCATGAGATGTGCTTGAAATCTCAGTTAAAAGATAGTGAGTTGGGAGCAGGAGGCGACCTCCGGGTCTGAAAAGTGAACCCAATGCTGAAGTGCCTGCATTCTTTCTAACAGCCAGCTGGCGGCGACTCCTCTGGTTGCTAAAAGATGTCTGATTGTATAGAAAATGATCCTAAATCTCACTCGATTTATTACCTCAGTAAACATTGTAAACATGAGTTTATGGTCTCAATCACTAGTTTCAAGTCTTCTTCAACTCAGCATGATGTTCATTTAGTAAATTATGGTCCCATTTAGAGTCAAACTGACCATAAGGCAGGGGATGCTTTAGGGCGGGGCTACCTTGTGACTGACAACCACAGCGTTGTCCAGTCTGGGAGTTGTCTGTGTTTTTGTCTTAACATTAACCCTTTCATAGTGTGTTTTAATTGGACTGCACAGTGGTGCAGTGGTTAGCACTCACAGCAAGATGGTTCCTGAATCCGGCTTAGGGCTCTTCTGTGTGGAGTTTGCATGTTCTCCCCGTGTTAGCATGGGTTTTCTCCAGGTTCTCTAGTTTCCTCCCACAGTCCAAAGACATGCAGGTTAATTGATGGCTCTAAATTGCCGGTAGGTGTGAATGTGCCGACCTGCCCAGGGTGAACCCCACCTTCACCCAATATCAGCTGGGATTGGCTCCAGTCCCCCGCGACCCCTAACGGGATAAGCGGTTGCAGATTTAAGTTAATTGAAGAATTTTGGTCGCCTGAAAATGTTTCATTCAGCAGTCGGTGGTACTTAGCTTTACTCTCTTGTCTCACTTCTGGCGATGGCCAAAATGCCGAACTCGAGGCTTCAAAACAGCAGTCCACAAAACAACAGATGACGTTACGGTGACTACGTCCACCTATTATTTACAGTCTATGGTTTAAACCAAGACCATGAATACTGAGCATTCTCCTTGAGATGTGCTTGAAAGCTCAATAAAAAGAACGTAAGTTGCAAGCTACCATGTACCGCTCCCCGAAAGAATCTCGCAAATGTAATCATATTCATAAATAAACTTAACAAATTGCAATTATTATTATTACCGTTTCTAGTATTTTGGTGTACTGCTGTTCTGCCTGTTGTTTGTCCAAATGGTGCTGCCGTAGCCCAGCAGCAGCTCGACTCTTTCCTTCAAATTTTACTTTAAAATTCTCATTCAATTATAATTTCATTCTTACAATATTACTTTTTTTCAGTATTTTAAGACTTTTCAGAGAACACAAATCTTGCTGACACACATATGAGCTATTTAAGAGGTTTATAAATTAATCAAAATTAATTAATATATCTTTGAGATGAATATGTACCACATACACAAAGAGGTTATTCCCCAAATACATTAAATGAGAAAAGCTGCAGATGATTATATATTTGAAAACAATACAGAATGCCTGAAAGCTTTACTGCATTATATTCAACTCTGTTTTTTTGTTGTTATCACCCGGCGTCTGAATTGTTTTTTGTTTTTCCTTTATGTAAATAAAGAAATTTCCACCATAAATTGATGCACTTAATATATGTCCTCCCCTATGTTAAAAACAAAACCTACAGCCTTGGTAAACTATCTTTGATTTGAGATTATTTCCAAAACTACAATTTCTATTCACGAGAATTAACTTTCACCTTCAGTCTTTACCGACGTCGAATTGAAGCGCCGAGCTGAGGACCAGGTTGTCTAAAATTAGATGGAAAGTTTCTTTATCATATGACGCAAACACTAATTTAAGACCACACCAATATTATTTACCATAACCTCATTACACTCATAAAATGAGCAAACAACTCAAGTTTACAAGGATGTTCTTACATAATCAACACCTGGACTTTACCTAGACAGCTTGTAATATCACAAAAGTCAGTTAAGAATACAATGGGACAAAGTTATTTATTATAAGTATAGAGCGATTTCAAAGCCTTTTTTTTCTATAAGAAAACACAGAATCTAGGTTCAAAAGTCCTGTTAATGATAAGGAAATGTCAGCAATATTCAACAAAAATACTCAGCTTCTCTGTATTAATTCACAGAAGTTTTCCCTTAAAAAAGGACAAGAAGGCAGAGTATTTTTCTGTATTTTTATAGGCACAGAGGCACTGAGGTCCTCCACACACTATAGACTATAAAAATATATTATTATAAAATCTGGCTCATTATTTAGCTTCCTTACCTGTTTAAATTGAAAAGATCACATCTGTCAGATGTAAAGAACATTAAGAGAAATTATTTTTTTAAAACAAACACTCCTGGCACTTACATCTATCTGCCAAAATACAACATAAAAATATCATAAAATACATTTTCTACCATGACAAAAAGTCTTTTGATCAACTAAAGATTATTTTCTTACAATCAAAATAGCAAAGTAGTCAAATTTACTTTCATGTCTTCCTCATGGCTCATGTTATTATCATCATTTCATATAGTTTTATTTTGACTTGAGCCTTTCAGACATTTTTCATTGCCCAGATGAAGGGTCACGATTTAATCTGTTTGACTTCAGGATGGCAGATGTTATAGTTTATACAATCCATAACTATCTTCGTTTAGCAATATCTGGTCTCAGATCCTCCCAGTGTACTTCAGCGCGCCAAAGATACCACCACCTGAAAACAAAAGGTACTTCAGAATCAGAAACACTAAGAAAATAGAAATAAATGATGACAATATTGGTTAAGAAATATAAGTAAGCACTAAAATTAATAATAAGAACATAAGAAATATGGAATATGTACAAATATTTGCATTAAGGTATGTCATATACAGTATATCTCACACAAGTTAGGTTTTCAAATATGTTTTAATTACAGCAAACACTTAAATCCTGCTCGCTTTCTTTTTAATTATTCTGTGTATTTGCTGAATACTCAAAATATGATTAGAATTAGTATAAATTTGTGTTAATTTTCCGTGCTTTGCTATTTGGCTGCTGCCAGTTTGCATGTGTTTGCTTGCAACTTGACAGCAATGTCCATTGTTCAGGTGGGCAGTGGATTTGTATGGAAGCCCATTATTGCCAGGAAAAAAAAAAGATATTAAGTTAGGACTGATATAAATAAAAATATGATATATAATAACATGATAAGAGATACCCACACTAACTCCGGGACACAAGTTTGCATTGCTGCTAAACAATGGTGCGTAGGTTGAATAGAACGACAAATCTGTGTTGAAATCGCCAGGAGAGACGGTTAACGTTAGCGGTTAGCAGCCGGTGGGCAGCACAGTCCTGCTTGACTAAATAACGGAGCTATTAACAGTAACGGAGGTTCATTATAATACAAAATCTATTCAGTAAAAACGAGACGAAAGGTAAGTTTTAACGTTATCATGATGTGTTCAAATATAATCTTGGCAAAAAACTTGAATAAATGCGTTTCTTTCCAAAAGAGTTGTCACATCAATATAAAATAGATACTAGAGAGATAATTATGACCTGTTTAACTTCCCAACACTACTGTAGCATACTACTACAAATTACCACAACCCCAGTTACTGTGAATGTCATGATTTGAATGTTTGTGGAGGTTCTCAGTCATCGCAGTATCAGAGTAAGGGGTTAAATCAGCAGCAACTGGACAGGATAATAGAAACCACTCAGTGTATTGGTGCTCCTAAGGGGACTCTAGGACTGAAGAAGCTTCTTGGATGAGAAGTGAAACCTCTCCAAGAATCTAAACCAAGTCTAGTTGCTGCTGATTTAACCCCTTCCTCGGATACAGTTGATTTGAACGGTGAGATTTGCAGTAATTAAGATGGTCGAGCTCAAGAAGAGAGGGAGCAGTGCTGAGGAAACATATCCGTGTTAATGGATAACAGGATGATGTGTCATTGAGGAAGCAGATATGAGGTATTGTGTAAATGGTGAGCTTGTGTTGTACTCACCAACAGCAGCCACCCCGGCGATGGAGCCGATGGCAATGCCGGCTATAGCACCAGGTGAAAGATCATCATTTGGACTTTCATCCAAAGAGCTGGTGGTGGCGGTAGAAGAGGTGCTGGTAGTAGGTGCAGTTTGTGTGGCAGATGACCCAGTACCACTAGTGGTGGATTTGGATGTACCAGATGACGTGGGCATGGAAGTTACTGCTGTTTGGCCTGTTGAGTTGCTGTCTGTTGTATCTGTGGCGTTGATGGTCGTTGAAATTGGGCTTTCCGTTGTGTTTGCCTGCGCTGAACACAGGACTGCTGTGTAAACGCAAAAAGACTTGATCATTAAAATGCTCCCAATATGATGCCGCATTTAAAATGTATATAAAACTTTTAAAACATTTCCACAAATGCAGGTAGCAACTGTCAACCTGTTCTCATTTCACCTCGTGACATGCTTTGTCAGACTGCATGGCGACACTTTTTGGTTGCAGTAAAGCAGCCCGTTGTCATTCCCAGTGCGTCAGATACTGAGGATTTGTCACAGCCAATGCCGTTCAATACTGCTGCACAAGGCACCCGTTTGTCCCAGTATCAAAGAGAATAGTATATCGCCAAGGACTGAAACTCAGTTTCATTTTCATCAGCGCCCAGCAGCAAAGCTACACTTCCGCCATTTTGGTCAAAAAGCGAATACCGGATGCCAGTCCATCGAAAAAGAGCCGTACAGAAGTAAAACAAAATGATTTATATTCTATGGTCATATTCTACTGAAATTGCCAGTGTTGAACAATAAAATATTATGAATTTAATAAGAATTATCAGTCCAAAAATGGGAGCAGCGGCTGTTACTAAAACTCGAGTTTCGTGTCTTTGCTTCTATACACTTCGCCAGTATGAAACGTACGGGGCGTTTCATTAACTATAATGTCAATCCATCCTCAGCAATAGAAAACAACTCTGAGAAAGTGCGGCAGGAGTGTGGTGACGTAGTTTAAAGAGCGAAAAGAGACGGGCGGGTGGGAGGAGAGGTGGGTGGCTCAAACAAACTCAAGGCTTTTATCCAGGAAATCAGTTTGTGTCCCGTGCGTCGCATTACAATCTGTTCATTTGTGTCCCGCGTTCATAAAATTCAGTGTCATTTTGCAAACATAAGGGTTTCAAGCCAAACCGTGTATCTAAAATCACATGTGGTGGTTTTGTTGATGCCAGGGACGTGACAGAGGCAGTATGTGACGCGTTGGGATGAGAACGTGTTGAAATACCACATGCTCAACGTTGTGAATTAACAAACACTTGCTTTGGTTTTTTTTTTTTGCTCACAACTGTTGTTAGACGTTGGAACCAAATGTCAAATATCTTCCACAGAGATAAACAGCACATCCATTTTGGATTAATTTTGGGGCGGCCGTGGCTCAGAAGGCAGAGCAGGTCGTCCACCAATCAGAACGCTCCGGTCACATGTGCCAATGCTAAACAGTGTTTTCTCCTGTCGGTACTCACTCTTGTTCTGAGCTCCAGGTGCTGCCAATCAGGCGCCACAAGACCAGACCACAGGACCACAAAATGACCCGGTTCATTCTGAAAAGTCAGCTCTTTCAAAACCACCATGGCTCAGTTCAATTCTGACATCAGGTGCATGATTGGTAGCAAATCATCTGATGTCAAAATCATGTTAGAGATGAAATAAGGAGTTTAGTTTTGAAACAAACTGTTGAACTGAGCCATGGTGGTTCTGAAAAAGCTGACTTTTCAGAATGAGCCGGATCACTTTGTGGTCCTGTGGTCTGGTTTTGTGGTCCCTGACTGGCAGCACCTGGAGCTCAAAACAAGAGTCAGTACCAACAGGAGAAAACACTGTTCAGCATTAGCAGGGAATTTTGGCAAATTTCACTTGGCGCTACCGACATAATCGGCTGTGCTGCTCATCCCACAAATACATGATCCTCACAAGTTGGACATCACTGTGAGGGTCAATAAACAGGCTGTCCAACCATGTAAAATGCAACGACAATTAGCATTGGAACAGCAACTTTTTACCCAAGGTTGTCTACATAAATATGTTATCAATAAGACCTTAATAATCAACAGTATTTATGGTGCAATTTAGCGTTCGAGAATAAAGATAGTGGTCTCCATTGTATGTGTCAGAGCTTTATGTGTTATATTAATAACCAGGACAATGGAAAAGATAGTGAACCTAATCTTTGACCCAGTAGCGCCAGTAAAACAGCTTGACAATGACTATGACTAACCCTTTTAACAAACACTATCAACATTTATGAGCCTGAAGCTTAGACTCTATCCATCAACCTTCACCTTCATCAACCAGTAGAAATGCTACAACGAAAGTCCTTTCTATATTTCCACCTCTCTTGAAATATAAGGTTGTATAGTAATACATTTATTATAACAGTAATGAATGCTCATAAAATGGCATTTTCATTACATTCCTCCAGTTATTTATTCCATTCATCCGCCACAAACTATGTGCCGACACCATGAAATGGATTTCTCATCGTTTAACTAATGGTGAAGCTTAGCAAAGTGCAACAGGTTTTGTATTTCTTACGCTAATAATAAAAGAAAGGCCTAAACTTTTAATAAACTACTACAGTTTCATACTCAACGTGGTAAAGTATCATAAAATAGGAATTAAAACTGAGTTGACGAAGGTAAAGGTACAAATGTCCAATGTCCCTCAACCTAACCTTTGCACCAATTATTTTCCATTTCCTCCTCACAGTTTATTGCATATTTTCACTTGGGGATGTCATGTTGATTTTTATATTTCATCTCGTTACTTGAGACGACTAAAGGAGTCGTCACTATCAACTGTCAAATGGACAATCAAATCAAATGGATTACCAACACTTAGAACTTTCGTCTGGGTTTATTACACAACAGTGACCGGCTCAGTGTACATTATCCCGCTTAATATATAGCTACTGACTTAAGAAATCAATAATTTGACACAAAAGCAGTCCTCCAGAGTCCGAGATCAGTACTGCATCCATAGCAACGGTCTACTATAGAGAAATAACAGACCGTGGAACGCCGTGACTGACCAATCAGAAGTCAAGTATTCAACACAACCATTTAATAAAGGCCTTTAAGGGCACCATCGTAAAAGGAATTTGCTACCACTTTAAGGCACCATTTATAAAGGATTAATGGATTGCCAACATTTATAACTGCATTATGTAAGGGATAATGTACAGCGAACCCCGACAGTTTTCATCAGGGTTTATTTCACAGTAATGACCCGCTAGCTGTACATTATCCCACTTATCACATGACTACTTACTGAAGAAATCAATTATTTGACAGAAAAAGTCCGCCCGAGTCTGAGATCAGTAGTGCGTCTATAACAATGGTGTGTTATACATATTAAGGGTCTGTTATAGAGAAATAACATCATGATTAATCAGAATCAAGTATTCAACAAAGCCCTGTAATAAAGGCCTTTAGAGGCACAACTGTAAAAGAGAATTAAGGCACCATTTATAAAGGGCATATATGGTGTATTGTGTCTAATTCTTTGTTAATCAGTTATAAGCATTAATAAGAGCTACTTTTGGTTTTCTAGGTTGTAAAAAAAAGAAACCCCCTGACTGGTTGGACGACATACAATACCTTCTATAAATTAAGGCCAAAATCCATTTGACTTATTAACACTTAGAAATGCAGATTTAATTATTAAAATCTTTTTTTAATGTCTTTTTAAGTTTTATACCTTGAACCATGAGCATGTATTAATGGACTGCCAACATTTATAGCTGCATTATTACCATATAGAAGACAGAAACAACAAATCAAAGCCTTGTAACTGAGCTATAAAGCATTAGTTAATTATTTTTTAACCATTAATAAAGTCAAAACATAATATTATGTAGTCATAACATAATATAGTCACACCTTTAAAACTCTTTGTAAAGTGAGCCTTATTAAAAAGAGATACCAAACATTTGTATAATAAATAAATAAATATACATATATTATTTTTTACCTGTGCCAAGAAGGCAAAGAGTCAGGACAGGAATACTCATTTGCATCATCTCAGAGTGTCAGGACCACAAAAACAGGGAATAATGTCTCGACAGTTGTTTTTCGGATTGTGAGCTTTGCTGCTAGACACACAAAAGCACAAACATACAGTTAAATGTATTTATGTGCAAGCACAAATATAACATATTCTGGTTCGTATCTGCGACGTTAGACCTTATCTCGCTCACAAACAGGGCATTTATTCATATAAACCACATTAATTATACCCCCCAAAAAATATAGTTAATATCAAATCAATATAAATTCATCTTATCCACTTTTTTACTTGCCAATTAGAGTTCACGATGCCATTCTATGTTGACCCAAATTTATCATTCATGTGAAATGTACCGTAGACTTTGAATTAACATAAATGATATGTGGGAATAATCATTTAAGAGAAGAATGAATACTTTTTCTGAACTAAAATGCAAATTCTGTTCATATTAGTTGCTGTTTAATGACGCTGTACTATTTACCGCCATGTGATTGTTCCTAACAAATAATACAGACCAATTACAGAAACGTATGCAACTCTCAAGCCTGTAATCACCTGGACTTACATTATAGCCCACCGTTTTTTCACATAAAAGTTTCTTACCTTGCAGGATTAAATAAAATACTTGTCTTTGTAAGGTAGATTTATCGGTGCTGCATGTAAATTTATATGTAGCACTTCTAAAACAGGTCTAAGAAAACTGTGAGGAAAGGTGTGTTACTCACCTGAGAGGCTGTCAGTGATGACTTTCTTCCTTTTCCCGTAAGACTCGAGGATATTCTGCTTTTATGACCTCTTTATCACACCCCCATCATCCCTAACCCTCCCATCTTTATGTGTGTGTGTGTTGTAATACATCACCACAGCCATGAGGACAAGGCAGATATTGATTTAATAGGTTTATTAATGCTTACCACAGAGCTAGATTTGGTTTTTTTTATGGCTCACTCACTGCTGTGCATTCAGGAGACATTGTTCAGGAAGTACTTATCATCTCCCTTTAATGCATGAAACCATGAACAGGAGCTGGTAGTGTGTTGGGCGGACAAAGCCTGATGGTAAGTAAAATGTGCATGAATGTGCACGATTTGGCTACTTCACTTTTTCAACTTTAACATCTTCGATGGGAAGAGAAATAATCAATACTGTAGTGAACAGTCTGTCAAAGCTCTCTGCATCTTGATGGCAGCCAATCAAGAAGATGTGGGATATGAAGGTGATGTAGAGCAAACAAAAACTGAGTCTGTCCTCTCAAGACAGTCATGACTTGCCTCAAAATGATCGGTGTTTACTAGGGCTGTTAGTAATTAACCGTTTAGTCATTAACCGGCATTAAGCATTTTACCAATTAACGCTATTGCTTGAAGGGTTAAACGAAATATTAATAATTCATTGAAAAGCTGAGAAAAACACAGAGGAGCAGCTCGTCACTTTCAGGAGAAAAGTTGGTCCACCTTAAGACAGAGCCGGCGCAGATACAGGAAGTTGGCTCTGGACTTCCAGCTGAGGAGTTGTAGCTTGTAGCCTCGTATCATTTATTCACCGACGGATAAACTACACACACCGTCTGCTACAGCTACACTCACCGCCGCCACACACACAGTCTGTTGGAAACTTGCTGACATTACACTACAGCGGGCATGAAGCCACCGGCAATGCAAGCAGCTAGCAGCCACTCATACAAGCCACTTAAGACCCAGTCTGTTCGTATGATTGGTTCTTGCATGAGGCCCGTTGTTATATGTGAACCTCTCTGAATAAAGTTGGGGTGAATGGTTGCTTTCTGTCTCTAACATTGGCTTTATTTAACAATGACCATCTTTGTCCAGCCTTCACCAAATAGTTTGTCTGCCCAAACCAAACCTTTACCAACAGATCAGAAAACAATTGTTCTTGCCAGAAAAATGTATGATACAAGGCCTTAAGGTTATAGAAACACTCACAGAGTGAATTGATCTCCTCTTGCAGCTGTTTGGTTTCCTTTAGCTTGTCCTCGAGTCAGCAGCACAAGCTAAACTAGCCCACTAGCGTCAGTAAATGAAGCAGTACAGATTGATCCAGCAGAGCAGGGTTACTGTCAGAGCGTCCTTCAGTTGGTGAGCTGAGCAGCAGACTGTAGCTGAAAACACACAGTCACCACAGCAGCACGTCATTTACATGGATACGGTGTGAAGAGTCATAGCTGCCAGTTTTTCCCAGTAACCACCAACCTGCAACAAAAACAGTCCCCTGCAGCCCAGAGAGCATTTTCCCCATTAATAGCCAGCATAAACGTGGTTGGCGTGGGAAGTGGGGGTGCTGAGGGTGCTGCAGCACCCGTCGCTTTTTCTGTAGGCCTCTTGTTTCTCTATACGGCATCCAGATTATTAATATAGCAGCAAACAACTATTGTCTATGTAAAGATATAGTCACTAGAAGTCACTCTTCCACCGTGTGTTGTAATCAGAGCTTCTCTGTGCTTAGTCTGGTTGGCCATGTGTGTTTTTAGTGCATGTGAGCGTGCCCCACCGACTAGCTCAGACCTGGGCATTATACGGCCTGTGGACCGGATCCAGTCCTCGTGATGGTTCTGTCTAGCCCGGGAGGGCCACAAAACACACAATTTTACTCACAAAGCTAAAAAAACAGTAAAGAAAATAGCTTTTGTTTTGCTCC
This sequence comes from Pterois miles, assembly GCA_947000775.1. Lineage (NCBI taxonomy): Eukaryota > Metazoa > Chordata > Actinopteri > Perciformes > Scorpaenidae > Pterois > Pterois miles. Next base: position 31,927,699 of record CAMQGK010000052.1, on the reverse strand, counting down.
TTTCTGTTTTGCTTCTTTCTGTCACGTTTGACATTGATGTAAACTGACGTGAGTGATGTTTGAAGGAGCGTTACCTGCTGAGGCGGCAGGTTTTCAGACTCCTCTAACTGCTCTTTGTCAAAAATGCAACAAACAACAAATCTAGCGACTTTTTCTGGTGTTACTGGAGACTTTTAGAGACTCTGACGTGAAAGCACGTATCTTTTTTACTCTTCTCAAGCAGTGTGGATCCCCCCCGTCCCAAAGCACTCAGGTGGTCCAGTCCTGGTCCACAGGCACTGCGGTCCCTCCAGCGGCACGTCTATAAAAAGTCATGGACTGCTAAGTATTTTTCACAGAAGTTGGCTGTAAAGATGTGTGCTTAGATTGCAACAAACATGGCTGTATTCAAAGAATATAACTTGAACCGTCACTTTGAGACAAAACATGCAGAAAAATCCAGAAACCTGTCTAGAGATGAGAAGGAGAGGACAGCCGAGGGGCTGCTGGCTAAGATACTAAAGCAGAGAGGACTTTTTACAAAGCTGGATGAACAAAAGAAGGAAATGTAAGTGTTAATGTTAAGTTAAATCTTAAATGTTAAGTTAAGTGTTAATATTAAATGTTACATTTTGTTAATGGAAATATTTCTACCTAAAACAGTCAGTCCTGTATGGTTCAAAGACTCCTACACATAATGTAATTGTCTTAATAACATGCTGTTTGGAGTGATTTTCAGTGTAATAACTGCTGAAAAATAAGTGCCCAGTATGTTTTCTGTTGTGATAAAATGGAGGTTATGCCTGACAGTATTTGTTTGCCCCGTGGCAACAATCTGAGTTTCTCATGTGGCCTCATTGGCCACCCCTGGGTTAGCTCCTGGCTGCCGCTCTGCACTGTGCTAATGTGGTGGTTACTTTCTTATAAATAAAAGAAAACAAAACAAACACACCATAGTTTTAAAGGACACAGTTGTGATAGATGTCAGTTCCAGAGAGTAAGACCAAAGTATGAAAATGACCTTTTAGGTTCAGTTGGAGAAACCACTGCATGATGATCCATCATGACTGGACCAGGGTTGTAATCAATGAGCAGAGCCAAACCATTAAGTGCTTCATAGACTATTAGAGATTTCTGTATTGCGCTGGGAGCCACTGAAGTGGTTTAAGTACTGAAGTAAAACAGTATATTTGACTGGTAATATTTCAGCAAACAATCCAGCAGAAGAGTATTACAGTCGTCAAACCTGTTTGACATAAATGTACAATTTTTCTCACATAATCATTTTGACAAAAGAATCTTCTCTTGATGTAGTTTTCAAGTGATAAAATCGAGTCCTACTTGTTCAGTTCATATCAGTAGAGTTTACAAACCTGTTTGCTGGTTTGAGATAACCCAATCAGAATATAAATGATAAACTGCATTATCTTTATTTGCATATAATCAACCCGATTTCATGGGAAGGTCTGTAAATAGCATGCCAATTTTAAGGACATTCCACAAGTCGTGATAATGCGTTTTAAGTTTTTTTGTCATTTAACGCCACATCGTTACCCTGAAATAGTCACAGTTATGTTTAGGCAACAAAACCACTTAGATTTGGGAAGAACACTAGGGTGGGGCTTAAAATCAATACATAAACTTTGTAAAATATGTATATAAACAACGTGACATAGTGCGGAAAACATGTCACAAACGTAAAGCTGGGGAGATACCAAGCGGACATCAGAGAACTAGCTGCGACGAAGGCCACCAGTTGCGTCGCCTCACGTCACCTTTGTCTTGGCCAAAACTTTGCATTTGAACAAATTGCAAATGCTAAAGCTGACGGCCAACTACGTACATACGTCATCTGCGTGAGATGAAATAACTTTCTGCAATGACCATACTGATGTTCCAGTTTTCTTTCAAATCCTTAGTATTTTTCTGAGTGTGAAGTAGGTCTGAAATTGCATTCATAGTGATCTTAAAAAGGTCTTTTAAAAGTCTTAAAACCGACTTGTTGAAACCTGCAGATACCCTGTAAATACTAGGATCATCTGTTTTGATATTTGTGCTTCTGCTGGTGTATTTTGGAGGAGAATACTGAGACACCACTCAATAACAGAGACGATACAGAAGCAGTAACGTAGCAACAGAACTCTAGTCACTTTTTGACAGTTTGTGTACTTACACAGAATAGAAATAACAGAGTAAAAGAATACAAAAATAGATAAAATAACAAAATGTCTATATACAGGTCAAGTGTTCATATAAGTCAAGTTTTTGGAAGTTGTAAACAATACAAATAGTGCAATGAAATAAATACTGGATGGATATACATGGACTGGATGATTATGTGCATCTGTATGTATGTACAGTGAGTGGGGTTTATATTTACAGTGATAGGTATGTACACATTACAGTATGTACCTAAACTAACAGATGATATGCACATTTTACAAAAAATGTTCATTAAAGACTGAATTATAATCTAAATCTGTGCAAAAATGTGCATTAAAGACTAAATTGTAATATAAATTTCTGCAAAAATGTGTATTAAAAACTGAATTATAATCTAAATCTGTGTAAAAATGGGCATTAAAAACTAATTTGTGCAAAAATCTGTGCAAAAACATGCATTAAAGACTAAATTATAATCTAAATTTGTGCAAAAATGTGCAGTAAAGATTATAAGAATTATAGTCTAACAGCAGCAGCAGATATTTGGTATTAAAGTTTGTATGGTTTTGAATCTAGCCATTTCATGTATTTGAATGACCCTTTAATCGAAGGAGCAGTCGTTAAGTGGTTTCATGCTGGACATTTACAGGTTTATTTATGGTCATGACATGGTGTTAGGATTTATTTTGGTTTACCGTACCTTCTTTTATGGTTATATGGTTTATCATTAAATTACACTTTGGTCTCCAGAGTAGGTGTATATTTGTACCTGGGCCAGTTTGCTGAGCTGGCTTCTGGCCTATTGATAGGGTCCAACAGTACTGACTGAATGACAGATGTACACTATGGTTTCCTTTTGTGAATCTGTTAGTTTTTGAATGTTTTAACATCAGTCTGAAAGCGTGATGAGCAAAGATTATACAGGATTGAACAAGAGTTATAGCTGATTTGAGCGTTCGCCACACCTTAAAAACCTATAAAAGCACCAAGGACAATTTACTAGATAGACCGTGACATAAAGCAAAGTGAACCCTGGCCCTCATGTTTCGTTAGTCTTTAAATGGCCTTTGAATTATCTTTGCATCTGAGATGTGTTAGATACATGTCATGCTTATGACATGAGGATTGCGTTCCTTACTCCTATCACTGTGGGGTGGCGGCTATAGTGCTCACTGCAAGAACAAAAGGCAGCATACATGACTGATGAGCTGAGGACAAGCCTTTACACTTTCAATCAGTTTTTGAGATTGTCAGACGCCTTTATCTGTCGTCAGCTGCACACCCTGAAACAATAAACTGTGTCTGATGACCCTCGATTCACCAGCGCAGCAATCACTGTCCTCTACGTTTTCCAAGGAAATGAAACTTAACCATGCTATCGTTGCAATAAGGAAACTCAAGGAATATTTCAGGTGATTGCAGCTTATCTGGAGCCACAGATGTACTGGTCCTTAAAGTTATTGTTATTGTCTGTGATCATGAAAAATACCAGAGGCGAGAAACAAAAACTTCTCTGGTGTTAAAGTTTAATTTTGACTGCCTGGTGATTTAACTCGATCACACTGCTATTCATCATAGAAATATATGCTATAGGCCATAGTAAAGATGCCAGTTGTAGTTTATAAATGCACAACTTGATTATTGGGAATCAATGTGACTTTACTGTGTGAGATAAGGGTATATCGTTTTGTCTTTTGACTTTTGGACTATTTGTGTGACAAAGCAAGTGATTTGAAAGACTTTGGGCTTTAGGAAAGGAATTGTGACGAGTATTTACTGACATTTTATAGACAATTAAAGGTACAGTGTGTAGGATTTGGCAACATCTAGTGGTGTGATTATAGATTGCAAAATTTAGATTTGAAAAGAAATCCTTTGGATTTGCGTTAATGTATTTTAATCACATGTTTATTTGATTACAGTGTCAATAATTTTGCTATTAAATCCATATTTTTGAATGCATTACAGAGACACAAAAGTAACTTGGTAAAAGACCATTATTATGTATAACAGACTGTCACTATGTATAACAGACCAGACCGTTACTATGTATAACAGACTGTCACTATGTATAACAGACCAGACCGTTACTATGTATAACAGACTGTCACTATGTATAACAGACCAGACTGTTACTATGTATAACAGACTGTCACTATGTATAACAGACCAGACCATTACTATGTATAACAGACTGTCACTATGTATAACAGACCAGACTGTTACTATGTATAACAGACCAGACCATTACTATGTATAACAGACTGTCACTATGTATAACAGACCAGACCATTACTATGTATAACAGACCATTGCTATGTATAACAGGCCGTTGCTATGTATAACAAACCATTACTCTGTATAACAGACCATTACTATGAATAACAGACCACTACTATGTATAACAGACCAGACTGTTACTATGTATAACAGACCATTACTATGTATAACAAACCATTACTATGTATAACAGACCATTACTATGAATAACAGACCACTACTATGTATAACAAACCATTACTATGTATAAGAGATTCTGGCAAAAAATTGAATCGAAGGCAACTGGACTTAGATTTGTCCCTGAAGACGTTTCGCCCCTTATCCAATTGGCTTCATCAGTTCGAACGCTGCAGTCTGACTAGTCCCCACTAGTCTGACTATGTATAAAAGACCGTTACTATGTATAACAGACCGTTGCTATGTATAACAGACCGTTGCTATGTATAACAGACCGTTGCTATGTATAACAGACCGTTGCTATGTATTACAGACCGTTGCTATGTATAACACACGGTTACTATGTTACTATGTATAACAGACCATTTCTATGTATAAAAGACCATTACTATGTATAACAGACTGTTGCTATGGGTGCAGTTTTTTGTTTTTGTGTCAAATTACTAATTTCTTTTTAAGTAGCCGTGTAAGATTTGGGATAATGTACAACTAGCGGGACATTATTGTGAAAACCCTGTCGGGTTTATTTTACAATAATGACCGGCTCACTGTACATTATCCCTGACTTACAGTATATACCGTGTTCAAGTCGGTTGTGGATCAGGTGAGATGTAACTTTAATGGAAATCACCTGCCGTAACATAGCAATCGATTCTCAGATATACCCTCATTCAAGCTTTCCCTGCCTCCTGTAAGTACATTGGGTCTTCACAAAAAGGTTATGGTGAATCTTGATGCCAGACACTCTTTAACCAGAGGATATCAGACACTACCAACAAGACCAGTAAAGCCGGGTCAATTGACTTTAAAGGGAGTGTTTACCTGACAGCTGATAGCTGCATCAGATTGCTGATAGCCTCAGTTCAGCGTGGACTGCAGATACAGAGAGATGTTGATTCAACTGCAGTACTTCTTTTAACTTTATAGTACTATTTAGCCTCTTTCAGCTCATTGTTTTGGTTTCACTGCACATTCACAGCTTCCTGTAACACTTGTTTCAGATGTTTTTTTGATATTTGTTTCTCAGGAGTTGGAGGGGACCAAACCAAAGCTAAAGGGAGACTCGAAATAACTGAAAGGCAGTTTGCTGATATGACCTTTATAAGATGATAGTATACTAATATTATACTAAGATAATATAAAGATTAAGATAATATGCTGCACTGCCATCAAGTGGACAAAACAAGGATTAATGCAGACTTAGAGATTTGAATAGGACTTAAACTACTAACAGAGTTTGGACATTGTGGCTTTAGGGAAACTACTGAACATTTGTTTGTAGATTGTTTTCATGCTACTTTTGGTTTGATGACAAAGACAGATTTTACTCACTTTTGTTTTTGGGCAGATAAAATTTACATAAATAATTTGATTGATATCTCAGCAAAATATTATTTCTATAAAATGATATAGCTTAAAAGACTACCCTCCTTTTTATCATTTTAAAGGCATTGATTATAAAACATATTTGACTATGATTGATCACTTAAAACTCAAATTAGTTAAAACTAGAAGATTGTTTAGACATTTTAAATTCATTCCAATTGTTTAACACACCCCATCTGTTTTTATTTATCATTTTTATCCATCTTTTCCTTTCCTTCATTTTAATTGTTGTATAATTTATTCAGTATTTTTATACTGTTATACAGAAATTGAATATAATATCAATATGTTTTCATTAGTGAGTAGTCACGGAGAAGTTTCAGTTGGTTGCAATCTTCAACCTCACCACTAAATACCACCAGATACAGTTTTGAATGCAGGACTTTAACTTGTAACTTGTGTTTGGACAATGTGGCTTTATTCTTTTACTTAAAGGACCAGTGTGTAACATTTAGGGGCAATTTTTTTCTGGTTATGACTTTATCCCTGTAATAGTACAATTTTTTATGGCTTTATTCTTGTCATATTACAACTTTTTTTTTCTCGTAAAGCTCTGATTTTACTCTCTTAAAAACAGAACTTTTTTATTGTAAAGTAATGACTTTATTCTCAACTTTATTCCTCGTAAAGTTTATTCTTGTAATATTACTTTTTTCAGCAAGTTCTGACTTTATCCTTGCAATATTAAGTTTTTTCCTCCTAAAGTTATGACTTTATTCTTGCAATATTACAACATTTTAAGGCTTTATTTTCGTAATATTGCAACTTTTTTCCTTGAAATCGTATGACTTTATTCTCATTAAATTATGAAATTTTTCTCGTACTAAATATTAAAAATTTTTATGACTTTATTCTCATAATATTATGATTTTTTTTGCTTTACTAATATAATATGTAATATTAAATTTTTTATGTCTTTATTCTCATATTACAACTTTTTTTCCTCAAAGTTCTGACTCTGTTCTTGTAATATTAAGTTTATTTCTTGTAAAGTTCTGACTTTATTCTTGTAAAATTACGACTTTTTATGGCTTTACTCTTGTAATATTACAATTTTTCAATAATATGGAAATTGGATGACTTTATTCTCATTAAATTATGGCTTTTTTCTCGTACTATTATGACTTTATACTCGAAATATACGTGACTTTTTTATGGCTTTATTCGTTATATTACAACATTTTTTGAAAGTTATGACTTTATTCTCGCAATATTGCGACTTTTTTTCTTCTAATGTTAAAACATTATTCTCGCAATATTATGAGTTTTTTTCTTGAAATAGTTTGACTTTACTCTCATTAAATTACGTCTTTTTTCATGTAATATTACGACTTTATTCTTGAAATCTCATATTTTTCCCCTCAGCGTGGCCCTAATACTCTGTCGTGACCCCAGATCCCACTTTAGTTTTGAAATGCTCCCCATTTTTGAGGTCTCTAGGTTTTCAGGTGCATGTTATTTAATACTTGACAAACCCATTGTTATGGTATATTTCGAAAAGATAAAAAAAATGTGTGATTAATTTGCGATTTGTTAACTATTTTAATCAATTGACAGCCCTAAAAATAACAAACTGTTCATTATCAAGTTACCTACGGTCAGTAAAGCAGCTGGCCTTCAAAGTAAAAGCCGAGACTGTATAACATGACGCTCCACTTCTCACCGGAAGTACCGCCTTTATGCCGGCGCCGAGTCCAGACTTTTATTTTGACAGGCGTGCTGGGAAGTTCCGAGTGTTTTCATGTCGTTAACTCGACAGTGGTGCTGCTGCTGAGCCTCAGCACTGTGTGTGTGTGTGTGTGTGTGTGTGTGTGTGTGTGTGTGTGTGTGTGTGTGTGTGTGTGTGTGTGTGTGTGTGGAGATGGTGGACAGTTCCCGGTGAAAAACACACCGACCCCCGGCCCGCATTAAAATGCCTCACCGCCGCGTGTAAACGGCCGAAACTCCGCGGAGGGGAGCGAGTCAGGTCTCCGGGCAGGTTTAGAGGAAAATAACGGCAGGATGTTGCAAGTTTTAGCTTGTGGCGCCGTAGTTTTCCCCGGTCTCTTCTTCGCCTTCAGGAGGATCCTGCCGTGTGTGTTCAGACACTGGAGCGATGCCGACGTGGTGCTGGTCAGCGAGAGGTAACAACGAGCTAAAATCATCCTTTTTTACAGCGGACCCTGGCACAGGATCGCCGAACACCGTTAGCTAATGTGTAGCATTTGACCTTGTTTGGTGGCTTGTAGCTAGTAACAGTTTCCCCCCATTCAGTTAGCTAGCTGATGTTTTCATGTGCGTACGGTTACTGCTCTCTACACTCAGTTACCAGCATGTGTACTGTGTGTAACTGACATTTTCTCATTTAAATGTGGGTTTATAGTTGAGTAAAACTGGCACATTAATCCCTTAGGAGTCTTCACAAGGATGATTTGCAAATATCACAGTAAAAGTATGGGTCCCCTGTGGGACTTTATAAATGCTGTAGTCATACTACAAAAGACTGAAAAGTACCAAAAGTATAAGTGCACCCTGAGCCTTGATAGACTCATTATTATAAGGTTTATTTGTGTATTTATATGCTGTCGTTTAGAATCAGCATTATGCACCTTTGAGTATTCAAAAGCTGCATGTTTTCATGGCATCCTGAGCCTCGATAGACGTATCATTATGAGTTAAATTTGTGTATCTGTATGCTGTCTTTTAGAGTTAACATTATGCACCTAGAAGTACTCAAAAGTTGTACTAACATGCATGTTTTCATGGCACCCTGACTAGAGGTCGACCGATTAATCGGGCCGAATTTTAATAATCGGCATTGGCCGATATCTGAGCATATTAAGCCGATTATCAAGCAGGTGCGTAAATGCTGCTAAGTGCACTAAAACTTTATTTTTTGCATCTAAAAGTTTATTTGGCAAAGTTTCGTTTTTTTGATTACCTGTTTCACGTATTCAATATTTAGTTTGTACATTATTTTTATTTAAAATATATAAGGGCACTGCAGTGCAGACACAAAATGTAGATAGGAGAGACAGACCATAGGTGGTGTTCAAGACATTTTGTGTATCATTTGTTATTATTAAGCTGTTATATTTTATCAGATGGAGGAAAAAAAAAAAGAAAATCACCCAAACATATCGGCCCAAAAAAAAAAAAAAAAAATCGACATCGGCCATAAAAACCCATATCAGTCGACCTCTAACCCTGACCCTTTAATACACACATTATTATAATGTTTATTTGTTAATGCGTATGCTGTCTTTAACAGTGAACATCATGCATCTATTAGTATGCCAAAGTTGCATGTTTTCATGTTTCCTGAGCTTCGATAGACGTATTAGATGTTTTATTTATGTATGTATAAGTTGCCTTTTACTATTGACATTATGCATCTATAAGTATTCAAAAGTTGTACGAACATGCATGTTTTCATGGCACTCTGACTCATGATAGACATATTATTATAAGTTTAATTTGTGTATGTGTATGCTGTCTTTTACAATGAACATCTTGCGCCTATAGGCATTCAGAAGTTGCATGTTTTCATGGCACCCTGAGCATTTAATGGTCATGTTATTATAGGTTTAATTTGTGCATGTGTATTCTGTCTTTAAGAGTGTACATTATGCATCTATAAGTATTCGAAAATTGCATGTTTTCATGGTGGTTCGTGCAGTAATAGGTAGCCTGGCACATCATTAAATCCTTGAAACCACCAGGGGCCTTGTAACTAGTCAGGAAATGGCATTTTTGCTGCATGTGAACAAACCTTGAGCTTGATCCATGTGTTATTATAAAGTCTACCAACTAAAGTCACGACATCCGCAGCCTCTTCAGGAACTTTCACATGAGAAATCATAATCAGAAGGACTTTATCGATTGAACCGGGTTCCTCACGGGTATTGCAAAGTAGTAGTAATTGATATAGTTTGTGTATATGCGTGTGTGGGTCAGTGTGACTCGCTCACATGTGCACAGCTCAGTTCAATGCTCATTTGTACGCTGTCACTCTTGCTAATCCTCCTCTGAGCTCCGGTCAGGGTCGACTGCTGAGTTAGCTATGCCCTGGAAAACACTGAACCCTACTCCCGAATAACGCTTCTACTAATTTACTAATGCTCATCTAACGGAAAATGTTCTTACGCGCCTCGGGGGATTTTGCACTCCATGTTCACAACTTAACCAGTCTCTGAAGTCTACTTTACCTACTCTGCCACACACATCTCAAAGCATGGATCAGGCCAGTGTTGGAGCAGGTTTCACATTTACTAAATTCCCTGTGTTGTCTCCTATACCCTGTACAAATCTCATTTTGTTAAATAGATGTGTGTTGTCCATTTAATATGATATTAATAACTAAAATACCTGATTGGCTGATGGCTGGTGATGATTAGTTTTGCTCTGCCTCCAATTAAATACATGTGAAGAACCGTAACAGGCAGCACATGTCAGCTGACTGTAGCTAGGAGTTTATGTATGAAATATAATAGTGATAAAATAGATTACTGTAGTTAGTGATGTAGTAAAACGATGCTGGGGGACTCGTGAGAGACATTTAAAGAATAATGGTTGAAATGAAGTCAGAAGAAAATCAGAAGAAGCAGAGATATTTACTTTTACTCCCTAGAATGGGTCAAGCCCCTAAAACAATGGATCCTACAGTTCCCACAATGCAATGTGATAGTATCCCACCAGGTCTTCTAAACTCCACATCTACAGTTTGTAACACAGGCTGTCTGCTAAAATCAATTTAACCACCACAAACAGCCAGGTTGCGTTCGAAACTTCAGTATGAAACCCATAGTGTGTGAATTACATACTATTTCAGGTGAAATATTACAACATGCAACGCTGGACACTATGGCAGCATAAATATCCCACAATGCAGTGTGGTTGTGACGACAACGTTCCTAACCAGCGTTGACGGACATCTCTGTAACATCAATAACACTTAAGTTTAAGTATAGTATTTCACTTTGCTGGGCGGGATATACTTTTTAAATTAATTCAGACTTTGATTCTCACATACCGTCGTTTTGGTCACATGAGGTTGCCGCTGGTTACCATGGTTACACATCTTCACCTGGCAAGGAGGTTCACAGGAAGTGGCGACGTGTGTGAATCAACAGCACGTATATTGGGTATGTAGTGCATAGTATGTGATTTAGGTCGAAGCCCATAACGTGCCGACTGTACGTTAGCTGTAAGCTAAGCAGCAGGTGTCTGTGCGTCTCGTCTCTATACATTCATAAAGCAGATTCATAATCCCCGGGATTAGCAACACGCAGTGCATGACACTCTGTGTAAATTTGCCTTTAAAATTTGCAGGGGGAACTTCCCTTTATGTGTCTAGTGTGTCTGGAAAAGAGAGAAGTGGGTAAAGAGTGTCAGCAATGATAACGTCTGTGTTGACGAAAAGGTGTAATGTTGCAGACCACATTACTTGACTGGCATGTGATCTCTAAGTGCACTGAAACATTACAGCGTTGAAAACCTGCAGTGATGACTGCTTAACAGCTTATAGGATCTCATGTAGCACCAGGTGCAACTTCGTTAGCCTACTTTAAAGAACAACACTTGACTTCACGAGGGATTATTATGCTCAGCATCGCCCGGCGTGCTCTCATCGTCTCATGGTCACAGTTAACGTATGTAAGTTTCATACAGCAGCAGGGGGGCCAAATTCAGTCAGATGTAACCTCTATTTTATCACTAAATTAAATTATAGAAACCATACTGTGCATGTATTTTTCAGCATTTATTATACTGAAAACAACATTTAACTTAACATTAACACTTACAGTTAACATTTAACTTAACATTAACACTTATTTTAACATTTAACTTAACATTAACACTTCCATTTCCTTCTTTGGTTCATGCAGCTTTGTAAAAAGTCCTCTCTGCTTTAGTATCTCAGCCAGCAGCCCCTCAGCTGTCCTCTCCTTCTCATCTCCAGACAGGTTTCTGGATTTTTCTGCATGTTTTGTCTCAAAGTGACGGTTCATGTTGTATTCTTGGAGTACAGCAATGTTTGTTGCAAACTAAGTGCACAGCTTTACCACCAGCCTCCGCGAAATAGGACTTTGCAGTCGATGACTTGTTATAGACGTGACGCTACTTCAAACGTCACTCGCACCAATTTATGTCAGTGTGAGAGGAAGAAGCACACTAACAATACACGAGTCTTGAAAAATACAAGCTGTTTTCTTTACTGTTTTTTTTTTTATTTTTGTAAAATTGTGTGGTTTGTCTGAGGCCTCCTGTATAATGCCCAGGTCTGCTTTATAAAGACTTCTAGATGGTTACGAATGCTTTCTGCCTCTATAGTACGCAGTTTAATCCTTCAGTTGGCCTCAAATGACCACCAGGCAAACAAACAAATCTGTATTACTTCAAAAACACAGTAAATGAGATGCCAGCTCTTCAGTGTAATTCACTAAATATCAATAAAAGGAGGTAGATCAAGTATTAGGTACGCCTGACATGGTGGAGTTCAAGGAATCACAGACTGAAATATTACTGTCCATGTTTTCCATGCCAAATGCAGGCAAAATGTTGGCAATGGTGGATAAAATCGTCAGGCCATCCGGCACACAGGGAAAACGCCAGAGATGGGAACCAGAGAACCGGTTCCTAGTTGTCTGATTCTTTGGTATCTCTCACTTCCATGACTATTCATTCCTCTTATCGATGCTTTCTGATAGTTACACATCCACAATGACACATATGCATGCCATGTCATGTTTCAGTTAGTTTGGGACCAGATCAAAAGCATGGAGCTACTAAATGTGAGGGGGCACAGCCGATATTCACAACTAATCTGTGCTGAAATCAACAGGATGCGTTCGTAACGTCACCCGTTAGCAGCCGGTGGGCAGCACAGTCCTGCTTGGATAAATAACGGAGCTACTAACTTTAACGGAGGTGCCATTGAGTTATAATTATGAGACATTCAGGTTCTGCTCAGTAAAATGACTGTATAGTGTTCAAATGTAATCTCGTAAAATTATTTTTTTGCGAGAAACTTCCAGTTGTTTGTAGGAGCACAGCAATATAAAATAGATAATAGAGAGGGAATTATGGCCAGATAGCCAAGATTTTTTTTAAATTAAAGCTAATATTTATATAATCACAATTATTTGAATTGTGTGTTTTTCAGGAAATACCCATTATAGATGACAATAACAAAGTACAGTACAGTACTGAGTAGAATACCCTCCTACCCCTGAGGCTCCCCCAGAGGCCACGGTGCAATTCAAACACTGTAATTTACCATGTATATGATGTGTTTATTGAAAATATATTGAATGACGTCGGATGTAAAATGTTATTCTGTCGTTTGTGGCAGATAAAGTTAATTTCAGACCCTGATCATAGTCCATAAAATGGCTAAAAACTAAAAAATGTAGGGCTGCCATCGACCAAACGAATTCATAGTCAACTAATGATTAGTTGATTTAATCAGCAGATCTGTAAAACAGAGTTTCTCCTTCAAGAATCACACAAAAGCACCACTTTAAATCTTGCTTTTACCACAGATGTGCTCATATGATTCCTAGAAAGAAGTCATTCAGCCTGAAAAAGCATTAAAAAATGACTGAAATGATCGATGAAAGAAACCTCAGTCGACTACGACCAAAACGGCCGGTAAGTCGACTAAGAGGGGGCAGCCCTAGAAAAATGCAGAGTCTGAATTTCTTGGTTTGTCAGTGTATATTCAAAATAATCGATTATTTACTCCTACCTAAGTGGTTAAGGAACAATGCAGTTAGAGAGGCAGTTGCATCCAGAGAGGGTTCCTTCCTTCTTTCTTGCCATGAAATGCACTTTACCCTGCTTTTTTTGCCTCTGCTGTCACTTTTTCTTTCGCTCTGCTGCAGCACCAATGCAACTACAGATTACGTAGCCCATGGAGCTGCAAAAAAAAAAAAAAAAAAAAAAAAAAACACCACTCCTGACTGTCGGACACTGAGCATGTGACAGAACATGAAAGAGCAAGTCGTCCATGTATAACGGAGCAGTCAGTAGGAAGACTCGGCTGTAGTGAAAGGGAAGCTGAGGTTGTTCACCGGCCTGACACAGCAGGAAAGAAAAGACAACATTGCCGAACAAGGCAGCAGAGTATTCTTCCCTTTTTCCCCTCTGCACGCTACTCACCCCGCCAACCTCAACCTTTCATCAGCAGGGAGAGCGGGGGTTATTGGCGGACACACAATGAATGGGCTGTGTAAAATCTGGGTCTTGTGATAGAGTATGCGACCATACCGCCCTAGAAGGCAGCGAGGCGTGGGGGTAAAATGTGTGTGTGCTCTTCTGGGGAGAAAGAGAGAGGCCAGTTAGTCTTTTCCAGCTCGGGCCTGTGGTTTTGTAGTTGCCGGTCACGTGGCCTTCGTTGCCTTGCCGATGCTGGTGTCATGGCCGCATTCCCATGGAGATCGGTGCGAGGTGACAGCAGGTTCAAGCAGGAAACGGCACAAATACACTCTTTGTTTCTCAATCTTGCCATTTGCAACACACGATTTGCTCGTTAAAAGAAGAGGGAAAGAAAGCAGCCTTTATTGGCCTTGTAGAAGTGGTCATTATTTACAGCAGGACTGAAAGTCTTAAGCTTTTCTTGCTGTAGGGGGATTCACAGGTCCTCCAGGTTCCTACTAATTGAGACCTGACCCGGGACCTGTGCCTCGCCGGGTCCAAATGATAATCACTCCAGTCAGATCTGGGTAGGGTCCCATTTCTGTTGGCTTTATGACAATATGTCCAGTACCAGAGTGGATTAGGGCTGTCAAAGTTAACACGACAATAGCTCAAATTTGTTTTAACGCCACTAATTTCTGATGTTGTAATGCTCAACTTGTGATATCGATCTTTCGGAGGTTTGTAGTGGGCTCAAAGTGGGTTTAAAGCTAAAGTGAAGATAACGGCATCATATGACACTAGAAAACCTAAAGAATCCATCGGTACCACATGTCGTACTAGCTCGTCGCTAAAGAGGATAAATAATGCTCCAAACTAAACTTTGGTGAGGAACAACTACTCCTTTGACCTCTGACCTCCAGATATGTGAATGAAATGAAGTGAATGTCACATGTCCAAATTTTTTGACTCAATGTGGAACTACAAACAAAACAATTAACAAAACAATAATATAATAATCAGTTAATCGATTTGAGTCATTTTCTAAGAAAAAAGTAAACTTGTCTTTTTCCAGCTTATTAAATGTGAATATTTTTCACTGATGTACAATTTTCACCATTTTCTGACATGTTATAGACCAAATAACTAATCGATTAATCAAGAAAATAATCAACAGATTAATAGACAATGAAAATAACTGTTTTGTTTGCAGCCTTAATACAAAGATGATTCATTTCTGGCAGTAATGTGAATTGAAAGTATTGTCCTAATCCAGTATTAACCCTAAACAAGGCCTACTATCCCCCAAGAAAATGTTTAAATTCAAAATTAGTTGTCTTTCTAGCCCACACAAGCTATTTATAAGGAGCCAGAGCTGAGTAATTGTCGCACTCAGTGCAATTTCACAAGGTAACCTGTGTTTGTCTCCATTCATGGCTGTAGGTGGTGATGAGTAGGTGGTGTATGTAAACCGAAAAGCTGAAGCACAGTGGTGTGTTAAAGGGGCGACTGTCTATTATGGCTGCAGAGTGTTGGGGAATAAATTACATGTTTTCTGATTTCAAAGCAGCTTACTGTCGGCGCTGCCAAGTTGGAGAGCAGCCAGCGAGAGAGCTTGTCTGAGCAAAGGCGGCCATTCATAGTTTGAACAAATTGGTGATATAATCCAACGTCCTGTTTAAAATGGGCAGAAATTAACTCTGTTGAACCGTTAGCACAAATCAGCATCTCTCTGACTTTCTTTTGCCACAGATCACAGTCAATATGTTTTTTTTTTTTTTTTTAATGTACAACTTATTATTTAACACATAAGTTCAGGCCTTGTGAGTACACGCTTCAGATGGGTGTGACGCCTATCAATGTCATGTGTGCCTTATGCCACCTCGCACAGTGACACTTCAAATAGCGATGTACCAAGTTCTCCTATGTCACAGGTCTGTTTATAGACGAGGGAAGTTGAGGCCAAGCACTGCTAATCCCATGATGGTACACTGACTGCTTGAGTTGTTCACCTGAAGGGACACTTGTTCCCAACTTGACCCAGATTTGTCTGTTTTATCAGTCACATGGATATGGTACATGTGTTACATGTGTTACATGCTAATGTTAACAATGTGGAGGACCCGGGTTCAAATCCCCCATGGACCAAGACCAACTGGTTGCTGGAGAGGTGCCAGTTTACCTCTTGGGCACTGCCGAGGTGCCCCTGAGCAAGGCACCAAACCCCCAACTGCTCTGGGCGCTTGTCAGGAGCAGCCCCCTCACTCTGACATCTCTCCATTGACATGTATATGTACTGTGTGAACAACAGAGTGTAAATCTGAATTTCCCCACTGTGGGACTAATAAAGGAATATCTTTCTTTCTTTCTAACATAGTCAGACAGACAATGCTAACATGTTGATGTTTAGCAGGCGTAATGTTCACCATCTTACCTTGACGTCCTAAGGCCTAAGTCTGTATTTTTTGTCGGAAACTGGCACAGAAATGCAAGCTTTTGTCCGCCATTGAATTTTATCGGAACAGGTTTGATTTTTTTTTTTTTTTTTTGTCAAACCATCTGTGCAAACGTCACAATCAAATGGCATCTGATAAACTTTGTTTAGCACTTTATGATAAAGAGTTTAAAGAATTTAAAGATAGATTACTGCAGAACAACAGGACGGTTGGAAAACAAAGGGTGTAGGAAAGGAAAGGAAGGACCTAGGGCAGCGGCTCCCAAACCTTTTCCACATCAAGGACCCCTAAACTGAAACAAATTAGATCATAGACCCCCATTTTATCGGCTTTAGTCCTCAGGCCCCCCATCTGATAGGAATTCTGCTTTTAAGGGCTGCCCCCTCTAAATCGACTAGTCGATTAATTTGTCGTTTGTGTCTTAGTCGACAAAGATTTCTTTGGCAGATAAGTCTTTTTTGAAATGCTTTTTTCTCATGCTGAATGTCTTATTTCTGCAGTATGAGCACATTTATGGTAAACACAAGATTTAAAGTGCTGCTTTTGTGTGATTCTTTGTGTAGAAAATAATTTCTACAGTGTTTGTCAACTAAATTTCTTTGGTCGAGGGCAGCACTGTTGCTTTTAAATGTTTTATTACATAGCGTGTATTAAACTCATGACCAAAACAGTCATACACTGTCATCGTGTTACTTAATTATAGTGACAATATATGACTCCCCTTTTTGTTTGGGACCCCCGGACCCCACTTTGAAAACCACTGCTCTAAGTTGCTAAACAGTAGCTTCTTGTAAAGTCATTCATTCATTAGCCATGTTTGGGACTAGCGCTATCAGTTTTGTCATCAGTTATATAAGTTTTGTCTTGTGCTTAACCGTTTTTATCGAATGATGATAACGAAAAATACGGACTTGGTGTGCAGACCTTAAGCATGCTAACATTGGACCGACAGACCCACACTGCCACAACTAGCATGGCTAAAAAACCTAAATACCCTAATGTTGTATTAGATGCTGTAGCTGCCCAATGTGTGATTTAATGAATGTTCATGAATGCACCGGCTGACTCACTTTATATGACTCTTTCTCTTTATGTGTCTCCTCATCAGACTGGTGTCGTCCATCCATGCCATCATGGCAACCACGGCAGGAGTCATCGTCGTGTCGTCGTGCCGGGAGAACGTCATTAACGACAGGTTAGACTTCATGTCATTCATCCCCCTAAAGAACAATGTGGTCACCCACACGTCTGAATCCCACTGATCTCCAAACTCAGTCATTCCACTGTCTTACATGCACCCATCCCACCCGAGTTCACAGTACACGACTTTCAGCATCGCTAGATCGCCGTCCTGTTCACACGACACCGCTTGCTGTCTTGGAATCGGGAGTCTCGAAGGTTTACAGAGAAAGGTCAAGAAATGTGTGGTAATATATAAATAATAGGAATAATCCACAATCAAAACCCCTAATTATATTCAGTTTAAGTATAGAATCAGAATAAAAGCCTGTGTCCACAGAAAAAAAAGCTTAAGAGGTTTTATTTTGAAATGAAAGCAGGAAGTGTTGATTTAAAAACAAATGTTTACTTTTTTCATGTCCATGACATTTGCTATAGATACAGACATCGAAAGTGGTAATGTTGTTGATATGATGTCAGTATACAGTCAATAGATCACTTTCACTGTCATGCGGCTCGTGTCAAAAATAGACGAAACCTCGAATCTCTAGAAGAGACGCAGCTGAAACGCAGCCGAGCCACTCATCTCATGCAGCAGTGTGACAGTCCTGACCTGTTAACGTGGACACCAAAACCAAAAACTACAGGTAACGCAGCCGCCACGCGCTCCTCACACATCTGGACTGGTGACTCTGTGAATGGCGTAATAAAAATGTGTGAGACATTAGTTCAAGCAGTCCTCTGAACTGTTGTTGTAGTCATGGTTGTTCATGTTGTTGTTGACACAAAATAGCCTGATTGTGCTCGTCTTTACTACTTCGAGCCTGTTTCCATCAGGACCAACAACAACTTTGGTCCGTGAAATGCATCTCATACAGTAAAGTTCCTGATGCGCTCAGCGCTGTGGGGACCTTTTGGTTGTTGTAAAGGGCTATACAAATACATATTGATTGATTGATTGAAAAAGGAAATAATGGGAGTAAAAGGCAAGCCACCTTTAAAAGTGAAGTATTTTCTTTTTTAAATATATATCTATACTTTATTTAATCAGGAAGTCACATTGAGTTTGAGATCTCATTTACAAGTGAGACCTAAGTACGATACAATAAAAATACAATAAAAATAAATGATGGCAATGACATAAAACGTTGGCCACCTGGCAGCAAGTTAGCGTTAGCATAGCATTAGCGTCCCCATGCAGTCTAGGGAAGTGTGCCGCTAAGCTAATGCTAGTGTATTAATCCTACTGAGTCAGCGGTCAGATCCGGGCAGGCCCAGTTTCAGGCTGCTAATCTCCGCCCCCCCCCTTCACCCACAGGGCTTAATTCCTCCACAGCGCTGCTCAGTTCTGCTGTCCTGTGACGTGCACACGGCCCGGAGCTTATGAGACACATGCTCCAGAGTCAGACCCATGAATACGCTTAATGCTCCATCACAATCTGTCACTTTATTTAGCCCTCATTGCCTCTGTTGCACCGACTTTTACAGTGGGGGGGACCTCTGATACCGAGGTTGGACTTTAATACAACGATATCACAACAAAGAAATCAGATGGGACGAGAAACATGACCAGACGGATTTTAAACCGCATCGCAGTTTACAGACCAACCTCCTGGTTCAACTGATTTATTAGGCTTAGGCTCGAGTTGAGTTTTACAAACAAACGGATCTGGATATTTTGCTGTTGAAAAATTATCATTGTTTTTAAACTAGGCTGCATGGTGATGCAGTGATTAGCACTGTCACCTCACAGCAAGAAGGTCGCAGGTTTGAAACCGGCTTGTGTGGAGTTTGCATGTCCACTCCTTGTTACTGGGTTTTCTCCAGGTTCTCCAGCTTCCTCCCACAGTCCAAAGACATGCAGGTTAACTGATGACAGATATGAGACTCCAGATATTGACTTAGGTGAGTGCTGGTGGCGCAACAGTTCAAATAAGCTCACAGTTCGGTTCCTTTCAGTTTGGTGTGTTTTGCACATTCGGGAGAAGAAAAACAACCCTTTCCAATTTATATTTGAACTCCAAAATATATTGATGGATTGGTTAAATGATATTTCTATATTAATTGAAGCCACAACACTGATTTTATACATGGAACAAGGCAACTTAATAGTCAGGTAGGCCTATGTTCAGATAATTGCCTCTTCTATGTCTCCAGCACCTCATCAGATAATTAGCAGGCCTGTATTTAATAGTGGTGCAACAGTTCAGCAAGCCAGTGTTCAGTTTGTTGATTGATTTGTTAAAAGAAAATGCAAAATAATGTGAAATACAAGAGGTGCTTTCCTTATACGTTTCCTTATGCGTTCCATTGACTCAATAAGCTTTGGCGCCACATGTCAAAGCACGTCCATGTGATTTTAACGTTTTGTGCTGTAAATGTCTTACCTTTTGTTTTGTTGACTTTGCATTGCTGCATTTTGATCGGGTCGCGGATACTCCGATCAGTCATCCACCGAACATTATCAGCTGATATTCGTTATGTAAAGAGTTTGATTTTTGTCTATAAAGGCCAACTCGTAAAGACGATCAGAAAACGCATCGAAACATTTACAGTCCTCATTTGTCTGCGTTCTCGCCTGTTCACAGCTGGACAAACACAGCAGGCTCGGCACCGCGGTGGTTAACACGGGTGCTGAAGTGTCCTTTTGACACCTGTGTTAAATTAACCTGTAGACCGACATGCGTAACTGCTCAAACATGATGGTGATTAACCGATTAATGGTTAACCGTTGACATCTCTATGTACATATATTTTTACGGGGAGGACCGTTCTTATGTATTAATCCATATTTTCCGTTGCCCTTAAAACTGAAAATATCCACTCCTGTTTCTACTCTGAGCTGTTTGTTGTTGCCTTGCTGCTCTTAATCTCCATTCACTGACCTTAAGAGCTGAAGAGCCCAGTCAGAGGTCAGAGGTCAGTAGCTCAGCGCTGCCCTGCAGCTTTACTCCATGCTGTCCACATAATTAACCATCATGGTAATCGGTGCCCATTAGACCGTTGCAGCCTTCCAAGCTCTTTATTATACTGTACTCACATAAGCCTGCCTGAAAGCCTCTGCATGCTTATGTGAGAAAGGCAAGACGTATAGTTTAAATGAGTTTCTGTGTGTTTACTTTGACTGAAACTAAAGGTCATTCAGTGTGCCATCTCAGCTCTAATACCACTTAATCATTAACTCATCATTGACTGAGAGATGGCCTGTTTGACCTGCTCACCTTATGTAAGACTGAGAAATGTTGAGTATGATTTTGGTCAAAATGTTCTCGCACGTAATTTATATTTTTACGTGATTCTTGAGACCATTTTTTAAAAATAAATATCCATATTGTCTTCCTGTAGTCAGAACAAACAGTATGACCATTACTGGTCTTGTCTGCACCTTTTGAACAGATATTTCATGTTTGTTATCATTAGGGATTTCAAATAATTAATCAAAATTAATCGCAAGTCAAAATGTACCTTAAAGTGAGATTTAATACATGGAAGCATTCAGTATCAACATGCAAGAGGACAAATATGCTGCTTTATGCAAATGTATGTATATATGTATTATTGGAAAACAATTAACAACACAAAACAGTGACAGATACTGTTCACATAAAAGCACAATTCGAATGATTAGGAAAATAAATGATTCGATTTTTATTTAAATATTTGCTTCAATTGAAGAAATCTTGGCATTAACAGTTTTAAAGAAGTACTCTATTCTGCTTAGAGCTACAGTAGTCAGGTCATAATTACTTTGAAAATATCTCCTTCAGACAACTAAATTTTATGAGATTACATTTGAACGCATCATGATAGAGTCAGAATTCACTGTCACCCAACAGTCATTTTTACAGGGCAGAGCTTGAACGTATCATAATGTAATAGTAGCTCTGTTATTTATGCTGCCCACCGGCCTCTAACAGGAAACGCTGTTCAAAGAGCAAACTAGTCATGGAGGCGTGAGATACCAAGAAATGGGACACCTAGGAACCGATTCGCTGTTCCCATTCCCAGCGTTTTCCCTGCCAGGAAAAGTGGCGGATGGCCTGACGACTTTATCTGCCTCTGCCAACAAGTTACCTGCATTTGGCAGGTGCTAATTTCAGACCCTGCTTGACTCAAGCTTTGGTAGCGCTTGGCGTGATGCAGCGGACCTCCTCGCTAATTTAAAGTGAGACAGAAGCATGAATTGATTTATTTACATGTGTTTTGTTTGTTCTTCCTCAGGCACTGGCTGGCCACCTACTTTGTCATCTGGTACGGCGTGCCCTACATGACGTACGACATCTTCGCCATGTACCTCAGTCACTACCACCGCTTCCGCGTCAAAGGGCACGAGGACTACAAAGGGCATTCGCTGAAGACCGTGAACTCCTTCGTCCGCAAAGAGTTCCTGCTGGTGTTGCATCACATCGCGCTGCTCACCATCCTGCTGCCTGTCACACTGGTGAGGAGGGAGGGAGGAAGGAAGGGAGGAAGGGAGGGAGGGAGGGATGAAGGGAGGGAGGGTGGTAAGAAAAGTGATGCAGCGTTGATGAGGTGTTGTCGTCAGTAGTCAAGGCCAATAATTAAGACCAAAACTGAAGGTAATGCAGGCAGTGCTGGTACTGATGGCTCATCACTGTCCTGCAGCGCTGATGCTGAAACGATTAGCTCACAGTTCTTCATCTACACTGTTACTGCCAGTGGAAAGTAAATATATTTCAGTTGGATTTTGCTGTCTAAAGCTACTATTAAACTCATCACTGGTGCACGTACTCTATGTTGTACATATTGTACATTTTCAAAAAGCAAATACTAGCCTCCTTTGTTGATAGTAAACGAAGCATTTGAATTATTTTTAGAAACTTTTAGTGCTGAAATGAATAATTGTTTAATCAATTAGTTGATCAACAGAAATAAGTAATTTTCCAAGCAAAATTACAATAATATGTACATATAATGACAGATAGCAACTGTGAATTGAAAAACAAAGTACTCAAAACCAAAGGAGGAGAAAAATGATGGTGATAATAATGATAAAATAAAAATACAAGAAAGAAAAATTATGATAAATGAATTTTTAAACTTGTAATTACTTTTTAAATAGCATATAAATAATAAATAAATTGAAAATACATAAATATAAATAAATAAGTGAATAAAATTAATTCACACATCAGATTACCAACACCTTCTTTTACCTTCACCTGTACTAGATAAATACAGAGTACGTGTCAGCTTGTGCTCTCCTTTATTCTGATATTTTACAGACCAAACGAATAATCTATCAATGGAGAAAGTCAGTCTCTCTGAATTTAGGTGAGCGTGTGTGAGCTAAAAAGGATTATACTGATACTGTTGAACATTATACGTTACCTCAAAGGGAGTTGTGATAAGTCATGTGTTCTCCCAGTGCTGTCCACTGCCAGTAATACGTTATTAGTGTGTGCTGTAATGTAGTGCATTGTTTTCAAATCAATCCTCACTTTAAGCTGCATTATCTCCTAATGATTACTTGAGTGGCATCAATAAAATAAACATGATGCTGCTCACGGTCATGGATTACCAATCAGGTCATTTTAAAGTCTCTGCAAGTCAGATTTCAAGCTCTACTGATAGAAATGGACTTAGAGGAATGTATAGTAGAGGAAATATGTTTGAATTAAAAAATAATGTAAATATGAAGTACATTAATATGCTCATCCGCCTGTACTTTAAAACATCTATTATCTCACTGTGTAACCCGCAGAACTACTGCACATATCCAGATCATCTCAACAACATTGAGTACACATGGTGTGAAGCTGTTTGGAGGGGTGTCACGTTACCGTAATTTAGTTGTCAATTTCACCAGTGAAATTTCACGATGCTTGATACCAATTCGACAATATGAGAAAAACAAAACAATAAATCCCACGTACTTCAACATCCACTCCTACTGTTTTTTGTTTGGAAGTTAAACGGGTCGTAACTCCCTCTGTCGTCTATTTGATATTAAAGGTTCCTGCGGGGTCAAAATAAGTCTCAAAAGGCCTGAAATCCAATAACCCCAATTTAAGGCCTCAAAATGTCTTAAAATCACACAAAATGTCTTGGATCTAATTTTGGTAGGTCTTAAAAAGTCATTAATGTCACTTTCATTTCAAAAGAAAATCATTATCTTGCTTTTAAATGCTTTTTGAGTATGGTGTCACTAAACTGAAAAGCAGAACCAGAAGGGAATAACTGTTCTTACTAAAACCTTTAAGACTTGGATCACTGGGCATCATGTCTTTGAGTCGCAGAGTCAGAAAAACATAAAGCGGTTGTAAAAAAAAAAAAAAACAGGCTGCAATCAGCCAGTATTGATCCACGTCGGGATCGAGAGCATCAACTCCAATCGATTGTAATTATTACATTATCAGTGATTTGTCCAAAACTGCAATGGAGTATTACACAGGGAAAAATAAATAAAGCCATAATACGAGAATAAAATCAGAAATTTACTAGAAAAAAGTCGTAATATTATAAAGTAGTAACTTTATGTTATTTTAGAGGGGAAATGGTGTGAAAATGAGGAACGTGGAGCATCTTGTGAAGTTATACTGTAGTTCAGGTTTCACAAATGACCAAATACTTGATCTTTAGGCTCAAAAGCACCACATTATCGTCAGTATCAGGACCTGGAAAAGGTTGTACAAGAAACTGAGTTTATTCTGAGCTAAAGAGCAACACGGACCTGGAGGAAATGAACTCTTCTGGAGCAGGAAATTACTTTTTTCTTGTAAAATTAGGACTTAATTCTTGTAATATTATGACGAAGTGAAGTTATGATGTCATTCTCCTAATAATAACTTTTTTTTCTCAGAAGTTACGGCATTAGTCTCATAATATTATGACTTTCCTGAAATCTCTAATTTGTTACTCAGATGTTAATTTATATACAGTATATATGATAAAATAAAGCAATGTCAATTCTGGTATTACTTTATTAAAATAAATTTTCTTAAAAAAAAACAAAAGAAGTACTGGATCAATGAAAAGTATCAGTAAGAGTAGTACTGTTAACGATACCCATACCTACTGTATACTTGGCCCTGTTGGAACCCCGAACGCAGCCTTCACAGCAACTTCATGCCACGATTTTCCAGGTACGCAGAGGTGTGAAAGTAGGCGGGGTTTGAACTTTTTTTACATTTTCACACCTTCATTTCCATTTTATATTTTTGCATCAACACCATGTGAATGCTTCGGAGGAATGGTTGTCTGAGAACATGCACTATTATCCCTGTTTGAACTTTTCAGCTGCTTTTTAGGTTAATGCTTTTGAGCATCAGTGGTGGATTTCACTAATCAGCCAGTATACATTTTTTGACCAAATCACAGTTTTAAAAACTGTAGTATTGGTCAAACTCCAACCATGAACTCCTCAGGGTTTTTTTTCTGCAGTAGAGGAGAATAATTCACTGATTTACTGTGATTTACTGTGTGCTCCATGTACAGTCCAGCTCGGTCAGTTCAAAGGAATAACTAGTGTTCAAATGGCAGGAAAAGGAAGAAAACAGTAATCTAGCGTTATTGATTACTTTCTCTGAACAAACAGCAGCAAATAATAGTTGTTTTCTTTTACGTCCTTGAATTGTAAGTGGACAAATGCAATAAGAATGGACAGGAAGACAGAATGAAAGGTGCAGGTTGTTTTCTGCTGAGTGTTGGTGTAGTCGAGGGGAACATGGGCGCCAGCAATGATCTTAACGTAGAGAAAGAAAGCAGGGATAAAATATGAATTGAATGGATGAATACGCAGCCCGTTGTTAAACGAGGGCAAAGGGGGGAAGCAGGCCAAAAAAAGAGGAGAGGTACTGTGGACCATGATGACTTTTAGTGCAGGTATGAACGGCAAATTGGAAACCCGCTGAACTGTTAAACCTGAGTTCACTGTGAACACAGTTTGAGCAGTAAAGCATGAAGTTCATAATAGTACTCTATTTTTTGAGTAAAGCCTTACGCAGGTTATTTCAGTGTTGGTCTGCCACTTTATACACTTGATTAGGTTCATTCATTCGTTTTCTTCAGACTTCAACCAGCTGAGAGACTATTTATTTGACGATTCACATATCTCCCAGTTCAACACTGTCACGATACTCGGGTGCTGATATGACACGTATTGCAATTTTTAAGTATTGTGACTTAATATTGTGATTTATTGCCATTTTTGTTAACTTTTTTAACACTAGACCATGGGGAAAAGTTGAATCATACACTTCTAGGGACTTTGTGTGTGTGTGAAACCCAAAGTGTTTCTATCCTGTACTGGATGTGTAGTGGATTTAACACGCAGGTCGGGTCTACGCTGACCCCCCGTAGTTTTCTACTTTTTGTTTCGGCTTGCTGCGGTTCGTTTTGATTGACGGACATGACGTCACATGACTCAGACTACAACAATAAAAGTGGTAACTTCCTTCTACCTCCACATCGACTCAGATGATCCAAATATCAATTCTGGCTTTGAAAAATCAACTTGAAAATAGTAAAAAAGAAATGGCGATACACAGTGACTTGATTTCTTTCACCATCCCTAGTATTTATATGCCTCAGAGTTTACAGAAACACGTCTCCTGTCCCAGCAGTACCCAGGTTAGCAGGCCAGGTGCAGGGGAAACCCGGCCCTTTTGTTTGCAGTGGCAATATGAGATCACGTTACTCTACATTATTCAGCTCCAGCTGCAGTCATCCTCTCTTTTCTCTAAAGTCACCACCCCTCCCTCTCATTCTCCTCTTGTTCCCTCACTCATCAGCTTTATGCCACTCTGGCTCGCCTGGGTAACACATGAGCTGGTAGAGCCATCCAGCAAGCCCGGTCAGGCTTGGATGTACAGGAGGAGGAAAAAGCCTTTAAACCTTTAAGCGTAGATGATGCGCATGTATGAAAAGAGCTAAACGTTTACCTAATTAAGGATAAATATATATTATATTTGGAGAACATGTGCGGCTGATTTCAGAGATACCTTGTTGCTCTAAGGCAGGACTTCAGTATAACTTTTACAATGGTTGCACTGGTGCGTCTATCTTTCATTTTAAGCGTTTTTTTCAGTTCCCATAGGCCTACACGAGGGATGTCACCACACCAGAAATTTAGTAGATCCTTGAATGATGATTCTTCATTCCAATTCAATACCACTGTAAAAACAAAAGTAAAACAGTGCTAGCCGATAGCTGGCTGCTACAGTAACTCTCCTGATGGTGAACTGGAGACAGTGAACGCAGCACCGTGGCTGCTACAGTAACTGTCCTGATGGTGAACTGGAGACAGTGAACGCAGCACCGTGGCTGCTACAGTAACTGTCCTGATGGTGAACTGGAGACAGTGAACGCAGCACCGTGGCTGCTACAGTACCCACCCACGAAGGAGTGGAGTGGAGTATAGGGTATAGGATAGTACTATAGTATAGGAATATAAGTCAATACGTGGATGTAGTAAGTTAATCGATACACCTCTGTTAGTATTAAAAGGTAAATGATAATTTGGCAAGTTGGAAAATAGCCTGAAGTTGAAGGTGTTTTTTTTGTTTATGTCAGTGTAAATTCTGGCAGACAGTGAATTCATTTGGTCATTACGAGCCCTCGACTCAGTTTTCCAATTTTAAATTTGGGAAAAATAGAGTAGAGGTGTTTTAATCGGTACTCTGTTTAGGCAAATACCCTCACTAGAAGTACTGTAACAGGTATCAGGAAGGAAAACACTGAATGTTACATGCCTCGTCACAAAGTTTGGGCATGACCAAACAGATATGATTGCAGTGACTGAGATAAGATTATGAGCTCAGAGTGGAACGACAGCTCCTGGGCCAGTTGAGATGGGTCGGCCTCAGATCAGGATCACCTTGTGTGGAGGAGGAGACCTGTAGGTAGACCTGGAACTCAGTGACCTGGGACAGAGCAGACCAGTGGGAGAGTTGGGATACGACTGGGGGGAAGCACGTACAGTGTGCACAGTGATCCATGACATTGATTTTATGTTCATGTCAACCTTTTAGCTCGTGGCTAATGAGTGATTCTCATGTTGTAAATGTAAGTAGCAGAACACTCAAATGTGTCCTTGGACAGACGTCAGCGTCAGACGCTGGCAACCACGAACACATCTGATGTTCTCAGTGGCTGCAGGCTGAGAACCTTCGATTAACTTCATCAGAAGCATTCAGGTTGTTTTCCTGAAGTAAAAATACTTATTTACTGGTAAAAGTACTGCATTCAAAGGTGCACTTGAATAAAGTTAAAAAATTAGCAACAATAATGTAGTCAAAGGATCAAAAGTAAAAGTATTCAATAGGTTTTATTAATGTATGACATCATAGTGTCGTGGATTATTCTGACTGATCCATTTAGAGTACTTCTGGTACACAGACTGCACCTTCACAGGCCTTATATAGCCACTGATTGTTCTCATCAGATACTCAGAATCAAAAATACTTCATTTGTCCCGGGGCATCTTATATAAACATAAGAAATGTAAGAAAATAGAAATAAGAGTATAATATTTAAATTATGTGCGTAATTGTATGTAATACGCTCTTCTGTTTAATTTGCCATTTTATTTATTCATGTATTTATTTTTATTAATTAGATTTAATTGGATTCACAACTTAATACAAAAAATGTTCCAAATATGATCTTGTATGACTTTGAAATGTTTAAGATTAATTGTTGAGATTAATAGAGAAATCATTAACCTTTTAATATATACTGTATACCTATAAATAAATGAATAAATATGTCATTAAATGTAGTAAAAACTAATATTAACAATAAATGTAGCCGTTAATTTATTGAAAAAAGGTGTCATGAAATATTTGTTTAAATTTGTTTTTATATTTATTTTCAATTTTTCTTATTTATTTACTTTTCTGTTTAATTTTGCACTTTATATATTTATGTATTTATTTGTATTAATTTATACATTTATTTATTTATATGCAACAATCATTTTTCAATAAATGAATGGCTGCATTTATTTTTAATTTATGAATTGATTTTGATTGATTGATTTATTTTTTATTTTGGCAGGTTCTATCTTCCATACACTGTGATATTCATTACTTAAAGGTAAATCGAAATTTATATTATTGGGGAAGATTATATCAAACACGTAGTGCTCCATATGGCTGTGCACCTCTCAGGTAGTCTCAACCAGGTTGGACAAAGGTAACACACGCCCATGGCAGGTGGGGTGGGATGAGGTAGTCAGGTAGTTTGTTAGTCCTGGTGTAAAGTTCCCCTCTGTGGTCTCAATCATTCTTTCATGGGCAGATGGCGAGGCCACGTCTGGAGCCACTCATGCTTTATTCATCATCAGCACACAGCGAGCTCGGCTACCAGACAGTACTTGTCTTTTGTCTGGAGTCTCTTTATCCATCTCACCTATTTTCGGATGGCCTCTCTAACCACACAGCACTGTGCTGCTGGTCAATATTTGAAAGCTTCATTCATTACTTATGTACAGGACATCACTCCCTCCTCTGGCCCGGCTCGCCTCACCACACGCCCTTTTTTCGTTGCCATGTTGAAGTTGTTGTAGAATAAGACATCTTCCTTCGTAGTCGTGGCTTTGTACAAAAAGACGTAGAGATTGTCAAACCAATATCTTAAACTTTTTTTTTTTATTTGAAAATTAAATAGAAGAGTAGATTAAGGGAATTAATGTTTACCCAGATTGGTGTTGATCAAGATTGCAGTCACAGATCTTGAAAGTCTGTATTTCTGGACACCATACATTTAGTATAGAGGACTGGACCTGCCACAATCAAAAGTAAATAGATAAATACTCCATTAAATGTACCAAAGTCATATTAAAAATTAATGTAAGCATTAATTAATTGATGCAACGTGACATAAATTGATATTTTGTTTTAATTTGCTTCTTTAATTATTGATATTTGTCTTAATTCCACTGTTCTATTTAATTTTCCATTTTATTTATTTATTTTTATTTACTTTAAACTTTATTTTTTCATTTGAAAATTCAATAGGAAAGTAGATTGATCAGGGAGTTAATGCTGGTCCGAGGCTGGTACATAAAAGTCTGTATGTCTGGACCTCATACAGTAATATGGAGGACTGAACCTGCCACAATCAAAAATAAATAAGTAAATATTACAGTAAATGTGCCAAAGTCATATTAAAAATAAATGTAGGCATTCCCTGTTATTTATTTATTTATTTATTTATTCATTTATTTATATTCATATTCTAAGCACACACATTTATATATATTTATATTTATTTATTTATAACTTATAGATTGATTTATTTATATTTTATGCCCACACATTTATATGTATTTATATTTATTGATTTATGACTTGTAGATTTATTTATTTTATTTTATTGATTTGAAAATTAAATGGGAGAGTAGATATTCAGGGAAAGGTACATAAATAAAGAAGCAAGTTAAAACAGAATAGTAATTTGTCACATTAATTAATGCCTACATTTATTTCAGATATTATTTTGGTACGATTAATAACATATTTGTTTATTAATTCAAAGTCATTTATTACATTATTTTTTTATTAAAGTCTCCCCAAACATATAACCAATATGGTCTTTTCTCGCCTTTGTTTGAAGGACGTTGTGAACCGGTCTCTTGTTTATTGGAGTTGTCAGGCGATCCTCCTCAACTCATAAAGTTGGGAAATATCACACTACCTCATCAAGTGATGGCCAGCAACGGGTAAATATATCACCAGAACTGGACCAATGACAAAGCCACTATAAAGGATGTCATCCCAGCATAAACCAGCAAAACACTGGCTCTTATTAGCAGCCTGGCTCTGTAGCGACTAACCAGGAGTTAAATGAATAGACACGATGTGGATATATTTACCATTTAGAGCTGCAATGAGTCAATCAACTCATAGTCAACTATTAAATTAATTGCCTACTATTTTGATTGATTAATTGGTTTGAGTATTTTTTAAGAAAGAAAAAGGTCTAAATTCTCTGATTGCAGCTTCTGAAATATGAATATTTTCTGGTTTCTTTCCTCCTCTATGACAGTAAACTGAACATCTTTGAGTTGTGGACAAAAGACATTTGAGGACGTCGTCATGGGCTTTAGGAAACACTGATCCACATTTTTCACCATTTTCTGACATTTTATAGACCAAACAGCTAATTGATTAATAGAGAAAATAATCATCAGATTAATCAACAATGAAACAAAATGCTTCCATTAAAGGGTGACTTCGGTGTTTTCCAAACTGGACCCTATTTTACTGTGTTTTTGTGTCTATGTGACCAATAATGACAACAATTTTTATACCCTGCAGAACTTACTTACTTAGAAATTACTCGACTTACGAACTTCAGATTCGGTATGATGGTGGATGGTGTGATCGAGTTGTGCCTTTTGGGGGTTAGAAGTCCAGGGTGTCCAAAATTTTTGATTTTTTTTCCAAAAACTGACTTTTTCTACTTCTATTTAGTTTCTGGGGCAAAATGTATTGGCTTTGTAATATGGTCTAGCTGTGCCTTTCTGAGGTCAGAAGTCCAGAGTGGTGCTATAAACTTTTAAAAATTTTCCCTCAAAAAAGTGATTATTTTTAACTAGATTTCTGGGGCAGAACTCAAAAACTATTTGACTCAGGAACCTCAGCGTTGGTATGATGGTTGACAGTGCTGAAGGAGTGAGGCGAGCGGAGGGATGTGCTCACTTCTGCCTTGTTGAACAATTGTACTACAAATGTTAACTAGCTCTCCTGCCAATTTCAACTTCGATTTGTTGTTCACACTGTAGTGTTATCAGGGACATTTTCTGTTGTTCCCGGGACGATGGGATGCCGTTGGTCTCAAGCCCTGATCCCCGCTTCTTGCAGTACTGTAGAAAATAATAGTAGTAGTAGTAGTAGTAGTACCTTCACATTTTCAGAGTTTTGGCATCAACTTTGTTCGAACTATCTGTTTTCGACGGCAAGCCACTGTCAACTCCGTGCCTCTCCGATTCCCAACAACCTCATCCTTCTCCTCTGTAATTATGTCTTTTCATTTCCTGCATTATGTTACCCACTAGCTAGCTTGCTAAATTGTTAGCCTCTGTGGCTTCTAGACTCGGACAGTAAAGTTAATATTGTCGTTGCTTAGCAGCGGTATTCTCACGACTTAACCACTTGAACGCCACGCATGTCGTAAACACGGGAAACACGACCCCATTTGAAGGCGTCATCTGTTTATTTTGATGATTTATTTTTTGTTTTGTTGTGGTGCTGCTGGTAACACTGTCGCTCC
Organism: Pterois miles; assembly: GCA_947000775.1. Classification (NCBI taxonomy): domain Eukaryota; kingdom Metazoa; phylum Chordata; class Actinopteri; order Perciformes; family Scorpaenidae; genus Pterois; species Pterois miles. The sequence continues at coordinate 31,895,723 of CAMQGK010000052.1, read as the reverse complement.
GCTTTGCTTTGTCCAGCTGAAAACCAAAACAGACGGCTGGTTTCTTCTTCTTTGGCAGTTTTGGCAGCAGTTTTATGTGCTGATTACGACACAGCGCCACCACCACATCGCCGAAATGCCACAACTGGAGTTACAAATGACAGAAATCCATCAAGTGCAATGCATATTAGAAAATAATGTTTGCCTTGAAGACACCTGTGAGAGTTTTGTAGAGAGCTGCCTCGTGATTCTCTAAGCTGGAAAAACCTGCTGACATTTCCAGATATTACACAAAACACTATATTATAATACTATATAGAACTATTTAAAGGTAAAAGCACCTTCAGTCCAAATCCGTGTTTAAAGACTGTAATGTCCTCTGAAGCCTCTCTGAGCCTGTTTCCACCGAGACTGATCCAGAAACTGTCCTTGAATGTCAGCTGTGTTGTTTTTCCATGCTGGTGTTTGTTTGCTTCTCAGTGTGCGCTCTGTTTGTCTGCTCCTCAGTTCTTCAGACGGGACCAGGGGGATTTCTTCATCGGCTGCTTGTTTCTAACGGAGCTCAGCACACCCTTCGTCTCTCTGGGGAAGATACTTATTCAGGTGAGACGGCGCCTACATGTGTGCATTCGTACACCCGTCATGTTACTGTCTGCTGGCACGTTTACCTAAAAGGTTCTGGTAAACACACAGCCAGGTTAGGCAGTCATTTGCTGAACAAGCAGCAATTGTCCAACCATAGCTTAGCAAAGGTAATACGTCAAGCTTTGGATTTATCCACATGCAGAAATAGCCCATCCCAAAAAAAAAAACATAAGTAAAAGTGTAAGAAATAGATTTAACAGTGTCTTTGTCTGCCATTAAAGTTATCTGCATCATGAACAGCTCACTAGCTTGTTACGTACAGTAGTGACCAACCAGTACTTCCAAAGCCAAGCTGAGTGCACAGGCGACGCATGGGTACGATCTAAAGCCAGTGCCTGATTTGTCCGTTCTGGGCTGCTGTAGAAACATGGCGGAGTCCATGAAGAGGACCTGCTTAATATGTTTATATAATCGGCTCATTCTAAGCTGACAAAAACAAAATGATTCGTATTTTCAGGTGATTCTTTACTAAAGAAAACATACCTACTAATATTATATTCTATATCTGGTAATAAATCCACTTCATTGCTATACACTGTTCCTTTAAGCTCTGTGCCTGAGCAAAAGGAAGTCACTCATCTATTTTCTTCTGCAGTTCCTTCTCAGATGATGTGCAGCGCCTTGCATCATCAAAAACCTGACTATCTCCATTTCATTTTGGGATGTAGCTTGTCACTGTACCATCAATAATTAAAGTGCGTGGCTCACCCAAAAGAAACAAATAATCAGTGGGTGTCATTCAGCTGAGAAGCCATGGCACCGTTCACTCTTCCTGCCTCTTAACCCATTAACTGCATTCATTAGTGGCACCCATGCAGCGGGCATTACATCCTGCACTTTGACCAGCACTTGTGTACATTACAGTCAGAGGTTCGCAGAGTGTTTTAGTGAAGTAATCTAAGAATAGAGCCTGACTGTATCTCAGTGAAGTCAATGGACTGCAGGCTTTCAGGTCTCTGCTGACATCTGCTGTCAGCAGAGAAAAAGAGCAAAGCAAAGCTCGGCTGCTCATCTCCGCCTGTAAAAACGCTGCCCTCCGTTGGACTGGATCAGCACTAACAGACGTTTTTACTGCTTTCAACAGCAGTGCTGGTTCCTATTGATCTCTGTTGTGTAGACCAGCGGCTCCCACACTCTTTCAGGTCACAGATCAGAAGTATCACGTGTTTTCTTGTTCTTTGGCCTGGCTTTGTAAAGAGTGACGCTGAGGTAGAAGCCCCAAGGTCTCACCAAAAATCCAGCTCCATTAAGTATGAACTAACGTTGTCAATCAGTTAAAATATTTAATAGCATGATTGTCCGTAGTTAATCATTGGGATGCTAATTTTTTAAAATGTTCTTAACCAATAACCAACCCTCATTAACTGATTATTAACCGTTAACCAACAAGATTTGTGCCTCACATACAGCAGTTTGCCAGCTGCAGTAAATGAGCACAACAGACAACTGAGTCCCCAGTTCACCGTCAGGAGAGTTACTGTAGCAGCCACGGTGCTGCGTTCACTGTCCCCAGTTCACCGTCAGGAGAGTTACTGTAGCAGCCACGGTGCTGCGTTCACTGTCCCCAGTTCACCGTCAGGAGAGTTACCGTAGCAGCCACGGTGCTGCGTTCACTGTCTCCAGTTCACCGTCAGGAGAGTTACCGTAGCAGCCACGGTGCTGCGTTCACTGTCCCCAGTTCACCGTCAGGAGAGTTACCGTAGCAGCCACGGTGCTGCGTTCACTGTCCCCAGTTCACCGTCAGGAGAGTTACCGTAGCAGCCACGGTGCTGCGTTCACTGTCCCCAGTTCACCGTCAGGAGAGTTACCGTAGCAGCCACGGTGCTGCGTTCACTGTCTCCAGTTCACCGTCAGGAGAGTTACCGTAGCAGCCACGGTGCTGCGTTCACTGTCCCCAGTTCACCGTCAGGAGAGTTACCGTAGCAGCCACGGTGCTGCGTTCACTGTCCCCAGTTCACCGTCAGGAGAGTTACCGTAGCAGCCACGGTGCTGCGTTCACTGTCCCCAGTTCACCGTCAGGAGAGTTACCGTAGCAGCCACGGTGCTGCGTTCACTGTCTCCAGTTCACCGTCAGGAGAGTTACCGTAGCAGCCACGGTGCTGCGTTCACTGTCTCCAGTTCACCGTCAGGAGAGTTACTGTAGCAGCCACGGTGCTGCGTTCACTGTCTCCAGTTCACCGTCAGGAGAGTTACCGTAGCAGCCAAGGTGTTGCGTTCACTGTCTCCAGTTTACCGTCAGGAGAGTTACCGTAGCAGCCACGGTGCTGCGTTCACTGTCTCCAGTTCACCGTCAGGAGAGTTACTGTAGCAGCCACGCTGCTGCGTTCACTGTCTCCAGTCACGGTCTCACATCATCACATTGTTTCAGTTTCTAAATTGTTTTGTCTTTTCTGTTGTTTTCATGGTTGTTCTGTCACCTGTATGAAAGGTGATATACAGATAAAGTTTGATTGATTGACTGATAGCTTAACAATTAACACATATAAAACAAATGTAATATATTTTTAATGTTTCTGCGTCTTTAAGAGCTTATTTAAAATGTCCTCATCATCCACGCCCTGTTTCTATCCCTCCCTCTTTGTGTTTGTGTCCTCCACCAGCTCAGCCTCCAGGACTGCTGGCTGCACAAGGCCAACGGCGGCATGGTGCTGCTCACCTTCTTTATGTGCCGCATCGCCCTCTTCCCCTACATGTACTGGGTGTACGGCCGCCACTACGGCATCCCGCTCTACAGCGTGCCCTTCCACCTGCCGCTGTCCGCCAACCTGGGCAACTCGTGCATCCTGGCGCCGCAGGTCTACTGGTTCGTCCTTCTTTGCCGAAAGGGCTACCGTCTTTACCGGCGCAGCCGTATGCCAGACTCGCTTCCTGCGGCCACTGTCATTGACAGTTCTAAGGATGATTGATATCCGGTTCACGACTGCTCGCTCAAGCCGCACACTCAGCTACTAACGCAACTACTTCTGCAAAGGCACTAGTTTGACTTTAACACATTTCAAACCCCCACCATCATACTGTAGTACACCAGGACTGCCTGCTCTTGTCCCACAACTCCTGGGCATTTTCTGCACACTTTAAATCCTCTGTTACAAAATCCGCTGCCTACGTGGACCTCTCCACCGATCCAGCTCTACTACTGAAGTTTGATGATTTATTTTTTTTTCCTTTTTGGGGATTTTGGCTCTTGCCTGGATCTTACTAAAGTGCTACACTGCATTTGTCAACATTTACAACACTGAAGAAAGGTCATGCTTCACTTTGAGAGTAAAACGTGGAGCAAAAGCACCAGAAACTGAGGAAGAGCTTCCATGGAGAGACATTATCTTATCTCTTTACTCTAACTGTGTTTACAGTCTCTGCTGATTGGAAAGTCTGTTACAATGTTTGTGTGAGTGGCTGTTACGACAGGTTGTATTTATTTTAATGATTTAGCTGTAACAGGTTGGGATAGTTTCCTCTCCCATCCATTCACTAATCACACCGACAAGAAGGATTAGGAGTAGCGGTGGGTGGCAAATTCAGGCAGTATTAGCAGGAATGACTGTGAGGAATTCATGTCACCTCATTCACATTTCAGAGCTACATTTTTAACCCCCCATTGATGTGACTTCTCACCCCGTTTCTTTTTGTTTGTAGTTTCCCGTACAGCTTGTTATCGTGGCATCAGTTGCAGATCTGCAGCAACGATCGGCCCCGGCTCGTTTGTTGTCCAGAAGCCATCCCCTTCAACAGGGTATACATTTAAAGTAATGCTGCACTCATGCTCTTGGGAATACTTCTGCTTTCAGGAATTCAGTTTGGCAATATCCTCCAACATGGGAGCTGGAGAATGGTGGCACCAACAAGGGATTACCTCAGTTGTGGGAACTATTCTTCATTTTCTCATTTTTCACAATATGCATGGTGGAAACACATTTTATTTTAGGTTGATGTAAAGTCCTCACCTTTGAAAAATTACAACCAGACTGCTCTCAGTGTCGATAATATAAAGCCATGATGGGATAAGATTACAATATAGGCATTTTAATTTCAACGTTTATATCACTTGCATGTATGAGGGTTTTCACAGAGCAGAGTTTGGTTTCTTGCCACTGAGAGATTCATCTTTTGAATCCACCATCTCCCCTTTAGACGACACTGGAGCGTTTGCACCCGCCATAGAAATGCTGGTGTAGGGCAGCTTGGGACGACAGTCTTTGAGGGTCATAAATGTTTAAGGAGATTTTCTCCTGTAAGAGGGGGTGATGGGCGACGTGGCGATGCCTAATGCGTGACGAGCTCAGGGCCGAGGTCAGAGCAATAAGGTGAGCAGAGGCTCGCCGGGGCAAACTTATACAGAGGTGAGTTTCTGAGCAGTCAGTCACAAAAATTGAAGGATATCAGGAATGTTTACTCCTGATTTATGACATCCAGTAACTGTTTAGGCTCCACAGATTTATATGCACATGTGTACTTCACACACGGTTGTATATACTTAATGTTTTTAAAGATACACATTTTAGTTTCATCACAAAAATAGTTTCAAACTTGTATCTCGTAATTAGACCTTTTTTTTTAATCATGCAAAGTTGTTTTCGTTGTTCTTGCTGGATTCACGGTTGCATAAAGACATTAATCTAAAGGCATTTATGAGAGAAAATCACACGTTTCACATGCATATCAAAGAATAAATAGAAGATATTATTTTCATAAGAATGCAGCAGGGTTAGTTTCATACACAATCTAGACCCTGATGTTTAATTTAACTCTGAATATTCTTGGTCATTCAAGCTTTATAGTGAACTAAATGATTTTAAATGTGCGTTTATGGCCTTTTTTTAATGTCCTGCAAATTCAATCTATGCAAAAAGAGGCTGCGGTGCATGAATGCAACACACACGCACATATCAAATTGATCCATGTCTCGGTTTGCTGTTTCTTTGGGACCATACATTTCTTCCTACTGTACGTTTCTACTGGGACTCCACACTACAACTCATGGTCTCGTGCTGCATTTCAGTTTTTTTGCTTGTCTCTTAAATTTACGTCACTCGTGTTTTGATTCATTTAAACTCATGTAATGCTGAAAAACAATTTTTGTAACGTACACCGACAAGTTTACAACTGCAGCTCAGTTTTCCTGTTTGGATACTGACTTGATAGGGCTGTCACTTTTACAAAAAATGTACAATTACGAAGATAGTTTGAATTTGAACCGACATGATTAACAAGCTATAACGTGACTGTAACAGCTTTATTTTTTGTAGTCTTTGATTTTAAAATTCAAAATGTTTCCACGCATTACTTCCTCGGATGGTTTTGTGTCATGGTGGCAAGTTTCATCCACTTTGCGTTAAAGCAAGCCTTTGTAGCTTTAGCTGAACAACAGCCGATGTGGATCAAGTTTTGGATGGTTGTGAATGCTAAAATGTAGACCGACAGGAGTACAAGTAGAGAAAGGTTATCAAATGGACTTGGAAATCTCAGTTATATGACAATATCTAGCTAACGTTTTGTAACATTAAGCTTTAAGGAGCCACTGGTCTTATCGGACCAGTTAAAGGCCTTTACACACCGGAGACGAAGAAACTAAATTGCAAAATCCTCTGTGTTGTTTCATAAATATGGACACAGCTGAACCTGCACAGTGTGATTGGCTGATGCTGTTATTCACTCTGAAAAATCAGCCTTGTTACGAATGAAGTGATGCTTTTTCACCACTGCAATATTTGCATACTCATGACAAAAATAACAGTTTGATAAAAATGTAATATGTTGACGTGCAAATTAAACACAGAAACAAAATGCTGCTGTGTAAAGGCCTTACAGCTGTCGAAGCAAATCCCCTGAGTGTGATATGAATTCAGCTTTCATACATTATACAGTCTCACCTCAACAAAGACAACTGCCAAAGACAAAGAGTTTATTCTAGGAAGACGTACGTGGGTTTGTAGGTCTGTGGTTAACACAAGCTGAAGATAATTTAATTGTTCTACAACATGACAAACATCATCAGATATCCCCTTTGTGAGTTTTTAACCCTTTACATATCTTGAAAAAGGCAGTTGCTAACAAGCAGCTAAATGAGACGACTAAACCGTGTTGTAGTTCATTTATAGCCCAACGTTAGCTTTTTACGTCTCAAAAATCCTGAAGTATCACAAAAGTTTGTTTGCAACAGATGTGATATTCTGCAGTGATCCAAAACCCAAAGGAAAAACACTATTGGCGTGTCGTCTAGGGAACCAGGGCTACTAAGGTACATCGTCCTTGGAGCGCTCTATACAGTCTGGACCAGACCAGCGTGCCCACTGTTGCATCATGGGTTTATTGATACAAGACATTATTCACCTTGCAAACTGATTTTAGATCGATATATACGTCCCCCTGTGAAGGCCAACTTGCCGAGTACCTATCGACGTAGGTGGGTCGTAGGAATATAAATCAATATGTAGCCTCTATAGGTTCAGTAGTGTGTCTGTGCCCTGTGTGGAGCGTCTTGTTGTCCACTGCACTATGGTTATCCCACATAGTCTGGTGGGAAACAGCAGTGTTTGGGAAAAGGTGATGAGTGTTCCTGTTGGTGGACAGACAGCCTGTTTGCTGACGAGCAGCATGAGGATGAGGGAGTGAGGGCAGCCGAGCTGCTGAATGATGGGCTTGTTTGTCTCGTTTGGCTGGAGCCCAGCGGAGTGCAGGCCTCCTTTTGTCCATTGCTGACTGGGCCGCTCTCACTGGAAACATCCCAGGTTCAGTGTGCTGCTTTCAGCCTGAACTCTCCCACTGTACCCCTCAGCCTCTGAAGCTGGGCGTACACTGCTCGATTTCAGAAATGTTGTTGTGTAACTTCTATCTGACGAGTTGACTGTTTGTCAAAGCTCGCGATTTATGTGCTCACACTGCACGATCCGATCGGCAGTGCTTAAACTGTATGTGCAAAATTTAAAAAAAAACAAGCACAGCCCGTCGGCTCCTGCAGGTTATTCTAGCTGTTGACACTCGTCAATAAAGATTAGTTTGAAAGCTGCGAGGCAGATAAAGCTTGTTTCCCAGCAAAGATATGTGCGGGTCACAATGCTGACAAGGTAGAAAGGTGCTGCCTTGATCATCTGTGCATCCTGTCTGCTGGAACGTCTAAAAAAAGACCATTTTGCAGAGAGAATTAGAGGTAAGGTAGCTATAATAATAATAATAATGATAATAATAGTAATAATAATAAACTTTATTTGTATAGCACCTTTCATAAAACATTGCTGCTCAAAGTGCTTCCCAATAAAAGAATTTAATCATTAAAAAGAACATAAAAATATTTAAAAACAAGAGGAAAATTAAAACAACAGTAGAGTTTAAGTAAAACACATATCGTCACCTTTGGCGGCGTCAGGCTTTTCCTGGTATCACCTAACGTGGCATCGTCATACACGACATCGGGACAATCTCCTCCCGACATTAACCTGGAGTCATACTTATAAGTTTAATAAAACAGGTTAAGAGAGAGCATTAAAAAGAACATAATATTTAAAAACATGACAAGAAAAGAGGAAAAATTAAAAATGAAACAGCTACAGCATCTATATATTGTTATCTTGATAGCTACGCTGATGTTGGCGAATCGGCTCGTGGCGCTGCTTCAACTGTGTGAGAGCCGTCGGCCGACAAAAGTTTGTGACGTATCAGAAATTCATCGGACTGTCCCCCTCCTTGCGCACTGCACCGCAAACAAACCAGTTTGGTTGGGCTCAGAACTGGGGCCTGAAACGGGCTGAAGTCGTACAGTGTCTGCTCAGCTTTACGCCCGCTTGTCTCCAGATCTGCAGCGGCGTAACTGAAACGATGGTCACCTCCGACCTCCACGGCAAATCAGAGCCACAAGGAAAGACATTCATAAGTCCTCACACAATTTTATCCTCACATCTGGGTTTATAATTTATCTAACAGCTTGTCAGAACATTCACTGTTGTCACTTGAGTCGACCGTTTTTGTTTAAAAACCGCAGGTCATTCCTTTTAAAACTGTGTGCCACCTACTTCCTGATCATCCCTCAGTCTGCTGGCGGATGTGTTGGATCTGGGAACAGAGCGAGTCCTCGTCCTCCCTCCGCTCTGCTGCCATCTGTCGTCAGGATTATCTGCTTGTCCACTCAGCATTTCCTGTTGAAAGTGAGCGAGTCTCCTCTGTAGTCTGCAGGCTAACACTGTAATAACAACCACCATGCAGAAAAAGTGATAATTAAGCTGTAGTTAATAGTTCTTTTACCGTTAACAATGAAATCATAATTAGTTTTTACTAATTATTGATGCTATCATGTTTTTATTTGCCATTGGTTTGTGTAATATGAATAAGTTTATATTGTATCATAGCTGATTACATAAGGAAAGTACTTATTAACAGTGTGTTGCACCAATTACAACATTTTATATATTATATTAAGTATTTGTTAGATTACCAAACATAGATAAGTGAACCACAAACCAATTCTAAAACACTGATTAACTCTCTACCTAAACAGTGTTTATTGATTCATTATCTGATTCATCTGTGTAATGTTTGAAGATGTTTTACAAATCATTTGGTAATTTTTAACAAATACTTAATATAATATACAAAATGTTATAATGTGTGCAACAAGAAACTGTGATTAAATAGTTTAGTTATGAAATCAGCTGTGATACAGTATAAACTAATTCATATTACACAAACTGATGATGAAGTAACATATTATAGCAACACAGATAATAAGTAAACATTATTAATTATGTCATTGTTAACAGTAAAACAACTGAACTAGAATTTTAATAACAATTTACCATTAATAATAATGGTTTTTAATATTGTTATTTAAATATGACAATTTTCAACACCCACATTTCTGTCAGAGTTTCATTCAAATTTTATCTCGGGTGGAAAAGGCAATAAAACAGCATTTATAGCATCATGACACAAAACTATCTGAGGCCTAGTCGCAGCTCTTTAACACCCTAAAATCGATCGTGTTTGTAAGAAAATGCTATTGACTTTTACTAGAATCACTATTTAGATTTTCTGGAAGCCGTTTTAAACTCCCCTTTGCTCAGTGCTCTGATTTTAACAGTTAAATGGACCAATGGAGAAGATTAAATATGAGGTTCATTAAGAGGCTTAACTTGGCAATCATGGAGTAAATATAGAAAAATTCCACATTCCAGTTTTTCACTACCATTTTCCTAAATCAGATCATCACAAGTTTTTTTTTTTTTTTTTGTTTGTTGTTTAAGCAGTTTATTATTTCTTCTCATTGTGTCCCTTTGGTAATTAAGAAAGCAAAATTATATATTTGTAAGTGTCCAAAATTCAAATTCTATTTCTGTACTTGCAAAATAACACCCATATCGACCGATGGCATTGACTTGCCAATATCTGGTTTTTAATAATAATTTTTAAAAAAACACAATTAATTGGTCTGATCTGATCACGCTGACCTGACGACATAGTTCTTGTATCTTTCACAGCAAAGGGAAGACAAGCCACATCATTTCCATCGCTAGGAGTCTGGATCACTGCCTGACTAAACAGCATCTGATCCTGAACTTGCAAATCCCTCAGTGAGAGTTATGAAAGGTTCAAGGCATGCGCAGAGTACACAAATCTTATCTTATCTTATCTGTCACTTGTTAGATTCTTATTATGGAAAGTCTTAAGTGCATCCTCTTTGCTCAGGGTTTGATGAAGTTTGATGAAGTTGTTAACGTGTGTGTCGAGGTTTATTTTAAGATGATGAAACTGTGAGACAAGACGATCACATCTAGAATGGTATGCTGATATCTTTTCTAAATGATGTGTTTAAAAGCGTTTTGTTTTTCCGTGTAGATTTTTCTTGTATTTCTGCTTTCTGACTTGACGTCAGCTTCGTAGGGTTGGTGAACCAAAGATTGTCAGTTAATCACAGTAACTGTAGTGATGTGAAGAGAGAGAACTTTTTGCTTCTCCGTGTTTTAGACATGCTGTAGATTATTTGTCTTAATTGCTATGTGAACCACTTCTCACTTTAAAAACACAACTTCCCTCCAGACTCGCACCTTTCTTTGGTCGCAGAGAGTGACCAACCTGTTGACTAGTGGAGACTTACCAGTCTACCGTATGGGGAAGTGACATGTTACTGCTACATAATGATTATACGGAAATTTTTCACATTACACAGTAAACAAACACATGGGGAATGGAAACATGGACACCAAAATTAACATTTGAACCATGATGGATCTGCCACACCATGCTAACGCTATTCAGCATAGCCATACACTATCCAGAGCAATATTCAACTTCTATGCTAACACTATTTTAAGTGAGGGTTCACTCCATGCTAATGCTTTAGCATCTTCTAGCATGTCTTTTTTTGTTTACAAGCTAACTCTTGATAAGTGTTGAGTGGTGGTTGACGAAATCGTTAGCACAGGCCTTGAGAGTTCACTCCATGCTAACACTTTAGCATTGTTTCTAAGCTGAATGGTTTTAGAGTTCATGCTAACACTTTATCTTACATTGTCAAGCCATATCACGGTCTAAGCTAACCCTTAATAAGCTATATGTTGAGTGGTTGTTGACTAAGACTTCAGCACTGGCCTTGAGAGCTCACTCCATGCTAACACTTTAGCATCATGTCGTAGAGCCCATGCAATCACTTTATCTTACACTATTGAGGCATAACAGGCTCTAAGGAACGCATAGTCTTGATGCTAACACTTTAGCGCAATATTCAGCCTGTTGCTAACATTATTTTGAGTGAAAGTGTTCTGTTAATTGTTAGCAGGCTGCATGCTCGGCTAATTCATTAGCATAGACTCATGCTATGTTGAACAGTACTTGGCTTCTTGCTAACATTGTTTTGAGTGAGAGTAACACTTTAGCACTCAGTACTACTGAATGGATATAGGCTACATGCTAAAAATGTATCTTTTGAGCGATAACGAGCACCAAGCTAACACTACATGTTGAGTGGTAGTTGAATCCAAGCCAACACTGTATCACACACTATGTTAAGTGATAGCGGGCTACATGCTAGGTTAATACTTTAGCATAGGCCTATGCTATGTTGGGCAGTACTTGGCTTCTTGCTAACATTATTTTGAGTGAGTACACTTCATGCTAACACTTTCGCACAAACTGAGTGGCTATAGGCTACATGCTAACACTTTATCTTGTGAGAGATAGCGAGCGCCAAGCAAACACTGTATCACACATTAGCTGATAACTGAAAGTTTCCATGCTAATATGGATGCTAAATTTGTTAGCTTACATTTAGCTCCCTTGACATTTTGACAGCCGTGGTGGATGGGAGGTGTCGTTGGATGCTAACAACTTGTCAGATATGCATATTAAAGAAACTGGCTATGAGAATGAAGGACTTTGGTTCTCTTTATGGCGAGGAGTTGTCGCCAATATTGCTGAAATGACATTTATTTCTATTTTAGTTAGTCTTAAACTAAATATGAGCTTCATGTCGTCTGAGGCAAAATGTTAGAGGTGCTGTAAATAGCACAATATTCAGCAACCAGGGAAACAGCCATTGCAGATGTTGGTGTCCATGTTTCCATCATTTAAGTAACCATGTCTCCCGCAAAACTATGTTCCCATACAACTAAACTGCAAATATTTGAGGGTATTTTCTCCCAGATTAAGGTTACACTTTCAAACAGATTTAAACACGTGATTAATGTTGTAACTGGAAACAAAAAAGCATCACAACTACTTATTAAGGTTTAATAAAAAAAAAGGGGGGGGATTCGAGACTACTATGTTACCTGCTCTGTGCGTCGCTCATTGTACTACATCATTCGACTTACAGTGGTATTTGTGATGCAATAAAGACAAACGTAACCCATGACAAATGCAGTTTAGTCGAATGGGAGCACAATGTTCAGGAGACATGGCTGCATTTAAGTTGGGAACCCCATCACACTTTTTGTAATTTTGCTGCTTTGTATTGACACACATCGATTCAGGGTTGGTCAGTATTACCTGGGCTGTGCAGGATTTGGGCTTGGGGTGGCTATTCGGCATTCCCACTGACAAGTTAAAGGAATAAAGGTTTTTAAAGCTAGAAGGGGTCTAAAAATTGTGGTCTAATGCCACGTTCATGTCATGTTGGATGTAGATACTAGCTAATGGACGCGGGGATCAGACTACACAATAGAATGCTAGAGGAAGGAGTCCTAAAACCCAGAAAGGAGGTTCCCTTCTGGTTCCCTCGTCTGGAAGTCAATGGATTTTTTGAATGGGTTTTTCATACGATGCCTGAAATAAGGTCTGTGTTTAACACAAGCTTTAGAGATTAACGTTTTGTTCTATGATATGAAATACCTCAGTAAATACCCCACTCATGAATCCTGAAGCATGGCGGTTGCTAAAGCAGCTAAATAAGACTACTAAACGCCATCACGCTTACTCGTTTGCGTTTACAGCCTTGTTGTGTATATTTGAAGAACTAAACAAAACAAAACGTGCAAGTACCATAAAAAAATGTTTTCCAAAGAGCTTCTTTACTGCAATAATCCGAAACCTGATAGTACAATCCCATTGGCTTTTTGTTGAGGGAACCAGTGCGATGCTAACTTGCTGTCTTGTACGCTACATGCTAACACTTTAACATCAATATTGTAGAGTCACTTGCTGTAATCAGCCCTTTGCTAACTTTATTGTCAGTGAGAGTTCATTTGTGAAGATTATCTTGCTGATGAAAACGTGTCAGTATCAAACATTTGTTAATAGTCCAAAACCCAGTGGAAAAATCCCATTGTGTTTTTGTCGAGGGAACCAGGGCGATGCTAACTTCCTGGTTGCACCTTGGAGCACTCTATAGCCTCGGGAATAGAAATGAGCTGCTCGCTCTTTACCGCCTGTGTAGCATCTGGGAGGCCTCACACGGCATTGACAAAAATATATATATATTTTTGGCCATATCTCTCCTCGTTTGACACCATTTACGGCCGCGGTGGTGACCTGAAGAAGCACAGATCGCCCATCCATGCACATAAAAGGGAATTAATTTGATATGAAGAATTTTGTTTTGGTGGCAGCTATGATTGACACCATAGTCTGCCACGTTTTGGCATGATTGTTTTGTCTTGGCAATCATGACCATCATAAAAATGCGTAAATATTGTGTAGTTTGATCCCGCATTAGTCGTAGCTACAAGTTTAACGTGTGTTGTTTGCAGGGTTTACAGCAGAAAACGTAGCTATAGCACCTAAAGTGGTGTCTTTAAACACGCAGCGACAATATTTAGTTGTTTGATTTCTTCTGATATGATGTGAATGCGGCATTAGGCTGGTGGTGAACTGCACAAAAATAGACGTTTTATCGTACAGATTTACTTTGGATGAGCTTGGATTTTAAGCGCTGCAAAAAAAACAAACTGTATTGCTGGGACTGATTTAGATCTGTGGAGACGGTGAACCAAATTTGGTCTCCAGTGGTGCCTTGTGTAAAATCTACTTGTGATACCCACAGTGTGAAAGTTGGCAGGCGGTGTTTACAGATTGTGGCTGTATTTATCGTACTTATTATCATGACAGAGTCATTTTCACTGCAATCATCAAGAAACGTCTCATTGTTTCGAAAATCACACATTTTTTAACTGTTTTTTGCTATGCATTTACTGCTAGAATGACAATAAGACTTGTCCTTTACTTCTGATTAAATTAAGGCCTATACATTCATATTTTTTAGCATTTATTTTGTAGCATTTAATCTATATTTTCAATCAAACCCCTTAATGTTGTTTTTCTAAATGCATCATTTGAGGTCAAACCCCTGTAGAGCATCGATATATCGTGACTTTGTTTGCTGTGTTTTATGTTGTTTTCAGACCCTTCATCTGGTGGATGTGTGTTTATGGAGATTTGACCTGCTGTCCATAATATCACTCACTGCTGAGTGTGACTTAAACGCAGCACCTTCACAACCTTTAACACGTCCTGCCCCACATTATTTTTGATAGCGTTCTGATTTTTCATACATATACATATATAAATCAGATTTGATGCATCTGTCTTCTTTTTTTGTAGCGTGACCTTTTTTTGAAGGAAATTTCTGAAATCTGAAAAGCGGACTGGACTGTTTTGCGAAATAGCTTAAAACTATTGATGTGGGAAGAGTCATGTACTGTAGCTGCAACTTGTGAATTCAGAGCACCCCTTTAAGATTCAATAAATTTGATTTGATAGACTGTTTTGAACAAGTCTCTGTTCTGTATTCTGTATGTGCACACTGATATGTCGTTATTGTTGGTAGTAATACGGCGGAGGGTCGGCGTGGATACGACCTGCACCCTCACATGTTAAATCCAAATTCTTTCAGTATTTCTAAAGTCCGTTGAGTTCGTTTTTGTCCTTGCAGCTAGCAACGCTAATCGTAGGTTGAGCTTCATTGAGGCTGTGTCCAACAATTTTTGTAACTTTCCGAAGCTTTCAATCTGACAACTGTGAGTGAACTAAAGCAGGCAGGACTGAAATGTGTGCGCCATTATCCCCTATTTTGGTCTTGTCTCATGTTGCCGCCAAGCTGAAGCCAAGAATGTGAAAAATGGGGGCGGGGGATAATTAGGGCTTGAGCACCGACATCAGACAGCGGAGGCCCTATTGAAACTGTAGGAATCATGTTTTTTCTTTTTCACATGAATGAATTGCATTTTTGAGGTCCTTAAGATGCTCAAAAAGTTGTTAGACTTTGCACATTTATCAGACACAATTATTGTTATTATTTGTTATTGTTATTTTAAGGGTCTCGGGCTTGGACATTGCAAAATGGCTCGCTAGCGCCGCCTAGAACGTCAGAAAACTCGAGCCCCTTATTCAATCTCTGTTGAAGGAAGTCAGTCAATCTTACCATGGAATGGCGGCCATTTGGCATGATTTGCCATGAAACAGGAAGTTGTTGTAACTTCAATATACTATGTCAAATCTGCTCCAAACTTCTCAACGATGATGACGGTCCAGGACTGAGGTCATTAGCATGCCAGTATAGACTCATAGTCCCGCCTCCTTTCAGAGGTCATGACCGGTGTGTTGCAGACTCTTGTGGCAGGCATCATTACGCTTGCAGAGTTCTGGTTTCACTGTGCCTGGCCACGTCCACCAGCGTTTTACCATATCACCGACACGGGAAGGAGCGAGGGCCCGTCCATCGTTGCTGCTTTAACTGGTTTTGTTTTGCTCCTATCAGTAGCATTCCCTCCATTTTACTCCACATGGAAGCTGCAGTAACAGTTGTCGAAACCTGAAGCAGCTATAATGTATATTTTTTATCTCAAACGAAGAGACTAGAGATGAGAGAGAGAATATAATCCATCACGAAGGAATCTGAGGATAATTTGCAGCAAGCAACTTAAAGAGAAAGAAGCCACTGTCATCACCTGTGTCTGCTTTAAATAAAAATAATGTGTTTTCTTCTCACTTCCTGTGTTGTATCTAGTGTGTACAGTGTCTGTGCCTGGTCGTGGTGCCTTTGGAGCTTCTTTGAGATGTAATGTGGAGTCGTGGCCACTCAGAGGCACTGCTGGCTCCAGCTGACAGACATGGACGGCGACGCTCACCCTGCTTCTCTGATTGGTTTATCTGACATTTAATTGAAAGTTATAGAGTTGTTTGAATAACCCTCAGAGTGACATATGTCCTCAAATGTAACTTTAAAACAGCAGCCTACAAATAATTACCATAACTTTCTTTTTTAAAGTTATATCAGCCGATGCAACCATGTCTATGCAAGCTGCTTACATAAATCTTTAAAAGGGGCAGAACAGAGTAGTAGCTCTGAAACAGCGAGTTTAGACTCTGGTTATAATGTGACCTCTTCTTCATCAGTTTCTGTTACAAGATAATGTATAAAAATCTCTCTTTACAGGTGGCTGATGAGGAGTCCTTAAAGGTTAACGTCCTCTTTAGTGTAGAGCATTGTAGAGTAGTAGTAGTAGAGTACTGTGTATATACAGGATATAAACACAGTCCTCTACATACTCTACAATATAGAGTGTGTGTGTGTGTGTGTGTGTGTGTTCCAAGATCTACAGGTCTTCATATTTTTAGGTTATATTAATCTCAGTTATATCAGCAGTGTGTTTAATCTAGAAACTGCAGTACTGCAGTAAAGTTTTAGAGTAAATATGATGTTATGTTTTCCCTTGTTACTGATCTGGTCTTCCTCTTGTTTAAGTCCCTTTCAGAATAAAATGAACCACAGAACGTGTTGGAACTGGCCCCCAGGACCCTGCAGTGACGCTCTGGTCCAGTACCACAGTTTCACCAGCAGCAAAGAGACAAAAACATTTGAATAATCCCGGCTCCTCCTCCCCATTTGACCTTTCCCCGCCCCCTTTTTGTCCCAAAATACAGTCACAAACCTGCTGCTCCCAAGCGTAGGAGGCATAGATAGCTCTGACAACACACGGGGGGCAGCAGGGGTAAGTATCTAGGAAACACACTGGATACACCACCACTTCAACTGGATCCCTCCGAAAGGTTAGTTCCATCATTCCTCAGCTCCTGCATGCACTGAGAACCTGATCTGCCCGTGCAGTACGTAATCTCTTTTCCCAAGATGACATTGTGCGTGAGTTTTCCACTGCTTATAAATAACAACTGCTCTCGCTTTGACCAGATGAGAGGAGGGAGTAAGAGAATACGCACATTGAGAGACGTCCTCCATGGAGGAGCTTAATGGGACTTTAATGAGTTGCCACCGAGGGGTCGTCCTGCAGCGAGGCATCCTTTAAAAACCCTTTTGCATCTTCAACTTGGCTGAAAAATTGGCATGGAACACCAATCACACCATTTCATTTTAAGGAATCAGAGAAGGAACTGAAAAAAGACTTCTGAGCTAATCACCCCAGCCCTCATCTGACTTGAATCTCAGGGGCGGTGAGGGACACGACCATGGATGAACGTGGCGTTCAGGAGGCGATGGTAAGCGAGGCTCTGGTTCAGTTTCGGTCCACTTTGCAAGCAGCCGTAAAGGAGATGCACGTGGACGTAAGTGCTTTCAAGCAGCGCATAGAGCAGCGGATCGAGGAGATGTGCCTCTCCAACGGACCGCTGGCCGAGGCCGTGACCAGGCTGCAGGAGGAAAACCTGCAGCTCAGGGCCAAGCTGGAGGCCCTCAGCTGCCTGGTGGAGGGTCTCGCTGGGGTAAAGGTGGAGAGGAGTCCCGCTGAAGTGAAGGGGAAGGATAGCATAGAGAATGGACAGGCAGAAGGAGAGCAGAGAGGTCTGGTCAACTCAGAGAGCAGCCAGTCCACGTCCACGTACTCTGAAACATCAGGATCTAGTGGAGGATCAAGCCATGCTGTTGCTGCTGCTGCAGCTCCCTGCACCTCCCCAGCTCCTCCTCCATGGAGGGCAAAGAGACATGCTGAAATTAACGTGAGTACTTATCTACAGATAAGACAGTTTACACAATAAAGAATATTCCAATAGGGTTGTCAATCGATTCAAATAGTTAATCGTGATGAAGCGCACATTTTTATCAGTTCAAAATGTACCTTAAAGCCCCCCTCCAGTGTATTGTGTATTTTGGCATTTCTATGTTTCATATTTGTCATTTCCTGTCTAAGTTGATCAGCCACACTGCTATTTTCTTTTTTGTGCTCAAAATTTGTGCTCAAAGTCTAAAAAAAAAATGTTGCTGTAACAGGATTATAACGTATGACTATAGTAGAAGCTGCAGGTCAAAGGTCATCCTCCAAGCTGCAGGAGCACTCACGATCGTCTGAGTCTGTTTATCTCAGTTTGTCTTTCTAGTTAGTTAATTAGTTAGTTAGTTATCCCAACTTCAGCTAGCTGAGAGTTTTCATTTTCATAGTTTAGTTTCCTCCACCTGAGTTTAGCCTGTTTATTATTAGAGAACGGGTGAATCCACGCAGTGGATAATACGAAACAACACACTGACTTTTCTCTCTCACTTGTTGTTCTTTACTGCACAGAAACGGAAAGCAGCTGATACCGAAGGCTTGTCAAAAAATGTCCAAAAAAATGACAGACATTTTTCTGTCATTTTTTTGACATTTTTTGACAAGCCTTCGGTATAAATAAAATATATAAAATATAAATCACAAGTTGCGTTAATGCGTTAAAGAAATTAGTGGCATTAAAACAAATTTGCATTAATGTGTTATCATGTATCATGTTAACTTTGACAACCCTAAATATATATAATTAAAATATATATATATTATTATTATTATTTTCAATTGCAGATCAATAATGCTAATAATAATTAGCATTATTGACCTTGACTGTTTAAATTCTGGGGTATACAGGGGTGAAATCCTTACATTGGCCCAGTACCACAAACATGCTTACACACTTGTATGTACACCCCCCCTTCAACTTCAACGCTCATGACCCGCTTTTATATAACAGCAGGTCCTCCAAAGGGCACATGTATTTTGGGGTCTGTGATATGGGACTGACTCTTTGGAGCCCATATCGGCTTAGCTGATGCTGAAAGTGAATTCAGATCCGCAGCCGGGGATCAATACTCTACATGCTTCTAACTGCGCCTGTAGTTACACATGTCCTGTTCTTATGACGAATGCCCACTCTGAAGACTGGTATAAAATAAATCCCTGTAATCGCTCAGGAATCATGCTTCCCAGCCAAACCAAGTCTCAAATCTCCTAATGGAAAGTTGAATTGCGTCTACGTCTCGGTCAATAATACCCCCCGCCGACACCCTGAGAGGGACAACCAGCTGTCCTGTCGAAACGAACACCCTGCCAGCATTCCTGTCTGCTGAAATCACCTGGTCTTCTCCGAGCCGTCATCCCCCCACCGCCACCACTCTGACGTACCACAGCTCAGCCCCCCACAGTACAAAGATAGCCCTCTGATTCATCACTCAGTACTCTGCTCCATCATTTTCAAATTTGACATCTTTTTTCAGTATTTCTGAAATCTGTGGAGGCCATTTTTGTCCTTGTAGCTCGCAACGCTAATCCTGGATTGAGCTGCACTGAGGCTGTATCCAACAATTTTTGTAACTTTCCGACAAGCCTGAATGAAAAAAATAGACAGGACTGAAATGTGTTCGCCACGATCCCCTATTTGGTCCCATCTCACGCTGCCACCAAGCTGAAGCCAAGTCCAAGTATGAGCTTATGTATCGTGATTTCACCTGCCTTAATCTTTGCTAAGCTGCTGGAAACATCAATGAGTCTAAAAGATGATAGAAAAGACGTCCACGTTTTTAAATAATGTTGAAATAATTTTTTTTAATGCCAGAATCGATGTTTTTGCTCTGAGTCTACATGGAGGTAGAAGGAAGTTACCGCGTTGATTGTTGTTGTCTGAGTAACGTGACGTCATGTTCGTTCCGTATCCGTCAACCAAAACAAACCACAGCGAGCTGAAATAACAATAATATTAAATAACAATAATAATAAGCATAAAGCGGCGAAGCGTCAGCGTGGATTTGACCTGCACCCTCCCGTGTTAAGTCCAGCGTGGTAAACACTACACATCCAGTGAATGATGGAAACACTTTGGGTTTCACACGTCGCAGGAAAAGCAGAGCTAGACATCACGGCTAACACTGCACGTTAACTCTGTCACGGACAGGGAACATTATCGTATCATGGTAATATGCGGTCCGGCCGGCCGTCGCTCTCATCTATATGTGGTCAAATGGGCCGATGCTACAACTGTAGAGCGCCCATATACTGATATTTATGTTAAATGCATTCAAAAATCACAATATCAAATCACAATACTTAAAAATTGTAATACATTTTGAGTCGGCACCCAAGTATCCTGATAGTATAGTTGTATGGTCCCAGCCCTAGAATACATACTGTAGTACCACGACATCAGTTATGAGCTGTTAAAGTTTCTGTGAACAGCTTTTGTCCTGCTCTGTTTCACCATATTAAGTTGTTATGGTCAACATTTTAGCATCCAGCTGACAGAAGCAACACAAGCATTTAGTTTGGAGTCGTATTTGTGTTCAAGTCCAAAATACTGGTCTGCTCTTCTTTTAGATTAGTTTTGGTCTCCATCATAGACTGTATACAGTATACAGACGGTCGACACGTCTTAATATTACAACGCTTAACGGGAAGTTTGCATTTAAAAAATCTAAATTGGTCAAATGAATTAAATTTGCAGGTGAAAGGTTGAGACAGGTTATTTTTCATTTAGGGCTGTCAACCCATGAATAACACGTTCAGGCAGATTTGTTTCATGCATTAACAAACCTTTCGATCTTTAAAGCTGTAAAAAGCTTTTGGACATTTCTTTGATTTTTTTTTTTTTTTTTTTTACATTATTCAGACATTTTTTCGATACTTTTCTATTACATTTCCTTTTTTTTTTTTTTTTTTACATTTTTCAGGGTTATATTTTTATATTTTTGGGATATGTTTTGGACGTTCTTTAAAGCGTGAAAGGGTGAAGATAAACTAGAAAACCTAAAGAATCCATCGGTACCAACCAGGTCATACTAGCTAATGCTCTAAAGTTACACTAAATGTTGAGGAAAAACTGTCATGGCCATTTTTAAAGGGGTCTCTTGACCTCTGACCTCCAGATGTGTGAATGTTAATGGGTTCTCTGGGTCCCCACCAGTCTCCCCTTTACAGACATGCCCACTTTATGATAATCCCAGTCAGTCTGGATCAAGTCATTGTCAAGTCAGCACTCTGACACACTGACAGCTGTTGTTGTCTGTTGGGCTGCAGTTTGCCATGTTATGATATGAGCATGTTTTTTATGCTAAAGTCAGAGCGTGTGAGGGTTTCTGCACAATATCTGTCATTGATTTGTGTTGTCAGTTGATTTCCAATAATAAAGATATACATACATTTGCTTCAAGCAGCATATTTGTCCACTCTTATGTTGATACGAGTATTAAATACTTGACAAATCTCGTTTTAATAGCTGTGAACGTAGCTGTAGCAGACAGTGTGTGTTCAGTTTACTTGTTGGTCAATAAATGCTACGAGGCTACAAGCTACAACTCCTAACTATTAATATTTTGTTTAACCAATAATGTTAATCGGTTAAAATGCTTAATGTCGGTTATCGGTCAAGCAATTGATTACTAACATTCCTAATCTTAATCGATTGACAGCCTGGTTTCATTTAATTATGGCTTTAACATCATTTGTCAATGGTGGTTAAAAAAAATACACATTTGTTTGTGTTTGTCAGTAACAAACCAACAAATGTTTTCATGTTTCTAAGGAAGGAAGGAAGGAGCCGCAGTGATCTGGAGGTAAACCCAGCAGAGGTTGAAAGGATTTCCAGGGTCAGACAGTCAGACTGTGATATCCTACAGGAGCTATTGTGGAGCCCCCAGATCACCGTGGTGCTAATCCTCCTCCTGACGACCAGTTGACGGGCCGGCTGAAACAGCTCTATTGCGTGGCTGCCAGACCACCGCATGTCTCTGGAAAGCAAAAGGCAGTGTGGGTGGGGGGGGTAAACGCAGGCCAAGCTTCAGGCTGATATTCTTGAACTGCTCGAGCCATAACTCCCCGATTTCCAAAGCATCCATTTGGGGCTATATTGGGATGTAAGAAGAGCGGAGCGGAAACTCTTGCAAAGGGACTGATTGCAAAATCTAAAATAGCTTCTCGGTGGGAACGTGGGTTTGTTGGCCACAGCTGTCATTAAAGGAGACACTTTCAGCTGTTAACAGCTGAAGATCACACATTCAGAGAAGTGAACACACACTCAAACAGACAGATTCACCACAGACGATAAAGGCCTGACATTAATTTTAGCTCCGCAGCAGTCTGACAAAAAAACAATCAATGACTGATGTGGATAAAGCAAATGTATAAATAGACACACACACAACTCATTTACCTTCCTGAGGTAATGGTGGCAAAAGAAATTACAGCTACGACAGTTATCGAGTAATCGATTAGTTGTCTCACTTTTTTTCTTTTTTGAAGAAATTAAGGGTTGAAATTTTCTGATTTTAGCTTCTTAAATGTGAAATACAGAACCTGTGAAAATTGCCATTGTTCTGTGTTAATAATAAAGTCCACTTCCATGTTGGTAAGAGTATGAAATACTTGACAAATCTCCCTTTAAGGTACATTTTGAACAGATAAATGTGGGATTAATTTATGATTAAATGCAAATAACTGTGAACAATCATGAGATTAATTGCGATTAAATATTTTAATTGACTGACAGCCCTAGTTTAGAAAGTAAATGTTGAGGTTACTTTTGTCTGGTCAAGATTTTTAGTTCGAGCTTTAACGTCCAAAAACTGTACAATTTTTGTAGTGTCCGGAAAATGTCAAAAAACGACAGGAAGAAACTGTCTGAACAAAATGTCAAAAAAAAAGTCAGTACAATGTTAGAAAAATGTCTGAAAAATACCCCAAAAATAAAAAAAAAAGTCAGACAAAAAGTCAAAACAAATGTCACAAAAATGTATAAAAATGTCTGAAAAAAGTCTGAACAATGTCCGAAAGATCTCTGTCAAATATCTGACAAATGGCAAAATTAGGCATCAGCATTGGAGCTTTATTTATCCTCCTCCTCAACAAGCCAGTATGGCATAGTTGATATCAATGGATTCCTTAGTTTCATCGCTCTAGTTTTAAAACTGAGCCTGTTACAACCTAAAATTGCAAATTGTGTTAATGCATTAAAGAAATTAGCTCTAACTGACCTCAGATCAAAGATGTTTTCTTGCTTTGATGCCAATAATAGGTGGAAGATTTTGTTATCATATCACATAAAGCTGATGGTCATCCAGTTTGTGGATATCACCATTTTATTCCTGAAAAGATAAATAATAGAAATGTGTGTCTTGTCTTTACTGAACAGGGCACCGATGCAAAAGGAGAGAAAAATGTCGCCACGGCTGCTGAAGCGAACGGGAGCCGAGGTAGGAGGATGATCTGAGGTTTCCCACCGGTGACCTGACAGGCTGACCTCACCTTGGCTTACGTTTGCTTATATCTCCACAGAAAGCCGCCACCAGCCTCTCACTGCCATCACGAAGCCGAGCGCAGAGTCTTCTGCCATAACCAGCTCTCTTCAGTCGACCGTGGAAACCCCCAGCATGCCTGGTCAGTTGATTCCTGGACTCGATTCACCAGTTTTGGTGTTTAAGGCTGCGTTCGCACCTGATGTTTTTGGTCCGTTTTAAGAAATGTTTTCAGTTGTTCCTCTTTCGTCCCAGACCAGGAAGAACCAGGTCTTCTGACCAAACCCCATCAGCCCCTCACTGCAGTGATGAAGCCCAGCTCTGAAGCTCCAGCTGCCCCCCTGTCTGCTGCCTCAGCAGCCAAAGCAACAAAGGAAACTCCAGTAAAACCAGCAGAGTGTCCTGCTAAATGTGGTGAGGTGGTGAGACAGAAATCTGTTTCTGTCTGAATCTGCTTTGTCAGTAAAATCAAACTCATTACCTAAAATCTCAACTATTCAGATTCTCTGTTTTTTAGATGCTGATGAACCGCAGCCCCATCTTCCTGTCACTGCCATGACAACCAAACCCAGTCCAGAGGGTCTGGTCGCCGCCAAACCGTCCCAGTCTCCAGCATCAGCACCTAAAGCAGCTGGTCATCCTACAGCTGAGGCTCCATCAGGTGAGTAGAAGAGGCCAGTTAGTGGGTCTTTACCTTATTGTCACTACTCACTACTTAGAACACCATAGTAACTCCTCTAGTAGTAGTACTATAGTAGTAGGGGCAGAATGTTGTACCTTTACTCGAGTGTAGTTGTTACAGATCTCTCTGTGGTTTGTGTCTCTTTGTGGTCGTTTTGTCTCTTTGTAGTTAGTCTGTGTCTCTTTGTATTAATTTCGTGTCTCTTCGTGGTTGTTTTGTGTTACTTTTGTAGTTATTTTGTGTCTCTGTTATACTGTGTCTTTTAGTGGTCATTTTGTCTCTTTTTGTGCTCATTTTCTGTCTCTTTGTCGTCGTTTTGTGTATCTTTGTTGTCGTTTTGTGTCTCTTTGTGGTTGTTTTTACTTTCGTTAGAAAATTTGTACTTTCATGTTTGTATTTTCACTCCATTTATTCCTGATTCTTTCCATTTATTATTCTATTCCATTATCACTTGTGCAGGTGCATCTGGAACAAAGGAGCTGAGGTCCCAGGTCTCCCAGGTCTCCCAGGTCCCCCAGGAACAGTCAGGCTCTGTATCTCAGGGTTTGGTCCATCATCCTCTCACAGCTGCGACCAGAGGCAGCTCTGAGACTTCTGCTGCAGCCAAACCTGATCAGAGTCCTGCTTCTGCACCAAATCCTTCAATCCCAGAATCCCCAACGATAAAGAGAGGCGACTATCCTTTTAGACGTGGTGAGTATGATACTACAATAATGGCTTGTTTCTTCTGCTCAATATGTGAATATTGTGAATTTCCCCACTGTGGGACTAATAAAGGAATATCGTATCTTATCTTATCTTATGAACGATGAATTCATTAACGTACAGTATATGTACACTGACTTTTCTGGAAATTAAGTCTCATGTGCTTTTCTCTCTGCAGACGTCACTGAACCCAACAAGCTTCTTTCTTCTTCTTCTTCTTCATCTGCTGTAACAGCTCCGTCCTCAAGTATTTCAGCATCACAGGACTGTACAGTTAAACCTGGGGAATATCCCTTTAAGAGAGGTGAGTTCAACCTGTCTCTAAAATAAAGATTTCTTTCTTTCCTGTTTTCCAACATTTTGTTGTTTTGTTTCACCTCCTGTGTTCAGCACCAGTTCTGAAGACACCCAGTCCCAGTCTGAAGAGAAGTGTGAGCTTTCCTCAGCCTGCAGGTAAACATAGTAAAGCCTCATTAGTCCTGTTTATAGCAGGATGTACAAGCAGAGGTGTGGACTCCAGTCACAAATCTGATGATTTTAGACTCAGCTTTACAAAAAAAGGACTTACATGTTGACTTCAACACCAGTGACTCGGGACTTCACTTGGACTTGAGCCTTTCAACTTGACAGCGCTCGATGCTTTCCACGAAGCCCAAAGACGAAGAAGAAGTAGGATTTTAACAAAGGCCACTTCCTTCCTCGAGACTGATGGCTTTGGCCTTGTAAATACTACACAGTTGGGTTTTGTATTTGCCCTTTTAACAAATAACTAAACTATGCACATTAATAGCAGCACTTTGGTAGTGATATTTGCACTTTATTAGCAGGAGTTGCATGGGACATTTTACACATTGCATATTTGCACATTTTGTATCAGATATGTATGGATTATTTATTGACTATTTATGGCATATTTAGTGAACGTTTTAAATCGTGTTGTGGTGGAGTTATTTTTCATATGATTAAGTTCAGTCGTACTTGTAACAAATAAATACACATTTTAAAAGCATTCATGATTTTTACAAATTTAATGTATCATTTCTCTGTTGTTGAAATGTCATTACATTCGGTGTAGAGCGTGTTATGACTTGTCTAAGACTAAAGTTTAGGAATCTAAAGTTTAGGACTTGAGCACAAAAACAAGAGACTGAGACTTACTTGTGACAATCATTTCCCACCTCTGCGTTCAAGTACATACAGCACATTTGTTGTTTTTTGTTTTGTTTTTGTCTCTTTTTAATCTGTCAACTTTCCGTTTCTCCAGAAAAATTACTTCCCTCCAAATCGATCATAAAATCTGGTTTCTCACCTAATCTGGAGAAGTAAGTCACGAGTCGTGTTTTGTAGCATGAAGCAAAACTTATTGTTGACTGTTGTTAGAGGGATGTGGTGTTTTGTACATTTACAGCCTATTGACAGTCCAAATGTAGCTGTGTCTGCTGTCCGCAGGAAGGCGAACAAGGCCGGGGGCGTTGACTTTAAACAGGATGTGATGAAATCACAAACGCTTCCTCGCTCCAACGGGGCCCAGGCCAAGCGGGCTCTCTTTGAGCGGATGAACTCTGAGCCTATAAAGTAAGTACATTTAAAATACTGTCCACTTCCTCCTAATCCATATCTATCAATGCTCTGTTGTCATCGTAGCATTTCTGTTGAACAGACCAAAGGAATCCAAACCCAAACTGAAGCGCTCTCAGAGTTTTGGGGTGTCCAGCGCCAGCGGTATTAAACAGATTCTGCTGGAGTGGTGTCGCTCAAAAACCATTGGCTATCAGGTACGAGTCTTCAATCTGTGGTGTTTAAACCTGCCTTCTTTCTAAACATCAGCAGGTGGCGACTCCTCTGGTTGCAAAACTGACTGTATGGAAGTCAATGAGAAAATGATCCTACTTCTCACTTGATTTATTACTTCAGTAAACATTGTAAATATGAGTTTATGGTCTCAATCTCTAGTTTCAAGTCTTCTTCAATACAGCATGGTGTTCATTCAGTAAATTATTGTCGCATTTAAAGTCAAATAGACCATAAAGCAGGGGATGCTGTAGGGCGGGGCTACCTTGTGATTGACAGGTCACTACCACGGTGTTGTCCAGTCTGGGAGTTGTCCCTGTTTTCATCTTTAACTCTTTCACAGTGTGTTTTCAGTTTCTCAGAGTCAACTAAAAATGTCTTATTCGGCGTTTGGTAGCTCCACCCTCTCGTGTCACTTCTGGTTGCAAAAGACCAAGATGGCGACGGCCGAACTGCAGAACAGAAGGCTTCAAAACCGTAGTCCATAAACCAGTGGGTGACGTCTTACATACCGTCTGTGGGAGCTGCCCAGGTGTCATGGACTTGACTAGATGTTCTCAACACTTTGTGGACTTTTTGTCCATTTTGGCTCAAAAGTTGAGGTTCAGCGTTTTTTTCTTGAGTTTGAAAACATCAACTTTTACTGACTGTACTGGAGCTTTTGATCATATTTCATGATCCTCATCTGCAGATTGTCAGAAGAAACAGACATTTGAGCATCTTCAGTTCAATGACAACTTTGACAATAGCTCTCGAACGGGCGTGTCGTATATACAGTTTATACAGCATAATACACACACACTACTGTATGCATGTATAATGTGCAGGAGTTAACATCAAACTAAATTTGCTTACATATTATATTGTTCATCATTCCTGCAGTGTTTATATATTTTATAGTGCAAAAGTATAAATGATAATAAATTAGAAAAAAGAATAAAGAAAGTAATAGCAGGAATAAAAAGGGAAATATTTTACTTATGTTGTATTTATATTTTATATTTTTTCACATATATTTCTATGATATTTTAATATATTTATTTATATTTATGCGATATGTAACACAGAGCATTTGGACTTTCTCCACCCCAATGCTTCGACAACATAACGTATAATAACATATCTACACAGGGATGATGGTTCAAAATTAAGCACTAAGCTCAAGAAAAAAATCTGATTAACTGAAAGTAATAAATAAATAAATAAACAATAATAGATAAACTAAAATATATAAATTAAAAAAAATCAAATAATAATAAAATAGATAGAAATTTATGAATTAAAAGATTGTGTGCATACATTTACACGTTTACAAACACTGTATATATGCAGACATACATACAGACACATGTATGTTTGCTTTAAGATGCGTCCCTCTTATGTCTCACTGGACTGCTATTTTTAGCTCTGGTAGCTGGAGAGGTGCCAGTTTACCTCTTGGGCACTGCCGAGGTGCCCCTGAGCAAGGCACCAAACCCCCAACTGCTCGGGGCGCTTGTCAGGAGCAGCCCCATCACTCTGACATCTCTCCATTACTGCATGTGTGTGTGTGTTTGTGTGCATGTACCATGTATAAGTTAAACAGAGTGTAAATTGAATTTCCCCATTGTGGGACTAATAAAGGTAGATCTTCTTCTTTCTTCTTCTTCTTTTCAATAAACACATAAGTTCACCAATAGAGAATGAAAATAAAAAACGTGAACATTTTGATGTGACGCCGTTATCATCTCTCTCTCAGAACATCGACATCCAGAACTTCTCCTCCAGCTGGAGTGACGGGATGGCGTTCTGTGCTCTGGTTCACTCCTTCTTCCCTCTGGACTTTGATTACAACACGCTGGACCCGGCAAACCGCAAACACAACCTGCAGCTGGCCTTCACCACCGCAGAGTAAGCCGGACAGCACTGACTATAGTCTCTATAGTCACTACTATAGTGAGGCTGCGAGTGAGCGAGCGTGCTCTGATTACACTGAAGCACTAAGATTAGAGGTATTCTAAGTGAGGTGGTGTTTTAAAACAAGTTTAAAAGGTACTAGGCCTTGATAATCACTGAAGGGTCAAGCCATGTTGGGGTCCTTCCTGATTCTAATGATACGCCAAAGCTGCCAGACTGGGGTTAAATTACTCTCTTTCTGGTGGCTTTGGCAAGAGCACAGATAACGGCTTCAGTCCCCTGCCAGAATTAAGTGTACGCTATCTATTTTCACTGGTTTATGTTGCCATCAAATAGATATACAGTCTAAGTTTCCGATGGGGAACTGAAGCAGCTGCCTATGCTCTTACCAAAGCCACCAGACTCCATTGAAAACAACTGTAATTTTACGTTGCAGAACTCTGGAGGTGCTGGTTTACCGCTGCCTTGATCGTTGTTATTGTGTGACTTTGGTTAGTTTGGATTCACCAGAGTGGCACAATAAGGTGAGGTAGAATATGAGGTAAAATTGCAGGTTTTTTCAATGGAGTCTGGTGGCTTTGGGGAGAGCATAGAGCACAATGGCTTCGGTTCCCCGTCGGAAACGGGCTGTCTGACAGCTTGAATGTGTTCAAGGGCCTCTATGTGCATTAATGACTCATTAGCATTGTGACACTCGCTGAAGTGTCGAGCCATGAGGGAGTGATCCCTGATTTTAATGGCATATTTATGCTCGGCGAGGCGATCCCTCAGGCAGCTTTTAGTACAGCCTGTGTAGATATATATATATATATATATATATATATATATATATATATATATATATATATATATATATATATATATATATATATATATATATATATATATATATATATATAACGTGTTAAGTAGTGAGCTTTAGAGGAGCTAGTAGGAGGATTTTATTACCTTTGCACGGAGCCGAGCTAGCTGTTCCCACCTGTTCCCAGTCTTAATGCTAAGCTAAGCACCAATATATGAGTGGTATCAAATCTCTCATCTAACTTTCTCCCAAGAAAGCAAATAGGCATAATTCCCAAGACGTTACGCTTTTGCTTTAACCCTTGTTCATCACTAGGGACATTTTGGCTTTTTCATTTAAAAAAAAAAGCTAAAATGTATTAAAAGTATTTATCAACATGGGAGTGGACAAATATGCTGCTTTATGCAAATGTATGTATATATTTATGTATATATATCCGAAAAATGTCAAAAAAAGTAAAAAAAAAAATATTCCAAAAGTGTCAGTGTAACATCTGAAATATGTCTGACAAATGCCTGACAAATGCCAAAAATTTGCTCAGATTTGGAGCGTTATTTATCCTCCTTCTCGACAAGCTAGTATGACGTTTGGTACCAACAGATTCTTACGTTTTCTAGTTTCATATGATACCAGTATCTTCACTCTAGCTTAACAATCGAGCCCGCTAAAACCTAAAACAATCACAAGTTGTGTCTTTGCATTAAAATTAGTGGTGTTAAGACGAATTTGCGTTATTGTCACATTATTTTTGACAGCTCTGCTATGAACCCGAAAGACTCCTCAAACCCAAACAGAAAGAGTTTTGCTTTTTGAACGATTGTAACTTCACGTCAGCGTTTCTGTCGTCTTTCACTGTTATGTCGATAAATCTGTTTATTCATCTCTGCTTCTGCGTTTCAGGGAGCAGGCTGACTGCCTCCGTCTGATCGAGGTGGAGGACATGATGGATATGGGGGACAAGCCAGACCCCATGTGTGTGTTTACGTACGTCCAGTCGCTCTACAACCACCTGAAGAAGTTTGAGTAACTCTGTATCAGAGTAGATTACTGAGTCTAGATGTTGTTAACTGCAGAACAAAACTGGCCTCTTGACAAGCAAACTAACAGGAAACCAATGTTTGAATCACAGATTTTAGTATTTTTTTTTCTCTGCAAAATCAGTTTTATACTGTATGTGTGCATTTAGAGTTTATACAGGACTGATTTCTTAAAATGCAGTTTCTTATGACATGTTTTGTGATGTGTGTGTGGCTCTAATGTTGAGGATGAGGTTGGCTTTTATGTGGTCAAAGAAGGGAAGATTAATAATCGTTTGTAATAGCTGCTGTTGATCAATCAGTGTTTGACTGCAAGAGTTATGAACCAGCGCAGAAATTCTCCAGTAGCAATAAACGTGGTGAAAATAAAGTAATTTTTTAATATTTATCATTTTCAGTGTGAAGTTTTTACACTGAGGCAAATTTGCAGAGCAAAGACAAAATAAGGTCAAGAGGCAGAGTGGAGTATTATCAAATATACTCAGTATGTATTGATACTGAATATTAGAAACAGTTTCAATACTCGTTTTTGGTAGTATTAATACACGGCTACCAGCTGTGTTTTTTCTCTCTCTTCTCTCTGACAGCAGGCTGACTCACACAACACTATTTATATTTTAAAAATCAAAAATGTTATGACCTCAATGTTGTCAGTTTTTCTCAGTGGCATCAGAAATGGTATTAAATATTGATATTTATCAAGGTAACACAGTTAGATATTAGTGTATTTTCTCCACCATTAAAAAACTCTAAAGAAGTGTTTTCAGTAGGAAAAACATCTCACCACAGTGCCATACATACGTCAAAAACTAGCAAACGAACCTTGAGTTACATTTGAGTTACGGGTCAAGA
Organism: Pterois miles; assembly: GCA_947000775.1. NCBI lineage: Eukaryota > Metazoa > Chordata > Actinopteri > Perciformes > Scorpaenidae > Pterois > Pterois miles. The sequence continues at coordinate 31,864,437 of CAMQGK010000052.1, read as the reverse complement.
CTGAAATTTCATGCTCGTTATCTGTAGAGTTACTCAGCAAACATGTCATTAAATCTTCTGGAAACTTCTCTTTTCATGTGCATTATGCAAAATGAGAGAAATTAATTAAAGCCAGTTCTCACCAATATCCAACCCATAACCTGTCATCTCTTATAAGTATCCAGAGGTCCACATTAATGGTGAAAATCTCCAATCTTTTTATTAGCAGACACATAAAACTTCATAGAATCCAGATGATGAAAAGAAATAACAAGAGATGTGACAGGAGAAGCCAACAAGCCACAGATGTAGTTTATTGATCCCAAATTGGGAAATTCTTGTGTTACAGCAGCAGGTTAAATATGCAGTAGCTATACATATCAACACACAATATAAATAACATATAACAATATGCCATAAATATACCAGACTACTACAACTAGCTTATAAAATAGAAACATCGAGTAACAATAACATACTATATACATTAGCAAAGTGTGCAAGTTACAATTTTTATTTTAAAATAAAAATTAAATGTAGTAAATCAATGTGCAAGATAAGAATACAAGACAGCAAAATCACAAAATAATCTGAAAAACTAATAAATATGTAGAGAACAATCCAGTAAAAAGACATAAATACGTGAAAAACAAACAGCAGAACAAGAAACAAAGAAGAAAAGAAACATATATGACATTTATATTTATAACAGAGTGTTTGTTGCCATCTACTGGTAAAATAAATGTAGCGCAGAAGGCCTCTGACATAAAATACCATTTATTTTACATAACAAATCTGGACAGACAAAAAAAAAAAGTCAAATTTACAGACAATGAAAAGCATAAAACAAAAGGACTGAGGAGTACAAATTTATTTAATCCCACCTCTTCTCCATCAGCCATTCAGTCATCATTAATTTCGTAGTGAAATGAAAATATACTCCAATTTTCCTAAACTTGTCTAAATATAATAATTACCTTTTATCTCTGTCATACATAAATACAAATTCATTACTGCTATAATTATAAATTCATTACCAATGAAAAATTCATTACTTACATTTTTATCTCAATCATACTGACGAGTTTTTATCTTATATGAGCATATTATTATTTAGAATATACAACACATATATGTGTATATTATATACAGTGTCTGAGTATGTATATAGAAAATACAATATAAATTCTGATCATTATTCCTATACATATATATATATATATATATATATATATATATATATATATATATATATATATATATATATATATATATATATATATACAACACAAATGCATACAGCTACATACCCATAATCAAACATCTACAAATTTACATTATTATATACAGAAAAAATATGATAAACTAAGAGAGAATAACTATTAATTAACCAAATAAATAAATAAGGAGTAACCCCTGTAAACACCTGGTGATTGTCAAACCCCAGCTTTAACCCTTTACACTGTGAAAATCACGTCTTTATACCTTATTTAAAACTCGTTTAAGTTTGGTCATTGCTTTACTTCTACATTAAAACGGTTCTATAGTTTTACTCTCCAGACTGAGATACGAACAATAGTAGTTTTGCAATTAAATTTTGCCCTTAAATAATAACTCCCCCTCTTGATTACTGAACAATCTTTGAATCTTTTTTTTATTTTTAGCCTTAAACATTATTTTTGCCTTTTGAAATTCTACATCTGTTATTTTTAATAATTTTGACTGTAAGAATTTAATACAAAAGAAAAAAACTTCGCTTTATTCCGTGAAAACGCGTTGTCAAAAGCAAAATATGGGCAACCAAAACCTGCAGAAATTATTAGTTATGGTGGGTTAACGGTTAGTAGGAAATTACTACGGAACAAGTGAAGTGGCAGCTTTGAGCTACTGCGTTGTTCTGAGTCATTTTAAATGTGTTCAGTTTTGTAAACAAAAAGGATTAAAGACACGCTCAGTAAACTACATGGATTAAAGAAGCGCTCAATAAACACTGGACGGCAGCGGGGTAAAGTGCTTTAATGTGAAAGATGTAGACGAGTTGTGAAATTCGTTTCTACTTTGTTTTTTAACGGCCCTGAACGCATCGCTTCCCAGTGACCAGGCATCCCTTCCGGTAGATGAGGTCAACTTTTCCCCAGATCCGCCATTTCAGTCCGGGAGTTTCTTGTTGCACATTAGTTTTGAATTTAATTTTATTTGCCATTTTAACGTCGAAACAGTTGAATATTGTGTTTCGTAGTGCAACAGAAGTTCCGCCAACTTAAACGTATTGATATAAGTCGTTAGAAGTTGCAAAAATCGTGGTATTATACGGAGTTATTTTCTTTTTCTTTCCAGGAGGAGCGTTAGTGAACCAAAGTTTTTGTATGAGTTGCGGATAGGGAGAGGCGAAGGGGAAAGGCCTCAAGCCTCGGACGGGATTTCACAGCCATGGCGGGTAATTTTGATGCCGAAGACCGCGCTAGCTGGTACTGGCGGAGGCTAAGCCGCCAGGAAGCAGTTTCCCTATTACAGGGGCAGAGGCATGGGGTTTTCCTTGTGAGAGACTCAATAACCAGCCCCGGTGACTACGTGCTGTCCGTCTCGGAGAACTCCAAAGTGTCCCATTATATAATCAACAGCATCAGTAACAACCGGCAGTCTGGCTCAGGTAACGTTTAAATGTTTAGATATGCACTTTATCTTCCTACATATAGTCACTTGTTACTAAAATGTATATTTGTTAATTTTGATACTGAATTGCTTTGATTTAGCCCCGTTACGTTCCTCCCTCGCCAAGCCACGCCAAACGCCCATCATGAATTCTCCAATTTAATATTAATATGTTATTCTCAACATATCCCAACCCTTTATGACACACGTTTATGTATTTTTGTGTTTTTTGGACGAGTCTGTCAAACTCGGCATACATGTGATATGATAGTATCCACTCTTTTGAACATAAATGAAAACTTTTACATGTGGTGTACACGGCTCGCTACCGCCCACCGCGCTGTATTTTGGACCGTGTAGCTAACTGGCTAGCTACCGTGGCTAAAACTTTTGGCTGAAATTACACGTGGGTTGCTTTATTGTGGCTAATCTTCGTGTGTCAGGTGTAACAATTGAATCTGACAATTTAAAGGAAACCAAAAGTCACGCTCATGTACAAATTGTGCACGTAAAGTTAAGTGGGTTACTTTTTAAATGGAGTTTGGTGCTACTCTACCGATTAGCTAGCTAGCTAGCTACCAGCAACCAGACAGGCTTTATTTGTCGTTTATTGCTGTTTCCTGACGGAGGATTGAGGCGGTGTTTTGTCCTGGTGTAGCCCAGCAGTCGTGAGGTGGGCTGGGCTGCTGCTGCTACTGGTTTGAATGGGACTGGGCAGACTGGGCTGTCACAACTGGAGGATGACTGGCCAGATTGGCGCTTCAGGAATGTCTGTGATCCTGCCCCGCTGCACATACATAGCCCCGTTTGCAGGTCTGCTGCTGGTACCTCTCTATGTCTTGGGGCTTATATTTTGTCCTTTCTGGGCTTCCTTTACGTTTATATTGGGGCTGGGACGAGTCACCTATCTCCTCATTCAATGTATATCGCGATTTTTAAGTACTGCGATTCAGTATTGCAAACACTAGACAATGAGAAGAAGTTGAATCATACACTTTTAGCGACTTTTACTTTGGAAAATTTGTAAATTGATACAGTAAAAATGTCCTGCACTCATTGTCAGGCATTATTTATTTAAAGACATTTAAAGAAATTTCCCTCACAAATTAGTGGTGTTTTCTTTTTAAATTATAAGTGGCATGTAATGTGGAAATTTCTCCTTGTGGGACAAATAAAGGAATATCTTATCTTATCTTTATACTTCTGGTGAAAATAATCCAATTAATCCTATTTCCATAGATGTATTTTGCATACACAGTTCCTTTTGTTAACACCTTATTTTGAAAACCAGACATAGTTACACGTTTATACTTCCTCCAACTTCGTTGTCATCTCTGTTCTCTTTATACATCCATGTTCAGCTCCATCAGGGCCATTTTCATCGACCATTTAACATAAATGTCAGTATATGGGTGCCCTGCAGTTGCAGCATCGACCCATTTGACCACAGAGATGAGCGCAACGGCCGGCTTGACGATACGATAACATTTCCTGTCCCTGACAGAGTTAACATGCAGCTTTAGCAGTGATATCTAGCTCTGCTTTTCCTGCAATGTGTGAAACTCAAAGTGTTTCCATCCTTTACTGGATGTGTAGTGTTTACCACTGTGCATTTAACATGTGAGGCTGCAGGTCGTATCCACGCTGACCCGCCGCTGTTTTGTACTTCTTCATTTCGGCTCGCTGCAGTTTGTTTTGGTTGAAGGATACGAACAGATATGAGGTCATGTTACTCAGACTGCAACAATAAAAGTGGTAACTTCCTTCTACCTCCGCATCAAGCATGCAGCTTTAGCCGTGATGTCTAGCTCTGCTTTTCCTACAGTGTGTAAAACCTTAAGTGTTTACACATTTAAATAAACAGACCGCTGCTTTCACTTCCATGTTGTACTACATTTCTGGTAAATTTGTACAAATCTCTGCATCAAAATAGGTTGAGCTATTGACTCTTTAGTCCTTTTAATCATTTATTGTTTTTTTTTTTTCATGTTGAATGACTTAGTTGATAATTATTTTTTTACTGTGTAACTGCTATCCATTATTAAGCATTTTAACTGATTAATGCTATCTGTTAAAGGGTTAAAGGAAATATTAATATTTAATTAAAAAGCTGAGAAAACTCAGAGGAGCGACTGAAGAAGCAGCTGGTCCACCTTAACAGAGAGCTGGCGCAAATACAGGAAGTTGGCTCTGGACTTCCAGCTGAGGAGTTGTAGCTTGTAGCCTGGTAGCATTTATTCACTGACAAAAAAACTGAACACACACTGTATGCTACAGCTACGTTCACAGCTGTAACACCACCAACTAACCCACACTCACCACCGCCAAACACACACAGTCTGTTGGACACTCGCTGAAGTTACACTACAGCGGGTACGAATCCACCGGCAACGCTAGCAGCTGCTAACGTAGTGCAAACACACACACACACACACAGGCACACTGTTTGTCGGAGAATTGCCATCTTTAATCCAGACAGACACACAGACAAACGTCTGTGACACTACACACAGCACCGTGGCTGCTACAGTAACTCTCCTGACGGTGAACTGGAGACAGTGAACGCAGCACTGTGGCTGCTACAGTAATTCTCCTGACGGTGAACTGGAGACAGTGAACGCAGCACTGTGGCTGCTACAGTGACTCTCCTGATGATGAACTGTTGTCTGTTGTGCTCATTTACTGCAGCTGGAGCACCGCTGCAAGAAATGTACTAATCTTGTCAGTTACAGTTTGGTCGGTTATCAGTTAAGACATTTTTTTCAAAATTACCATCCCTAGTTATTTTATTGTTAGTCATTGGTGCTGTATCTATCTATTCATAAAATATGTACATGTACACCTTTTTTTCCACTTCTTGTGCACATAACAGTCCTGTCTATTCCTCCAGCTTTGTTATCCTTGCTGTTATAGATAGATAGATGTACTTTATTGATCCCTAATTGGGAAATTATTGTGTAACAGCAGCAGGTTATCCAAATAATGTACATAAAATGTGCATATAAACACTAAAGAAATATATCAATAGAAAACAAAATATAAAGAATATTGGAATACACTATAAATATACCTGACTACTACAACTAGCATAAAAAACAAAATTATAAACAGAATACCGTATACATTAATAAAGTGTGCCATATATAATGTTTTTTTTTTTTTTTTTTTGCTTTTTTTAATAAAAAGTATTTCTATTTCTATGTAAGGACACTTACATAGAGTCATGAACCCCAGTGTCAGATTCCTTGTATGTATGAATAAAAACTGATTCTGATTCTTTTCTCTGCCAGGTTTGGCTCCTCCTCGGTTTCGAATTGGGGATCAGGAGTTTGAGGCGCTGCCGGCCCTGCTGGAGTTTTATAAGATCCACTACCTGGACACCACCACGCTCATAGAGCCCGTAAACAAGGCCAGGCACGCAGGATTCGTCAGCTCCTCCTCTGCTGGCGCCCCGCCGCAGCCTGAGGAGGCCGAGTTTGTACGGGCGCTATTTGACTTCCCCGGCAACGACGAGGAGGACCTCCCCTTCCGCAAGGGCGACATCCTGCGGGTGCTGGAGAAGCCCGAAGAGCAGTGGTGGAACGCCGCTAACCAGGAGGGTCGAGCCGGGATGATCCCCGTTCCCTACGTGGAGAAGTACAGGCCCGCCTCGCCCACTGCTGCTGGCCCGGGACCCCCTGTTGCGGGGAGTGGACAGGGGGGGCAAGTTGGAGGGGTAGTGGGCAGCACAGACGGGACAGGGGCCCTTCAGGCCAACCCTCTGGGGGACCCGGGCCAGTACGCTCAGCCTGTAGTCAACGCTCAGCTTCCTAACCTACAGAACGGACCCGTCTACGCCCGAGCCATTCAGAAGAGGGTGCCCAACGCCTACGACAAGACGGCACTTGCTCTCGAGGTAGCACCCAGCGCTCGTTTCCTCCTCTTATTCACTGTCAGCCTCTTTCTCCTCTCTTTTCTCTGTCTGTGGGTCTCAGCTGAGGCTAGATTGTCCTGATTGTTAATGGCTTACTCATGCATGTGAGCATACACACAAAGTTCCTTTACAAACGCAAACTGGCGGCGCACATGAAGACCCTCGCAGTAGAGATGGCGCTATAGAAAACGACGGACACAGATCCTTTACAGTGGCATCTCTTTATGTACACATCTCTTCATGGCCCATTGGGTTAATGTGAGCATTGCATTGTACATTCATTCAGACTTGAGTCCAGTCAGTGAAACATGCCACGTTGTTTTTTAGTTTAAATAAATAAACAATGATTTCCCCGGATTAGTGAACAAAACACAGTATAGTAGTGGAGGTTAATGAAGACACTTTGACATCATCTTGTACGCTGTGAGTCCTCTGACGTCGTCCCACGGTGATCTAAACTCCGTAGCTGTTATATTTTTACATATTTTATGCACATTTTGAAGTATCGCATTAGGAAAGCTGTATGGAAACTAGAGCTGCAACGATTAATTGGTTAGTTGTCAAATATTATAAGTATCACCAACTATTTTGATAATTGTTTAATGGATTGAGTAATTTTTTGAGAAAAAAAAAGGTCAAAATTCTCTGCAGCTTTCGTAAATGTGAATGTCATCAGGTTTCTTTCCTTCTCTCCTCTTTGACAGTAAACTGATTATCTTAGTATCTAAAAACCAAGATGGCGACGGCCAAAATGCCAAATTCGAGGCTTCAAATCTGTAGTCCACCAACCACCAAAGGTGGTTTAGTCATTTCAGCATGTGAACTTCTGCTAGTGATAGCTCTGATTAGGGATGCTAATTTTGAAAAAATTTCTCAACAGATAACCGACCCTAGTTATCCAATTATTAACCGTTAACAGACAAGATTTGTGCCTCGCATGCAGTGGTGCAACAGCTGCAGTATATGAGCACAACAGACAACTGAGTCAACAGTTCACCATCACGAGAGTTACTGTAGCAACCACGGTGCTGCGTTCACAGTCCTCAGTTCACCGTCACAAGAGTTACTGTAGCAACCACGGTGCTGCGTTCACTGTCCTCAGTTCACCGTCAGGAGAGTTACTGTAGCAACCACGGTGCTGCATTCACTGTCCTCAGTTCACCGTCAGGAGAGTTACTGTAGCAACCACGGTGCTGTGTTCACTGTCCTCAGTTCACCGTCAGGAGAGTTACTGTAGCAGCCACGGTGCTGCGTTCACTGTCCTCAGTTCACCGTCAGGAGAGTTACTGTAGCAGCCACGGTGCTGCGTTCACTGTCCTCAGTTCACCGTCAGGAGAGTTACTGTAGCAGCCACGGTGCTGCGTTCACTGTCCTCAGTTCACCATCAGGAGAGTTACTGTAGCAGCCACGGTGCTGCATGTAGCGTCACTGACATGCAGCCACTTTTCCAGTAAAAGTCTCCAAAACACATTTAGTTTAGTTTAGCAGGTTGCCAACTTCCTGGTTCAGTGCCGGCTCTCTCTTAAGGGTGGACCAGCTTTTCTCCTTAAAGTGAAAAACCACTCCTCTGAGGGGTTCTCAGCTTTTAAATTAATTATTAATATTTCTTTTAACCATTTAACCGATGGCGTTAATCAGTTAAAATGCATAATGTCAGTTATCGTCGAAACAGCTAATTATTAACTCCCCTCGGTCTGATACAGGACACCGTAGGAATACTTGGGTTATCTTGGTGGTAGTAGCTTTGACGCTGGGTTTTCCTTTTCCCAACTGATATCCATCACAGTGATCCATCCAGTGGGTCTGTAGTAAATCCAGGCAGTAGATTCAGAAGCTGAAGCTGAATTCAATAAGATAATTTAATGGCTGACATGAATGTAATCAATCTACACTCACATGGTGCCAACTTTCAACACAGCCAGCTCTTAAATTCCTCTGCTGTTTATCTGAGTCTTCCCAAGAAACACAGATGCCACCATTTTGTTTGGAAGACGTTGTGTGTGAGATAAAGCAGACCGGATGACATTACACTGTTTACCAACCCCTGCTGCCGCTTGTTAAAACAGGTCACAATATTTGTGCAGCCTATTGAAGTGTCAACTATTTGCTGAGAAAAGTGTAGATTCACAGAGCTGCTCACGATGCTCTCACTGTAGATGAGGACGAGCAATTATGCTGTAATTTAGGGTTAATCTTAAATTAAATCCTATTTAGAGTGTTGTCTGCAAAACAGTTTATAACATAATGACAACATCCTGTGAGTTTCAGCTACTGGCTGCAATTTACTTCTTATGAACATCGTCTTCACCTGTTTTTAGTTTCTAGACATAAAAATTAAACCACTAAATCAGACCACTAACTCATGTAAAGTGGGCCCTGCAATTAGAACTGGACTGCCATGAGATTTTGAAGGTGAATAAAATATTAATGACTAGACTTAAGCTGCTGTAGCCTCCTCGTTATGTCTGAATTAACCCCCCCATCTTTGATTTATTCAGCAATTCAAGTAGTTCTGGTGTTGTGCACATTATTGGTGGTCCTACATACCACTATTTCTTAGCAGGGCTGCAACTAACACTATTGTTACGTCAGGCAGATACACAGTTACTTACACAGTACACAGTTACTTATATACTCCGTCAGGAGAGTTACTGTAGCAGCCACGTTGTTGCATGTATTATCAGACACATGCAGCCACTTTCCCAGTAAAAGTCTGCCGCCGCCACCACATCATTTAGTTTAGTTAAGCAGGTTGTCAGCTGTGTGTCTGCCCGGCGTAACAATAGCGACTGTATGACAAACTGTGTGTGTTTGTGCTACATTAGCAGCTGCTAGCATTGCTGGCGGCTTCGCGCCCACTGTAGTGTAGCTTCAGTGAGTTTCCGACAGACCGTGTGTTGGCAGCAGTGGTAAGTGTGGGTTTGTTGGTGGTGTTATAGCTGTGAACGTAGCTGTAGCAGACAGTGTGTTACAGTTTATTTGTTGGTGAATAAATGCTACGAGGCTACAAGCTACAGCTCCTCAGCTGGAAGTCCAGAGCCAACGTACTATATCTGCGCCAGCTCTCTTAAGGTGGACCAGCTTTTCTCCTTAAAGTGATGAGCTGCTCCTCTGTGTTTTTCCTCAGCTTTTTAATTAATTATTAACATTTCTTTTAACCATTTAACCAATAATGTTAATCAGTTAAAATGCTTAATGTCAGTGATCGGTTAAACAGTTAATTATAAACATCCCTATTTCAGATTTAAACCCATGCTATAAGGGAACCATAACGTTTATTAGATAATCACTGTGAGGGTGACGGAGCGGTCACAGCCGGCGTGCGCTGCAGCGGAGCGCCGTGTGGAAACCTGCGGCCTCACAGCGAAAGCAGGACCAGAGAGGCTAGACACACCGCCACCCGACAGTAAAGACCAGAGTCGGTGCGCTACGCAAATCGACCATCATCTTTTCTTGTAAAATGTCGGGTGTAATCGGTAACACTGCTGTTGTTACAAGTTTATTAACCGGTGGGAAAATGGCCTCACCTTCACATCCCTAATATCAACCAAACTGGGATGTCTATGTGAGTTTGCTGCAGTTGTCAAGAAGATGGGTCAGTCAATTTTATGTCAATACTGTTCTTTCTGTCGGCTGTCACACATCGACCTTGTATTGATATGTTGGACTTACATGAACTGTTGTTGCCTGTTATTACAGAGCATAGAGAGAAATTGTCTCTGTTTGTACTGTAACCCTGCGTTTATTTTCATTCTGTCATTTTTACAGGTGGGCGACACGGTAAAAGTGACCAAGATCAACGTGAACGGCCAATGGGAGGGTGAGTGTAAGGGCAAACGAGGCCACTTCCCCTTCACCCACGTCCGACTGTTGGAACAACACCACCCCGACGACGAGAGCTGAGAAACACACCCCCATCACCTCCACGGTGTCCAGCACATCCCCTTTTTTGGTTGTTTTATCATGCTCGGAAATAAGAAAAGATTTATACAAGCACACAGTTTATGAACCTATGAGCTCAAGCGGACCCTGCCACAGCACAACACAACACATGTTGGGTGATCTTGCCTACTGTCATTTTGAAGTTTACACTAAGGTCACACTGATATCGGTTCGCCTATCTTAGTTTAAAGTCAGTATTGTTGGCTCTGTCTTCGACTGCTTCTCTGGAAGTTAATTATGTCTTGTTAATTATGTCACTCAGATAGAAAGCAGCATGTCTTGACTGCTGTGTGAATGTGGCATTTTAACGGAGCATGCGCGTTGTCTTCACCAGAATCACATGGGAGTATTGATTATCATCTTCATCATAGCCTAGCTTTGCTTCGCAACTGAAAGCAGCTGAGTCAAGAGAAAAGATTAGGACAACAACTTTCAAAAACTTCAGAGCAGTTTTATGTACTTTTTTATATGATGTCTATTGAACGGGTGAAGAAATAAAACACTAGCCGTGTTTTTGTTCACATATTTTTATTCGCATTTTGAAGTATCGCATCAGAAAACGGCAGTAAATCGTCATTCGTAATCAGTCAGTGTGAACAGGAAGCTCGGCGTTGGGATTACTTTTTGATAGGAGCTGCTAACTCAAATAATTCAGTTTTGAATAGAGTAAAAGGCTAAATAGGAGATATTCAGTGGAAAGGGTATTGAAGGGGAACCATGCCCATTTTCAAAATTCATACAGGTTATTCCTATGGTCTAAGGCAGTCCAAAAAATATCAGTGGACATGAACAACTCTCTCCCAATCCCAAAACTAGAGCTTTAAATCTAGGGCTGTCAATAATTTAAAATATTTAAACATGATTAATCATGATTGTCCCTGTTTAATCACAAATGAATCACATATTTACTTGCTCAAAACGCACCTTGAAGGGAGATTTGTCAAGTATATAATATTGTTATCAACATGAGTGGGCTAATATGCTGCCTAATGCAAATGTATGTAAATATTTATTATTGGAAATCACTTAAGAGCACAAAACAATGGCAGATATTGTCCAGAAACCCTCACAGGTTCTGAATTTAGCATAAAGAAATCTGCTCCAGTCATAACATGGCAAACTGCAGCCCAACAGGCAACAACAGCTGTCAGTGTGTCAGTGTGCTGATGGCCATGACAGATTTTCCTTGCAAATCTAGCCTCATATTTTTAGCATTATTTAACCTCCTTTGTGTTTTGTACCAATAGATTCATGAGCCCACTACAACCTAAAAATCACAAAGATCGTTAAAGAAATTAGTGGTGTTAAAATAACTGAATTCTCTTACAAAGTTGCCCCTAGAGGCCTTTTCACACTGGGGAGCTGACAATAATCGCCTGTGAATATTATATGACTGAAGACTAAGAACGGAAGGAGTGTTTCACTCTACCTTTAAAATGGAGTCCGCTACAACCTCCAGAAGATCTGTTGCGTTAAAGAAGTTTGTTGCGTTAATTGTGTAAACACGTGACACACCTAGTTAAATCTCAAACTTGTGATGACAGGGTATAAAGTATGGAGTTGTTCCATTGGCAATGAATTGGAGAGATGTTGTAGTTGGCACTGAGAGCAACCAGGGAAATAAAAGAGTATATGGGAACATTTTGTCCAACAACACAATAGAGGAAAGCTCATTTGTGTATAAAAAAGAAAACAACACAATCGCTCTCCTGTTCATTGTCTATGGAGCTGCTATGGCATCACAAGTTTGAGACTTACTTCTCAGTAGGGGTGTCAGAAAATATCAATACACACAAGTATAGCGATATTATGTTGTGTGATACTGTATTGATTCACCAAAATGCTTTTTAATTAACAGCCTGCCATCGAGCCCGGCCGCTATTCAATCTTTCAGCGGCAGGAATCCATCGGTACCAACCATACTAGCTTATCGTGAAGGAGGTTAAATAACACTCCGAAGTTATGCTAAACTTTGGTGAGGAAAAAGTGTAAAAAAAATCTTGTCCCTTGACCTCTGACCTCCAGATGTGTGAATGTAAATGGGTCTCCCCAGTCTCCCCTTTACAGACATGCCCACTTTATGATAATCACATGCAGTTTTTGGCATGAAATATAAATGTATTATATTTGCCTATTCTAAAATTGTTTATTTCTGGTGTCTTCTTCATACTTAGACAATTTTCCTAAAATTTTATTTAAAAAAAAAAAATCGCAGTATATTGAATCGTCACCCCTGTGTCACTATTCGTATCTCATCACTACATTCTTGCTAATACAAAGCCCAGCTTCTCTGGTTTCTGGCTTTGAGAGAGAGAGATCACAAATATTTATTGAACGTTACTTGGCCATGGACTTAACACTGGAATTCTGAATTTAGGTGGTGTTTCCCTTTAAAACTGTCCAGTTTAAATTGGCAAAGTTTCCACCCAGACTGGTCAGCGGTGGGCGGCAGGAACCGATATCAGTGGTACCGTAGTTTACACACCTCCAGCCCAGTATTGAAGGCACATTCGCAGCAGAGTGGACTCGCTCTTCCCCTCCTGTGTTATTTGATTCATACAGAAGGGAAATAATCGACTGCACGCAGGAGACGAAACACTCGGCTTCTCTCACAAAATCATGAATCGGTGAGTTTTTGTAGACTGTGAACATCGGAGTGAAACAAGCAAAAACTTTTCCTGATGTGGATGAGACGACTTCAACTTATTACATCCCACACTACAAACCAAGTCCTCTTTTTTTGTACCAAAAGTGGAAAATATTATGATAGAATTGACTATATATACACACGTTACATGCTAAATACTGTAAACATTCTTATATTTTCTTTTACTTTTTGTTACCAGAGACTGTACACGTATTATTATTGTATGTTCCTCTTTTTAAAACACTATTCAGACGTCAAATGCAGAGGTGTGAAAGAACAAAATGAGCATCCTTTCAAGGAGGAAGACAAGGCTGTTTTAGAGGATGAGAGGGATTTTATTTTTGTCTTCCAGCAGGGTTTTTATGACTGTCATTCAGAGATGTTTTTATGATAAAATCCACCTTAAAACACTAAATTGCATTGCTTTTTTAATGTATAAGTGGTAAAACAGATCACTTCATGTCATTTCTTGGTTTATTGTTTCTCATCAGTTTTATACACATGCTATTATTACACAAAGCTTTTTTAAACACTGAGAATTATGTCAATATGAAAATAAATCATGCAATGGTGTATTACTGCTCCTATCCTTAGATAAATGTCATTTTCCACAATCCTGTTTCAGGTTAGACCTTTTCCTCAAAAGCACACAGAGCGATCGCCGTACATCAGACCGCCCAATACGCTGACGACCACGACCACTGATAATCCAGTAATAGTAATAATACCGTGCTGAAGATTTGTTGTGTAGCTGGTTGCACCAACAATAAATCCAACAAAGCAGATCTCTGATTTGTTCTCCTGACATGTCCTAAAAATGATCTAATAGAGGGCTTTATGGTTCCAAGCTATAGACCAGACCAACATGTTTTTATGGCTCCAAGCTATAGACCAGACCAATGTGTTTTTATGGCTCCAAGCTATAGACCAGACCAACATGTTTTTATGGCTCCAAGCTATAGACCAGACCAACGTGTTTTTATGGCTCCAAGCTATAGACCAGACCAACATGGCGTCATGGCTCCATTTCATAGACCAGACCAGCATGGCGTCATCTCTGAGACTGTGCTTTTGGAGGAAGGAAACTTTCCATCATAGGAGAGAAAATGATGAAAAGCTGTTGTGTAGCAGGTTAACTGAGGCTTTGACACTGAGATCTGACACTCATACGATACGTAAATATTCACTGTAAGTGTGCTAAATGCCTAGATCATGACTAGCATGGCTAGCTAACATTAGCTTAAGTGGGAGGCTGTGTTAGTAACAGTCATACATTAACAGACTGATCAACAGTTGGCTATAACACTCTGGTTGACCTGGTCAACGCTCATTAGATGGCTTGCAAATGGTTGTAAGAGACTGACAATAACACTTGTTTTTTAAAAGAAAGTAGTCCAAAATCATCCTGTGGTCTCATTACTCATGTATTTTAGCAGACTACGATTGGGTTGTCCCTTATATTCATATGATTGGTCAGTATTGTTTTTAATGTATGCCCAGCTTTAGAATGAGCCCTTCATATCTACATAGAGAGCGGGTCTTCATGGAGTCCACCAGGTTGCTCCGATCTCTCTACAGTAGCCCAGAATGACAAACCAAACACCAAAAACCAAACAGTGGCTGAAGGACACGCTTGTGAAACTGGTACCATGAGACGTAGAGTACAAAACTGTGGTACCACCAGCTGCCGTCTGACTTACGTTGCTCCTAAAGTTGTGTTATTATGGTAAAGATGACCTCTTAGCGAGGTAAACAGTGGGAATGGTATTAATAAAGAAATAGTAGTTATTAATTAAAAAGCTGAGAAACACTCGGCCGCTATAGTAACTCTCCTGACGGTGAACTGGAGACAGTGAACGCAGCACCGTGGCTGTTACAGTAACTTTACTGATGGTGAACTGGAGACAGTGAACGCATCTCCATTATTAATTAATATGCATTTTCATCACTTCCCTTTTCTTCAGTTATTTTTTGTCAATTGCACCCTTAAGGCCACTTTCCTTGAATGATAAATGGCAGTTTTGAGTTGTGAATGATGAGTATTTGTTGGGGAAAATGATGAAACGCGGCTGTCTTCATCACATCGTAACCATTCATCGTCAACCGCTTATCCCGGTCGCGGGGGGGCTGGAGCCGATCCCAGCTGGCATAGGGCGAAGGCGGGGTTCACCCTGGACAGGTCGCCAGTCCATCGCAGGGCACATAGAGACAGACAACATAGAGACAGACAACCATTCACACTCACATCCACACCTACGGGCAATTTAGAGTCATCAATTAACCTAAACAGCATTGGATGGTGGGAGGAAGCCGGAGTACCCGGAGAAAACCCACACTTACACGGGGAGAACATGCAAACTCCACACAGAAGAGCCGCAAGCTGGAATCGAACCTGCGACCCTCTTGCTGTGAGGCGACAGCGCGAACCACTGCACCACCGTGCAGCCCACATCGTAACCGTTTTAGTCAAATCAGCTTTGAATTAATCAGATCACTTGATACATTTTTATCACCTTCATTTTATCAGTTCATTTTCACTTCCATCCCTCATAATCTTTTGCATGATTTTACATAAGTTGGATGTTTTATTAAAAGACATTTCAATGGTGGTTGCTGCTTCTGCCACATTTCCCTGTAGTCATCTCCTTTTTTTGAATGGAAAGAAGAAATGATTGTGTTTCACAGACAAGTCTGTCCCTTCTGTAGTGGTACCTCTTGTTTTCTATTATGTTTTTTTACCTATTTGTTGTAATACCTTTTCGCAAAGTGCTCACTGGGTTCTGCATTCAGATGCATGGCACTAAACTCTCACTAACTCTTGCCTTATAGAGAAAATATTCTCAATTTATTGACATAATTATGTTATTGTGGCTCTGCTGTCATGGCAGTTTGTTGAAAGCCAATGAATACTTTAAGATATGGCTGATGATCCTACAATGTGCACCTTATCTCCTCTACAGCTCAAGTAAAACAGCAAGTCTCATCATAACAAATGTTTGTTTTATTTGTTTTTGTTTTTGCAATTTTGCTTTTGTATCATTTCACCCTCAATTTCCAGAGGACCAGAACAAGCAAAAATATTATTATTTAAAGAGATTATACATTGTGTTAAAGTGTTATAGAATTATTATTGTTATTATTATTATTATTATTATTATTATTATTATTATTATTTGAAGTTAACATTTTTAGCATGTAGCATGTAATGTGTTAATATACCTAGTCAATAAAAACATACCAAATTGTCAGTTTGGGCTTTACATTATTGTCCCCATTTGTATGGAGGACCATAAGAGTCACACAAATAGTAATAAAGCATTTAATTGATTTAAAACTGTACAACCAGCTATAAATCAATTAGGTGCTTTATTACTGTTCAAAAAAATAATAATAAATGGATTTAATATTCTATGAATAAACACACTAAATTACAAAGTATTTTATTATTTGACATTTTAATGGGCAATAATAAGAATTGGAAAAAGAATTTACAAATTATATAATCCAACAATAAATAGTTAAAGATGGATTTAAAAAAAACACCATAAACAGTTAATAAGTAAATGATTTAAAAATAATTCAATTAATTCATAAATAGATAGTGGAATTTAAAATTCTATTTGAAAATGCAGAAATGCAAAAAGATGAATAACTGGAGTCACAAGTTGAATTAAGAATAAATATATCATTAAATTATGTGTTAATGTCTGTTTTTATTGTATTTTTGTACATCCTCTTTTCATTTTAATTATCTATTGATGGATTAATGTTTTATTTGTAAATTCTCTTTATAATTATTTTATTGCCCATTAAAAATGGCAAATATGACTTAATGACTTACTGTGTAATTTAGTCTATAGTTCTAGATTAAGTATTACACTTGTAAACAAATTTGTTAATGTCTGTTTTATTGTATAATTCATAATATCAATTAAATGATTTATTGCTACTGCTCTTGTGGTCTTCCATACATATGGTGAGAAGTTTTTCAATTTAATTAAAAATATCTGCAGTTAAAGGCAGAAATGAAATCAGGAGAACCTGTCCACTAGATTAGCCAATAATAAGTTAAAATGATAAAATAAATGCGTATTTGTGCTCTTTGTGTATGCCGAATTGAAAAGATGCCACAGTTTAATAAAAATAAACTGATTCAAATCATAGAGGTACTCATAAGTCGCTGTACACTGGGTTTTTTCGTTGTTTTAATGGAGTTTATTGTAGTAATCTCGGAGGGTGGCTGTATTTCTGGGTTTGGCTCGAGGGCCGTGGGCGTTGCTGAGTCTGCTGCGTGGGTTCCCCGGATGAAGCAGCGCCGCCATCTTTACGCCAGTACTACCGGTGGGTCTCCAGTCTAGCTGAGCGACGGTACCGTTGCTGATCCACCACCAGGAATCGCCGAGCAGCCGATAATCCTCCCTTTCCACTGGGACGCCACGAGCAGCCCCCGACACCCGAGCGCCATGGCGGACAGAGACAACTTAGTTTACCAGGCTAAACTCGCCGAACAAGCGGAGAGATATGACGGTAAGACACCGCATTATTGTTACGGTTATTGCAGAAATGCCTGGCCCCTCTTTCCGCCTCCAGTCTCCCTACGCAGGGGGCTTGGAGACGCAGGTAAAGCACTTCACATGGATGTGTTGGGTGAGAGACAAAATGGCGGAGACTTCTCCAGCGGAATGAATCAGTAAACGTATAAACTCACGTTTTGGGGTATAACGGGAAGGGACATTTTGTGAAAAGTGTGCTTTTTTTAGTCGTGTGGCCTGGTTTACCATGTAGCTTAGGTTAGCTGGTGAGCCGAGCTAGTCTTTTACCACAGCGCCACTTAGCTAACACTAGCCAAATTGCTAACTAGCTCAAGTAGCTGGCTAGCCTTTCTTCAGCACCGAACACGCGTCACACCAAACTCCGTTCAGAAATACAGCGATTATAGCAAACGTCCACATCCCACCAAACATAACTCACGCTCTGCTCTGATTTTGGTCAAACAAGCAGCAGCTTTAACCGAAAAATATATCTGAAAATTGTACCACAGTTATTGCTAACAATCCGCCCACACCAAGTGTAAGAAGACACTTCCAGCCGGACAAATCAGTTCATTTATAGCCGATGGACAGCTTGATAAAAGATCTTAATAATGTGTTGGGTGCCAGACCGAATTTAAGAGTTATGTTACTTTTCAACAAGTCGTTTAACTGAATTTGTGTTGTAGCAGGAATAATTCGGCAGATTTTAATAAAGCTTACAAACTATGTAACTGGCTGTAAATGTACTTTAATGAGGCCAGTATCATGCAACTGCATGGTGGCGTGGGAATTGATTGATAGTTGTAGCACCAATGGTGTACAGGAGTAGGCGGGGCAGAGAGTATTGCTGCTATGTGATTGGTAGCCAAACAACAGTTAAGGCCATAAATTCGCCTTGAGCCAACTTGTCTTTGCATCAGCTGAAGTCCTTCAACCAACGCGTTTAAGCTGTTTGTTAGTAAGTTTACAGTATAATTGATTAAGCAATTCAGTCAGTACAAATGTTGAACGTTGCCATGACACAGAGACCTTAGCAATATGGTTTAAAAAGTGAGATTTCTATGGTTTTTATATTATAAAGCAGGCTAAACTGCTTTATAAATCCTGTGAAAGTATTGACACGCTCAGTCCATGGAGAAATGCACCAAGCCGTCAGGATTTCTGTCCATTTGTAACTTCACAGATCTACATGACACGGCAGTTCTAGTACTGCCGTTTGGCCCCTGGATGTATAAAGAGAACTGGATCCAGCGTTGGAAGCAGGGCCCCGTTCATTCCTATGGAAATTGCTCAGTGGCCCATCAAGTAAATGGGTAGACTTCCAGTTCTGGAAACATACCCAGATGGGTTTTATTGGGCTCTACTGCTCATGTCCGTTATGGAGCATTGTAAAACACTTCATTCAAACTGGACAGAAACAAACTAAAACTCACTAGAATCGCCATTGTGAGTCTTGCCAACAAGTGTGCTTTGGTTGAACTCAACTTTAGTTTCACAGAGTTTGATGTGAAAATGTGGCGACTCTACAGTTGTTGTTGCCACATCCCACCCCTTCAAAAATATTAATTCAAATCTATCGTAAATATTTGGAGTAGTCCTGCTAACAGGCAGACAGAGGGACAAACAAAGCATGGGCACTGAAAAAATAACGTCCTTGGCCCACGGCTCTTGGCGGAATTCATCAAGCGCTTCCTAAACTAACAGCCAGCCATCAGGAGGTGATCGAGATTTTTTTTGGCTTCACGTTTGGGGAGTTGCCATGCCGGTGCACACTCTCCCTACAGTGGCAGCCCATGAAACCATAACTCAATGTTGTGGCTGCACTCCAGAGTAGAGGAGTAATATTCTGTGTATTATTCGTTTTGCCAGAACAAAAATGCACCTAATTTAGGTGACGAAGAACCTTATTTTAACTCATTGATTTAATATTAGATTAAACATTTTGGTACAGTTTTATTTTGCATCTGGGAGATTTACTGCGAATAAGGAAGCACCACGTCTTACTTTGATGCAATGGCATAAACATTAGCAGGAATATAGCACAACATGGAAGAGAAAGTATTGTTCTGTTTATACAAATGTGAAAGTGCAATAACCATATATATATATATATATATATATATATATATATATATATATATATACACACACACACACACACACACACACACACACACACACACACACACACACACACACACACTGAGTCAACTACTCACTGTCAGGAGAGTTACTGTAGCAGCCGCGGTGCTGCGTTCAATGCCCCCAGTTCACTGTCAGGATAGTTACTGTAGCAACCATGGCGCTGCGTTCACTGCCCCCAGTTCACCGTCAGGAGAGTTACTGTAGCAGCCACGGTGCTGCATGCACTGCCCCCAGTTCACCGTCAGGAGAGTTACTGTAGCAGCCACGGTGCTGCATTTAGTGTCGTGACATGCAGCCACTTTCCCAGTAAAAGTCTCCTCTGCACATTTAATTTAGTTTAGCAGGTTGTCAGCTCTGTGTCTGATTAACAATAGCGATTGTCCAACAGTGTGTGTGTTTATGCTACCTTAGCAACTGCTAGCATTGCCGGTGGCTTCGTGCCAGCTGTAGCGTAACTTCAGCGAGTTTCCGACAGACCGTCTGTGTGGCGGTGGTGAGTGGGGGTTTGTTGGTGGTGTTATAGCGGTGAACGTAGCTGTAGCAGACAGTGTGTGTACAGTTTATTTGTCGGTGAATAAATGCTACGAGGCTACAAGCTACAACTCCTCAGCTGGAAGTCCAGAGCCAACTTCCTGTATCTGCACTGGCTCTCTCTTAAGGTGGACCAGCTTTTCTCCTTAAAGTGGCAAGCCGCTCCTCTGAGTTTTTCCTCAGATTTTTAAAGAGTTATTGATATTTCTTGTAACAATTTTAACTGATAGTGTTAATCGGTGGAAATACATAATGTCGGTTCATGGTTAAACGTTTAATTATTGACATCCTTCTTCATAATGCACATCGAATATGTACGCAAGTTGGAAACTGGAGAACAATATCTTTAATAGGAAAAACACAATGATCTGTTTATATTTTTCCATAGCAATTTACTGAAATGATCAAACAATGCTAATTATAATTCCCTGTCAATCAACTATAATTGATGGATTAATAATTTCCCCTCAGCCAGTGAACTCCCTGGGCAGCGTAGGTAGGTAGTCTGCCTGCCCTTATTATCTGAAAACAAAACACTTGTGAGCTTCAGAGGCCTCTACTCTGCCTGGAGAGTCAGTCCAACATATGAGTCTCATCCACAGCGACTGCTTTCTATTTGAGTCACAGCCTCTTCCCATTTATTTTGATGTGTAGCGGCACTGACAGTTTAAAAAATGTTTTGCTGAGTGAATAGTCAACAACGTGTTAAACTTTCCATCTCAGACTTCCCACTGGGGCTGCACCATTTTGAAAAAAAAGATCTAATTTGTGATTATTTTTACGATAGATTTATTCACGTTGTCTCAAGAATGTCTGTAGAATGTAATGTGTTGGCCAGTATTTAATTTAAGATGCTGCTGTGACACATTTTGCCTTTAACAGGTATTGCACCTTCTGTGATTTGAAAATTGAGATAGGCCATATTGAGATTTGCAATGAAATATGTATAAAATATACGTTCACAATTACAGGAAGTCGGTGCAGTTGCATCTTCTAAATTCTTTAAAGCAGCTGGTTCGTTAAGTCATTGTAATTGAATGAGCCGATGTCCACTGCGTTGTGTCTTAGTTGTGCTGCAGCTGCTGTTTAGTGTTTCCACCAGATGTGTCAGGAACAACTGTCTTTTCTCTTTCCTCTTTGCTCTGGTTTCATCTGGTCTATTTTTAAATGTCTTTTAAAGACCCACGTGTTTTCAATGAGAAAACAAAAAAATTTGATTGCATTTATTGCATTTAATGTTCATATAAATAAAAAAAAACAAGCCACTGGGTGCTATTTCTAGAGAGAGAGACTGTTGGAACCACAGTGATGTAGCTGCAGAGTAACTAAATTATCAAAAGGTACATTGCCATCTGCGAGTGTTTGTGCATTTTCAATTTGCACCTAAAAAATAAAGTTATGCTATCCAGACGAGCTGAGATGCTTGTATGAGGTGTCACTGATGAAGAGCAGATGTGATGAAAGCTAAAGCAGCAGCTGTGTTACCTGTTGTTTATTTCGGCGTCCATGTTAACAGGTTAGAGCAGTCACACAGCCCGCATGAGACGCTCGGCTCGGCTCGGCTACGGCGCATCTCGAGATTCGAGGTCTCGCCTATTTTTAACGCGAGCCATGTGGCTGTCGGCAGCAACAGACCGTGGAAGTGATCGTTTGATTGTGTACTGACATCATGTCAGCAACATCACTACAGTTTCAATGGAGAAGATATTACAAATGTGAAAAAAAGTAAAGATTTATTTTTATAGCAACATTTCATGCTTTTATGACAAACTAAATGCCTCAGGCACTTTTACTGTGGACAAAATTGCTTATTTTGTCAACGCAAGGCTTTTATTCTGAAATATTTGCAGGACAGTGTTGAAGAACATGTAGCAGGTGTGCAGGGCTCCATGAATGACTAAAGTACGGGGGTTTTAATTGTGGATTATTACTCTTATTTACAAATTTCCACATTTCTTAACCTTTCTTTGTCTAAAATAAATATGAATGACATTTATAATGGAATGAAACGGCCGTTATGAAAGACAAATTCTATGTAGAAACAGCAGCAGCAGTAGAAACACAGCTGGTACGAACAAGGGACGCGTGAATCACGCAGCTGTTCGGTAACACACCCGCCACGCGCCGTTCACGCCGCCGGTCTGGCCCTGGTGTAATGGATGCTGGTTTCTCCACTTAGCAATGACACCACAGTATTCGCATCAATATTGACGTCTAAAAAATATTGTAGTCAGTTTTTTCCCACATTGTACAGTATCGGGAAAGTAGCACAGCATGGACGTGAAATCAGTGCTCTGTTTATTTAAATATGAAAAATGCAATAAAAGTATTGTCGCTAAAATCGGTTTATAATCGTGATGTTCAATATTGATCAAAAATAATCATGATTAACATTTTGGCAATAATCGTGGAGCCCCAGGACAAATGCAATCTTTGAAATAATGCAAATGGCATCTTAGCTCTTAGCAGCAATTAAATAATTATGTGTAAAAAGCTTTTTATTGCATAGACTGCACAAAGTAATTTTGTAAGAGTTGGTGTTGAATGAGGGTTAATGGAGCCCAGGTTGTTTCAACTAGTGATTGTGATTAGTTTAATAGATCTGTATAGAGCTTGTAATGTTGATAAATGTTTTTTTTTTTAAGCAGAGTCGGAGAGATCATTGAGTGTGTTTGAGTAGCATAGTGCTCCTCCTGGCTGGAAACCACAGCGTCTCAGGTTTCTCCAGCATGCTGCGTAGCGCCCTGCCATTGGCTTCAACTGATAACACCCTGTCTGGGAAGCTACAAGCCAAATGATTGGCACACGCTACTCTCTTACCTCCAGGGTAGCAGGTTTAGCATGGAAGGTGTGACTCGTCTGCAGCCTGCAGAGACACAGTTTTAAATTGAAGATAATAATCCTAAAATGTCATTTGGCACATGATGTTACTTGTGTCTTAGAAAATGAGGTTTCACCCCACAGAATGTGTAATAAAATTGTTTCATATACTCTCAGGTTTATCTAGAACATTCAGAGGTTGTAGCAGACTCAGCTTGAATTGACTCAACATGAATTGCTGATAAAGCGTTAACACAAATTCATTTTAATGCCTTCAATTTCTTGAACACACAATGCAACTTTTTTGGTTGTATTAGGCTCAGTTTTATAGCTATAGTGAGGCGGAGGAGCTTAAATAACGCTCTAAACTACAAGCTACATTTTGGCAAGGATAAACCGGCTTGGCTGTTTTCAAACGGCTCCCTTGACCTCTGACCTCCAGATATGTGAATGTAAATGGGTTCTATGGGTACCTACGAGTCTCCCCTTTACAGACATGCCCACTTTTTGATGATAAAATAGAAAATAGCAGCGAGCATGTCTCCAAATATTGAACAGTATGAGGTGCCAGGTAGCAGTGAGAACAGATGAAGCAGATCACTGGCACTCACAGACAAATAGTCTTTCTTAGTTTAGTCTGGGCAAACAGCATCTCGCTGATGATGCTTCTAGCTGAAAGAATAAAGAAAGACTGCATCTGTGACTGCTGCTGATCTGTGTCTTCCACTTTATGATAATCACAGTAAGTAAGGTACATATGAGCAGATAAATAATGTGATTAATTTGCAATTAATCCTGATTAACTATGGACAATCATGTGATTAATCATGATGAAATGTATTAATCGATTGACAGCCGTAGAAAATACATGATCAACTTATGATATATGGACCTGACCTCGTTCATTTCTGCTGATATATTGCCTGTTTATGGTTACATGCATGTTTTTTTACATATAAATGTCACCAACATGATGCCAGAATATAATGGAAGTTTTGTTATGATTTAAGTATATTTTGTGCAGTACCTGTGAGGGTTTCTGGACAATATTTGTCTCAGGTGTAACCAGAAATTATGTAAAACATTATAAAATATATTACGGAAATTGCTGATTCCTTTATTTCGATGTTTATGTTCCTTCTGTCCCCCCTTGAGCTGCTCCTTATTGGGTTGAAGAGGCCCCATGTTGTCTGTTTTTTGTTGATCCCCAGGGAAACGGCTTGTTGTGCTAATTAGCAGCTCCTTCAGAGCCGAGTGTCAAATTGTTTTCATTGTGGGCTCTGTATTCATTTTCCACACCACGCCTTCCTGAACCACCTTGAGGATGTTAAAGCACAAGAATAGACGTCACATTTTGATCCAGCTCTCAGCCCTCCGGTTCACTGTCCTGGCTCCGTTCCCCGGCTCCTGTCGTAGGTGCTGAATCTCTGCAGTAGAGGAGGTTATACTTGGGCAGTGTCCCAGGCACTCCATTAATAAGATACTGAGGATGACAGAAACCTTTCAAGGCTCTGCACTGAGGTTTAAACTCGTGGTTAATAGGAGGAGGACGTGCCCATTTTCAATTAAGGAAATCAACTTATGTACTAGGGATGTCACAAGAAACGATACTTCTGTACTAAGACGATGCCAAAATTCAGAAAATGTGATGCTCCTTGTTTGTCTTTAGTACCACAAGTACTGTTTTTTTCTGATAATGCTATGTTGCTATCAGCATATCTGTGTTGAAATCATCATGCCAAGAGCTAGTTAACGTTAGCTGTTAGCTCTGTGCTGCTTACCTGCAGCTAATGTTAACTAGCTGTCGTCATGATGATTTCAACACAGGAGGTACACATTGTGATGCGTTCAGGCTCTATTCAAGAAATGAGAATTGGGCGATGTGTTCAAATTAGGGCTGTCAGCATTAACGCGTTAATGTAAATTTGTTAATGCCACAGATTTCTTTTAACGCATATGCAAGTGATATTTCAGAGGTTGTAGCGGGCTCAGTTTTTAAATTTAGAGTGAAGCTATATATATCATATGAAACTAGAAAACCTAAGGAATCCATTGGTACCAACCACGTCATACTAGCTTATTGTGAAGAAGGCTAAATAATGCTCTCTTGACCTCTGACCTCCAGATCCCAGTCAGTCTGGATCAAGTCATGGTCAACTCAACACACTGACAGCTGCAGTTTGCATGTTATGGTTTGAGCATATTTTTATGCTAAATGTTATTTTGTGTTTCCAGTAATAAATGTACACATGCATTTGCCTAAAGCAGCATATTTACCCTCTCCCATGTTGATAAGAGTATTAAATACTAAATACAAATCTCCCTTTAAGCTACATTTGGACAATTAAAAATTGTGCAATTAATTTTAGATTTATCCTGATCAATTATAGACAATCATATGATTAATTGTGATTATTTTAATCGATTGGCAGCCCGATTTTAAATCTAATAAGCTGCAGTAAAACCATAATAGAAAATGTGTCCAGTAAAAATGTCAGCCATTTTTCCTAAATACATAGCTTAAAGTACCATTTTTAATAAGTATTCCTTAAAGGTGCCCTGTGGAGTTTTTTATCCACCATGTGATTTACATTCAGTATTACTCATCAAAAAATCATGGTGGGTATCCTTGAGGTCCAGTATCCAGTATTGTTTCCATCCATGTTTACTAGCTCACAGTCCTCTTCTTCCCCATATTACCACCACACTATACTGAAAGCAAAAGTCCCTAGAAGTGTATGATTCAACTTTTTTTCCCATGGCCTAGTGTTTAAAAAGTTAACGAAATCATAATAAATCATCATCATCATAAATCAATATCGAATCACAATACTTAAACTGCAATACTTTGAATCGGTACCCAGTTATCGTGACAGTGTTGTATCAGGAGATAGGTGGATCATCCCAGGCCTACTATCAAATCCAACCAGTATATTTCACCCTATGCAGATAGATTATAGATATAAAACCATGTGAAGCCACTGAGTATGTGCTCTTTGTGTGGGTGAGGTGGGATTTAAAGGTAGTTTAAGGTACATTAGGTCAGAGGTAAAGAGTGGTGTCACCTGTCAGAGGGCTTACTAGATTTATAACTGCAGAGCCTGACACCACTGCAGGGCCTAATCATAGGTCAACACGGCATTTAACACCGGTACTGGGCTGCCATGGGAATGCTCACCCAACTTCTCACCATGTGGACTGAAAAGAGTACAATATAGCTGAGATACAGGGCGTATTCTCGTTGTCGATTAACAGGAATTAAGTTCCAGTACATAATGTACAGTATATAGTTTAAAAACATTAATTTAATAGATCCAATGTCACAGATACCCCATCCATCACTAATGGTAATGATATGGATATGCGTATTGATGCATCCCCACTTAAATAAAGCAGAAGCGTTTCTTATCTGATTTAATCAATGGAATAATCCGTAGAATACTAAACTAACTGATAGCAGCATTAAAAGGACGTAATAGTAACTATTAGACAACCCTGACCAGAGATAACCTCTTAACTGTTAAACAAAATGTAGAAAAAGAAGATAATTCTTACACAAACTGTAATCAGAGCCTACTACACACTACTGTTGAACGTAGTATACAGTATATACTGCGCTCCTCAGTATACAGTATATACTGCGCTCCTCAGTATACAGTATATACTGCGCTCCTCAGTATACAGTATATACTGCGCTCCTCAGTATACAGTATGAAATGGTTGAAGCCATCTATTTTTGCCGTATACTAGACCAGGCTTTAGCCTGTAAACCAGCTCTTAAAGCACTGGACAAAAACTAACTCATACCACTACTGTAATATTATCAAAAAATACAAGTTTGAGTTTGTTGTTTATCTTCTGTTTTATTTTATCAGATGCTGCAGGTTTAAACGGTTTATTGGAACAGCTCACAGTGAAATAAGACAAACAGGATTATCAACGAGGGGAGACGGGAAAATACCGATCCATAACATTTACTCAAACTGCTCTTCTTTTGTTTGGCCAAATCAGTGCGTACTACCAGTACAGTCTGTAGTTTCAGATGCAGCCATATGCTGTTTTTGAACCCTCATACTACTGACGAATGAAGTATGTACTGCATACTGCGGTCGTCAGTAGTATGACGTATGGAATGTAAATCAATTTATTTTGTAGTACGTGAGGCAAAGTTTCACGGTTTTCCGGTTTTGGAAAACGGAAGTAAACAGCATGAGCGTGACCATTCCAGCGCTGTGCATTGTGGGATACAGCAGGCCAGGTAGACTGGTCTGATGCAGATCAGTACGACATCTGAGTATTTTTGGCAAACTGTAGATTTTGCTTTTGTTTGCATACTGCGGACTACATGCTACATTTTGGCCAAGTCACTCGTAGTACTCCTAGTATAGTGTGGGGTTTCAGATACAGCCGTAGTGTTTTTCTGTGACTGAATTTGAGAGTTCAGTGTGGCGGGAGAACCTTCAGGATGACAGCGTTATGAGACACTTTTACCTCCATACTCTGGTGCTTTTCACCAACATTTGTTCTCACACAGCGTTCGGGCTGTGGATACGTTTTGAGCGGGGCGACTTGAGATGCCTGACGCCACTTTGTTTTCCTGTGTGTTTCAGAAATGGTGGAGTCGATGAAGACCGTGGCCAGTATGGATGTGGAGCTGACGGTGGAGGAGAGGAACCTGCTGTCGGTAGCATATAAGAACGTGATCGGAGCCAGAAGAGCTTCCTGGAGGATAATCAGCAGCCTGGAACAGAAAGAAGAAAACAAAGGCGGAGAAGACAAACTAAAGATGATCAAGGAATACAGGAAAACGGTCAGTTATAAACTTACATTTACAAGTGATTATTTTACCGATTGATATGGAAGACCACAAGAGTCGCGTAAATAGTAAATAAGCATTTATTTGGTTAGCAACTAATTGTACAATAAAAATAGGCATTCATAAATGTGTTTACAAATTTATTAATCTATCAATAAATGGACAACATTACAAAGTATTTGGACATTTTAATGGGCAATAAAAAGAATTTAAAGGGTTCCTGCGGTGTCTTTAAAAAGTCCAATAAAAAGTCTAAAGTTCGATAACCCGGATCAAAGGCCTAAAGATGTCTTAAAATATCACGAAATGTAGTAATGAAATCCAATTTGGTAAGTCTGAAAAATTCAGCAGTCATAGTGGTCTTAAACGGACGTGAAATGGGTCTTAAATTGTATCTATAATGATCGATAAAAGTCTTAAAAGTCTTAAATGTGACTTGTTGAAATCTGCAGACCCTGATTTATAAATGAAATATTAAAAAAATAATAAATTGGGGGGGGGGGTTGTAAATAACTGGATTCACAAATTGAATTAAAAATACTGGTTTTAATCAGGCACTTAAAAAGGCAACTTCTTTTCCCATTTGCACATTTGCATTAGCCTTTCACTGTTCCTAAAGGTATTAGCTATTGGATTTGCTGAGTCATTTAGCTTCTCCATTTAGCCTCTGCATTTAGCTTTAACGTGACCCTCTGGGTCCTCTGCTAATAAAACAAGGCGAATTGATGCAAGGTAGCCACATGAGATGTAGATATTGTACATAATGTCTGTTTTATGGTGTTCTTGTAAATCCCTTTTTTAATTTTAACTATTTAATGATGGATTAATGTTTTATTTGTACGTTTTTTCAGTGGTAAACTGTAGCTTTATATCTCCTTCACTCACCGACAAGGTGTGTGTGATGCTACTGAATGTGCTTTGTGTCGGTGTAAAACCATCATGAGACTGCCGAATCCGTCCGGCTTCGATTGACGCTGCATCTCTGTTATTTTAGGAAGCGCTTGATTAATGCAGCTGTAGCCAGCATCGCACCGATCATGCTCATTTAATTGTGGGGTGCCAAAATTGTGATTGCGATTGTGCAGCCCCAATTGTGCAGCCCCAATATGAACATTAGTTTAATTATATTATATTCACCAGAAGTATAAAACATTATATGTCCCTTATAAATTTAAAAAGAAAGTACCACTAATTTGTGAGAGTTTTATTTCTCAGTTACAGGAAATAAAGTAATTATTCCTGACAATGACTGATATATGCGAGTTCAGGACATCTCTGACTACGTGCATGCTGAAAATCAAATGTTTTTGCTGGATCAATTTAGATTTAAAAAAAAAATCATATATTTTTACTTTGAAATAGCTACATATCTGAATGATTTAAGTGCGATAAATACATATTTCTGAAATGCTGAAAATCAAACTTTTACTGTATTCATTTGGATATTTTCCAAAGTAAAAGTCCCTAGAAGTGAATGATTCAGCATTTTCTCACGGTCTAGTGTTAAAGTTAAGACACATCACTATAAATCAGAGCAAATGTCTTTTAATGGTCACAAAGTCCTGAATGGGACTCTCTGATAAGCTGTGATGCAGTGTGTAGGGTTTACTGTGATTTATGGCGCTTATACTCATGATTACCTTCATTAGTGGAAGCACAACTCGATCGTACCCGGTGGCAGACAGAATTGCATGGTGAAAGCGAGGTTTATAGGACGCCAGTCTAAACACCGATGGTGCCGTTATTCTACAGCCATTACACTGCAGTCAACATTTACTTCATAATGACAAGTTAAAGCACTATCGCCACTTTAAGTAGAACTTTAGGTTGCTGCTTACTGTGTTGTTTCATGGAGATAAGTGGAGGTGGTGCACTCTCAGATAATCCGATTTCCATATCTAGCCGGCAGCTTGCCAGAGATGCTTTACTCTTCTTGGCAGGACTCTTGAAGCTCTCCTCCACTGACCTCTCCACCATGAGAGGAAACGTTGAGGTTTCACAGCCCAACGCTTGTCTGGGTGAACTAATGAGGCAGCAGAAACCATGAATCAGCTGTAAATCACTCTTCATCTCTGCTGCAGAGCAGCTCCCAGTCACTAGTGAAATATTTTAAATGCAGGGTTCGTACGGATGCTGGAAATCCTCGAAAACACCACAGTGTTACAGTCACTGTCTGACTGAATAGTTGTAGGTAAAGAAATAAAGTAACTTGGACCCAAATTGTTTTGCCTTTAGCACAAAATAAAG
The DNA here is from genome assembly GCA_947000775.1 of Pterois miles. Classification (NCBI taxonomy): domain Eukaryota; kingdom Metazoa; phylum Chordata; class Actinopteri; order Perciformes; family Scorpaenidae; genus Pterois; species Pterois miles. The sequence continues at coordinate 31,834,213 of CAMQGK010000052.1, read as the reverse complement.
ATGACTCCATTAGGGCTGGAACGATTCACCTATCCCCTGATTCAACACTATCACAATACTTGCGTGGTGATTCAATAAGTATTGCGAGTCGATATTATGACATATTGTGTTTCTGTGTTAATTTTTTAACAGTAGACCACAGGAAGAAGCTGAATCATACACTTCTAGAGGCTTTAACTTTGGAAAATATTTAAATTCATACGTAAAAATGTTTGATTTTTTTGCATGTATGTAGTCAAAGATGTCCTGACCTCAAATATATCAGGATCATTGTCAGGAATTAGTTATAAACATTTTTTCCAGTAGTCCAGAAATCAAAGAATAAAGTCATTTCCCTCACAAATTAGTGGTATTTTCTTTTTATTTTATAACAGACATGCCAAGTTTTATAATTCAGGTGAACATAATCAGTCGTATTTTGTATGCACAGTTTCCTTGAAAACAGGACGCAGTCACGCATCGATACTTCCGCTAACTTTGTCGCTATCTCCGTTCTCTGTATCCATCCGTGGTCAGCTCCATCGGGGCCGTGTGAATGCATTTAACATAAATGTCAGTATATCGGTGCTCTACAGTCGTAGCGTCGGCCCGTTTGAGATGAGAGCGACAGCCGGTTGGACCACCTGTTACCGCGATACCATAACTCTTCCTGTCTGACAGAGTTAGCATGTAGCTTTAGCTGTGACGTCTAGCTCTGCTTTCCTGCAGTGTGTGAAACCCAGAGTGTTTCATCCTTTACTGGATGTTTAGTGTTAACACGCTGGATTTAACAAATGAGGGTGCAGGTCGAATCCACACCAACCCACTGTCATTTCCTGCTTTTTCATTTTGGCTCACTGTGGTTTGTTTTGGTGACAATAAGTGTTAACTTCCTTCTACCGCCACATAGACTCAAATGGAGCAAATATATATTGATTCTGACATTAAAAATTTGATTTTAAAACTGTAAAGAAAATAAATTTGTATTGCATAGGTGAATTGTTTTTTCATCACTCCCAGTATTTGTATAATAATAATAATGATAATAAAATACTATTTTTTTTAAACGAGTTACTGCCAGTCACATCTTGTATACGTTGATTAATTTACAATTTATTTGACGTTGAATCTGAGATGAGTTGAATCGTATTAAATCAGCTTTGCAGCTGATCATTGAAAGGAAACTTCGATCCGGCGCCTGTACTTGGTTGACCACTCAAACCACTGATGGCTGTGTTTTGTGTGTTCTTGTCTGCAGGTTGAGAACGAGCTGAAATCAATCTGCAGCGACATTCTGGATGTACTGGACAAGCACCTCATCTTAGCCGCAACCACAGGAGAATCTAGGGTTTTCTACTACAAAATGTATGTATCTCATAACTGTGTGCGCCGTTATATTTCCATTTTACTCCCCACCAGCACTAATATTACCAAAGCCAAAACACAAAACAGTCTATTGGTCCTCAGTCTTAACTAACAGCTTCCTTTAGTGATGTTCACAAACCTTAACTTGAAACCTCATCTCACCTCTTTCCAATCCAGAAATATCCAAGCAGGTATTATAAGCATCTTCCTGTTACAGTTAGTGTTGAGATCCCTAACCAAGTAATTAAAGGGCGACGCCATTATTTTCTCCTTTTGAGGGTTTTATATCCTTCTGCAGCTTCCCAGTGGTGTCCCCCCCATGCATTTAAATCCAAACATTCAAATTTTGGTCAAACTACACAAATTATTGCATCAAAATGCTATTTTCCCTTCAAGCTGTTCTAAAGACGAAGGCCATTAACGTTACGCACAGTAACTGAGATGGTCGTCGGCTTGCTCCCAGTTTGGAGAAGCAGACAGTATTGACAGGAAGCTAAGTAACTGATGCAACTCCAAGCAAGGTACACGGCAGCTGGACAGGATCAGCTCTGGCTGGTTGTTTTCCTCGGGTCTGTGAAATCCTGCAGATGCCTGTAGAGAACACAGAGGCACATGGTCGGGTTACCTGTCTCTACATTACTGTCAGGATAAAGCCACCGTTTTACAAAAATCACTTTTTTAATCATATTTGCTCCAATCTCGCCTCCTGCAGCTTTTAATCCCTGACTATTTTTAATTTAGGAATTGCTTTTAAAAAATAGGTTTTCCTTATAGTAAGAAATATTATCTGCCACGGTGGCAGGAGACCTGAAATGTTTTACCTGTCACAGCCAACATTTGGCCTGTATTTAGCAGGTGGCAGGTGGTAATTTCATTCCCTGGACACTATTTTTCATTTGATGGGGACTTTAAGGCTGAAGTAGTCTTTTGTCTGCACATCTACTAACCACAGTATGTTTCTTTATCCACGTGGCTCAGTACGAGCTCGGCTGTCGATGGTGTGATGTGCCTCAGTCGTTAGCTAGAGAAACTGAACAGCTACAGCTGAAAAACGTTTGCTTCACAAACATCAGTCCAGCCTGTATTAAACTGGACAGCTTCATTTTAAAAAAGCCATTTTGCCACTTTTTAAAATTAAAACACCAGCATGAGAGTCAATAATGCAAAGACCATATACTGTATAATATAATTATGTAATGAAATATGCTGTGACAAAAAGGTGAGGCAACCTCACCAACAAATGCCAGAAGATATTCAAATATATTTGGATTTCATTGGAGTATTTCTGAAAGTTGAAACCTGAGAATTGTAAATATAAACTTATTAATAGCATGTAAATATAAAAAGGCTTGTTCAGCATCACAGCTGTGTTTATTTACCGGCGCCACATGTACCAACGTTTAATTCGGTGCTGCTGGTTTGTTGACGAGTGTGTTTTATTGTGTCGTTCCCTCGGCTCAGGAAGGGAGATTACCACAGGTACCTGGCAGAGTTCGCCACAGGCAACGACAGGAAGGAGGCGGCAGAGAACAGTTTGGTTGCGTACAAAGCTGCTAGCGACATCGCCATGATCGAACTCCCTCCAACGCACCCCATTCGTCTGGGACTGGCCCTAAACTTTTCAGTTTTCTATTATGAAATCCTCAACTCGCCAGACCGTGCTTGCAAGTAAGCGTGATCCTTTTATGTTGCCTAACTTGTTTTTTTATTTTTTATTATATTTAGACATAAATATTCTGATATTTAAATTATCCAGATCAGTTTCCATTCTTGTTAACTCTGCTGTTTTGCGTCCTCTCTGCTGACAGGTTGGCGAAGGATGCATTTGACAATGCCATTGCAGAACTGGATACGCTGAGCGAGGACAGCTATAAGGACTCAACACTTATCATGCAGTTGCTACGTGACAACTTGACACTATGGACCTCAGACGTGCAGGGAGATGGTGAGTTTCTACTCAGGGCGTTGGCTTCAACAGACGGCGTTTACTAGTACTACCTCTGGGTGATGCTGACTGACGATTGGGTCCCTACTGTCACCACCATTACTTCCTTTTTAACAGATATTCTTGTGTATTTTAAAGCTGATTTGTTTCTTTAGATCGTCTTTGATTGCAGCTTTTGAGCTACTTGTCTCTAAGTGCTGGTACCATCTAAAAGCATCTCTTCCTCTAACCTTTCCCCTCGTCTCAGTGGTTTCTCTCTCATTACTCTCAGTACTCACTGCTCTAACTTCTCGTCTCTCCCTCGTTCTTCTGTAGATTCATAAGGACAGCCCTCTTCCTTCACTCTTCCATTATAGAAGTGTATTTTGTAAGTCATCCCTCCTGTCTGCCTTTTGGCGTTTTCACACCTCTCCTGTCTCACCAGCCTGACATCCCTCACTAACTTGCTCACGTTACAAAGTCCGGCCTTGCTGAGTGTTTTTGGGGGGTTGGAGGAGATGATCGTAGCCTCTCTTGCTCCAAAGGATTACACAGCTGCAACTACTTTATGTATTTTAGTTTTCACCTGTTTTCCACCTTTTTCTGCCTGAGCGAAACTGGTGCTGTGTGTTTTTAGTGTCTTCAGGGTGTCCGCAAGTTCGTAGAACAGTCCATTAGTCATGTTAGGTTGTTTAAATATACTGTCCAATAGAGTCCTGATTTGCTCTACTAGCCACTGTGGTTTGATGTAAAGCGTCATTGAGGTTTTCTTTAGTCATTTCTTTTTTAACTGTTCCATATTGTAAGATAAATGAGTAACTACTACAGTACTTCATGTTTGCATTTGGTTCACAATTCAAATATGTCTTAAAACTAAGACAGAATATTAGGGGACAAACATGTAAGACTTCGATAATTAAGTCATAACATTATGATATTAATAATTAATATTAAGTCATAACTTCCTCCAGGTCCTGCTACTGATACTGTGGTGCTGATGAGCCTAAAGATGAAGTGTTTGGTTATTAGAAACCTGAACTAAAGTATAACTTCATCAGATTCTCCACGTTCCTCATTTTAACACAAGCGGCAGGCTGCTCTATTTCTGCTCTAATAACTCCTACAGTTACTACTTTATAATATTAGGGCATATTTCTCATAATATTATGTCTTTTTCCCTGTAAACTTAGTATTTATTCTCATAAAACAATAGTCAGGTGCCATAATGGTCAGTGAAACAAGTTTAGCAGACCTTAATCTAGAGATTCACCGACTGCAACTGAGCCAGTTCAGATTTCACTCCAGCGATTAATTTTCCACCAATAAATAAATATCGCATGTCCAGACTTTAAATATAGAGCGAAAGAGCTTGCGGACACCCTGATCCTCCACCGTGCACGTCGGCATCACTGAACGCAGCCCGCCGGGCGGCGCAGCAGATCTTTACCCGTGTTGGGTGGAGTTCAGAAACCTGTGAACGCAGCTGACTGAAGTGTGAAATAAGAGATAAACTGCAGCAGCAGCATGTGAGGCTGCCGCTCATCTCCTGTGGCTTTCTCACATCCCAGTTAGCTGTGGCGCTAATGAGCACGGTTACGGTTTCTATTTTAATCATGACGGATTCTCTAGTCTTTTGTTATTTGTGCCTCTTAATTCTTCATTACACGGATGGCTGTGCTGTCTCCATGGTAACCTTTCTAAGCAACCAGTTGTACAGGTTCACGAGGCATTTCACCCCTCAGTCCGTCTCTGACCGTGCGCTGTGAAACTGTCGCTCACCAGACTGCATGTGGACACAATCGGTGGTAAACTCAGTGGTGAACTTCTGAATGTTGGCTTGTTTGTCGCACGACTGACAGGCTGAGCTGATCACAAGCATTTCTAACACAAAGATTGTCTTTCAGTGCTGTGAACTGATCAGATTTCAGTTTTCACGCTGTAAACTGACCATAAATCATCAAGTAATAACTCTGATCTTCCCTCACTGCGTTCCTTTAATCCTGCGTTTAGGAGAGGACGGTACTATCTGCGTTCCTTTAGTCCTGCCTTTAGGAGAGGACGGTAGTATCTGCGTTCCTTTAGTCCTGCCTTTAGGAGAGGACGGTAGTATCTGCGTTCCTTTAGTCCTGCGTTTAGGAGAGGACGGTAGAATCCGCGTTCCTTTAGTCCTGCGTTTAGGAGAGGACGGTAGTATCCGCGTTCCTTTAGTCCTGCGTTTAGGAGAGGACGGTAGTATCCGCGTTCCTTTAGTCCTGCGTTTAGGAGAGGACGGTAGTATCCGCGTTCCTTTAGTCCTGCGTTTAGGAGAGGACGGTAGTATCCGCGTTCCTTTAGTCCTGCGTTTAGGAGAGGACGGTAGTATCCGCGTTCCTTTAGTCCAGCGTTTAGGAGAGGACGGTAGTATCTGCGTTCCTTTAGTCCTGCGTTTAGGAGAGGACGGTAGTATCTGCGTTCCTTTAGTCCTGCGTTTAGGAGAGGACGGTAGTATCTGCGTTCCTTTAGTCCTGCGTTTAGGAGAGGACGGTAGTATCCGCGTTCCTTTAGTCCTGCGTTTAGGAGAGGACGGTAGTATCTGCGTTCCTTTAGTCCTGCGTTTAGGAGAGGACGGTAGTATCCGCGTTCCTTTAGTCCTGCGTTTAGGAGAGGACGGTAGTATCTGCGTTCCTTTAGTCCAGCGTTTAGGAGAGGACGGTAGTATCTGCGTTCCTTTAGTCCTGCGTTTAGGAGAGGACGGTAGTATCTGCGTTCCTTTAGTCCTGCGTTTAGGAGAGGACGGTAGTATCTGCGTTCCTTTAGTCCTGCGTTTAGGAGAGGACGGTAGTATCTGCGTTCCTTTAGTCCTGCGTTTAGGAGAGGACGGTAGTATCCGCGTTCCTTTAGTCCTGCGTTTAGGAGAGGACGGTAGTATCCGCGTTCCTTTAGTCCTGCGTTTAGGAGAGGACGGTAGTATCCGCGTTCCTTTAGTCCTGCGTTTAGGAGAGGACGGTAGTATCTGCGTTCCTTTAGTCCTGCGTTTAGGAGAGGACGGTAGTATCTGCTCCTCTGTCAGCATCTTGGCTGTAACAGCTCTGAATCACACTTTCATTGTAGTTCAGTTTTCAAAATTTTTATATATTTAGTTTCAGATTGTTAGTTTTAATATATTTAGTTTTAGTTTAATTTCAGTTTGTTAGTTTTAGTTTTTATATATTTATTTTTTTATATATTTATTTTTAGTGTAGTTTTGGTTTGTTAGTTTTAGTTTAGTCTCAGTTTGTTAGATTTAGTTTAGTTTGTTAGTTTTTATATATTTACTCTTAGTTTCAGTTTTAGTTTTAGTTTAATCTTGGTTTGTTGGTTTTTAGATGTTTAGTTTCAATTTGTTAGCTTTATTTTGTATATATTTAGTTTTAGTTTAGTTTCAGTTTGTTAATTTTAGGTTTTAGTTTTGTCTTGGTTTGTTGGTTTTAGTTTTTATATATTTAGTTTTAGTTTTCAGAGTTTGTGTAGTTTTAGTTTAGTCTCGATTTGTCGGTTTTAGTTTTTATATATATTTAGTTTTAGTTTCAGTTAGTTAGATTTAGTTTTTTAGTTTCAAACTAAAACTAAATATATAAAACCTAACAGTTTGTTAGTTGTATATATTTAGTTTTAGTTTAGTTTTAGTTTGGTATAAACTGTTTTTATATATTTAGTTTAGTTTAAGTTTGTTAGATTTAGTTTTTATACATTAAGTTTCGGTTAGGCCCAGCTGTAATCTGCTGTAACGTCTCAGAAGTACGTAGCTACATGTACTTGGTTGGAGAGCTGTGTAGGAACGGCCATAATGTTTAATCTCAGTGCTCTTAGTGTGGCGCTCTGACCTTTGTGCTACATTGATTAGGATTGAAATTTCTGTCTACTCTTATTCTATTTCTATGATCAATACACCGATCTGAAAGTGGGAACTGGTCTCTGCTGGTCCAGATCACACCCAGCAGGGTTGATCTGCCTTTTGAAAATGTCTAATTGAGTGGGCAGAGATAACATGGTTTCATGTCCTTGTCGTTATCTCAGGTGAAGAACAGAACAAAGAAGCACTGCAAGATGCGGAGGAAGAGACCCAGAGAGACTGAACAACACAACCCCTTCCTCCTCCTCCTCTTCCTCCTCCTCCTCCCTCGTTTCTCTCCTCCCAGCACTAGCTCCTGTCCCCAGCCACAGTTTCCAGCTGGGCTTATACTGCAGCCCACACTCTTTCTCTACCTTTCCCTCCATTTCTACCCGTCTGTCTCACCCTTTCTCCTCATATGCATGTCATGGCACGCTCGGGTCTCCACTTCAACTTCCCAAGAGGTTCACCTTATTTCAGATGACTCACTTTGCAAGCCTGTACCGTTTAAGGTTCACCGCCGCCTCCTCCTTTTTTATTTTGCTTTACTTCATCTGTTGCCAAGTACGCTTGCCTGTATTTGTTACACACATATGCAAGGGTTTATTTAAAGACAATTCTTTGCTGTTCAACTTTTTTTTTTCCTGTACGTGTGTTTATGAACAATATATTGTCCATGCTTTTTTCAGTCGGACCGTTATAAACATTTCCGTTAGCAAATTGAGGGAAAATGCGGTGATGGGAGATTTAAAAGGGATGTTTGAAAGCTTTTAGGAAGAACTAAGTGCCCTCTTTACTTTGTGGTTACCAGACCTGCTCCTTAAACTCATCAGTAGTTTTTTTTTTTTTTTTTTTCATAAGTCAGCAGATTACTACCCCCCTCCTCCAAGCATCACGCTGACCTCTAGTCTTGTCCACTCTTGGACCAAGTATTGTGCTGCGAGGCTGTAGCGCTTTTGCTAATGGCAGATAGTTAGGTAATGGCTTTCTAGCAGGCAAACCGTGCGTGGGAGGGGAATGCTCAGCACTCTTGATTGTAACGTAATGCAGTTTTGCATTGGCACCATATAAAAAAAAACGTTTGGGAAATAGAGGCCTGCTGTATCTTTACTCTCCTGACTCGTTCAGGTTTCCTCGTCTCAACTCTGTCTCTTTCCTTCTCTTCTCATTTCCTCTCTTCCTTCTGTTCGGTATGTGTAACGTGAATCTGATTTGTACTACTGGATATTCTCACCGGAGCCACAAGTACCATCTGTATTCTTACTGAAACACAGCATGGAGTTAACATTAAACATCAAATTTAAAAATTTTAAATTAACGCGTGAGATGTTGTTTTTTTCTGGGTAGTGTATTTTAAAGTAGGGATGTGGCGGTAGTTTTCCCACCTGTTAATTAGGCTCGTCGCGGTAGTCTGTAACATCGTGATCAGGTACACATTGATTACATTATGTGCATCAACACCGTGTTATCGATACATAGTCGGATGACGGACGCTACAAAACGAAAGCATCTGCTCCGTGTTAAGTCTCAGCTAAAAGTAGCAGGAGTCACCAGAGAGCTATCAGACCGAGACACGGCAGAGGATTTGGTATCGACGTAAAAACAAAACGCGCACTTGTCAGTATTTCAGATTTACACCCAGCGCCACCCGACAGTAAAGATCACACTAAGACATCTACACATATTGAACGTCGTCTTGTATAATGTCCGGTGTAAACGGTAACACCGGTGTTATCACAAGCATTCACACCACTAGAAGGTGTCGACACTCGGGCTGGGACAATTAACTGAGCTCCCACTTCGATACGCTCAATACTCGAATGCTGACTCGATTTCTATAGCGACTATTAATTATTGGGATTCTTTAACATTAAATCGTGGGAAAAAGTTGAATGATACACTTCTCGGGACTTTTACTTTGGAAAATGTTTGATATTCAGCAAGTATCAAATACTATGGCTTATTATATATCAATTAATCAATCAAAGTTTATTTATATAGCGCTTTACAATAGCCCAAAGGTAAAACAAAAGCCCAAACGATACATAAGAACAAAACATAAACACAAACATAAAAACTCTATAAGAAAGTGCTTCAGCGCTGCAGAGTGCTAAAAGCCTTTAAAAAGTACATAAAATGGGAACAACAAGAAATAAATACATATACAATAAAAATAAATACGAGACGAGCCCTGAGGACCTCTAACGGACGCTGACCTGAGGAACGCAGGGCCCCGTGATTACGGATAGCTAAAAGCTCCGACGGGTAACACGGAGCAAGGCCGTTAATGGCGTTAAAAACAAATACTACAATTTTAAAATCAATTCTAAAACGAACTGGAAGCCAGCGGAGTGACGACAGCACCGGGGAGATGTGTTGGCGTCTGGGCGCGTTGGTTAAAAACCGGGCAGCAGCGTTCTGGACCAGCTGCAGACGCGACATTGAAGACTGGCTGAGGCCGACGTAAAGGGCTAGTGTCTAATATATTAATTATATTATGCAGTAATGAATTTGACATGACTTAATGAAATTTATCAAATTTTTCAACACTATTCTAATACATTTCACATTTATACACTATACTATGACTTTTGTAATATTTTGCGACATATACTATGACTTTTTATATTTTTCAACAACTTTTTTTCAAGATATTTTTCGATATACTGCACCATTACTATTTTCAACATAGTATAGACTTTTTTCATATTTTGACGTACTATACTATTATTTTTTCATGACATTTATCGACATTCTATACTATAACTTTTTTCCACATACTGTACTGACTTTTTTCATAATTTTCTACAAACTATTACTATTATAAACTATTACTTTTTGACATATTATACAATGACTTATTATATTTTTCAACTCAACTTTTCATATTTTGACATACTATGGTATGATGTTTTTCCTTTTTTTAAGACATGCTATACTATGACTTCTTTCGACATAGCGTACAGTGAACCCTCGTTTATCGCGGGAGTTGCGTTCCAAAAATAACCCGCGATAGGTGAAATCCGTGAAGTAGTCAGCTTTATTTTTAACTATTATTTTACAATGCAATACTGTACTATAGAATGAAACCAAAAATCAAAACCTGTTTTCAGGCCCAAAATTTGTTTAAGAAATAAAAATATTAACGTTTTCTTACGAATAACTATGATAGTTTAAAGAACGGTATTGTAAAACCATAATTTGAATACAGGACAGTATAGTAACGAATACAAGGTTGGAAACATTGTCACTCGCGTCTTTCACAGTCCCTCCAGCTGAGCCTCTCCGTCCTCACTCCGCTGTAGCGTCTGTTTCAACTGCAGGCTGCGCAGGAGTCTTTCTCCGAGAGAACAACATCGTTATGGGTCGTTGTTGGCACTCTTTCTTTTTAAATGAGGATTCAGAGCACAATAAATGCACTGTAAAAAAAATCCGCGAAGCCGTGAAAGGTGAACCACGTTATAGCGAGGGTTCACTGTACTATGATGTTTTTTTTTTACAAAATATACTATTACTTTAGACATACTATACTGACTTTTTCTGACATAGTATACTATGACGTTTTATATTTTTCAACCCAAATTTTTAATATTTTCCAAAATACTATACAATTATTTTTTCATGACTTCTTTCGACATATTATGGATTTTTTCATGGCATTTATCGACATACTATACTATGACATTTGTCATATTTCCGTACACACTATACTATTGCTTTTTTTGACATACGATGACTAGATTTTTCGACATACTATGACTTTTTTTTAACATATTTTTAGACATACTATACTATGACATTTTTGACATACTATCATGTTTTTCATATTTTTCAACATACTATTGACTTTTTCATATTTGGACATACTATACTATGACATTTTTCATATTTGTCGACATACTATACGATGACTTTTCCAGAATTTTCAACATACTATATTATGACATACTATACTACAACTTTTTTCCACATACATACATATTTTTCTACAAGTTGTACTATTACTTTTTTGATATATATTATGACTTTTTATATTTTTTGACCCGACTTCTCTTATTTTTCGACACGCTATACTATGACTTTTTCATGACATTTTTTGAAATACTATAATATGATGTTTTTTATGAAATGTATATACATACTATATTGTGACATTTTTATGACTTTTGAGATACTAAACTACGACTTTTAGGACATTTTTCGCCATGGTCGCTGGGTGTTTTGGCAGCTGTGGTGCCGTCCATGGAGTCCTTTAATGACAAGTTGGACAGTTCAATCCCAGACTCCAACTCTCCCCTTGTCCAAGTATCATTGGACAAGATCCTGAACTCCAAGTTGCTTGACCAGCACTTCAGAGCAGCTCTCTGCTCCTAAATGCCTCGGATGGGTTAAATGCAGAGGTGAAATTTAAAGTATGTATGTGATTGTTATAAAGTTTTTAATGTGTTCATCTAAACCGACCACACAAATGCACGCCTGACGACATTGACGACAGCTCTGTCCCGGCATGCCCTCGTGGTCCAGTGGACGTGGTGAGAGACAGGAGAATGACTGATGAAGGACATGTCCCACCCAATGCTGGACACCTTGACAGTGCTGGACAGGCTACTTGAAGCAAGGTGTGTGAAGAAGAGATACCACAGGTTCGTCCTTCCTGCTGCCATCACAAATCAAATCAACCCTGTCAAAAAAAAAAATAGGAAAATCAGTATAGTACATCATAAAAAAGTTACAGGAAAAGATGATGAAAAAGTCACAAGACAGACATAATAGAGTTTATCATAAAAATTCAAGAATGTCATGGTTTAGTATGTCAAAAAAGTAAAAAAAAAAAAAAAAAGGTAAAAAGACACTGTCGATAAACGTCAAGAAAAAATTTAGGTCAAAAAATAAAAAAAGTCATAGTATAGTATGTCGGAACATTTCGGGAAAAAATTCATAGTACAGTATGTCGAAAAATTGCATGAAATAGTCGTAGTATAGTACCGGTATGTCGAAAAATTTAATGAAAAGCAGGTCATAGTATCGAATCTTGATAAATATGAAAACAATCAGTATGTGAAACAGTATTATGATAAAAAAAAAAGTCAAATTACATTATGTCGAAAAATTTCATGAAAAACATGTCATAGTATTAAATCTTGGAAATTTCATGTTAACAGTCATATTATAGTATGTTCAACAATATGATAAAATTAAGTCAAATTATATTATTATTATATTATTATATTAAAATAAATTCAGATTATAGTATGTTGAAAATTACATGTAAAACAAGTCATAGTATAGTATGTCGAAAAATTTCATGAAAACCAGGTCATACTTTTGAATCTTGAAGAAATTCATGTTATCAGTCATATTATAGTATGTTACACAAAATTATGATAAAATAAAGTCATATTATAGAATGTTGAAAATATTATGAAAAAACGCCATAGTATAGTATGTCGAAATTTTCTGATGAAAACGTCAAATTTTTTTGAAGTTTAAAAAAACCATGAAAACGGTCGTATTATATCATGTAGAATGATTCTATGGTGGAAAAAAGTTATTTAGTGAAATGTTGGAATATTAAAAAAAAAAAAAAAAAACACCATACTATAGTATGTCGAAATTTTTCAATGAAAACGTCAAATTTTTTTGAAGTTGAAAAAAAACATGAAAACGGTTGTATTATAGCATGTAGAATGATTCTATGTTGACCACAAGTCATTTCGTGAAGTGGTGGAAAATTTTGCAAAAAAAAAAAAGCCATAGTATAGTATGATGAAATTTTTCGTTGAAAACGTCAATTTTGTTTGAAGTTGAAAAAAAACATGAAAACGGTTGTATTATAGCATGTAGAATGATGCTATGGTGGAAAAAGTCATTTCGTGAAGTGATGGAAAATTTTGCAAAAAAAAAAAAAAAACGCCATAGTATAATATGTCGAAATTTTTTGATGAAAACGTCAAATTTTTTTGAAGTTGAAAAAAAACATGAAAACGGTCGTATTATATCATTTGAAATGATTCTATGGTGGAAAAAAGTTATTTAGTGAAATGTTGGAAAATTAAAAAAAAAAAAAAAAAAAAAAAACGCCATAGTATAGTATTTCGAAATTTTTCAATGAAAACGTCAATTTTTTTTGAAGTTGAAAAAAACCATGAAAATGATTGTATTATAGCATGTAGAATGATTCTATGGTGGAAAAAAGTCATTTCGTGAAATGTTGGAAAATTAAAAAAAAAAAAACGCCATAGTATAGTATGCCGAAATTTTTCGATGAAAACATCAATTTTTTTTTAACTTGAAAAAAAACATAAAAACAGTTGTATTATAGCATGTAGAATGATTCTATGTTGACCACAAGTCATTTCGTGAAATGTTGGAAAATTATACAAAAAAACGCCATAGTATAGTATGTCGAAATTTTTCAATGAAAACGTCAAATTTTTTTGAAGTTTAAAAAAACCATGAAAACGGTCGTATTATAGCATGTAGAATGATTCTATGGTGGAAAAAAGTTATTTAGTTAAATGTTGGAAAATTAAAAAAAAAAAAAACCATAGTATAGTATGTCGAAATTTTTTGATGAAAACGTCAAATTTTTTTGAAGTTGAAAAAAACCCATGAAAACGGTCGTATTATAGCATGTAGAATGATTCTATGGTGGAAAAAAGTCATTTCGTGAAATGTTGGAAAATTAAAAAAAAAAAAAAAACTCCATAGTATAGTATGTCGAAATTTTTTGATGAAAACGTCAAATTTTTTTGAAGTTGAAAAAAACCCATGAAAACGGTCGTATTATAGCATGTAGAATGATTCTATGGTGGAAAAAAGTCATTTCGTGAAATGTTGGAAAATTTTGCAAAAAAAAAAAAAAAACGCCATAGTATAGTATGTCGAAATTTTTCAATGAAAACATCAATTTTGTTTGAAGGTGAAAAAAACCATGAAAACGGTTGTGTTATAGCATGTAGAATGATTCTATGGTGAGTAAAAGTCATTTAGTGAAATGTTGGAAAATTAAAAAGAAAAAAAAACGCCATAGTATAGTATGTCGAAATTTTTCGATGAAAACATCATTTTTTTTTTAAGTTAAAAAAAAACATGAAAACAGTTGTATTATAGCATGTAGAATGATTCTATGTTGACCACAAGTCATTTCGTGAAGTAATGGAAAATTTTGCAAAAAAAAAAAAAAAAAACGCCATAGTATAGTATGATGAAATTTTTCGTTGAAAACGTCAATTTTTTTGAAGTTGAAAAAAACCACGAAAACGGTCGTATTATATCATGTAGAATGATTCTATGGTGGAAAAAAGTTTAGTGAAATGTTGGAAAATTTTGCAAAAAAAAAAAAAAACGCCATAGTATAGTATGTCGAAATTTTTTGATGAAAACGTCAAATTTTTTTTAAGTTGAAAAAAAACATGAAAACGGTTGTATTATAGCATGTAGAATTATTCTATGGTGAGCAAAAGTAATTTCGTGAAATGTTGGAAAATTTAAAAAAAAAAAAAAACGCCATAGTATAGTATGTAAAAATTTTTCGTTGAAAACGTCAATTTTTTTTGAAGTTGAAAAAAACCATGAAAATGCTTGTATTATAGCATGTAGAATGATTATATGATGACCAAAAGTAATTTCGTGAAATGTTGGAAAACTAAAAAGAAAAAAAACGCCATAGTATAGTATGTCGAAATTTTTCGATGAAAACATCAATTTTTTTTTAAGTTAAAAAAAACCCATGAAAACAGTTGTATTATATCATGTAGAATGATTCTATGGTGGAAAAAAGTTATTTAATGAAATGTTGGAAAATTAAAAAAAAAAAACGCCATAGTATAGTATGTCGAAATTTTTTCAATGAAAACGTCAAATTTTTTTGAAGTTGAAAAAAAAAACATGAAAATGGTTGTATTATAGCATGTAGAATGATTCTATGGTGAGTAAAAGTCATTTAGTGAAATGTTGGAAAACAAAAAAAATGCCATAGTATACTATGTCGAAATTCTTTGATGAAAACGTCAAATTTTTTTGAAGATGAAAAAAAACCATGAAAACGGTCGTATTATAGCATGTAGAATGATTCTATGGTGGAAAAAAGTCATTTCGTGAAATGTTGGAAAATTTTGCAAAAAAAAAAAAAAACGCCATAGTATAGTATGTCGAAATTTTTTGATGAAAACGTCAAATTTTTTTTAAGTTGAAAAAAAACATGAAAACGGTTGTATTATAGCATGTAGAATTATTCTATGGTGAGCAAAAGTAATTTCGTGAAATGTTGGAAAATTAAAAAAAAAAAACGCCATAGTATAGTATGTCGAAATTTTTTGATGAAAACGTCAATTTTTTTTGAAGTTGAAAAAAACCATGAAAATGATTGTATTATAGCATGTAGAATGATTATATGATGACCAAAAGTAATTTCGTGAAATGTTGGAAAATTAAAAAGAAAAAAAACGCCATAGTATAGTATGTCGAAATTTTTCGATGAAAACATCAATTTTTTTTTAAGTTAAAAAAAAACATGAAAACAGTTGT
The DNA here is from genome assembly GCA_947000775.1 of Pterois miles. Lineage (NCBI taxonomy): Eukaryota > Metazoa > Chordata > Actinopteri > Perciformes > Scorpaenidae > Pterois > Pterois miles. Next base: position 31,818,566 of record CAMQGK010000052.1, on the reverse strand, counting down.
ATTATAGCATGTAGAATGATTCTATGTTGACCACAAGTCATTTCGTGAAGTAATGGAAAATTTTGCAAAAAAAAAAAAAAAACGCCATAGTATAGTATGATGAAATTTTTCGTTGAAAACGTCAATTTTGTTTGAAGTTGAAAAAAAAACATGAAAACGGTTGTATTATAGCATGTAGAATGATTCTATGGTGAGTAAAAGTCATTTAGTGAAATGTTGGAAAATTACAAAAAAAAAAAAAAACGCCATAGTATAGTATGCCGAACTTTTTTGATGAAAACGTCAAAATTTTTTTAAGTTTAAAAAAAAAACATGAAAACGGTCGTATTATAGCATGTAGAATGATTCTATGGTGACCACAAGTCATTTCGTGAAATGTTGGAAAATTTTACAAAAAAAAAAAAAAACGCCATAGTATAGTATGTCGAAATTTTTTGATGAAAACGTCAAATTTTTTGAAGTTTAAAAAAACCATGAAAACGGTCGTATTATATCATTTGAAATGATTCTGTGGTGGAAAAAAGTTATTTAGTGAAATGTTGGAAAATTAAAAAAAAAAAAAAAAACGCCATAGTATAGTATGTCGAAATTTTTCGATGAAAACGTCAATTTTTTTTGAAGTTGAAAAAAACCATGAAAATGATTGTATTATAGCATGTAGAATGATTATGATGACCAAAAGTAATTTCGTGAAATGTTGGAAAACTAAAAAGAAAAAAAAAACGCCATAGTATAGTATGTCGAAATTTTTCGATGAAAACATCAATTTTTTTTTAAGTTAAAAAAAACCCATGAAAACAGTTGTATTATATCATGTAGAATGATTCTATGGTGGAAAAAAGTTATTTAATGAAATGTTGGAAAATTAAAAAAAGAAAACGCCATAGTATAGTATGTCTAAATTTTTCAATGAAAACATCAATTTTGTTTGAAGGTGAAAAAAACCATGAAAACGGTTGTGTTATAGCATGTAGAATGATTCTATGGTGAGTAAAAGTCATTTAGTGAAATGTTGGAAAATTAAAAAAAAAAAAAAAAAAACGCCATAGTATAGTATGTCGAAATTTTTTGATGAAAACGTCAAATTTTTTGAAGTTTAAAAAAACCATGAAAACGCTCGTATTATAGCATGTAGAATGATTCTATGGTGGAAAAAAGTTATTTAGTTAAATGTTGGAAAATTAAAAAGAAAAAAAACGCCATAGTATAGTATGTCGAAATTTTTCGATGAAAACATCATTTTTTTTTTAAGTTAAAAAAAAACATGAAAACAGTTGTATTATAGCATGTAGAATGATTCTATGTTGACCACAAGTCATTTCGTGAAGTAATGGAAAATTTTGCAAAAAAAAAAAAAAAACGCCATAGTATAGTATGATGAAATTTTTCGTTGAAAACGTCAATTTTTTTGAAGTTGAAAAAAACCACGAAAACGGTCGTATTATATCATGTAGAATGATTCTATGGTGGAAAAAAGTTTAGTGAAATGTTGGAAAATTTTGCAAAAAAAAAAAAAAACGCCATAGTATAGTATGTCGAAATTTTTTGATGAAAACGTCAAATTTTTTTTAAGTTGAAAAAAAACATGAAAACGGTTGTATTATAGCATGTAGAATTATTCTATGGTGAGCAAAAGTAATTTCGTGAAATGTTGGAAAATTTAAAAAAAAAAAAAAAACGCCATAGTATAGTATGTAAAAATTTTTCGTTGAAAACGTCAATTTTTTTTGAAGTTGAAAAAAACCATGAAAATGCTTGTATTATAGCATGTAGAATGATTATATGATGACCAAAAGTAATTTCGTGAAATGTTGGAAAACTAAAAAGAAAAAAAAACGCCATAGTATAGTATGTCGAAATTTTTCGATGAAAACATCAATTTTTTTTTAAGTTAAAAAAAACCCATGAAAACAGTTGTATTATATCATGTAGAATGATTCTATGGTGGAAAAAAGTTATTTAATGAAATGTTGGAAAATTAAAAAAAAAAAACGCCATAGTATAGTATGTCGAAATTTTTTCAATGAAAACGTCAAATTTTTTTGAAGTTGAAAAAAAAAACATGAAAATGGTTGTATTATAGCATGTAGAATGATTCTATGGTGAGTAAAAGTCATTTAGTGAAATGTTGGAAAACAAAAAAAATGCCATAGTATACTATGTCGAAATTCTTTGATGAAAACGTCAAATTTTTTTGAAGATGAAAAAAAACCATGAAAACGGTCGTATTATAGCATGTAGAATGATTCTATGGTGGAAAAAAGTCATTTCGTGAAATGTTGGAAAATTTTGCAAAAAAAAAAAAAAAACGCCATAGTATAGTATGTCGAAATTTTTTGATGAAAACGTCAAATTTTTTTTAAGTTGAAAAAAAACATGAAAACGGTTGTATTATAGCATGTAGAATTATTCTATGGTGAGCAAAAGTAATTTCGTGAAATGTTGGAAAATTAAAAAAAAAAAACGCCATAGTATAGTATGTCGAAATTTTTTGATGAAAACGTCAATTTTTTTTGAAGTTGAAAAAAACCATGAAAATGATTGTATTATAGCATGTAGAATGATTATATGATGACCAAAAGTAATTTCGTGAAATGTTGGAAAATTAAAAAGAAAAAAAAAACGCCATAGTATAGTATGTCGAAATTTTTCGATGAAAACATCAATTTTTTTTTAAGTTAAAAAAAAACATGAAAACAGTTGTATTATAGCATGTAGAATGATTCTATGTTGACCACAAGTCATTTCGTGAAGTAATGGAAAATTTTGCAAAAAAAAAAAAAAACGCCATAGTATAGTATGATGAAATTTTTCGTTGAAAACGTCAATTTTGTTTGAAGTTGAAAAAAAAACATGAAAACGGTTGTATTATAGCATGTAGAATGATTCTATGGTGAGTAAAAGTCATTTAGTGAAATGTTGGAAAATTACAAAAAAAAAAAAAACGCCATAGTATAGTATGCCGAACTTTTTTGATGAAAACGTCAAAATTTTTTTAAGTTTAAAAAAAAAACATGAAAACGGTCGTATTATAGCATGTAGAATGATTCTATGGTGACCACAAGTCATTTCGTGAAATGTTGGAAAATTTTACAAAAAAAAAAAAAACGCCATAGTATAGTATGTCGAAATTTTTTGATGAAAACGTCAAATTTTTTTGAAGTTGAAAAAAACCACGAAAACGGTCGTATTATATCATGTAGAATGATTCTATGGTGGAAAAAAGTTTAGTGAAATGTTGGAAAATTTAAAAAAAAAAAAAAAAAAACGCCATAGTATAGTATGTCGAAATTTTTCGTTGAAAACGTCAATTTTTTTTGAAGTTGAAAAAAACCATGAAAATGCTTGTATTATAGCATGTAGAATGATTATATGATGACCAAAAGTAATTTCGTGAAATGTTGGAAAACTAAAAAGAAAAAAAAACGCCATAGTATAGTATGTCGAAATTTTTCGATGAAAACATCAATTTTTTTTTAAGTTAAAAAAAACATGAAAACAGTTGTATTATATCATGTAGAATGATTCTATGTTGACCACAAGTCATTTCGTGAAGTGATGGAAAATTTTGCAAAAAAAAAAAAAAAGCCATAGTATAGTATGATGAAATTTTTCGTTGAAAACGTCAATTTTGTTTGAAGTTGAAAAAAAAACATGAAAACGGCTGTATTATAGCATGTAGAATGATGCTATGGTGGAAAAAGTCATTTCGTGAAGTGATGGAAAATTTTGCAAAAAAAAAAAAAAAAACGCCATAGTATAGTATGTGGAAATTTTTTGATGAAAACGTCAAATTTTTTTGAAGTTGAAAAAAACCATGAAAACGGTCGTATTATATCATTTGAAATGATTCTATGGTGGAAAAAAGTTATTTAGTGAAATGTTGGAAAATTTAAAAAAAAAAAAAAAAAACGCCATAGTATAGTATGTCGAAATTTTTCGATGAAAACGTCAATTTTTTTTGAAGTTGAAAAAAACCATGAAAATGATTGTATTATAGCATGTAGAATGATTATATGATGACCAAAAGTAATTTCGTGAAATGTTGGAAAACTAAAAAGAAAAAAAACGCCATAGTATAGTATGTCGAAATTTTTTCAATGAAAACGTCAAATTTTTTTGAAGTTGAAAAAAAAACATGAAAATGGTTGTATTATAGCATGTAGAATGATTCTATGGTGAGTAAAAGTCATTTAGTGAAATGTTGGAAAACAAAAAAAATGCCATAGTATACTATGTCGAAATTCTTTGATGAAAACGTCAAATTTTTTTGAAGATGAAAAAAAACCATGAAAACGGTTGTATTATAGCATGTAGAATGATTCTATGGTGAGTAAAAGTCATTTAGTGAAATGTTGGAAAATTAAAAAAAAAAAAAAAAAACGCCATAGTATAGTATGTCGAAATTTTTTGATGAAAACGTCAAATTTTTTTTAAGTTTAAAAAAACCATGAAAACGGTCGTATTATAGCATGTAGAATGATTCTATGGTGACCACAAGTCATTTCGTGAAATGTTGGAAAATTTTACAAAAAAAAAAAAAACGCCATAGTATAGTATGTCGAAATTTTTTGATGAAAACGTCAAATTTTTTTGAAGTTTAAAAAAACCATGAAAACGGTCGTATTATATCATGTAGAATGATTCTGTGGTGGAAAACAGTTATTTAGTGAAATGTTGGAAGATTAAAAAAAAAAAAAAAAACGCCATAGTATAGTATGTCGAAATTTTTTCAATGAAAACGTCAAATTTTTTTGAAGTTGAAAAAAACCATGAAAATGGTTGTATTATAGCATGTAGAATGATTATATGATGACCAAAAGTAATTTCGTGAAATGTTGGAATATTAAAAAAAAAACAACAAAACGCCATAGTATAGTATGATGAAATTTTTCGTTGAAAACGTCAATTTTGTTTGAAGTTGAAAAAAAATATGAAAACGGTTGTGTTATAGCATGTAGAATGATTCTATGGTGAGTAAAAGTCATTTAGTGAAATGTTGGAAAATTTTGCAAAAAAAAAAAAAAAAAAACGCCATAGTATAGTATGTCGAAATTTTTTGATGAAAACGTCAAATTTTTTGAAGTTTAAAAAAACCATGAAAACGGTCGTATTATATCATGTAGAATGATTCTATGGTGGAAAAAAGTTATTTAGTGAAATGTTGGAAAATTAAAAAAAAACAAAAAAACGCCATACTATAGTATGTCGAAATTTTTCGATGAAAACATCAATTTTTTTTGAAGTTGAAAAAACCACGAAAACGGTCGTATTATATATTTTCAAATGATTCTATGGTGGAAAAAAGTTATTTAGTGAACTGTTGGAAAATTTAAAAAAAAAAAAAAAAAACGCCATAGTATAGTATGTCGAAATTTTTTGATGAAAACGTCAAATTTTTTTTAAGTTGAAAAAAAAACATGAAAACGGTTGTATTATAGCATGTAGAATTATTCTATGGTGAGCAAAAGTAATTTCGTGAAATGTTGGAAAATTAAAAAAAAAAAAAACGCCATAGTATAATATGTCGAAATTTTTCTATGAAAACTTCAATTTTTTTTGAAGTTGAAAAAAACCATGAAAATGATTGTATTATAGCATGTAGAATGATTATATGATGACCAAAAGTAATTTCGTGAAATGTTGGAAAACTAAAAAGAAAAAAAACGCCATAGTATAGTATGTCGAAATTTTTCGATGAAAACATCAATTTTTTTTTAAGTTAAAAAAAACATGAAAACAGTTGTATTATATCATGTAGAATGATTCTATGTTGACCACAAGTCATTTCGTGAAGTGATGGAAAATTTTGCAAAAAAAAAAAAAAAGCCAGAGTATAGTATGATGAAATTTTTCGTTGAAAACGTCAATTTTGTTTGAAGTTGAAAAAAAAAATGAAAACGGTTGTATTATAGCATGTAGAATGATTCTATGTTGACCACAAGTCATTTCGTGAAGTGATGGAAAATTTTGCAAAAAAAAAAAACGCCATAGTATAGTATGATGAAATTTTTCGTTGAAAACGTCAATTTTGTTTGAAGTTGAAAAAAAAACATGAAAACGGTTGTATTATAGCATGTAGAATGATGCTATGGTGGAAAAAGTCATTTCGTGAAGTGATGGAAAATTTTGCAAAAAAAAAAAAAAAACGCCATAGTATAGTATGTCGAAATTTTTTGATGAAAACGTCAAATTTTTTGAAGTTTAAAAAAACCATGAAAACGGTCGTATTATATCATTTGAAATGATTCTGTGGTGGAAAAAAGTTATTTAGTGAAATGTTGGAAAATTAAAAAAAAAAAAAAAAAAAACGCCATAGTATAGTATGTCGAAATTTTTCGATGAAAACGTCAATTTTTTTTGAAGTTGAAAAAAACCATGAAAATGATTGTATTATAGCATGTAGAATGATTATGATGACCAAAAGTAATTTCGTGAAATGTTGGAAAACTAAAAAGAAAAAAAAAACGCCATAGTATAGTATGTCGAAATTTTTCGATGAAAACATCAATTTTTTTTTAAGTTAAAAAAAACCCATGAAAACAGTTGTATTATATCATGTAGAATGATTCTATGGTGGAAAAAAGTTATTTAATGAAATGTTGGAAAATTAAAAAAAGAAAACGCCATAGTATAGTATGTCGAAATTTTTTCAATGAAAACGTCAAATTTTTTTGAAGTTGAAAAAAAAAACATGAAAATGGTTGTATTATAGCATGTAGAATGATTCTATGGTGAGTAAAAGTCATTTAGTGAAATGTTGGAAAACAAAAAAAATGCCATAGTATACTATGTCGAAATTCTTTGATGAAAACGTCAAATTTTTTTGAAGATGAAAAAAAACCATGAAAACGGTCGTATTATAGCATGTAGAATGATTCTATGGTGGAAAAAAGTCATTTCGTGAAATGTTGGAAAATTTTGCAAAAAAAAAAAAAAAACGCCATAGTATAGTATGATGAAATTTTTCGTTGAAAACGTCAATTTTGTTTGAAGATGAAAAAAAACCATGAAAACGGTTGTATTATAGCATGTAGAATGATTCTATGGTGAGTAAAAGTCATTTAGTGAAATGTTTGAAAATTAAAAAAAAAAAAAAAAAAAACGCCATAGTATAGTATGTCGAAATTTTTTGATGAAAACGTCAAATTTTTTTGGAGTTGAAAAAAACCACGAAAACGGTCGTATTATATCATGTAGAATGATTCTATGGTGGAAAAAAGTTATTTAGTGAAATGTTGGAAAATTAAAAAAAAAAAAAAAAAAAAACGCCATAGTATAGTATGTCGAAATTTTTTGATGAAAACGTCAAATTTTTTTTAAGTTGAAAAAAAACATGAAAACGGTTGTATTATAGCATGTAGAATTATTCTATGGTGAGCAAAAGTAATTTCGTGAAATGTTGGAAAATTAAAAAAAAAAAAACGCCATAGTATAATATGTCGAAATTTTTCTATGAAAACTTCAATTTTTTTTGAAGTTGAAAAAAACCATGAAAATGATTGTATTATAGCATGTAGAATGATTATATGATGACCAAAAGTAATTTCGTGAAATGTTGGAAAACTAAAAAGAAAAAAAAACGCCATAGTATAGTATGTCGAAATTTTTCGATGAAAACATCAATTTTTTTTTTAAGTTAAAAAAAACATGAAAACAGTTGTATTATATCATGTAGAATGATTCTATGTTGACCACAAGTCATTTCGTGAAGTGATGGAAAATTTTGCAAAAAAAAAAAAAAAGCCATAGTATAGTATGATGAAATTTTTCGTTGAAAACGTCAATTTTGTTTGAAGTTGAAAAAAAAAATGAAAACGGTTGTATTATAGCATGTAGAATGATTCTATGTTGACCACAAGTCATTTCGTGAAGTGATGGAAAATTTTGCAAAAAAAAAAAACGCCATAGTATAGTATGATGAAATTTTTCGTTGAAAACGTCAATTTTGTTTGAAGTTGAAAAAAAAACATGAAAACGGTTGTATTATAGCATGTAGAATGATTCTATGGTGAGTAAAAGTCATTTAGTGAAATGTTGGAAAATTACAAAAAAAAAAAAAACGCCATAGTATAGTATGCCGAACTTTTTTGATGAAAACGTCAAAATTTTTTTTTAAGTTTAAAAAAAAAACATGAAAACGGTCGTATTATAGCATGTAGAATGATTCTATGGTGACCACAAGTCATTTCGTGAAATGTTGGAAAATTTTACAAAAAAAAAAAAAACGCCATAGTATAGTATGTCGAAATTTTTTGATGAAAACGTCAAATTTTTTTGAAGTTGAAAAAAACCACGAAAACGGTCGTATTATATCATGTAGAATGATTCTATGGTGGAAAAAAGTTATTTAGTGAAATGTTGGAAAATTTAAAAAAAAAAAAAAAACGCCATAGTATAGTATGTCGAAATTTTTTGATGAAAACGTCAAATTTTTTTTAAGTTGAAAAAAAAACATGAAAACGGTTGTATTATAGCATGTAGAATTATTCTATGGTGAGCAAAAGTAATTTCGTGAAATGTTGGAAAATTAAAAAAAAAAAAAAAACGCCATAGTATAGTATGTCGAAATTTTTCGTTGAAAACGTCAATTTTTTTTGAAGTTGAAAAAAACCATGAAAATGCTTGTATTATAGCATGTAGAATGATTATATGATGACCAAAAGTAATTTCGTGAAATGTTGGAAAACTAAAAAGAAAAAAAAACGCCATAGTATAGTATGTCGAAATTTTTCGATGAAAACATCAATTTTTTTTTAAGTTAAAAAAAACATGAAAACAGTTGTATTATATCATGTAGAATGATTCTATGTTGACCACAAGTCATTTCGTGAAGTGATGGAAAATTTTGCAAAAAAAAAAAAAGCCATAGTATAGTATGATGAAATTTTTCGTTGAAAACGTCAATTTTGTTTGAAGTTGAAAAAAAAACATGAAAACGGTTGTATTATAGCATGTAGAATGATTCTATGTTGACCACAAGTCATTTCGTGAAGTGATGGAAAATTTTGCAAAAAAAAAAAAAAAGCCATAGTATAGTATGATGAAATTTTTCGTTGAAAACGTCAATTTTGTTTGAAGTTGAAAAAAAACATGAAAACGGTTGTATTATAGCATGTAGAATGATGCTATGGTGGAAAAAGTCATTTCGTTAAGTGATGGAAAATTTTGCAAAAAAAAAAAAAAACGCCATAGTATAGTATGTCGAAATTTTTTGATGAAAACGTCAAATTTTTTGAAGTTTAAAAAAACCATGAAAACGGTCGTATTATATCATGTAGAATGATTCTATGGTGGAAAAAAGTTATTTAGTGAAATGTTGGAAAATTTAAAAAAAACAAAAAAAACGCCATAGTATAGTATGTCGAAATTTTTTGATGAAAACGTCAAATTTTTTTGAAGTTGAAAAAAACCATGAAAACGGTCGTATTATATCATTTGAAATGATTCTATGGTGGAAAAAAGTTATTTAGTGAAATGTTGGAAAATTAAAAAAAAAAAAACGCCATAGTATAGTATGTCGAAATTTTTCGATGAAAACGTCAATTTTTTTTGAAGTTGAAAAAAACCATGAAAATGATTGTATTATAGCATGTAGAATGATTATATGATGACCAAAAGTAATTTCGTGAAATGTTGGAAAACTAAAAAGAAAAAAAAACGCCATAGTATAGTATGTCGAAATTTTTTCAATGAAAACGTCAAATTTTTTTGAAGTTGAAAAAAAAACATAAAAATGGTTGTATTATAGCATGTAGAATGATTCTATGGTGAGTAAAAGTCATTTAGTGAAATGTTGGAAAACAAAAAAAATGCCATAGTATACTATGTCGAAATTTTTTGATGAAAACGTCAAATTTTTTTTAAGTTTAAAAAAACCATGAAAACGGTCGTATTATAGCATGTAGAATGATTCTATGGTGACCACAAGTCATTTCGTGAAATGTTGGAAAATTACAAAAAAAAAAAAAAAAAGCCATAGTATAGTATGCTGAAATTTTTTGATGAAAACGTCAAAAATTTTTTAAGTTTAAAAAAAAAACATGAAAACGGTCGTATTATAGCATGTAGAATGATTCTATGGTGACCACAAGTCATTTCGTGAAATGTTGGAAAATTTTACAAAAAAAAAAAAAAACGCCATAGTATAGTATGTCGAAATTTTTGAATGAAAACGTCAAATTTTTTTGAAGTTGAAAAAAAAACACGAAAACGGTCGTATTATATCATGTAGAATTATTCTATGGTGGAAAAAAGTTATTTAGTGAAATGTTGGAAAATTTAAAAAAAAAAAAAAAAACGCCATAGTATAGTATGTCGAAATTTTTTGATGAAAACGTCAAATTTTTTTTAAGTTGAATAAAACTATGAAAACGGTTGTATTATAGCATGTAGAATTATTCTATGGTGAGCAAAAGTAATTTCGTGAAATGTTGGAAAATTAAAAAAAAAAAAAAACGCCATAGTATAGTATGTCGAAATTTTTCGTTGAAAACGTCAATTTTTTTTGAAGTTGAAAAAAACCATGAAAATGATTGTATTATAGCATGTAGAATGATTATATGATGACCAAAAGTAATTTCGTGAAATGTTGGAAAACTAAAAAGAAAAAAAACGCCATAGTATAGTATGTCGAAATTTTTCGATGAAAACATCAATTTTTTTTTAAGTTAAAAAAAACATGAAAACAGTTGTATTATATCATGTAGAATGATTCTATGTTGACCACAAGTCATTTCGTGAAGTGATGGAAAATTTTGCAAAAAAAAAAAAAGCCATAGTATAGTATGATGAAATTTTTCGTTGAAAACGTCAATTTTGTTTGAAGTTGAAAAAAAAACATGAAAACGGTTGTATTATAGCATGTAGAATGATTCTATGTTGACCACAAGTCATTTCGTGAAGTGATGGAAAATTTTGCAAAAAAAAAAAAACGCCATAGTATAGTATGATGAAATTTTTCGTTGAAAACGTCAATTTTGTTTGAAGTTGAAAAAAAACATGAAAACGGTTGTATTATAGCATGTAGAATGATGCTATGGTGGAAAAAGTCATTTCGTGAAGTGATGGAAAATTTTGCAAAAAAAAAAAAAAAAACGCCATAGTATAGTATGTCGAAATTTTTCGATGAAAACGTCAATTGTTTTTGAAGTTGAAAAAAACCATGAAAATGATTGTATTATAGCATGTAGAATGATTATATGATGACCAAAAGTAATTTCGTGAAATGTTGGAAAACTAAAAAGAAAAAAAAAACGCCATAGTATAGTATGTCGAAATTTTTTCAATGAAAAGGTCAAATTTTTTTGAAGTTGAAAAAAAAACATGAAAATGGTTGTATTATAGCATGTAGAATGATTCTATGGTGAGTAAAAGTCATTTAGTGAAATGTTGGAAAACAAAAAAAATGCCATAGTATACTATGTCGAAATTCTTTGATGAAAACGTCAAATTTTTTTGAAGATGAAAAAAAACCATGAAAACGGTTGTATTATAGCATGTAGAATGATTCTATGGTGAGTAAAAGTCATTTAGTGAAATGTTGGAAAATTAAAAAAAAAAAAAAAAAAAACGCCATAGTATAGTATGTCGAAATTTTTTGATGAAAACGTCAAATTTTTTTTAAGTTTAAAAAAAACATGAAAACGGTCGTATTATAGCATGTAGAATGATTCTATGGTGGAAAAAAGTTATTTAGTGAAATGTTGGAAGATTAAAAAAAAAAAAAAAACACCATAGTATAGTATGTCGAAATTTTTTCAATGAAAACGTCAAATTTTTTTGAAGTTGAAAAAAACCATGAAAATGGTTGTATTATAGCATGTAGAATGATTATATGATGACCAAAAGTAATTTCGTGAAATGTTGGAATATTAAAAAAAAAACAACAAAACGCCATAGTATAGTATGATGAAATTTTTCGTTGAAAACGTAAATTTTGTTTGAAGTTGAAAAAAAATATGAAAACGGTTGTGTTATAGCATGTAGAATGATTCTATGGTGAGTAAAAGTCATTTAGTGAAATGTTGGAAAATTTTGCAAAAAAAAAAAAAAAAAAACGCCATAGTATAGTATGTCGAAATTTTTTGATGAAAACGTCAAATTTTTTGAAGTTTAAAAAAACCATGAAAACGGTCGTATTATATCATGTAGAATGATTCTATGGTGGAAAAAAGTTATTTAGTGAAATGTTGGAAAATTAAAAAAAAAAAAAAAAAAACCATAGTATAGTATGTCGAAATTTTTCTATGAAAACGTCAAATTTTTTTGAACTTGAAAAAAACCATGAAAACAGTTGTATTATAGCATGTAGAATGATTCTATGGTGGAAAAAGTCATTCCGTGAAGTGATGGAAAATTTTGCAAAAAAAAAAAAAAAAAACGCCATAGTATAGTATGTCGAAATTTTTTGATGAAAACGTCAAATTTTTTGAAGTTTAAAAAAACCATGAAAACGGTCGTATTATATCATGTAGAATGATTCTATGGTGGAAAAAAGTTATTTAGTGAAATGTTGGAAAATTAAAAAAAAAAAAAAAAAACGCCATAGTATAGTATGTCGAAATTTTTTGATGAAAACGTCAAATTTTTTTGAAGTTGAAAAAAACCACGAAAACGGTCGTATTATATATTTTGAAATGATTCTATGGTGGAAAAAAGTTATTTAGTGAAATGTTGGAAAATTTAAAAAAAAAAAAAAAACGCCATAGTATAGTATGTCGAAATTTTTTGATGAAAACGTCAAATTTTTTTTAAGTTGAAAAAAAACATGAAAACGGTCGTATTATATCATTTGAAATGATTCTGTGGTGGAAAAAAGTTATTTAGTGAAATTTTGGAAAATTAAAAAAAAAAAAAAAAAAACGCCATAGTATAGTATGTCGAAATTTTTTGATGAAAACGTCAAATTTTTTGAAGTTTAAAAAAACCATGAAAACGGTCGTATTATATCATTTGAAATGATTCTGTGGTGGAAAAAAGTTATTTAGTGAAATGTTGGAAAATTAAAAAAAAACAACAAAAACGCCATAGTATAGTATGTCAAAATTTTTCGATGAAAACATCAATTTTTTTTTAAGTTAAAAAAAACCCATGAAAACAGTTGTATTATATCATGTAGAATGATTCTATGGTGGAAAAAAGTTATTTAATGAAATGTTGGAAAATTAAAAAAAAAAAAAACGCCATAGTATAGTATGTCGAAATTTTTTCAATGAAAACGTCAAATTTTTTTGAAGTTGAAAAAAAAAACATGAAAATGGTTGTATTATAGCATGTAGAATGATTCTATGGTGAGTAAAAGTCATTTAGTGAAATGTTGGAAAACAAAAAAAATGCCATAGTATACTATGTCGAAATTCTTTGATGAAAACGTCAAATTTTTTTGAAGATGAAAAAAAACCATGAAAACGGTCGTATTATAGCATGTAGAATGATTCTATGGTGGAAAAAAGTCATTTCGTGAAATGTTGGAAAATTTTGCAAAAAAAAAAAAAAAAACGCCATAGTATAGTATGTCGAAATTTTTTGATGAAAACGTCAAATTTTTTTTAAGTTGAAAAAAAACATGAAAACGGTTGTATTATAGCATGTAGAATTATTCTATGGTGAGCAAAAGTAATTTCGTGAAATGTTGGAAAATTAAAAAAAAAAAACGCCATAGTATAGTATGTCGAAATTTTTTGATGAAAACGTCAATTTTTTTTGAAGTTGAAAAAAACCATGAAAATGATTGTATTATAGCATGTAGAATGATTATATGATGACCAAAAGTAATTTCGTGAAATGTTGGAAAATTAAAAAGAAAAAAAACGCCATAGTATAGTATGTCGAAATTTTTCGATGAAAACATCAATTTTTTTTTAAGTTAAAAAAAAACCATGAAAACAGTTGTATTATAGCATGTAGAATGATTCTATGTTGACCACAAGTCATTTCGTGAAGTAATGGAAAATTTTGCAAAAAAAAAAAAAAAACGCCATAGTATAGTATGATGAAATTTTTCGTTGAAAACGTCAATTTTGTTTGAAGTTGAAAAAAAACATGAAAACGGTTGTATTTTAGCATGTAGAATGATTCTATGGTGAGTAAAAGTCATTTAGTGAAATGTTGGAAAATTACAAAAAAAAAAAAAAACGCCATAGTATAGTATGCCGAAATTTTTTGATGAAAACGTCAAATTTTTTTTAAGTTTAAAAAAAACATGAAAACGGTCGTATTATAGCATGTAGAATGATTCTATGGTGACCACAAGTCATTTCGTGAAATGTTGGAAAATTTTACAAAAAAAAAAAACGCCATAGTATAGTATGTCGAAATTTTTTGATGAAAACGTCAAATTTTTTTGAAGTTGAAAAAAACCACGAAAACGGTCGTATTATATCATGTAGAATGATTCTATGGTGGAAAAAAGTTATTTAGTGAAATGTTGGAAAATTTAAAAAAAAAAAAAAAAAACGCCATAGTATAGTATGTCGAAATTTTTTCAATGAAAACGTCAAATTTTTTTGAAGTTGAAAAAAAAAACATGAAAATGGTTGTATTATAGCATGTAGAATGATTCTATGGTGAGTAAAAGTCATTTAGTGAAATGTTGGAAAACAAAAAAAATGCCATAGTATACTATGTCGAAATTCTTTGATGAAAACGTCAAATTTTTTTGAAGATGAAAAAAAACCATGAAAACGGTCGTATTATAGCATGTAGAATGATTCTATGGTGGAAAAAAGTCATTTCGTGAAATGTTGGAAAATTTTGCAAAAAAAAAAAAAAAAAACGCCATAGTATAGTATGTCGAAATTTTTTGATGAAAACGTCAAATTTTTTTTAAGTTGAAAAAAAAACATGAAAACGGTTGTATTATAGCATGTAGAATTATTCTATGGTGAGCAAAAGTAATTTCGTGAAATGTTGGAAAATAAAAAAAAAAAAACGCCATAGTATAGTATGTCGAAATTTTTTGATGAAAACGTCAATTTTTTTTGAAGTTGAAAAAAACCATGAAAATGATTGTATTATAGCATGTAGAATGATTATATGATGACCAAAAGTAATTTCGTGAAATGTTGGAAAATTAAAAAGAAAAAAAAACGCCATAGTATAGTATGTCGAAATTTTTCGATGAAAACATCAATTTTTTTTTAAGTTAAAAAAAAACATGAAAACAGTTGTATTATAGCATGTAGAATGATTCTATGTTGACCACAAGTCATTTCGTGAAGTAATGGAAAATTTTGCGAAAAAAAAAAAAAAACGCCATAGTATAGTATGATGAAATTTTTCGTTGAAAACGTCAATTTTGTTTGAAGTTGAAAAAAAAACATGAAAACGGTTGTATTTTAGCATGTAGAATGATTCTATGGTGAGTAAAAGTCATTTAGTGAAATGTTGGAAAATTACAAAAAAAAAAAAAAAAAAAGCCATAGTATAGTATGCTGAAATTTTTTGATGAAAACGTCAAAAATTTTTTAAGTTTAAAAAAAAAACATGAAAACGGTCGTATTATAGCATGTAGAATGATTCTATGGTGACCACAAGTCATTTCGTGAAATGTTGGAAAATTTTACAAAAAAAAAAAAAAACGCCATATTATAGTATGTCGAAATTTTTGAATGAAAACGTCAAATTTTTTTGAAGTTGAAAAAAAAACACGAAAACGGTCGTATTATATCATGTAGAATGATTCTATGGTGGAAAAAAGTTATTTAGTGAAATGTTGGAAAATTTAAAAAAAAAAAAAAAAACGCCATAGTATAGTATGTCGAAATTTTTTGATGAAAACGTCAAATTTTTTTTAAGTTGAAAAAAAACATGAAAACGGTTGTATTATAGCATGTAGAATTATTCTATGGTGAGCAAAAGTAATTTCGTGAAATGTTGGAAAATTAAAAAAAAAAAAAAAACGCCATAGTATAGTATGTCGAAATTTTTCGTTGAAAACGTCAATTTTTTTTGAAGTTGAAAAAAACCATGAAAATGATTGTATTATAGCATGTAGAATGATTATATGATGACCAAAAGTAATTTTGTGAAATGTTGGAAAACTAAAAAGAAAAAAAAACGCCATAGTATAGTATGTCGAAATTTTTCGATGAAAACATCAATTTTTTTTTAAGTTAAAAAAAACATGAAAACAGTTGTATTATATCATGTAGAATGATTCTATGTTGACCACAAGTCATTTCGTGAAGTGATGGAAAATTTTGCAAAAAAAAAAAAAAAAGCCATAGTATAGTATGATGAAATTTTTCGTTGAAAACGTCAATTTTGTTTGAAGTTGAAAAAAAAACATGAAAACGGTTGTATTATAGCATGTAGAATGATTCTATGTTGACCACAAGTCATTTCGTGAAGTGATGGAAAATTTTGCAAAAAAAAAAAAACGCCATAGTATAGTATGATGAAATTTTTCGTTGAAAACGTCAATTTTGTTTGAAGTTGAAAAAAAAACATGAAAACGGTTGTATTATAGCATGTAGAATGATGCTATGGTGGAAAAAGTCATTTCGTGAAGTGATGGAAAATTTTGCAAAAAAAAAAAAAAAACGCCATAGTATAGTATGTCGAAATTTTTTGATGAAATCGTCAAATTTTTTGAAGTTTAAAAAAACCATGAAAACGGTCGTATTATATCATGTAGAATGATTCTATGGTGGAAAAAAGTTATTTAGTGAAATGTTGGAAAATTTAAAAAAAAAAAAAAAAACGCCATAGTATAGTATGTCGAAATTTTTTGATGAAAACGTCAAATTTTTTTGAAGTTGAAAAAAACCATGAAAACGGTCGTATTATATCATTTGAAATGATTCTATGGTGGAAAAAAGTTATTTAGTGAAATGTTGGAAAATTAAAAAAAAAAAAAAAAAACGCCATAGTATAGTATGTCGAAATTTTTCGATGAAAACGTCAATTGTTTTTGAAGTTGAAAAAAACCATGAAAATGATTGTATTATAGCATGTAGAATGATTATATGATGACCAAAAGTAATTTCGTGAAATGTTGGAAAACTAAAAAGAAAAAAAAACGCCATAGTATAGTATGTCGAAATTTTTTCAATGAAAAGGTCAAATTTTTTTGAAGTTGAAAAAAAAACATGAAAATGGTTGTATTATAGCATGTAGAATGATTCTATGGTGAGTAAAAGTCATTTAGTGAAATGTTGGAAAACAAAAAAAATGCCATAGTATACTATGTCGAAATTCTTTGATGAAAACGTCAAATTTTTTTGAAGATGAAAAAAAACCATGAAAACGGTTGTATTATAGCATGTAGAATGATTCTATGGTGAGTAAAAGTCATTTAGTGAAATGTTGGAAAATTAAAAAAAAAAAAAAAAAAAAAAAACGCCATAGTATAGTATGTCGAAATTTTTTGATGAAAACGTCAAATTTTTTTTAAGTTTAAAAAAAACATGAAAACGGTCGTATTATAGCATGTAGAATGATTCTATGGTGACCACAAGTCATTTCGTGAAATATTGGAAAATTTTACAAAAAAAAAAAAAAAACGTCATAGTATAGTATGTCGAAATTTTTTGAAACGTCATTTTTTGATTTTTTTTTTTTTTTTTTTTTTTTTTTTTTTTTTTTTTTTTTTTTTTTTTTTTTTTTTTCCTTGAAAACGTCAAATTTTTTTGAAGTTTAAAAAAACCATGAAAACGGTCGTATTATAGCATGTAGAATGATTCTATGGTGGAAAAAGTCATTCCGTGAAGTGATGGAAAATTTTGCAAAAAAAAAAAAAAAACGCCATAGTATAGTATGTCGAAATTTTTTGATGAAAACGTCAAATTTTTTGAAGTTTAAAAAAACCATGAAAACGGTCGTATTATATCATGTAGAATGATTCTATGGTGGAAAAAAGTTATTTAGTGAAATGTTGGAAAATTAAAAAAAAAAAAAAAAAACGCCATAGTATAGTATGTCGAAATTTTTTGATGAAAACGTCAAATTTTTTTGAAGTTGAAAAAAACCACGAAAACGGTCGTATTATATATTTTGAAATGATTCTATGGTGGAAAAAAGTTATTTAGTGAAATGTTGGAAAATTTAAAAAAAAAAAAAAAACGCCATAGTATAGTATGTCGAAATTTTTTGATGAAAACGTCAAATTTTTTTTAAGTTGAAAAAAAAACATGAAAACGGTCGTATTATATCATTTGAAATGATTCTGTGGTGGAAAAAAGTTATTTAGTGAAATTTTGGAAAATTAAAAAAAAAAAAAAAAAACGCCATAGTATAGTATGTCGAAATTTTTTGATGAAAACGTCAAATTTTTTGAAGTTTAAAAAAACCATGAAAACGGTCGTATTATATCATTTGAAATGATTCTGTGGTGGAAAAAAGTTATTTAGTGAAATGTTGGAAAATTAAAAAAAAACAACAAAAACGCCATAGTATAGTATGTCGAAATTTTTCGATGAAAACATCAATTTTTTTTTAAGTTAAAAAAAACCCATGAAAACAGTTGTATTATATCATGTAGAATGATTCTATGGTGGAAAAAAGTTATTTAATGAAATGTTGGAAAATTAAAAAAAAAAAAAACGCCATAGTATAGTATGTCGAAATTTTTTCAATGAAAACGTCAAATTTTTTTGAAGTTGAAAAAAAAAACATGAAAATGGTTGTATTATAGCATGTAGAATGATTCTATGGTGAGTAAAAGTCATTTAGTGAAATGTTGGAAAACAAAAAAAATGCCATAGTATACTATGTCGAAATTCTTTGATGAAAACGTCAAATTTTTTTGAAGATGAAAAAAAAACATGAAAACGGTCGTATTATAGCATGTAGAATGATTCTATGGTGAGTAAAAGTCATTTAGTGAAATGTTGGAAAATTACAAAAAAAAAAAAAACGCCATAGTATAGTATGCCGAAATTTTTTGATGAAAACGTCAAATTTTTTTTAAGTTTAAAAAAAACATGAAAACGGTCGTATTATAGCATGTAGAATGATTCTATGGTGACCACAAGTCATTTCGTGAAATGTTGGAAAATTTTACAAAAAAAAAAAACGCCATAGTATAGTATGTCGAAATTTTTTGATGAAAACGTCAAATTTTTTTGAAGTTGAAAAAAAAAACATGAAAATGGTTGTATTATAGCATGTAGAATGATTCTATGGTGAGTAAAAGTCATTTAGTGAAATGTTGGAAAACAAAAAAAATGCCATAGTATACTATGTCGAAATTCTTTGATGAAAACGTCAAATTTTTTTGAAGATGAAAAAAAAACATGAAAACGGTCGTATTATAGCATGTAGAATGATTCTATGGTGAGTAAAAGTCATTTAGTGAAATGTTGGAAAATTACAAAAAAAAAAAAAACGCCATAGTATAGTATGCCGAAATTTTTTGATGAAAACGTCAAATTTTTTTTAAGTTTAAAAAAAACATGAAAACGGTCGTATTATAGCATGTAGAATGATTCTATGGTGACCACAAGTCATTTCGTGAAATGTTGGAAAATTTTACAAAAAAAAAAAACGCCATAGTATAGTATGTCGAAATTTTTTGATGAAAACGTCAAATTTTTTTGAAGTTGAAAAAAACCACGAAAACGGTCGTATTATATCATGTAGAATGATTCTATGGTGGAAAAAAGTTATTTAGTGAAATGTTGGAAAATTTAAAAAAAAAAAAAAAAAACGCCATAGTATAGTATGTCGAAATTTTTTGATGAAAACGTCAAATTTTTTTTAAGTTGAAAAAAAACATGAAAACGGTTGTATTATAGCATGTAGAATTATTCTATGGTGAGCAAAAGTAAGTTCGTGAAATGTTGGAAAATTAAAAAAAAAAAAAAACGCCATAGTATAGTATGTCGAAATTTTTCGTTGAAAACGTCAATTTTCTTTGAAGTTGAAAAAAACCATGAAAATGATTGTATTATAGCATGTAGAATGATTATATGATGACCAAAAGTAATTTCGTGAAATGTTGGAAAACTAAAAAGAAAAAAAACGCCATAGTATAGTATGTCGAAATTTTTCGATGAAAACATCAATTTTTTTTTAAGTTAAAAAAAACATGAAAACAGTTGTATTATATCATGTAGAATGATTCTATGTTGACCACAAGTCATTTCGTGAAGTGATGGAAAATTTTGCAAAAAAAAAAAAAAAAGCCATAGTATAGTATGATGAAATTTTTCGTTGAAAACGTCAATTTTGTTTGAAGTTGAAAAAAAACATGAAAACGGTTGTATTATAGCATGTAGAATGATTCTATGTTGACCACAAGTCATTTCGTGAAGTGATGGAAAATTTTGCAAAAAAAAAAAACGCCATAGTATAGTATGATGAAATTTTTCGTTGAAAACGTCAATTTTGTTTGAAGTTGAAAAAAAACATGAAAACGGTTGTATTATAGCATGTAGAATGATGCTATGGTGGAAAAAGTCATTTCGTGAAGTGATGGAAAATTTTGCAAAAAAAAAAAAAAAAACGCCATAGTATAGTATGTCGAAATTTTTTGATGAAAAAGTCAAATTTTTTGAAGTTTAAAAAAACCATGAAAACGGTCGTATTATATCATGTAGAATGATTCTATGGTGGAAAAAAGTTATTTAGTGAAATGTTGGAAAATTTAAAAAAAACAAAAAAAACGCCATAGTATAGTATGTCGAAATTTTTTGATGAAAACGTCAAATTTTTTTGAAGTTGAAAAAAACCATGAAAACGGTCGTATTATATCACTTGAAATGATTCTATGGTGGAAAAAAGTTATTTAGTGAAATGTTGGAAAATTAAAAAAAAAAAAAAAAAAAACGCCATAGTATAGTATGTCGAAATTTTTCGATGAAAACGTCAATTTTTTTTGAAGTTGAAAAAAACCATGAAAATGATTGTATTATAGCATGTAGAATGATTATATGATGACCAAAAGTAATTTCGTGAAATGTTGGAAAACTAAAAAGAAAAAAAACGCCATAGTATAGTATGTCGAAATTTTTTCAATGAAAACGTCAAATTTTTTTGAAGTTGAAAAAAAAACATGAAAATGGTTGTATTATAGCATGTAGAATGATTCTATGGTGAGTAAAAGTCATTTAGTGAAATGTTGGAAAACAAAAAAAATGCCATAGTATACTATGTCGAAATTCTTTGATGAAAACGTCAAATTTTTTTGAAGATGAAAAAAAACCATGAAAACGGTCGTATTATAGCATGTAGAATGATTCTATGGTGGAAAAAAGTCATTTCGTGAAATGTTGGAAAATTTTGCAAAAAAAAAAAAAAAACGCCATAGTATAGTATGTCGAAATTTTTTGATGAAAACGTCAAATTTTTTTTAAGTTGGAAAAAAACATGAAAACGGTTGTATTATAGCATGTAGAATTATTCTATGGTGAGCAAAAGTAATTTCGTGAAATGTTGGAAAATTAAAAAAAAAAAACGCCATAGTATAGTATGTCGAAATTTTTCGACGAAAACGTCAATTTTTTTTGAAGTTGAAAAAAACCATGAAAATGATTGTATTATAGCATGTAGAATGATTATATGATGACCAAAAGTAATTTCGTGAAATGTTGGAAAATTAAAAAGAAAAAAAAAAAAACGCCATAGTATAGTATGTCGAAATTTTTTGATGAAAACGTCAAATTTTTTTTAAGTTTAAAAAAACCATGAAAACGGTCGTATTATAGCATGTAGAATGATTCTATGGTGACCACAAGTCATTTCGTGAAATGTTGGAAAATTTTACAAAAAAAAAAAAAACGCCATAGTATAGTATGTCGAAATTTTTTGATGAAAACGTCAAATTTTTTTGAAGTTGAAAAAAACCACGAAAACGGTCGTATTATATCATGTAGAATGATTCTATGGTGGAAAAAAGTTATTTAGTGAAATGTTGGAAAATTTAAAAAAAAAAAAAAAAACGCCATAGTATAGTATGTCGAAATTTTTTGATGAAAACGTCAAATTTTTTTTAAGTTGAAAAAAAACATGAAAACGGTTGTATTATAGCATGTAGAATTATTCTATGGTGAGCAAAAGTAATTTCGTGAAATGTTGGAAAATTAAAAAAAAAAAAAAACGCCATAGTATAGTATGTCGAAATTTTTCGTTGAAAACGTCAATTTTCTTTGAAGTTGAAAAAAACCATGAAAATGATTGTATTATAGCATGTAGAATGATTATATGATGACCAAAAGTAATTTCGTGAAATGTTGGAAAACTAAAAAAAAAAAAAAACGCCATAGTATAGTATGTCGAAATTTTTCGATGAAAACATCAATTTTTTTTTAAGTTAAAAAAAACATGAAAACAGTTGTATTATATCATGTAGAATGATTCTATGTTGACCACAAGTCATTTCGTGAAGTGATGGAAAATTTTGCAAAAAAAAAAAAAAAGCCATAGTATAGTATGATGAAATTTTTCGTTGAAAACGTCAATTTTGTTTGAAGTTGAAAAAAAACATGAAAACGGTTGTATTATAGCATGTAGAATGATTCTATGTTGACCACAAGTCATTTCGTGAAGTGATGGAAAATTTTGCAAAAAAAAAAAAACGCCATAGTATAGTATGATGAAATTTTTCGTTGAAAACGTCAATTTTGTTTGAAGTTGAAAAAAAACATGAAAACGGTTGTATTATAGCATGTAGAATGATGCTATGGTGGAAAAAGTCATTTCGTGAAGTGATGGAAAATTTTGCAAAAAAAAAAAAAAAAAACGCCATAGTATAGTATGTCGAAATTTTTTGATGAAAACGTCAAATTTTTTGAAGTTTAAAAAAACCATGAAAACGGTCGTATTATATCATGTAGAATGATTCTATGGTGGAAAAAAGTTATTTAGTGAAATGTTGGAAAATTTAAAAAAAACAAAAAAAACGCCATAGTATAGTATGTCGAAATTTTTTGATGAAAACGTCAAATTTTTTTGAAGTTGAAAAAAACCATGAAAACGGTCGTATTATATCACTTGAAATGATTCTATGGTGGAAAAAAGTTATTTAGTGAAATGTTGGAAAATTAAAAAAAAAAAAAAAAAAACGCCATAGTATAGTATGTCGAAATTTTTCGATGAAAACGTCAATTTTTTTTGAAGTTGAAAAAAACCATGAAAATGATTGTATTATAGCATGTAGAATGATTATATGATGACCAAAAGTAATTTCGTGAAATGTTGGAAAACTAAAAAGAAAAAAAAACGCCATAGTATAGTATGTCGAAATTTTTTCAATGAAAACGTCAAATTTTTTTGAAGTTGAAAAAAAAACATGAAAATGGTTGTATTATAGCATGTAGAATGATTCTATGGTGAGTAAAAGTCATTTAGTGAAATGTTGGAAAACAAAAAAAATGCCATAGTATACTATGTCGAAATTTTTTGATGAAAACGTCAAATTTTTTTTAAGTTGAAAAAAAACATGAAAACGGTTGTATTATAGCATGTAGAATTATTCTATGGTGAGCAAAAGTAATTTCGTGAAATGTTGGAAAATTAAAAAAAAAAAAACGCCATAGTATAGTATATCGAAATTTTTCGACGAAAACGTCAATTTTTTTTGAAGTTGAAAAAAACCATGAAAATGATTGTATTATAGCATGTAGAATGATTATATGATGACCAAAAGTAATTTCGTGAAATGTTGGAAAATTAAAAAGAAAAAAAAAAAAAACGCCATAGTATAGTATGTCGAAATTTTTTGATGAAAACGTCAAATTTTTTTTAAGTTTAAAAAAACCATGAAAACGGTCGTATTATAGCATGTAGAATGATTCTATGGTGACCACAAGTCATTTCTTGAAATGTTGGAAAATTTTACAAGAAAAAAAAAACGCCATAGTATAGTATGTCGAAATTTTTTGATGAAAACGTCAAATTTTTTTGAAGTTTAAAAAAACCATGAAAACGGTCGTATTATATCATGTAGAATGATTCTATGGTGGAAAAAAGTTATTTAGTGAAATGTTGGAAGATTAAAAAAAAAAAAAAAAAACGCCATAGTATAGTATGTCGAAATTTTTTCAATGAAAACGTCAAATTTTTTTGAAGTTGAAAAAAACCATGAAAATGGTTGTATTATAGCATGTAGAATGATTATATGATGACCAAAAGTAATTTCGTGAAATGTTGGAATATTAAAAAAAAACAACAAAACGCCATAGTATAGTATGTCGAAATTTTTCGTTGAAAACGTCAATTTTGTTTGAAGTTGAAAAAAAACATGAAAACGGTTGTATTATAGCATGTAGAATGATTCTATGTTGACCACAAGTCATTTCGTGAAGTGATGGAAAATTTTGCAAAAAAAAAAAAAAAAAAGCCATAGTATAGTATGATGAAATTTTTCGTTGAAAACGTCAATTTTGTTTGAAGTTGAAAAAAAAACATGAAAACGGTTGTATTATAGCATGTAGAATGATGCTATGGTGGAAAAAGTCATTTCGTGAAGTGATGGAAAATTTTGCAAAAAAAAAAAAAAAAACGCCATAGTATAGTATGTCGAAATTTTTTGATGAAAACGTCAAATTTTTTGAAGTTTAAAAAAACCATGAAAACGGTCGTATTATATCATTTGAAATGATTCTGTGGTAGAAAAAAGTTATTTAGTGAAATGTTGGAAAATTAAAAAAAAAAAAAAAAAAAAACGCCATAGTATAGTATGTCGAAATTTTTCGATGAAAACGTCAATTTTTTTTGAAGTTGAAAAAAACCATGAAAATGATTGTATTATAGCATGTAGAATGATTATATGATGACCAAAAGTAATTTCGTGAAATGTTGGAAAACTAAAAAGAAAAAAAAACGCCATAGTATAGTATGTCGAAATTTTTCGATGAAAACATCAATTTTTTTTTAAGTTAAAAAAAAACATGAAAACAGTTGTATTATATCATGTAGAATGATTCTATGGTGGAAAAAAGTTATTTAATGAAATGTTGGAAAATAAAAAAAAAAAACGACATAGTATAGTATGTCGAAATTTTTTCAATGAAAACGTCAAATTTTTTTGAAGTTGAAAAAAAAACATGAAAATGGTTGTATTATAGCATGTAGAATGATTCTATGGTGAGTAAAAGTCATTTAGTGAAATGTTGGAAAACAAAAAAAATGCCATAGTATACTATGTCGAAATTCTTTGATGAAAACGTCAAATTTTTTTGAAGATGAAAAAAAACCATGAAAACGGTCGTATTATAGCATGTAGAATGATTCTATGGTGGAAAAAAGTCATTTCGTGAAATGTTGGAAAATTTTGCAAAAAAAAAAAAAAAAAAACGCCATAGTATAGTATGTCGAAATTTTTTGATGAAAACGTCAAATTTTTTTGAAGTTGAAAAAAACCATGAAAACGGTCGTATTATATCATTTGAAATGATTCTATGGTGGAAAAAAGTCATTTCGTGAAATGTTGGAAAATTTTGCAAAAAAAAAAAAAAAAAACGCCATAGTATAGTATGTCGAAATGTTTTGATGAAAACGTCAAATTTTTTTTAAGTTGAAAAAAACCATGAAAACGGTCGTATTATATCACTTGAAATGATTCTATGGTGGAAAAAAGTTATTTAGTGAAATGTTGGAAAATTAAAAAAAAAAAAAAAAAAAACGCCATAGTATAGTATGTCGAAATTTTTCGATGAAAGCGTCAATTTTTTTTGAAGTTGAAAAAAACCATGAAAATGATTGTATTATAGCATGTAGAATGATTATATGATGACCAAAAGTAATTTCGTGAAATGTTGGAAAATTAAAAAAAAAAAAAACGCCATAGTATAGTATGTCGAAATTTTTCGACGAAAACGTCAATTTTTTTTGAAGTTGAAAAAAACCATGAAAATGATTGTATTATAGCATGTAGAATGATTATATGATGACCAAAAGTAATTTCGTGAAATGTTGGAAAATTAAAAAGAAAAAAAAAAAATGCCATAGTATAGTATGTCGAAATTTTTTGATGAAAACGTCAAATTTTTTTTAAGTTTAAAAAAACCATGAAAACGGTCGTATTATAGCATGTAGAATGATTCTATGGTGACCACAAGTCATTTCGTGAAATGTTGGAAAATTTTACAAAAAAAAAAAAAACGCCATAGTATAGTATGTCAAAATTTTTTGATGAAAACGTCAAATTTTTTTGAAGTTGAAAAAAACCACGAAAACGGTCGTATTATATCATGTAGAATGATTCTATGGTGGAAAAAAGTTATTTAGTGAAATGTTGGAAAATTTAAAAAAAAAAAAAAAAACGCCATAGTATAGTATGTCGAAATTTTTTGATGAAAACGTCAAATTTTTTTTAAGTTGAAAAAAAACATGAAAACAGTTGTATTATAGCATGTAGAATTATTCTATGGTGAGCAAAAGTAATTTCGTGAAATGTTGGAAAATTAAAAAAAAAAAAAAACGCCATAGTATAGTATGTCGAAATTTTTCGTTGAAAACGTCAATTTTCTTTGAAGTTGAAAAAAACCATGAAAATGATTGTATTATAGCATGTAGAATGATTATATGATGACCAAAAGTAATTTCGTGAAATGTTGGAAAACTAAAAAGAAAAAAAACGCCATAGTATAGTATGTCGAAATTTTTCGATGAAAACATCAATTTTTTTTTAAGTTAAAAAAAACATGAAAACAGTTGTATTATATCATGTAGAATGATTCTATGTTGACCACAAGTCATTTCGTGAAGTGATGGAAAATTTTGCAAAAAAAAAAAAAGCCATAGTATAGTATGATGAAATTTTTCGTTGAAAACGTCAATTTTGTTTGAAGTTGAAAAAAAACATGAAAACGGTTGTATTATAGCATGTAGAATGATTCTATGTTGACCACAAGTCATTTCGTGAAGTGATGGAAAATTTTGCAAAAAAAAAAAAAAAAACGCCATAGTATAGTATGTCGAAATTTTTTGATGAAAACGTCAAATTTTTTGAAGTTTAAAAAAACCATGAAAACGGTCGTATTATATCATGTAGAATGATTCTATGGTGGAAAAAAGTTATTTAGTGAAATGTTGGAAAATTTAAAAAAAACAAAAAAAACGCCATAGTATAGTATGTCGAAATTTTTTGATGAAAACGTCAAATTTTTTTGAAGTTGAAAAAAACCATGAAAACGGTCGTATTATATCACTTGAAATGATTCTATGGTGGAAAAAAGTTATTTAGTGAAATGTTGGAAAATTAAAAAAAAAAAAAAAAAAAAACGCCATAGTATAGTATGTCGAAATTTTTCGATGAAAACGTCAATTTTTTTTGAAGTTGAAAAAAACCATGAAAATGATTGTATTATAGCATGTAGAATGATTATATGATGACCAAAAGTAATTTCGTGAAATGTTGGAAAACTAAAAAGAAAAAAAACGCCATAGTATAGTATGTCGAAATTTTTTCAATGAAAACGTCAAATTTTTTTGAAGTTGAAAAAAAAACATGAAAATGGTTGTATTATAGCATGTAGAATGATTCTATGGTGAGTAAAAGTCATTTAGTGAAATGTTGGAAAACAAAAAAAATGCCATAGTATACTATGTCGAAATTTTTTGATGAAAACGTCAAATTTTTTTTAAGTTGAAAAAAAACATGAAAACGGTTGTATTATAGCATGTAGAATTATTCTATGGTGAGCAAAAGTAATTTCGTGAAATGTTGGAAAATTAAAAAAAAAAAAACGCCATAGTATAGTATGTCGAAATTTTTCGACGAAAACGTCAATTTTTTTTGAAGTTGAAAAAAACCATGAAAATGATTGTATTATAGCATGTAGAATGATTATATGATGACCAAAAGTAATTTCGTGAAATGTTGGAAAATTAAAAGAAAAAAAAAAAAAACGCCATAGTATAGTATGTCGAAATTTTTTGATGAAAACGTCAAATTTTTTTTAAGTTTAAAAAAAACATGAAAACGGTCGTATTATAGCATGTAGAATGATTCTATGGTGACCACAAGTCATTTCTTGAAATGTTGGAAAATTTTACAAAAAAAAAAAAAAACGCCATAGTATAGTATGTCGAAATTTTTTGATGAAAACGTCAAATTTTTTTGAAGTTTAAAAAAACCATGAAAATGGTCGTATTATATCATGTAGAATGATTCTATGGTGGAAAAAAGTTATTTAGTGAAATGTTGGAAGATTAAAAAAAAAAAAAAAAAAAACGCCATAGTATAGTATGTCGAAATTTTTTCAATGAAAACGTCAAATTTTTTTGAAGTTGAAAAAAACCATGAAAATGGTTGTATTATAGCATGTAGAATGATTATATGATGACCAAAAGTAATTTCGTGAAATGTTGGAATATTAAAAAAAAACAACAAAACGCCATAGTATAGTATGTCGAAATTTTTCGTTGAAAACGTCAATTTTGTTTGAAGTTGAAAAAAAACATGAAAACGGTTGTATTATAGCATGTAGAATGATTCTATGTTGACCACAAGTCATTTCGTGAAGTGATGGAATATTTTGCAAAAAAAAAAAAACGCCATAGTATAGTATGATGAAATTTTTCGTTGAAAACTTCAATTTTGTTTGAAGTTGAAAAAAAAACATGAAAACGGTTGTATTATAGCATGTAGAATGATGCTATGGTGGAAAAAGTCATTTCGTGAAGTGATGGAAAATTTTGCAAAAAAAAAAAAAAACGCCATAGTATAGTATGTCGAAATTTTTTGATGAAAACGTCAAATTTTTTGAAGTTTAAAAAAACCATGAAAACGGTCGTATTATATCATTTGAAATGATTCTGTGGTAGAAAAAAGTTATTTAGTGAAATGTTGGAAAATTAAAAAAAAAAAAAAAAACGCCATAGTATAGTATGTCGAAATTTTTCGATGAAAACGTCAATTTTTTTTGAAGTTGAAAAAAACCATGAAAATGATTGTATTATAGCATGTAGAATGATTATATGATGACCAAAAGTAATTTCGTGAAATGTTGGAAAACTAAAAAGAAAAAAAAAACGCCATAGTATAGTATGTCGAAATTTTTCGATGAAAACATCAATTTTTTTTTAAGTTAAAAAAAAACATGAAAACAGTTGTATTATATCATGTAGAATGATTCTATGGTGGAAAAAAGTTATTTAATGAAATGTTGGAAAATTAAAAAAAAAAAACGCCATAGTATAGTATATCGAAATTTTTTCAATGAAAACGTCAAATTTTTTTGAAGTTGAAAAAAAAACATGAAAATGGTTGTATTATAGCATGTAGAATGATTCTATGGTGAGTAAAAGTCATTTAGTGAAATGTTGGAAAACAAAAAAAATGCCATAGTATACTATGTCGAAATTCTTTGATGAAAACGTCAAATTTTTTTGAAGATGAAAAAAAACCATGAAAACGGTCGTATTATAGCATGTAGAATGATTCTATGGTGGAAAAAAGTCATTTCGTGAAATGTTGGAAAATTTTGCAAAAAAAAAAAAAAAAAAACGCCATAGTATAGTATGTCGAAATTTTTTGATGAAAACGTCAAATTTTTTTTAAGTTGAAAAAAAACATGAAAACGGTTGTATTATAGCATGTAGAATTATTCTATGGTGAGCAAAAGTAATTTCGTGAAATGTTGGAAAATTAAAAAAAAAAAAAACGCCATAGTATAGTATGTCGAAATTTTTCGATGAAAACGTCAATTTTTTTTGAAGTTGAAAAAAACCATGAAAATGATTGTATTATAGCATGTAGAATGATTATATGATGACCAAAAGTAATTTCGTGAAATGTTGGAAAATTAAAAAAATGCCATAGTATACTATGTCGAAATTCTTTGATGAAA
This sequence comes from Pterois miles, assembly GCA_947000775.1. Lineage (NCBI taxonomy): Eukaryota > Metazoa > Chordata > Actinopteri > Perciformes > Scorpaenidae > Pterois > Pterois miles. The sequence continues at coordinate 31,788,828 of CAMQGK010000052.1, read as the reverse complement.
ACGTCAAATTTTTTTGAAGATGAAAAAAAACCATGAAAACGGTCGTATTATAGCATGTAGAATGATTCTATGGTGGAAAATAGTCATTTCGTGAAATGTTGGAAAATTTTGCAAAAAAAAAAAAAAAAAAAAACGCCATAGTATAGTATGTCGAAATTTTTTGATGAAAACGTCAAATTTTTTTGAAGTTGAAAAAAACCATGAAAACGGTCGTATTATATCATTTGAAATGATTCTATGGTGGAAAAAAGTCATTTCGTGAAATGTTGGAAAATTTTGCAAAAAAAAAAAAAAAAAAACGCCATAGTATAGTATGTCGAAATTTTTTGATGAAAACGTCAAATTTTTTTTAAGTTGAAAAAAAACATGAAAACGGTTGTATTATAGCATGTAGAATTATTCTATGGTGAGCAAAAGTAATTTCGTGAAATGTTGGAAAATTAAAAAAAAAAAAAACGCCATAGTATAGTATGTCGAAATTTTTCGATGAAAACGTCAATTTTTTTTGAAGTTGAAAAAAACCATGAAAATGATTGTATTATAGCATGTAGAATGATTATATGATGACCAAAAGTAATTTCGTGAAATGTTGGAAAATTAAAAAGAAAAAAAACGCCATAATATAGTATGTCGAAATTTTTCGATGAAAACCAATTTTTTTTTAAGTTAAAAAAAAACATGAAAACAGTTGTATTATAGCATGTAGAATGATTCTATGTTGACCACAAGTCATTTCGTGAAGTGATGGAAAATTTTGCAAAAAAAAAAAACGCCATAGTATAGTATGATGAAATTTTTCGTTGAAAACGTCAATTTTGTTTGAAGTTGAAAAAAAAACATGACAACGGTTGTATTATAGCATGTAGAATGATTCTATGGTGAGTAAAAGTCATTTAGTGAAATGTTGGAAAATTAAAAAAAAAAAAAAAAACGCCATAGTATAGTATGTCAAAATTTTTTCAATGAAAACGTCAAATTTTTTTGAAGTTGAAAAAAACCATGAAAATGGTTGTATAATAGCATGTAGAATGATTATATGATGACCAACAGTAATTTCGTGAAATGTTGGAATATTAAAAAAAAACAACAAAACGCCATAGTATAGTATGATGAAATTTTTCGTTGAAAACGTCAATTTTGTTTGAAGTTGAAAAAAAATATGAAAACGGTTGTGTTATAGCATGTAGAATGATTCTATGGTGAGTAAAAGTCATTTAGTGAAATGTTGGAAAATTAAAAAAAAAAAAAACGCCATACTATAGTATGTCGAAATTTTTCGATGAAAACATCAATTTTTTTTGAACTTGAAAAAAACCATGAAAACAGTTGTATTATAGCATGTAGAATGATTCTATGGTGGAAAAAGTCATTCCGTGAAGTGATGGAAAATTTTGCAAAAAAAAAAAAAAACGCCATAGTATAGTATGATGAAATTTTTCGATGAAAACGTCAATTTTGTTTGAAGTTGAAAAAAAAAACATGAAAACGGTTGTGTTATAGCATGTAGAATAATTCTATGGTGAGCAAAAGTCATTTCGTGAAATGTTGGAAAATTTTACAAAAAAAAAAAAAAAACGCCATAGTATAGTATGTCGAAATGTTCTGATGAAAACGTCAAATTTTTTTGAAGTTTAAAAAAACCATGAAAACGGTCGTATTATATCATGTAGAATGATTCTATGGTGGAAAAAAGTTATTTAGTGAAATGTTGGAAGATTAAAAAAAAAAAAAAAAAACGCCATAGTATAGTATGTCGAAATTTTTTCAATGAAAAAGTCAAATTTTTTTGAAGTTGAAAAAAAACATGAAAATGGTTGTATTATAGCATGTAGAATGATTATATGATGACCAAAAGTAATTTCGTGAAATGTTGGAAAATTAAAAAAAAAAAAACACCATACTATAGTATGTCGAAATTTTTCAATGAAAACGTCAAATTTTTTTGAAGTTGAAAAAAAACATGAAAACGGTTGTATTATAGCATGTAGAATGATTCTATGTTGACCACAAGTCATTTCGTGAAATGTTGGAAAATTAAAAAAAAAAACAACAAAACGCCATAGTATAGTATGATGAAATTTTTCGTTGAAAACGTCAATTTTGTTTGAAGTTGAAAAAAAACATGAAAACGGTTGTATTATAGCATGTAGAATGATGCTATGGTGGAAAAAGTCATTTTGTGAAGTGATGGAAAATTTTGCAAAAAAAAAAAAAAAAAACGCCATAGTATAGTATGTCGAAATTTTTTGATGAAAACGTCAAATTTTTTTGAAGTTGAAAAAAACCATGAAAATGATTGTATTATAGCATGTAGAATGATTATATGATAACCAAAAGTAATTTCGTGAAATGTTGGAAAACTAAAAAGAAAAAAAACGCCATAGTATAGTATGTCGAAATTTTTCGATGAAAACGTCAATTTTTTTTTAAGTTAAAAAAAACATGAAAACAGTTGTATTATATCATGTAGAATGATTCTATGGTGGAAAAAAGTTATTTAATGAAATGTTGGAAAATTAAAAAAAAAAAACGCCATAGTATAGTATGTCGAAATTTTTTCAATGAAAACGTCAAATTTTTTTGAAGTTGAAAAAAAAACATGAAAATGGTTGTATTATAGCATGTAGAATGATTCTGTGGTGAGTAAAAGTCATTTAGTGAAATGTTGGAAAACAAAAAAAATGCCATAGTATACTATGTCGAAATTCTTTGATGAAAACGTCAAATTTTTTTGAAGATGAAAAAAAACCATGAAAACGGTCGTATTATAGCATGTAGAATGATTCTATGGTGGAAAAAAGTCATTTCGTGAAATGTTGGAAAATTTTGCAAAAAAAAAAAAAAACGCCATAGTATAGTATGTCGAAATTTTTTGATGAAAACGTCAAATTTTTTTGAAGTTGAAAAAAACCATGAAAACGGTCGTATTATATCATTTGAAATGATTCTATGGTGGAAAAAGTTATTTAATGAAATGTTGGAAAATTAAAAAAAAAAAAAAAAAAAACGCCATAGTATAGTATGATGAAATTTTTCGTTGAAAACATCAATTTTGTTTGAAGTTGAAAAAAAACATGAAAACGGTTGTATTATAGCATGTAGAATGATTCTATGGTGAGTAAAAGTCATTTAGTGAAATGTTGGAAAATTAAAAAAAAAAAAAAAACGCCATAGTATAGTATGTCGAAATTTTTTGATGAAAACGTCAAATTTTTTGAAGTTTAAAAAAACCATGAAAACGGTCATATTATATCATGTAGAATGATTCTATGGTGGAAAAAAGTTATTTAGTGAAATGTTGGAAAATTAAAAAAAAAAAAAAAAAAAAACGCCATAGTATAGTATGTCGAAATTTTTTGATGAAAACGTCAAATTTTTTTTAAGTTGAAAAAAAACATGAAAACGGTTGTATTATAGCATGTAGAATTATTCTATGGTGAGCAAAAGTAATTTCGTGAAATGTTGGAAAATTAAAAAAAAAAAAAAACGGCATAGTATAGTATGTCGAAATTTTTCGATGAAAACGTCAATTTTTTTTGAAGTTGAAAAAAACCATGAAAATGATTGTATTATAGCATGTAGAATGATTATATGATGACCAAAAGTAATTTCGTGAAATGTTGGAAAACTAAAAAGAAAAAAAAACGCCATAGTATAGTATGATGAAATTTTTCGTTGAAAACGTCAATTTTGTTTGAAGTTGAAAAAAAACATGAAAACGGTTGTATTATAGCATGTAGAATGATTCTATGGTGAGTAAAAGTCATTTAGTGAAATGTTGGAAAATTAAAAAAAAAAAAAAAAACGCCATAGTATAGTATGTCGAAATTTTTCGATGAAAACGTCAAATTTTTTTTAAGTTTAAAAAAACCATGAAAACGGTCGTATTATAGCATGTAGAATGATTCTATGGTGACCACAAGTTATTTCGTGAAATGTTGGAAAATTAAAAAAAAAAAAAGAAACGCCATAGTATAGTATGATGAAATTTTTCAATGAAAACGTCAATTTTGTTTGAAGTTGAAAAAAAACATGAAAACGGTTGTATTATAGCATGTAGAATGATTCTATGGTGAGTAAAAGTCATTTAGTGAAATGTTGGAAAACAAAAAAAATGCCATAGTATACTATGTCGAACTTTTTTGATGAAAACGTTAAATTTATTTGAAGTTGAAAAAAAAACATGAAAACGGTCGTATTATAGCATGTAGAATGATTCTATGGTAGAAAAAAGTCATTTCGTGAAATGTTGGAAAATTTTACAAAAAAACGCCATAGTATAGTATGTCGAAATTTTTTGATGAAAACGTTAAATTTATTTGAAGTTGAAAAAAAACATGAAAACGGTCGTATTATAGCATGTAGAATGATTCTATGGTAGAAAAAAGTCATTTCGTGAAATGTTGGAAAATTTTACAAAAAAACGCCATAGTATAGTATGTCGAAATTTTTTGATGAAAACGTTAAATTTATTTGAAGTTGAAAAAAAACATGAAAATGGTCGTATTATAGCATGTAGAATGATTCTATGGTAGAAAAAAGTCATTTCGTGAAATGTTGGAAAATTTTACAAAAAAACGCCATAGTATAGTATGTCGAAATTTTTTCAATGAAAACGTCAAATTTTTTTGAAGTTGAAAAAAACCATGAAAACGGTTGTATTATAGCATGTAGAATGATAATATGATGACCAAAAGTAATTTCGTGAAATGTTGGAATATTAAAAAAAAAAAACAAAACGCCATAGTATAGTATGATGAAATTTTTCGTTGAAAATGTCAATTTTGTTTGAAGTTGAAAAAAAATATGAAAACAGTTGTATTATAGCATGTAGAATGATTCTATGTTGACCACAAGTTTTCGTGAAGTGATGGAAAATTTTGCAAAAAAAAAAAAACGCCATAGTATAGTATGTCGAAATTTTTTGATGAAAACGTCAAATTTTTTTTAAATTGAAAAAAAAACATGAAAACGGTTGTATTATAGCATGTAGAATTATTCTATGGTGAGCAAAAGTAATTTCGTGAAATGTTGGAAAATTAAAAAAAAAAAAAAAACGCCATAGTATAGTATGTCGAAATTTTTCGATGAAAACGTCAATTTTTTTTGAAGTTGAAAAAAACCATGAAAATGATTGTATTATAGCATGTAGAATGATTATATGATGACCAAAAGAAATTTCGTGAAATGTTGGAAAACTAAAAAGAAAAAAAAACGCCATAGTATAGTATGTCGAAATTTTTCGTTGAAAACGTCAATTTTGTTTGAAGTTGAAAAAAAACATGAAAACGGTTGTATTATAGTATGTAGAATGATTCTATGTTGACCACAAGTCATTTCGTGAAGTGATGGAAAATTTTGCAAAAAAAAAAAAAAACGCCATAGTATAGTATGATGAAATTTTTCGTTGAAAACGTCAATTTTGTTTGAAGTTGAAAAAAAACATGAAAACGGTTGTATTATAGCATGTAGAATGATGCTATGGTGGAAAAAGTCATTTCGTGAAGTGATGGAAAATTTTGCAAAAAAAAAAAAAAACACCATAGTATAGTATGTCGAAATTTTTTGATGAAAACGTCAAATTTTTTGAAGTTTAAAAAAACCATGAAAACGGTCGTATTATATCATTTGAAATGATTCTGTGGTAGAAAAAAGTTATTTAGTGAAATGTTGGAAAATTAAAAAAAAAACAAAAAAACGCCATAGTATAGTATGTCGAAATTTTTCGATGAAAACGTCAATTTTTTTTTAAGTTGAAAAAAACCATGAAAATGATTGTATTATAGCATGTAGAATGATTATATGATGACCAAAAGTAATTTCGTGAAATGTTGGAAAACTAAAAAGAAAAAAAAACGCCATAGTATAGTATGTCGAAATTTTTCGATGAAAACATCAATTTTTTTTTAAGTTAAAAAAAAACATGAAAACAGTTGTATTATATCATGTAGAATGATTCTATGGTGGAAAAAAGTTATTTAATGAAATGTTGGAAAATTAAAAAAAAAAAAAAACGCCATAGTATAGTATGTCGAAATTTTTTCAATGAAAACGTCAAATTTTTTTGAAGTTGAAAAAAAAACATGAAAATGGTTGTATTATAGCATGTAGAATGATTCTATGGTGAGTAAAAGTCATTTAGTGAAATGTTGGAAAACAAAAAAAATGCCATAGTATACTATGTCGAAATTCTTTGATGAAAACGTCAAATTTTTTTGAAGATGAAAAAAAACCATGAAAACGGTCGTATTATAGCATGTAGAATGATTCTATGGTGGAAAAAAGTCATTTCGTGAAATGTTGGAAAATTTTGCAAAAAAAAAAAAAAAAAAAGCCATAGTATAGTATGTCGAAATTTTTTGATGAAAACGTCAAATTTTTTTGAAGTTGAAAAAAACCATGAAAACGGTCGTATTATATCATTTGAAATGATTCTATGGTGGAAAAAGTTATTTAGTGAAATGTTGGAAAATTAAAAAAAAAAAAAAAAAAAACGCCATAGTATAGTATGTCGAAATTTTTTGATGAAAACGTCAAATTTTTTTTAAGTTGAAAAAAAACATGAAAACGGTTGTATTATAGCATGTAGAATTATTCTATGGTGAGCAAAAGTAATTTCGTGAAATGTTGGAAAATTAAAAAAAAAAAAAAAAACGCCATAGTATAGTATGTCGAAATTTTTCGATGAAAACGTCAATTTTTTTTGAAGTTGAAAAAAACCATGAAAATGATTGTATTATAGCATGTAGAATGATTATATGATGACCAAAAGTAATTTCGTTAAATGTTGGAAAATTAAAAAGAAAAAAAACGCCATAATATAGTATGTCGAAATTTTTCGATGAAAACCAATTTTTTTTTAAGTTAAAAAAAAACATGAAAACAGTTGTATTATAGCATGTAGAATGATTCTATGTTGACCACAAGTCATTTCGTGAAGTGATGGAAAATTTTGCAAAAAAAAAAAAAACGCCATAGTATAGTATGATGAAATTTTTCGTTGAAAACGTCAATTTTGTTTGAAGTTGAAAAAAAACATGAAAACGGTTGTATTATAGCATGTAGAATGATTCTATGGTGAGTAAAAGTCATTTAGTGAAATGTTGGAAAATTAAAAAAAAAAAAAAACGCCATAGTATAGTATGTCGAAATTTTTTGATGAAAACGTCAAATTTTTTTTAAGTTTAAAAAAACCATGAAAACGGCCGTATTATAGCATGTAGAATGATTCTATGGTGACCACAAGTCATTTCGTGAAATGTTGGAAAATTTTACAAAAAAAAAAAAAAACGCCATAGTATAGTATGTCGAAATTTTTTGATGAAAACGTCAAATTTTTTTTAAGTTTAAAAAAACCATGAAAACGGTCGTATTATATCATGTAGAATGATTCTATGGTGGAAAAAAGTTATTTAGTGAAATGTTGGAAGATTAAAAAAAAAAAAAAAAAACGCCATAGTATAGTATGTCGAAATTTTTTCAATGAAAACGTCAAATTTTTTTGAAGTTGAAAAAAACCATGAAAATGGTTGTATTATAGCATGTAGAATGATTATATGATGACCAAAAGTAATTTCGTGAAATGTTGGAATATTAAAAAAAAACAACAAAACGCCATAGTATAGTATGATGAAATTTTTCGTTGAAAACGTCAATTTTGTTTGAAGTTGAAAAAAAATATGAAAACGGTTGTGTTATAGCATGTAGAATGATTCTATGGTGAGTAAAAGTCATTTAGTGAAATGTTGGAAAATTAAAAAAAAAAAAAAACGACATTCTATAGTATGTCGAAATTTTTCGATGAAAACATCAATTTTTTTTGAACTTGAAAAAAACCATGAAAACAGTTGTATTATAGCATGTAGAATGATTCTATGGTGGAAAAAGTCATTCCGTGAAGTGATGGAAAATTTTGCAAAAAAAAAAAAAAAAACGCCATAGTATAGTATGTCGAAATTTTTTGATGAAAACGTCAAATTTTTTGAAGTTTAAAAAAACCATGAAAACGGTCGTATTATATCATGTAGAATGATTCTATGGTGGAAAAAAGTTATTTAGTGAAATGTTGGAAAATTTAAAAAAAAAAAAAAAAAAACGCCATAGTATAGTATGTCGAAATTTTTTGATGAAAACGTCAAATTTTTTTTAAGTTGAAAAAAAACATGAAAACGGTTGTATTATAGCATGTAGAATTATTCTATGGTGAGCAAAAGTAATTTCGTGAAATGTTGGAAAATTAAAAAAAAAAAAAAACGCCATAGTATAGTATGTCGAAATTTTTCGATGAAAACGTCAATTTTTTTTGAAGTTGAAAAAAACCATGAAAATGATTGTATTATAGCATGTAGAATGATTATATGATGACCAAAAGTAATTTCGTGAAATGTTGGAAAACTAAAAAGAAAAAAAACGCCATAGTATAGTATGTCGAAATTTTTCGATGAAAACATCAATTTTTTTTTAAGTTAAAAAAAAACATGAAAACAGTTGTATTATATCATGTAGAATGATTCTATGTTGACCACAAGTCATTTCGTGAAGTGATGGAAAATTTTGCAAAAAAAAAAAACGCCATAGTATAGTATGATGAAATTTTTCATTGAAAACATCAATTTTGTTTGAAGTTGAAAAAAAACATGAAAACGGTTGTATTATAGCATGTAGAATGATTCTATGGTGAGTAAAAGTCATTTAGTGAAATGTTGGAAAATTAAAAAAAAAAAAAAAACGCCATAGTATAGTATGTCGAAATTTTTTGATGAAAACGTCAAATTTTTTTGAAGTTGAAAAAAAACCATGAAAACGGTTGTATTATAGCATGTAAAATGATTCTATGGTGGAAAAAGTCATTTCGTGAAGTGATGGAAAATTTTGCAAAAAAAAAAAAAACGCCGTAGTATAGTATGTCGAAATTTTTCGATGAAAACGTCAAATTTTTTTTAAGTTTAAAAAAACCATGAAAACGGTCGTATTATAGCATGTAGAATGATTCTATGGTAGAAAAAAGTCATTTCGTGAAATGTTGGAAAATTTTACAAAAAAACGCCATAGTATAGTATGTCGAAATTTTTTGATGAAAACGTTAAATTTATTTGAAGTTGAAAAAAAACATGAAAATGGTCGTATTATAGCATGTAGAATGATTCTATGGTAGAAAAAAGTCATTTCGTGAAATGTTGGAAAATTTTACAAAAAAACGCCATAGTATAGTATGTCGAAATTTTTCAATGAAAACGTCAAATTTTTTTGAAGTTGAAAAAAACCATGAAAACGGTTGTATTATAGCATGTAGAATGATAATATGATGACCAAAAGTAATTTCGTGAAATGTTGGAATATTAAAAAAAAAGAAAAAAACGCCATAGTATAGTATGTCGAAATTTTTCGTTGAAAATGTCAATTTTGTTTGAAGTTGAAAAAAAACATGAAAACGGTTGTATTATAGCATGTAGAATTATTCTATGGTGAGCAAAAGTAATTTCGTGAAATGTTGGAAAATTAAAAAAAAAAAAAAAAAACGCCATAGTATAGTATGTCGAAATTTTTCGATGAAAACGTCAATTTTTTTTGAAGTTGAAAAAAACCATGAAAATGATTGTATTATAGCATTTAGAATGATTATATGATGACCAAAAGTAATTTCGTGAAATGTTGTAAAACTAAAAAGAAAAAAAACGCCATAGTATAGTATGTCGAAATTTTTCGATGAAAACATCAATTTTTTTTTAAGTTAAAAAAAAACATGAAAACAGTTGTATTATATCATGTAGAATGATTCTATGTTGACCACAAGTCATTTCGTGAAGTGATGGAAAATTTTGCAAAAAAAAAAACGCCATAGTATAGTATGTCGAAATTTTTTGATGAAAACGTCTAATTTTTTTGAAGTTGAAAAAAAACCATGAAAACGGTCGTATTATAGCATGTAAAATGATTCTATGGTGGAAAAAGTCATTTCGTGAAGTGATGGAAAATTTTGCAAAAAAAAAAAAACGCCGTACTATAGTATGTCGAAATTTTTCGATGAAAACGTCAAATTTTTTTTAAGTTTAAAAAAACCATGAAAACGGTCGTATTATAGCATGTAGAATGATTCTATGGTGACCACAAGTCATTTCGTGAAATGTTGGAAAATTTTACAGAAAAAAAAAAAACGCCATAGTATAGTAAGTCGAAATTTTTCGATGAAAATGTCAAATTTTTTTGAACTTGAAAAAAAAAAACATGAAAATGGTTGTATTATAGCATGTAGAATGATTATATGATGACCAAAAGTAATTTTGTGAAATGTTGGAAAATTAAAAAAAAAAAAAAAACTCCATACTATAGTATGTCGAAATTTTTCAATGAAAACGTCAAATTTTTTTGAAGTTTAAAAAAACCATGAAAAACGATCATATTATAGCATGTAGAATGATTCTATGGTGAGAAAAAGTCATTTCGTGAAATGTTGGAAAATTAAAAAAAAAACAAAAAACGCCATAGTATAGTATGTCGAAATTTTTTGATGAAAACGTTAAATTTATTTGAAGTTGAAAAAAAACATGAAAACGGTCGTATTATAGCATGTAGAATGATTCTATGGTAGAAAAAAGTCATTTCGTGAAATGTTGGAAAATTTTACAAAAAAACGCCATAGTATGGTATGTCGAAATTTTTTGATGAAAACGTCAAATTTTTTTGAAGTTTAAAAAAAACATGAAAACGGTCGTATTATATCATGTAGAATGATTCTATGGTGGAAAAAAAGTTATTTAGTGAAATGTTGGAAAATTTAAAAAAAAAAAAAAAACGCCATAGTGTAGTATGTCGAAATTTTTTCAATGAAAACGTCAAATTTTTTTGAACTTGAAAAAAACCATGAAAACAGTTGTATTATAGCATGTAGAATGATTCTATGGTGGAAAAAGTCATTTCGTGAAGTGATGGAAAATTTTGCAAAAAAAAAAAAAACGCCATAGTATAGTATGTCGTAATTTTTCGATGAAAACGTCAAATTTTTTTTAAGTTTAAAAAAAACCATGAAAACGGTGGTATTATAGCATGTAGAATGATTCTATGGTGGAAAAAAGTCATTTCGTGAAATGTTGGAAAATTAAAAAAAAAAAAAACGCCATAGTATAGTATGCCGAAATTTTTCGATGAAAACATCAATTTTTTTTTAACTTGAAAAAACACATAAAAACAGTTGTATTATAGCATGTAGAATGATTCTATGGTGACCACAAGTCATTTCGTGAAATGTTGGAAAATTATACAAAAAAACGCCATAGTATAGTATGTCGAAATTTTTCAATGAAAACGTCAATTGTTTTTGAAGTTTAAAAAAACCATGAAAACGGTCGTATTATAGCATGTAGAATGATTCTATGGTGCAAAAAAGTTATTTAGTTAAATGTTGGAAAATTTAAAAAAAAAAAAAAAACGCCATAGTATAGTATGTCGAAATTTTTTGATGAAAACGTCAAATTTTTTTGAAGTTGAAAAAAAACCATGAAAACGGTCGTATTATAGCATGTAGAATGATTCTATGGTGGAAAAAAGTCATTTTGTGAAATGTTGGAAAATTTTGGAAAAAAAAAAAAAAAAACCGCCATAGTATAGTATGTCGAAATTTTTTCAATGAAAACGTCAAATTTTTTTGAAATTGAAAAAAAACATGAAAACGGTTGTGTTATAGCACGTAGAATGATTCTATGTTGACCACAAGTCATTTCGTGAAATGTTGGAAAATTAAAAAAAAAAAAAGAAACGCCATAGTATAGTATGATGAAATTTTTCGATGACAACGTCAATTTTGTTTAAAGTTGAAAAAAAAACATGAAAATGGTTGTGTTATAGCATGTAGAATGATTCTATGGTGGAAAAAAGTTATTTAGTGAAATGTTGGAAAACTAAAAAAAAAAAAAAAAAAAACCCGCAATAGTATAGTATGTCGAAATTTTTTGATGAAAACGTCAATTTTTTTGAAGTTTAAAAAAAACCATGAAAACGGTGGTATTATAGCATGTAGAATGATTCTATGGTGGAAAAAAGTCATTTCGTGAAATGTTGGAAAATTAAAAAAAAAAAAACGCCATAGTATAGTATGCCGAAATTTTTCGATGAAAACATCAATTTTTTTTTAACTTGAAAAAACACATAAAAACAGTTGTATTATAGCATGTAGAATGATTCTATGGTGACCACAAGTCATTTCGTGAAATGTTGGAAAATTAAACAAAAAAACGCCATAGTATAGTATGTCGAAATTTTTCAATGAAAACGTCAAGTTTTTTTGAAGTTGAAAAAAACCATGAAAACGGTCGTATTATAGCATGTAGAATGATTCTATGGTGCAAAAAAGTTATTTAGTTAAATGTTGGAAAATTTAAAAAAAAAAAAAAAACGCCATAGTATAGTATGTCGAAATTTTTTGATGAAAACGTCAAATTTTTTTGAAGTTGAAAAAAAACCATGAAAACGGTCGTATTATAGCATGTAGAATGATTCTATGGTGGAAAAAAGTCATTTTGTGAAATGTTGGAAAATTTTGGAAAAAAAAAAAAAAAACCGCCATAGTATAGTATGTCGAAATTTTTTCAATGAAAACGTCAAATTTTTTTGAAATTGAAAAAAAACATGAAAACGGTTGTGTTATAGCACGTAGAATGATTCTATGTTGACCACAAGTCATTTCGTGAAATGTTGGAAAATTAAAAAAAAAAAAGAAACGCCATAGTATAGTATGATGAAATTTTTCGATGACAACGTCAATTTTGTTTAAAGTTGAAAAAAAACATGAAAATGGTTGTGTTATAGCATGTAGAATGATTCTATGGTGGAAAAAAGTTATTTAGTGAAATGTTGGAAAACTAAAAAAAAAAAAAAAAAAAAAACGCAATAGTATAGTATGTCGAAATTTTTTGATGAAAACGTCAAATTTTTTTGAAGTTGAAAAAAAACCATGAAAACGGTCGTATTATAGCATGTAGAATGATTCTATGGTGGAAAAAATTCATTTCGTGAAATGTTGGAAAATTAAAAAAAAAAAAAAAACGCCATAGTATAGTATGTCGAAATTTTTCGATGAAAACATCAATTTTTTTTTAACTTGAAAAAAACCATGAAAACAGTTGTATTATAGCATGTAGAATGATTCTATGGTGGAAAAAGTCATTTCGTGAAGTGATGGAAAATTTTGCAAAAAAAAAAAAAACGCCATAGTATAGTATGTCGAAATTTTTCGATGAAAACGTCAATTTTTTTTTAAGTTTAAAAAAAACCATGAAAACGGTCATATTATAGCATGTAGAATGAATCTATGGTGACCACAAGTCATTTCGTGAAATGTTGGAAAATTTAAAAAAAAAACGCCACATTATACTATGTCGAAATTTTTCGATGAAAACGTCAAATTTTTTTGAAGTTGAAAAAAAACATGAAAACGGTCATATTATAGCATGTAAAATGACTCTATTGTGAGCAAAAGTCATTTTGTGAAATGTTGGAAAATTGTACAAAAAAAAGCCATAGTATAGTATGTCGAAATTTATCGATGAAAACGTCAATTTTTTTTTAAGTTGAAAAAAACCATGAAAACGATTGTATTATAGCATGTAGAATGATTATATGATGAGCAAAAGTCATTTCGTGAAATGTTGGAAAATTAAAAAAAAAAAAAACGCCATGGTATAGTATGTCGAAATTTTTTGATGAAAACGTCTATTTTTGTAAGTTTAAGAAAACCATGAAAACGGTTGTATTATAGCATGTAGAATGATTCTATAGTGACCACAAGTGATTTCGTGAAATGTTGGAAAATTTTACAAAAAAAACGCCATAGTATAGTATGTCGTAATTTTTCGATGAAAACGTCAACATTTTTTGAAGTTTAAAAAAACCATGAAAACGGTCGTATTATAGCATGTAGAATGATTCTATGGTGAGCAAAAGTCATTTCGTGAAATGTTGGAAAATTAAAAAAAAAAAAAAAAAACGCCATAGTATAGTATGTCGAAATTTTTTGTTGAAAACGTCAAATTTTTTTGAAGTTGGAAAAAAAACCATGAAAACGGTCGTATTATAACATGTAAAATGATTCTATGGTGACCACAAGTGATTTTGTGAAATGTTGGAAAATTGTACAAAAAAAAGCCATAGTATAGTATGTCGAAATTTATCGATGAAAACGTCAATTTTTTTTTAAGTTGAAAAAAACCATGAAAACGATTGTATTATAGCATGTAGAATGATTATATGATGAGCAAAAGTCATTTCGTGAAATGTTGGAAAATTAAAAAAAAAAAAACGCCATAGTATAGTATGTCGAAATTTTTTGATGAAAACGTCAAATTTTTTTGAAGTTTATAAAAACCATGAAAACGGTCGTATCATATCATGTAGAATGATTCTATGGTGGAAAAAAGTTATTTAGTGAAATGTTGGATAATTAAAAAAAAAAAAAAAAAACGCCATAGTATAGGATGTCGAAATTCTTTGATGAAAACGTCAAATTTTTTTGAAGATGAAAAAAAACCATGAAAACGGTCGTATTATAGCATGTAGAATGATTCTATGGTGGAAAAAAGTCATTTCGTGAAATGTTGGAAAATTTTGCAAAAAAAAAAAAAAAAACGCCATAGTATAGTATGTCGAAATTTTTTGATGAAAACGTCAAATTTTTTTGAAGTTGAAAAAAACCATGAAAACGGTCGTATTATATCATTTGAAATGATTCTATGGTGGAAAAAGTTATTTAATGAAATGTTGGAAAATTTAAAAAAAAAAAAAAAAAAACGCCATAGTATAGTATGATGAAATTTTTCGTTGAAAACATCAATTTTGTTTGAAGTTGAAAAAAAACATGAAAACGGTTGTATTATAGCATGTAGAATGATTCTATGGTGAGTAAAAGTCATTTAGTGAAATGTTGGAAAACAAAAAAAATGCCATAGTATACTATGTCGAAATTTTTTGATGAAAACGTCAAATTTTTTTGAAGTTTAAAAAAACCATGAAAAACGATCATATTATAGCATGTAGAATGATTCTATGGTGAGAAAAAGTCATTTCGTGAAATGTTGGAAAATTAAAAAAAAACAAAAAACGCCATAGTATAGTATGTCGAACTTTTTTGATGAAACCGTTAAATTTATTTGAAGTTGAAAAAAAACATGAAAACGGTCGTATTATAGCATGTAGAATGATTCTATGGTAGAAAAAAGTCATTTCGTGAAATGTTGGAAAATTTTACAAAAAAACGCCATAGTATAGTATGTCGAAATTTTTTGATGAAAACGTTAAATTTATTTGAAGTTGAAAAAAAACATGAAAACGGTCGTATTATAGCATGTAGAATGATTCTATGGTAGAAAAAAGTCATTTCGTGAAATGTTGGAAAATTTTACAAAAAAACGCCATAGTATAGTATGTCGAAATTTTTTGATGAAAACGTTAAATTTATTTGAAGTTGAAAAAAAACATGAAAATGGTCGTATTATAGCATGTAGAATGATTCTATGGTAGAAAAAAGTCATTTCGTGAAATGTTGGAAAATTTTACAAAAAAACGCCATAGTATAGTATGTCGAAATTTTTTCAATGAAAACGTCAAATTTTTTTGAAGTTGAAAAAAACCATGAAAACGGTTGTATTATAGCATGTAGAATGATAATATGATGACCAAAAGTAATTTCGTGAAATGTTGGAATATTAAAAAAAAAACAACAAAACGCCATAGTATAGCATGATGAAATTTTTCGTTGAAAATGTCAATTTTGTTTGAAGTTGAAAAAAAATATGAAAACAGTTGTATTATAGCATGTAGAATGATTCTATGTTGACCACAAGTTTTCGTGAAGTGATGGAAAATTTTGCAAAAAAAAAAAACGCCATAGTATAGTATGTCGAAATTTTTTGATGAAAACGTCAAATTTTTTTTAAATTGAAAAAAAAACATGAAAACGGTTGTATTATAGCATGTAGAATTATTCTATGGTGAGCAAAAGTAATTTCGTGAAATGTTGGAAAATTAAAAAAAAAAAAAAACGCCATAGTATAGTATGTCGAAATTTTTCGATGAAAACGTCAATTTTTTTTGAAGTTGAAAAAAACCATGAAAATGATTGTATTATAGCATGTAGAATGATTATATGATGACCAAAAGAAATTTCGTGAAATGTTGGAAAACTAAAAAGAAAAAAAACGCCATAGTATAGTATGTCGAAATTTTTCGTTGAAAACGTCAATTTTGTTTGAAGTTGAAAAAAAACATGAAAACGGTTGTATTATAGCATGTAGAATGATGCTATGGTGGAAAAAGTCATTTCGTGAAGTGATGGAAAATTTTGCAAAAAAAAAAAAAAAACGCCATAGTATAGTATGTCGAAATTTTTTGATGAAAACGTCAAATTTTTTGAAGTTTAAAAAAACCATGAAAACGGTCGTATTATATCATTTGAAATGATTCTGTGGTAGAAAAAAGTTATTTAGTGAAATGTTGGAAAATTAAAAAAAAAAACAAAAAAAAACGCCATAGTATAGTATGTCGAAATTTTTTCAATGAAAACGTCAAATTTTTTTGAAGTTGAAAAAAAAACATGAAAATGGTTGTATTATATCATGTAGAATGATTCTATGGTGGAAAAAAGTTATTTAATGAAATGTTGGAAAATTAAAAAAAAAAAAACGCCATAGTATAGTATGTCGAAATTTTTTCAATGAAAACGTCAAATTTTTTTGAAGTTGAAAAAAAAACATGAAAATGGTTGTATTATAGCATGTAGAATGATTCTATGGTGAGTAAAAGTAATTTCGTGAAATGTTGGAAAACTAAAAAGAAAAAAAACGCCATAGTATAGTATGTCGAAATTTTTCGATGAAAACATCAATTTTTTTTTAAGTTAAAAAAAAACATGAAAACAGTTGTATTATATCATGTAGAATGATTCTATGGTGGAAAAAAGTTATTTAATGAAATGTTGGAAAATTAAAAAAAAAAAAACGCCATAGTATAGTATGTCGAAATTTTTTCAATGAAAACGTCAAATTTTTTTGAAGTTGAAAAAAAAACATGAAAATGGTTGTATTATAGCATGTAGAATGATTCTATGGTGAGTAAAAGTCATTTAGTGAAATGTTGGAAAACAAAAAAAATGCCATAGTATACTATGTCGAAATTCTTTGATGAAAACGTCAAATTTTTTTGAAGATGAAAAAAAACCATGAAAACGGTCGTATTATAGCATGTAGAATGATTCTATGGTGGAAAAAAGTCATTTCGTGAAATGTTGGAAAATTTTGCAAAAAAAAAAAAAAAAAAACGCCATAGTATAGTATGTCGAAATTTTTTGATGAAAACGTCAAATTTTTTTGAAGTTGAAAAAAACCATGAAAACGGTCGTATTATATCATTTGAAATGATTCTATGGTGGAAAAAGTTATTTAGTGAAATGTTGGAAAATTAAAAAAAAAAAAAAAAAAAACGCCATAGTATAGTATGTCGAAATTTTTTGATGAAAACGTCAAATTTTTTTTAAGTTGAAAAAAAACATGAAAACGGTTGTATTATAGCATGTAGAATTATTCTATGGTGAGCAAAAGTAATTTCGTGAAATGTTGGAAAATTAAAAAAAAAAAAACGCCATAGTATAGTATGTCGAAATTTTTCGATGAAAACGTCAATTTTTTTTTAAGTTGAAAAAAAAACATGAAAACAGTTGTATTATAGCATGTAGAATGATTCTATGGTGAGTAAAAGTCATTTAGTGAAATGTTGGAAAATTAAAAAAAAAAAAAAACGCCATAGTATAGTATGTCGAAATTTTTTGATGAAAACGTCAAATTTTTTTTAAGTTTAAAAAAACCATGAAAACGGCCGTATTATAGCATGTAGAATGATTCTATGGTGACCACAAGTCATTTCGTGAAATGTTGGAAAATTTTACAAAAAAAAAAAAAACGCCATAGTATAGTATGTCGAAATTTTTTGATGAAAACGTCAAATTTTTTTTAAGTTTAAAAAAACCATGAAAACGGTCGTATTATATCATGTAGAATGATTCTATGGTGGAAAAAAGTTATTTAGTGAAATGTTGGAAGATTAAAAAAAAAAAAAAAAACGCCATAGTATAGTATGTCGAAATTTTTTCAATGAAAACGTCAAATTTTTTTGAAGTTGAAAAAAACCATGAAAATGGTTGTATTATAGCATGTAGAATGATTATATGATGACCAAAAGTAATTTCGTGAAATGTTGGAATATTAAAAAAAAACAACAAAACGCCATAGTATAGTATGATGAAATTTTTCGTTGAAAACGTCAATTTTGTTTGAAGTTGAAAAAAAATATGAAAACGGTTGTGTTATAGCATGTAGAATGATTCTATGGTGAGTAAAAGTCATTTAGTGAAATGTTGGAAAATTAAAAAAAAAAAAAACGACATTCTATAGTATGTCGAAATTTTTCGATGAAAACATCAATTTTTTTTGAACTTGAAAAAAACCATGAAAACAGTTGTATTATAGCATGTAGAATGATTCTATGGTGGAAAAAGTCATTCCGTGAAGTGATGGAAAATTTTGCAAAAAAAAAAAAAAAAACGCCATAGTATAGTATGTCGAAATTTTTTGATGAAAACGTCAAATTTTTTGAAGTTTAAAAAAACCATGAAAACGGTCGTATTATATCATGTAGAATGATTCTATGGTGGAAAAAAGTTATTTAGTGAAATGTTGGAAAATTTAAAAAAAAAAAAAAAAAAACGCCATAGTATAGTATGTCGAAATTTTTTGATGAAAACGTCAAATTTTTTTTAAGTTGAAAAAAAACATGAAAACGGTTGTATTATAGCATGTAGAATTATTCTATGGTGAGCAAAAGTAATTTCGTGAAATGTTGGAAAATTAAAAAAAAAAAAAAAAACGCCATAGTATAGTATGTCGAAATTTTTCGATGAAAACGTCAATTTTTTTTGAAGTTGAAAAAAACCATGAAAATGATTGTATTATAGCATGTAGAATGATTATATGATGACCAAAAGTAATTTCGTGAAATGTTGGAAAACTAAAAAGAAAAAAAAACGCCATAGTATAGTATGTCGAAATTTTTCGATGAAAACATCAATTTTTTTTTAAGTTAAAAAAAAACATGAAAACAGTTGTATTATATCATGTAGAATGATTCTATGTTGACCACAAGTCATTTCGTGAAGTGATGGAAAATTTTGCAAAAAAAAAAAAACGCCATAGTATAGTATGATGAAATTTTTCATTGAAAACATCAATTTTGTTTGAAGTTGAAAAAAAACATGAAAACGGTTGTATTATAGCATGTAGAATGATTCTATGGTGAGTAAAAGTCATTTAGTGAAATGTTGGAAAATTAAAAAAAAAAAAAAAAACGCCATAGTATAGTATGTCGAAATTTTTTGATGAAAACGTCAAATTTTTTTGAAGTTGAAAAAAAACCATGAAAACGGTTGTATTATAGCATGTAAAATGATTCTATGGTGGAAAAAGTCATTTCGTGAAGTGATGGAAAATTTTGCAAAAAAAAAAAAAACGCCGTAGTATAGTATGTCGAAATTTTTCGATGAAAACGTCAAATTTTTTTTAAGTTTAAAAAAACCATGAAAACGGTCGTATTATAGCATGTAGAATGATTCTATGGTAGAAAAAAGTCATTTCGTGAAATGTTGGAAAATTTTACAAAAAAACGCCATAGTATAGTATGTCGAAATTTTTTGATGAAAACGTTAAATTTATTTGAAGTTGAAAAAAAACATGAAAATGGTCGTATTATAGCATGTAGAATGATTCTATGGTAGAAAAAAGTCATTTCGTGAAATGTTGGAAAATTTTACAAAAAAACGCCATAGTATAGTATGTCGAAATTTTTCAATGAAAACGTCAAATTTTTTTGAAGTTGAAAAAAACCATGAAAACGGTTGTATTATAGCATGTAGAATGATAATATGATGACCAAAAGTAATTTCGTGAAATGTTGGAATATTAAAAAAAAACAAAAAAACGCCATAGTATAGTATGTCGAAATTTTTCGTTGAAAATGTCAATTTTGTTTGAAGTTGAAAAAAAACATGAAAACGGTTGTATTATAGCATGTAGAATTATTCTATGGTGAGCAAAAGTAATTTCGTGAAATGTTGGAAAATTAAAAAAAAAAAAAAACGCCATAGTATAGTATGTCGAAATTTTTCGATGAAAACGTCAATTTTTTTTGAAGTTGAAAAAAACCATGAAAATGATTGTATTATAGCATTTAGAATGATTATATGATGACCAAAAGTAATTTCGTGAAATGTTGTAAAACTAAAAAGAAAAAAAAACGCCATAGTATAGTATGTCGAAATTTTTCGATGAAAACATCAATTTTTTTTTAAGTTAAAAAAAAACATGAAAACAGTTGTATTATATCATGTAGAATGATTCTATGTTGACCACAAGTCATTTCGTGAAGTGATGGAAAATTTTGCAAAAAAAAAAAAAAACGCCATAGTATAGTATGTCGAAATTTTTTGATGAAAACGTCTAATTTTTTTGAAGTTGAAAAAAAACCATGAAAACGGTCGTATTATAGCATGTAAAATGATTCTATGGTGGAAAAAGTCATTTCGTGAAGTGATGGAAAATTTTGAAAAAAAAAAAACGCCGTACTATAGTATGTCGAAATTTTTCGATGAAAACGTCAAATTTTTTTTAAGTTTAAAAAAACCATGAAAACGGTCGTATTATAGCATGTAGAATGATTCTATGGTGACCACAAGTCATTTCGTGAAATGTTGGAAAATTTTACAGAAAAAAAAAAAACGCCATAGTATAGTAAGTCGAAATTTTTCGATGAAAATGTCAAATTTTTTTGAACTTGAAAAAAAAAACATGAAAATGGTTGTATTATAGCATGTAGAATGATTATATGATGACCAAAAGTAATTTTGTGAAATGTTGGAAAATTAAAAAAAAAAAAAAAAACTCCATACTATAGTATGTCGAAATTTTTCAATGAAAACGTCAAATTTTTTTGAAGTTTAAAAAAACCATGAAAAACGATCATATTATAGCATGTAGAATGATTCTATGGTGAGAAAAAGTCATTTCGTGAAATGTTGGAAAATTAAAAAAAAAAACAAAAAACGCCATAGTATAGTATGTCGAAATTTTTTGATGAAAACGTTAAATTTATTTGAAGTTGAAAAAAAACATGAAAACGGTCGTATTATAGCATGTAGAATGATTCTATGGTAGAAAAAAGTCATTTCGTGAAATGTTGGAAAATTTTACAAAAAAACGCCATAGTATGGTATGTCGAAATTTTTTGATGAAAACGTCAAATTTTTTTGAAGTTTAAAAAAAACATGAAAACGGTCGTATTATATCATGTAGAATGATTCTATGGTGGAAAAAAGTTATTTAGTGAAATGTTGGAAAATTTAAAAAAAAAAAAAAACGCCATAGTGTAGTATGTCGAAATTTTTTCAATGAAAACGTCAAATTTTTTTGAACTTGAAAAAAACCATGAAAACAGTTGTATTATAGCATGTAGAATGATTCTATGGTGGAAAAAGTCATTTCGTGAAGTGATGGAAAATTTTGCAAAAAAAAAAAAAAACGCCATAGTATAGTATGTCGAAATTTTTCGATGAAAACGTCAAATTTTTTTTAAGTTTAAAAAAAACCATGAAAACGGTGGTATTATAGCATGTAGAATGATTCTATGGTGGAAAAAAGTCATTTCGTGAAATGTTGGAAAATTAAAAAAAAAAAAACGCCATAGTATAGTATGCCGAAATTTTTCGATGAAAACATCAATTTTTTTTTAACTTGAAAAAACACATAAAAACAGTTGTATTATAGCATGTAGAATGATTCTATGGTGACCACAAGTCATTTCGTGAAATGTTGGAAAATTATACAAAAAAACGCCATAGTATAGTATGTCGAAATTTTTCAATGAAAACGTCAAGTTTTTTTGAAGTTGAAAAAAACCATGAAAACGGTCGTATTATAGCATGTAGAATGATTCTATGGTGCAAAAAAGTTATTTAGTTAAATGTTGGAAAATTTAAAAAAAAAAAAAACGCCATAGTATAGTATGTCGAAATTTTTTGATGAAAACGTCAAATTTTTTTGAAGTTGAAAAAAAACCATGAAAACGGTCGTATTATAGCATGTAGAATGATTCTATGCTGGAAAAAAGTCATTTTGTGAAATGTTGGAAAATTTTGGAAAAAAAAAAAAAAAACCGCCATAGTATAGTATGTCGAAATTTTTTCAATGAAAACGTCAAATTTTTTTGAAATTGAAAAAAAACATGAAAACGGTTGTGTTATAGCACGTAGAATGATTCTATGTTGACCACAAGTCATTTCGTGAAATGTTGGAAAATTAAAAAAAAAAAAAGAAACGCCATAGTATAGTATGATGAAATTTTTCGATGACAACGTCAATTTTGTTTAAAGTTGAAAAAAAACATGAAAATGGTTGTGTTATAGCATGTAGAATGATTCTATGGTGGAAAAAAGTTATTTAGTGAAATGTTGGAAAACTAAAAAAAAAAAAAAAAAAAAACCGCAATAGTATAGTATGTCGAAATTTTTTGATGAAAACGTCAAATTTTTTTGAAGTTGAAAAAAAACCATGAAAACGGTCGTATTATAGCATGTAGAATGATTCTATGGTGGAAAAAATTCATTTCGTGAAATGTTGGAAAATTTAAAAAAAAAAAAAAACGCCATAGTATAGTATGTCGAAATTTTTCGATGAAAACATCAATTTTTTTTTAACTTGAAAAAAACCATGAAAACAGTTGTATTATAGCATGTAGAATGATTCTATGGTGGAAAAAGTCATTTCGTGAAGTGATGGAAAATTTTGCAAAAAAAAAAAAAAAAAAACGCCATAGTATAGTATGTCGAAATTTTTCGATGAAAACGTCAATTTTTTTTTAAGTTTAAAAAAAACCATGAAAACGGTCATATTATAGCATGTAGAATGAATCTATGGTGACCACAAGTCATTTCGTGAAATGTTGGAAAATTTAAAAAAAAAACGCCACATTATACTATGTCGAAATTTTTCGATGAAAACGTCAAATTTTTTTGAAGTTGAAAAAAAAACATGAAAACGGTCATATTATAGCATGTAAAATGACTCTATTGTGAGCAAAAGTCATTTTGTGAAATGTTGGAAAATTGTACAAAAAAAAGCCATAGTATAGTATGTCGAAATTTATCGATGAAAACGTCAATTTTTTTTTAAGTTGAAAAAAACCATGAAAACGATTGTATTATAGCATGTAGAATGATTATATGATGAGCAAAAGTCATTCCGTGAAATGTTGGAAAATTAAAAAAAAAAAAACGCCATGGTATAGTATGTCGAAATTTTTTGATGAAAACGTCTATTTTTGTAAGTTTAAGAAAACCATGAAAACGGTTGTATTATAGCATGTAGAATGATTCTATAGTGACCACAAGTGATTTCGTGAAATGTTGGAAAATTTTACAAAAAAAACGCCATAGTATAGTATGTCGTAATTTTTCGATGAAAACGTCAACATTTTTTGAAGTTTAAAAAAACCATGAAAACGGTCGTATTATAGCATGTAGAATGATTCTATGGTGAGCAAAAGTCATTTCGTGAAATGTTGGAAAATTAAAAAAAAAAAAAAAACGCCATAGTATAGTATGTCGAAATTTTTTGTTGAAAACGTCAAATTTTTTTGAAGTTGGAAAAAAAACCATGAAAACGGTCGTATTATAACATGTAAAATGATTCTATGGTGACCACAAGTGATTTTGTGAAATGTTGGAAAATTGTACAAAAAAAAGCCATAGTATAGTATGTCGAAATTTATCGATGAAAACGTCAATTTTTTTTTAAGTTGAAAAAAACCATGAAAACGATTGTATTATAGCATGTAGAATGATTATATGATGAGCAAAAGTCATTTCGTGAAATGTTGGAAAATTAAAAAAAAAAAAAACGCCATAGTATAGTATGTCGAAATTTTTTGATGAAAACGTCAAACTTTTTTGAAGTTGAAAAAAAAACATGAAAACAATCATATTATAGCATGTAGAATGATTCTATGGTGGAAAAAAGTTATTTAGTGAAATGTTGGAAAATTAAAAAAAACAAACAAAAAAAAACGCCATAGTATAGTATGTCGAAATTTTTTGATTAAAAAGTTAAATTTTTTTGAAGTTTAAAAAAAACATGAAAACGGTCGTATTATATCATGTAGAATGATTCTATGGTGGAAAAAACTTATTTAGTGAAATGTTGGAAAATTTAAAAAAAATAAAAACAACATAGTATAGTATGTCGAAATTTTTTTGATGAAAACGTCAAATTTTTTTGAAGTTGAAAAAAAACATGAAAACGGTTGTATTATAGCATGTAGGATGATTCTATGGTGGAAAAAAGTCATTTGGTGAAATGTTGGAAAATTAAAAAAAAAAAAAAAAAACACCATAGTATAGTATGTCGAAATATTTCGATGAAAACGTCAAATTTTTTTGAAGTTGAAAAAAAACATGAAAACGGTTGTATTATAGCATGTAGGATGATTCTATTTTGGAAAAAAGTCATTTAGTGAAATGTTGGAAAATTAAAAAAAAAAAAAAACGCCATAGTATGGAATGTCGAAATTTTTTCAATGAAAACGTCAAATTTTTTTGAAGTTGAAAAAAAACATGAAAACGGTCGTATTATAGCATGTAGAATGATTCTATGGTGACCACAAGTCATTTTGTGAAATGTTGGAAAATTAAAAAAAAAAAAAAAAACGCCATAGTATAGTATGTCGAAATCTTTCGATGAAAAAGTCAAATTTTTTTGAATTTAAAAAAAAACAAAACATGAAAACGGTTGTATTATAGCATGTAGAATGATTCTATGGTGGAAAAAGTCATTTCGTGAAATGTTGGAAAATTTTGCATAAAAAAAAACGCCATAGTATAGTATGTCGAAATTTTTCGATGAAAACGTCAAATTTTTTTGAAGTTGAAAAAAAACATGAAAACCGTTGTATTATAGCATGTAGAATGATTCTATGGTGAAAAAAGTCATTTCGTGAAATGTTGGAAAATTACAAAAAAAAACGCCATAGTATAGTATGTCGAAATTTTTTCAATGAAAACGTCAAATTTTTTTGAAGTTGAAAAAAAACATGAAGACGGTAGTATTATAGCATGTAGAATGATTATATGATGACCAAAAGAAATTTCGTGAAATGTTGGAAAATTTAAAAAAAAACAAAAAAACGCCACAGTATAGTATGTCGAAATCTTTCGATGAAAACGTCAAATTTTTTTGAAGTTGAAAAAAAACATGAAAACGGTTGTATTATAGCATGTAGAATGATTCTATGGTGAAAAAAGTCATTTTGTGAAATGATGGAAAATTTTGCAAAAAAAAAAAAAAACGCCATAGTATAGTATGTCGAAATTTTTCGATGAAAACGTAATATTTTTTTTAAGTTGAAAAAAAACATGAAAACGGTTTTATTATAGCATGTAGAATGATTCTATGGTGAACACAAGTCATTTTGTGAAATGTTGGAAAATTAAAAAAAAAAAACAAAAAAAACGCCATAGTATAGTATGTCGAAATCTTTCGATGAAAACGTCAAATTTTTTTGAAGTTGAAAAAAAAAACATGAAAACGGTTGTATTTTAGCATGTAGAATGATTCTATGGTGGAAAAAGTCATTTCGTGAAATGATGGAAAATTTTGCACAAAAACAAAAACGCCATAGTATAGTATGTCAAAATTTTTCGATGAAAACGTCAAATTTTTTTGAAGTTGAAAAAAAAACATGAAAATGGTCGTATTATAGCATGTAGAATGAATCTATGGTGAGCAAAAGTCATTTCGTGAAATGTTCGAAACTTTTACAAAAAAACGCCATAGTATAGTATGTAGAAATTTTTAAATGAAAATGTCAAATTTTTTTGAAGTTTAAAGAAAACATGAAAACGGTCATATAGCATGTAGAATGATTCTATGGTGAGCAAAAGTCATTTTGTGAAATGTTGGAAAATTTTACAAAAAAACAAAAAAAACGCCATAGTATAGTATGTCGAAATCTTTCGATGAAAACGACAAATTTTTTTGAAGTTGAAACAAAAACATGAAAATGGTCGTATTATAGCATGTAGAATGATGCTATGGTGAGCAAAAGTCATTTCGTGAAATGTTCGAAACTTTTACAAAAAAACGCCATAGTATAGTATGTCGAAATTTTTAGATGAAAACGTCAAATTTTTTTGAAGTTGAAAAAAAAAATGAAAACGGTCATATTATAGCATGTAGAATGATTATATGGTGAGCGAAAGTCATTTCGTGAAATGTTGGAAAATTTAAAAAAAAACGCCATAGTATAGTATGTCGAAATTTTTCAATGAAAACGTCAAATTTTTTTGAAGTTTAAAAAAATCATGAAAACGGTCGTATTTTCGCATGTAGAATGATTCTATGGTGGAAAAAAGTAATTTCCTGAAATGTTGGAAAATTAAAAAAAAACAAAAAAAAAAAACGCCATAGTATAGTATGTCGAAAAAAGTCATAGTATAGTATATTGGAAAAAGTAATAGTATAGTATGTCGATAAATTTCATGAAAAAGTCATAGTATAGCATGTCGAAAAAAGTCATAGTTTTGCATGTCGATAAATTTCATGAAAAAGTCATAGTATAGTACGTCGAATAATCACAGTATAGCATGTCAAAAAAACTCATAGTATAGTATGTCGATAAATTTCACGAAAAAGTCAAAGTATATTGTCGAAAAAAGTCATAGTATAGAATGTCAAAAAAGTCATGAAAAAGTCGAAAAAAAGTCATAGTATAGTATGTCGAAAAAAGTCACAGTATAGTATGTCAAAAAATGTCATAGTATAGTATATTGGAAAAAGTAATAGTATAGTATGTCGATAAATTTCATGAAAAAAGTCATACTATAGCATGTCGATAAATTTCATGAAAAAGTCATAGTATAGTACTTGAATAGTCATAGTATGTCGGAAAAAGTCATAATATAGTATGTCGAAAAATTTCATGAAAAAAAGTCAGTATGTCAAAAAAAGTCATAATATAGTATGTCGAAAAGTTATAGTATAGTATGTCGAAAAAAGTCATAGTATAGTATGTCGATAAATTTCATGAAAAAGTCATAGTATAGTATGTCGAAAAAAGTCATAGTATAGCATGTCGATAAATTTCATGAAAAAGTCATAGTATAGTATGTCGAAAAAAGTCATAGTATAGTATGTCGAAAAATTTCATGAAAAAAATCATAGTATAGCATGTCGAAAAAAGTCATAGTATAGTATGTCGAAAAGTTTCATGAAAAAAGTCATAGTACAGTATGTCGAAAAAAGTCATAGTATAGTATGTCGAAAAAAGTCATTGTATAGCATGTCGAAAAAGTACATGGAAAAAGTCATAGTACAGTATGTCGATAAATTTCATGAAAAAGTCATAGTATACTCCATCAAAAAAAGTCATAAAAAAGTATGAGTATATTATAGTTATGTTAGTATAATATATGTAATAGATTATATTATAGCTATTAATAGTGTATAGTGTGTCATTAACAAATATAGAATAGTATGCCATTAAAAATGTTACAGTACCGTATGCCACAAAAAATGTAATACAGTGAACCCTCGCTATAACGCGGTTCACCTTTCGCGACTTCGCGGATTTTTTTTACAGTGCATTTATTGTGCTCTGAATCCTCATTTAAAAAGAAAGAGTGCCAACAACGACCCATAACGATGTTGTTCTCTCGGAGAAAGACTCCTGCGCAGCCTGCAGTTGAAACAGACGCTACAGCGCAGCGGAGTGAGGACGGAGAGGCTCAGCTGGAGGGACTGTGAAAGACGTGAGTGACAATGTTTCCAACCTTGTATTTGTTACTGTACTGTATTAAAATTATTGTTTTACAATACCGTTCTTTAAACTATCATAGTTATTTGTAAGAAAACGTTAATATTTTTATTTCTTAAACAAATTTTGGGCCTGAAAACAGGTTTTGATTTTTGGTTTCATTCTATAGTACAGTATTGCATTGTAAAATAATAGTAAAAAATAAAGCTGACTACTTCACGGATTTCACCTATCGCGGGTTATTTTTGGAACGCAACTCCCGCGATAAACGAGGGTTCACTGTAATAAACTGCAGAATGTCATTAAAAATGTCATTAACAAAAAGCCATAGTATAGCATGGCATAAAAAATGCATACAGTAGTATGTCAACAACAACAACAACAAAAAAAATCACAGTATAAAATGTAGGGATGGGAACAGTTCGAGTAAAAATCCAAACCATTCGGTTCACTAGTCACAGTTCGGGTTGCGTATGTATCGTTTGGTTCATTTGAAATAGGTTATGAGGCTGATCGTGTATTTTTTCCTCCTGTTTATTGTCACACTAGAAATCAAGAACTATGGAAAGAGGCTGGGACACGGCGGACAGGGGTATGAGGTATAAAACATGCACAGTGTAACTGAAGCTGAGGTTGTGTTTTGTGATTGGCTCAATTTCAGCGAGGGCGGACCAGATTTTGCTGCATGTCTCTCAACAACCGCTACTGTGTTAACACAACCGTAGCGTGTTAGCTTGGCACAGCACATTAGCTGAGCAGCTAACCGCGAATGGTAAATATGTGTAAGATATTTAGCTGACTTGTAAATGACTTTAGTTTCTTCTCATCAGCAGTGTTCAGTGTCCAAGGAGTTTATTGTGAAGGGTGGAACAATAGCAGTGAAGCGGTGATGCGCTGTTATTGTGAAGGGTCCGGACAAAGGAGCCTCCGTGTTATTAATTTATCTTCACAAAGTTTATGAGCGATGCATCCTGGGCTACACAAAGTAAAGCTGGCAGTAGGCTCAGTAGTCTGACTGTTCAGGTTAGTTTGTCAGGTATCTTAGTAGTAAACTCATCATTGGGCTGAAACAAAGCAGCTCCTCCTCTCTAGTGGTTCACATCAGCAGCGGGAGGAGGACAGGAGGACACATCTTTTTAAATAACACTGTCACTTTTCTTTTAGATTAGAAGTCCAGCAAGTCCATAACATGTGACAATGAAGTGTGTTGTTCCTGATGTTAGTCTGCTGTTGTGAAGACAAACAGCTGTTGACGTATTTTGCCAGATAAATGAAAAGGTCAAATTGAAACTGGCCTCCTTGCTGTACCATAAATGTACCAAAACGAACTGAAAACGGTGACCCCAAACCGTGATATGAACCGAACTGTGAATTTTATGAACCGTCCTGCCCCTAATGCCATTAAAAATGTCAGAAATTAGTACATCAAGAAAAAAGTTGTACAATAGTATGTCGTTACATACTCTATGTCCAAATATAGTATGCTGTTAAAAATGCTATAGTGTAGGTTCATCTTATCTTATGTCATTAACAAAAAGACAGAGTACTACTCTGTTAAAAATTTGATTATAAATGTCAAAATATAGTATGTCATTAACAAAAAGGTTATAGTATAATACACTGTTAAAAATGTCATTAACAAAAAAGTCATAGTAGAGTACACTGTAAAAAATGTCATTACAAATGTCATAGTACAGTATGCCATAAAAATATCATAGCCTCGTAAGTCATTAACACAAAGTCATGGGATAGTACGCTGTTCAAAATCAGATTAAAAAAGTCGTAATATAGTATGTCATTAACAAAAGTCATCATATAATACACCGTTAAAAATGTCATTACAAATGTCACAGTACAGTAGCCATAAAAATACCATAGCATAGTAAGTCATTAACACAAAATATCACAGTATAGTATGGTAAAAAGAGAATGATATAGTATGCCATGAAAAAGTCATAGTATAGTACGCCAAAAAAGGTAATATATAATGTCATTAAAAATGTCATCATATTATAGTATGTGTACTATGTCATTTAAGGAAAGGCTCACATTTTTCAGTGTGTCATAACATAGCATGTCATTAAAATATAATGGTATAATACTTTATTTCAGGAAAGGTTCGTAGTTTCTAGTCGGGTGATCACATGTAAGTTAACATCACCTCCTACTGTTTAGATATAGAGGACATGGAGGCTTCAGCGTTACCCTCCGACGTTATTGCCCTTTCAGTATGAAACCTCTGGTCTGGGTCGCTACCCCTCCACAGTTCAGTCAACGCGAACATTCAACGCACACTTGAGCATGACAGTTGTTTGACCAGTCGCTCATTGTCGCTAATTAGCAGCTAATTATCATCACGGAGAAAACGCCGTGAAGCCGAGTGTAACGTTAACTCACAACTCACTGACTCTTGACTGATTGTGTTTTGTTTGGGCGACTCACAACAAAAGTTTTAACGGTTTTATCGCTGAAATACAACAAGAAGTGAAGACATCCTACCTCAGCTGGCGACAAACTTTTGCCGGTCGTGCTGGTGTCTGTCAGTCCGGTCCACTAATGATGATGTATGAAGCACCTGACTCCAATGGAGGGAAACTGACTGAACATTAACCTGCAGTTACCGCCGGTGGCCACAGAGGCCGCTGTTCAGCCTTATGAATGAACATTATGCTGCAGTTACCGCCGGTGGCCACAGAGGCCGCTGTTCAGCGTCTTGTTGTGAAACATCATGTCTACTAGACTAAAGCACAGCAGAACATGTACTTTTATAATCGATAGGACCTGACCTCAAGTGTGATGTGGGGTAATTTATTTAAACACGAAAGTACGTAATGAAGGTCACCCACAAAATGACCATTTGTATATGGTATGACAGAGTATTAGGGCCACACCGATGGCAAAAAAAAAACGGAGATGCCGAGAATAAAATTATAGATTTACGAGAAAAATGTATTATAAGAATAAAGTCCTAAGTTTATGAGAAAAATTTTTGTTATATTAGGAGAATAAAATCATTAGTTTAAGAGAAAAAGTTGTGGTATTATGAGAATAAAGTCGTAATATTAAGTAGTAATTTTCAGTGTTATTTCAGAGGGGAAATAGTGTCGCCTGTACGAAGATGAGGAACGCAGAGCTTCTTTTGAAGTTATACTTTAGTTCAGGTGTTGCAAATAGCAAAATACTTCATCTTTTGGCTCATCAGCACCACATTATCATCAGTATCAGGACTTTGAAAAGATTGTACAGGAAACTGAGTTTATTCTGAGGAAAGAACCACACTGACCAGGAGGAAATTACCTCCTTTGTGGAGGAGGAAATTACTTTTTTCTTATTCTGACTTTATTCTCGTAATATTACTTATTTCTCATAAAACTATGACTTTATTCTCATATTATGATTTTTTTTCTTCAAAAAGTTGACTTTATTCTTGTAATATTTCATTTTTTGTCATAAAGTTCTGACTTTATTCTCATAATATTATGACTTTTATCACAACTTTGATTTTCTTAACCAAAAAAACAAAAAAGCTACCAAAAAGGACCATGAATACACATGCAAAGTTTCACAACAATCCAGTAATAGTCAACATATTTTGCTTGCAGGACAATAACACAAATGCTTCTCGCCTATCTCATCAAATAATGACAGTACATTGCAATTTGAAATTTGTTTTTACTTAAAAAAGATCAAAATAAAGATGTACAATTGAACGAAAATAAGACACCATATTACACTTCAGCTCTAAAGATGCATGGCAGGACAAAAAAAAAAGGCATGACCTGAAATATTTCAGCTGGTTTCCCCGCTGCCAAACTTCCCCGTCCTGCCACAGCATGTGTCCGGGAACGGACCGGATGAGCATAACCAAAAACAGAACCAATGCCATCGTCGGCTGGTGTTGCTGAAGATGTGGCTTCTCGTCTCCTATTGCAGATTGTCCAAAATAAAGAGACACTTCAGTCAGCGGAGCAAATACATTTCTGCTACAGTACGTGCAGCCTCCCCGGAGGATCCACAGTGTTTCAAGGACGGGCTCTAAAATCATTGTTCAACATACAAACAGTGGCTTCAACAGCTCGGGAAACAGACAAATAACATATAGAGAGACATGGCATTTTTCAATTTCGCATCATGGTTTTAACTCATGTCTCCACACACAGAATGGTCTAAAATATCTACCCAGATAGTACTGGACTGTCCACATTTAAAACCAAAACACTTTTTAATTTCTTGGTACAAAAAATAGATCAAAAGATAATGAAAAAAATAGTTATATTCTGACTGAAACTTGATTCATAAAGCTCTACGCATGAGCAACTCTCTGGGTCTACGTCTGCACAGTGAGGGGCGTGGCTTAAGGATTGGGGGTGGAGCTACTTAACATTCATTGTTGAATATATTAATGAATTTGTACGCAACAGGTATCAGAATATCTGGGCAGTTGATACCCCATTCACATTTAGAGTTCCTATATAATATAGTTTCAACACATAACAGATTTTTAACACACGTCTCCTTCTTCAAGTGGCATCATCTTTTTCATTATTGCGATGAATAAAATCTTTAAAGATGATTTACAAAAAAAAAACTGTCCACTACAGTATCTGTTTATGTACATCTGTTTAAAAAGCAAGCAGTTGTCCCTATGTACAGCTAAATTCTTCATTTTGTATTTCATGGAATATACATATTTACTTATTTTCACAGTTTCCTGTTTGTTCATATATTCAATATCAATTATTTTCTTATTATGAATACAAATATTTTCCTGTCATATCGTCATGGCACCGGGCTACAGCTCTCCCCGTGTTCCCAGTGTCCTTGTTGATATCCAGTGAGATTGCTGTCTCTTGAACGCTGCTCATGTCTGTTCAGTTTGAAAACAATCTTGATTGTGGTTCAGTTTTTTTTTTCAATCCCAAAAAAAATGCACAGTTTTGAGTTTCAAGTTTACAGTTTTCTGGTCTTCATCTTTATCATATATCATGATATCATTTCTTCCCCCTCTGCTCCTCTTCATGTCACTGGAAAGGTTGAATGTCTTCAGTGCATTCCCTTTTGATTCAAACATACACCTCCGTAAAAATAAATATCGAGATTGTTCTGCCTCTGGTTTCCACAGATTTCGGAGAGAAATCATAGAGCCACAACAAGTCGTAACCTCTAACAGCAGGATCTGTTGTTAGCGCCCGTCTTGCCTGCTGGAGGTGACCCGTTGGGTGTGTGAATCCTGTTTCTTCGTGGTTAAGTTTCTGGTTGTTTCGTGGGCGGTGTGATTATTGTTTGTTTGTTGTTATTGGAATAAGGCACTTGAGAGGTTTTTGGTTTTCACGGGAGCTCGGAGGAGACCAGGGCGAGGCCGGAGCTCTGGCGGAGGGGAGGCCCGGTGTGGACGGCCTTGGGACAGTCGGGCGTCAGCACCCGCCCGTTCTCCCCGACGCTGCCAGTGATGGACAGACGGGCCTTGTTCCTCATGGCTTCTGTAAAAGTTAGCTGAGGAGAGAAATAAAGAGATTTTGTGAAGAAGCAGTTGGAAATTAGATTGAAGATTGTACAATTGCAGATTGGAGTTTTTGGCTAAATGTGTTTAGAGATTATCCTCAATCAAGATACCTTATAAAGCTTAATGTTTTTCTGAAAGAGACAGAGCTATCCCTATTCATTTCCTCTGTACATAATCCATGCTTTGATCTAAAATCACAAAGTCGTAAACATCCCAAAACAACAAGTTTTTGGGACTCCAGCACCACAACAGCCCCCAAATGAACAAATCTAATGACGCAACCGAACAACGTAACTTAACAATGTAACGTAACAACGTAATGTAACCTCACAATGGAACTGAACAATGTAACAACATGACAACGTAACTTATCAACGTAACAATGTAATGCAACAACGGAATAATGTAACAACGGCATAATGCATCAACAGCGAAACAAAAAACAACCCAACAAAACAAAATAGCAAAACATAATGAAACAAGAAAATTAAACAACATAACATAACAACATAATGTAATAACAACATAACAGCAATTTAACAACGTAACCTAGCAGCATAACGTAACAACATAACATCATAACACAACAACACGTCGCATAACAACATTAACGTCACGTGACAACACTGCGTGACAATATCGCATAACGCTGCGTGACAACATCGTGTAACAATGCTGTGTAACCCACTGTTTGACCCATCCACCCCGACCTCTTCCCTATGCAGACTTTCAGGGACTAACATTATAAATGTATCCACGATACAGCAAAAACAAATGTAATCTGTGCCAAAATATGTTTCCTTCGAAACGTAATTCACAAAGCAATTTCATTGTAATTTTGCAGGAGACAAGGTTGTTATATTTTGACCACTAGCCAAGTACTGGCATTACTTCAGACTCCAAGAAACTTGAGTAAAACTAAAACTCCAATCTGCTTCAACATTATCTGTAAAAACAACAGGGGGAACAGCCTCACAATACAGTACAGTTAAATGTTTATACAGTAGAATTGCGAAACACCTTTCATAGCCATTCAGTACAGTATCAAGCCAGCCCCATACTACATGTAAATCCATTAGCGACAGAATTATTACACAGTGAGTGATAGTTGCAGGCAGTAGGACAGGGAAGCTGACTAAGCAACAGTCAAGCGAGTTTGAGCTGAAGTGCTGATGGGGGACACATAACCACATTGGACAGATATGCACCGTGTGAAAAAAGATATCTGAAAGTCTAGTCCAATGGTCGAGGACCTGGGGGAAATATCCGGAGAAAACAGCTCAATAACGTCAGCTAGGCTTGAGGCACACTTCACTTACTTTAGCTTTACAATGTACAGTGTTTAAACGTGGCTTTACTTTATAGGGTTTCTTGTGTGCTCAGGGCTAGTTTCTCATTAAATTTGCTCTGTGGCTGTACATTGATGGCCTATTGTAACTGAAAGACCTGAGACAGTAATATCCCTCTGCTACAGCACTCAGGTTCAAGTGTGTGCATGTGTGTTTGGGCCTAACAAGAAGAACTGATGGTTCGCTATGAGAAGAACAAGGACCTGGAGTTTCAACCCATTCGGCAGAAAAAAATGTAGGTGTTGGACGTTTCTACGAATCACGTATATGTTGAATGTTGACATTTCTGAAGCAAAAATACATTTCATCAGCCTCGTTTCATGCTTGCAGAAATGCAATGCCACATGGATAACGTTGTGACATGATTGGTTAGGTTAAGGCAACAAACTACATAGTTTGTGTTTAAATAATAATATAACAAACAAAACAATGTAACAACGTAATGTAACAATGTAACATAACAACGCAACATAACAACGCAACATAACAACGTAACGTCTTCTAACAATGTAACAACATAACCTAACAACGCAATCTAGAAACATAATTTAACAACATAACCAACATAACATTACCTAACAACTGAATGTAAACTAACAATGTAACGTAAACTAGCAATGTCAGAATGTGACAACGTAACTTATCAACGTAACTTAACGCAACGTAACAATGTAATTCAACAACATAACAACAATGTAATGCGGCAATAACGTAGCATAACAACAAAGTAACAAAACACTAACGTAACAACATAACATAACGAGAACATCACATAATACATGCAAAAACGCCACCATTTAACATATCCCTGGTTTGCAAAAAACGTCCAATGACAATGTTTTTTCCTGCCGACTTGGCTGAGAGCTTCAGAGGTTCAGACACTAGATGGACGAATGTACTGCAGTTTGATGAAATGTCCTCACAAGTGTAGACGTGTTTGTACAAGTAAGACATTGGTCCTCATTTAACATGCCTTTCCTACCTGTTAACATGAGCGCAGTGGAAAAGCAGGTCTGAACAGTAACACTGTCAAATTTAAATGCCGTGTGTTAACTGATTCTCACATTTATCCATTAACTCAAAAACATTTCAAATCAAATAGCAGATTTTGATGAGTGATCAATCATGGCCTTTTATTGTGTACTAACATTATTGAATTCTTATGAGCAGCAGAGATGATGATTGTCTTCCCACCGAGTTCAGAATGAGTAATATATTTTTTGATTTTTGACAGGAAAATGGGTCACACGGTATGCTTGCTTGATAAATGAGGGCCAACGTCTGCAGCCACACAAGCTGCGAAGCAGTAGAGGCGACGTCATGTCTGAGGATGACTCATCGCTTCCTGTCACATTGAGAAGAAAAAGCTCGAACGCAGACCAGGACGTCACATGACCACATGGTGAGCAGATAGGACAGAGAAGTGGGAAGCATTTTTGCCACTGGTCACGACAGTCACTCAGCATGGCAAAGCTAGCACAGGGATATGATATGTTTCACTTACAGTCTCTGTGCAGGGAGCTAGTGAGGGGGGGAGCAAAGGCTTAGGCAGACCTTCTACGGAAACCCCAACTACATCTTATCAGCTTCCCCATCGCTGCCATACCCATTGAAAACCTCGCTATACTCTGCTAAGTTGTGGATGCTGGGGCTGGGCCGCGGACTCTGGCTAGGCTCGGGGCTATGGTGGGGGCTGCGGTGGTCGTGGGGATGGTGGTAATGGGGGTGTTGGGACTGGGATTGGGACTGGACCTCCACCTTCATTCTCTTGGCCTCGTTGCGCGACTTGTAGCAGAATTCGATGAGGGCCACCAGCATGGCCAGGCCCAGGCCCCCGACGAGGATGTAGAAGACCCCCGCCACGTTGCTCAGACTGAGGGCCTGGGATGACTTGTCCTGTAGCCAGCGGCGGGGCAGAGGAACAAACACAGAAGTCAGCGCTAGTTTTAGCAGAAGCAGCTAAAAGTGCACACAAACACTCAACATTTATACACAAGACTGTGGAAACACTCCAATCTCACATTATGCACACACACTCACACAACACTTATCACTACTGTACCTCTATCCTCTCAATCTACTGTCGCACAGCCATATGTAGCCATGCTAGCAAAAATAATCTGCTAATCTTGCCTACAATTTTTTTTTTAGAAAGAATCCCAGAAAAATCTGTTAGTTCTACCTTAAAGGATCAATTCAACCAAAGTACAAAAAAGCATATTTTCTCACTTATCCCCAGAGGTGCTAAACCAACCCGGTCTCAAGGGAAGGCGTATAAATAGCATGATAATTTAAAGACATTCTGCATGTCATGATAACACATTTTAGGCTTTTCACGTGTCATTTAACATCATGCGTTTTTTTAACAGCTTTTTGTGTGTAATTTACATTTTCCATGATTCATGTATGATCTCGTGTCTTTGGTCACAAAGTTGGAAATCGGCTTTTGATGGGCGTATGTCAGGGTGCGATCTAGGGCCCCTGTTTTTATTACTGACCAAAGATTTTACTACGTTTCTCCCACAATCTTTGGCCCAAACTTGCACAGTGTAAAGGGGCCATAAACCAATTTCTACTGTAGAGATAGTCCCTATGAAAACTGCTGACAGCACGTTCTGTGGATTATCTAAAGTGACAATGTTCCCAAAAAGAGATGCTGCTGTTGATTTTCAAAAAA
The DNA here is from genome assembly GCA_947000775.1 of Pterois miles. Taxonomy (NCBI): domain Eukaryota; kingdom Metazoa; phylum Chordata; class Actinopteri; order Perciformes; family Scorpaenidae; genus Pterois; species Pterois miles. The sequence goes on along the minus strand of CAMQGK010000052.1, from coordinate 31,751,408 downwards.
AAAAAAAGACAATTAAAATGATCTGCATGGCTTGAGTAAATGAGAAAATCTGTTTTTGTGATCTGGGTGAACTAGCCCTTTAATTTCCCTCCATATTTCAACAGCCTGCCTTGTCTGTCAGCTCTGACATTCACCTTTTAAACCCTTTTATTCAAATGTATGCAGCTGATCTCCCTGAGCTCTGACTCTTTGCTCCTCCCTGTCATTTATCTTCCTCCAACAGATCACCTTCGTCCTTAAAGGGGCATTCAGCACATTAGCTTAACACAAAAACACTGCCCGTCATGCTTAGTCTCATTTGCAGGTGATAGTGTATGTCCTGCACTTAACGTATCTGATTAAGAGGACATGACTGATGTGGAAGGTGCATGCTGCTTTATGTAAATCTCTCCATGCTCCAGTGCATCATCATCCTGTGTGTGTGCTACTACAGCTGAGGCATCTAGTGTGACATACAGTAACGTCTCAACATGCCCTGGGACCATCTGAGGTGACAACCAGTGTGAGTGTGATCCTTCATCTGCAGTGGCAACACGTAGCTTAGCTGCTGTAAAACTGTTAGCGCTGCACCATGCCTTGTTTCTGTCATGCTGTATCCCTTCGGGCTACGCCTTAAGTCTCTACCTGCATGTCTGTCACATCTCAGAGTATTATGTGCGTCACATCAGCCAGCCCGCTGTAATAACAGAACAGTACTGCCAGCGTTATAAAAGTGTGCATAGAGGCTCCCGGGCTGGTGGAGACTGACCTTACTTCCCGAGTCCTTGGGTCCACACTCCCCTTTATCGTACCACCATTTGTTTTTCAGTTTGTCTAAGACTCCTGCTTCACTCAGTTTCAATACGGCAAGGTTTACAGGCGTTCTTCAAATCACGGGGGGACGGGGAAAGGGTGGAGTGGGGAAAATAACATAAATAACATCATAGGACATGTTATTTTATGTTATTCAATCAGAAGAAGCCCAACAAGAGCAACTCAGTACTCTCACAAAGTGACGAAGCCGGGAAGGAGCCCCACTTGTGCTACATGTCTCTTTGCTCATTGGTTGAGATTTGCAGGGTCGGGTTTATTGGGAGATATTAAAGGGAGGGTGCTGAGCTAACAGATATATATATATATATATATATATATATATATATATATATATATATATATATATATATATATATATATAAATAAAAGTGGGGGGCCCCGGCTGCATCGCTTTTCGGGAACGGGCGCATACTGCCGGGACCTTTCTTACAACAAGCACAGAGGCCAGTACTGTCAACCCAAAACTATTGGCTCAGAAAATGCACTTTATTCTTGGTAGTACGCTTAAACACCCAATATGGGACTGCTGTTACACTCTAAAACTTATTTTAAGTAGGGCTGTCAATAGATTAAAATATTTAAATCACAATTAATCGCGTGATTGTCCATATTTAATCATGATTAGTTGCAAATTAATCGCACATGTACTTTAAAGGAAGATTTGTCAAGTACTCTTAATACTCTTATCAACATGGAAGTGGACAAATATGACAAATATGTTGCTTTGTGCAAATGTATGTATATATTAATTATTGGAAATCGATTGACAACACAAAACAATGACAAATAATGTCCAGGTACTAAGGTTCACAGGTACTGACTTTAGTATTAAAAATATGCTGAAATCATAACTTGGCAAACTCATGCCCAACAGACAACAACAGCTGTCACTGCATCTTTAAATCTGAAAATGGCCATCCCAACGTAACGCAACAACATAATGTAACACTGTTATAACGTAATATAACGTAAAATAAAAGTAAAACGTAACAACTTAGCATAAATCATTATGATAGATTTTCTAGTTTCGTATGATGCCAGTATCTTCACTCCAGCTTTAAAACTGAGTCTGCTACAACCTAAAAAGTTGTACTAATGTATTCAAGAAAATAGTGGTGTTAAAACAAATTTGCATTAATGTGTTATTATTACGTTAACTTTGACAGCTCTAGTAACAACGTAATGTAACAACGTAACATAACAGCGCAATGTAACAGCATAATGTAACAATATAACATCAACGTAACTTAACGTAACAACAATGTAACATAATAAGGTAGCAACGGAACATAACAACGTAACAAAGTAACGTAATGTAAAAACATATTTTTCTAGCTTGTCTTTACACTAGCTTTAAGACTGAGCCTGCTACAACCTAAAAAGCTGTGTTAATGCATTAAAGAAATTTGTGATGTTAAAATAAATTTGTGTTAACACGTTATTATCACCTACTACGACAGCCCAGCTTTTAAGCAACAGTTTAACTTTTCCAATCACTACATACAGCGAATATTTTTGCTCTGACAGTACTCGCTCTCCTCTTGAGATTAAAAGCTTCCTAGTCACTAGGAAGTTGCAGTAGGGGTCGACCCAGCAGATGCTCCTGTTGCCAACAAAACACATTTCTCTTTTACCCGCATCAAGGTCACATGGGCATAGCGACATAGCGGCTAACCTTCTCGCCACCGCCTCCGCTGCCACACTCTCCTTTGTCGTACCACCACTTGTTTTTCAATTTGTCCAACAGGCCTTGCTCATTGAGTTTTAACACGGCCAGGTTAACTGCACTTCTTGAAAACGATAAAACATATTTGGTGAGAAGGGGTGAGTATGCTGTCCAATTTGGGAGGGAAGGAAGAGAGGGGGAAGGGGAAAGGGGGGAGTAGCAGTAAGAGAGGGACAAAGGTGAAAAAATGCGTTAATGCTCTAAATGGTTACATCCCAGGACCCAAACACACACTGAACACAAATCTCTCTCCTTTAACGTGCTATTTTATGTAAAATAATGTCATATAACAATTTTATTTAAGTTAATAAGCTTACACTAGCGTTAGCTTGATATACAGTATAGAGGCAATACTTCTTTTTTATATTAAAAATCTGGTGTCAGTTAATATTGCCATGACTAACATCTCTTTAAAACATTTTTCTGGGTTGTCGTTGTTAAAACTGATCAGCTCGAAACCTTAAAAGGTCAAACATCTCACAGAGTTCTAGTGTTAGCATTAGCTTACACCAGCTCGCTATAACTGATTACATTTGTTATGGCGTTATAGTGTTAGCATTAGCTTTCCTCAGATAGCTGAAAAAATTTGCTACGGAGTTTTAGTGTCAGCTCTAGCTTGTGCTAGCTAACTATAACTAATTAAATCTGCTACAAAGTGCTAGGATCAGCATTAGCTTGCGCCAGCTAGCTATAGCTAATTAAATTTGCAAAGGAGATTCAGTGTTAGCATTAGCTTGCACCAGCTAGCTATAGCTAATTAACTTTATGAAGGAGTTTTAGTGTTAGCATTAGCTTACATCAGTTAGCTACAGCTGATTAAATTTGTTTGTTGGCTTATTTTCATAAAAATGGATGAAGAAATTATAAGTTTTTCTGCGTATGTACAGTCACTCACGCTCAGGGACCGACAGCGTTAGTCTTGTGTATTATCAAAAAGAGAGTCTTGCAATATCTGTGAAGTATTTCAGAGCTAGAGAATAAAGTGAAATATCTCAACATATACCTGATAGATTGGCACACAGACATTCATGGTTTCATCTGGCCAAAATGTTAATTTTATCAATAATATGGTTTAAGACCAAATTTGTATAGTTTTACCTCATTATGCCTGAAAACACTATCCAAATGAATCAACCAGAGCAAGGAACATCAACTGGAAACTCATCGATATTGCCTACCGAACGTAGTCTCTGATTGTACGTCTTTAAAAGGATGAAAAGGTTCAGATTTACTGGTTACAGGAAACAAATATCCTTAATTTATTCTATGAGTGTGCATGTAATGTCACGTTTTCCTACACTTACAGAGATAAAAGCGTAGGAAACACAATACTTTATTTAGTAATTAATTTCTCTTTTTTATGGTCTGATTTAAAACATAAAATATTGGCACGACATTTTGGCAAATGGCCCCATCGGTCCCAAAATTATCTGCACCAGCCAGTGCATTTATACCCAGACACCCCCAAATAATGTGGACCTGTTTTACCCATGTATATAGTGTATGTACGACAGCCAATTCAAAGCTGACAGGATTTCAGAGCATTAAGCTGTTCTGGAAAATCATGATTGACTTGCATAAAATGTCTATGAAAATCGGTTTAAAATAAGAGCGTGTTTTAATTTCATGGGCTCTTTTGAAGGCTGCTGTGGTGATGTCTGACGATAGTGGAGAGATTTGCTTCAGCATGCCTTTTGATCCTTTTAATTTATGTGCATCATTATGAAAAATAAAAACAGTCAGAAATGGAAATGGATCAGAAACACAAAGCGACACAGCTGATAGTCCAAATTTTAGCTGATGATAATGTTGTCGTTTGTGGAGCCATGTGAAGTAACAGCCCTGAACAACAATGCTGCCCAACCTCGGTGGTGCTGGTGTGTTTCCTCGCTGGTATCCGGACAAGTGACTGGCAGAAGATGATAATCCCCTAAAAAACAAGATGGTGGCCCGGATGAAGGGGACTACCGAGATCTGTCAGGGACTCTTCCTGGTCAAAGCAGTGGCTGAAAACTGGCACCAGCTTGGCTGCAAAACAAACCAGTAGCTGCTCTGCTCTACTTCAGGCTTCATGTGCAGAGGAATTTACAGATGACAACTGTTTGGTTTCCTGGCTGTGAGGAGTTGGCTGCTTTGGAACAAATAACTGTTGTTGGTACACACCTTAAAGGGGACATATCGTGAAAACCCTTTTCAGTGCCCGTACACATTTGTGCATCTGGAGTGCCTACAAAGCCACAAACAACCCAGTCCATTTTTTAGTGGGATGCTGAGATCAGAAAACATGATTCAACAAGCCATTCAGATTTGGCTCCCCTTCCTATGTCACATGTAGCCCACAGCTTGAGAACAAAGACTATATATAAGAGTTGGATGTAGTCACGGTGACATCATCTGTTGGTTTGACTATGGCTCGAAACCTCAATTTCGGCATTTTGGCTGTCGTCATCGTGGATTTTATAACCAGAAGTGACACGAGAGGGTGGCGCTAAGTACAAAAGTGACTTTTTTAGACAACCAAAATGTCATAGTTAACTTTCATTAAGTGAAAAAAACGCTGTGAAAGGGTTAAAGTTGACGCTGACAACGCCGTGGTAGCAACCTGTCCATCACAAGTTAGCCCCGCCCTAAAGCATCCTCTGCTTTATGGTCTATTTAACTCTAAATGGGACCATCATTTTTCAGGCAGCCTGGGTTTGACTCCCGGTATGGGAACTACCATTTAACAGGGCGGCAGTAGCTCAGTCCGTAGGGACTTGACTTGGAAACCGGAGGGTCGTTGGTTCAAGACCGACAGACCAAATGTATGTATGAAGTATGGAGTGTAGTCTGGTCGCTGGCAGCAGCTCCTGGGCACTGCTGGGGTGCAGTTGAGCAAGGCACCAACCGCTCCCTGTATAGTAGCTGCCCACTGCTCCTAATACTGTGTGCTGTGCTATGTACATTGCATGACAATGAAATTGGTTTTACATTTGTATTTTACAAAACAGACGTTTTAATAGACATATATATTCGCAGGCGAGAGTTTTGCATTTCCGTGTCATTTATACGTCACGCCCCCAGCGTGTAAACGACCTCTACTATACAAGTATGACCCTGAAAATGAGCATGATATGTCCCCTTTAACGTCTCTGGTTTTCAATGTGCTCTATAATTACACATCATCATGGTGCTCTGCTATTATCTATTTAAACAGCAAAGTTGCTCAGAGCATTTTATTTAAAAAAGCGTATTTTCTAATATGTTTTCCACAGGAATAAATTCAAGCAATCATGGAGCTGTACACACATATACACCTGTGAAGTTTTTGCCTTTAGTATGTATTCATCCAGTCCCTTCAGTGAGACCTTGCCGGCGGGTTTTGATCGATGAGTGTGTGGATTGGAAGTGTAACTCCCCACAGCAATGACACTATTCTCTGGCAGGTCTGTAAATTCCACTAAGTGTGGGAGGCAATGACAGAGTCTGGCAGAGTTACCCAGGGCTGAGCATTCAAATGGCTCCCAAAACACTATTTCAGTCACTTTAGTTGAAAAGAAAGAACCAGTCAAGCATGAAGGAAAGCTGAAGTAGCAAATACAGTTTCTCTTCTAATTACATTTATATCCACCTTATTCCTAGCCCCCATGATGCATTGCAGGAATTATGGGCACAACTCCCGGCGCGTCGTGCACGGTAAGGAAACCGGCGTTTTCCAACGGTACACTAAACGTCTCTCAGAGTGACAAAAACGTAAAATGTGTGAACAGCAGCTTTTACCCCTCAGACGGGATGTGTGATCATAGCTCTGCCGTCTACTATGGAGGGATGAGAGGACGACCTCCCTGCGTACGGCGTTATTGACTCTGTTGCGACAGACGGTGAATTAGTGATAATCTGAAAAGCTCTGATCCAGATCAGTACTTCCACAGTAACAAGGCTGGTATCACTTCATTTTACAGGTCCGCAAATTTCATGGTAATAAGATGATAATTAGCAAGTAACCTATTTGAAATTTCAAAACTTATCAAAAATTACTTGCTTGGCTGTCTTGACCTGGGACTTGACTCTGGACTTTTATCATTATTATTTTATATCTCCTATAAATATTAATTAATAATTATATTCTACTATTTCCCAAGAAGCAGTTATGAATAGCCAGTAATTTATTTAATACATTTCCAGGAAATAGAATACCAAGTTGCTGATAAATAGATGCTAATTGAAATGTCACTAAAAACACCCTGAATCATGACATTATTCCCCCCTGATTTGGCTTTGAAATCCTCCTTTTTTTAAGGTCTCAAGGTTACTGCTCCCTCACCAGAAGTTACGCCCATAATCATTTCTACAGTAACGCCCTCTGAGAATAATGTGGATATAAAAATGCTGATTTTCTTTTTCTAAATAAGACAGTTAATAAGTTTACCAGCATGCTGTTCCAACATTTCTGGCCAAACAAGCGAGCACAAAGATTTACCTGATGTGGAGAGCTGTGAAGAAAAGAATAATGACCACAGTGACCCCAACATGCAAGCCACAAATCACGGATGACAAAAAGCCACTAAAACAAACATAAAAACACCCCACCCACCCACACCGAGCAAAGTATACGTGGAGACAGATAAAGATACAAAAGGCGGCACACCAGGGAAGGTGGAATACCATAACAACACGTAGAACATATTGTTACACTATTCCACCCACCTTAACTGTGAACCCTTGGGTGTAGCTACTCCGTAGCCTTTGGAGTCCAAGTTTCCTCCCACTTTCATTGTGTCGCATGGCTTGCGTTGTTCTGTGTACTCGTTCATGGTGGACTCCAGGAGGAAGGCGTATTTCCCTTTGGACTTGCGGACACGTGCCACCCCCTCCGCCGTGGTCTTGGTGAAGACTGTGGGCTCGGCTGACTTCATGTATCCCCACATCTTCTCATAGACGGCGATTTTTGACCGCTGTGGGGTTTTGAGGGAGGTTGGAGGTTCAAAGGTGCATGAGAGGTGGAGGGAAGATGGAGACAGCATGTCCGCATACAACACCAGGCAGAGAAAAGTTGGCGTCACTGGTTCACTGGATTTGAAGCACTTAAGGGTGTTTTGAAGTGGGGTTGTATGAGTTACTTATCCATAGTCAGGGTATTACCTACAGTAGATGACGGTTGGTACGCCGCCAGTTTGGAGAAACAGAGCACAAAGTAATGCACAGCTGTACACGGGGGCAGCAGATTTTTTATTCGGGTTCACACCCAAATTTCCGGTTCATGAACCAAACCAATGTGAGGATGAAACGTTGCTTCAGTTTTACAGCTGGTCTGGTTTGCGTTCACAAAAACAAAACTCAAACGGTCCAGAAATTGTAAACAAAACTCACATGGTGGGAATATCACTCGATTATTGGTCAGACAGATGGAGGGTAAAAAGAGAGAAAAGACAACAAATCGCCTAATTTCCAGCTGGATATTGTAAATCATGGAGCACCGTCAGGTTCTGTTCATGTTGGTGTTGATCTGGAGCGCAACTACAGCAGTTATTAAATAATTTATTATACCTACTGAGTAACTGAGTTATGTTTTCTTATGCCCAGATATTCAGGAGGCATCGTACTGCACCGTGAGTCCAGGTTTCAATGGCTGGGCAGGTCACCGCTTCAATGGCCATGTGTTCAGTGACCATGGATCAGCACCTCATCCAACGCCACTTCAAAACACCCAAACTATCCCTTTTAAGTACAGTACAGTGGTACTAGCACTTTAATAATAATATTGTATTACATGTATCTGCCCGCTTCAGAGGTTTCATTTCTTTAATAATCCCATATTATTTTTCAATTATTTCTACATTTTCTTATCTCTTAGCTTGTTTCTGTGTGAATTCCCCCTCAGGGATCAATAAAGTTTTATCTAATCTTATCCTCTTACATCCACCCGGACCTCCTCCTTACAACCTGCGTGCGGTACAAAAATGCACTTCACTTGGAAAACCTTTGAAAGGATGCAGCGATTACATTTCCTCCTAAATGCATTTGACAAAACGAATTAGTAGTTTCTAGGACACAGGGTTGCCATGGAAACCTGATAAGCCCCCTTATGATCCTGTAAGAGTACTACATGGGTCCCCCCTACCTGCCTGAGCGTGGACCGTTAACCCCCAGCAGCACCGACTCACCCTGAAGAACTCTTTGGTGGAGCCGGAGTCCAGAGTGCCGTAGGCGATGTCCGTCTGCTTGGCCAGATCCTCGGCGCTCTCGATGGGGGAAACCATCCTCTCCACGGTGAGGAAGGCGGCCAGGTTGGCCGTGTAGGACGAGATGATGATGAGGGTGAAGAACCACCACACTCCTCCGACGATTCGACCCGACAACGATCTTGGAGAGGAGGGAGGTGGAAGGATATTGCGGGGACAGGATGGACGAGATAAAAATAAGAGGAAAGGAAGGAACAAAAAGAGGGAATTGCAAGAAAGTAGTGACAGGAAAATAATTATTGGAGTGGTAAAGTAAGGGTAAGGAGGAGAGGACAGGAAGACAGAAAACAGACCGTCAGTGTTGGAAAACACAGAGAAAGAGCTGTTACATTTTTCTCATTCACTTTGGCTCAAATCTCAAATGCTGAATTAATCATTTTTTTCCCAAATAATAAGTTTAAATCTCAAATCTCAATTCAAATTTCTCATTAATTCAAGGAAACGGCACAATAAGCACTTGCACGTCTTGCTGATCAAAACTGAGGAGCTGATTCTCGGTGACATCGTCTGAATCCTCTTCACAACCTCTAAACGCTCCTTCATCAAATTCATTCGTCCATCTGCAACCGCTTATCCCGTTTGGTCACGACGAGGGTGGAGATGAGCCCAGCTGGACAGGTCGCCAGTCCATCAGACAACCATTCACACTCACATTCACACCTACGGGACATTTACAGTCACCGGTTAACCTGCATGTCTTTGGACTGTGGGAGGAAACCGGTGAAAACCCGCAGAAAGTCCACACTAACACAGGGAGAACATGGAAACTCCACACAGAAGGGCCACAAGCCGGATCTGAACCTGCTGTGAGGTGACAGAGCTAACCACTGCACCCCAAAATGTAAAATAATATACTATTTGCCTCTGAACAGATTTTATTAAAACCATGCACGCAGATGATTTTCTGATGCAGGATTTCCGGCAGGTCAGGGGGAGAGAAAAGGTCACAAAGCGCATCAAAAATCCACAGTACTGGCTGTTAAAACTAAAAAAACTATTATCACAAACAATGCATTGTCTATTTACAACAGTAATCAGAACATTTCCTGGTTATTTTGGGGGGGTTACGACTCAAAACGGTTGGTCTAAGGCAGCGGTTCTCAGCCATTCCTTCCTCGTTTGAGCCATCACATGCAAAATTATCCATTCAATTATCAAAATCATTTTGGTACTATTGAGGTACTATTCATACTTTTTTTATGACACCCAGCTAGAGCGCCGCTGCTGGAAACCGGTGATATTGATACACTTCAGTGTGCATGTAACAAAATCGAGATGCATTGTGGGACATGTAGTATAAGGACACTGCACTTCTGTAAAGCAGCATAGAATTGTATGATAAGCATAATATTCTTTGCAAGCCCTAACAGGCCACATAAAATGAGGTGCCGGGCCTAATTTGGCCCACGGGCCTTGAGTTTGACGCATGTGCCATGTGCCATAACCCCAAATTCCCCCAAATCCCAAAAGCATGGCCATCGGTGTGTGGATGAGTATTTAGATTAGATCCTGATGGACAAAGTTGGCATACCGTCAGTGTCAGCGCTTCGATGGCCAGAGGACTAGAAAAGCAAATACAGAAAATTTAAGTCCATTTAATTTAATTAGATTTGTATATCTGAAAAATCTCCAGTTGATGGTGAAAAAACATGGTGGTCAGTTTACTGACACAATAGCTGGTTTTGAAGCGTAAATGAAGCCTCCAGTATTAATACTACTCAGGTGTAAACCTCACAATATACACACAATACTCTCAGGTGAAACTTCATTACAATAACTGTGCAATGGCTGTTTTTCCACTTGTGCATTTGTGTTAATAGTCTGTGTATTGTTAATAATAATCCCTATCTTTATACGTCCTTCTATTTAAATAGTCATATTTTATGTTTAGCTTCTTGTTTTTGCATCACCTTTGCTGCTGTACACTGCAAATGTCCCCACTGCGGGACTAATACAGGAATATCTTATGTTATCTTTTGGGTGAGTTACTGAGTTGTGATGTCCCATCAAACAGCTGTGACATCTGAACGTGAAATATGAGCCAAAGCGATTGAGAAACACTGTAATAGGGATGAAATGTGACTGAAGGATGGAGAGACCAGAAATGCAGCTGTGCCACCACACGGTGGAGCTCTAACAACACTCAAACCTCCCAGAGCTGAATTTACCCCTCATTAGTGCCTCATAAGAAAACCCCCACATGCTCGTGTTGACCAGCTTCGATGAAGGATAGATTGACTACTCTTGTCCCTGCTCCCCCCCTTCATTGGTGAGATGAGAAGAGCTGCAGGTCTCCGGCCGGCGTGGCTGCTCTTTTCTTGTTTGTTCGCTCGGGGGAGACAGATAGCCCGTTGCTCAGGAGCAGCAGAAGGTCGTGAGGAGAATCTTAAACCGTAAATGCTGCATTGAGGAGAACAAACAAGATCTCCCCTCGGTGCAAATCAAACAGCGGAGGATACAAAACCCTCAGGCCTGCTTGTCAGATAGAGGGAGAGAGATGAGAAGGGGAGAGGCTTCTGCAACAGTCAGGGTTTCTGGGCTGGTTTTTCCACTGTGTCTTATTGCAATCTGGCCATACTCCAGTGTTCCCAATGCAAACAGGAAGCCTCTACGTCCTGTAATCTCCATGCATGTTGTGGCGAGCTGTTTCAACATGTAATGGCTAAGCTTGGCTATCCAGAATTAACATCACAGATATCCACAACTGCATTTGGACCAGTCAGAGCTGTTATTCCTGATATCTCCATCACTCTGACTGGTCAGCTAGAGATATCTGTAAATCAGTCCTGACCGCCCTAAACACCAGCTACAGATATCCATTCATGTGTACAGGGTTTCTCATTATTTATTATCTGATTATAGATATCCGCAACTGAATTCTGACTAGTCGTAATTCCAGTTCAAGATATCTGTAATTCCCCCCAAGTGTAGATACCCACATTGTCCTTTTTAGATATCTGAAATAAAATTTTTACAAGTCAAAATGATGTGATATCTCTAAGTGGAGTTAAGGATAGTCTAAATTACAGATTTTTAAATATATATATTTTCAATGTATTTATTTTATTTTTGTTGTTATTAATATTAATATATACTTTTTTTAATCTCACGACTCAGTTTGAACCATCCTTCCATGTGTAAATGCATTATTATATGTGAAATGAAATAAGCCTGTATGTACTAGAACATCCACAAATTTGTTTATATTTCAAAGCACGTCTACAGTATGTTAAATGGTAAATAAATCAATCTGCATGTATGTTTTATTTTATTATTTTTTTTTTGCTGGCTTGTTTTTTTCTATTTATTTTTATGTTATTGATTTATTTTTTATTATTTGCAATATTTTTTTAATCCAACCACTCAATTTTGAGCCATCACTCCCTGTGTAGATATATAATAATTCGTGAAGACGCTCTATGTTAAACATCTGTAAATAATCCTATTTTTCTTAAATACAACTATTATCAAAAAAAAATCCCTCAGTTGTTGATATCTAAATTGTCCCTTATAGATATCTAAAATAAAATTATGATTAGTCCAGAGGCCGACGGCTGGTTGGGATTAAAATCAGGTTGTCGCTCGTCGTCTAGCTCACTACGGTTAGAGAGAGACGTCGTTTGTGTTTTAACAACTTCCAGGAAGTTTGAATCTGTGAATCTTTCCAACTTTACCGACGATCCAAGTTAGTAAAATCTTCAGTTAACACTGTTCAGATGGTTTGTTGGGCCGATATCCAACGAGAGGCCTTGATGAGCAACGTCATGACAACAACTCTGACTATAATGATGTTTGATATATCTGATAGTCAGAACTGAATCACAGATATCTCTAACTAGAGTCTCTTTAGTCTAAATGCGGTCATTTGATATCTCTGGTGTTAATTCTGCATAGTCAAGCTTAGTTATTAAATATTAAAACGGCTTTCCATATGCATGTGTTTATATAAAGGACAGTAGGCCCTTCTTCTCAACTGAATCCACATCAATGCTTCGATTGCTAAAGATCTCCTCAACAGCCTCCCGCAGAAACGTCACTCTCACCACAGAGCTGGCGAGGAAACCTCTGTTTTCTCGCTCTGTGCCGATGAAAGTGCCTGTAGCGGCTGAGGCGGCGTCCAACAGAAAAGTGCTGCAGTCGAGCATGTCTCCTCCACACACACAGGAAGCTTTGCCCATGAAATAGACTTACTTGACGTATTAGCTCTGGATTTGAATACAAATGACTTCCCTCTCTTTTTCTCCCCACACTCCATTTTCCTTCCCCTGGAGACGATTGTGGCTTTTGAGCGCACAGAATTAGAGCAGTAAAATAATGAGTAAAGGGGTGGAGGCACGATAAGATGCTGCTGCTTTATGTCCGTGTCCTACCTGCTAAAAAAAATCCTTCATTCTCTATCACTCCGTCTACATCTTTCTTGCTTTTCTTCCTGAGCGAGCAGCAGTGGATTGTGGTAGTGTAATAATAGGACAAGAGGAGGAGTGCCGCCTCTCTGTGCTGTGTTTGATCCACAGTGACACACCGCTGTGTCTTGATGGGCCTGCAGTAAACAGAGGGGATGATGGGGGAGTTTGGGTCATCTTCAGTGTTTTCTCTATTCACCTCCATTAATGATGATAGACTCTACATCACATATATTATGACGACAACATGGAGGGGTCGATCGCTAGACTTCTACCCATCTACGAGCTACACAGGCTTGTCCTTGAGGGTCGCAGAGGGAGCCGATCCCAGCTGACACCGAGCGAGAGGCAGGTTACATCCTGGACAGGCGTGCTGCCTTCAAAGGAAACTCGTGAGCTCGTGTTTACAACATGCAAAGACGTGTAGACAATATGCTCGGCGTTGAAGTGGTAAAGTCGTGACGCAATATCAACGTTACTGTCAGCGTCTAGAAGCTACAGACGCTGACAATTTAGTAAGCTAGCTAGTGGGGAACATAATGCAGGAAAAAAAAAGGCGTAATGACAGAGGAGAAAGACGAGGTCTTTAAGAATATCGACATTTTACACAGGCAGATTACAAAATTACCAAGAAAACCCAACATATGACAATATATTCACTTATTATGCACTCATAAATGAACTGTCATGGCTCCATCATTTCTCACAATATCAACAAACACGTCAGAGTCGCGAACTCTGAGCGTTCGGAAACTTTCCACCGACGACGTTGTGAATACGACATGAGGGGGGCGTTCATGGACCAACTCGTAAACACGGTAAAGACGACTGGATCTCACGGGAAGGTGTATAAATAACACATCACACAGACATCCCACGGGTCCTTTTAGCATTTTCGAGCACCACGTTATAAAACTACGGTAATGTCCACAGTCAGATTTAGGCTGGGGTTGATTGACATTGATTAAAATAGTTATTAATCATACATTTTTTATCTGTTCAAAATGTACTTTAAAGGGAGGTCTGGCAAGTATTTAATACTTTAATCAACATCAGAGTGGACAAATATGCCGCTTTATGCAAATGTATACAAATGCAAATAACAGGTAAAATATGTATACTACAATATATAACAACGATGAAAATAATAATGCTAACATTAACATAAAAAATGAAGTATTTAACACTCTTATCAACATGATCGTGGGCACAAATGCTGCTGTATGCAAATGTATGTATATATTTATTATTGTAAAACAATTAACAACAAAAAACAATGACAGATATTGTCCAGAGACCCTCACAGGTTCTGACTTTAGCATCAAAAATATGCTTCAATCATAACATGGCAGGAGGTCGAGGGGTCCCTTGACCTCTGACCTCCAGATATGTGAATGTAAATGGGTTCTATGGGGACCCACCAGTCTCCCCTTTACATGCAGTTTGGGGCAAGTCATAGTTATGATCTGAGCATATATTTTATGCTAAAGTCAGAACCTGTGAGGGTTTCTGGACAATATCTTTGTGTTGTTAATTGATTTCCAATCATAAATATATATACACATTTACATAAAGCAGCATATTTTTCTACTCCCATGTGTGTTAAATACTTTATTTTTAATAAATAAATTAGCATAAATAATTAATTTTAATCAACCCCACATAAGATAAGACATGTTAAACTGTTTTATATACACAGAAAAAAACTAAAAAATTGAGATTAAGAGGGAAAGTTTGTACAGATATTATAACAGATATAACAGATATTAGCATTACTGTCAGTGCTATATATTGTATTATACTTTTTTTTACTTGCTGTATTTTTCGCACTATAAGACTCACTTAAAATCGCCCAACTGTTTAACTCAGACACGGATGATGAAGGATTTGATGGATTTGTGGACGAAGAATGAACTGAAAAGTGAGTGTGTTGTTTTGTATTTCATGTGTTACTGTCAGGAATCCCAGGTCTTAGACGGGTTTATGTTTGCATGCTTGTCTGTCTCACACTTCCTGTTTTATTTTGGCATGTGTAACCTCTCCTCTCGTCTCCAGATCACGTCACTTCCTTCCCTGCATGATTCCCGCCACTTCGTTGAGCACCTCCCTATGACCTAGTTCTGCACCATTCACCTGCGTCTCATCGTGATTCCCCCCGCCCTGATTGTGTCCACCTGTGTATAGTCAATCACTCCCTCACTAGTATTTAATGTGTGCTCCCCATTCCTTCTGTGCCAGATCGTCTTGTGTTTTCATGCCGAGAGTTCCAGCATTTATTTCCCGTGAGTTATTGCCTTTCCGTGTATCGTATCTCTGCCTGTTTTTGACCAAGCCCTTTGCCTGTCGTTTTTGGAACTGTTTGCCTCGCTGCTTGACTTTTGTGTACCAAACCCTGGACTGTAATAAAGACGCCGCTTTTCTGCCTAGACCTGTTTCTCCTGTGTTTGCTTTGGAGTCTCCCTCCTCCTGTGTACAGAGTCGTAACAGTACGATCTGGCCAGAAATGGACTCCGCAAACACAACGCAGGTCCGGACCGCCATTCTGGCCCACGAAGGACAGATTAAACAGCATGAGGAGAAACTCACCGCCGTATGCCACGGGGTGAATGAGATTACAGCGCAGCAGGAAGTTTTCCGCGCCTCGATCGATGAGAAGGTAAACCAACTCGGTACACAATTACAAGCGGTACTTAACTTATTACAAGCCTCTCAGCCTCCCGGCGTAGCAGCGGGCGATCCACCGCCTCCACCTCCGGGCTTCCAAGCGGCACCAGTTCCCGCTCCTCCTGCGGAACCGTCTCCACTTCGGACTAATTCTCTTCACCTGGCCCAGCCTGAAAGATTCTCCGGAGACTCAGAAAACTGCCGCTCATTCCTAGTCCAATGTGGGCTCCACTTCGAGCTGCAAGCCGCCCAATTCCCTTCGGAACGAGCGAAAGTGGCGTTCATTATAACACACCTCACGGGAAGAGCAGAAGCATGGGCTACCGCGGAATGGGCAAGGAACTCCCCGGTATGTTTTTCCCTTCCACTATTCACCGAAACACTGAGTAAAATTTTTGATCATTCTACTCCAGGCAGAGAGGCGGCTCGCGCTCTAGTAGGGCTGCGACAGGGGAAGCGCCGGGTGGCGGATTACGCCATCGAGTTCCGCACTCTGGCCGCTGACAGCGGGTGGAATAATGCCTCCCTCCTCGATACCTTTTTGCACGGGTTGTCCGATCCAGTAAAGGATCAGCTAGCTCCGCTGGATCTGCCTACAGACCCGGACTCCGTCATCGCACTGGCTATTAGGATCGATAACCGCATCAGGGAAAGAGAGAGAGAGAGAGGAAGAGAGGCTACACCACCACCGCTGGCCCAGACGAGGCTCTACCGATCTCCGCGACCGTCATGGCGCTCCGCATCCCCGCCTCCTCCCGAGCACTCACCGACACCATCCGGCACCCCGACTGAACCAATGCAGCTGGGCAGAACCCGTCTCACACCGGAGGAACGCCAGCGCCGCCTGAGAGAGGGCCGTTGCATCTACTGCGCTCAGCGGGGCCATTTCCTGATGACGTGCCCGCTAAAAGGAGAGGCTCATCAGTGACTGAGAGGACACTGGTGAGCCCAACCTCTTTTGATTGTAATTCCTCTCGTGCCTTAACCCAAGTGCAGCTTATGTATGCCGACAGGTCTGTTTCATACCCCGTGCTGGTGGACTCCGGAGCGGACGAAAACTTCATGGACCGGAGATTGGTGGCGGAGCTGGGGATCCAGACCACAGCGCTGGAGAAGCCTCTCGAAGCTAGTGCACTCGATGGGAGACCTCTTTGCCGGGTAACTCACCTAACTGACTCGGTTCGCCTCACCATCTCTGGTAACCATGTTGAGAAAGTATGCTTCCATGTATTTGATTCTGCTGTTCATCCTATAATACTGGGGCTACCCTGGCTTAAGAAACACCAACCACAGATTGACTGGGCTACGGGGAAGGTGTTAAACTGGGGGGGAGAATGCAAAATAACTTGTCTTCCTTCTATACCCCTGCCTGAGTCACCTGGGGCCCCCCTGGAGGTCATCCGGGACACTACACCTTTCCCAGCTCCTGCGATGGGTTCCTCTGAAATGGCAGGGGTTCCTCACTATTACCATGATCTCCAGGAGGTTTTCAGTAAGTCCCGAGCCACTTCACTGCCTTCTCACAGACCTTATGACTGTGGCATAGACCTTCTTCCCGGCACGACTCCTCCTAAGGGTCGGCTATATTCTCTCTCCGGCCCTGAACGAGAGGCCATGAGAGAATACATTGACTCTTCCCTCAAGGCTGGCATCATCCGACCTTCATCCTCCCCGGCAGGAGCCGGGTTTTTCTTCGTCGAGAAAAAGGATCACTCCCTCCGACCCTGCATTGACTATCGGGGACTCAACGACATCACCTTAAAGAACAGGTACCCCCTCCCGTTGATCTCATCTGCATTCGAACAGCTTAAGGGTTCTAAGATTTTCACCAAATTAGATCTTAGAAATGCTTATCATTTGGTCAGAATCAGGGAGGGGGATGAGTGGAAGACCGCCTTCAACACCCCTAGCGGCCACTATGAATACCTGGTGATGCCTTTTGGACTAACTAATGCACCTGCTGTTTTCCAAAGTTTGGTTAATGATGTTCTACGTGAAATGTTAAACCAGTTTGTCTTTGTCTACTTAGACGACATCCTGATATTTTCCCCTGACGAACAGACACACGTTCGCCACGTCAAACAGGTCCTCCAGAAACTACTGGAGAACCAGCTGTTCGTCAAGGCGGAAAAATGTGAATTCCATGTGTCTACAGTGTCTTTTCTTGGGTTTGTGGTGAGTCCTGATCACATCCAGATGGATCCCGCTAAAGTAAGTGCAGTCTCCAATTGGCCCACTCCCACCAGTCGCAAAATGGTGCAAAAGTTCCTAGGCTTTGCTAATTTTTATCGGCGTTTCATCAGAAATTTCAGCACTGTTGCCGCTCCGCTTCATGCCCTAACCTCTCCTAAGACCAAGTTCTGTTGGTCTCAGGAGGCAGAAAGAGCCTTTGCTAAGCTCAAAGATAGCTTCTGCTCAACGCCTATCTTATGCCTCCCCGAGCTTGACCGGCAGTTTGTCGTGGAAGTCGACGCCTCTGACACAGGGTTAGGAGCTGTTATCTCTCAGCGCTCTCCCACAGATAATAAGCTTCATCCTTGCGCCTTCCTTTCACGCAAGCTAACAGCCGCTGAACGAAACTATGACATCGGGAATAGGGAATTATTGGCAGTTAAAGCTGCTCTTGAAGAATGGAGACACTGGCTAGAGGGGGCGGAGACACCGTTTTTAGTCTGGACAGATCACAAAAATCTGGAATACATTCGATCCGCTAAGAGACTTAACTCCAGACAGGCACGGTGGGCTCTATTTTTTAATAGATTCAACTTCACCCTCTCATACAGACCAGGCTCTAAAAACGGCAAACCAGACGCATTATCCAGAATACATGACCCGGAAAGTGTTTCTAAAACCCCTGAGCCCATCCTACCCCTCACCTGCGTTATTGGCAGCGTAACATGGGAGATCGAAACTAAGGTTAAACAAGCCTTATCTGATGTCACGATCCCTAACGGGGTTCCGTTTAACCGTCTGTTTGTTCCGGCCTCTGTTCGCCCACAGGTCATCCACTGGGCTCACACCTCAAGAGTGTCATGCCATCCTGGCACCAGAAGAACTATGTTTCTAATCAAACAGCGCTTCTGGTGGCCAGCGATGGAAAAGGCTGTAAAGGAATATGTTGCTGCTTGTCCTGTGTGTGCCAGAGGGAAGACTTCCCATCAGCCCCCTGCAGGTCTGCTCCAACCCTTGCCAGTTCCTCATCGCCCCTGGTCTGACATCTCCTTAGACTTTGTGACGGGGCTTCCCAGCTCTGAAGGTAACACCACCGTCCTGACGGTGGTGGACAGATTTTCCAAAATGGTGCATTTTATCGCCCTTCCTAAACTGCCCTCCGCCAAAGAAACGGCGGAGGTAATTCTTGCTCATGTCTTTCGTATCCATGGTTTCCCCAGGGATGTGGTGTCAGACCGGGGGCCCCAATTCGTGTCACAATTCTGGCGGGAGTTCTGCGGCCTGTTGGGGGCCTCAGTGAGCCTCTCCTCTGGTCATCATCCTGAGTCCAATGGCCAGACGGAGAGGCTCAACCAGGAGCTCGAGACTGGACTCAGATGCCTTGTGGCCCAGAATCCCTCCTCATGGAGTAAGCACTTGATATGGATTGAATACGCCCATAACACCCTGCCCTGCTCTGCGTCCGGTCTCTCTCCTTTTCAGTGTGTTTATGGGTACCAACCACCTTTGTTCCCTGAGTTGGAAGTCGAGTCCACTGTACCCTCCGCCCAAGCCTTGGTACGTCGGTGCCACAAGATTTGGAGGGGTGCTAGGCAGATGCTACTGAGGAGCGCCGCTAGCAGCAAACGGGCCTCCGACCGACGACGGATCCCGGCACCGGCGTACCAACCAGGGCAGAGGGTATGGCTGTCCACCAGGGACCTTCCTCTACGAGTGGAGTCTAAGAAACTGGCTCCACGCTACATTGGCCCATTTCCGGTTTCTAAGGTAATTAATCCAGTTGCAGTACGATTACAACTTCCCCGTTCTATGAAAGTACACCCCACCTTTCATGTGGGAAGATTAAAGCCAGTTAAAGAAAGCCCCCTGGTCCCTGCTTCAAAACCCCCCCCCCGCCTCAGATGATTGACGGAGGTCCTGTTTACTCGGTTAAAAGACTATTGGCCATGAGACGACGGGGGCGGGGCAAACAGTACTTGGTCGATTGGGAGGGATATGGTCCAGAGGAGCGATCTTGGGTCCCGACCAAAAACATTATGGACCCAGAACTGATACGGGAGTTCCACAGGACACATCCTGAGGATCCTGGGACGTCAGGTGCCGTCCATAGAGGGGGGGGTACTGTCAGGAATCCCAGGTCTTAGACGGGTTTATGTTTGCATGCTTGTCTGTCTCACACTTCCTGTTTTATTTTGGCATGTGTAACCTCTCCTCTCGTCTCCAGATCACGTCACTTCCTTCCCTGCATGATTCCCGCCACTTCGTTGAGCACCTCCCTATGACCTAGTTCTGCACCATTCACCTGCGTCTCATCGTGATTTCCCCCGCCCTGATTGTGTCCACCTGTGTATAGTCAATCACTCCCTCACTAGTATTTAATGTGTGCTCCCCATTCCTTCTGTGCCAGATCGTCTTGTGTTTTCATGCCGAGAGTTCCAGCATTTATTTCCCGTGAGTTATTGCCTTTCCGTGTATCGTATCTCTGCCTGTTTTTGACCAAGCCCTTTGCCTGTCGTTTTTGGAACTGTTTGCCTCGCTGCTTGACTTTTGTGTACCAAACCCTGGACTGTAATAAAGACGCCGCTTTTCTGCCTAGACCTGTTTCTCCTGTGTTTGCTTTGGAGTCTCCCTCCTCCTGTGTACAGAGTCGTAACAGTTACAAGTGAAAAACGTTGAGAGTTACTGAAGTTATTGAGTTATCAAATGAACTGAATAAAGTTTGACTTTTCTTTTTTGTTTCACTTAATGCGCCTTATAATTCTGGTGCACCTTATAGTGTGAAAAATACGGTATATTTATTGTTGTTATATTGACCTATAATGCACATATTTTACATACTTATGGGAGCAATGAAACAACGGGGAACAGTCAAGTATTTCTGATCCTGATTCAGATGTTAATGTCAGCGTTATGTTTTCATCTTCTACTAATACATGTACCTTCATCCAAGTGTGGTCATTACCAAGCACAATACTCTGCAAAAAATAAATAAACTGAAAATTGTTTCACTGCAGTTGGATGTTGACGGTAATAATGTCTGAGTTCAGTTCTCCCACGAGTGGAAGAAACAAGAAAACCAGACGGGGGAGATATTAGAAGAAATAAAGTGGAAAAGAAGCAGAAATTGGCTCCAGTGTTGGGGGACTGGGATTCATCGCAGCAGTCCAGGACGCCTCGGGGTATTCAGAATACTAAATGTACAAAAAAAGACTGAATAATTTCAGCAATTATACAGCAATTAGTCAGCACTTTTCCCCTGCTGGTTATTAAGATAAATTAATTTGTATTTCAGGAGAGATCTAAAGAGGCTGGCGTGGTGTTTGCTAGGTGGCATTTTTGCAAAAATTTATCAATTAATATATCAATTTACCTCGTAAAGCAAAAACCTTCCCATTTTTCTTTAACCAGGACTCTCCACAGTAATACAGTTTAGTTCACTTACAATTTAACCGCCTACCAAATATATGCATATAAGCTTTACGGATGAAGAGTAAGTCCTGATTCATCTTGGGTGGTTATTTTAGACATTTCAAACCAAAACATACACACGAATTTAATGAAAATTCGAAGATGAAAAAAAAAAAAACACTGCGTCAAAATAATCTCATCTCAGGATTAAACACAATATGATTCATATATTTATCAGTAACTACGCTTCCCTGCTTCTGATGTGAAATAAAAAGCTGCTGTCAGAGACGAGGAGGAGGTGATGAAGAGAAAGACGTGGAGAGATCTGACCTTGTGTGACCTTGAGCACAGAGCCTATATAAATGAGGAGGTGCTGCTCGGGTGTTACCTGGAGCGAGGCCACGCTACTTGACTTATTCATGTTGCTCCAGATCCCGCTGTCTGCCTCCCCACCTCAGCTGCAGCCCTGATATAATATCTACAATCTGTGTATCACTGTAAATGATCAAACAACAACCAGCACAAACAAATAAAGGCATCAATATATTTGCTCCATCTGAGTCTATGTACACTACATACATGCTGAAAATCAAATATTTTCACTAGAATCATTTAGATATTTTTCAAAGTAAAAGTCCCTAGATGTGTATGATTCAACTTTTTCCCGAGGTCTAGTGTTAAAAAAGTTAACATAAATCAATATAAAGGGCAGTATGGAATCGCGATACTTAAAAATCACAATACAAACTGGCACCAAGACATGACTATTGTTGTTGTTGTGGAAGAAGTTTTCAGCAAATTAAAGGGGCTGTTTGTAAGTTTTTACGCGTATAAATGTATCCTGAAACGTATCATATCATCAGATTCTTGCCAATACACAATCCAAGTTTATATAGGGCTTATAAATAAATAAATCGGTGGAATTAAAGTAAAGTGTAACACTTTGTTTTGAAAACTGTGATTATCAGGAGCCACATCACCAACAGCATGTTGCTGGTTCAAATAAAGGAGCTGCACGTTGATTACGACTGAATATGATGTATAATTTTTAGACTTTTCTCCAATCTTTTTCTGTGTTTTGCTTTACCTCTAAATGGTTTAAATGAGGCTCAATTTAACTCATGAAACCTCACAGACCTGCACTCATTGGGGCACTCAAGGGGTCACAAGCTAAAACAACAGGCTGAATCGTGGCAACACAAATATGAGTTTCAGTGGTGACTGTTTGTTTCTGATGGAAGCTACTTAATTAGCCAAAACATCAAAGCAGGAGACAGTAAATTGGATCTCGACTGTACATACAGATGCAATCGGAGCCTCGAGCAAAGCCCGTAATTTACAAGAACAGAGCGACAAATCCACCGAGCGTGAAGGACGACGAAGCACTGCTGACATAAGCATATAAGTGACGCAGGAGAGCGGCGGCGTGTCAGCTGGATAATTGGCATTGAATTAATAGAATAATGGGAATCGTGCAGATAGACCACTTGAAAGTCATTTTTCTTTTTCAGCCTAAATTCACACAAGTCAAATTAAAAGTTACGCTTCATCTGTTGCCATCAGGAGATTTTGCATCAGCATGCATGCACTCGAAGCTAATCAGGACTAATCAGGCCAATCACAGCGTCCTCATTAGCCCGCCAGAGACGGGCGACTATGACTCAGCAGAAAAGATGCATGCGAAACAAGTCGGCGAATCAGCTGGAATGACCGGTCACACCTTCATACTCAGATTGATGTTTTCTGACTTCCTGCAGAGAAAACACCAGAATGACTTCACCTCTATTCATCTGGGATTTGTAGTCAATTAAAACGACAATCGTGTCACCGTTTCATTTAAGCTGGCCTCTCCTTCAGTTACCACGGAGACTTTACCATTGGAGACCGGGATATTAATCACTGAGTTAATTATTATGGGCTGCCTTGAGGGAGCAGAAGGGGAGTATTAACCCTTATGAATAGAGAAGGAGGGGAACATGTTCAGTGTTATTTCAACCTCTGTCATGAAATGAGTAAAATGTTTAACAAATAATCCAGATCTGGAAGCTTCTTCTGCCCGGTGACTTGTCATTTTCTTCCCCTACGACTTTGATAGCTGATGGATAATAAGATGTAGCTGCAGTATTTTATTACACTTTTTTCTTTTTTGAAAAATAAAATGGTTTTCCTGACTTAAACACTAGCTAATCGATTTGTAATTGTTCTTTCTTTGTAACCACTGTGATCAGTGGTTATCAGCCTCAAAGATGTGGGTCAGAAGGGCCCTGCTACACCCACTAGTAGGTTATATCATCTATTCACACTGGTGATAACTGAAAGACAGAATAAAAGAACACAGCAGCGACTGCAGTAGTTAGGACACGAGCAGCAGTGGAAGTCTAGCGCTGCAGGATAGATGGCGTCAAACTCCATATCGGATGGATGGATGGGACACAAAACAGAGTTCTTTCACCCAGGAGACCCGAGTTCATATCATGTGAAACCAGCGTATTCCTTCTCAAGTTCCCTAAACCTAAAGAAACTGTAGTTTTGCTGCCTAAACAAACCAAAACAAGCTGTTTTGTTGGCTGTGCTGTAAATTAGCATTTCGCTAAACACATTGCATCTAGTCTTTGTGAATAAATGTATGTTATAACTCTAATGCTGCTGCTACTGCATGTAAAAAATAAACTAAACAAAACAAATATAGCATTTCATTCAGTTTGACAGTGTATTATGTGTTGTTTCACTTTCAGTTTTACAACATAGTAAGACCCAACTGACCCACATCTACACCGATCATCCATAACGTGAGGTCAGCATGGCCACCCTGACCGGTCTGCAGCTACACAGCCTCATACGCAACAAACTGCGATGCACTGCGTGTTCTGACACCTTTCTATCAGAACCAGCATCAACTTTTTCAGCAGTTTGAGCTTCAGTAGCTCTTCTATTGGATCAGACAACACTGGCCAGACTTCGCTCCCCACACGCATCAACGACACTGTTGCCAGATCACCGGTTTTCCTTCGTTGGACCACTGTTGGTAGGTCCTGACCACTGCAGACCGGGAACTTCCCACAAGAGCTGCAATCTGGAGATGCTCTGATCCAGTCGTCTAGCCATCACAGTTTTGTCCTTGTCAAAGTCGCTCACATCCTTCTACTTCTTCTGCTTCTTCAAGGACAAAAATGTTCACCTGCTGCCTAACATATCCCACCCACTGCCAGGTGCCACAGTAACGACATCATCAATATTATTCACTTCACCTGTCAATGGTCATAATGCTGTTAACGTTATGGCTGATTGGTGTATGATGCTTATAATCACTGATTACACACCTTTAATGAGCTCATAAGTATTGAATTAGGAGGTTATTTCTGTCTCCCCCTTCATACTACCCCTTAGCTGAGATGGAACCTGACATAATGTGACCAAAGCATGATGAAAACCTAAACCTACCCAAACCTGTTACCCGAAACTGCTTCATGCAACAAATACTGTAAATGATGCACACAGCTCATGAGGTTCTTCTTGAAGTAATCCTTTGGTAGCCTCTCAAAAGTTTCAGCATGCGGGCCGAGCCTCCACCGACCAGCCAGCTCACGACTGCAACACATGAGCGAGCGCTGCGGCCCCTCGGCCCTAAATTCGTCCCATTCACCTCTGCCCTTGTCGCTCCCTCTGTGCCGTCTCATCTCCCCGTGTGAGGGGATTTGCATGTTGCCCTGTCAGGCTAAACTGGAGTGGAAGCGCTCTTGAGCTCTGGGGCTCGGTGCTGATGGATTGGGAAAGGCCCGTGGGATTAGCAGTGACAGTGGATGGGGGGAATGCAGCGGTCAGAGACACAGAGGTTTGAAATGCAGGCTTTTCTTTCTGATGCCGATATTGTTGTGCTGCTCTACAGTCCTTATCTGCAGTGCACAGGCGGAAATGTGGCGGGCAAAGGGTGGTTATGGTGGTGGTGGTGGTGGTGGTCTGCACACATGAACAAAACAAGTGTACTCCTTAAATAAAGTGTACTTAATCACAGTCACAGGCCCACTACAGTCTCCTCTAAAGGTTGCTTACGTGAGGCTATAATGTACCTCGGGATCCTCCATCTTGTGTTCTCCTCTGGTGTGGGGGAGGCTGAAAGATACAGGCTGGTTTGGTCCACCTTCCATCTCCTAAAATCTTACCAACTCTATTACAGATCCAGGGCTTAACGGGATAGTTCAGATGTTTTGAGGCAGGTGTTGTATTAGGTACTTATCCATAGTCAGTGTACCAGCACAGGAGCAAAGCGATGTACTGCTGTGGACGACGGCAGCAGCAAAACACCTAAAACAATCAATATCAGTTTAAGTGTACGCTATGGAGGAGGAAAGCGAAGAGGAAAAACTCGTGCTTTTTTGACAATGGCCACTAGATGGCGCTGTGGTAGCGCTGCTGCCATTTTGGACAGAAAACGTCAATGAGTCTGCGGCCATGGATGTATAGAGAGATGTATGAACATTTAAATAGCCCTTACTTAAATCATGATGTCCTAAAAGTTGAAAAGTTCACTAATAGTTGAATCCAGAGTTATTTTCCTCAGCGTAATAAACATCAGATGCTCAGGACTGCAGCCCTGCAGACTCACATGACGTATCTGGTTGTTTTAGTTTTGTAAGGCTCTTTGTAGGTGGACATTTTACTGGCGTCATCATGGTAGTCGACTCGATTACAGTCCTAAGTGGTGGATGCGTAACTCTGCTGCTGGGTGCTGGCTTTGCAATGGAAGGTATGACGGACTTTCACTTCTCGGCCATATACACTACGTTCTTTGTCTGAGCTAACCTTTTTGAACACCACTGTAACACACTAACACAAAATAACCAATTGAGGCGGCCAATATATCCATTATTACAGTTCAGTCCCAGATAATGAGTTTGGATTCAGCTGTTAGTTCATATTACAATTTTTAGGATCATGATTTAAATTATGCTATTTAAATGTTCATATCTCAAAAATAACTTATCCTCTGACTTACAGATGTCTCTTTATTCATCCATGGCCACAGACTCGTTGGCGTTTTCAGTCCAAAACGGCGGCAGTGCTACCACAGCGCCATCTAGTGCTTCTTCACACTTTGGTTCAGCTTCACCAAACTCGCACAATAGCACAAACTAGCCGACTGATACAACGGTAGACCAGCAGCTCCTGTGTTCTGTGAAATAAAATTACTGTTTTTTAAATGGAGTCTGGTGGTTTGGCTAGAACATACATATAGCATAGGTTTAAACTGATATTAAGTCTTTTAGGTGTCTACGTTTGCTGCTGCCCTCATCCACAGCTTTGCTCCGGTGCTGGCATACTGACTATGGATAAGTACCGCCCTTCAAAACACCCAAACTATCCCTTTAAAGCAGATAAAAGACATATCATATGAAAGACTTAAAGACATCTACGGTATATATAGGAGTCACTTAAAACAACCCAAACAATCCTTCTGCTGGAGCTCTAAGCTTGACAAAGCCATTCAAACAGCTGAGAAAGGCTTTACAGGAAATGGGAAACCATTAAGAGTTACAGGCTTTACCAGGTTTGACCATGACAGTGGACGTCAGCAGTGAGTGATGACGGACAGGAAGCCTGATCTTTGATTGAAAAACAAAGACGACCAGCCCTTAGAGGCCGGAGGGGAACACAGCCAGACAGAGCCCCACATTCTCCACCCTTCCACCAAAGTACGCCACGCTCACAAGACGCCAGCCTGCTGGTCTGAAGCCCAAGGGATGCTGGGATTGAGTCTCGTAATTTGGACAAAGGGAAGAGAAGTCACAGACACGGTGGAAGACAACACCTTGTTCTTTATGAATCGTAGACTATGGAGCAGACAGCAGCTCTGCAGAGCCATGGTCGCTAACTGGAGCTCAGGGACGCTAGACGAGAGGCGCGCAACCGCCGAAGCTGACAGACGCAGAGATGAGCTAATTCCCTTACAAGCAGACAACACAGAGTGTATGCAAGTCAGACAGTGAAGAACAATATGGCTGCAGAGGAGAGAGAGAGACACACAAAATCAATACTAGCAGAGAGTCTCTCTCTCTCTCATGGAAACACATAGACACACATCATGATGCCACTGTGCATGTAGAGGTATACACACAGCATGAGCAGCCGACACTGTACATAACAGCACTAAACACAGGATTAATACTTCTAAATTAGGATTTTCAACTATGTTCCCATGCAACTTACCACTCATATACGACAGGTTATGTTCAGTAATTTACTGAAACTACATAGGTAGGCTACAATCGGTAAGATGACGTACATCATGGTAGATGAAAACCTCATGCAGTATCTGCAAAATGTCCAAATAAGAGAAACTTTGAATAATTTTATTCAAACTGTGATGTGGTTTGTTTGGGCAGATGTGAACGCAGTAATCCTACTCTAGTGTTAAAGGACCAGTGTGTAACATTTTGGGGGATCTATTAGCAGAAATATAATATAATATCCATAACTATGTTTTCATTTGTGTATAATCACCTGAAACTAAGCATTGTTTAGGGATTCCATGCAAAAATACTATTCAAAAATCACTGTGAATTATTCAATTATTATTTGAAAGCTCTGGTGAAGAGAGAGATAGATGAGGGGGGAAAACAACATGTAGCGTCGGCACATTTTCCCATCTAACGCTGTGGATTAAGAGTTTATTTCAGCCATTTTGTAGGAACGGTGAAAGCGGCGGGTGGAAAGACGAACCATGACGGTCTTGGTGAGTTTGATTTTGTTTCTGTTGGGTTTGAATGGCAACAGAAAATAACAGAGTGCATGTCTAAAACCTTGAAAAGCCACTGAGCATTTACAACGTTATGATGTACAGTTTGCAAGCATAGATTGTTGGAGCCTTTTCAAATGTTTATGAATTACTGTTGTGGTTTGTTGTGTTACCATTCTTATATTTTTGGTTGATGTTTTTTTATCATATTGCTTATTATTTCAGAGTGTTTTTGTCAGGCTTCCTTAGTGGTGAGAGGCGTTATCCGGGCGTTACATCCACAGGTGAATCCTACGTCTCAATCGATCCCACTGACGAAGGCTTATTGATGAGACACGTTCGTTTGTTTGCCTGATATAATAAAGAAGACATTTTATCTGAGTGCCGGAGACTTTGTTCCTTATGTTTCGCTGCTCGAACAGCAGATCTAGCTGCTGAAAGTCGAGACGCAGTGCCACACAGATACACACCGCCGTGTACTTCTATCTTTGTGAGGACACTCACCTAACCATCACAACTAAATGACCCCAACCCTTACCCTAACCACCACAACTAAATGACCCCAACCCTTACCTTAACCATCACAACTAAATGACCCCAACCCTTACCCTAACCTTAACCATCACAACTAAATGACCCCAACCCTTACCCTAACCCTAACCACCACAACTAAATGACCCCAACCCTTACCCTAACCTTAACCACCACAACTAAATGACCCCAACCCTTACCCTAACCTTAACCATCACAACTAAATGACCCCAACCCTTACCCTAACCTTAACCACCACAACTAAATGACCCCAACCCTTACCCTAACCTTAACCACCACAACTAAATGACCCCAACCCTTACCCTAACCTTAACCATCATAACTAAATGACCCCAACCCTTACCTTAACCATCACAACTAAATGACCCCAACCCTTACCTTAACCATCACAACTAAATGACCCCAACCCTAACCTTAACCACCACAACTAAATGACCCCAACCCTTACCCTAACCTTAACCATCATAACTAAATGACCCCAACCCTTACCTTAACCATCACAACTAAATGACCCCAACCCTTACCCTAACCTTAACCACCACAACTAAATGACCCCAACCCTTACCCTAACCTTAACCATCATAACTAAATGACCCCAACCCTTACCTTAACCATCACAACTAAATGACCCCAACCCTTACCTTAACCATCACAACTAAATGACCCCAACCCTTACCCTAACCTAAACCATCACAACTAAATGACCCCAACCCTTACAATAACCTTAACCACCACAACTAAATGACCCCAACCCTTACCCTAACCTTAACCACAACTAAATGACCCCAACCCTTACCCTAACCTTAACCACCACAACTAAATGACCCCAACCCTTACCCTAACCCTAACCATCACAACTAAATGACCCCAACCCTTACCCTAACCCTAACCATCACAACTAAATGACCCCAACCCTTACCCTAACCCTAACCATCACAACTAAATGACCCCAACCCTTACCCTAACCTTAACCATCACAACTAAATGACCCCAACCCTTACCCTAACCTTAACCACCACAACTAAATGACCCCAACCCTTACCCTAACCTTAATCATCACAACTACCGTATTTTTCGCACTATAAAGCGCACCGGATTATAAGCTGCATTAAGCGAAACAAAACGGTCAGATAAGTCAAACTTTATTCAGTTCATTAAATAACTCAATAACTTCAATAACGGCGGCAGTAGGGACTCCGTAGGGACTTAGCTTGGGAACCGGAGGGTCGCCTGTTCAAGTCCCCATATGGACCAAGTACTGAGTGTGAACTGGTAGCTGGAGAGGTGCCAGTGTGCCTCTTGAGCAAGGCACCAAACCCCCAACTGCTCACGTTTGTCAGGGGCAGCCCCCTCGCTCTGCAAGTATATATAGTAGTTCCTGTTTATGCATGTATGTATTTTCTGTGTGTACTGTACAAAATAACCACAGAGTGAAAACACTGAATTTCCCCTCAGGAGATCAATAAAAGGTATCTTCTTTGCTTTGCTTCTGTAGAAACATGGTGGACTCTGAGAAGACGACCTGCTCCCTATATAGATATAAATGGCTCATTCTCAGCTAACGAAAACACAGTGATTCTTAGTGTCTGGTGATTATACACTATTGAAAACATAGGTATGAATATTATATTCTATTTCTGCCAATAGATCGCCCTCATTGTTACACACTGGTCCTCTAAGTGTGTTTGACAGTTACTAGATTATGAGGTTTTCACAGTGTTAACGTAATATACTGGACTGTATGAAAACAAAATAATACAGTCCTCCCAGAGATTAAACTATTATGTGGTTATGGTGGAGATGTTTCTTATATAAATCATAATCCAGGTTCAGGTGGACTAATTGGTTGAGTGGCAACAGCAATCCACCTCGGAGTCACAATGGGAGGATTTTTCTGTCATTTCCACAGTTTTTGATGGAAGCTGCAGCTTGAATGTGAACATCAGTTGGCTAATTTATTAGTTTACGTAATCGTCAGATGTGTAAAAAATGAGTTTCTCCACAAAGAAGAACCACTTTACATCTTGTGTTTACCAGAAATGTGCTATAAATTTCATGGAAATAAATCATTCAGCATGAAAAAAAACACAGAAAATGACCTTGACTAAAATCCACCAAAACACCTAATGGGGGGGGGGGCAGCACTAGTTGTAACTCAAGCTAAGGACACACTACACAGCTGTTAGGAGTGGGAACATCAAAGATCACACTCATAATAATAGCTGAATAATTTCCATCTCCTGTTGCTGTTATTTGAATCTAAAAACTAACAGCAACTGTTTTCTTGGTGCCAATAACAATTTAAACATGATTGACATCAGGGCTGAACAGCATACTGATTTCAGCTGCTTGTCACTGAAGGGTGTCAAGACTTGTGTCAGTCATGTCTGTATGATGATGAAGATCTTAACCGGATTGGCAGGGGAGAGATTTAAGTACTCGTCCAGACACAATCCAGTCGCACAGTGAATATAAGTGGCTTAACAGTCATGTAATGTGTCCCAGCCTTTGTAGCATCCAGCATCTGTTGACAGTTTGATAAAAGTGCGTCGTCTTACCTGGGGGAGATGTCACAGCCCTGCTGCATGAAGGCGCCCAGGGAGAACCAGAGGGAGTTGAAGATACCAAACTCATTGGGGGGCTGGTCACTTGGCGGACCGTCGGTGCCCTCTTCGGGCTCCTCGGTGTGCCATTCGTACGGGCTGAAGCGGCTGACCAGGAAGAGCACCACGCTCACGCCGATATAGGCGAACACGATGCACATCCAGATCTCGTAGGCCAACGGGTCCAGGAAGGAGAACACCCCCGGTTTGGATTTCTGGGGCTTCTTGATCATGATGGAAATGCCCAGCGACATGAAGGGCTTGGAGAAGTCAATCACCTCCTCCCGGACCAATGTGATAGTCAAAGGGGCCACGGCGATTTCCGCTTTCTGTGGATGAAAAGCAATCTGATCAGCCATCTGAATGAGAGCAAATACAAATGATGAAAGAAATGCAAATGATGGCTGATCTCCTTGAGCCGGGCCACGCAACAATCAAACATCACTTAGTCACAGATAGGACACGCCGGAGCCAGCCAGGCATCCGAAAACAAAACCACAACAATTACCATCTTTTCTTTTCTCCTCAGCTTCCTAAATTTCTCCCTCGACTGAACAAATCTCACAGCGATCAAGTTTAGGCGGCGGCTGAATACACCTTGAAGTGTTAAGTTAAGACAGAGAGAGGGGAAAGAAAAGAAATTGAGAAAGAAACCCGCTCTGAGGCTGAGCGGCTTAGCTGGAACTGCAGGGAGGATAAAATAATGTGTCAGAGAAATATGCTTACGGCACAGGAAGGCAAAAAAATGGACCTCTGAGGTCTGCAGCTGTAGGAAAAGTGCTTGCTGAGAATCCACAAACCAGATTACAGTTAGTGACTTAGCAACACTCGTGACCTTGCCCGGCCGGCTTGGGAGCAAAGGGCTTAAAATCAGCAACTTAAGGAGGTAGGAAAAGAGAAAACAGGGACGAAAATGAAAGAGATTTAAGTTCTTTCATTCTCAGCAAAATGCACTAAGATGACAGCCTCGGGGTGTTTGGTGTGCACTAAAATACATGGCAGGGTAAAAGGAGGCAGGACTTTTGTGGTGGTAGCACGGAGGCTCCCGGGGAAGAAATGAATGGTCTCTAAGCAAAGTGCTGACAGCCTCTGTGTCCTCAGATGATTTCTGCTGTAGAAGAAGCTGCAAGCTTCCCCGATTCGACCAATAACACACTCTGTAGTGTAAAACCTGCTATACACACCGGTGGACATCAGTGGTGGCGGGTGAGTTAAAAAAATTGAAGAGGACAGGAAGAAAAGCACCTCACAGTGTTATGTTAATTTATTTAGTTATTTCTTATTTTGCACTTGCACCTCTATTTACTGTATGGGCTCAGTGCTCTCCTGTTCCTAATATTTATATGTTATATAAATAGAGCTGGGACGATTCATCTTTTCATTTGGCACTGTCACAATACGTGGGTGCCGATTCCATATGTATTGCGATTTATTGCGATTTTTGTTAACTTAACACAAGACCATGAGAAAAGGTTGAATCATTCACTTCTAGGGGCTTTTACTTTGGAAAATACCTAAATTAATACAGTCATGCATGCATTTTCAGCCTGTATGTAGTCAGAGACGTCCTGAAGTCAAATATTTTAGGATTATTGTCAGGAATTATTTATTACATTTTTTTCCAGCAACACAAAACTCATAGAATAAAGTAATTTCCCTCACAAACTAGTGGTATTTTGTAATGTTTTATACTTCTGGTGAATATAATCAATCATATTTCCATATCTGTATTTTGTATATACAGTTCTCTTTGTTAACACCTTATTTTGAAAACCAGACATTGTCCCATGTGTCTACTTCCTCTAACTTCTCAAGGTGGTCTCTTGCTCTCCATCAGCTCCATCCATGTTCAGCTCCATCAGGGCCGTTTGAATGCATTTAACATAAATGTCAGTATATGGCGCTCTACAGTTGTAGCGTCGGCCCATTTGACCACGGAGATGAGTGACGGCTGACCAGACCACACGTTACCGCTATATGATAACGTTTCCTGTCTGTGACAGAGTTAGCATGCAGCTTCAGCCGTGATGTCTCTGCTTTTCTTGCAATGAAACCCAAAGTGCTTCATCCTTTGCTGGATGTGTAGTGTTTACCACGCTGGAGGGTGGAGGTCGGATCTACATTGACCCTCCGCTGTTTTGGACTTTTTAGTTTTGGCTCAGTGAGGTTTAGAGCATCACAGCATACGTTTTTAAACACATACAGGTATTACTATACTTGTGAGGGTCTTCCACAACTTGCCCATTGTGCAAGTAGATGGGATGTTTTACTTGACTGGTGCTATGTATAACAGACCATTGCTATATATAACCGACGGTTGCTATGTACAGTGTAACAGACCGTTGCAATGGGCTCAGTTGTGATGTCAGACTCTGGTGTTTTTGGGTCAAATTATTCATTTCCTAAGTAAGTAGCTGTATAATAAGCAGAATAATGTACAGCGAGCGAGTCAGTGTTGGAGTGTTCAGAGTTTATTTTGCAACGATGACCGGTTCGCTGTACATTATCCCATCATTATAAGCCTCATAGATGTGGTGATCACCTACTGGAGGAACAAAAGATAAGGGCAGTGACCACTGGCAGCCGTAGTAAACAACAAATCAAAGGATGAGCTCCATGCTTAAGTTTTCCTGTTCTAAGTGGCGGGTATTTTGCCGTCATGTCGTTCCTTCACAGCAAAGCTTCGGGACAGGACGTGTTTCTGCTCAGTGTGCTTGTTTAAAGAGATGAAAACAGCAG
Organism: Pterois miles; assembly: GCA_947000775.1. NCBI lineage: Eukaryota > Metazoa > Chordata > Actinopteri > Perciformes > Scorpaenidae > Pterois > Pterois miles. Next base: position 31,717,374 of record CAMQGK010000052.1, on the reverse strand, counting down.
AGAGCTGCACTTTTCATTTCTTTGCTTAGGATCCAACGTGGTTAGTCTTTACACCAGCAGTGCAGTGTAGTGCTTGATCAGTCCTGACACATCCCGAACTGAGCCTCTCCTCGCACTCGCTTCACGGTGAGTCACTGCAGCACCAAAGAGGCGCAGGTGAGAAAAACGCCACTCTGTGATAATGCCACTTAGCTCATCAAAAAAAAAAAACAGTTTCATCTCAAACAAATTTGCTATTGCTGCTATTGTAAACATGTAAAATTATTTCTGCACAGGAGAGAATATTTAACTATTGTTCTGCGGCTCCAGTCCAACCTGATCTCATGGGAAAGTGTATCAACATTACAATGACGAGCCGAGTGTCATGAGGACACATTTTAGGCTTTTTGCGTGTCATTTGGACGCTATGCAACAAAACTACAGCAATATCTGCACTAAGGTTTAGGCAACAAACCACTCACCAATGCCAGGTACAGACTACACGAGAGTCAAGCTGGTTTTGGGTGTGATTCCTCCCTCCCATCTATCGTCAGCACAGCCCCGATTTGTTGATAGTTCAACAGATTATCTTTCCAGATATTCCTGTGGTGTGAGCTATGTTGTTTTTTACGCCCCTGAGCTTGGAAGTCCATCCTGGCCGCACCGATCTCCAATTGTAGATATTAAATACGCTCAAAATTTAAAATAAAATAAGTATGTGAATGAAGTAAAATATATAAGGAAATAACATAACAGAAGTACGGAAAACACGTCATAAATGTCGCTAAAAACACGTCAGTAGCATAAAGAAAACACTGATCTCCTGGTTGAAAGTCCTGTGTTTGTTTGACCTGCTCGCCATAAGCAGCCTCTCTCACTTTTTATTTTATGCCACTAGCTCTGAGTGTATCATATTTACATGGATGCAAATACATTGCAGTCCATAAAGACTACATGGCGGACAAATGACTCTCCAAAAGTAAGAATAGCATTCTTAATGCATGTTAAATGCCTTATGAATCATTGTGTCATTCATACGCCTTTTTGTGTAAGTGGGCTGCTCTGTGACACAGAGGGATAAAAATATGACTTTTTTTTTTGTTTAAAATATCTTCACTTTCTAGCCTGTCTTTGTCCTTTAAAAAACATGCAACTACAAGAGCTCTCATCTCTTTCCTCACTTTGATGTCTTTTCAGGCCATGAAATCCCAACATCGTCCAAAACCTGAAACCTCAGACTTGAATCCACTTTGATCCCACTGCAAGGTCAGCAGCAGAAAGACACCTCGCTCACCTCCAAATCAAATCGTCACCTCAGAGCTTCTTTAACAAGCTCCACACCTCCGCCTTTCTTCTTTAACCCCCTCCAGAGGCTCAGCTCTAATGCTCCACTGGTTCCTGCTAGCATTAATACCACCGGAGACTGCTGGATGGGTTTAATTATATACACAGTAAACAACACACGGGGAACAGGGAATCCCAGACGTCCTGCTCCACAGCAATGTTTTCCAGCTTTTCCTGGGGGACCCAGAATTGTTCCCAGGCCAGACGAGATATAAATGAACCTAGTCCCTTGCCTCTTACCAGTTGGACATGCCTGGAAAACCTCTAAAGGAAGGCATCCAGGAGGATCCAGATCAGATGCCCAAACTACCTCAGCTGACCCCTTTTGGTGCGAAGGAGCAGGGTCTCTACTCCGAGCTCTTTCCAGATGTCTGAGCTCCTCACATTGTCTCTATGGCTGAGCCCAGCCACCCTACGAAGGACGCTCATTTTGGCTGCTTGTATCCACGATCTCATTCTTTTGGTCATTACCCAAAGCTCATGACCATAGTTGAGGGTTGGAGCGTAGATGGATCGGTAAATTGAGAGCTTCACCTTCCGGCTCAGCTCCCATTTCACCACAACGGTTTGGTGCAGCGCCCGCATAACTGCACCGAACCACCTGTCCATCTCCCGCTCCATTTTTCCCTCACTCGTCAACAAGACCAGTGAAAGTCCACCTGTCTCTGGCAGAGCACCATGGCCTCAGACTTGGAGGTACTGACTCTCATCCCGACCGCTTCGCACTCGGGACAAACTGCCCCAGTGTGTGCTACAAGTCACAACTTGACCCACATCATCGGCAAAGAGCAGAGACTCAATTCTGAGGACCCTGAAACGGACACTCTCCTTCCCTCGGCTGCAGCTTCAGATCCTGTCCATGAAATCACAAACAGGATCGACGACAAGGGACGACCCCAGCGGAGGAATGACATGTACGTGGACGTGTTTGACTTTATGCCAAATATACCTAGTATATCCTTGTCCAAATGCTTTATGTTTGATATATTGTAGAATCTTTTTAACGTACTGTACATTATTAAATAGTGGAGCAGTCCCGTTAATTAGAACCAGCATTCAGATCAACACATTTTAATAAGATGACCTGCTCCTGTTTCCATAAACTGAACACTACTGTACCAGTAGATCTTTTGCAATGTAAAGCCAAAGCTCAAGATTGATGTGCTCACACTGTACAGTCTGATCATCAACCATGACTGGAGTGTTCACGCCGGACGTGTGATATATAAAAAAAAAAAAACGCAGCTCGTCTGCCACAGTGGCCATTCACCATTGGAGGTAAGCTAGCTACATTTAACTAGGTATCTCTATTGTAGCCGACATTGTTATGTTGATACGCTCTGATTACTATAAAAAGAGGAGAAAACAGGTGCTGATGAACCAGCTCGTGGCTCTGCGTAAACTGTGTGAGAGCCTGTGGAGTTAATTGGTCCTTATTACACTGCACGGCAAACAACGCCTGACGAAGATGAAATTCGGTGCGACTCTAAAACGAGTCGTGCAGCTCAAAATTCGGGTCAGAAACAGGCTAAAATCGTACAGAGTGTGCTCAGCTTTACATCATCACACATGCTCTAAATGGATCCACTAGAGTCTCAGCTTTTCAGTGACATCCAATTTATGCAACGCAAAGACTGTTTAGAAACTCAACTCTGCAGAAATATTCAAATACACCATTTTAAAATAGTGCATGTGATTATCATAAAGTGGGCATGTCTGTAAAGGGGAGACTCCATTTTCAACCACATGTGGAGGTCAGAGGTCGAGGAACCCCTTTGAAAATGGCCAGGACAGTTTTTCCTCGCCAAGATTTTGCCCAACTTTAATTCCTTCGTCTAGTTTCATATGATACCAGTATCGACTTCTTAGCTTTAAGAGCGCTAACGCACATCAGCACTAATTCCATCACTACAACAGCAGTCATGTCATACACGAGTTTCTCCTTCTGACAGAAATACTGTTTTCATTCACGTGTTATTTCTAGTCACTGAACTTCTGAACTTTTTCATACAAGCTAAACTCTGAGTTGTTTCACAATAAAAGCAGCTAATAATAGCTGATAATAATAACTCCTCTTCCTGGTTAGCTTTTAATTTGAAAAAAATTTGACTTTCATCAAGAGAAGCGATCAAAAAGATGCAGAGAAGTAGAAGTGATTAGTGAATAAAGAAAGTTTCTGTGTTAATAATAGAAACTGATGGAGATATGAAAGGATCATTAAGCTTAATTTCCCATGTGAGCTATGTCTTTTTAATATAGCTTGCTTCTCAATGGCCTTTACTTATTTGTATACTGGCTTTTGTTTGAGAATGAATGATAAGTTGTTTCCGTAATGACATTTTAACAAGCACAAATATATAAAGTCGTATCTTTATGGCTTTATTATGTTTATCAAAAGGTCATTAGGATGATAAATGATGAACAAATTATGTTGTCTATTTAATATATGTATATATATTATGGACTCACAGTTTAAAATGAACAAATTGACCTTGAGAATGACTTTGAGGCTATTTTCAGTTTTAGGAACCAGCCAAGCCAAGCCGCCGAGAACCAGATGCAGTATTGTCTCTAAATACCATCATGAATCTTACTGACAAATTAAAGTTTGAATGAGATGAGTCAGCTCAGATGAAAAGCTCATAGTGCTTCAGGGGGCTGGGAGAAGAATCACTTCCTGTCATCTAAAGAGTAAAAAAACAAAAGCTCCTACCCCGTACACCAGCTCCCCGACCATGCCGTTCCAGATCTTCGTCTCTGGGTCCCTGGCGCCGTACTTTCCATCGGGAACAATGGAGATTTTGTACTTGATGCCGATGTGTTTGGCGATTTCCGAGGCCAGGTCCACGCAGTATCCCTCGTACTGGTCGTTGCCCTCGTACATCTCCCAGTTCTTCTTGAGCATCACATAGGGACCCTCCTATACAACCAGCGAACCAAACCGTCAGACAGACAGACACACGGACATGAGGGCTCGCACAACGATTCATCTACACAAACAACAAACAACAGAAGCTGTAGCTCATTAATACCAACCAGGGTCGAGGTTAAAGGAACCCTGTGCAGGTTTTGACCACTAGGAGTGCTATGGAGCAATGTTTTGTTTGTATGAGCATGCAAATGATGTGTTTTTGCAGATGACGTCATGCTGTTTCACTGAAAGACATGGTTGCAGTAGCACCTCTTGAAACAAACAAATGAAGCAGAAGAAGCTAGCTAGTAAACAATGTCGGCTTTAAATGTTTTAAAAGGCAGGAAATATATCTGACATTTCTGTTAGGCCTCAAGGATCAACTCTGCCTCCTAAAAGTTACGTTCACATACAACAAAACTACAGATCAAGGGAAATTTAATTTATGCTTATTTCTGACGCATCACAAATATGTTTGTAATAATAACTTTATGCCTGTAGTTTAATAACCTAACAAACGCAGACATTTTAAGCCAAACAATGATGTTTTTTTATTAAACCTAACCAAGCAGTTTTGTCGCATTTCTGCTGAATTTTCTTCCAATTTACTGCTTTAACTACGTGTTTAAAACTTCAACGAGTAAATACACTTCCCTCTAAAAGTAACTGAGATCAGCTCTGTCTCCTAAAAATTACATTCCCATTAAACAAAACTGCTGTAAGGTTGAGGCAACAAAAACATCATAACACAAGGAAAAGACGTCATTAATGTCATTTACAAAACAAAACACCGGTCTGGAACATCGGTCTCCTGGTTAAAACCCGCCATAAGTGATCTTTCTCACTTTTTATTCTACGTCACAACCTCTGAGTGTATTAGTATATTTACGAGGATGCTTTTACCTTGAACTCAGTACAGACTAGATGGTGTACATACGACAAAAGCAGGAAAGACATTGCATGCTAAATGCCTTGTGCATCATTTTGTCAAGACTTTTAATTCTGGATCCCTGGACTGAAAAATAAATTCTTTACACCTCTATTAGATAACTAAACTTTCCACGACCACTTGAGTATATTAGAATAAAAAAAAATGTAATGATTTTAAACTAACTTGATCCCAACTGCTGGGAGATAAATTAGAGTACAGCAGAAAGGGATTCATGTGTAATCATAATGACAGCCTCACGCTGAGGCACAGAGTGGAGTTTAGGCGGGAACAGAAATCCTCAAAGTGTTAATGTGGATGCGTCACACACAGAGACTTGAAGAGAAGGGAGGAAAGTATGACTCAGCAGAAACGGAGGCAGACATAAAGCTGAAGGGAAGTGAGAAATGAGCTGCAGTCAGACTGAATGACTTAATACCTAAAACAAGCCTAACTCCACTTACAGTAATCAGGGGTGGCTACACCAGTCTGTGACCAGCGGCGGCTTATAGATCACCACGAACGTGATCTGAACATAAACCTTGCCTGCTTCCTGTGCTCATATTTCCAGACAAATCACTTTTGTCATGGACAGCACTGGCAGCGGCGGTCAGGAGCAATTTACTCCCTGAGATGTGTTGGCTTGACTTTGCCCCGGGCCAAAGTACGGTAGACCAAAGACTCCACAGCAGGGAGAAGATGCAAATGTTCGGCTCAGCCCGCGGCTCAATAAAACGTTACTGTACAACATAATGATGGCACAGGTTTTGAGGTTTATTTCAAAATAAGACATTCAGAATCTGAAATCTGTTTCCAAAACCGAGTGCTCTAGGGAAAGAGGACAATATAATAAGAGTGGTAGGGAACACGAGTAACCTGCTTGAAATTTTTCTTCTTACTGCTAAATTACCCCAATATTTACCTCAAAATTGATCAAGGATTACTTTGTTTGGCTGTCTTAACTTCAAACTTGACTCTGGACTTTTATTATTATTATTTTATATGTATTACAAACATTATTTAATAATTATATTCCACCCCTTCCAAATAAGAAGTAATAAATAGATGGTAATTTATTTAATATATTAAATACAATAATACAAAGTTAACTGATATGTTTTATTTCCATATCTGCTGATAAATAGATGCAAATAATTTCTTTAAAAACTCCCTGAATCATGGCATTAGCTACTAGTGTCTACTACTGTACTACTACTACTACTGTGTACTATTAGTTTTAGTTTTCCACCTCCGATGAAGCAGCCGCTTCTCAAGACTAAGGGCCGTATTATAACCATTAGATGCTATTTTAGCATATCATTATTAAATAATGTTTATAATAAAGTCAATCGATTTTGAGGTAAATATTGGGTAAGTGACGCTAATTCAATAATAATCATGTTTTAGAGTTAACCTTTAACTCAATCTGTACTTTTGCACACTGAAGTAAACTCTGAAGCTTTCTCTACTCAGGTAGACATGCGACACAATAATCTTGTCAGTTAATAATAAGTCAATAATCTGTTAACGAGGGTCGGTTAGCGGTTAAAAAATGACCTCGAAAAATATTTCAATTACCATGTTTTCTTCTAGTCTCGATTCTCTAAAATTTTACAACAGCCGAAATACAGAATTCATGATTCGCCTGACCAGCCCGACCATTTTCATGATGCAGGCTCAGTTTATCTCTGCAGATGTTTCTGATGTATATGAGAGGGGAAAACATCCCTAATCCCCGTGATGTATGATAGCCGGGTGTATGACAGCCGGGTGTATGACAGCCGGGTGTATGATAGCCGGGTGTATGACAGCCGGGTGTATGATAGCCGGGTGTATGACAGCCGGGTGTATGACAGCCGGGTGTATGACAGCCGGGTGTATGACAGCCGGGTGTATGACAGCGCTGCAGCCGGAGCAGCCGAGGTGTGGCGGAGATAAAAGATGCAGTCAGTGTTTCTGGCATGAGAAGAGAGCGGCGCTTCAGAGGCCTTCACAGCAAAGGCCAGCAGGACTGACAGGCTGGTCAATAATCCCAACCACACTGCTTCACTCAACGCCTAACGAGACTAATTAAACATGCCATTAAAAGCACACACACACATTACAGGGCCCACTTGATGTCACAAATCCATACCTACGTACATCAACACACAAACATGTTCATACTGTATGTACCCACATCATTAGACTGCCTCAAATCTGCCTGTTTGGTTTTGTGTTTAGTGCATTAAACAAGATAAATAATCTGTTGCACATTCAGTTAGAGTCTTAAAATGAAAATCATGCTCCATATTTTACCATAACTTGACCACAAAACCATAATATTATGAAGCAAACACATTAATGCTTCTCAGGAAGTGACTCATTTCTGGGTCTCAGTCATCAGTACCCACTTGAGGCACTTATTGCATTTTCATTGGATTTAATGTGGTTGGATGGCATTGAAAAGAAAAAGCGCATTTAAAGCACAAATACAAAAAATATTTGCAAATGTCCAATGTGCTTTTTTTTTTACATGAAGTGCACTCGCCCGGCTGCTGCAGTGGGACATTATGGCCTCGTCAAGGATTTTAGATCACCATGGGACTTTAATGAATGTTGTTGCTCATATTCAGCATATACACTTGTCATAGTTTCTGTTTACTACCTGCAGCAATAAGAATGTAAACTGAAAATTAAAGCATGGCTGAAAAAACACTATTACTGTATAAATCAACACTTTTTTTTTTTTTATTTTACAAAGACTACTGGAGCTGCTTATTTCTCATTTTTAATGTAATCTGATTTTTGCCAGTTACTAATTAAACATCAACCCCACAAACATACAACAGGCCTCATGGAAGAATGTATGTGTTGGCTCCTTTCACAGTGTTTTCAATTTATCAGAGATAGTTGTAATACTTTGGTCACATAAAAATGTCTTACTCAGCATTCGGTTGTACTTAGCTCCACCCTCTCGTGCTTCTGCTGCTAATTTTATGGGCAATTTTCATTGAAAAAATGTTACCCAAGAGTAAAAAGAATAACTTGAAGTACGAAGTCCTGCTGCTGGAGATCAGCAAACACAAACATAATAAATTTAGCAGAACTCAAAAACATAACCCTACACCTGGCAATGCTGTCACTGCAAAGCTGTGACACAAAGACAAAACGGTCTGACATGATGTTAGCTGACAAAAAAATGTCACGCTAAAGTAAAACAATTTGCGCAATTTTCCTAGCATTTTCTACAAATTGTCACGCCAAGCTTGTACTTTACTCCATGCTGATAAAATCTAAATAAAAATACCTGTTGTCAAACCTAAATTAGCAAGCCGTGATTTGATATTGGTGCCAATTTCCAGTTTCATTCGGATTAAGATATTGTCAATCTTGTTATAGTATATATACAATGTATAAGTTTTTACATGTACCACGTGTAGCATTTTTGCTTGTGGAAACTGGTGAATACAACATATTCTACTAAATCATTCAAGAATAAATCTGTCCATACGAGAGGATGCAGCCCAATGTCTTCTAAAACATCTATGTAGCTGTGTCGTCAGGACGGACTTGGCATATCAAAACCGTCTTTACCCACAAAATCCAAACATGTCCTCTGAGTTCCTTGAACAAAGGTTAAACAGAAACATAATTATAGGAGGACCTTGTCTGTACTTCTTGCCCTCTGGCAGATTGACAGTGTGCCAGGTTTAAAGTGCAATGGACGAGTTTAAAGCCAAAGACACTTCATCAAAGCTTTCAGCCTTGTCCTGCCATAAGATGACAGTCAGACGTCTTCCTCATCTGTGTGGCTATCGCACCAACATCCAGGCAGCTCTCAGACTTCATAGAGGTCTGCTAGCACTTTAAGCTGTTAACCAGACTAAAGAAGATCATGAGGTGGCTGCTGATCTATAAGTAGTAAAAATGAATGGACTATCCATCCATCCATCCATTCACCTGCAACCACTTATCCCGTTAGGGGTCGCGGGGGGCTGGAGCCGATCCCAGTTGGCATTGGGTGAAGGCGGGGTTCAGCCTGGACAGGTCGCCAGTCCATCGCAGGATGAATGAAATACATTTGCTAACAAATTTAGTGTTCTGAGACACGATTGCAAAATACGGATAAATATATTATTCAGTGCCTTTTTATTGGGCATCAACCTCATGTTTCCACAGGTATTGTCGATTGAAAAAAAAAATAGATATGAGGCATAAATAAATGCTTCAGTTCAGGTTGCGGTTGCTGAAATGGAGCCGTGCAGATGTATACAGCATATCTGTAGAGTAAAAACCTTCTGACACCTCGCAGTTTGGACGGGAATGATTGAATATATGTCTGCAATATAGTGGCATTTGCAGGGATACAGTGATTCATAACTTTAAAAGTCATGAATCTCGAACCCTAGTATCGCCCCCGTGGCCTAGCTAGAGAAGTTCTAGCCAACATTCAATGACAAATGAGAGCATTTCCCAACATGTTGAACTGCTCCTTTATGACTGCTCCTTACAAGTTCCTCAGACACAGAGGCAGTATAACACTGGGACACTTCATTAAGTTTAAACAAACATTAAAAGCGGTGAAAAGCAGCCGTCATGATGTAACTATAATATCATGCTGCATAAAAGCGTGATGGATATGAACTGGGGTGATTATGAGAGCATTAGTCTTTCTAAGCTGTTTTAAAGCTTTCAGGAAGCCCTCTGAGTGTGTAATGTACTGTACGGTGGAGCAGGTAGTCGGCGAAAATGACAGATTTAGAGCAGACAGGAACTCTCTTAGACATAATGCATATTCACATTCTGGTACCGCCTCACTTTATACTTCAGGGTCCATAGATCTTTGCAAAAAATTACAAATTCAAATCAGGATGGGATTCAAGCTGCCACACAAACACACACCGGGCATGACGTCGTATGAATCTAACACACACAAACAGGTGTAGTGGGAGCTTGTTTATGCTAGTAAACAGACACTGTGCTGTTTGGGAGCCTCAATGGGTGTCCGTCCACAAGCACCAGTCTTTTTCCCTCCATTTGCATTTCATTTTCCTCTCGAGGGGCTCCATTACGGCTCTGAGTGGCTCCATTTCTTGTTCAGTTTTCTGAACAGGGCGTCCATTAACACAGTCGCCGTGTCTCTCCTCTTGCCCAGTGTCTTTAGGGCTTCATTTTGGCTCGGGTTGTTGTGTCCGTCACTCTGCCATTAAGGGCTTTTCATATCCTGCTTGCGTCCAACTGGGGCTCAGTTTCTTAAAATGGGGTTCCTCATCAGGGGCTGAAAAGAGGGAGGATTGTGCTGAGCTGTGACTCTCCATTCCCACCTCCTTCCCTCCTCCACTCATGTACGCTCAAAATCTGGCTGCTTTAGCTGTAGTCAGAGTCACCACGACAGCCAGAGATTGACATGCCATGCAAAGGCCATTCACTTCTATCATGTATAAAAAGCTTTGATTGATTCTGTAGCTGTATGAAACTCTTTTACAAACTCTTTTATCTGTAAAATCTGAACAAATACCTCAGCAACAGCACCTGACTACCTTTTGAGATGTTTTTAGGTGCAATAAACGAAAACGTAAGTGGCGGTAGCTGATTCTGGAGTTTCTATTGGAGTAATAACAAGAAAGACTCTTGTTATCATGTTGTAACAAAACATGTGTGATCCCTGAACTGGTCAGTCACAGTACAACACAGGGGACTTCAGGGGTACGTAATCTACTGAAATCTGAGCGCTCTTGCCAACTTCATCAATCCACTGTTGGATGCCTTTACTGTTAATCTTAGAATATAATCAGTATGATGTTCAAGGAGTTTATCCTGCCACACCACAAATATTATTGCTGCTCCTGTATTCTGGTCTCCTGAGGCTACGTTTGGTGGATAATTCGTATCTGTAACCTTTTTTACGATGGATTTCTCCCAGTGATAATTTAAAGTCCTTATCCATTACTCTAAAAGCTGGCCTCAAAATATAATTTTCGACAAAGCCAAAAGAAGTGAAGCTCTATGAGGCTGCAGCCTGCAGAACAGGGTGTGATTCAGCTTCAAATGTAAAATAACCCACCAGGATCTGATTGGTTTTACTGTCAAATTTAGGTGGGGTTAAATGTCTATTTCACTGGTTCGGACTCCTGCTAGATTATTCTTACGTTTTACACAGTTTCAAACCCACAAAACATTGTTACTAAGTCAGATTAAGAACCGTTTGAAAAACACTACATGAACTGTTGGCTTTGGTCTTCGTTACTTTAACACTGACCCAGACTTTACTGATTTTAAATTACCATTAGTGATAGCTTTTACCCTGTCAATTAGCCTGTGAATCACTTGTGCTAATTGCTAGCGTAACATAAACATACCCCAGCCTTGCATGTAAACTCAGATTCACAGACTATTTAAATGTGTAAAGGCTATTATGGGGGCGGCAGTAGCTCAGTCTGTAGGGAGTTGGCTTGGGAACCGGAGGGTCACCGGTTCAAGTCCCGACATGGACCAAAAAACTGAGTGTGAACTGGTAGCTGGAGAGGTGCCAGTTTACCTCTTGGGCACTGCCGAGGTGCCCCTGAGCAAGGCACCAAACCCCCAACTGCTCGGGGCGCTTGTCAGGAGCAGCCCCATCACTCTGACATCTCTCCATTAATGCGTGTGTGTGTTTGTGTGCATGTACCATGTAAAAGTTAAACAGAGTGTAAATTGAATTTCCCCATTGTGGGACTAATAAAGGTTGATCTTCTTCTTCTTCTTCTTCTATTAGCATTTATTCTAATGGGTAATGCTAATTTGCTAGCACACACATATCCAGGCATTGCATGTAAACTAAAATTCATAGGGTAATTAAAAGGGTAATGGCTATAAGCATTTATTTCAATTGCTAGTTCATAAATGTTTATGATACTATAGTACGATAGAACTATAGTCAGCATGCTAGCAATTAGCGCAAGCGAATAGCATAAGTAATTCACAAGCTAGTTGAAAGGGAAACAGCTAGTAGTGTCTAGTCCCAACAGACCTCTTACCTAAACACAATCATAATGTATAGTTAGCATGTTAGTGATTATCATTAGTCATTAGCGCTAGTGATTGTCATAACCAATTAGTGCTACTCATTAGCATAAGTGAGTCACAGGCTAATTTAAAGGGTAACATCTATTAGTGTTTATGCTAACTGCTAGTGCTAAATACTTATGCCGATCGCTAGCAGTAACTTGGTAGTGCTAGTTGCTCAAATACACATACTCATAACTAAACATAATCATAACAACAGTCAGCTTGTTAATGATTAGCATTGGCACTAGTGATTAGCGTAAGCGATTCACAGGCTAACTGAAAAGTAACTGTTATTAACATTATAGTAACAATATACAGTATTGTCAACATGCTAACAATTAGCATAAGTGATTAGTGCAAATGATTAGCATAAGTGATTCACAGGCTAATTAAAAAGGGTAACGGTTATTAGAGTTTATTCTAATTGATACCACTATCACTTATGTTAATTGAAAGTGCTAATCGCTAGCATACACATCTCAGCCAAACTCTTACCTAAACATAATCATAGCAATACTCAGCATGCTAACAATTAGCAACAGCATAAGCGATTAATGCTAGTGATTAACATAAATGATTCACAGGATAATTAAAAGGGTAACAGTATTAGTATTAATTATACTAGCGCTTATCACTTATGCTAACCGCTGGCATACACATGTATGTAACATGCATGTAAACTGTATTTTGTTACCATGACAGTCTCGTGATGGCGTTCTTACCTAAACATAATCATAACAATAGTCAGCATGCTATTGATTAGCATAAGCGATTAGCATAAATGCTTCAGAGGCTAATTGAAAGGCTAACAGCTATCATTAACAGTAATTTAAAATAAGTAAAGTTTGGCTAAATGTGTAAGTAATATAGACCAGGACCAGCAGTTCATGTGGTGTTTTTTTTTTTTTTTTTATTTTACTTTCTCCAGTGTACCATGAACACATGATGGATGGTTTAATCTAAAGCTAGTTGGAAAAACGATTGACCCTACTCGCCGGATGTTTACATTATGTACATCAATGATAAAATACAGCATCAAACAATAACAATTACCCAGGAATGAAAGGTTCATGAAGAATATAGCTGTTAACAGTGTACAGGTACACAGAGTACTGTAGTGTTATTGTAAAGCACCTTATTAAAAACTGAGGCACCTTACAAGGGACAAGAGGTGAAGGACAGCAGTGCAGCTGACCACCATACTTTAATGCCAGGTTGTTGTGAATGCAGGTTTTGTTGTTGGAGGCCGGATGCATAACGTGTAACCTCCTGACTCTGCATATCCCACAAGTATATGTGCTAGATAATAAAGTCTCCTGGCATTACACATCTGCTAATAATATGACTGCATGCGTGAGTGAGTGTGTTGGCGAGTACATGCCGGTCTCTTACCATGATGGTAGTAACCACAACGGTGCGGTTCTCCATGCCAGAAGTGTCATTAGGAAGCAGCGGAGAGTCCTGGATCAGCACCAGCTTGTCTGCGTCGTTCCAGTAGCCGATCTGCAGGGAAAACACAGTATGAGACTGTGCTAACATACTGTATAACAACATACGGCAAAAGGCATGTTGCGTTATGATCATCATTCACATCACGAGTATAATTAAGCTTTATGATATGATGAAAATGAGTGGTTACTACTTTTGGATTAAGGCCGTCACACAATGGGGATGTGACAAATATCAATCGAGATTAATTGCAAAATTAATCACATTTTTTATCTGTTCAAAATGTACTTTAAATAGGAGATCTGTCAAGTATTTAATACTCTTATCAACATGGGAGTGGACAAATATGCTCCTTTATGTAAATGCATGTATATATTTATTATTGGAAATGGTTGGTACCAATGGATTCTTTAGGTTTTTGTAGTTTCATATCAAACCAGTGTCTTCACTCTAGCTTTAAAACTGAGCCTGCTACAACCTAAAAATCGAAGATACATTACAGAAATTAGTGGTGTTAAATTAGCGTTAACGTGTTATTATCCTCTTAACTTGGACAGCCCTTTATGTGTGTATATATATAATGTATCGTGAAAGGCACAGGAATTGATCTGGTCTCCCTTTGTCAAGGTTGAAAGGAGTAATAAAGTTTGCTGTCTTGGTTCGGACTAAGGAGCCTCCATGTTGTTTTACAATCCTTATAAATAAAGGTGCAACTCAACCTGCTCCGCACAATGTGATTGGTACCTTCACTTGTGGTGCAAAAGTGCAGAAAAATTCACCCAAAAAATGGCACTTTTTCACCACAAAACATTCCTGTTCTTTGTGAAAAGCCCCATGAAAACAACTATGACATGTGAATTAATCCCAGTTGTTAAAAGAGTAGTTTTTGACTTAAAGTCTACTTAATATAGCTTTTTGTAAAGATCTTTTAACCTAATCTCACATCTGCTGATGAAGACCATGTGATGTGGTTGAAAGCTTTGGATGTAGTGACTGATTCAAGATTTTAGTTTCTGCGATTTCCAAAGCCAAAAAATTTACTTTCATGCTCATTTATTCTGTAATTTCTAAACTTTTGTTCCTCATGCTGAGACTCCATCCTCAGCTGAGACGCCGTCATGCAAGATTACGATTTCAAGCTCGATGTCGCGCTGCTTCTTTTTGTCAGAAGCGATTTCATGTTCAGCTTCCAGAAGTCCTTCAGGGTCAAACTGACCGACCGGAACTGACAGACATGATATGTTGTGGTCACAATATTAGCATCCTCTGTCCAGAGGAGGAGCACGCAGACGTGGCAGCGCCGGCTGGCCCACATGTGTCTCTTTTTGGAATATCAGTAAACCAATATTGTGTCGAAGTGATGTATTGATCCTCTAACAGTCACAGAGCTTTGACAGCAACCATAAGCAGCTATAAGTCAGTGAGAGTGGAGGCGCTGGGTGAGCCAGCTGGCTACTGGCTGGGCCGCCGTTGGTGGGTGGCCAGAGGGAACGGAGAGCTGTGATTGGCCGACACCTCTGGTGTGATGCTGGGCATTGGGATGATTGAGGAACATGGAACATGTAGCAGAGAGGCTGTGACACACACACACACACACACACACACACACACACACACACACACACACAATTCGTGTTTCCATGACTTTTGAGGACATTACATTGACTTACATTCATTTCCTGAAGACTTACCCAAACCCTATGTGTAACTGTTATTTGCCTAATCCTAACCTTTACCCGAACATCAACCTAACCCTACCCTTACCCTAACCCTAAACCAAGTCCTCACCCTAAAATATAATGTTTTACGTTACGGTGACGTGCATGTTGTCGAGTTCCCACAATGTGACGGTGCAAACACATTCATGTCCCCACAACATGTAGTAATACACACCCAGCCACACACACAGTGTCCTGACAGGACCCTCGCTGTGTACAGGAAGACAGGCCAAAGCAGCTTTTGATTGATGGGAACTCCCCTCTGCTTCCTCACCCCTCCACCTCCACCTCCACCTCCTCTTCCTCCTCTACCTTGATTGCTCTCTATTTCATTCCATCCTCTCGCCATGGCTCTAAAAAATGCTCTCTCTCTCCCTTTTTCCCATTTCCCCCTGAATTTCGTTAACAGACATCAATCCTCCCACAGAGAAACGCCACCAGAGTATTTTTTTTTTTACAACCTACTTATGATAATAGAAAAATGCCACACTACATACTGTGTCGTCCCATCCCCCACATACCTAACATGATAGCAGAGGATATACTGTGTATGTTAAATATACAGTATTGCACAAATATACATCCATAACAGAAATGTAAGCAGTGTGGTGTGATGTTTTACCCGTCTGGGTCCATTATTCTTCAGTTCAAACACGTCCATAGTGTAGTTGACCCTGCGGCCATAGTGGTCAAACTGGACATTACCTGTTAATCCCTGCAGCCGGACCTGCACACAATGATATGAACAGAGATAATATTCATTTACTCCACAGAGAGGTGGAAGGACAAACAGCAGCATATCAAGGTCCATTTTCTATTAAAAGAGTTTGTAATAAAGCAGCTTTTCACAAGGTGGAAAAAAAAGCAAATCAATACAAGTGAAAGGAAAACAAGAAAGAATATTTTGACAGGATGATGTTTAAAGTTAGACAATAAACAACCATCCATCCATCCATCGTCAACCGCTTATCCCGTTAGGGGTCGCGGGGGGGCTGGAGCCGATCCCAGCTGGCATTGGGCGAAGGCGGGGTTCACCCTGGACAGGTCGCCAGTCCATCGCAGGGCACATAGAGACAGACAACATAGAGACAGACAACCATTCACACTCACATTCACACCTACGGGACATTTAGAGTCATCAATTAACCTAAACAGCATGTGTTTGGACTGTGGGAGGAAGCCGGAGTACGCGGAGAAAACCCACGCTTACACGGGGAGAACATGCAAACTCCACACAGAAGAGTCCCAAGCCCGGATTCGAACCTGTGACATTACCTGCTGTGAGGCGACAACCACTGCACCACCGTGCAGCCCACGGTAAACAACCTTAAAGTCTATTTTTATTTAAGCTTTATTTAACCAGGAACCCCCTCAAGATTTAAATCTTTTTTTTTTTTTTGAGGGAAAACTGGCAAAGATAGCACTCCATTACCATGTCACAAAAATAAAGACAAATGCAATTAAAAATATTAATATTATTATTATCAAAAAGATGCACCAATCAGCCATAACATTATGACCACTCACAGGTGAATAACATTAATTATCTCGTTACAATAACCCCTGGTAGTAGGTGGGATATGTCAGGCAGCAAGTGAACATTTTGTCCTTGAAGTTGACGTGTTGGAAGCAGAAAAAATGGTCAACGTAAGGATGTGAGAGACTTTGACAAGGGACGAATAGTGATGGCTAGACGACTGGATCACAGCATCTCCAGAACTGCAGCTCTGGTGGGATGCTCCCGGTCTGCAGTGGTCAGGACCTACCAAAACTGGTCCAGGGAAGGAGAACCGGTGCACATGGGGAGTGAAGGCCCGTGTTGTCTGATCCAATAGAAGAGCTACTGTACCTCAAACTGCTGAAAAAGTGAATGCTGGTTCTGATAGAGAGGTGACAGAACACACAGTGGATCGCAGACCGGTCAGGGTACCCACGATGACCTGCTGTTACGGCTGATTGGTGTAATTTATTCTGTTGGATGCATGTACCTACAGTGACTGTGTTTAGGGCACTAAGCACTGTCATGGTACGTGTCCATGCAGACTTAATAATAACAGCATTCAATAAAAACAAAAACAGGAACTGAAGAATATATCTCATCAATTTACACTGAGGAAACACCAGACGCACGGCTGAAATAGTTAAACTAACTCGGCATATATACCAAGAAGCAAAGCAGACTAGAATACATGAATGCATGGATAGATAAATGAATAAAGCTCAATAGCCAGACAAAAAAGGCCAAATTCAATAAGGTCAAACAGAAACTAATACAAAGTGGGAAGTTTTGCCAGCTTGCCTGGAGGGATAGTAGTGGTGTTTAAATTCATGACTACTGACCAACAAAGAAAACATACAGGCTACACGCCCCTACATCCATGCAAACATTTCCTGTCTGCACCTGACTGGATGAACACTTTCACTCATGGGCTGCTGCTCCCACATTTCAAACTGGAACTTCATTTTCCTTCATTTTAGTTTTACAATGGTTGGTTTAAAAGTTCTCCGGGAGTTCCCAGAGGAGGCGAGTCTCGCCGGACACCCCTGATTTCCATAAAGTTGTCTAGATTCAACTTTACATGAATGAGCAGCGTGACGACCGTCTCTCGAAAAGTACCGCTTTGCTACCGACATGTATGGATTACTGAACGGGCCTACCGGGCCGTGTCAGGGTCAAGTACAGAAATGTCCCTGAAAGAGACACGTAACCAACCAGGACAACTCAAGATGTCCACAAAGAGACACAAAATAACTACAAAAAGACCAAAAACTACAAACAGACAACCAGAAAGAGACACAAAATAAATATAAAGACACTCATGATAATCAAAAAAGAGAAATTGATTACAAAGAGACACAAAACAACTACAAGAAGACATAAAACAACTACAAGAAGACACATAACGACCACAGAGACCCAAAATAATCAAAATAAGACACAAATTAACACAAAAAAACACAAAATGACTACAAAGAGACACAAAACCATGTAGAGAGAACTACAAACGAGACATAACACAACAACAAAAAGAGGCTAAACAACTATAAAGCCTCTCTCTCTCACCTGTTTGAGAGTGCGCTCCATGTCGATGCCTTGGTTCCACGGGGCGGCGGGGTTGGCGAGACAGTCGCCAGCGTTCCCCCGTCTGGAAATGTCTACCTTCTGCCTGCGCAGGTTCCTGAAGGCCTCGGCCATCACCATCACCCCGTCGTATGTCAGCGCTGAGGTGTACTGGGAGGAGGTCAGAGATACGGAGATTGTAAAAAGCTTTACAGCACCATCCTGGACGTCTAAGCTCAGAAAAGCACAACTAGACCACATGGCGAAGACGCCATATTTTGCTCCGGAAACAAAACAGAAGCTGAACAAAAAAATCACAGTTTTTGCCTCAAATTTCAAAAACCTTCTTACTTCTAACCCCCAAAAGACACAGCTAGACCACACTCGCAACCGTCAGACCAAATCTGAAGTTCCCCAGTCAAGTAGTGTCTGAGCTCTGCCCCGGAAACGACATGCGGAGCGATATATACCCCCGACTCCGCTGCCGCGGGGATATAACAGCTGTAACCCTCTGAGACCTACAACAGACCAGTTTTTGTCTTTTGCAGCTCAGAACTGTGTGTCAAGTTGTTCTAGTCATAAATCAGAAATACACATGAATTAACTCAGTGTATTAGGACTTAGATCATTATGATAATATGATGATCATCCTCTTGCTCTATTATGTCTCATAAGTTATTGCAGCAATTTTGGGGTTGATACCATTTATTACACAGATTTGGGGTGAAATTTAGCAATTTTTTTTTTACAACTTTTTATTACAACAATTGATAAAAATGATCAATATCCCTCAACATCCCTCCAAAATACCACATTGAGACACCAAGACCTTGAGGAACACCACTGAAAAAGTCATGCTGTGATTTCTGCATTTTTCAGTAATTGGATGTGAAGCACTTGTATTGTGTAAACTGCTCAGAAACCCCCTTATCATCAATCTAGCTATGAAAGCCGTCCATCCTCTGAATGCTCCAGATCTCTAGTTTGTGGCTGTAAAGTTTCATGAGGCTGTGATTATCCTCGAGGTCACCACAGGTCATTTTATACAGTGAAGTTTA
Source organism: Pterois miles (assembly GCA_947000775.1). Lineage (NCBI taxonomy): Eukaryota > Metazoa > Chordata > Actinopteri > Perciformes > Scorpaenidae > Pterois > Pterois miles. Next base: position 31,697,897 of record CAMQGK010000052.1, on the reverse strand, counting down.
ACTACAATGAAATGGCTCCTATGGGGACTAACATCATCACACATGAATCCAGTTGTACTCACTGGATCCACCAGAGTCTCAGCTTTACAGTGAGACCCAGTTTATGTGATTAAAGACTGTTAATGGATACCAGTATGCAGGAAAATTGAAATAAAATCCATTTTCATTCCCATATCTGGAGGTCAGAGGTCAAGGGACTTTGAAAATGACCATCCCAGTTTTTCCTCACTAAAATTTAAGCCAAACTTTGGAGCGTCATTTAACCTCCTTCGCGACGATGTAGCAATGGATTCCTCATGTTTTCTAGTTTCATATGATATCTGTGGCTTCACTAGCTCTAACACTGAACCTACTAGAGCCTCTGAAAAACTGTAAAGTCAGTCGGGATTGCAGGTCTCAGCAGCAGGAGTTATGGTTCAACTCAAGCCCATTACATTTATAAATTACAGCCTTTGTAACCTGGAAGCCGTCCCGCTGCTCTGTCTGTTTTAGGTACATACAGCGCCGGGGGACACGCATTAAGAAAAGGTATGAGGCCAATTAAATGCTGATTTAGCTGGACGGGCAAAATGTTCTGCAATATTTGCTGGTCAGATCTCCTTAAAAACAATCTGTGTAAGTCTGCCTCTGAGAGCTCACTGAGTTTCTGCAGGGCCGAGCAGTACGTCCTAAGGCAGCAGCTTCACTCCGCTCATTATCTTCTGGAAGTGGAAAGAGGAGGGCAGAGCACATCCCCAGCAGTGTGAGCCCTCCCAGTTTCCCCTAATCCATCTTTGACCTGAAGACTCTGCGTTGCCTCTGATTATTTGCGTCCACAAGAATCACTCTGTCTGTCACGAACCATACATTTCCCCAAAACTCACCTCCGGCGCAGCACAAAACTAATTGAGTGAATGACGAAATGGCAGGAAGATGGAGAGTGAGCCGGGGAAAAAGAAAGGGAAAAGGCGAGTGTTTTGTCCAGCCGGGTAGCAGTCTGGCATTAATTATCCCGGCTAGCAGGAGTTCATTAACTTGGCCTCCGGCTGGGGGTGAATCCTATTCATTAGCCCACTGCTCACTGTGACATTATGGCTCTCTACGGAGACGGCTGCACTCTATCCCCCTGTTACTCTTTGACAAGCTGCCCGAAGTAACAACAACCGAGGCGCAGGATGAACTCACTAACAGTCAGGACCATCCTCACTGCTATTAGGGGCGCGAACATGAACAGGGCGGCAAGAGGGAGTTGATTAGTTCTTTCTAGGCCAGACTTCAAGCCCGATTAAACACTAAAACTGCTTATTAAGGAAGCGTATTAATGCCAGGTGTAAAGATCGTTCATCAGATGTCATTATCGAGCTGAAATACCCAAAACTATTCTGCATTTTGTGATAAAAGCAACACATTTGGCATAAATGTAGGCTTAAGGGCTGTCAATTGATAAAAATATTTAATTGCACTAAATCACAAATTAATAATGTTTTACCTGTTCACAATGTAGATTAAAATTTATCAAATATTTAGTACTCTTATCAACATGGGAGTGGACAAATATGCTGCCTAATGCAAATGTCTGTATTCATTATTATTGTAAATCAATTAACAGCACAAAACGACAAATATTGAAGAAACTCTCCCAGGTTCTGACTTTAGCATCAACAATATGCTCCAATCATAACATGGCAAACTGCAGCCCAACAGGCAACAACAGCTGTCAGTGTGTCAGAGTGCTGACTTGACTATGACTTGATCCAAACTGCATGTAATAAGCAGACTTGTGTTAAAAATCATCAAAATAAATCAGCTCAGTGGTTAAAAAAAAACAAAAAAAAACAGCTTTTAAGGTTTAAGGTTTTTGGTTAAAATAAAGGCCTATCTGTCTCCCAGGGATGTTGACAAAGTTACCCATAATGCTTTTATTACCTCTCCCTTAGGTTACTGTAATTTTTTAATGTTTTACTTTTTTCGTATGTTACTCCACTTTATTTTATTTTTCTACCTATTCCTACTCTATACTGTACTACTGCTGTTGCTATCACTGCTGCTGTAACACCCGAATTTCCCCGCTGGGGATCAATAAAGTACTATCTTATCTTATCTTATCTTATCTTATCTTATGTGGGTTTATAACAGTCGGCTGCAGTTTGCACAAAAAGCAGCTGCTCACCTCCTGTCTGGAAAAAGAAAACGTGATCACATATCACCAGATCTGTCCTCCCTTCACTGATTTCCTCTCTGTTTCTGGGTTGATTTTAAGATTTTATTTCTTGTTTGTAAGGTTTTAAACGGGCTGGCTCCACCCTATATATCTGAACTATTGCACCTTCAGATTAGTGAATTGATGAACTATGCATAGCAGCAATGAAAAGCGTATATATGTTGTTGAGATAAAACATTTACAGAGAGAAATGAAACCATTGCTGACGTAAAGCCTGGTGACGTCCAGCTACAAAGCAGAAATGCCGCAGGTAGCGTTTTGCATGAACGAATAATAATAAAAGTATTATTACAACAGTTCGTTGACACTGAGTGTACTGTACTCCCCTGTCCCAAATTTCATCCATTCTCATCTGGTCTCACAGGTCCAAATGATGTGCCAAAACAAGAATGTCTTTCTCACTGCATACAAAAAAGCTAAATAATTTAGTGTTTTGCCATTTAAGGCTAAATTGGTTTTAGAAAGCACAACTTTTGCTGTGATAATGCCGGGTGTCCACATCAAACAGAGACGTCTGAAAACGCTGCAGAGTCTGTGTTCGCTTTAAAACTTTGGGTTGAGTTTTAGTCTGGACAGAAAGAAACGGAGACCTTTGAAAACGATGTTCGCGTCTTGATTTTGTTTTTTCAGTCACGATGTGTCCGTCACTGACTCATCAGCCTCGACCACAAAGTTCCAGCTGTTGCTGACGTTGGTGTCGATGCTCGTTGTGCAGTTAAATTCACCACTACTGCCTACATGCACAGGAGGGAAACTATTATTCGAGGACTCTGCATTAATACTCCATTCCAGCGCTGCTTCCTGTTACATGCGCATGCCTAGTGTATGTGAATGGTCATGTGATATGCGTTTTCAGGCATGGTGGTATGAACGGAGATCAATCCTGAAACACTCGTCTGGACGGAGATCGTTTTTCTTTTAAAACAAAAACATATTAGTGCGACCCGGCTGTCTCATTAGTTCACTACCTGCTGATTACTGGAACTTTTAAACACACTAGTCATTTCATTAGTCTTTGCAAAGTGAGTAAACATGCCAGAGGAAGGCCCGGCCTCACCGGCAGTGTTAGTATATTAGAAGAAAGAAGGGCTGACTGAGACTGTGGGCCAACGTAATGGGGAGCAGAGTAATTTAGTCTGAGTGGATTTCGAGGAGAGAGAGCAATTTATCAAGAAATGGAGTGGGGATAAAAACACACACACACACACACACACACACACACACACACACACACACACACACACACACACACACACACACACACACACACACACACACACACACAACGTCATGTGATATCACCAGGTGGTGTAAACTTTTAATTTGATCCACAGCGACCCATCAGACTCACTCCATTTTGACGCCACTGCAGCTGCTTTTTAAAATAGAAATCTTGGTTGGACACAGATTTGTTGGGGGGTTGCAGACCACTGTGGCGTGATGCCTTCTTGCGCCGGTGCCATTTGCAATCTGTGCGCCTGAAGAACAATGTAAAGTGGGTCAGTCTGTCACATCTCCACAGATGACAGCGGCGCACGAGGCCGAGCAGGTTGCTGCCGCCGATGACGACGGCGAGTCAGTTTTTCCTGCATTTTCTGTATCAGCGTGCTGCTGCTGCCGTCTGCACACCCTGCAAACACACTCATACCCTTTTCATCTCATCTGTCCTTTCTTGTATTATCTTTCTTTGCTGCATCTGCTATTTTTTTGCTGCTGCAACAACTCTGGTCACCCCAGAGGAATCATTAAAGGACCGCAGCTTTGCGTGTTTGACTACAAATAGGGCAGGACTGCCCACTAGGGGCGGGACGGTTCATGAAATTTATAGTTCGGTTCACATCACGGTTTGGGGTCACTGTTTTCGGTTCAGTACATTTATGGTACAGAAAGGAAACCAATTCCCAATTTCAGTAGACAGTAGACGTCACCTGCTATCTCCAAAAACTGCTCCATTGTGGGTCTGAAATTGTCATAATTAGCATATGAATTCCTGAAAAAGGTGTTTTGCGAGGCCACAGTGACCTTTGACCACCAAAATCTGATCAGTTCATCCTCCTGTCCTAGTGGATGTTTGTGAGAGATGTAAAGACATTCCCTCCAGGCGTTTTTGAGATATCATATTCATAAGAGACGAAAGACAGACGAAAACATAATGCCTCCAGCCCCAGCTGTGACTGGTAAACGCACGTTTTAGGTGGTTACCTAACACCACTGACAGATAGCTTCAATACTTCAGTAACTTCATAAGTGTGCCCCAGCCGTGTGCATCACCTTTTAGTGTCGCCAAGGGAACAATTTCTGTTGTTTTGAGCTTCTTGCAGCGATTTTTCTGCATGCGTTGTCAAATTGATGTTTTCGTGTGTCGTGAAGCAACTCTGTCTCCTACAAAATTACCTTCCCATTCAACTAAACGGCATTACGTTTTGAGGGAAACGTATTTTCACCCGGATTGCGGCAGCAGTTTCAAACAGTTTTAAACACATGGTTCATGTTGTTAGTTGAAACAAAAACAAAAGCTTGGTTAATTGGAAAAAAGTAAAGAGGGTACTAAATGCACATGATCCTTCGTAAAACTGTTTTGTTTTCTCTGAACCCACCACCACAGAGTTTCCAGAAGGGAACCACTTCCCAATAAGATGTCGCATTGCTGATGTGATTTTACGTACCTTGGGTGGGGCGTCCGAGCCCGGGTACTCCCTCTGATCCAGCTTATTCCAGCGCTGCATCAGCTTGATGACCATGGGGTTGCTGAAGTCGACCAGCTGGAAGCCCGTCACGTTGGCTCCACCGTGCATGAAGCGCTCCAGGTTGATGTCCTTAAAGCCCTTGAGGGGCAACAAGAGGAGAGAACGGACTGAATCCAGTGATGGCAGGAAGAAACAAACCAGCGGCATCGAAAAACCTTTAGTAGGTACTGATGATTTTAACCACCACTAAACTACCGTATATGTGAGGTGAGTAAGAGCAGCTGATCGAAAGGCACTTTAGCACTGATCCAGGACCACCGCGCTGGACATCAGGCTTCTTGGAGGCTGTCAGAGGAAGCTGAACATTGAGGCAGTCTGTGTCAGACCTCAATAGTTTCCATGGTTATGAATTCAAGTCTGCTTTAACACAATACCCACATGCCCGTATGGACACTGGAGGAATTCCTGGTTGCTGTACAGCAAATGTTCCCGCCGTCCATACCGGCCCTGAAGAAATCCCTTCATAGTGAGATTTCAAATCCACAGTCCTCACTTTGTGCAAAATCACACTGAGCCAAAGGTAACATGAGGCTTCAGCAAACATCTTCCAACATTAGTCTTTTTGAGTCTCCCCGGACAGAGTTTCCCTGTTGAGCTGCAGTGGACGGACAATAAATCAAAGAGGGAAACTTCCTCTAAAAGTACTGTGACTTTAGAAGATGTGACCAACTCCACCTGCTAAAGCCTTATTTTAGCTGATCTTTAGCAAAGATTGTGGATTCGTCCCATCTCCAACACATTCACACACACACACACACACACACACACACACACACACACACACACACACACACACACACACACACACACACACACGCACACACACACACACACACACAGAAAACTCACCAGGTTGGCCATGATGTAATGGTAGCCTTTGACATGTTTCCCGACACTGACGATCTGCGAGAAGGCGGAGCAGAAATCACCATTAATCTGACTGGATTACAGCATGGCATGCTTTAATTACATGAAACGGTGCATGTGACAGGAGAGTGTTCGCGTCCTGACACGGTGGGACCGTCGAGGTTTAATCCGCAGAAGATGGGACGTCTAAACAAATGAACGGACGGTCGTGTCAGCGCCTCGCTGAGGAAGGAAACACTTCACGCTTTCACAGACATGACAATGCTTCTCCACACAAACACAGCGCTGCACCTCGGTGATGAAAAAGTGATTTTGAAAGCTGACATCTGCTGAGAAATCCCACTGGACATCCAGTTAATAAAAAAAAAATGCTCTGGATTGATGTCAATTCCCCAACAGCTCCACTACTGTCAAGACCTGAGCAGCAGGTTGTGAAACTCGCTCACAGCTGCAATATGCAAGATTAAAATATGAACATACATCCATTATATCGATCTGGATCACAACATGGAGCTGCAGCAGAGATTAGCATCTAATCCAGACTACTGAGAAGTTGAACATCAATCAGTTTGTTCATATTAAAGGATCTGAAGGTTGTCATTGTGTCAGCTGAAAGAAAGGCTGTCCTGAATACTTATGAACATACTTATATGATTATATGTATGTTCAATGTTTGCATGAATTTGGTCCAATATTATCTGATTATTAATATTATGGTTGTATTAAGGGGAAAATCCTTTTAACAGACTGATTTAATCTCCTCCACAATTCAAATTAAGCTCCTCACAGTGTTTTCTGGTTTATTGAGCTTGTTTTGTGCATAGGAGACGTAATTAAGTGGTCACATTTATAACAGTGCTCTTTAAAAGGCAGAGATGAAGACATGCATATTTAACCTTGTGCTGCTGCAGCCTTTACGTTAATGTGATGACATTCAATTCACACTTGCTGGAAATGTTACAGATCCGACCTATTAGTGACTTTAAAGCAAACGGGACTTAGCTGTTTATTCAGACAACATGAAACATTGCTGACACATTTAAAAGGCAAGTCTTGGTCTGCTCCCATGCTACTGTTCATCTTCATTACCCAGAAAAGTGATGGACAATACTTGTTTGCGCTCTTAAGACTTCTTCATAGTTTCTGTCCCAAATGTGGATGTTGGAAGAAGAGATTTTGTGTATTCTGCACCCTCTGTGTTCAATGCATTTAAATCTAAAATGAAAGAGGTAGGAGCAGATTCCTTTAAAGGGATAGTTCAGGTGTTTTGAAGTGGGGTTATATGAGGTATTTCTCCATATTCACAGTATTACCTATGGTAGACCGAGTTGGAGAAGCACAGGAGCAAAACAATGTACTGCTGTGGATGGAAGCAGCAGCTAAATGCATTTAAGACACAGAAAGAACATTTTCGCCAGTTTACCTCGCTGTCAGACCGCTATACAGTCTATGTTTCCGATGGGGAACTGCAGCCGTTATCTGTGTTCTCACCAAAGCAACCAGACTGCATTTAAAAAACAGTCATTTTACCTTCCAGAACACAGGAGTTGCTGGTCTACCGCTGCCTCGGTCGGTTAGACTGTTTCTGTTATTGTGTGACTTTCAGATCTGAAATGACGTGGCATCCAAAGCAGCACAACGCTTAGCTTCCTGCCTGCTTCTCCAAACTGGGAGAAATCACATGGGGAAAACGTTTTTGGATTCACCAAAGTCACACAATCATGCAGACAAGCTAACCAGCAACTCTTGTGCTCATCGAGGTAAAATTGCTGTTTTTTTTTTCAACAGAGTCGGGCAGCTTTGGTGAGAACGTACAGTAGATCACGGGTGGGCCAAACAAATACTGTCAGATGTAACCTCTATTTTATGACTATAGAAAACATACTGGGCACTTATTTTTCAGCATTTATTATACTGAAAATCACTCTAAACATTATATTGTTAAGAAAATGACATTATATGATGGAGTCTTTGAACCGTACAGGACTGAGTGTTTACGGTAGTAATGTTTCCATTAACAAAACTTAAATTCTCCGGCTTCCTTTCACAGTCCAAAGACATACAGGTTAATTGATGATATTAAATGTCCCATAGGCGTGAATGTGAGCATGAATGTCTGTCTCTATGTGCCCTGCGATGGACTGGCGACCTGTCCAGGAGGATCGGCTCCAGCCTGGACATTATCTCCTAACGGGATAAGCTGTTGAAGATGGATGGATGGACTTATTATAGACATGCCACTTCAGCAGGTGACGCTACTTCCACTCATGTCACTTTACATCAAATGTGACAGGAAGAAGCTCATGAAGAATAAACAAGCATTTCAAAACAAAAGCTATTTTCTTTACTGTTTGTCTGAGACCTCCTGGGCTGGGCAGAACCATCACCAGGGCCGGTTCTGGCCCGTGGGCCGTATAATGCCCAGGTCTGGCACAGATGGATACAACGGCTTCAGTTTCCTGTCAGAAACGGGTCGTATGGCAGCAAGGTGAAGAGCTGAAAATATTCTAAATATACATAGTGTACACTTAAACAGATTTTTTTCAGTCAACCCTTAGAAAATGTGACTCTCCTGGTTAAATAACGGTTACATAAAACAAAAATAAATTACAAACAAGATCCTACTGCTAACATTTAGTTTCCTTTCTTGGACTTTAATTTTAACTTTAAGTCAATTATTTTGCAGCTACTAAAGTACAGTTTGTACAACGTGCAAATTAGCTGCCAGCACATTACTTTCATATACATATTCATATTCAGAGACATTGAAAGTAACATCTGGCTGCTTATAAGTCTTGATATGTGTTGACCGTGCTGTTAATAAGCAGCTAATGAGGCCCAATTATGTATTCAAATCCTGGTCCTGGATCAGGAGAATTTGGCATGATGCAAACATGAAGGGGACGACAGTTGGAATGAATACAGGCTAAAATGGATGTTCATGCTGTTGGCAGTGAGTCGGACCACCGTCTGCACAAAACGAGCGGATCATCCCTCAGATACGACAGTCCGTCACGTCTCCCGGTGAGATGTTCGGAGCAGGAAGTCGTCTGCTGTGTGCGGCAAAACAGACTCTAACACACATCTGCAAAGTAAATTGTTAGAACTATGACAGATGTCAGAGTGGAGATTTCCTGAATAATTGAACAATTACAGACACCAGTTGTCCCGGGGAAAGACGGAGGGATAAGGGTAGGAAGAGGAGGAGGAGGAAGGCACACATCATATTCTGAGTGTGCTTATGCCAACTAACACCACCGGAGACGCAAACAGACTGTTTTCATGTTCGAAACTTTCTAATTAGCACAAACATGCTAAAAAAACAGTGAAACAGTCAGTATTAACTTCTGTTCTTAGTAGATATTCAGGTTCTGGGATCGTGTCATTTCTCGGGTAAAAGTTAAGTAATTAAAGTGTTTCGTTTATCTTACAGTATGACTATAAAGAGCGTTACATTTTAAACCGCAAGGCCATCATCTTGGGTTTGTTTTAAGGATTTTACATCATCCGGTAGTCACCCAAAGGTTCCTTATGTGCTCAAATCTGAGGCCCTTTTTTCCCACGTGACTTTCTCCAAGTTTGGAGGAGCAAACAGGAGTACAGACAGGAAGCTAAGAAGTGTACCGCTGTGGACGCCACGCTAGTTCAGATCAGTAAGTCGTGTTCTACGTAGTGAAATTACATTTGTTGTGAATGGAGTCTGGTGGCTTTGAAGAGAGCGATATAACAGCTTCAGTTCTCCATCAGAAAGGCCTGTCTGATGGCGAGGTAAAGCGGCTGTGGATGGAGCAGCCGAAAAACGTATTAGAGCCAAAATCAATATCAGTTTAGGAGTAGGATATATTTAGCTTTACCGCTTTATCTCACCGTCAGACAGCCTTGTCTGACGGGGAACTGAAGCGTTATATCGCTCACTTCAGAGCCACCAGACTCCATTCACAAAAATAGTATTTTTACCTCTCAGAACACAAGAGTTGCTGGTCTACTGCTGCATCTATCAGTTAATTTGTTTGTCTTATTGTGTGACTTTCAGATCTGAACTAACGTGGCGTCCACAGCGGTATGTCGCTTAGCTTCCTGTGGACGTGTACATCACTTGGGAAAAATTTTTTAGAAGGGCCTCAGATTTGAACGCATAAAGAACACCTCTGGGTAACTACCGAGTGATATAAAAACCTTAAAACAAACCCAAAATGATGGACCCACTGTCGGTGACCAGCAGCTGGTTACTGCTGTCCGAAGATTGGCCGCAAATAACCAACATGACATTTAGCCAGCACAAAATTGATGCAACACAACAGATTAACATCCGCCACCGCCATCGTCAAATGTCATCTTATTTGTCGATAGGCTGTTTGCAGTCAACAAGGTGAATATCAGCCGATAAAACATTGATTGCCTTTGCTAGTGCAGAACTTTTGCAATGACTGATGAAAATAAACAGCAGGCCTCAACGATTGTGTGAACCGAGTGCTTCCTCTGAACAGGTGTAAATGTAAAGATACAGATTTAACGCTGCTGTCATGGTGGCGTCACCTGTTCCAGCATGTTCTGCAGCCTCTCAGCCTCGAGATCGATGACAAACTTCTTCTCCTGTCGCCGGTCCAGATCCTCCAGCAGCCGGCGGTAGCTGGCGTCGTTGAAGTTCTCTACGCAGATGGCGCTGACCTGCCAGTTGTTTTGTCCCGCCTTCTCCATGATGGCCTGCAGGATGGCGTATCCTGATGCAGTCAGACACAAAACAAGACACGTCACATAAAATACAGGGAACAGCTTAACGTCACACAACACACCAGCATCTATTTATTTAACTGGATCATAATGCATAACAATGTTTTATTTATGTACTATCCATTTGTTTAGTCTCTTTGTGAACATTCAACATGCAGATTTTCAAATCAATGTGGTGGAAAGTTTCACTAACAAATGAAAGCCATAAATGGCAAAAATGTTCTAAAGTTTATTTATTACTTTGGTTCAAAACAGCCAAGTATCCCTAAAAATTACATTTATATGGGACAATTCAGTGCAAGAAAAAGTGTTCCCTTTATGTAACGGGGTGACTTTCATGAAGGAGATCAGAGTTTGTGTCCCATTACAGACCTGGTCTACGGGCCTGAAAATGTCTTATTCAGCATTCAGTTGAACTGAGCTCCACCCTCATGTGTTGAAAAAAAAAACAAGATGGCAACAGCCAAAAAGCAAAATGGCAATGGCCAAAATGTCAAGATGGCAATGGCCAAAAACTGAGATGGTGACAGCTAAAAACCAAGATGACGACAGGCACAACCAAAAAAAAAAAAAAAAGATGGCAATGGCCAAAATGCCGAACTCGAGGCTTCAGAACCGTAGTCCATGAAACCAATGGGTGATGTCACTTTGACTACGTCCACTTCTGATGTGCAGTCTGTGATCAACATGTTGCACCGTAGCACCTCTAGTGTTTCGGACCTCTGCAGGGAGAGCTCCTACTGCCGTGATGCAAATAAAAAATGCTGCATGTATCACGTGGTTGTCTATGTGCGTATTTTGATGCAGATCTTGATCCATTTTTTCTTGTTAAAAATAACATTAAGTGCATTATCCTTAATGCTTTTTATCTGGCAGGGTAACACTTCCTTTACTGATGAAACTGGGGCTGATATACTTCCTAGCTGAAATATGGCACATTGGCTATGTGAAGGGACAAAACACTGCTCATAATTACTCATAAACTGGCATTAGTTGACACAACGTCCTTGGCGAGACAACCTATTTCCAATGTAAAAGAAACTCCTCTAAAGCTCTTATGTTTTTCCAACCAGATCCTGGCGTTTGGTCCAGATTTCATGAGTCGGATGCGATGCTAGACTCTTGAGGGGAGTGGGGTGGCGGGGCACCCTTGCTGTCAGGGTTGTGTATGAAGAAGATAAGTGTCAGAGAGGAAAGTAGGGAGCTGTGAGGGCGGCTGTTCTCCAGCAGGAACAGATGTCCCCCTTAAACGGCCCCTCCTGGTCGCCATCACAATCTGGCAACCCATCTCCCTTTGCTCCCAATTAGTGGTTTAACCTGTGCTCTGGCAACCGGGCTCCCTCTCCACCTCCTCTATCCCCTCCCCGGCCCCTTGCTCCCCATTAGAGGGATGTCGGTGCCAGCAGGGACTGTTGGTTGAGATGTAACATGCATGTATCATCTCAGAATATCCTCAGTTAGCCCTAAAGGAAGACCTGGTTCATGACCAGACCCCAGATGGGACGCAATCATTTTTTCATTTTCTCGCTTATGACAAAAGACAAATGGTGTTTCATGTTTCAAAAGCAAGAGGAGATCAAATTTGCTTTGATGAGGTCTTTGTTCTATTTTATGTCGTTATTGTTAGTTGACATTAGAGAAATGGGGAATAAAAGGTGTCCTGTTGGACCTGAATCGTGGATGTTGTGGTCCATGGCCGGCGACAGGGTGCCCCCTTTTTTTTTCTTTTTAAAGGCCAGTATTTGATTATATTCCACTCAACAATATGTTTTCACTCATAAATCTGCCTGTAATAATAATGCAACATATCAAAGGATTTTATTTTTTACCACTTTCACCAAGAAATATGATGAGATGATTGTGTACAACCAGCCCAGTCAGAGAAAGTGACGCAGTATATCGAGCAGCCAGTGCTTGACGTGGGCCGGTACTCACCGAGTCACAGTACTGGCACTTCTTCATTTTACTCCTTAGTGTACTGTGACTTTTTCTTGCACACCTGCAGCTTGTGCTCGTCTCTCACCTCTCCATATCAGGTTCTCTGGCAGATTCATAATGGAGATTCATAACGGCACAGCGCCAGCGTATTTGCCCAACACCTCATTAGCCACATGAACATCAAAACTACATGTAGACCATCTGGACGAGCCGACACACAGCATGTGCCAAGATGGCGAAGTGCCAAAAACAAGATGGTGACAGCCAAAAACCAAGATGGCGATGGCCAAAAACCAAGATGGCGATAGGAGCTTTAAGCAGTTGATCACTGTTCATGTGATTTCAACACAAACCATGGTGTTTTGACAAATCTTAACCAAGTACTTGTTGCCTAAACCAAACCACACTGGTCGCTCTGTGCTCTTATCAGCTGCTAATAAACTTGGATAAAACCAAAAGAAAAATCGACCAGCCTTTGGTCTGTCAAATTAATTCTTGCAGAAGTTCATGCTGTTGGCTTAGTGTGCCAGCATGCTAACATTTGCTAATTAGCACTAAACATAAAGTACAGATGAGGCTGATGGGGAGGGAACGGATATCTGTCCCATCTTTCACAACAATCCATCACATAGTTACTGAGATATTTTAGTCTGCGGCGGACCTAAATCCCTGCAGCTCACCATTCATTTATTCTTCATCCACTGTGTGTTATTTTTCTCTCCACTCTCGGGGTCACAGATGTCTGTTAATTGATCAATCTCAGTTCACACTTTACATCTGTTTATTTTTCTCCACGGAGGAAAACCCAAAACAGAAAAAAGCAACTAAAGCTGCTTTCAAGACTCTCAAAGTCTCCAGCTCTCCTGGTGTGAACACACTTTATTTCTTCACTTTGTGCCAACCTGTCCAGGGACTGCACACAGATAGTATCTGGTGGCTGAATCTGACACAAAGCATCTCCTCATATTGCTTGAAATGAAGCTTTCCGATGACAAATAAACAGTCAAAAGGAGAGACTGTGCAGGGTGGGATGCTACAGACGAGGGATAAAAACGACTCCCTGCGGTAGCTGCAGCTACTTTGCTGCTATTGACAGTATTGACTGAAGCTGCTTCAGCTACAAATGAGCAGCTGTTTTGGCTCACTGTTAGTGTGAAACATGTCATTACTCTGCTGTGCTGCTATCCTGCTGGTTTGGCATGGAGTCAGTCTGTTTGAGGGCAGAGGTATGAAAGAATGGTGGTGTAATGTAAAACCAACACTGTAAATAAGTAGTGGAACTGACTCATTATGCTTTTATCTATTTTTATCACAATATGACAACAGACTGAAGAGTAACAGCTTCTTTTGGGGTGTCTTGATGGTGCAATGTATTTCATTTGTTTGTACAAACCAACATGTTTTCTTTCTTTTAGGCTAAAACTGACTTTTTAACATTTCCAGCTGATTCATTTTAAAAGGAGAATCCTGTAAAATGTGTCTTAAACCAACTCACTCCAAACTGGTCAGGGCCTCCACAGTGGTCAAATGGAGACAGTGAACGCAGCACCATGGCTGCTACAGTAACTCTCCTGACGGTGAACTGGAGACAGTGAACGCAGTACCGTGGCTGCTACAGTAACTCTCCTGATGGTGAAGTGGAGACAGTGAAGGCAGCACCGTGGCTGCTACAGTAACTGTCCTGACGGTGAACTGGGGACAGTGAAGGCAGCACCGTGGCTGCTACAGTAACTGTCCTGACGGTGAACTGGAGACAGTGAACGCAGCACCGTGGCTGCTACAGTAACTGTCCTGACGGTGAAGTGGAGACAGTGAACGCAGCACCGTGGCTGCTACAGTAACTCTCCTGACGGTGAACTGGGGACAGTGAAGGCAGCACCGTGGCTGTTACAGTAACTGTCCTGACGGTGAACTGGGGACAGTGAACGCAGCACCGTGGCTGCTACAGTAACTGTCCTGACGGTGAACTGGGGACAGTGAAGGCAGCACCGTGGCTGCTACAGTAACTGTCCTGACGGTGAACTGGAGACAGTGAACGCAGCACCGTGGCTGCTACAGTAACTCTCCTGACGGTGAACTGGAGACAGTGAACGCAGCACCGTGGCTGCTACAGTAACTCTCCTGACGGTGAACTGGAGACAGTGAACGCAGCACCGTGGCTGCTACAGTAACTCTCCTGACGGTGAACTGGAGACAGTGAACACAGCACCGTGGCTGCTACAGTAGCTCTCCTGACGGTGAACTGGAGACAGTGAACACAGCACCGTGGCTGCTACAGTAGCTCTCCTGACGGTGAACTGGAGACAGTGAAGGCAGCACCGTGGCTGCTACAGTAGCTCTCCTGACGGTGAACTGGAGACAGTGAAGGCAGCACCGTGGCTGCTACAGTAACTCTCCTGAAGGTGAACTGGGGACAAGGGAGGCAGCACCGTGGCTGCTACAGTAACTCTCCTGACGGTGAACTGGGGACAGTGAAGGCAGCACCGTGGCTGCTACAATAACTCTCCTGACGGTGAACTGGGGACAAGGAAGGCAGCACCGTGGCTGCTACAGTAACTCTCCTGACGGTGAACTGGGGACAGTGAAGGCAGCACCGTGGCTGCTACAGTAACTCTCCTGACGGTGAACTGGGGACAGTGAAGGCAGCAACGTGGCTGCTACAGTAACTCTCCTGACAGTAAACTGGGGACAACACAACCAAAAACACAATAAAACCAGAGTGTTAAAGCTCCCCAGATACAGATCAGGAGCTGCCTGTTCAGTATCTATGGTATCCCATCATGCTCTGTTGCGCTGCATAAGCTGCAGTGGTGGCAGTGAGGGCGAGTACGGCGAGCGAGGGTCCGGCTGATTACTAGCTGATAAATGTGTAGCCCCGAGGCTGTGCATGGAGCAGCAGCCAGCCGCAATCAGCATCAGCGTCAAAGCAGCCGCCACCGCCACGGGCCAGAGCGGGCTGTTCTGATTGGAGCTGAATGAACGCTGGATGGAAACAGCTGCAGCGTGTGGCGAGGACAGGAAGTCCACATCTGGATTCATGTGTTTCCTCCCTGTTGATCTCTTCTTTAGCCTCCAGTGAGTGATGCATATTGTCAATGTCTGTCCTCTCGTCTGTCCTCTCGTCTTTCCTCTCGTCTGTCCTCTCGTCTGTCCTCTCATCTGTCCTCTCGTCTGTCCTCTCGTCTGTCCTCTCGTCTTTCCTCTAGTCTGTCCTCTCGTCTTTCCTCTCGTCTGTCCTCTCGTCTGTCCTCTCGTCTGTCCTCTCGTCTTTCCTCTAGTCTGTCCTCTCGTCTTTCCTCTCGTCTGTCCTCTCATCTGTCCTCTCGTCTGTCCTCTCGTCTGTCCTCTCGTCTGTCCTCTTGTCTTTCCTCTCCGATCATCTCTCCTTTCATCTGTCATTACCTTTTCAACCTTCTTGTTTCCTCTTCTTCCCTTCCTCCTTGGTACCTCTCCTGTCCTTTCCTTGTTTCCTCTCCTCTTATTACCTTTCTTACCTCCTTGTTTCCTCTCCTCTCATTACCTTTCCTCCCTGCTTGTTACCTCTCCTCTCATTACCTTTCCTCCCTGCTTGTTACCTCTCCTCTCATGACCTTTCCTACGTCCTTGTTTCCTCTAATTACCTTTTTTACCTCCTTGTTTCATCTCTTCTCATTTCCTTTCCTCCCTGCTTGTTACCTCTCCTCTCATGACCTTCCCTACCTCCTTGTTTCATTTCCTCTCATGACCTTTCCTACCTTCTTGTTTCAGCTCCTCTCATGACCTTTCCTACCTCCTTGTTTCATCTCTTCTCATTTCCTTTCCTCCCTGCTTGTTACCTCTCCTCTCATGACCTTCCCTACCTCCTTGTTTCATCTCCTCTCATGACCTTTCCAACTCCTTGTTTCATCTCCTCTCATGACCTTTCCTTCCTCCTTGTTTCATCTCCTCTCATTACCTTTCCTATCTCCTTGTTTCATCTCCTCTCATGACCTTTCCTACCTCCTTGTTTCATCTCCTCTCATTACCTTTCCTCCCTGCTTGTTACCTATCCTGTCCTTTCCTTGTTTCTTCTCATCTCGTCCTCCCCTCTTCTTTCCTTTCCTCTCATTTCCTTTCCTACCTCCTTGTTACCTCTTCTGTCCTTTCCTTGTTTCATCTCTTCTCATTTCCTTTCCTACCTCCTTGTTGCCTCTTCTGTCCTTTCCTTGTTTCATCTCTTCTCATTTCCTTTCCTATCTCCTTGTTTCCTCTCTTCTTATTTCCTTTCCTCCCTGCTTATTTATCCTGTCCTTCCCTCTCATTTCCTCTCTCCTAGTTTCCTCTCTTTTTTCCTGACCTCCCTCCTTGTTTCCTCTTCTCTCATGAATTGTTTCCTAATGCCTTGTTTCCTCTCCCTGGATTATTTTTGTATATAACTCTGTGTGTACTACCTGTACTAATGGTATGAGTGTATAAACGTAGTATTTATGGGAGTAGCGGGGGAAGCTAAAGGCCCGTTGTATCTGTGGAGCTGTGATGTCGGGAGTCAGACCGGCGCTCATTGACTGAGCTCGGCCATGCGAGGGCACATTCTACATTATAGTCGATACTGGATGAATGGCTGCTCGGCCCTGTATGTGAAAAATCCTGAGGCCAAAGTGCTGCCGCCTGCACCCGAACGCCTCCTGAGAGGCTGCCGCATGCACACGGACACATTAATACGTCCCTATACGGCCAACCAGCCACTGACGAGCACACACACATTCATTCCCTCTAACAAAGACACATTTTAAAATATGCACGTCTGCCTCTTCAGAAGCTGCCTGAGTACACTCCTACTCACACTACTACTTCATGGATAGAGTGTGCAGTACAAATACTCCACAAGAACTACACAAACATCATATTAATCTGCAGGATGGAGCTTCTGCTTTTCCTGCAAAATGGCAGAAAGAAGACTGTGAAAAATGTTTGTGCTTTCATAATAAAAGAGATTTAAACTGCTCAGTTATGAGGCTGGCAGACAAAATAACTGAGTGAAGGACACTACAGGAACAAAATGCAGGAATAACAGATCAATTCACCTATGTATCACATTTTTTCCCCGATTTTGAAATTGATTTAATGCCAGAATTGAGATATTTGCACCATTAGAGTCTATGCACAGTTAGAGGGAAGTTACTGCTTTTATTGTTGTAGTCTGAGTTGCTTCATATCCCTTCCATATCCGCCAACCAAAACAAACTGCAGTGAGCCAAAATGAGGAAAGTACAAAAAGCAAAACACTACACATCCAATAAAGGATGGAAACAGTTTGGGTTTCAGACATTGTAGGAAAAGCAGAGCTAGACGTCACAGCAAGAGATCCGTGTATACAAAATACATATATGGAACGAAGATTGATTGGATTATATTCACCAGAAGTATAAAACACTACACGTCCCTTATAAATTAAAAATTAAATACCACTAACTTGTGAGGGAAAATTCTTTGATTTTTGAGTTGCTGGAAAAAATGAATAAATAATTCCTGACAATGATTCTGATATAATTGACTTCAAGACATCTGACTACATACATGCTGAAAATCATTTTAATGAATTAATTTGAATATTTTATTTATTTAAGTAAAAGTCCCTAGGAGTATACGATTCAACTTTTTCTCATGGTCTAGCGTTTAAAAAGTTAACAAAAATTACAATAAATCAAAATATTGATTTGCAAGACTTAAAAATCGCAATACAAATCGAACAGTCACCTAAGTATTGTGACAGTATTGAATCAGGAGATGAATCATCCCAGGCCTGAGGAATAAGACATCAATAAAGACGACAGACAAATTATGGAGAAAGAGGATGAATAAACCTGACTAGGGGTCATTTATAAACATTGCCTACGCACAAGATGGGGTCTGAAATGTGTGTACACCACTTCCCACGCTAAAGCTGTGATCTATACAAACAAACCGTACAGGACAATGTGCACACCTGTATGGAAACTCTGACCCATTCACACACACATCATGGAGACAGGAAATTGAAATAAAGCTAACGACAGCTCTCGCACATTCCTCACACTCCATGTTATCGTTATTGTTATCAGTCCTGATCATACGGTGCATTCAGATGTGGTGATGTTTACCGTGTTCAAGAGTTGGCCCATGTGAACGTCCCCCTCATGTCGTATTCACGACCTCGTAAGTGGAAAGTTTCTGAAAGCGCCAAGTTCACGACTTGTGTTTGTTGACGTTGTGACAAATGTTGGAGCCCATGGAAGTTCATTTATTGGAGCATAATTAGTTCATATTGTACAGTATATTGTAATTTTAGTTACATATTGTTTTTCTTGGTAATTTTAAAGTATGTCTGAGGAAAATGATGTTCTCAGCAAACTAATCTTTTCTGTCATTATGCCTTTGTGAATTTCCCCACTGTGGGACCAATAAAGGAATATCTTATCTTATCTTATCTTTACATTTCCTGCATTATGTTACCTGCTAACTTGCTAAATTGTCTAAACTGGGACAGTAATGTTAATATTGCCGTTGCTCAGCAGTGGTGTTCTCACAACGTAACCACCTGAACACAACGCATGTTGTCACGGCTTCCCATCTCGTAAACAGCAGTTCCATTTGAAGGCACCAATAACGAGGGATAAATTTTGATTTTCAGATATCCAGGGTAGGGTGGGGGGCGGTATTAAACTGATTGTCACGATCATTTTGTGAAGCGATTTGTCTGATTGCTGTAAACCTCCAAACACAGCGGTGACACTCGTAACATGCTGCATGATGGAGGCTCTGGCACTGGGAGGACTATGTGACTGGAAGAACCAGGAGGCGTACGTACATTTCCTCCTTCGCCCTGTTTTATAAATGAGGCCCCAGATGATTGCAATCAATAAGCAATACTGGACATGTTTCATTACAACATGAAACTACTAGAGAAAAAAAAAATACCTTCAAATACTGCTGGAGACCTTTGAAAGAAATCCAATAAAATGTTTTATCTACAGGCAGCATTGAAAAAAATGTCATTTCATTCAACCATAGCTACCCCTGGTGAGCCAGTCATGTTCTTCATATCTGCTGTGCTGTATCCAGCATATCCTCGACTGTCAGTGTTTCCCACTGTTAGGACGACAGCCACTTCCACACAACGGCTGAGCTCAAAGCCAGCAGTTGAAATGAAGGACTCATTTCAGCACCATGGACACACACATCAGGGCTGTCGAGCTCAAACTCAACTGGTTTTCTTTTTAACGGTTTAAAGCTTTTAGAAACATTTTTTTGTTATCGTTTAGTCTCTTACATCCCGACTAGAGGTGTCAGGATTCTCCAAATCCACGATTCAATTTGATTTAAACACGCCGTTGTTAGACTATAAGGTGACTGGCAGCAAACCATCTGATGTTAAAATCATGTCAAAGAAGAGACGAGAAGTTTTGTTTTGAAACTAAATTTTGAATGATTGAAATCAGTACCAACAGGAGAATACGCTGCTAACTAACTAACTAATTAACTAACTAAGGCTAACATCTAACCATCTAACTAACTAACCTAAGCCTAACCTTTATTTTCATCGTTCGCTGACCAACTACTTGTTATCTTCTTTCATTCCCGACCGAACCAGAGACCTCCTCCAGTCAGTTTGTGGGCTGGCCCTCAACAGAGCAGTGAAAATGTATATGTCACCTTAATTTATGCTTCTCACAGTACTGCAGTCTGTATGAAATTATCTATTATTAACTATTATGCCATCACAAGTAGTTAACTATATTACCCTTTGCTGAATAAATGCTTTGAAATGTGCATTTTTAACATCAGTGGCGCAGCAGCAGCAACTCTGTCAGCACAGACGCTGTTTGCACATATTCCTGCGCCCAACATTGATGTTACAGCAGTGTTACTTAACAAAAGGTGAATAAAGTTAATGTTTATTACATCAATCTAATATTCTGACATATACAATTTTCATTAATCGCCGTTGAAATCATGTCATGCTTGTGTGGCTCTCAACAATAGCGGAGCGCTGCCTGGCGAAAAGTGTACGGAAAGCCACAAGTCTACGTTAATGTAACGTGTCTGCTCAGAATATGGTGGCTTATGGTCGTAATTGTGATTATTGTGCCGGTTTATAGCTCAAACCATGACTGAGTTGGCTGTTACGTACCTTGAGTTTAGCTGTATTTATTTGATGATCAACATCACATGTCAAACTCAAGGCCTGCACCTCATTTTATGTGGCCCACGAGGGCTTACAAAGAGCATATTATGCTTATCATACAATTCTATGCCGGTTTACAGAAGTGCGATCTCCTTAAACTACATGTCCCACAATGCATCTCCATTTTGTTACATGCGCACTGAAGTGTCTCAATAGCTGCGTTTACATGGACACAAATCATCGAACTAAAGGCCCAATCGGATTAAAAATGTTTCATGTAAACACGTCAATCGGAAGATTCTGATCCGATTCGGCCCATTTGGATCACAAACAGTTTAAACGCCACAGACTGAACGTTAGATCAGAGCACATTGATCTGTTGGACTATAGTTCTGCCCCTCTCAACTCCCACCACAAAGTTAAACAAAAGTTAAAAGTTAATGTAATAAATATTGGCGATGGTAAAAATAAATAACTTTATTTTTCACTTGAGAATTATTCTGATCTTTGATGGATGAGTAATGATGAGGGTTTCTTAAACTCCTAAATTCATAGTATTTATGTTATAATAACATATAAATGTGAGTGTGTCCACATACAGCATTTTTGTGTTTATGTACATGCATATATATTGATGCACAAGCATGTGTTTTTGTGTGTTTTTTAAATCAATTGTACAATATTTCTGATTACTTTTCCTAGACTTCTGCTTTCAGAGCTAGTTATTAAATTAATTATTACTAAAACAAATGATAATCAAATGCAGAGGCAATTTTGTAATATGATCAGGAGTAGATATATTTAAATAGTCTTATAATTACAACCGGCCCTTTGAGGGGAACCGTAATGCTGATGTGGCCAAGGATGAAACTGAGTTTGACGCCCCTGGTCAAGATCGTAAGCCAACTTCGATTGATTTCCGATTTAAAATCAAATCTCGACACCCCTACCAGTTGTGATACCAGACTGAAGCTTGAAGCAAACTAAAAGTCAGCTCCAGTGTCTGTGGGGCAGCGCTGTCGTACAGATACAGGAACCTTTGTTGTGTTTTCGGAGAACACTTGATCAGATACAAGCGGGTTTTATTGAGAGGAGAGGAGGCTTTTTAGCCAGTCAAGCGTGTACAACCTGAGATAAGAGAAAAGAAGGCAGGGAATGAGTTGTTCTGAAGGGAGGCCGTCCTGATACGCTGTCGTTCCTCTATAGCCAATCTGCTCAGACGCTCGCTGCAGTCCCCCCAGCAGCACAGAGACAGGCTGAAACCCCATGACTACCCAGTGGAAAATGTATGAAAAGCGAGATGTGGAGATGTGATCCAAGCAGTAGTCCATATCCATTCTGTCTTGTAATGGAAATGTGACACTGCGGGGGGAGCAAGTAAGTACAATCCTATTGACTCAGAGTGTATGTAGTGAGAGAGACGCGAAAAAAAATGAAAAATCCAGAGAGAATGAGAGAAATACTGTGTCCTGGTTGTCAGGAGGGGAACGGAGCCAGAGACAGATGGAGAGAGACGTCCAACACCATCCACAACACTTCCAACAGCAGCTGCACTGCAATATTGATCACTCGGTGGCCCCAAGACATGTTGTGGCTTAAAAACAGACATTATTTTAGAGCCGCATCCATTCACACCTCTGTGGTCGCCATGTAGGGGGCAAGAGGGCAAAGTGACACCACAAACTCTCCGCTGCTGACACATTTAGTGCAATTCAACCTGATTATTTTGAATTAAATATACCTATTTTTATGTTGCCTTCAAGTGAAACTCATGAGCTCATTTTGGGAAGTCGTGTACACGATATGCATGCCGTTCAAGTCGTGAGAACATCGCTGCTAAGCAATGGGAATATTAACGTTACTGTCCGAGTCTAGAAGCCACAGAGGCTAACAATTTAACAAGCAGTAAGTGACAAATGCAAAAGCATGATGACAAAGGAAAAGGTTGAGGCTGTTGGGACTATCAACATTTTCCTCAAATATACAATTACAAAGAAAAATATAGCACTAAAATCACAATATATTCACTTGTTATGCATCGATAAATGAACTCCTATGAGCCCCGCCATTTCTTAGGTCAACAAACAGCATGTGAACTCGGAGCTCTCAGAAACTTAGGAGATCGTGAATACGACATGAGGGGGGCGCTCATATGGACTCTCATTTACACAGCAAACCCCATTTAAAGGCACCATCAGGTTAATCAAATGAGAGCTGCAGACATTTTTAATCCCTAAAAATTAGATTTATTACAATAAATCAAGCACGTGATCCAACAGGTCCTCATACCTGAACATGAGTGATCTGCCACCTTTATCCTACCGAGACCCTTTTATTTGGGAAGCATTTTTAATCTCTCCTAGCTATTTGGGATTAGTAGGAGCTGATAAGTATAAAAACAAAGACTGGGACAATTCACCTGTCTCTCTGAACACAATACTTGGGTGCTGTATCAATATGTGCTGCAATTTTTGTTAACTTTTTTAACACTAGACCATGAGAAAAAAGTTGAATCATACACTTCTAGGGACTTTTACTTTGGAAAATATCTAAATTAATACAGTAAGAACGTTTGATTTTCAGCATGTATGTAGTCAGAGGTGTCCTGAAGTCAAATATATCAGTCATTGTCAGGCATTATGTTTGAACACATTTAACATAAATGTCAGTATATGGGCGCTCTACAGTAGCGTCGGCCCATGAGGTCTAGCTCTGCTTTTCTAGCAATGTGTGAAACCCAAAGTGTTTCCATCCTTCACTGGATGTGGAGTGTTTACCACGTTGGATTTAATATGGGAGGGTGCAGGTCGGATCCACACAACTATCCGCCATTTTCTACTTTCTCGTTTTGTTTTGGTTGATACTGAACGGATATGACGTCACGTTACTCAGACTACAACAACAAAAGCGAACTTCCTTTAACCTCATTGACTCAAATGAAGCAAATACATCAATTCTGGCATTAATATTCAAAATCGTATTAAAAAAAATCCAGATACACAGGTGAATCGTTTTTCCCCACTACCCGTAATAAAAACTAAGCCTTGACTCTGAACAGGTAAAAAAAAAAATCATGCCTTGGGACAATGGGTTCATTTCACTATATAAAGGAGCATGTCGACCGCTATCTAAGTTACTGTGTGTGATGGTAGTACACTGAGTATAAGGATGTATATATACTGTACATGTAGCAGCGTCATCTTGCAGAAACGTACGTCAGGTCACGAGGGAAAAACTTTTTAGACAGGCTTGAAAAAACAGCATTTTGACGCTAAAACATACGTTGACCAACAATTTTATGTTCAGATTTGAATACATGAGAAACACCACTAGGAAGATACAGAATGATATAAAACCTATAAAAAATAAATAATGTACTCGCCCTTTACCTAAACTTTGTCCACGTGTAGTTACTGTTGTACGTTTTGGAAGAAGCAGCTCACTCTGTGCTTTAACAGGTTGTCAGCTAGATGAGAAACGCAGTACAGCTCTGACTTCTAAACAAGCTTCCAGAGGAAGGACAACAGCGGCCCATCGCCATCACTCACCCCGGTCGGTGTCGTACAGGAAGACAAACTTGTTCCAGTCGTAGTGGTCGAGGAGGGACAGCAGCGCCCCCCGGATGGACGGCCGGAGCTGCAGGGTGAACTGGCTCTCGCCCTCGGTGGGGAAGCTGGGCGTGATGAGGGAGATGTGCAGGGCGCTGCAGAAGGACGTCAACGTGTGGACCGAGCGCTTGTCGTACAGGCCGAAGATGGCGAAGACACCGCGGGAATACTGGGAGCAAACTGGAAAAGAAGAAGAAAAAAAAAACAATTAATAAATAAGAAGATAGAGCGAGTGGGGAAGTGAATCTGGCTGTCAGACCCTGCTGAAGTAAAACGATAGCAGGTCAGCAGCAGATGTCACATAGAACGGGCGCACATGATCCGAAAACTGGGAACCTGGATATTAATTTGAGTTGCAGCTCAGCACTGTGTGTCAATTTGTTCTAGTCATACATCAGAAATAATAAATAATCGATTAATTATGGGCGTGGGTAAACATAGAACCCATTTTCATTCACATATCTTGAGGTCAAAGGTCAAGGGACCCCTTTGAAAATGGCCACTTTTTCTTCCCTAAAATTTAGCCCGACTTCAGAGCATTATTTAACTTCCTTGCCAACATGGCAGCACGACATGGTTGGTACCGACGGATTCCTTTAGTTTTCTAGTTTCATATGATATCTGCCTTCTAACTTCACTCTAGGTCTAAAACTGAGCCCACTGCAACCTCTGAAAGAGAGCCCAAAGTAGCCTAATGAAACCAAAATGGAAATCAAAACAATGTCCTAAAGGAGGCTAAAAGTCTTTGTAGAGTTGTCATTTGATTAACTGTTTACATATATAAAAGATTAACGCAGCTTTAAACATAACACATTTGTAATTCATTTGCATTTTCTTATCAATCTCTCCTGTTTGAACAAAAAGCTAATTGTTTTTCCATCTATTATTCTCAAATCAAGCATCCACACAGTTTATACAACGAGCACGTTGTCAGGCTGTGAATCAGTTCACTTATCTTTTATTAAGCACATTTCCCCCCTCCTGATAATTTCATTGTGCAGCAGCAAAACAACAACACACACAATGAGGGCTCGTCTCCAGAGACAAACTGTTTTTTTTTTTTTTTTTTTTAAATGATACAAATCTCGGCGCAACGCCAGGAAAGTACTGCCAGCAGACAGGAAGTTTCCAGTTTCCTTTGGATGAATAGAAGAAGAAGTACCACATGATAACCATCTCATTTGACAAACGCACCTGAGCTGACAGTGGAGACAAAAGACGCCACGCTGTTTTGAATGACAACTGACGGCTGGGAAATGCAGAAATCACCACAGCAATGGATGCTTAGCGCCACGACTGGAGACAAAACAACAAACCGTTATCCCACTGATTACCACTTTAAATCCTTTCAAGGGAACCACTGAATGCAGTAAACACAGATCAAAACCAAACGCATCCGTTTCCTATGAAGCTTTCATCTCATTTAAACACCGACAACAGCAGCAACATCTCCTCGTGGCGTGTAGAGTCATTCCCCTCGCTGCTGCGTAGATATCTTCTGGAGGACGTCGTCCCCGTTAACAAATTCACGCTGCTTCATGACATCAAAACAACACCAAATGAACCCACGTTTGTTGTTTTTTTTATTGGTCAGACTCTGAATTAAAACTCCAGGTTTTCATAAAGCTGTGCACATGCACAGTGTGTCTCGCTTAAGGAGATCTCCTCATTATAGAAAGGTTTGGCTGTTTACAAGAGACGCGCCATAATTGCCCACTTTTTACAAACAACAACAGAAAGGGAAGATAATGAGCATCCTCTGCCAGTTTCCGGGTACGAGGAGAAATCAGAGCGAGCCGTAAAAAGTGGAGGAAAAGCTCAAGATGTTCCCGTTGTTAGAGGAAAATGGGGGAGGGGGAAGCAAACAAGAGGGCTGCTTTACTGACAAAGCCGTCGTTTCCATACAGAGAGCAGCTTCTCGCCTCACTGAGACAAACAGTGAGACAGTTGTACACACAAAGTACACAGAGGCGACAGGAACTACAGGAAAACACCAGGCTGTACTGTGGTGAAACATCACAGCCAAAGTTTGCTTTTCCTTGTGTCATGACTCGTTTAAAGTCAGTGCTGGCAGGGCATATGTACAAATATTTTCTCATTTATCGTCATGGATCCAAAGAGTTGTAAGGAGACCTGTGATACCTCATCTGAAATGATGAACCTGTGGCCTTTCAGGTCAGACTGAAAGCTGAGACCGAGAAGTCATCCCTTTGTTTTTTGCTGTGAAAATTCATGCTAAAGGACTAACAACAAACTAAACTACCCACAAAAACATATCAATGCAATGCCACATGCCAACATATTTGAACATATGTATCTTTAATCAAGTTTAACAATACTGGGAGATTCAAGTAACATAACTAAACATTTAAAACTGAAGAAAATACTTTCTGTAAAAAGTAATTTAAAAAAAAAAATGCAATTTGTGATGAGGAATAAATTCGGACACCCCCCACATTTATTCCCAATTAAAATGGCTAAAGTCACACACAGGTGTGTCACATCAGGTGTGCATGATTAGAATATCATTGCTCAGCATGTTGGAGGAGGCTCGCCCTTTTTAAACCTCAGACATTTACGGTGGCGGCCAAAATGATTAGAACGCTTGGCATATTTAGGAGAAGAAAGCAAACAGCAGAGATGAGTGGAGATCCTTAGTCCGTGTCCGATGTGCTACCTGCAAAAGAAAGACCAGGTCTTTTACAGAGAAGATCTGAACAATGGAGCAAAAATAAATAATAAAAAAATCCTGCAGTTACTGCACACATGGACACACAGATCCCTGGCGACCACAGTGACTAACATTTACTCTAAGGGTGGGCGTGTGTCCATACCGACTGATGAAGGCTCGCAGGATTGGTGGTCGAGAGAGCGTCCACTCAAGCAAGAAAGCAGCGCAGAGGTTGGTAAATCCACACAGCCCACTGATGTCGCCTCAAGGGTCGACATGACATATAAACACACACACATCCCTGAATACGTCGACCAACCCCCACCATCTATCTGGATGCTACTGTACATGCAGAGATACCAGGCTGAATAACACATCAACATGTATGTGAGGACGGCTGCCGGCCTGGGATGAAAACCTGGTCAAACTTTGTCTCCCTCTGCTGTGTTTGTCTCTAATTACTGCCTGATTCACACCACCAACTCCTGAAACTGATAATACATCAAAAACAATACTACTACTACTACTACCACCACAAAAGATGATATTTCAGCTGCTGCTAGCTGCTTCTAATCAGCAGGAGTATAAAGTAGCAGATGGATAGTACAAGTATCTCAAAAACTGTATTTCAGCAAATCTTCATGCCACCAAAAAAGTTTTAAAAGCATCATGAAAAATATCAGTGCTAGCAGGTTTGCTGCTGTCTGAACGGCATCTCCGATGCTGCAATATTCCATTAAAGGTCCCATATTGTGCCTATTTTCAGGTCCATACTTGTATTTTGTGTTTCTACTAGAACATGCTTGCATGCTTAAATTAGAGATTAATACTCAACCGTTTAACCGATAACCGGCATTAAGCATTTAACTGTTTAACGGGTTTATCGGTTAAAACGGTTAAAAAATATATTAATAATTAATTACAAAGCTGAGAAAAACTCAGGAGCTGCAGCATTGCCAGTGGCTGCTACAGTAACTCTGCTGACGGTGAGCTGGAGACAGTAAACGCAGCACTGTGGCTGCTACAGTAACTCTCCTGACAATTAACTGGAGACAGTGAACGCAGCACCGTGGCTGCTACAGTAACTCTCCTGACAATTAACTGGAGACAGTGAACGCAGCACCGTGGCTGCTACAGTAACTCTCCTGACAATTAACTGGAGACAGTGAACGCAGCACCGTGGCTGCTACAGTAACTCTCCTGACGATTAACTGGAAACAGTGAACGCAGCACCGTGGCTGCTACAGTAACTCTCCTGACGATTAACTGGAGACAGTGAACGCAGCACCGTGGCTGCTACAGTAACTCTGCTGACGGTGAACTGGAGACGGTGAACGCAGCACCGTGGCTGCTACAGTAACTCTCCTGACGATTAACTGGAGACAGTGAACGCAGCACCGTGGCTGCTACAGTAACTCTCCTGACAGTGAACTGTTGACTCAGTTGTCTGTTGTGCTCATACACAAATCTTGTCGGTTAACGGTAATAATTGGTTAAAAAGGGTCGGTTATCGGTTAAGAAAAGTTTTTAAAATTAGCATTCCTAGCTTAAAAGTTCAGAAAATCCTTTATTTTCCTCATACTGTCAGCCTGAATATGCCTGTATTTATCCTTTAGCATTTTGACGGAACTACAACGGAAATGCGTTGCTAGGCAACAGCTTGGGTCCATGAGTACTTCCTATTAGCTGATGTCGTTCACATCCAGTCCAACGAGGAATAAACTGGGACACATTTAGAATGATTACGTTTAAAACTGTGTAATGGTCTTAATATTGTGTATTTGTGACATCACAAATGGACAGAGAGCTGACAGTTTGTCTCAAATGCAGATATTCTGAATACTGTGAATACCGAGCTGTGTGTATTTCGATATGTAGTTCGATGCTTCACAGTATCTATTGGACTCCTTTATCATAAAAAAAAACACATGAAAATCTCATTTTTTAAAATATAGGACCTTTAAGTATTTTTTACAATGTGTGCTCGGCCCAAGTCTGAACATAATACAGGATCCCTTCAAGGTCACATTTCCAGACATGCAGGAGGTGCAGCCAACGAGGCGGTTCTGCCCAGAGAAGCTCTGGCAGAGTGGACGGTACCGGACGGAGCTATGTGCCAAATGGCAGATGATGAGTGTTATCCATTTCATTAAAAGAGATTGCCTCAGCAGTGAAGGAGAAATCCATCATGACCATAAACAGCTAACAGCTCGGCCCACGCCTGCTCACCAGTCAATTTGTTCAGCATCTATCCCCAATGACAAACATGAGGATCACTTCTGGATTTACATTCTTTCATTCGTCTTGTAATGACGACTTATAATTAATTGACTAAGATGTCGACTAGCTAGATTGAGAAACACTGACAAATTCTGCTAATGCTATAGACCAGACTGGACATATGGACACTTCCCCTTTATTGTGGTTAGAAAACCATAGCCTAAACCTAAAGAAGTTTGTAGTTTTGTTGCCTAAACCTAAAGAAGTTGTAGTTTTACTGCATAACCCTACAGAAGTTGTAGTTTTGTTGCCTAAACCTAAAGAAGTTGTAGTTTTACTGCATAAACCTAAAGAAGTTGTAGTTGTGTTGCCTAAACCTAAAGAAGTTGTAGTTTTATTGCCTAAACCTAAAGAAGTTGTAGTTTTGTGTCCTCAACCTAATGAAATTGTAGTTTTATAGCCTAAACCTAAAGAAGTTGTAGTTTTGTGTCCTAATCCTAAAGAAATTGTAGTTTTATTGCCTAAACCTAAAGAAGTTGTAGTTTTGTGTCCTAAACCTAAAGAAATTGTAGTTTTATTGCCTAAACCTAAAGAAGTTGTAGTTTTATTGCCTACGCCTAAAGAAGTAGTAGTTGTATTGCCTAAACTTTGTTTTATTGTTGTGTTGCCTAAATGTAAAGAAAATGAAGTTTTGTTGCCTAAACCTAAAGACGCCTTTTTGTTTGTGTTCAAAATGTAAAGTTTAATCCAGTTTAACTAAATGTTAGAACGTGTAACTGGAACAAGAAATGCTAAAATGCTAACTCGCTCAGGACTCATTCCTGTAGCACTCCATTAGTGATATTTGTACCTTCTTGAACCCCTTTGTGGGAAAATAACTCATTTTTTGACAACACACAAAAAAAAAAATTCAGAGAAAGTGACATGTAGTCAGTCTGAGCTGTGACACATGTTTTTAAGACATACGGTGAAGGATCGCTTCAGAGCAAACAGACAGCAGTGTCCGATAGCAGCGATCCATCAGAGTCAAGCTGTATCAGAGGGTTTGCTCTGTATGACCTAGTAGTGATGTGACAGCAGTAGTACTGACAGTGAGTGGGCAGGCCGGGCCTGCTGGACTGGTCCATTTAGTCCCACACCAGCGCTGACCCTGAAACAGCATCCGCTGGCCTCACACTCCACTGCACAAACAGGTCAGAGCACACATACACTCACTGCAGCTCATTGGGATCAATGGGCAGACATAGTGCATGTGACACACTAACAGAGCAACAGAAGCTCCGCTGTCATTTTACATAACACTCGTTTGAAACCAAATCACATCTCTTCTAGCAGGAGTAAACCTCGCGGTGGGTGAAGTGCGTCGTCTGTCGGGAATCGTGTGAAACTTAACAAAGCCGAGCTGAGCTGCGCTCGGCTATAAGGCGAGATAAGCTTCCCCGGTCTGGTCCTATTGACGAGCAGGACTTAAACTGCTTCGTCATCTGTGTAAATCCACGGACGGTTGGAAAAGGTCTGGTGCCAGTGACACAGTTTCCCCTCAGTCCCCCAGGTGTCAGGCCCCGCCCACAGCGCAGGGCGGTCTGACGATGGCGGCCCCCGACCTCTGCCCCCGTCAATACAATCGATCGCAGCCGCACAGAACAAACCTCCATTATTCACCGCTTGTTTTAGAGCAAAAACATCCAGTGCTCTCTGCTCTCTGTTGAGTTCTGAGTTATGGCAAATTCTTTGCATCTCAAATCATTTGAAATATTCAAACCTGTTTTTTAATCAATTAAAGTTCAGTGGAAAGTGGAATAGTAGCTGATGAATATGGGTATATTTAGCCTGCATTATTTATGGCTTGCTGGAGTTCTCCAGTAACTCCTCAAGCTCCATCAACCTGTCAAACCACGCCAAAACAATACCTTTACTATATACTGTATACATCCATCCATCCATCCATCCATCCATCTATCATCCATCCATCCATCTATCATCCATCCATCCATCTATCATCCATCCATCCATCCATCCATCCATCCATCCATCCATCTATCATCCATCCATCCATCTATCATCCATCCATCCATCCATCCATCCAGCCATCCATCCACCTTCTTCAACTTATCCGGGCTGGGTCGCGTGGTCAGGTTAAGCAGGGAATCCCAGACGTCCCAGAGGACCAGTAGAAGACGGGTGTTGACAACCCACTCTGATACCGCTGCTACCTCACAGATCAACACTACTAACCTGTATCAGCACTTAAACACCACAAAGCCATGTACCATAGTTGCATGGCTAAAATACCGACCACCAGTGTGTCAAGTAACCCAATCCGACAGGGATCACTGACTGAAATGTTTGAAAGCGTAACTCAACATAAACGTATTTTAAAACAGCATGTGGAAATGACTCAATAACACAGTTCATAGCGACAGATATGATGCCCCTCAGCGCGGTGACCAAGCCTGGGTTTACGGCTTAGATAAGAACACTGGATACGAGGTACAGCATGCCCTCCTGCACTTATTTTAGCCAGGTTACGGTTAGTTTTTCTCTAATACAACTGACAACTGACATCGGAGCCCAATCAGAGTCTTATGGTGCATTTCATTAATGAAGTCTTCCACCTCAAAGCTTGCTGCCTTCAAACGTACACTTTAGTTTGTGTAATTTGTTCCTGACTTGCATAATAATGTTTGTCAGAGCTTTGTTATGTTGTCATGATAATTATTACGTTTACAAGGCTAGAAGTTCAACAAATCAGTCAAGGTACTACTGTGATTGAAGTAGTTAAATACAAATATGTCATTCACATCAATTCATGCATCACCTTATTTCATCATAACATGATGAAAGAACAGTTTATGTCTAATCTAATATTGTGTTGTTCATAATATACAATGATTTATTCTGTTTGTTGAATAATACAGAAGATAAGGAACTTTAAACATAATTGGATAAGAAATTGCAATTCCAATATTGGCAAAAATGTGATTATTTTCCAGAATCGTTCATAGATGTGGGTCAGTAGGGACTTGCTACACCTACTACACTGTAAAGTGAAAATGAAAAGCAATACGTTGTCAAAAAACTGAAAGGTTTGAACACAAACAAAACTTCTTAGGTTTATGATACAAAACCACTTGGTTAAGTTTAGGGGAAACTGTTGTGTTTTAGCTTAAAATAACTAGGTCTGAAAAGTGAAACTTAAGGCTGTGAACATAAAGACGACTACTTGTTGGTTTCACACAGGATGCCAACTTTGGTCGTCCATGTCATAATTACTACAACCGCTAGAGGTCACTTCCTTCTTTTGGTGCTCACCCATGTCAATCAATGATAAAACCTACTAGTGGGTGTAGCAGGCCCCTACTGACTCACATCTATGAGGCTGATAACCACTGATAACTCCATTTAATAAGCTGATAACAGTCTAACTGGCTGCTTTATTTGCGATGGTGGAAAAAGTTTAAAAACTGCATCATAATCAGTATGAAACCAACTGTTTAAAGTTAGGCGTAAACCCAACAGTTCCTTTAAAAAAGCCATTAGCATTAAATGTATTAGATTGAGATCCAATGACTGGGATCATTGTAAAAAGCCATTTATGCCGGTATTTTGTATCATCAGCAGCTCATTGTGTGTCCAATAGTCGTAAGACATCTTCATCGACTCACAAAAAAAAGGTAAGCAACATGAGTGGAGGTCTTTTATGAAAAAGGAGGGAAAGGGTGAAGACGAAGCCCCTTTGTGTCCATAATAGTTTCAATGAGGTGAAAATCAATACGGACCTCTTGTCTGAGTAGCCCAGATGAAAAGAAACAATCAGTATTTTACTGAGCGTACACGGTGCTCACGCCGGGCAGGCAGCCATTTTGAACACAGCAGCAATCCATCGCTCAGTTCAACACCTCTATTGACACTGTCAGACGCAATATAGTGGCTTCAATGAAGCTCATATTTCCTTTACTTAAAGCATGTGTGTCAAACTCAAGGCCCGTAGGCCAAATTAGGCCCAGCACCTCATTTTATGTGGCCCGTGAGGGCTTACAAAGAATATATGATGCTTATCATACAATTCTATGCGGCTTTACAGAATTGTGGTGTCCTTAAACTACATGTCCCACAACGCATCTTGATTTTGTTACATGCACACTGAAGCATCTCAATATCACCAGTTTCCTGCAGCCCTGCTCTCACTGAGCGATGAGATCGTAATAAAAATATGATTGTGCCTAATGAAGACCAGCCGGTATGTCTTCTTTGCTACGAGGCAGTAAAACACTGTCACCCCACTGTCATCTACCACATGATCGCAGCTGATCAGCTGTTGATCACTAACAGTTTATACGCCACAGACTGAACGTTAGATCAGAGCACATTGATCTGTTGGACTATAGTTCTGCCCCTCTCAACTCCCACCACAAAGTTAAACAAAGCTAATGTAATAAATAGTGTTTAAATGTTTGTGTGATGGTAAAACATGGGATAAAATTCATGGGATTTATGTTATAATAACACATACATATGTGAGTGTGTGTCCACATACAGTATTTTGTGTCTACGTGCATGCATATATATTGATGCACAAGCATGTGTTTTTGTTACTGAAGTCATTTTTTAAATAAATTGTACAATATTTCTGCTTGCAGTTACTTTTCCTTTCAGACCTAGTTTTTAAATGAATTATTACTAAAACTAAAAATAATCAAATACAGAGGCAACTCTATAATATGATCAGGAGTAGATATATTAGTCCTACAATTACAACCGTGATGCTGATGTGGCCCAGGATGAAACTGAGTTTGACAGCCCTGATTTAAAGGATTAATTACGTGGTTGAAGGGGTTCCCATTGGGTCAACAGAGTCATCATCACTGTAGCTGTCTGACCCACAGCAGTACAACCGACTCATATTAACACTTAAATTATAGCAATTACACCTTTTCCTCACCTTTAAACTGGTGTTAACACTCAATTAATGACTGTACAAGACTCCTGTAACAGGGAGCAACTCAATGTGAAATGGCACCAGTCAAAAAGATCACATACGTATCTATCTATCTATCTATCTATCTATAGTATCTATCTATCTATCTATCTATAGTATCTATCTATCTATCTATCTATAGTATCTATCTATCTATAGTATCTATCTATCTATCTATCTATAGTATCTATAGTACATATCTATCTATAGTATCTATCTATCTATCTATCTATAGTATCTATAGTATATATCTATCTATAGTATCTATCTATCTATTTCTCTATCTATAGTATCTATTTATCTATCTATCTATAGTATCTATCTATCTATTTCTCTATCTATAGTATCTATCTATCTATCTATCTATCTATCTATCTATCTATCTATCTATCAGTCTGGACATGAATTCAGGTCTCCTCTTGTGGTGAAAGTCTGGTGTTTTCTGACCAACCCGTCCAATCCGACGTCGTCCCTACGCTGCGTTCGCTGCCCTTCATATTTCCTGGTCCTGGTTTCCACATGTTAATGACACACCGACTGATGTTGTGGGATATATATGTTCATTGCAGTGCATTACTTTCTGTAGGTAAAGCTACGAACGGTGGACGAGACTAGTTGTGGGCTCGCCATGGACGGACACACACTAAAAGCTCTGATTACAACACACACACAGATATTACTCCTCTATATCTTTACACTCACAATAGATGTTTGATGCTACATTAATGCTCCACATATTGAACAGAAAAGCTTTAATAAGAAAATACCAACAATTCTACCAACAATCCTTTCTTGGTCTGTTGTGTGACTTTCCCTCAAATATCCTACTGACAAACAAACAAACAAACAAACAAACCAGCCGGTGGGACAGAAAACATAACCTCGTTTGCAGACAAACGGAAGAGAAACTGGAGCAGCTTTCATTAAGCAGCTGCAGACTGAACCAGACGTGTTACACCAGCAGGTAACGCAGACATATCTGAAAATGACAAAGTACAAATCTGTACGAGACGTGCACATAGTCCTTCATTTCCTGTGTGTGTGTGTGTGTGTGTGTGTGTGTGTGAGATTGAATAAAGCCTTTGTGCCATGTGCTCGTGTGCATTCAAGTGCATGTTGCATGCATGTACGCATTTGTGCACACGACTTTTCCTTTGGCACCGAACACACAAAGAGAGGACATCATCGCAGCACATTTCCACATAATGCATGAGTGCCACTGACCGCACACACGCACACACACACACATGCACGCACACACACATATGAACACACACATGCACTGCGCGGCAGTGCCATAGTCTGTCTGCTTGACTTTGTCTCCCACCATGCCGAGGGTTAAAGAGTGGTGGTGCAGGGCGTGAGGGAAGATGAAGCTCTGTACATCATTTACACTCCTCCTCCTCCTCCTCCTCCTCCTCCTCCTCCTCCATTTCCCTCTACTTGGTCATAAAGTCAGGCAGCCTGAGGTTGAATGCGAAGGCAATTAGAGGTAGCCTTGTGCACACGTACAAGGAGGAAGCTGGTTGAAACCCATAGTGTAGTAAAACACTGTTTCCACCAGATCTCATCAAATACCTTCAAATCTTCTCATTATCTGGTGGATTTTTTATATGTTGGTCCTATCAAGAAAGACAAACCTCCTACATTCAGATAAAACCATAGACAGCATATAAGAAGTGGACGTAGTCACCAGCACGTCACCCGTTGGTTAGTGGACTGCTGTTATGACGCCTCAAGTTTGGCATTTTGGCCGTCGCCTCTTGGTTTTTTTATGTCACCAGACGTGACATAAGAGGGTGGAGCTAAGTACAACCAAATGTTGAATAAGACTTTCTGTCACAAACTGAAAACAAACTGTGAAAGGTTTATAATTGTAAGATGAAAACATGAAAGATGGTTTTATGCTGATAAAAACTACTCCAAATATCAATCAGTGATTTGCTCTATAAAAAGAGTCCAGGATTCTAATTAATTGCCGATTACCTACTTGTTCCCAAATTTCTCGTGTCGAAATGAAGACTTCAAACCCTTTTCCTCAGGATAGATAGGATTCATTTAAAAGTATAAGACTGGTGCATACAGTATGTGAGAAGTGGACGTAGTTGTTTTGAAGCCCTGAGTTCAGCATTATGGCCGTCACCTGAAGTGACACGAGAGGGTGGCGCTAAGTACAACTGATCTCTGATTAAGACATTCTCGGCAAATAAATAGGGCTGTGGAAGATTAAATCACCATAAATCGCATGATTATCCATAGTTGATCACAATTAATCGCAAATTAGTCTCATTTTTATATGTTCAAAATGGAGCTTAAAGGGAGATTTCTCAAGTATTTAATACTCTTATCAACATGGGAGTGGGAAAATATGTTGCTTTATGCATATATTTATTACTGGAAATCAATTAACAACACAAAACAATGACAGATATTGTCCAGAAACCTTCACAAGTTCTGACTTTCAGGATCGGACTTTAGCATAAAAAATTTGCTCAAATCATAATCTTGTCAGTGTGTCAGAGTGCTGACTTGACTATGACTTGATCCAAACTGATTATCATAAAGTGGGCATGTCTGCATGACTGAGGGAGACTGGTGGGGACCCAGAGAACCCACTTTCATTCAAAAATCTGGAGGTCAGAGGTCAAGGGACCCCTTTGAAAATGGCCATGACAGTTTTTCCTCACCAATATTTAGCGCAAGTTTGAAGTATTATTTAACCTCCTTTATGACAAGCGAGTATGGCTGATTTATACCAATGATTTCTTAGGTTTTCTAGTTTAATATGATGCCTGAATCTTAACTCTACGTTTAAAAATGAGCCTGCTTCAACCATCATCGGACATCGGAGATCAGGGATGGTGACTTTTGGTGAAATAAATAAATAACAAACAAACAGCAAAACATACTGTATATTTATGTTTGTCTGAGTGGAATCTATTCAGAAAGCAAACCCTGCAGTAAATAAACACAATCAAATAAACTGCATAAAAACCAATCATATCAGAAGCCAAAGATATTGGCAAAAATGTTGGTGACACACATAAAATCTCACAATCAGAGAGTGAACTGGAGCTACTCAATTACATTAAGTGCTTCCTATGCTGTTGCCCCTGTGGGAAAAACAGCATATGACACATGGGTCAAATACAGCTGTGACCGTAAGTCAGCGTGGCCACCAGCGCCGCTACTGGCCTCTACATACCAGCTATACTTCTGTGGAAAGAGGCAGGAAGCACATATTAGGTCTCCGAGTCCAAAAACAACAAATATAACAACTCATAATGAAGCAGAGATCCTCAGAGAGATCAGCAAGAGGCACAAAACGCTCCAAACTATGCAATATTTTAAGTGCAACCACCAAGGGATGAGTGAGCTAAACGCCTCGTAAATCCTTTACCACTTAGCATCCATAAAACATGAGCTAACCAGGGGGAGAGAGAGAGAGAGAGAGAGAGAGGGAGAGAGGGAGGAAAAGTTACTGGGAGATAATGGATAACAGCCAATCAAGCTGGCCGGGCTTCCTGCTAAGGTTTCTGCTGTCGTAGAGGAAGAAGTGATGGTGGAAGTGAGGCTGTGGAGGATGAAATGGACACTAAATGACATTACAGCCCCGTAACATGAAGCCTTTTTGTGAGATAAAGCACACAGGTGTAAATAATGAAACTAATGACGGCTGAATTCCATTTAGCTGCTTCAGTTTCATGGTGCTGGTTTTGAGCTCGCCAGCTCGCCGTCGCGCTCTCAAGACTTAGTGGAACAGAACCGAGCCATCGTTAATGTTATTAGGGACACCTTAGCTTCTCCCACTGTGACAAGTTCCTGGAACTAAACGCCGGCGCTGCTCAGTGGGTGAAACTAAATCCTGATCCTAAAGCTCCCGGGACTTTCAGAGGTCGCCGGCAGCGCTGCTGATCGAGACTGGTCAGGCAGATGTTTCATCACAACACAACAGCTGCAACATCTGGCAGAAATTGGGAACGCAACCAAACAGTCCAGGAATAAGATTAAACCCTGTGAGACCAGCCGGATCTCAGGAGATCCAGACCGACTTCACGGCCTCAGTTTCAGAGCTGGAGTGAAGGTCCAGATATCAAATGGAACTAAAACTACACTAAAATCGAAGGAATCCATTGGTAGGGCTGCATAATTAATCGAATATTAATCACACTCACGATTTTGGCTTTCCACAACTGAATGACTGACTGTGATATTAACGTTTAAAATGCTCTGATTGTACTCTGATTGTAAAATGTAGTTTTTGGTGAGAAACTTAGATCCAGTTTGAATGCGGTAAATTCACAGCAATATATGTAGTTTTGACCGATTCTGAAATGCTGTATTTGAATATTTCTGCATACTGGGGTCCATAAACAGTCTTGAATTACATAAACTGGGTCTCACTGCAAAGCTGAGACTCTGGTGGATCCAATGAGTCCAACTGGATTCATGTGTGATGATGTTAGTCCCCATAGGAGCCATTTCATTGTAGTTAAACCATTTTTTTTCAACTTGACCTCTCTGTACAAAATGACCTGTGGTGACCTCTAGGATAATCACAGCCTCATGAAACTTTACAGCCACAAACTGGAGACCTGGAGCATTCAGAGGACGGACGACTTTCATAGCTGGACTGACAATAAGGGGGTTTCTGAGCAGTTTACGCAACACAAGTGTTCAACATCCAAAAAAATGCTGAAATATCTAAATATCAAAGGTTTTTGATCCCAAATCACAGCATGGCTTTTTCTATGGTGTTCCTCAAGGTCTTGGTGTTTTAATGTGGTATTATTAGGGATTATTGATAATTTTTAGCAATTTTCAAGTGATAAAAAAAATGTTAAATTTAGCACCAAACCTGTGTAAGAAATGATATCAACCCAAAAATTGCTGCAGAAACTTATGAGACATAACAGAGCATGAGGATGGTCCATCATACACATTTACAATTAATATTAAATATTTGATTAGTTCATGTTTATTTCTGACAACTTGACACAGTGCAGAGCTGAATCTCAAATTAATCTTCAGGTTCACAGCTTTCAGGTGATGTCCACCACTTCTATGTGACATCGACTGTTGACCTCCTATTTCCCCCTAAAGACCCCTGGACCCCCCTAAAAAAGACAAAAACTGGTCAATTGTGGGTCTTAGAGGGTTAAAAGCTAAAGGTATAGCAACATAAAGGATCACAGTGCTCACAGTGGAGTAGAAACCTACAAAGTGGTCCGGAGCCCCGGACTCTCTGTTAGTGGGTGAGCTTGTATATCATGTTCTTGTAAATGTGAAAGAAAATCAATAACAGTATCAGCACCACCTCTTGTGTGGAGTCCGTTCCACAGCTGCTTATTTAAAATACAGCACATAAAAG
The DNA here is from genome assembly GCA_947000775.1 of Pterois miles. Taxonomy (NCBI): domain Eukaryota; kingdom Metazoa; phylum Chordata; class Actinopteri; order Perciformes; family Scorpaenidae; genus Pterois; species Pterois miles. Next base: position 31,658,444 of record CAMQGK010000052.1, on the reverse strand, counting down.
GGACGAGGTCAGGCCCACTGCTGCTCATCCAATGAAGTAAATCCAACAGTTCGGGTGATCGTCCACTTTCATTTTCTCATCTAAGTTCAGCTGGCTCACGACGTTCAGCCCTGTTACAACTGCAGGGACTTTCCCCCAGAACTAGAAACCTCACTGCGCTCCGACTGCAGGGACCAGGGTCTAAATTAAGTTCTGGGGACCTTTTACCCCCTGTGAAGGCCCTGGTTGGGGGATAGTACAGTTTAGGGTGGAGTTTGCAGGGATGACAGTCACTGATTGGTCAAAAACACACAGCACCGCTGCTTCAACTTGTGTACCGTTTCATTCATAAAACGTACTCCAGTATCGATCTAGGATCGTTTTAGGACAAAGAGACAGCATTTTTCTGGGGCTGGCACCTGAAAGTCGATGAATCAGCATCACAGACCCCTCATTCGACTTAAAATCCTAAAGTCGTGCTGTCGTTTTTGCCCTTGTACACACACTAATTATTAACACACTGGCTGGGCAGATATGATGGTCACGCCTGTAGTGTCTGGATGTCATCAGGCCTCATGATGACCGCTGTGAACACCAGCAGCCCTTGTCACATGCCACACTGCTTTTTCATACGTCAGCGGGTTGATTGCTTGATCCTCAGGTCTTTAGACCCTGGTGGAAATGCAGCGGGCTGAAGGTACATTTCAGTTCCTTGAAAAGAGTTTCTGGGACTAAAATTACCAGGGACCTCTTCTGTGGAAACCCGGCTTAGCTGTGAGATAGAGGACAGTGGGTTTATCAGAGCTTTTTTTACTGGAAACAGCTGCCTGCTGCGTCCACAAACAAAGCGATGAAATTGAACCAGAACAGTTGAGGGTCGGACGGCTAAACAATGAACTGAAACTCGCCGTAACGCTCCGTAAAGCCGAGGAGAGCTGCAGGTTCATATATCCACATTATTCACATCGTCATACAAATATCCATTAGAGCCACTTTAAGGACGCCTCGTTATTGTGGACGGAGGACCACAGTTGAGGGAGTTGACGAGATGTCAGACACACTTTGTTTTTAAGGAAACCACATTTCAGCAGAGGAGAGTTTGACAGACAGACAGCTGCCAAATATTGACAAAGTGTGAAGAGCAGACTATTATGAAAGTCTGCGCCGCGAGCTGTTGTCCCTCAGAGACACTCAGGAACATTCATATTAAATACATATCACAGAGTTCAGCTACAGCGCCATCTGAACTCCATTAAAGTGAATTAACATCACTGTATGCGCCAAGATGTGCATTGATTTCACATCAAAGGGTGTAAAACATGTTTTTATGGATATATTCAAGTGTGCAGGTTGTGTCCTCGCAAAGTTTCTTTTGGCAATATTAAGTTTTATTTACACTTTTGTTAACAGACCTTAAACACATAGTCTGTAGTCTATATACGTTCTGTGTGGGTGAATTAACAGGGACCACAGGGATATAAGTCGGTGCTGGGAATCTGGTGTCTGAAGTTATCAAACATGTTTTTATATATACATAAATAAATAAATAATAAATAATAAATATATACATAAATATATATATTTATCTGTGTTTATAATTATTATTATTATTTTTAATTTATTGTATTTTTCTTTGAAATTTCTCATTTACTTGTTTATTTTTATTTTATTATCATTATCATTATTATTACTTTCATGTATGTATGTATGCATGTATTTATTTTATTATAATTATTTCCATTTTTCCTCCTCCCTTGTTTTTTAATAGTAGTAGTAGTAGTAGTAGTAGTACTTGTAGTAGTAGTAGTAGTAGTATTGTATTTTTATTTAATACTTCTCATTATTTCTTAATTTTTTATTTAGTCAGTTATATTTATTTATTTATTTATTATTTTTTATGTATATATATTATTATTATTATTTCCATTTTTTTATTTTTAAATTTACCGTCTGTTTATTTTTTGGGGAAAGTGGTAATTTTATCAATTTTGCATAAAGAGAAATTCTTGTTTATTACAATATGGGTCTTGTTTATATTTCATTACAATTACTGTTAGTTATTGTCGTTATTATTATTATTATTATTATTATTATTATTATTATTATATTTCTTTATTTTTTAAATGTATTGTATTTTTATATGTCATTTTTAATTTATTATTCTTATTCTCATAATGTATTTACTTATATTATTGTTGTCATTTTTTCTTGTTTTTGAGTATTTTGTTTTTCAATTTACTATTACTTTCCCTTATAATATGTACATATTACTTTATTTGTTATGTTTTTTTGGGAGAGCAGCCATTTGATCAGTTTTATCTATGAAGAGGAATTCTCCTTTATTATAAATTGGGTCTTATTTGTTTAGTTTTGGCCATTATTGTGCTCCCAAGTTAATTGCTGAGAGGTTTGAGTTGGGATCATTGAGAAAAGGTCATTTATTTTTAGCAGTATTGCCATTTAAACAGCAGCTATTCAGCCCATTGTAGGGTTCATCCATCACTAAAGGCCAGTTTATTGTTTTAAGCAGTCAAGTTTTTTCTTTTTTTCCTCTCCCCTCCCAATTTATATATTTCATTACTTCTTCCTTTCCTTTCACATATAACCAACAGCACAGAATAAAACTATGGGGAATGCTCCTTATTTTCAGCAAGTCCCGTCACCTGAAGACCCAATGTTCTCACCCTGTTAAATATGAAGCTTTATCAGCCTAAATGGGTCCAACCCTCACATACACACATATACAGTGAGAAAACCAATAAGCTGCAGGACGACCCCCTTGACGATCACCTCTGCTGCTGCTTCATATCCGTACGGCCTGATTTATAGCAGCTGCTCCACAGGTGACTCGGCCAATATAGTCGCGGTTCTTCCAATACAGACATCAGCAGTGTCACCCGACAGCTGCTGTACAGTCTACTGCACATAAAAGCACCATTAATACAAATAAATATAAAATATTATATATACATATATACTGTACATTTTTTGCCAAAATTTAAAAAATGTTGGGCACCCCACCCACCTGTCAACCATCATATCAAATCTGAAGATACTAAATCAAGTAGTTTTTGAGTCGTGCCACCCTTGGGAACCACCCTCCTGTATTCTTTACAAACCTGTGGGCCTGTAAAGCCCTTTGAGATGACAAACTGTGATCCGAGGCTCTAGCGAGCTACAGTAGAGTAGTTGCAGGAATGATGCATTTTTGTAGGCCAACCAGGAAGTTAGCATCGCTAACCTGACAAAAAGCCAAATGGGATTTTGGATTACTGCAGAAAATAAGCTCTGTGGGAAACAAATGTTTATGATACTTAAATGTCCATCTCCACAAATGAACACCACTTTTATGATATTTGAAGAGTGGATGCAATCGGCAGAAGTAAAAAGCTAACATTAGGAACATAAACAAACTACAACACGACGCGTGAAAGAGGCTGTAAAGGGGGACAAGTCGGCGTGACCACGTTTAATAGTCTCATTTAGCCACATGTTAGCAGATACCTTTTTAAGATGCATAAAGACTTCAAAATTCACAAGTGGGGTATTTATTAATGTATTTTATGTAGTAGAACAATTAAAATCTCTTCAGCTTGTGTGAACCACACACCTTATTTCAGGCATCTAACTAAAAACCCACTGACTTCCAGACGAGGGAACCAGAAGTGCTAAAATGCTGACTGATTTCTGGGTTTTAGGACTCATTCCTACACCACTCTATCGGCGAAGCATTTCAGAGACATTGCCAGTCTCTCAGTTGCTTTGCGGTGCAGGCTGCTGTTGACAGCGCTGGAAAAACTTTTCCTGCAGGATGTTGCTCCGTTGAATCAGACTTTCACCATCTGAAGGAATGTGCAAACTCATCTGCTTTTGTAGCCAATAGGAACACTCTCAGAAATGACCTGTGATTGGTCAAAGTCTACAGTCACGACTAGATTATTTTAAACCCTGAAAACAGAGCGATGAGGAGGTGCAGAAGTCTGAATTACAATATCTTGAAAGGCTATTATGGATTTTTTGTGTATCGTGCAGCAGCTCCACCACTGCTACTGTATGTTTTTTATGATGTATTTCATTACCCCCTACCATGTGGTAATTAAAATAAATAAAACAATATGGTGCTTTAACTTCAAGAGGTGTGGGGCGTGCCATATTTAATGTGAAATAATGTCATATTAAAGACTCTTCTGTGTCATCACGGTGTTCAGTGATGAGGACGGGGCTCTGTTAGCATGTTAGCTTATGGTTTATGACTCACTGCGTGGTCAGAAAGCACAGCCTGGGCCTGGGGGGAGAGCTGCACCACGAGGCCTCCACCTGCTCGGCTCAGTCCGGTGGCTGCTGGTCTGCTGTCGGCCCCCCGGGATGGGGGCCCAGCTCGGAGCTGCGCCGTAGGGCCCCGGACTGGCAAATATTATCGCTAATAGGATCTGTTTTAGGTCATAGACGTGCACACATGAGCGGACGCACACTGAGACATCATGGGAAAGGGCTTTCAGGAAGAGGAAGTGCACTGGTTGAAGAAACACACTGCTTCACTGATTTTTGAGACAGCGTATCTTCCCACACACACGCACACACGCACACACGCACACACACACACATTAACACAGACAGACTGACGCACACGCCAACATGCATACACACATATACACACTAACAGAGCTGGGAGATTCTTGGTCTGAGGACAACAGTTCTTTTTTGGCTGATGCTGTCAGATCCGCTCATCCTCAGAGGTGCATGCTGGGAACACACGCACGTACACACGCACTCATGCATGCACGCACACATGCACGCACACATGCACGCACACATGCACGCTGGGCCTTACTCAACTCTGTCTTAAGAGCAACAGAGTAAACAATGAGAGGACACGATTTAGGCAAACAAACAGATGAATATTCATGTTGTGTGTGTGCATGCGGGGTGAGGGGAAGTAAATCACAGCGATGAGTCAGGAAAAGGAGGGACGACAGGATGAAGAGGTTCAGGGCAAAGAGGGGACATTGCAAGAGGCCAGTACAGACAGTGATATCTCAGTAGCCACAACACACCAGAGTCCAGACAGGGCACTGTTTGGCTGCCTCCCCCTTCACAGTTCAGCCTCCATCTCTATATTCCACTTACGTCACACTCCCATTCATGACGGTATTAGTGTTAATCCACACAGGAAGCTCCTTCCCTTTTTTTTTTATAAGAATTAGAGATGCTTTCATCGGAGAAGGTAACATGAAAAGAGACGGATTGTGGTGATGAATGGATTTTTATTAGGGCTGTCAAAGTTAATGCGATAATAAACCAAATTTGTTTTAACACCACTAATTTATTAAATGCATTAATGCAACTTGCGCTATTTTGTAATAGTGGGCTCAGATTTAAAGCTACTTGAATCATATAAACTAGATATAAACTATGAACCTAAAGAATCCATCGGCATCAGCCACGTCATAGTGGCTTGTTATGAAGATGCTTTGGAGAGGAAGAACTGTCATGATCATTTTCAAAGTGGTCCCTTGACCTCTGACCCCCAGATATGTGAATGTAAATGGGTTCTCTGGGTCCCCACCAGTCTCCCCTTTACAGACATGCCCACTTTATGATAATCACCGTCAGTCTGGATCAAGTCATAGTCACTGTAAATAAGAACAGATAAAAAATGTGCAATTAAATCACAATTAACAATGGACAATCATGCGATCGGTTGCAGAAATATTAAATATTTGAATCGATTGACAGCCATAACTTTCACCTTGCTAGTGACAGATCTTAATTATGCCGATGTTCTTCCATCCAACACTTTGACAACGAGAGTGATATCTTATATAGAAGTAAAAAGTCTAATCTCTCTGATTCCAGCTTCTTAAATGTGTCATCATGTCATCTTGGACTTTTGGGAAACACTGATTTTTTTTCATTTTTCACCATTTTCTTACATTTTATAGAGCAAACACCAAATTCATTAATCAAGTAAATAATCAACAATAATGCTCCCAGTTTTTCAAGCAGATAGGAGAACCAACAGGAAGGTAAGCAACATACCGCTGTGGACGCCACGTTAGATCAGATCTGAAAGTCACACAATTAACAAACAAACTAGCTGATCGATGCAGCTGTAGACCAGCAAGTCCGGTGTCGTAAGAGGTTAAATTAATGTTTTTGTGAATGCAGTCTGGTGGCTTTTGAAGACGGCTGTCTGACGGAAAGTTAAAGCAGCGAAAATATTCTAAATAGAATGTACAATTAAACTGATATTGATATATTTAGGTGGCTAAAATGTGGTTTCCTGCTGCTCCCATCCACTGTTATATCGCTCTCGTCAAAGCCACCAGACTCCATTCATAAAAACACTAATTTTACCTTGCAGAACACAGGCGTACACATAAAACCCCACTTCAAAACATCCAAACCAACCCTCTCAGTCATCACCAAACCTGGCACAGCTAGTGTTGACTCTCAAGAGTCAAGTGTGGATGCTTTTCACAGTTTCAGAGGAAAACACCACAACAGCCATTTGAAACAAGTACAAGTTTTTACTTTACTAGCAACAATAATAAAAATAATGTGAAATTATCTGTAATTGTTTTCTTGCTATCGGCCATGAGAAACAGGTAATCATTGGTTATTGGTATCACCAGAAAAAAAAAATCCATATGGTACATCCCTAAAAACCACGTTATCCATTGAAGCACAGGGTGTTTCATCTCCTGTGGACGTGGTCCGGTCCCATCGCCGCTGTCACACAGCTCACATGTTCAGTCCTGCCGCTACCTTGCACTAACCACTGTCGAGATATTTGTCCTATTTTTAGAAAGCGCTGAAAGCAGCTCAGACAAGCAGAAAATATCAAAAAGCACACTATATATTTTCAGAGTTACCAAGCAAAGTGATGGGAGAGGGAGGAGGAGAGTAATTTAGCACTCAAAGTAAGCGTCAACCCTGATTGTCGGGGAACGCCAGGAGGAGCTCCATCTCTCCGCTGCCTTTTATCAACACCAGAGAAAAGAGGAGAAAATGCTGCAACGGCTTTATGTAAATTCTGTATATTTCAGGGACGTATATAAGTCTGCGGAGGGTGCTTATGGATTTACATTACAGCTGCAATAACAAGCTATAAGCAATGAGATGAGAGAGCAGACACATTCCAGTAACAAGGTCGTCGTCTCAATGTCAACAATAACAGTCTGATAGCCGAGAGGTAAATGTATTCGCTTGTGCTACACGCTGCAATCCCATCTTTTCCCATTTGCTATTTTTATATCAGTTTATGTCAAACAAACTGTGAAAACTGGCATTTAATGTTTCATTTTCACCCAGTCTCACTGCAGGAAAATGGGCCCATAAGATTAAGGCTACATCCACACTAATATGTTTTAAAACATAACTTCTGCTTCGCTTACGCCCAGCGTCCACACGGAAACGGAGATGTTTTAAATGCTGCTGACGCCACTTTAGTTTGAAGGTCCAATGCTGTATTTGCACCCAACTCAACTGTTATCAGGTCATTAAATAGACGCTATTGTTCGCTTTAAGCACATAGATGAAGGTTAATAACGGCCTGCTATTCCTACCATGTTGTAATATTAAAAGAAATATGTTCTAAAACTGCACAAAACGTCATGTTTTGAACACAAACACAAATGCTTCTTTAAGTTTGAAAAAAAAAATGGCTTTGTTAAGTCTAAAACATCATGTTTTGGCTTAAAATAACTACGTTTCCAAAGTGAAAGTGAAACTTAACACTTAATGCTGAACAGCTGCCTCCTGTTATGTTCTTTTATTAGTTTATTATATGTGAAGAGATGATGAGACCTACTAGTGGGTGTAGTTGGCCCCTACTGACCCACATCTATGGTGCTTATAGAGACTGATAACGCCCATTCAATGACCTGACAACAGTGTTATCGGCTGGCGTTTTAGTCTGGACGGGCAGAAACCTTTGAAATAATGGCGCCGTCGCTTACGTTCGCCTCTTGTTCGGGTTTTATCACAATGCGTCCTTCCCTGATTCGTCATAACGTATCATGTGACATTTTTCCAGGAGAAAACAAACAACGTTGAGTCGTGATTACCACGTGAAAAGAATCACAATATTATGTTTTGTTGATACTGTGTAGATTCTCCAAAACACTGCATTGATTCGAATTTAACTTCTTCATCATCAGCAGGTAGCCACCCAGCAGAGCTGCAGAGTATTTTCAGGCATATTGGTATGGACAAAGATTATTTCTAAAATGGTGCTTAAATGCTCACATGTACGGAGATCACCTTAAATATAGTGGTGCTGATGTGGCCTATAAGACTTTAAGCAGGAGGAAACCAATATATCTGAATAGAAGAAATATCTGTTAATATTATAAATCTCTATACAGCAACAGAAACGCAGAAACAACACACCACCGAACACAGAAATTCATTTTTAAAACGTTAATGTGTGCAAAAAGTGATTAATTTAGTAATGAGATGCTTTCACCTGCGGGTGGTGAACACTGAAGGTCATTGGGTGGATGAAAAAGACGCCAACGACCTTCAGGCTTCCCAGCATGCACATGTACAGTATGTATAGCCACACATATACAGAGTAAACACTCTGGTGTGTATTAATGGAGGAGACAGAGAGCTTAAACGCAGAGACATTATGAGAAAGATGGGAGGAAGCAGGAAATATAACAAGCTGCTCCAGCTGCAACAAATGGGCTAAAAATATACACAAACCTGAGAGAAAGTGCTCATTGTGATGAAAATGTTTGCATGGTGATGTTCAGTAGGTAATGCTACGTGTACTATATTAGTTTAGAGTGTTAGCATGCGATAACGTGAGACGCTGCCCTCAGTGAGGGAGCTGTGTCTCAGGCTTTGGTTCATGGGGGTCAATGGAGAGAGATGGACCGACGGTTGGTTGCAGTGATGCAGGCGTCGTACCGAAGATGGAGCTGAGTCACAAAGCACGTACCATAACTATAGTATTCATAGGCAGAAGCGTTTTCAGTGCAGTCAGTACAGGATACATGGCGGACAAATGAGAGTGGCGTCCTTACGTTGTCATGGCATTTATACCTTTTCACACAAACAGGCTGAGAACCACCAACCCAATAAAGAAATAAAAGGGAACAGTCCTGATTTATTACACAGCTGCACAACTCACCAAAATTTTATGCAACAGAACAAAGTGAAAATTCTCTGATTTCAGCTTCTCAAATGTGAATATTTTCTGGTTTCTTTCCTCCTCTGTGACAGTAAACTGAATATCTTTGAGTTGTAGACAAAACAAGAGTGTTTCCCAGCCCGAGATGACGTCCTCGGATAAAACGGAGCACTTTCCTTTTGTTATCTGTGCTTATGTTGTTCTGCACATCTATTGTGATGTTTACAAAGAAACTGTAAATGAACAAAGCAGAAATGCTGCTCTCCAGAATGACAAGGACTTCCAGCCACCCGGCAGAACTGAGAATAAATGTTTCCACTCCTATCGGTATATAGATGAAGGTCACTTCCAGTGCTAAAGGCAAATCATTTTTAAGGCAGCAATTAACAATTATTTTCAGTGTCAATTAGTTTCTCAATTAGCCGATTAGTTGTTTGGTCTATGAAATGTCTGAAAATGGTGATAAATGTTGATCAGTGTTTACTGAAGCCAAAGATGACGTCCTCCAATGTCTTGTTTTGACCACAACTCAAAGATATTCAATTTACTGTCACAAAGGAGGAAAGAAACCAGAAAATATTCACGCTGAAGAAGCTGAAATCAGTGAATTTAGACTTTTTTTCCTTAAAAAAATAATATAATAAAATTAAGAAAACAAGGCGACGAACAGTGTTTGACATGATACCTGACAAACTAAAGAAACAAAACAAACATCAGATTTAATAGTAAAACACTGACAACTAAATAATCTGTAATATATACACAACAGCTGTGGTGGAAGAAGTATTCCAATCCTTTACTTCAGTAAAAGTACTAATACCACACTTAGGGCTGCAACTAATGATTATTTTTACTGTCTAATAATCTGTTGATTATTTTCTTGATTAATTGATTAGTTGTTTGGTCTATAAAATCTCAGAAAATGGTGAAAAATGTTAATCAGTGTTTCCTAAAGCCCATGATGACGTGAAACCAGAAAATATTCACATTTAAGAAGCTGGAATCAAACAGTTTAGACTTCTTAAAAAACGACCAATTATCAAAATAGCTGGTGATGAATTTAACAATTGACAACTAATCGATTGAAGGTCTGCTGACATTCCTCGAGTCACGGCTAAGTTAGAGAGCTTGAACTCATACAAGGCAGACGTATTTTGTTTTATTGATGCTAATGAAAGCTCAGGACTGCGCATCGATCATTTCAGAGATGGAAGATTCAACCGTGAATGAAACATCAACAATCAGCTAAGAGGTTAAAGGAAAACCACAGAGAGAGACAAGAAAACACGAGAGAGTGATCGGGACCCGGAGAGAACGAGGAGAGAGAGGACAGGAAGTGATGATTGAGTGATGGCGGTCGGAAAGCATGCCTCCATTTAAACAAGGCCACAACATGCAGCCAGATGGGAGGGTTAATGAGCAGAGAGTCATGCCTGAACACGACGCCACGGCGTTGGGCGGCGCCGACAGGGAGCCCTGAAAGACCCAACAGGGAGAGTGTGTGTGAGGAGGGTTTACAGTATGTGATGTGTGTGATGAAGGAGTGAAGGTTGAAGCTAAAAGCTGCATCACTGGCAAACACCATCTGGGTGCTCAGAGCAGCGTGGACGCCCAATCTCACACGATGCCAGGTATTTAAGAGTAATGGCTGAACGAGCGAAGACTTTCCTTCCCGAGGGTTTCTCACCGCCATCTCACTCCCACTGTTATTGTTGTGAAATATGCAGAGGGTGTAGAGTTAAACGTGATGCATTATTAAAACCATGAATAATCCAGACCCCGTGTTGGATTTACACGCATGACCATACGACACAGATTGTTTTCTCAGTGCAAACTGCTGCACAAGGCGTCAACACCGTTACATCATTCCTTTCCTTGGTGTTTTACTGGCTTTCGCAGGTTATAGGAAGCTCAGTTTTCAAGGTATTGGAAATATACTGATATCACGTATTCGCCATGTAATGGTAATAACGGGAAGATCGCTAAATAACGCTATGAAGTTACACAGCATGGCGAATGAAAGGAATCTATTGGTAACAACCTTGTCATATTAGCTTGCTGCGCAGATGCTCCGAACTAAATTTTGGAAAGGAATAACTGTCATGGCCTTTTTCAAAGGCGTCTCTTGACCTTTGACCTCAAGATATGTGAATGAAAATGGATTCTATGGGTACCCAACAGTCTTGAATTACATAAACTGGGTCTCACTGTAAAGATGAGACTCTGGTGGATCCTGAACTGTATTCATGTGTGATGATGAGGAGCCATGTCATTGTAGGAGGCCATTTTTCTGAAACTTGACCTCACTGTATAAAATGACCTGTGGTGACCTCTAGGATAATCACAGCCTCATGAAACTTTACAGCCACAGACTAGAGACCTGGAGCGTTCAGATGATGGACGGCTTTCCTAGCTAGATTGACGATAAGGGGGCTTCTGAGCAGTTTACACAACACAAGTGCTCGCCATCCAATCACCAAAAAATGCTATTCCCACTGAAATGTTTTTGATCCCAAGTCAAAGTATGGCTTTTTCTTAGTGTTCCTCAAGGTCCTGGTGTCTTAATGTGGTATTTTGGAGGGAATATTGATCATTTTTATTGATTCTCGAGTGGTAAAAAATGGTTTAATTTAATATCAAATCTGGTATCAACCAAAAAATTGCTCCAACAACTTATGAGACATAACAGAGCATGAGGATGGACATCACTTCTATCATAATATTCTAAACCCTTATACACTTGTGCAATTCATTTTAAATAATTAATTTATGTTTATTACAGAGCAGCACCTCTTCAGGTTCTCAGCTTTCAGATGACAGTGAATGTTCTCATTCATCCAGGTCGTATTCATTCTGGCAACAATTGAATCGAAGGCAACTGGACTTAGATTTTAGTCAGACTGACTAGACTAGACTAGTGGGGACTAGTCAGACTGTAGCGTTCGAGCTGATGAAGCCACTTGGATAAGGGGCGGAACGTCTTCAGAGACAAATCTAAGTCCAGTTGCTTTCAGATGACGTACACCACATCTATGTGACATCTACTGTTGACCTGCTATCTCCGCTAAAACCCCTGGACCTCCCTAAAAAAGACTAAAAAATGGGTCTATTGTGGGTCTCAGAGGGTTAATACAACATTATTAGTGAGTTTTAACTCATCTGGATTCAAATATTTGGAGGAACAGGATGTTTTTAAGGTTAGTAAAGCTACATTGACCTGCTGCAGTTTGCAGCAGAAACCGAGCAGAGTCAAGGATCCCATCGGGTGAGATAAAGTTTGGATAACTTTACAACTTCCAACCGCACCGTCTTACACAAGCCTTTACTTTGTACCTGTCAAAGAGGCACCAGGTAAACTGTCGCCTCACTGTGGGAACATTCGGCTCAGAGCCAAACCAGAAACTGTAGCTCTACACCTCCATCTGTTATCCCCTGTGTTTTCTCCGTCTTTGTCTTTCTCCAGCTCTCTCTCCTCCCAGTAAATGTGTCTGTTCCCAGCAGTCATTCCTTTCTCTGCTCGCTATTTGTTCTGCAGCTAATGCAGTCTCTTTCTCGCTGTGGAGAAGAGATGACATGGTGGTGGGTAAACTCTGGTCCTTTGCTCTCTCTGCTCCTTCTGCTGCTGTTACACTCCAGTAAAGCTCAGTACGGTGAAGCGCTTCAGCCTGTGTGTTTAATTGCTTTCCACTTCCAAGAAGCTCCCTGCTGGCCCAGACACAGAAACTCATACATCACGACTGGGGTAAGACTCATAAAGTGCAACTCTAGTATTTCATTTGGGACAAGATTCTGCACTTGATGACCCTGAACTGATGCCCAGCAACCAAAATGACCCGGCTAGCGTCCAAAAGTAAATAATATAGTTAGGTCACGGAGGGGCAAATTCAGGCAGAGATTAATGTATTCATGCAACTTGCGCTTTTTGGAGCAGTGGGCTCAGATTTAAAGCTACTGGTATCATATGAAACTAGATATAAACTATGAACCTAAGGAGTCTATTGGTGCCAACAACATCATACTAGCTTGTTGTGAAGATGCTCCAAACTTAGACTAAATTTTGGAGAGGAAAAACCAACTTGACCTCTGACCTCCAGATATGTGAATGTAAATGGGTTCTCTGGGTACCCACCAGTCTCCCCTTTACAGACATACCCACTTTATGATAATCACATGCTGTTTGGGGCAGAAAAATGCAGGTTTTTGAACACAGTATAAATGTGTTATGTTCAATGTGTAGTTAATCAATGTAATCGTGAACCAGGAAGTATAGAGAGCAACGAACAGTGTGTAGAGAGGAGGTTGGGGTGGAAAGTTGGGTCAAAAAATACCTATGAGACTGCTGTTGGTTCCCTGAGGGAAACCAGAAGTCAAGTAACTCTGCTTCCATAGATATTTTAACCAAAGCGTTGACTTTGGTCACTTAACTATCATACTTATGTAACGCCACTTCCACAGTTATTTCAATTAAAACGTTGACTTATTTGTCAAATCTCACCAAGTTGTTTCCTGTGAAGAAGTTTATTTTGAAAAGACTGTATGCATGTAACTTGTGGAAACTGACACGTGTCGCCAATAAAACAAATAAAACAAATAACTTTTCATAAGATATCATGCGAACTGTTGTATGAGGATGCGTTGAACCTTTACACCAAAATTTCCACTTGGGCATAAAATGTTAAAACTACAACAGGCTCATTATCAAGACTTTTGTTGAGCCCCTTAATGTTCCCCAGAGGACCAGGCTTGGCTTTGGTGAGTCCATCTTGATATTTGACCTTTTTAACCCCCCCACTGATACAGTAAGCTGAGTCTTTTTCATGACTCTGACTAGAGTTCACACTCAAAACGCTGCATTAAAAATACCAACGCAGTTAAAACTGTTTAAAAATGTGTAGCTTCAGACTCCAGCATGGATGCAATCAAGCATCTCCCACCACCCACTGTTGGTCAGAAAAACAGCGACACATTATCTTAATTGTTCACAATGTGAAAGCACAGTTTGGAGTGGGATGGCCAATCATTAAAAACAATGTGAATGCGCTTCATTGTATCAAATTTAACCGCCAAAAGCGTCTCCACGATATGAAACGCCCCAGCTTGTTTGTCTCACCTCCGTATCAGACCACCGGTATTCTCCATCATGCCAATCACCCTTCATGCTCCAAGCTACTCAAGTAGATCTATCTTTATTGGTGTGTGCTGTGGGAGGCAGCTGGACCTCTTTGCTTCTGTATAAATCTCCATCTGAGGCAGACAGCGGCGACTCTGACCTCATTACGGCTGGTAACAAGCGTTATCAACACCATTTGGGCTGAGGATTTACCCTCTCATCCTCCCCCTGCTACAGTCCCTGGCTCGTTTTGCCACACAGCCATCAGAGGAAGCTCACAGCGTTGAAACTGGTGAAATCGAGAGCTTGTTTTCACTGCAAAGTGAAGCCCAATGAGGTTTTATGGAAAACATAAGTCTGCCAGTCCCTCATATTTATGCTATAATCCACCACCACACTCCTTCCCGCTCCCTCCGTTCCTCCTGCCCCCACCTCTCCGAACTAAGCACCGGCCCTGAGGCGACAGAGCATTCGCTTTAACTGCCCCTCCCTCTGGAAGTCACTTCCTAAACACATCAGAGACTGAACCAACCGGTCCACATTCAAAACACAAAACTCACCTTTAGAGCTGCTCCTAATGTCTGATTGATGCTGTGTGTTTTACACCGAATTTTTTTAATGACCATGTTTTATGATCTTTTATTCTGTGTAAAGTGTCTTTGTGTGTCTTGAAAACGCTTTATAAATAAAATGCATTATTATTATTATTATTATTATTTTTATTTGTATTTAATTTATTTTACCACAATAGCTGGTAATTTATTTAATACATCTCCAGGAAAATAATAATACTTAAATGATGAAATAAAATCATAAAATGATGAAATGCTTTATTTTTATGTCTGCAGATAAATGATAATAATTAGCATAATAATTTCTTCAAACTGTGCCTGAATCATGATAGTAGCTACCAGGTTGCATCTGTGTCACAATGGTGTGATCTGTGTCTGATCAGAAGTGTCTTCTCTTTGTTTTGGTTTTCCACCTGTGTGAAATTGTCATAATTAAAATATGAATTACTAAGTTGCGGCCAAAAACGTGTATCGTGAGGTCACAGAGACCTTTGACCACCAAATTATGATCAGTTCCTCCTCGAGTCCAGCTGGACGTTTGAGCCAAATTTGAAGAAATTCGCTCCAGGCGTTCCTGAGATACTGCGTCCATTACAATAAAACTGGTTTCATCTTGACTTCTTACTTAACGTTATCGGCTGCCTTTTCCATCAGATCCTAAAATCCAGATCAAGGCGTTGTGCTGTTTGTAGAAAACCTCCCAGCGTGCCTTCACTGCAGAGCTACAGTTCATAATAATGAACACAGAGGAGATGATAATGGGTCTTCCTCAGTAAAGGAAGTAAAGTGTTGTTTTTGTTGTCTTGTTCAGGTGTGTTCAAAGTCACATCTAATGTCTGAGGGCTGAATCCAAAATGAAAAGGATGCAGCCGACTGAGGATGAAACAGACGGAGACTTGGCCAGCGAGAACAATACAAATATGTTCGCATCTTTTTTAGAGCAAAGATCACAAAAACGAGACTTTGTTTCATGGCGTCCTGTGTATGTGGATCTGTTGTAGCCGCCAGCTTTGGAGAACATTTCTTCATCTCCAGCGTGAACAAATAACAGGCGGAGTTTAACAGCAGCCCTACACAGGTTGTGACACGTGAAGTGTGTTGTGAGAGTCAGCGGGCGAGCTCGCCGTCAGCGTCGGCGTCTTTAATTAAAAACTGCTGGCTGCTGTTAACTTATTTGTTCAGCTCTGCTGTTCACTAACTTGCACTGTGGTTCAATAGTTGATGTATCTGGAGCAACAACAGCAAACATGGGATCAATTTAGCACCCTGATCCTCCAGACTGGTTCGGTTCGGGACGAACCTAAAACTGAAGCTTCTGCAGTATATGTCTGCAAACTGGTGGATGGTTTCATGAACATACATACGTACATATGTACGCAGGAAAGTGGAAATTTTGCAAATCCTGTTTAATCCTTTGTGTCTAGCAGAGATGTGGACTCGAGTCACTTGACTTGGACTTGGACTATTTCTGCATTTATTGCTATTATTTTTAAAATTTTCTTATTCATTTTTTATTAATTTATATTTATTTTAAATGAGTGTAAATTAATGGCTACATCTATTTTTAATACTGTTTTTCCTCTATTTAATTAATAGTACATTTATTCATTTATTTCTAATTCTTATATTTATTTTATTTTATTTACACACATTTATTAAATATGTGCAAATTAATGGCTACATCTATTTTTAATATACTTTTTACAACATTTAAATACATATTTTTTATAGTAATTTATTTATTAATTTATTTTGGCCGGTTCCATCCTCCATCGGCTCAATGCTGTGTGTAAAGTAAAACTTGACAAATGGAAATGAAGGAGGCAGGAGAGCAAGTCACAGCTGGACTAACCGACAGTATTTAGTGTCTGTGACTGAAATATATCTGCAGCCCTGCTATTAACCTCTGGGTTTCTGCACTGCCACTATGATTTAACTGGCTGTAATTTCTGCTTTTTCACCTCCTGCAGTTTTCAATTCAACTCAAAATGGGGGTAAAATGTTCCATAAGCTCTGGTGGATAAACCATTAATTATGTCTGAACAAGAGCTCCATGGCTGTTTTCATCAGCTCATTATTTTTTTATGTTACACAAACGCATCGTTTCCACATCTCTGTGAACATATGCAAGTCAACCAGATTTCATTCATTCCTATGGGAACCTATGGGAACCTCTGTGACCTCCGATGTTTATGAAACTCCTCGGTCTGTTTTACAGACTTAACCTATAAAAACCCACCGTCCACCTGGCAAGTCAGCTGTAAGAGCCACGTTGTGTTATCTGCATTCATTTTTAAACCTGCATTGTGTTATTCTATTGAAAATGTTTAATATACATTAGAAATAAGTTCAGACTTTAGCTCATGTAGTCATGTGGTACAATGGGCTTTGATCCATTTGGACTCTATGATGTGTGATTTGCCCTATTAAGATGTGCTGCTCTAGCACGTTAGACAATTTGGGTCCTATATGTTTGATTAGAGCAAATCAAGATCCGGTGGAGCCGGAGCAGGATGGGGACCAACCATTTTTTGATGATTTTTTTGATTTTGTGAAGACGGTTTATAGCAAGCCACCACTACATTAGTGTTGTGATACTGTACGTGTCCACGTGGGTGTTTTTGGACGCAAGGTATCGCCTCGCGTCCCTGCATTGGACTCTTGATGGGCTGCCTCTTCTAGGGCTGGGCAATATATCAATGTTATATCGATATTGTGATATGAGACAAGACAACATCTTAGATTTTGGACATTATCGTAATATGGGCTGCACAGTGGTGCAGTGGTTAGTACTGTCGCCTCACAGCAAGAGGGTCGCAGGTTTGAATGTAGCTTGGAGCTCTTCTGTGAGGAGTTTGCATGTCCTCTCCTTGTTACTGGGTTTTCTCCAGGTTCTCCAGCTTCCTCCCACAGTCCAAAGACATGCAGGTTAATTGATGACTCTAAATTGCCTGTAGGTGTGAATGTGAGCGTGAATGGTTGTCTGTCTCTATGTGCCCTGCGATGGACTGGCGACCTGTCCAGGGTGAACCCCGCCTTCGTCCAGTGCCAGCTGGCATCGGCTCCAGCCTCTCCACGACCACTAACACGATAAACGGTTGCAGATGGATGAATATCGTGATATGTCTTTTCTGGTTTTAAAGGCTGCATTACAATAAAGTGATGTGTTTTTCCAAACTTACCAGCCTGTTCTATTAATTGTCTTTTACACTTAGTCATTAAATCCACAGTAGTGATGATTATTTATCAAAAATGTCACTGTGTGAATAGTTTGTCAAAGCACCAGTAGTCAACATTACAATATCCTCACAGTACTGATATTGAGGTATTAGGTCGTAGTGTTTGATTTTCTCCATATTGCCTAGAACTAGGCAAACGCTTTCCCTCATGGGCTACTGCTCCCAACTTTAAGAAGAAGAAGAAGAAGATAGTCCTTTATTAGTCCCACGAGGGGAAATTCAATTTTTTCACTCTGTTGTTAACTTATACACGGTACATGCAGACCCGAACACACACATGCACAAACATGCAACAATGGAGAGATGTCAGAGTGATGGGGCTGCTCCTGACAAGCGCCCCGAGCAGTTGGGGGTTTGGTGCCTTGCTCAGGGGCACCTCGGCAGTGCCCAAGAGGTAAAGAGGTAAACTGGCAAGAGGTAAACTGGCAAGAGGCAAGAGGTAAACTGGCACCTCTCCAGCTACCAGTTCACACTCAGTTCTTGGTCCATGTCGGGACTTGAACCGGTGACCCTCCGGTTCCCAAGCCAACTCCCTACAGACTGAGCTACTGCCGCCCCCTCAACCTCAACCAACATCGTTTGGAAACTTTTTACTCATAAACTACGAAAAAGGTTCACTGAAATGTATTTCTGAAAACATTTGAGATGAGAAATAAGCCATGACGTTGCTGAATCTGTCTTCATTTTAGATTGACAAGAAGCAGCGTAAAGGAGCGGGAAACACGACGGCCCATCTCTCCACGCCAGCAGAATGCATCGCACGGCTGCCTACATAGACAATGAATGAGAAGCGTGGAAAAGACGGATCCTGTGTACCATTAGGATTAAATGATGATCAAGAACGTTTTATTGTCAAAATGCTTTAGTGTGTTTTCTAGTGTCATAAAATTGAGTAAAAGCAACTGGCACCTACTAAATTATGACTATAAAACCTTCGAGCATCATTCAACACACCGTTGATCATTTAACCCTAAAAGCCTTTACACACCAGGAGGCGTAATGCCGAAATGCTGTTTTTTCCATGAATACTTTAACAAAGACTGCAAATATAATGCTGCGACAAACAGCAACATACTTTTTATGCAGAACAAGGTTGATTTTCTGAGCTTTCGCACTGCGAATAAAGACATCAGCCAACCACATTGTGCAAAACGAGTTGAGTTGCGTCTATATTTATGAACAACACAGATTTCGACTGTGTTGCTCCTTTCAACCTTGACAAAGGCAGAGCAGACCGGACCTGCCTTTCACAATAAAAGCCCCAGACATATAACATTTAGCATATTCTTGTAATTTATTCGTGACGCCCCCCAGTGTGTAAAAGCCTATGTTGGTTAAAAGCGTTTGCTTTCATTGTCTCCGATTTATTTTATTCAAGTAATTCATACATGCTGCATCTTCTTTTTCTTTTGCTGCTGTAACAACCAATTTCCCTGCAGAGATCATTAAAGTTTTTCCTCACTTTTCTTAAGGTCTTGTAATAAACAGAAACTGTGAGGACGA
This sequence comes from Pterois miles, assembly GCA_947000775.1. Lineage (NCBI taxonomy): Eukaryota > Metazoa > Chordata > Actinopteri > Perciformes > Scorpaenidae > Pterois > Pterois miles. The sequence continues at coordinate 31,638,899 of CAMQGK010000052.1, read as the reverse complement.
CACCCGTCTGGATTCGGTCCAACCATGCAGCTCTCTAGTTTTGTGCAGTACCAACACAACTCTATTCCCTCAGTGCTACCTATCCACGTTAATGAGAAGCCCTGTATGTGTGTGTTTACATTTACATCAGAAAACCTCTCCTCCCTATCTCCTCTATCCCCTGAGCTCACTTCCTTCGTACACTCCCTCTCTGTTTCCTTGCCTATTATCTTTCAGTCCCATCGGTCGCCAGACCAGACACCAACTTCTATCTGAATCACCTAACAAGGATGCACATCATCAGGGTTTAGTTTGGAAGACGGGCATATCTAACACAAACACACTCTGGGCCACATACAAGCTAGTTATGACAAACATGGCGGCAGTATCCCGGAAGGAACACTGGCTCCATGGCTGTAATGCCAATCAGTCGGTCAGACTGAAACATCTCAACAATCATTGAGCGGATTAACAGTAAAGATTATTACTCCCCAGAGGATGAATCCCAATGAATTTGGTGTTCCCCACTATTCATCTACTGCCCCATGAGTTTGACATTTGTCCTGGAATTTGGTTCAGGATGAATTGTAATATATTTGCTGATTCATCCAATTTTGTCATAATTTTAACTTGTTCAGTCCTGTTGTTTCCGATGAAATACAAAACTAATGGCATTCCTATCAACCTCAGCTGTTCGTTGTACTTAGCGCTAATCGCCTGGTCTGAAAAGTGAAGCCAACGCTGAGGCGACTCCTCTGGTTGCAGAAAGAAGTCTGATTATATAGAAATCTATAAGAAAATGAACCTACTTCTCACTTGATTTATAAATTTAGTAAACATTGTAAACATGAGTTTATGGTCTCAATCACTAGTTTCAAGTCTTCTTCAATACAGCATGATGATCATTTAGTAAATTATGGTCCCATTTAGAGTCAAACACCATAAAGCAGGGGATGCTTTAGGGTGGGGCTACCCTGTGATTGACAAGTCGTTACCATGGCATTGTCGGGTCTGAGAGTTGTCTGTGTTTTGTCTTACAACTTTAACCCTGTCACAGTGTGTTTTCAGTTCATCAAAGTTAGCTGTAACATTTTGGTCACTTAAAAATGTCTTATTCAGTGTTCGGTTGCATCTGGCTTCACCCTCTGGTGTCAAACCTGGTCGCAAAAAACCAAGATGGCGATGGCCAAAATGCCAAAACTGGAGGCTTCAAAACCATAGTCAACAAACCAATGTGTGACATTGTGGCAAGATTATTTTTGGGCTTTTAGGCTTTTATTAGTGGGTAGTATTTCTGAAAGGGGGAGAGAAAGGGTGCAACGTTGCAGTAAGAGCCACAGTCTATGGTGATCAGCGCACAGTTAAAATAGATAGTTAGCCTGTTAACACGCTAAACCAAGAAGGTGAATATGGAAACATGACTCTTACTGCCTCTCACAAGCGGTCTCAGACTGGTTGTTTTGGTCCGCACCACAGTATTACTGTGTTCACAACCACCTAAATGAACATTCATCAGAGTTTGATTAAAAACAGACTGAATGCTGGCATATGAAAGAGCCCTAAGACTCAATGTTTGACATTTCCACTAAATTTAATGCTTTAAAAAAAAAAACAGAAGTGTCATAATAGTGACACAGTAGCTTCTAGGTTGACAAATTTCCCTTTGTTTACTTCGCTGTATACAGGGAGAGTTGCTGATCAGACATTCCTTAACAGGTATTATATGCTGAAAAATGCAAAGACACTCATATACACAACTGTTTCTGTCTCATGTTCTCATGCTTCTTTCTGTGAGACGGGTGTTGCATAATGCAGGTTTAAGGAACTTTGGATGTTCTTCACCAGGAGGAGCATCATCTGGCCTGTCTGCCTCATTAACCCACCCTCTGCTCCCCACCGAGACAGGAAATAACACTGGGAGGAGGGCTGGATCCATGCAGTGGTATGAATGATGGCTGTATGTGTGTGCAGATAGAAAAATGGGGCAAAGGAGCTCAGGGGGAAATGAAAAGTGATGACGGGCGAGAGCAAGAAGATGAGAGAGACCAAACTGTTGGTTCTGATCTTTAGTTATTATGTGATTTGAAAGATAACACGCAGTTTGGTATCTAAAACTGCTGTTACACAATGCTATGAGTGAATATACAAAAACTTAATTTTTCATTCCAAAACATTACGAAAACTTTTAAAGTATCTGGGTTTGTCCCAAAAATGTTCTTGCCCACCAGCTTTTACATGGCATCAAAACACTTCACATATTTGTCACCACATGCTTCACATTACAGTAGCTTGATCTCATATTTAATAAAAGGGCAATACAGTATCTTCTTTTATAGATCAACTGAATATGTTTAATATTTACAAAAGACGATGTTTAGAACTATCAAAAAATCAGGGCTTTGCTGACGATCGTCGGGAGGAGTCGAGCCCAAAATCGGCTTGATTCTCGTGTAGCGTGCACCCCATATTAGTCAACTAGTTGACTAAGAGGGGGCAGCTCCATCTGCCTCATCAGCCAGGACGGACAAATAATTTTACATCTTTTTTTCAGCATTTTCCACCACAGTTTCATAAAGTGCATTGGAGACTTCTGCACAAAGAAGCAGTCAGTTTACAACTCTTTATTGTGGCATCCAACTGCTTGTGTGACTTTTATGAAAACTGCCTTGCTGCAGTTGCACCACCTCGCATTATTCTCTGACGACCTCATTCCTGACGTCTGAAATTGGTTGATGTCAAGCGCTGGATTTGAAATTAATATATGTCATTAATTTTGTTTTGTTTATTACCAAAAAGGGCCAGGTTCAAGTAGGGCTGCACAATCACGGCCAAAATGATAATCATTATTGTTTTGATGACAATTACTTATCAAGATTGCTCATTGATGCTGGAGCTGTGGCCCCATGACCCGACCCCAGATTAGCGGTTGAAGATGAGTGATGAGAGTGATTTTAGGGATAACATTGTTTTATTGCCCTTTCACATTTAAATAAACAGCGTTACTTTCATGTTGGGCTACATTTCTGCTAATGTACAAATCTTTGCATCAGAATAAGACTGGTCCTGATTCAGAGTGCATCCTGAAGCAAAATCAAACTGTGGCAAATTTATATTAATAATAATTAATTGAGTTGTCTGTATTTTCATCTTACAACTTCAACCCTGTCAATACGGTTGTATTTAGCTCCAAGCTTTCATGCCACTTCTAGTAAAAACAGCAAAAAACCAAGATAGAGATGGCTTAAAATCAAGATGGCAACAGCTAGAAACAAAGAGGGTGACCCAAAACCAAGATGGCGACGGCCACAAACCAAGATGGCAACGATCAAAAACCAAGATGGCGATGGTCAAAAAACAAGATGGTGATGGCCACAAACAAAGAGGGTGACCCAAAACCAAGATGGCGATGACCAAAAAAACACAAGTTGCAGATGGCCAAAAACCAAGATGGCGACAGCAAAAAAACAAGAGAGCAACATCCAAAATACCAAAATCAAGGCTTCAGAATGGCAGGTAGAATGGTTGGTGTGACGTTGATGTCACAGTGACTAAATCCACTTCTTATATACAGTCTAGGGGCATGACGGCTCCCTAAAAGTGAAGCCGAAATGGAGCATGCATTTTAATATCGCAGTCGATCATGTTCATTTAAGTGTGGGAAGCGTGAAATCGTGATCTTGATTAATATTAGGTTAATTGTGCAGCCTTAAGTTGACGTTAAATTAGTAAACAAGCCAGCAGTATTTTTTCATTAATACCTGCACTGACTCCTGCAGAAAGAGCTGATCGTCAGTTAAAGCTCCCATAATATTAAATCAAAATCCACCTGTCTGCACTGCAGTGGCATCTTTTGGCACTCTCTCATCTTAGTGTTGCATGACAAAATGAGTTCCTGACATCTGACAACAAAGTCTGAATTTTCCAAACAGCTGCTCGCGGTTATGTGACAGAGCAGCAGTGCAGCAGGGACCAGGTCTTCCTGCATCTAAACCCTGCATGACAAGATTATTCACCTTTACTGTTTCCTCATCGTCTCTTTCTATCTGTAACCATTAACGCTGATAACACGATGACTCAAAGTCAAACATGCTTTTCGTTTCTCCCACCCACTCCTTCTCCTCCCTCCGTCCTTCACCTCCATCTCCTCCTTTGTTTTGTTCCTCTCATCTCCTCGCTCCCAGTCATGCGGCGTCGGAGGGAAAAGTCTTTTCTCCCTGAGCCATTAATGTGCATCATCATGCAGTCTGAATTCCCACAGGATCGGGCAAGTCAGCGGATTTACTGTGAGGAGAGGGAGGGGTTTGAAGATCCCCGGTCCGGATTCAAGGACAATTCATTATCAGCGGCAGGGTGCGGCAGGATGTAGTGGTGTGCTGTAGGACCGCGGTTCAATAATAATGCTTTTGATTCTCTGACTGAGCTAAAGTGAGAAGCCGAGAAATGTCAAGGGCATCGAATAAACAAGCCGCTTCCCTGCTCGCTCTCCAAATCCACTGCAAGCTGTCTCGGGAAATAAGCCCTTACGTCAGCTGTATGAATGAGCATCTGTGTGTACAGAAACAGAAGACAGCAAAAATAAGGGCCTCACTGAAAACCTAATCAGTACTGTATGAGTTTTATTTTATCTTTACATGTTATCAATAACCAAAAGCAACATTACTGCTGGATTAAATACTTGGACTGTACTAATGCTACTCCTGTTACTATAACCATGTTTCAATCATATTCACCTTTAAAAGCTGGCCATACCATTTTAGAAATGCTGTTGTGTACTTCCTACTCCTACTCTAGATCGTTTGCGATGTAAAGCCAAAGCTCATGATTTATGTGCTCACACGGTACGGTCCAATCGTCAGTCATGACCTGAGAGATCACACTGAAAAACAACATGGCCACTCGGCTCCTGCGGACCGTTCTGGCTGTTGACAGTTGTCGATAAAGGTTCATTTGAAAGCTCAGAGTCAGGTAAACACACAATGGTTACAATGCTAACAGGATAGAAACGTCCTGCCTTCATCATCTGTGCCATCTTGCTGCTGAAACATCTAAAAAAAGAGGCGCCTTATGTGGGGTGGCGAGGTGGCGAGGAAGACGTGGACAGAGGTAAGCCAGCCACGTTTTACTAACTATCTCTGCTGTAGCTTACATTGTTATCTTGATAGCAACGCTCTGATTACTGGTGAACAGGCTCGCAGCTCTGCTTCAACTGTGGGAGAGCCGTCCAAAATTTATGACGTCAGAAATTCATCCCACTGTCCGAGGGCTGGTCGGGAGGAGTTAATCGTCCTCGGCTCCCCCTCTACACTGCATGGCGAACGGCGCCCGACGAAACTGAAACTGAAACTGTGCCAGAAACAGGCTAAAATCTACTCAGCTTTAGTGCACATCCTCTTTCATTAGAAGCCAGAAATGTACAGATTAGTAGCTACGCTGTTAAAGATATAATAAAGTAATGTAGCCAGGGTGGTGAAACGCATAAAATATCACGATTAATCATATGATTGTTCATAGTTTTTTTTTTTTTATTTATGCAAACGTATGTATATATTTATTATTGGAAATCAATTATCTACACAAAACAATAACAGATATTGTCATAAGAATTTAGCATAACAAATATGCTCCAATCAGAACATGGCAAACTGCAGCCCAACAGGCAACAACTGCTGTCAGTGTGTCAGAGTGCTGACTTGGCTGTGACTTGTTCCAAACTGACTGGGACTATCATAAAGTGTCTGTAAAGGGGAGGCTGGTGGGGACCCAGAGAACCCATTTACATTCACACATCTGGAGGTCAGAGGTCAAGGGACCCCTTTGAAAATGAACATGACAGTCCTCACCAAAATTTAGCGTAAGTTTGGAGCGTTATTTATGCTCCTTCACAATAAGCTAGTATGACATGGTTGGTACTGATGGATTCCTTTCTAATCCTGACCTCAATCACAGCCATCAGCCCCATTCATTTCAGTGATTTTCTATGGAGTTATTAAGCCACCATGCACGGCAGTAAAAATGCCCAACTTGTCCTCATCAGCTCATCCACTCCCTCCCTCTGTCCACCGACCAATGACAGGGTGTATCTGGCGGAATAAAAGCGCAATAATTGGCCAATCATGTTGCAATCAGGGGCTCTTCACTGGGAGAGCGAGTTGAAATGCTGCAGACTGTCCAACAACAGCACACAGTGATGCACAGAGGGTGAATGGCTGGCAGAGAACTGATAACTAGTAATGATCCGCTCTAATAATAGTCTCATCATTGGACAGAGCTGTAGTAGCATAGGGTGAGAGGTCAGTGTGTGTGTGTGTGTGTCATCACTGACTGTATGTCTACGTATAGCGACGTTAACGCCATCATCATCAGACTGTGCAGAGTGCAGTGGAGTGTAAGCTGGTTGTCCCACTGTTTCACCGAATCAATGCTGGCTGATATAACATGGCTGGCTAAAATGTGTTGCACTGCGGTCACAGTTCTGAATAGCTGGTTGTTTTTGTGCTATGGAGAAATGTGTGCAATATTTTTATGTGCACTAGGATGCAAAAATGCATGAAAAAAAAAACAAAACACGAGCACATTATGGATCTCACAGTGAGGAAACTTTCCCGCCGTTGAATAAACTCGTGACAATACCAATGTTACTGATTATACCGGACATTTTACAAGAAACACTGTGTCTGGTCTCTCCGGTCGAGGCTACAGGGTAGCCCCGGTGCCACAAAGGCTAACCCAGTAGCACTAAGGCTTACCCAGTACCATTAGAACAAAAGCTAACACAGTAGCACAAAGGCTAACCCAGTAGCACTAAGGCTTACCCAGTACCATTAGAACAAAAGCTAACACAGTAGCACTAAGGCTAACCCAGTAGCACTAAGGCTTACCCAGTACCATTAGAACAAAAGCTAACACAGTAGCACAAAGGCTAACCCAGTAGCACTAAGGCTTACCCAGTACCATTAGAACAAAAGCTAACACAGTAGCACAAAGGCTAACCCAGTAGCACTAAGGCTTACCCAGTACCATTAGAACAAAAGCTAACACAGTAGCACAAAGGCTAACCCAGTAGCACTAAGGCTTACCCAGTACCAATAGAACAAAAGCTAACCCAGTGGCATAAAGACGAGCATAGTGTCACAAAAGCTAACCCAGTAGCACAAATGCTGAAACAGTAGCACACAGGTTAACGTACTAGCACATAGGCTAACGTATTAGCACAAAGACTAGCCCAGTAGCACAAAGGCTAACACAGTAAGTAACATTAGCACAAAGACTAACTCAGTACCACAAAGGCTAACCCAGCAACCAAGTAGCACAAGTACATGACTGGAGCTGTTATTGTATTTTTGTTGCATGGCATTAAAATAAAATGAAAAGAGGCGTACGAATGATGTGAAAAGGCTAAAATGTGTTCTCATGATGCAGAATTTCTTTGTAATGTTGTGTTATATATTATGCGCCTTCCTATGAGATCTGGTTGATTTTTAATAGAATTGGTCAATATTATAGCAGCTGTCTGTTATCCAGCTGAATTCACCCGGATCTGATTCAACATGTATGTTTATGGGGGGTTCTTAAATTCTGAGCTTAATATTTAGTATAAAAATGTAAAAGGCGCTACAAAAGATCCGGAAATATATGCACATAATGCCTCAAAATCCTCAATGGAAAACTTTTGCAGTCCACATCGACCTTCAAACAACCGCATCAGTCAGCTGCTAATATCAACATTGTTCATGCAACATTAGCGCAAATGAAAGCCTAACGGATTGAAGTGAATTGCTTTGCGAGACAGAGACGCCCAGAGTATTTTAAGAGAGTGACGGAGATGGAGAGGGGAGTGGGAGGGAGATAGCAGCAGGTCTGCTCTCGGATCGCAGCGAATGAGTCGTGTGAATTCACAGATGGGTGTTTAACAGGAACACACTCTGGCCAGGGGAGTTGTTCTCACACACTGGAGGATGCTGGTACAGCTCACACACATACTCATACGTACTGCATGCGAACACATTTTGCTAAATGACAGGAAGTAGCTGCATCACCTCAGCTTTCAAGATGTTCCTTTGATATTTAGATTCAGCAGAACGGACAACACAGCGGGGCTCCTATTTAGTCCTAAAAAAAAATCATCCTGATAAAAAGACTGAAAAATCAGAAAAGAAAAATACACGTAGGGTGCTCAAGATTAAGCTGTGAAAAGAGCATTTTTGTACATGTCTGCATTCTTATCTTCATCTTACTCTGAAGAGGTTATTTCTTACATCTATAGTGAGACTATGACACTTTTGAAAGAAGAAATATCTCTCTATTCATTATCTACAAATGAAAAGTTGAATTTACAAGATAAAAAACACACCAATTCAAAGCATTCAGGGGATTGCTGCTACAGCTAAGGACCCCCCTTTTTATATTCTCACTGCAACACCACAGGAATGACGCTACGAATTATCGTAGTTCTGAAAATGGCATTTTGAGGGGCATTTTTAGCTCATATTTCACAGTAGCTACTCTCACAGCCCAAGAACCTCGAAGTGAATGGTGACTGGATGAACACAAGCCAACGCAGCACCAGCAACCACCATTTTAAAAAAGCACAAAGGCTAACCCAGAAGCACAAAGGCTAACCTAGTGATGCAACGGCTAACGCAGTAGCACAAAGGCTAACGCAGTAGCACAAAGGCTAACGCAGTAGCACAAAGGCTAACGCAGTAGCACAAAGGCTAACGCAGTAGCACAAAGGCTAACCTAGTGATGCAACGGCTAACGCAGTAGCAAAAAGGCTAACGCAGTAGCACAAAGGCTAACCTAGTGATGCAACGGCTAACGCAGTAGCACAAGGGGGCGGCAGTAGCTCAGTCTGTAGGGAGTTGGCTTGGGAACCGGAGGGTCACCGGTTCAAGTCCCGACATGGACCAAAAACTGAGTGTGAACTGGTAGCTGGAAAGGTGGCAGTTTACCTCTTGGGCACTGCCGAGGTGCCCCTGAGCAGGGCACCAAACCCCCAACTGCTCGGGGCGCTTGTCAGGAGCAGCCCCCTCACTCTGACATCTCTCCATTAATGCATGTATGTGTGTTTCAGGTCTGCATGTACCATGTATGAGTTTAACAGAGTGTAAATTGAATTTCCCCATTGTGGGACTAATAAAGGTAGATCTTCTTCTTCTTCTTCTTCTTCAAAGGCTAACGCAGTAGCACAAAGGTTAACCCAGAACCACAAAAGCTAACCAAGTAGCACAAAGGCAAACCCAGTAGCGCAAAGGCTACCCCAGTACCACAAATGCTAACCCAGTAGCACAAAGGCTACCCCAGTAGCACAAAGGCTAATGCAGTGACATAAAAGCTAACCCAGTAGCTTAAAGGCTAACAGAGTAGCTAAGAGGCTAATGCAGTGGCTCAAAGGCTAATCCAGTAGCACAAAGGCTAACCCTGTAGCTCAAAGGCTAACCCTGTAACATTAGCACACAGGCTAAGCAGCACAAAGGTGAAAGACGATAGATGATTCTAACTGAAATCACATATTTGTGTATGTGACGGCTATTTTGCTTGTATTTACATGATTGTGGCATGTAACAGAGCTGTGTATTTATTTTTATATTATTAAAAAAGCTAACAACTAAGAGAGCTCATGTCCAGCTCGCTGATCTCCCAGCTGGAGATGTATACGAGCGGCGCTGGCCATCTTATGTGAAAACAGACAAAAAGCCCCTGAAAACACTTGATATTAGCGGACTGCTGACTCCACTTGCATCAGCCTTGTTTCCAGCAGCTGTTAGCGCTCATAAACTCGCTGTACACGACCTGCCCAGCAGCAGACAGACAAAGGTAGAGACTAACTGGTAAACATAGTTGAGCATTTCGCAGCTAAAGAGGCAGATATTTTTTCATTTTTAACATGTGGTGAAGACCAAAGAAGAGCTAAAAGAGCAGGTGAATACTGGGCAGGTGAACATGACTCAGAGTGAATGATTATCTTGCTTTGTAAGTGCTGGATGTGTACGGCAATAATATGCTCACATGTTTTCTAATAAAAACTTTATAAGCTGACTCGATGTTGTGTTTTCAGCTCGTTCCGTTAAATGTAAAGACACAGAAAGAAAGAAAAATCAAATAATGCAGCCTTTTATGCAACCAACTGAGAGTGAATTCAATATGTTATTATCCTGTAGGTTTTTGTCTCTAAAATAGTATCTGTAACATAAAAGAGGTTATTATTCTCAATATTGACCAAAATGCCTACAACATGAAACTTTCCTTTCCTACACTGCATGGTCCAAAAAGTTAATCATAGCAGATAATGAGATGATGACAATACAGCATTTTTCACTTGATGTTAACAAGGTAATTCACCATTATGAGCCTAAATTACTTTCACATTTACACAAGCAGCTCTGATATAAAAACAGGCAGATGAGATGTGATGAGAATAGGAGGAACCTCACTAGACAAACCGATAATGTATCCGTTAGTTAAATGAGCAGGTGTGTCCAAATAATTAGCAGTTCTGGTTTAATGGTCATTAGATTTCCAGTGTGAGTTGATGAGGTACATTAATGGAGAAACCCTTCGAGGACTTTGTTCATTAGTTGGGGGTCAAACGGTCAAACTCCCGCTGGAAGGCCTCAAGAGGGAACGAGTCGTGACCTGGCTTTCCCTGGCCTCCAGCTGTGACCTCTTGACCTCCAACCCCTCCTCGCTGGGAAAGAAAAAACATGGAGGCCAGCCAAATTGTTTCTCTCAATTTCCCTCGATCATTTTTAAAGGTAATTCTCCAAAAATGTGGTTTATAGATGCCTGGGTATGAGTAAAAAACATTGTTTAGGCCTCTGAAGACTAACACTCATAATCAGACATTTACATTCAGATGCATTTGTGTCCAGTTACACTGACACTAACGCTGTATTCAAAACCTCATGCGATACTAGTAGTACACACTGAATCAGCCAAACTGTAGTATGTAGTATGTGAACAAAAGCAAAATCTACAGTATGCCAAAAATACTTGGATGTCGTACTGATTTGGAAAAAAATATGCGGACCAGTCAATGCACTGGAAGGGTACAGGCTACGGTAACAGCAGTCAACATTTTTTTGCGGCTATTTCATCACTGAATTAGATATATAGATATATTAGATGGCGAATCGAACATTTGCGCCGACGTTTTCAGAGTTTAGAAGCTCCACAAACTGCTGTGACAGCTAGCTAGCGCCTGCCGGGGTCGTTACCTCGCCAGGCGGACCGTCACGCTCACGGACCGCTAGGAGCTGGATGGAGCTGGATGGAGCTCTCCAGAGACCGGTCTGTAGACGAGGGGCTTTTATGTCCTTGTTGATGGATGGTTTGTTTAAATGCCACAACACAGACGTGCATTATAAATTAACGGTAAACTGTGGTAAACTGGTAAACTATCTGCCTTTTGAACTAAAAAGCTCCACATTCGCCTGCGGGCGTAGCTCACTCTCAAGCAGGCCAGTGATGCTCACAGAGCAACTACAGAGCAGCAGAGTGGTGAGGGAACATATCACTAATATCTGGAGGGAGATCCGTCCACTGTTTAGTTTCTGTATCTGAAAGATCCCTTTGAGTCAATGTTGTGGATCAATGTTTTCCAGTCTCCCCTCGTTGAGGATCCTGTTTGTCTTATTTCACTATGAGCTGGTAAAATAAATAGTTTACCTGCAGCAACTTATAAAGTAAACAAACATAAACAATAAAATCACAGTTGTATTTATAATATTCATAATATTACAATAGTGTTACAAGTTTGTCTTTTGGCCACTGCTTTAAGAGCTGTTTTAAAGGCTAAAGCCTGCAAAATACATCACTTTAACCATTTCGTACTGCATACTAAAATATATACTGTATACTGTGTTCATCAGTAGTATGTAATAGGTGGTTTTGAATACAGCCTAAGTATTTAAGGACTTTTTACGTCGACGTTTTTTGGATTTCCAGTGATAGAAAGACGTCTTTTCTCTCCAAAGCCTTTAATAGCTTTGATAAAACAGCTGCAGTCAGTCATTAGGGTTGACGGTGCATCTCCATCGTCAGCTGTCACACACTCACATCATAGCTGGTAGTTCAGCATTTACACATCCACACTGTTATTAGCCATCACTTGTACTAAGATAGACTACGGATTCAAAGTCTTCATGTCAGAATGAACCTAATTAAGTAGGACAATGAATGTAATCAAATTCAGACTTCATTGATGGTTCTAATGCAGCTCTAGTTCATCAACAAAAAGGCCAAACAACTATTAATATAAAAATATTGTTAATTTTGGATCAAACAGGCTCAGAGCTAACAATGTTTTTCTGTTTTTACATTGTACTTGCATGACTGATATTGCTGCTACAAGTAGTGTTCGTGTTTCTCTAATTAACAGCGTGTTCATCAGTTTTTATTGTCCCTTGGACACATTACGTCTCACAGCATTTCTGTTTGCTTGTGTTTTCTTTGTTTGTAGTGCTTTTCATGGTGTTTTTTTCTATATGTGGCATATAACAGCCCGTTCTCATTCCCATGGTGTCAAATTAGGGCTGCAGGATATGAGGAAAATATGCAGTTAGTTTGTTGAATATCACAATAACAATACCTGCAATAAATAAACAGATGTTGCACTAAGTTCTGTCTTTCTGTCAACAAATTTCTTGTCTTGGTGTATCTTTGGTCATGTTGACAACAACCCTGCCCTCGTCCCCTGCCACTCCACATTTTGCTAGCAAACATGCTAACAGCCACCGGTCACCTAAACAAGAAAAGGAGGCATCTTTTTAACCAATGAAATGACAGATGAAACGGTACGCTTCATGTGATTGGTTTGAACGGTGTTAAACAGAAACAAACCGCTCCAGAGTTCATTCAGCGGACCGACACCACCAACCCAAACAAACCACACCAAGGGGGGTAAGCACTCCAGGGTTCGGTTCAGCCGGACTAAACAAGGCTAGTGTGAACGAGCCCTTAGATTATAGAACTGCAATTGAACAAAATCCAAAGTTGCACAAAATGTGGTTCACTCTGTAACACACAGTTAAATAGTGAAGTGATTTAAGGCCACCCTGGCTTCATTTATGACAAATTATGCACTCGTTAATCCAGTTCTGTGGCTTCTTTATTTCTTTCTGTATGCAAAGCGACGCCTCAAAAATCACTCGGGAGCTCAAAGATGCTAAAAGTTGGAAGAGAAATCTCTAAATGATTAACAGAAAGCAACTGGCATGAGTTCCTGTCCTAGTTTGGAGTGAATCCATCCGAACATCCTCGTATCCAGAAACAGATTTCTAATTGAGTCAGAAGGTGACGAGGCTGCTTCTGCCTCTCAGCCCCGACGGCTCTAAATGTTCGCTGATTCCCTTCAAATGACGGAGGACGAGACTCATTAAACTTCTTCTCTGCGTGGCGTTGCCGTCTACCTTCTCACCTTTTCACCAGCCACCCTGACCTGATGACACACTTCAGCTGTTTCTCAATGAGCAGCCAGCAGAACAATTCATACGACTTATTCTAAGTATAGAAGAGTTTAACAATACGACCTCGGACTGAAGACCATTACAGCCTTTTTGACATCAACACCTCATGAAACCCCTCCATATTTAAATATTCAGCCTGGCCAGACAGGCCAGACATACAGCCACCCGACGGTACAGATCAATATAACAATCTTTTTCGTAAAATGTCCAGTGTATCCGATGTTGTCTCGAGTTTATCAACTGTTAAGGCGTGTGTGAGGAGTGCGTGGCGGCTACGTTACCAGTTGTTTATTATTTTGGTGTCGTGTTAACAGGTTAGAGCCGCCACACCAACTTGAAAGCTTCAGTAGAGACAATTTTGGCATCTGCATCAGCTTTTCATCTGTCTACACACATGTATAAAATCAACATTGACATTTCCTTCTTGTTCTCTACTTGTCCAGCTCATGTTCTCACTGTAGTTTTATTTTTATTTTTTCTCTGATGAAAGCGTAACTGAAGACGAAGCTCCTCAGACCGAGCGTCGATTTCCTGAATCAAACAACATCTGAAGGATCAGATTAACAGTTAACGGCTGTTCTGTACAAGTTGTCTCCTCAGAGGTCTTCCTCAGCCTTCCTCCTCAAACACACAACCACTAACACACCCACCTCAGGGGGCCACTTACATAACCAGTACCCAGATCAGGAGGGGGAGGTGCAGGGAGGTGGAGGGAGGTGGAGGGGCAGACGGGAGGAAACCAACTCAGAAATTTCACATTTAGTTGTACAGTTACTGTTTTATGCTGTTAAATACTGAATGAACGAGACTTTATGTGATTGCAATGCAATGCCAAAAATATATGCATAATCAGTGCAGTTTACCTGCCTTGATTATGTTCTATACAAAAACATTATTAGGTTATTAGGTGTTGGAACTGCTGAGATTATTCTTGTATTTATTATTTTTATTTTAGCAAATTAATCCACTTTTTGACGGGCGCAATGTGCTTTATCAGGACTGGTGGAAAAATCATGATTTTATGGCTTTCATGCTCAGGAGGGACAAAATGGCTCGCTAGCGCCCCATACATAGTTGAAGCCTCCACCTGTCACTGTCACATAGCGGCATGAAATTTGGTAAGTATATGAAATAATTAAGGCTATCGAAGTCAATGTGATAATAACGTGTTCATGCAAATTCATTTTGATGCCCCTAAGGAACGCCACGAGATGTGAAAATGAAGGCAGGAAACAATCTCCATATTATCTGCAGATTTTCACTAGTTTGAGTACAAATGGGATTTTAAGAGCCTCCACATTCATTAACCATGTGGGTAGAATAGTTAGTGTTTTGTTAATTTTGAGCCATCTCCATATCCATCTCGTATACTAGAAAATTTCAGTTTCAAAGTTTCAAACGATGGGATTTATATTATGGCTAACGTTAATAATAACGCGTTCGTTTTAAAGCCAATAATTTCATAAACTGTCATGTCTATTTTCAAAGGGGTCTCTTGACCTCTGACCTCCAGATGTGTGAATGTAAATGGGTTCTCTGGGTCCCCACCAGTCTCCCATTTACAGACATGCCCACTTTATGATAGTCCCAGTCAGTCTGGATCAAGTCATAGTCAAGTCAGCACTCTGACACACTGACAGCTGTTGTTGCCTGTTGGGCTGCAGTTTGCCATGTTATGATTGGAGCAGATTTTTTAACACTAACTGCAGAACCTGTGAGGGTTTCTGGATAATATCTGTCATTGTTTTGTGTTGTTAATTGATTTCTGGTCTTGACTGATAAATTTGTGATTAATTGTGATTAAATATTTTAATGGATTCACAGCCCTGTTTTTTATACTTCAAGGTTCACGATTACATGGATTAAATAAAACTGATTTCATGGGATATATACGAATTACAGTGCATTACTTTTCATAGGTATAGCGTATGAGACAACCTGTGTAATGTGATCATACATTTTAAGTGGCCATTGTTGGCTTTAAATGAAGACATATTATTAAATATATGCAAGAACAACCTCCACAATGTTGCAAAATTAATTTTTACTTTACTTATAGCAACTTATACATTATAATGCATTACAGACATGGGCGTCATTTTAAGTGTTACAGACTACAGATTAAACTCTCGTGTGCTCTAGCGGTTTGCAGGGTTGCAGACTGTTATGCAAAGGGAGCAGGACGCTGTTGTTCCTCCTGACTGCAAAGTCAACTCTTCAGTTGGACGTCCTTGCGTTTTGCCCGCCACATTAACGGTGATGGAGGGCGGGATTTCATCAAAAACTCTTGACTAAATTTAGCACCGTCAGACATTTCAAGGACAGGTGAGAAATGCTAATACAGCTGACATTTAAATTAAGGTACAGGTAGTAGATAAACACATTTATGCATCTTATTAAATCTGGTGCACGGTTGAATTTTAGCCGTGAATTCAGATTGTGTTGTAGAAAGCCAGCACCTTAAAGTCTCTCCACATGTTCAAATCATCCGTCGTAAACATTGCTGCTGCCGTCCCACTGTTTGTTTATGAGCTACAGCGACCCCTGACAGTTGCATCACGACTGTGCACACTCATTTGTGATCAAATAGATCTGTCCTCCCGCGTTTGTTAGCGACCCGGGTGGGCAGTTCACATCAAAATCAACCCTGGTCTGACCCACCTCTCAACGTGGGTCCTGAATCCGAGTCAGTCAACGCAGGTTAACGATCAACCCTGGTTGGGTCCTCGGTGTGAAAGCAGTGTAAGTTGAGCAGATGCATTTGTTGGGGACTATTTTCAGCAGTGGATTAAGACACATGGTGCTGTAGTGAGAATTTACTGCACCCGGACTGAGAAAATGTAGATAAGTCGTCTTTCACTATTGTACAAAATAGCTCAGTGAGCCGGGTTACTTACATTATCATGCTTACATTTTACCTTTTACCTACCGGGCTAATGAATCCCTAAATCACCTCGCCTCCCTTTTAACTCCCACATCTCCTCACCCCTCCATCCTCCCTCTTCCTCCCAGCTTCGCCACATTAATCTCTCATTAGCAGCCCCCTCCCCCTCTTCCTCTCCACCCTTTCTTTCTCCTAACATCAGCCATCACACACACACACACACACGCACACACGCACACACGCACACACACACACACACACACACACACACACACACACACACACACACACACACAGGTATACACCGCCAAAAGGCCTGCGTATCTTCACCCGAGAATCAGAAGGATCCTCAGACAAATGAGGGGCACCAGCAGCCATTTAAAGGGCAGCACCCAGATCAGAGATTCCCTCTGAATGGAGCCCACAGAGGCAGAGATAATAGACATGAATAGATGCTACACAGCCGGCAGACACACATAAAAACAAAAATAGGAGCTTTTTTTTTTGTAAATACTCGCGGACAGACGAGGAAGGCGTGTTGACGTGTGATCAGCAACACAGGAAGTGTAGCTACGCTCTCCGACGCTGCATGAGTGCATATAGGAGCACCGGCTGCTCGCTCTCTGGATCTGGAGTGAGTCAGAGCGCCACGCTGAATATAAATGAGTCAATGCAGATTAAGATGTCACTGTTTCAATGAAGGCGAAGGCAGGGGCGGCATGGAGGAGGTCAAATTAACTCCTTCCACCCCCACACGCCTCTGAAAACCTTTGTCTGGCTGCGTGGTTAAGAGGTTGACACGACGAGGAGGATCAGCTGCAGATGAAACACCACTGAGTACTCTGCAGCTGCTCCCGAACATATTGACTAGACTTTAATTTTATTTTATACATGATAGAGGTTAGAGTGTCCACATCATTTAATTTGGAGTCTAAAATGAAGGCTGGAGATCTAACACTCATTTACTCATTTAAACTGTCTAAATAATATTTTTGTTAGAGGTTAATTTATTCAATATCCTATTTTTAATGATTTCTGTCAATATACTAGGAATGGGAATGGTTCAGGTAAAAATCCAAACCGTTTGGTTCGCTAGTCACGATTTGGTTCGTGTATGTACCGTTCGGTTCGTTTGAAATAGTTATGAGGCTGATTGTGTATTTTTTTCATCCCGTTTATTGTCACACTAGAAATTAAGCCCTATGGAAAGAGGCTGGGAAACGGCAGACAGGAATATGAGGTGTAACACATGCGCAATGTGACTGAACCTGCAGGACCAGATTTTACTGCATGTGTTGTCCTGCCAAAGATGTGATGCGTTGATGACATGTGACCCAGCCTCCTTCCTTCTCAGACTTCTCAGTTGACAAAAACGTTGATGAAGTGCAGAGTATAACTGTGATTCATTGAGGAAATGGAGAGTAGACATGATAAAGTTCAGGTAGAGGATCCACCAGCGTCGTTTCGCTCTGCTGTGTGGGAGCATTATGGATTTGGTGTTACGTAAGACGGCGCCAGCAAGAAAGTGGTGGATAAAACCTCAACTGTGTGTAAGCGCTGTGCAACACATGTGGCTTATGCTAGCGGCAATACCTCCAATATAATGAATCATTTACAAAGACATCAGTCTGGTGTGTCCGTTGATAACACAAGGAGGAAAGTTGGGGAGGAAGGAGCAACTCCTTCTCCCAGCAGCATTTGAACAGATTCAGACAGAGCAAAAAACACAACTAAAGCATTGGAGATGTTTATAGCCAAAGATATGCAGCCTTATGCAGTCATGGAGGATGCTGGACTTCAGCATATGATTCGGGTACTTGATCCGCGCTATACTATGTTGTCTCTTGGTCTCTTGGTTTCTTTCTGTTTCTTTCTCTTGGCCTCCTTGCTGTACCATAAATACCGTTTACTGCTGTACCAAACCAAACCAAAAACTGTGACCCCAAACCGTGATATGAACCGAACCATAAATTTTATGAACCATCCCACCCCTACAACATAAATATAAAGTATTTTGAAAGAAGCCAGTAGATTCTCAACTGCTTGGTGGCAGCTAAAGCTGAACCAGAATATTTGACTATTCAGTTATTCGTTTGTAGGTAATCAGTTTTAAATTTTGGTATTCATTGTTGTGTTTAAATCACTCAGGATTACAGACATGCATACAGCATACCAAACCTTTTGGAAAATGATTTATTCATAAATCAAAAAATATCAAAACAAACAGCCATACTGCAGAATAACAGAATCTTTAAAACGGCATCCAGCTAATGCCGAACACAGGCTACAAGAGAACCGAACGGATTTTGGGCTAATTCTCCCTCCTGCCGATCAGCAGCAAAGCCTGATTGTTTGATGTTTCTAAAGATGATCTTTCCAGATACTCCTGTGCTGTGAGATATGTTCACAGTATCTTTTTTACATCCACCGATCGGCTCAGAAGTCCATCCTGGCCACACTGATCTTAAATCGTAAATATTAAACTCAGAAGACAGATGATGACGCAGTCATGTGGGACAGAATGACAGCCAATGGAGAACCAAGCTGATTGAAGAAGGATGGACAAGAACCGTTATCATGGCAGCTAATGCATGAGCTAATGCAAAATGTGAAGTAGTTGTGCCGGAGAACCCGGAGAAAACCCACGCTAACACAGGGAGAACATGCAAACAGAAGGTCTGCAAACCTTGAACCTATGACCTTTAAAGCAACCTGTGACCAGTGAAAACCACTGCACCACCCCTAGCAGACAGATGCAGCTCATAAATGGAGGACCAACTTATTGATTTGAGGCAATAACACAAATGTTTATTACCTCCGCCAAGGCCAAGCACCGTGGACCAAGGAGGTTGGTTTGTGTGTCTGTTAGCAGGATTACTCCAAAAGTTAACGATGGGTTTGACTTAAATCTTTTGGGGTGGGGTGGGCACAATGAGCGATCCATCACAGATCATGACACCTAGGTGGAGGTCTGTGCTCTCCGAGTGTCGTTCTAGTTCAGCGTGTCTCCAGGACTTCATCCATCAATCATTCATGAAATTTCAGTACAAAGTAAAAACTAACATCACTAATTCTTCTGTCCTATGTTTGTTTACAGTCCGGACTTTTGTTGTTCATGAATGAATCCAGACTAAAGAAAAAATCTCCCAATCACTCAAAACGTTCAAACACGACTTTAGTGTGAACAAATGAATCGTTGCTCTCCAACACTATATGAACAAAACTGTTAAATTTAACAGAACATGTCGTTATGTGCAGGCTCTTACATTGTCACAGAGGCTGAGTCCTTCCCGGGTCATGTGATGGAGATGAACCAAGCCAGAGTCCTCCCTACATTTGCTTATAAGAAACTCAAACTGAACGAGCCAAGAGAAAACTTTAAATCCAAAGTGATAAAGATAGGGGAAGTATACACATGCATCTATGTGCGGTTTTCAAAATAAAGTGTTAACAGGGGGAACTGTACTAAAAAATACATATTATATGGAAGTAAAAATATAAGAAAATATTACACGTCCCTTATAAATTAAAAAGAAAATATCACTAATTTGTAAGGGAAATGTCTTTATTCTTTGATTTTTGGGTTGCTTAAAAAATATTAAAATAATTCCTGAAAATGATCCTGATATATTTCACTTCAAGACATTTGACTACATACATGCTGAAAATTTTTATTTTTACTGGTTTAATTTAGATATTTTATGTAACAGTCCCTAGAAGTGTATGATTCAACCTTTTTCTCCCCATGGTCTAGTGTTTAAAAAGTTAACAAAAATCACAATGAATCACAATATCGTAACGCAATACTTAAAAATCGCAATACACATCGAATCAGCCTCCAAGTATTGTGATGGTATCGACTCAGGAGAAAGGTGTTTTGTCCCCAGAGGGCACACAAAAATGATTTTGAGGTACGTCCACATTCATGCATGAGAAGTACTATACAGTATCAGTCTTTTAGTAAAATCCAGTGGGTGGGGTTTCACTGCAGTCTCAATCTGTCACCATAACAGAAGACTTCTCCTTTCAATGATTTCCTCGTGTATGCTCCTCATTTTCCACTTCAACATGGAGAATCTGAGCTTAGAGAATTATCCTGCAAAGTATCGTGGAGGTGAGCGATTATTCTCAAGTGTATCAGCTGCCTTGTACTGAAAATAGACGGGATATCCCAACTTCTTAAGTTTTACACGAGTACCACGTCTCACTGCAGCAATTTCCTGCATATTTTCCTTTTTATTTTTAAAAGATATCTCACTGCTGATGCTGATGGTTTGTGTACACAATGTGCTGTCAGAGCACCTTGGATGTTCTCGCCGACTTTCAGTGTAAACTCCCAGAGGAGACGTCCTCACGTCCAAAGAGACAAATGGTTGAGAAGCCATTCAGGTTCAAGAGCAGTCACTCCGACTCCGACTGTCCTGAACTGGAGCACATTACCAGCAATGGCACCTTGACAGCCAGGCAGAGATCCATGAAATGATCAGCGATAAAGCAGGCAGTCTGTTGTTTTGGCATCGTACTTCCAGCCCCTCCACACATGTGAGAGATGAGGGATTCTCTGTCTAAATACCAACAACACCAACATAAAAAGCACAGACAGACTGAACTCTGCAGTGTTCATGCCTCATGCCTCATCATGCAGCATGTGTAGGTGACATAAGGCAACATTAAACACAGCTGATGCTCCTCCAGGCCAGTCAGCAACTGTGTCACTGTTTTGACCTCAAAAATAAAATGCAGCAGTGAGATGCAGCTTTTCCCCTTATTACAAAATCTGATCATCGTGTCTGAGACATTGTGTGCAGACAAATAAACTCAGTGAAATAAAACCAAAATGGAGGCACAGAGACCAATTAGATCCCCCTCCTCACCAGAACTACATTTAAATGAAGATACAGGTAGTCGGTACACACAATTACCATTAACTATATTCATCTTATTAAATCTGGAGTCCTCTGGTGCGCAGTTGAGTTTTAATGCTCATGATTTCAGTTTTATGAAGATGATTGTGTTGCAAATAGTCTTCTTGCTTTAAAGAATAAAGCTGGTGTTAACAGACCGAAACCAACAATGCAATAGGGGAAGTGCTAAAACACGAGTAGCGCCGTCTTGTGTCAAGCGTTTCAAAGCGCTGATTAGGCCTGTCGCAGTAGGCTTTGTTATCGGCGTTACACGATGGTCCAGCACACACCAACCACATTATGTACTTACAGCCCCCACTGCTGTTTTGCTTATTTTACAAAAGTAAAACCCATTTTGATGTATCAGCAGCATATTATCAATAGATGGACGGACGACGGACACTACAAACTGAAAGTGAATGAGAGAGTCTCAGCTCAGAGCAGCAGGAGTCAGATTTCACATACAGGACACAAGATGGTGGAGGGTTTGGTATCGAAGCGAAACACTAAGACACCTATTTGGCAATACTTCAGATTTAAACCCAATGCTATAAGAGGACTAGAACGGCATTCACAGCGCAGACCTCCGCCAATGTGCCCAAGAACGAGGCCCCACCTCTGATGCTGGATCCACTTCTCTTTTCACAGACAAATAAACTGTATACACACTGTCTGCTACAGCTACCTTCACAGCTATAACACCACCGACAAACCCACTCTCACCAACTCGCTAACGTGTTAATACAGGGACGATAAGGATGTACAGTATATATACTGTACATGTAGCAGCGTCATCGTGGGGAAAAGGGGCTTAAAGGGAAAATAATATTTTGACGCTAAAATACACATACTTTGACCAAATTGTGAATGTTTGGATTTGAATGTATAAAGAACACCACAGCTACTGAACGATATAAAAACCAAATACAATAATAGACCCGGCCTTTAAGGAGCTTGTTTTTGTGCTAGAAGTTAATAAATCAATGCTTTTCTATATATTGGTATATTTCCTTTGTGGGCAGAAGCCCAATTTCCCTCAAAGCGTTGATCACCACAACTAAATTCTCAGCGTGTTAAATACATTAAATAAAAAGCTCATTTGTTGATGGTAATTATACTGAGGTGACACACTTTACTTCATACAGCTAAATTATTGTATATAGCAAGTATATAGCTTTACGTCAGCAGTAACCCCACTGTGAGTAATATAGAGACTATGCAGTCTATCAAACAGGATTTATCAGTGTCTGGTCGACTCAATGATCATCAGTGACAATGAGGAACATACAACAACATTTGTCCCCGTCCTCCCACCAATTGTCCCCATCAGGCGTCCTGACAGCACAACTGCGAGCCGCTGAATGGCCTAATCTCTCTTAACAAATGAGCTGCGTCTCTCATCTCCCCTTCCCAAATGTACACCGTGCCCTTAAACGTCACACGGCAGCACTGCCTATTCATAACCATTATCTCAGGGCCTCTGATAATGGAGCGACACCGGCGCCGCGAAGGAGTAAAGACACTGGGAAATGTGAAACGGTGGAGGTGGAGGTGGAGGGTGGGAGGCGGGGGGGCGGTGAAAGCAAGCGATGTGGTTCGATCTCAGATTCCCCGCTGGCCCTGAGCTATCAGAGCCATTGATTGGCTCATGTAATTCTGCTCTGATTTGGCTCGGCCAATCAATGCGCTGCAGACTCGCTTCCTGTGACTGTGCAGCCATTAGACGAGAGGTGAAAAATCCCATAGTTTTCTTCTGTTCCTGGAAAAATATACCGTTTACAGCCACCCACGCCTCTGCTACAGGACCACCGCTGCTCTGCTCTCGCTGCGTCGGCCATTGAGAGCTCCTCTAACCGCCGCTTCCTGTCTTCGGCGTCTGTATTGAACGCGTGAACACTGAATGTTTCGAGGACGGTGTAACCTTGCAAGTAAAATACAGGCAAATATAAAAGAAGGATTATTGAAATAAAGATGTTTCAGATGCTGATCTCTTATAATAACAGAGAAGCTACATAAAAGGTATTAAAGCACTGTGGATCTAGATCATTATGTATAGGTTCCCTTTAAATAAACACACTATATTTAAGTATTTTTAAAGTGAGGCCACATTAATGTTAATACTCTTTCCCAGTCCACTTTAAATACACCATATATACAGTATATCACCCTGCAATAGGTTTAATTGCTCATCATATATTCTAATCTTGTGCTCATAACCCACTTTCCTATTTTTTTCCCGGCATTTTTATCTGCTGCTCATTTCCCCACAGAAATCAATACAGCTTCATGTACTTGTAATTTCATCTTAGGTCATTAATAGGCAAAAACCATACAGACACATTTAGTTATAAAAGAACTGCTGCTTACGTCAGCGTGGTTTCAAGGTTTCCCATAATCCCACCAGAGAAAACCTAATTTAATGTTGCAGAAGAAAACTTTTTGTTTGCTGCAACAGTGCAGAGGCAAAGATATACTGTAGGAGGTGAAATGGACGGGTGGGTCAAAATTTGCTTTTCTCTAAGTCGTAATGTGAACCTGCAGACGTGATGCACATGTTGTTAGATTCAGAGTGACCTACACTTTCAGAGGAGATCATTATTTCCATCCAAACATCCATAAATCTGTTTAGAAATCAAAGGGAAGAAAAGGTGATCCTTTTAACTACTTATGACAGAGCTTGCCTGGGAATCATCACATTTTAAAGTTTTCTTTAGTATCAGATTAATCCAGTGATAGTTGTTGTACATTAATCAGTACAATGCAGACAGGAACTGCTGATAGCTGATTCGGCACACTTATAATGACGCTAATTTACCAAAATGTGACTTTGGAAACAACCAGACGCTCTTAAACAGGGTCTCCAAACAAGTTAGCTTGCAACCTGTTTCTGAGTGGTTCGCTAAAGGTTCAAAGAATATCAATAATACAAACTCACCTTGTAAACCTGTTTAAATTGCTATTAGAGCTGTCGATTGATTAAAATACTTAATTGCAATTAATCGCAAATTAATCATGCATTTTTTTATCTGTACAAATGTACCTTACAGGTACTTAAAGGTACTGTCTCCAGTTCACCGTCAGGAGAGTTACTGTAGCAGCCACAGTGCTGCGTTCACTGTCTCCAGTTCACCGTCAGGAGAGTTACTGTAGCAGCCACGGTGCTGCGTTCACTGTCTCCAGTTCACCGTCAGGAGAGTTACTGTAGCAGCTACGGTGCTGCGTTCACTGTCTCCACTTCACCGTCAGGAGAGTTACTGTAGCAGCCACGGTGCTGCATTCACTGTCTCCAGTTCACCGTCAGGAGAGTTACTGTAGCAGCCACGGTGCTGCGTTCACTGTCTCCAGTTCAATGTGGGTTTGTTGGTGGCGTTATAGCTGTGAACGTAGCTGTAGCAGACAGTGTGTGTACAGTTTATTTGTTGGTGAATAAATGCTACGAGGTTCCTCTGCTCAAGACCAGAGCCAACTTCCAATATCCTGCAACGCTGGCTCAGACTCTATTAAGGTGGACTGTTGAGGTGGACTAGCTTTTCTCCTTAAAGTGATGAGCCGCCCCTCTGAGTTAATTATAAAATTTAATATTTCTTTTAACCGTTTAACTGATAGCGTTAATGGATTAAAATTCTTAATGTCAGTTAACTGTTAAACGGTTAATTATTAACATCCCTACTGAGGTGGCGCGATGAGTCGCTCTCGGCCACTTTCATTCTGCCGCTGCTCTAAAAGGTCACGTTAAATTACAATTTAGGAGTAAATACCTCAAAAGTTTTCAGACTGCCGGCTCTACTAGTCTGATCACACACTGAGAACACTTCTGAAATCTGTCTCTGGTCATCACACACACTACACCCCCTCGATTACCAAGCAAACATAACAGCACTTCATTCTCTGCTTAATTTAGCCATTGATTTTTCTAACACCAGATCACACCACAGATAGTAGAAGACATCAGGCTGCAGTGTTTTATGGTCTCTGTGGGAACCACCACCACCCCCTGCACACACACACATACCGAAAGAAGCAAAGAAAGAGGACGTTTCCTCAGGCATCATCACTAAAAACATCATCACTGGTTACTACTGTTAGGAGATCTAACTGTGGCAGCAGTGTTTGTGTTTACAGCTGCCGTCCTCTTCAGTGTGTGAGCAGCTTTGCTCAGATCAGATGTGAACCAGCAGACACTCATAGACACACATCTGTACTGCCACACCACCACATGCACACATATGTACACTCATGCAGCCTCAAACACAAACACACACTGAGGTGTTTTAGTGGCAGGATGGAAACACACAGTCTAAATGTGTGTCAGCTACAGCACTTGTTTCACTTTGGATGACACCCATTAGGGATGGGAACGGTTCGGGTAAAAATATGAACCGTTTGATTCGCCCGTCACAGTTCAGGTTGTGTATGTATCATTAGGTTAAAATAGGTTATGAGGCCGATTGTGTATTTTTTTTTTCATCCCGTTTATTGTCACAGTAAAAATCAAGGCCTATGGAAAGAGGCTGGGGCACGGTCGGACAGGAAGCTGAGGGATAACACATGCATGGTGTAACTGAAGCTGTGGTCATGCGTTGTTATTGGCTAAATTTCGGCCAACTGCGCATGTGTTGTACCGCCTCTTCTGGGAGGAAAGAGCAACTCCTTCTCCCAGCAGC
The DNA here is from genome assembly GCA_947000775.1 of Pterois miles. Classification (NCBI taxonomy): domain Eukaryota; kingdom Metazoa; phylum Chordata; class Actinopteri; order Perciformes; family Scorpaenidae; genus Pterois; species Pterois miles. Next base: position 31,613,002 of record CAMQGK010000052.1, on the reverse strand, counting down.
ATTTAAACAGCCTCTACATGCAGACTCAGACAGAGCAAAAACACAACTAAAGCATCGGGATGTTTATAGCCAAAGATATGCAGCCTTATACAGTCGTGGAGGACGCTGGATTTCAGCATATGATTCGGGTACTTGAGCCGCGCTATAATATGCCATCTCTTGGCCTCTTTTTATTATATTATTGGGTGGAATAGTACACAATGTACCTCAGTTTTGGAGTAAAGTTTTGGTATGTACCTTGGTTTTGGGGTCACAGTTCGGGGTGTACTTTGACTTTGGGGTCACAGTTTGGTATGTACCTCGGTTTTGGAGTCAAGGTTCGATATATACCTCTGTTTTGGAGTCACGGTTTATTACGTATTTCAGTTTTGGGATGAAGGTTCGGTATGTACTTTGGTTTTGGGATAACAGTTTGGTATGTACCTCGGTTTTGAGTCAAAGTTCGGTATACACCTCAGTTTTAGGATCACGGTTCAGTATGTACCTTGGTTCTGGGGTCATGGTTTGGTATAAACCTCTGTTTTGGAGTCAAGGTTCAGTATGTACCTCTGTTTAGGGGTCACTGTTCACTATGTACTTTGGTTTTGGGGTCACAGTTCAGTATGTACCTCAGTTTTGAGGTCACAGTTTGGTATACACCTCGGTTTGAAGGTCACAATTTGGTATATGCCTCAGTTTGGGGGTCATGTTTGGTATGTACCTCAGTATGTGGATCACGGTTCGGTATGTACCTTGGTTCTGGGGTCACGGTTCGGTATGTACCTCAGTGGCTCAAAATGTTTGCAGTGTGTATCCATAGATATACCAGACTTCAGTTTAACAATGTTGGCATACAGTTTGAGATCTGCAAAAACTCTCACAAGACTCGCTGCCCGACAACCTTTCCTAACCTTAACTATTCAAGATAAATACCTAAAACCTTGAGCATCTTACGAGCATTTCCCAGATTTGCTGGTTTCCTTTTAGACACGATCCTGATAGGGAACTTTACTTTTAAACTCGCGCTTCACAATTTCTGTTCCATGTCTGCGAGTAGTCAACAAAAACATCTTTTTGGACCACAGGGCATACCGAACCCATCGTCCACTTCTGGACGAATCCACGTACCGTTCAGTCCCTGTTATATTCATCATGATGCAGCCAGGGTATCCAACTTTTAAAGGATAACTCCAGTTTATTAAATATGTGGTCTCACTTTAACAGTTCAGGATATCATTTCTACCCATTATAAAAACATTGTACTCACCTAAACAACTAAAAAAAACAAAAAAATGGTCCAATGGGGCAACAAACAAGCCAAAACTAAATAGGTAGTTATCTCAACTACTTGGACGTGAAACCAAATGTCAGTTTGTTGTCTCCTCACACACAGGAAGCCTCATTTTCCTGATCAAAACCCCACAGTGCACAAACACAACACAAGACAACGTGAGTGACTTACAGGCGTTGGTGACGGCGAAGCTGTTGGCCGTCTCGATGTTGTCCACGTGAGGCACCAGGTTGAACGGGGCTTCCGAGGCGTTCGGGCTGGTGTTGTGCAAGAAGATCGCCAAACGGAAGGCGGTGTACTCCTGATCAGTGTTTCTGATGAACAGGCCGCCTGAACAGAAGGAGGAGAAGCAACAGTTCAACTATTTCTGACAAGCACAGAGACCTGAAACAAGCGAAGAGCAGGCGGGAAATAATCTCAATATTATCTGCAGATTTTCACTAGTTTGAGTACAAAGATTGTGATCAGACTGAGTCTCCACATTCATTATCCATGCAGGTAAAATAATTATTGTTTACTTAGTATTGAATCATTTTCACTAGATACTACAAGATTTCAGTTTTAGAGAATGACACAATTGGATTTTTATTAGGGCCGTCCAAGTCTTGTGATAATAACACGTTTACGCAAATTCGTTTTAAAGCCAATAATGTCATTAACACATTAATGCAACTTGTGATTTTTTAAGTTGTGGTGTGAAGTGAAGATACTGGCATCCTATGAAACTAGAAAACCTAAAGAATCCATCGGTACCAACCAGGTCAGACTGTCACGTTGGAGGCCAAACAACGCTGCAAACTTGCGCTAAATTCTGATGGGTAAAAACTGTCATGTCTATTTTCAAAGGGGTCTCTTGACCTCTGACCTCCAGATGTGTGAATGTAAATGGGTTCTCTGGGTCCCCACCAGTCTCCCCTTCACAGACATGCCCACTTTATGATAATCCCAGTCAGTCTGGATCAAGTCATAGTCAAGTCAGCACTCTGACACACTGACAGCTGTTGTTGCCTGTTGGGCTGCAGTTTGTCATGTTATGATTTGAACATTTTTTATATGTTAAAGTCAGAACCTGTGAGGGTTTCTGGACAATATCTGTCATTGTTTTGTGTTGTTAATTCATTTCTAATAATAAATATACACATAGTTGCATAAAGCAGCATATGTGTCCACTCCCATGTTGATAAGAGTATTAAATACTGGACAAATCACCATTTAAGGTACATTTTGAACAGATAAAAAATGTACAATTAATTTGCAATTATTAACTATTGGATTAATTACAAATATAAATACACCAATAGACAGCCATAATTTAAGTTTAAGAAACCTTCATCTTTATTGTTAAAACTGATTAACTGGTTAATTTTAGGGAGTGACCACATTTATCATGGTTACCGGAAACCAAGGACCTTGTGTTACGCATTTGAGCGAACATTTGTTGTTTTCTGGGAGCGCAACCTCAACATGGGATTTCAAAAGCGTTGTTTTAGTTGCTAGCTGTGGTCAGAGAGTCACCTCACTCATATTAGACATGGACACAGCTGACTGGGCAGTAGATGAAATGTAATAAAAGACCAGTATCGGTCTGGTAAATCACTATCGCTGACAATCCAGGGTTAATCCTACAGTATAGCAACTCATGAGTCTCGTAAGATACAGTCTGACTGGCATGTAAATCAACCTTTGTTTCATATCAATGCAAGCAGAAAAGTGATATAATATTCACAGAGTATCCTTCTGGATGGTTTTTACACATGAGCAGCTCCAGTGTCAAGAATCAGTCAGACTTTGCTCTCTCTTCTCTCTTTTTTACGTTAAGACCGTCTTCATATACGAAGATCTCACTGTTCATGGTTATGCAAATGTCAGTGGTGTTTTAGGTTTGAAGCAGTTTGCTTCACATTTAGAAACTTAACTTAGGGCTATATTTCCTGGGATGAGTCGCATAAATGTCATTTAAAGCAAAATGCCAGCGTGTCCTTTTTATGACTGACCTCTTTAAAAGGTAAACTTTAGAATATTTTACTCATTTATGATGCTCACTCATGTAAATCTCCTCCATCTTTTTTTAGCGATGGAGCTGCTCTGAATTTCACATAATTTCCACTGAGGTGGTTTCATGTCTCATTGACTCACACTTTAAACCAAATGCTCACAGAAGGTGTGAATAAAAAAAAATGGTGTGAAGATTTTGATCATCTTGGCAGCAGATCAGTAGGAATGCCCTTTACATGTTTGAAATCAACACATTCTCACTGCCAACTCATCAAACACAGCAGCCTGGACTGTGACGCTCGAGGTTCCCCTCTACCATCAGCCTTGGACGTTTCCGTTCATTACATGCATCAGTTTCTTTAGATTTAAGCAGTCTGAGCCAGACCAGCGTGTGGCGGCTGGGTTACCTGATGTTTTTTATTTTGCCGTTCATGCTAGACTGCGTCTCTTCCAGAGATTCGACATCTCGCCTATTTTTGATGCGGTTCACAGCAACAACAGACAGTGGAAGTGATGGTTTGACTGTATATTGACATCATATCAGCAACATTACTACACTCTCGATGTGTGTATCTGTAGAAAATGTCAGACATGAAAAAGGTAGAGATTTATTTTTACATCAACACTTCCCGCTTTAGTTTCAAAATAAAACCCCTCAAGCATATTTTACTGTGGACAGAACTCCTTCACTTGTTAACACAAGGCTTTTATTCTGAAATATGTGCAGGACTGTGTTGTAGACCATGCAGGGACTCGCAGGGCTCCATGAATTAATACAGTGCAGCATTTTAATTGCGGATTATTACTATTACAAATGAGCACACATTTCTTGACCTTTTGAATAATGACATGAAATGGCCATTATGAAAGTCAAACTCTATGCAGAAAGAGCAGCAGCAGAAATGCTGCAGAAATGCATCTGGTGTGAACAACAGACATGTAAATCATGCCGCCACCACACAGTCCTCGCGCCGCCGTCTGGACCAGGCTTTATCCAACAAAACTACTTTCTTAGTTTCAGGAAAAGGTGGTTTATTTCCTGTCAGTTACTGCATTATCCACTGAAACAGGAAATACTAAGGGGCCTGTTTAGAAAGTTTAAGTTGTCACATTTGAAAAGGTCTGCGGCCTCGTTGACGATGCTCAGAAACAGTGGAGGAGCTTGCTAGCTCAGTGCTAGAGCTGCTCCCCCTGTTGGTCATGTGACCCTTGTATTGTCTTGGTCCTCTGACGGTCTGAAGCTATGTTCACCTCACGAGCAACAAAAGCAACAAAACGGCCAATTGAGGCACTGTCGGCTGTTTGCTGAAGCGTTGTTCAAGTGCTCGCTGATGTATTTTTGTCTTTAAATAACAATGGGAACCGGCTAACACAGGGCTGGGCAATTATTTTTCCTGGGGGGCCACATGAGAAACTCAGATTGTTGCCGGGGCCAAACAAATACTGTCAGACGTAACCTCTATTTTATCACTATTTAGCACTTTGGTTACAGTATTTATTATACAGAAAATCACTCCAAACAGCATATTATTAAGAAAATGACATTATATACAGGAGTCTGAACCGTACAGGACTGACTGTTTTAGGTGGTAATGTTTCCATTAACAAAACACTTAACTTAACATTAACACTTAATTTAACATTTAACTTAACATTAACACTTACATTTCCTTCTTTTGTTGCATGCAGCTTTGTAAAAAGTCCTTTCTGCTTTAGTATCATAGCCAGCAGCCTCTCGGCTGTCCTCTCCTTCTCATCTCCAGACAGGTTTCTGGATTTTTCTACATTTTGTCTCAAAGTTTTTTGACTACAGCTACATGTTTGTTAGAAACTAAGCACACAGCTTTACCGCCAACCTCCATAAAAAAATACTTTATTATAGACGTGCTGCTGCAGGGACTGCTGCCTGTGGACGAGGACTGGGCTGTATGTGAGTACTCTGGGACGGGGAAAGGTCCACGGCAGCATCCGACGCTTGTTGAGAGGAGTAAGAACGATACGTGCTTTCACGTCAGAGCCTCCAAAAGTCTCCAGTAACACCAGAAAAAGTCACTAGATTTTTTTCGCTAGTTGCTTTTTTGAGTCACTAGAGGGGTCTGAAAACTCGCTAAATAAGTCACTAAGTTGACAACACTGCCGAGCAGCAGGTGACGCTACTTCAAACATCACTCACGTCAATTTACGTCAATGTGTGACAGGAAGAAGCACACTAACAATACATATTTCAAAACAAAAGCTGTTTTCTTTGCTGTTTTTTTTAGCTTCGTTGGTAAAATTGTGTGGTTTGTCTGAGACAGAAGCATCACGAGGACCGGATCCGGCCTGCGGGCCGTATAATGCCCAGGTCTGAGCTAACAGCATAAAAGGGTGAAACAAAAACATATTACTGCTTGACGTTTCACTACGTCATTGAAGCGCTGAAAAAGCTGAGACCAGCTCAGCGTTACTTGTAGCGTAGCCTGTTGCTGTGTCGCTCATAGTGTGAACACAGCATTATGTTTGCCGCCTCCTCGAGGGCTACAAGTGTCCACGTGGACAAAGGGATGTCTCACCATCAGCCACCATCGGCCCTTCGCTGGGGCTCTGTGCAGCAGGTTTTCACCTGGACCTGCACATCCAAATTTGGGACTGGATGGGTGGAGAAAACAGAGGACTTTTAGGAGCTTTGAGAATGGTTTGCTGTGAGGAGAAACCAAAAGATCCAAAAATTTCCACGTCAGCTCATGTCCATGTGACCATCCGTGGTTTAGGAAGTGATGTTTATTTCTCCTTTGAGATGAAGGGGCTGTCAGGAGGATAGCAGAGAGAGGTGGAGTTTGGTGAGCCTTTCATTTACACCTGGCTGAGATCCATGTGAGGCGGATCACCTCCAGATGTGGTCTGTCTGGTCGATTGAAATGCATTCTGTTGCTGTTTGTCCTGATCCAGATCACATGTTAATACCAAGTGTAAATGGAGTCTGTGTGTAAAGATGCGACTGCATACTTTCCAACCTCTAGACCTTAAAAATAGGGAGGATCTTAAAACCAAAAATTTGATTTGATTTGTTTCCTGCATTCTGGTGACTATAAAACAAGTATAAAACATTACACGTCCTTTATAAATTAAAAACTAAATACCACTAATTTGTGAGGGAAACATTGTTATTCTTTGATTTTTTGGTTGCTGGAAAAAATGTAATAAATAATTACTGACAATGATCCTGATAGAACATCTCTATCTATGACTTCAGAACATCTCTGACCACAAACATGCTAAAAATCGATGATTTTAATGTATCACAAATAATGATAGTCCGCAGCAAGTGATGTAGTACGATGAGCGACGCACAGACCAGGTGACGTGATAATGTTTTTGAAGGTTATGTAGTATAATAATCAAGTATAAGAATAAAGAAAGTCCACTACTGGGAGGGGAGGGGGCTGGGCCAAACAAACAGGACTTTCCACCAGGTAGTAGTTAGCAGTAGGTAGAGCTGTAGGCTATGTGTCGTGATGCGACGGTCAACAGAAAATGTCCTAACTCTCTTTCTCTAAATCCCTCCGTCTGAGTGCACAGGTAAATAAAGTGAAGCAAATAATAATATTAATAGTAAATGACACAGACGTTGGCTCCTGCAGAGGGGTTGGAGAGCTGTGTGCCCTCTCTATGGTGGCTGCTCTCAACTAGGTAAAGGGTTAAATGAAGTCTGGAAACACATAGTGCACATAGTGGATTTTTACACTCCCAGAGGTCAGTTGCAGGGCTGAGAGGGGCAATATGACGACACCGGTATTACATCAGCAATATCTGCTATCATTAGTTAGCCAAACGCTAACGAGAAGTGCTTATAGTTTTAAAAAATGTGTCTGAAATTGCAGAAAAACACGTGAGCAAAAACCCACACACAGCATGTAGTTCTGCTTAAATCAGCAGCAAACATTACTTTCAGCATGATGGCACAGCAGTTCTACACAGGTTTAAATAACCCCCATCCGGCTCAAGTGTCCTCAGATCCAGGGGTGCTGTTCTGTAACAGACCGTGACCTCTGACCTCCCCCGGAGGGTCCGGGGGGATTCGAGTATCACGTTGATACAAAAGGACAAGGAGAATCATTTGAGCAGCTTGTCATTTTTCATCAGCCTCACTGCTTCTGATGTGCCTCGACTCCGCTACACGAGCCGGGTGCAGCCAGTGGAGGGTGAAGCCACCAAAAAAAAAAAAAAGTCAGTTTTTAACACCTTCATATATAGGAGAAAAATGTTTTTTTTTTTTATTTGAGAAGGGTTGTGGTGAAGTGGAGGTCACAGTTTGCCCTTCTTTACATCTCCTGCCTTTAAATCAACCAAGTCAGTCTGCCTGCTGCTGAGATGAAAACCCATGAATCCATCACGTTAAGTTGCTCAATGCAAACATGCAGATGTTTAAGAATAAAAGCAGCGGAAGGCCTATGGGAGCGTACAGGAGCAGAGGTTTGTTGCACACAGGCAGCCTGCATAGGGAATACACACTTTGCTGCTCGGATCTGCTGCAGTGGCGGAGCGCACCGGGATAGACGCTCTCCAGCCTGCACATACAAAGCGCATTAGGTGTGTGGTGTGTTAAACACGCACAGGAAAGCACCCTGTCTGGGCTGTTTTATAGGAGAAAACTGCAGCAGCCACTTAGGACAGGACGTCCATTCACATGATTCATTTTGTGGCACACTCACCGATCTGAACGCTGCTCGGGAAAGCACCCATCGCCAGTCCCCAAAAGAAGCCAGAGAATATCAACAGAAACCAGTCGCGAGAAGAAATCCTCATTTTGTTTCGGTTATAAACTGATGAGAGACATCGAGCAGGTTTAATTAACACCCCCGGGGCAAAAGCAACATCACAGGGTTTTAAAAAAAACCCAAAGAGATAAAAAAAAAAGGACCCGTTAAATATCCATGTCTGCTTGGCTTTCTCTTGGATGTATCCCCCCGCAGTGCCGCTCGTTTGTTCCGTCAAACTGCGTCCGTCCGTCCGGCGCTGGAGATTTTGCGCACAACACCACCACCAAGATGAGGTGGTAGAGAGTGGTGGTGTGGGGGGGGAGCATCAGCCAGCGGCGGCCAGTGCGTCTGGATGCGGCTCAACACACATCACAGCAATAACACACATGCGCCTTTTACCCGAGCGACCGGGGCAGGCGGGCAGGCGGCGGGCAGGAGGGGCGTCAATCGGTCCGCTCAGCACCCAGCGGAGGAAAAGTCCCCGCAGCTCATTTCTCTCCAAAACTTCCAGAGCTGCTGATGCGAAAATGCACAGCGGATGGACTGATGGCTGACGAGACGTGTTTGACACATTATTATACACAGCTCTTTCAGTCCGACCAGATAGCTGTGGTTAAGTCTAAACCCGGTCCTCACTGTCCTCTGGACCAGCCCGTTTAAAGGTGCCGTTTAAAATGCAGTAATTAATATTGCCATATTACATTTTGTAGTAGGGTGTTGATTCAGAAAATGTTCCCACCAGTGTTATCGATTACATCGCACATTTCACAAGAAAAGATGATGGTCAAGGTGTAGAGGGCTGAGTCTGGTCTTGACTGTCAGGTGGTGGTGTGTCTGGCCTCTCCGGTCCAGCTTTGGTTAGGGGGCCACGGGGGTCTACCAGGCTGCACACGCCGGCTGTGACCACTCCGTCCTCCTCATGCGGATTACCTCATTGACATTATGGTTCCAAATAGGCGCATTTGCTTTTCATTTCAACACCAAATCCTCCGCCAACCCTCGGTCTGTCAACTCTGACTCCTGCTGCGCTGAGCTGAGACTCCGTACCGATCAGCGTCCATCGTCGGGCTATGGGTATTGATAACATGCTGCTGATACGCCAAAATGAGCTAAATGTTTTTTGTTTTTGTTTTCGTTTTTTTTTTCTGTAATAAAAGCAAAACGACAGTGGGGATACGTAATGTAATCAGTGTGTGCCCAACCACTGTCTAACACCAGCTACAGCCACAATCCTATTTTAAAGGTATAGTTCAGGTGTTTTGAAGAGGGGTTGTATGAAGTGCTCATTCGTAGCACTAGGGATGTGACGTTGAGGAAATTTTCGCACTGGTTATAATACTTGTAACAACACTGGTGTTACCGATTACATCAGACATTTTACGAGAAAAGATGAACATGTGTAGAGCGTTTACTGATATCTTTACCGTCAGGTGGCGGTGTGTCTGGCCTCTCCGGTCGAGCTTTCACTGCAGCTTTCCACCTGGTGCTGCTGTGCTACACACACCACACCAGATCCCTTATAGCATTGGGTTTAAATCTGAAATACTGCCCAAAAGGTGCATTTGCTTTTTGTTTTGACACTAATCCTTTTTAACTAATTAGTAATATATTTTTTTAACCGTTTAACCGATATTAATCAGTTAAAGATCTTAATGTTGGTTAATGATTAAATGGTTAATAATTAACATCCTCAGTTCACAGCTATAATGCCACCAACAACCCCACACTCCCCGCCGCCACACACACGGTCTGTTGGAAACTCCCTATCATTACGCTAGGCAGACACACAGCTGACAACCTCTCAGCTAAACTAAATGACACAGTGGAGACGTTTACTGTGGATGTGTCCTCGATAACACCGGCCGGTTGTGCCTACATTTACCAATATGCAAGCGTCATGTTTGCTATGTCTGATAAATACAAAATAAACTTAGTAAGCCTCGACCTCAGCATCCTTGCCATCACCATTTTGGTTTTTTTTGCAACAATAAGTGACACAAGAGGGCAGAGCTACGTACAACTGAACACTGAATAAGACATTATTAGCCGACCAAATTGTTCCAATTAACTTTAATGATCTGTAAACACACTGTTAAAGGGTTAAATTTGTAAGACAAAAACACAGACAACTCCCAGACCGGACAACACCGTGGTAGCAACCTGTCAATCACAAGATGGTCACACCCTAAAGCATCTCTAAATGACTCACTCTGAATGGGACCATAGTTTACTAAATGAACATAATACTGTGTTGAAGATTTTAAACTAGTGATTGAGATCATAGACTCATGTTTACAATGTTTACTGAGGTAATAAATCAAGTGAGAAGTAGGATCATTTTCCTCATAGATGGCTATATAATAAGACTTCTTTTAGCAACCACAGGAGTCGCCCCCTGCTGGATGTTAGAAATAATTCAAGTTTAAGTCACTTCAGCTTTGGCTTCACTTCTCACACCCGGAGGTCGCTGCCTGGGTGAACTAAAACTTTGAGCAAATATCGAATAATTTCAGTCAGCAGCATCACTTCACAAATTTAATTAAGATAAAGTGTCTTTCTGTGAGCGTGCTCCAAGGAGAAGTAAAAAGTTATGAGACATTAAGGAAGCCTGGGCTCGTCTCCTTGAGGCGATGCAGTTAAAGCCGGAACCGCAGGCAATAGTGACGCTGCAGTTTGGCTGATTTTGAGAGTTGCCTCAGGTAGACTTGCTGCTTGAAAATGAGCCATGACTGTACGTGTGAGACGCTACTGGAAGCAGCGCAGATAGTTGAGTTTGCTTTAGTGGATGTGAGAGATGTGACGCTGGATGGCATCACTAAACCTCCACGCTGGAGATACAAACAACACAACTGCTCAAAGGAGGATCAGCACACATTCATCACTGAGAAAAACGTTTCAAAATTCAGCCTCCGCAAGACAAGCTGCCATCTCTAAGAACAGCAATGAAAAGCTGAAAGTCACAATCCAATTAAAAGAAACCTTGCCACTGAAAACCATACTGATATTTAATAATTCAACCTGTGAAGGAGCAGGAAACGCTGCTCTCTGTGGGTTGAAGCTCTAAAGCAGGTTGCACTCACAATGCTCCCATCAAACGCATTTACCAAAAATGAGATTTCTACCACCAGCCGATGTCCTCCAGCCAGTTGCTTTCACTGATGAAGGCCATGTGAGGCGCCTGAAAGCTGACCTTTGAGCTGAGACATACAGCATACTGCACATACAAGGTCAAGAATGAACTCGCATGTTGTTTTTGTCTGTATCTTATTATATTTGCGGCTGCAAAGGTCTGATTTCCCCACGGAGATCAATAAAGACTCATTTTATTTATTGTGAAAATGCTGCTGACATTTGGAGAAACTGATTTGATTCCAGTGAAAACACATCATCAGTCTGTCAATACTTTATCACCAAGCCATTGTTAATGTAAGTCTCCAGCATACAGGCAAAGAAAATCACCCCTGATCACCGCACACTGTTTGTCGAGCTGTAAGCGTTGTTGCTATGAAGCAGAAAGCGGCTTCTCTGCAGAAAGCAGTCGTCCTCCACGGAAGGTTGGGCCGATCACTCGATGCCTGTTTGCAGTTGTTAGAATTGGCATCACACTGTATGTTCATCTCTCTTTGAACACGTTTACTTTGGTACTTAAAGATGAGTAAAAAGCACAAGGCAAAGATGGAGACTCGGACTCATGTCACACTTAAATCGAACACACAGTGACTTGTGACAACATGGCTGGTGAGTTAATAATTAACCGTATAACCAATAACTGACATAAAGCATTTTAACCAATTAATACTATCAGTTAAAGGGGTAAAAAATATTAATAATAAATTAAATAGCTGAGAAAAAAACAGAGAAAAAGAGGAGTGGCTCGTCACTTTCTCATAAAGACTTTTTCTCATAAAGTTTTTTTCTCATAGTAATGACTTCATTCTTGTAATATTTTCTCATAACATCACGACTTTTTTCTTGTTAAATTATAATTTATTCTCATATTACGACTTTTTCTCATAAAGTTATGACTTTATTCTCGTAATTTATGACTTCATTCACAAAATCTCACTGTGGCCCTAATACTCATCATAGCTGCCTAAACCTAAGCAAGTGTTTTGTTAAAATTCACATTAACGTGTTTACTGCGAGTGTAGTGAGGCGTCAGTGTGGCACGCTGGGCTACACTGACGCCAAGGAGTCCTGATCAGTCTGTGACGATTTGAATGGGAATGGGTTGGACGTGCAGAAAATTTACTTTAAGGGAAATGTTTTATTGTGTTTTTCATATAGAATCGCAAAAGCCTGTTTTTGTTTTTGACTGATTTGAGACCAAACAGCTCACAGATCAAGGAGCGATGGTACAGTACATGCTTTGAATTCCTTAAATTCAGCTATGTAGGGTTCTAAGCAGACCGAATGTCCCTCAACAGACGATGCTACGCTCATTACGACCAGAAGAGACTTGCAAAAAGACTTGTGAGCATCTCTGTCAGTTTGAGATTCGGTCAGTGGATCTGGAAAGTCTGCAAAGACTTTTCACGTTTCTAGTTTTTATTGACTTGAGGCCTGCCTGAACACAGAACCCATAAAACCAGAGCATCTCTCAGTTTATGGGGGAAACTACTGTAAATCTCTGTTCCACGTCTTACAATTAGGAACTGTATTTATGTTGTTTTATCATAAATAACTTTTCACTTCAGCCCTCAAGTCAATAAAACAAGCACATTATGAAGGACTTTTATAGGCTTTGGGGAAATTCTGTGCTGTTGTTGGTTTTTGGGACTTTTGGGACAAAAACACCCACTAACACACACTAACATCTGGCTGTTGTCTTCAGTGGGAAATGTTACAATCAGCATTCATCACAGAGACAAATGACTCTGCAGTAGTAATGAGCATTTACCAACTGCAGCTCCAATTTTCTCCCCTTTTCTGGTGCGATGATGTGACGTACGTTCAATTGAATATATCATAAATTTAACACAAACTTGAACAATTATTTCAAGCAATTAACATACAAGGAATATGCACTCCGCAAAGCCACCATACTCCAGTAATGACAACAGTCATTTTATCTCACTGATTATAAAACTATGGATGTCACAATACCAGAAATGTAGTAGTCAATATCAATACCGGTGAATCTGCACGATTCCCAGTACCAGATCTCATAAACCTGACCGTAAAAAACAATAAATCACATGTAATTCAACAGGCACTCTGTCATTAAAGACACTGATGTGAAAACACCTCCTTCAAATTAATTTATTCAAGTTTCATGGCAAAAAAATTAATTTACAAGATTACAAGGGAACACATCATTTCAGTTGTAATTTACCTTTGCCCAGCAGTAATTTTTTTCTGAGAAGACCATGAATGCCTTATAATAGTAACTCAGTGGCACCTCTGTTAACGCTGGTAGCTCCGTTAGGGAAAAATAGGGTGTGTGTCTCCATTCCCAATCAAACTGAAACATGCGTATGCCTCATTGTGCATGTGTAACTGTCAGAAAGCATCAATATAGAGGAATCAATAGTCACAGAGGCATGAGATGCCAAGAAAGTACAGTTCTCTATTCCCACTGCTAGCATTTTCCCTGCCTGCCACAGTGATGTCCTGATTATTTCATATCACAGGCATCGTACTTCGGTACTGTAGAAAAAGAGCATGTCACATTTTTTTTGGCATTGACTTTGTACCGAAGTACCGGTTCTCCTGATATCCCTACGTGAAACACACCTCACACCACAGACACAAAATAAAACTGACCAAAACCGTCTTTGTTTGTCTTTTCAGTGTTCCAACAATCATCAACTCTGGTTTGAGAGTTTGAAAGACAGACTGAAAATGAAGGATGTAACCACTGTAACATTGTATTCGCTCTGCTCCTGGTGCCGGCCGGTGCGACAGTGACAGCACAGGATCCTCGCAATGAGAGAGGAGTCTACTGACTGGTTTTAGCAGGTTTTCCCATGTTTAAAAATAACACATAAACATATTAATTTTGATGAAGGGTATTAATGTGTGAAGAGCAACTCAGCAAAACTGTACTGGGTACATGGGAGAGGAGCTGACCGTGGTGCTGAATGCCTCTGACTGAGTTACTGAGCTGAACATGTTTAAAATCAGGACACGGTGACAGTCTGGCTCTGGTCAAAGTTTAAAAAATAACAAACACTGTATTTCATTTGTTTGATCCATACACAATAGGGATGCTAATTTTGAAATTTTTTCTTCACCGATAATCGACCATCGTTAACCAGTTATTAACTGTTAACTGACAAGATTTGTGCCTCACATAACAAACAGTTACTGTAGCAGCCACAGTGCTGCGTTCACTGTCTCCAGCTCACCGTCCGGGAGCATTAACTGCCACAGTGCTGCGTTAACTGTCTCCAATTCACCATCAGGAGAGTTACTGTAGCAACCACGGTGCTGCGTTTAGTGTCGTGGACATGCAGCCACTTTCCCAGTAAAAGTCTCCGCCACATTTAGTTTAGTTTAGCAGGTTGTCAGCTGTGTCTCTACCTGGATTATCGATAGCGATTGTCTGACAAACAGTGTGTGTGTTTGTGCTACATTAGCAGCTGCTAGCGCTACCGTTGGCTTTGTTCCCACTGTAGCGTAACTTCAGTGAGTTTCCGACAGACCGCATGTGTGGCGGCGATGAGTGTGGGTTTGTTGGTGGCGTTATAGCTGTGAACGTAGCTGTAGCAGACAGTGTGTCTACACTCCATCTGTCTGTGTATAAATAACTGATAGCGTTAAATCGCTTAAAATGCTGGTTATCAGTTAAACGGTTAATTATTAATATCCGTACCTACAGGTTAACAATTTTTATCTCTTTTTAAGTGGCAGCAGTGAGAATTTGTCATCCTCAACATTTGTTGTATTATATTTTCAGAGTGATGAAGACGAAGTAATTGGAGAACAATTAAAATATGAAGTAGGCTCTACAGGATTTTTACTATCATGTTTTTCCCCAATGACATCCAGATTTTTAGGCATTCTTTTATCCGAAAAGGACTGAAAAAAAGTGTATATAGCTGTCCCCCGTGGGGACGATGCCCTTCGTTGGGCTGAGCCCCGAAGGTTTACAATATCCGGCTCTGCCACAGGTTAAATTCAAATGCAGCCCAAAGGCACAGAGGCTATAGACAATCTTGACATCCTCCAGTTATTGACTGGTCCACCACCAGTGGAATATGTATAATGAATGGGAAACGCCTGAAGGCAACAACACAGCTTATTAAATGTTCGGATTCTCTTGTGTTCCCCTGAATCTTTCAAGTGCAAATTAGACAGTCAAAATGTTCTTGAGTGCTTGCAATAAGAAAAGGTACTGAAACCGAGGATGTAATGATCAAGAACAACTCATATACACATAAATAAAAAAAGGAAACTTACAAAGAGGAAGGCCTTGCAACAGTTTCCTTTAAGGTGCGAAACTTGTCTGCGTTTCTTTTTGGTATCAAATTGATCTTTCTGTTAAGTGGTAATGCAGTTGTCAGTGCAGATTTTGAAAGTCTGCACTGATTTAAAAGCCTTAATCATACAACTTTAAAAAAGACATTATGGTTTGAACCTATTCCAGGTGTGATTCAGGTCTCTATGAGCAGATTTTCATACTGTTCCAAAATGACTGACGGCCACTAAAACCATCACAAACACTTACTTCGGCAGTGATGTGACATAAACATAAAAGCAGTGGTTCATGAACACTTGAGCAACAGTACAACACTGCAGAGGATCTATGTTTATCATAACTGTACCATAACACATCCATTAAAGACATCACTTCAATGGATGTGAGGTAAAACCCTCCAACATCACATCCACAGATCTACGTTCTTAAATATACGTCACTGCAATCTCTTAGCGGTACATGAATCCAGTCCATTTGCACAAAGAGGCGCATAACTGTGACGATAATGCACAAGGCATTTAGCGAGCAATGCCTTTCTTGATTTCCACGTGTCATCTGTACACCATAAATCCTGTATTGTCTACAATGTAAACGCATCCGTTAGCGGCCCACTTATGGTGGTTGGGTGCTGAGGTGGATGGGTCAAAGTCTATCAGACTCACTTGCTCTTGATAAACTTGCATTGATGATTAAAGGAACATACATTGCAGAAGCCTGTTTGCCTTGGATATTTGCTGATGTAATCCATTGTATTGTTTTGTAATGATTTACTTATATTTGTATACAACCATCAGCCATGACATTATGACCATCTGCCGAACACCGAGCAGGTCCAGCACATCACAGATGCTGGATTGGATTGAGATCTGGAGAATTTGGAGGCCAAGTCAATACCTCAAACTCGTCACTGTGCTCCTCAAACCAATCTTGAACCGTTTTTGCAGTGTGGCCGCTGCCATTAGGTATGGCATCTGGTGCCATGTCTTCCTCAGGTAAGTGACGCGCACGCACTTAAAAAAACGATGATATTAATATTATGTTTTCCCAAATGACATCCAGAAAAATGTGTATATAGCTGTCATAAATGGGAAAATTGTAGGTGCTTTTGGCGGTGGACACGGGGCAGCATGGGCACCCTCACCGGTCTGTAGCTACACAGCCCCATACGCACTGTTTGATCTGACACTTTTCTATCAGAACCAGCATTAACTTTTTCATCAATTTGAGCTTCAGTAGCTCTTCTATTGGATCGGACAACACAGGCCAGCCTTCACTCCCCATGTGCATCAATGATCATGTTGCCAGTTCACCAGTTTCCCTTCCTTGGGCCACTTTCAGTAGGTCCTGACCACTGCAGACCGGGAACATCCCACAAGATCTGCAGTTCTGGAGATGCTCTGACCCAGTCGTCTAGCCATCACTATTTGGTCCTTGTCAGAGTCGCTCACATCCTTACTGCCAGGGGTTATTGTAATGAGATTATCAATGTTATTCACTTCACCTGTCAGTGGTCGTAATGTTATGGCTGATTGATGTAAACCTGCTTTATAATACAAAACACAGGAAAATCTGACTTTTTACAATATAGGACCTTTAAAATCATCAACGTCCCATCGCCACACAGAGGGGTTACTGAGGGTTTTTTGTTTCAGGGTTTGATTCCCACTCCTCTCTGTATTTTAGTGTGTTCAGTTTAGACTGAGGCATGATGAGCAGCCAGCTAGATGCTGCTTACCTACACTACATGAAGGTATCCACAGTTATGCTGTGCTCATGTCACAGAGAGGCCCACCCACAGTGGATGAGGTGAGGAAGTGACAGAGGCTGTGTGAGTGAAATGCAGCGCAGATCTTAGTGCAGCAATTTATTTAAGACAGAAAATTCTACATTTACATCCAGCCAGCGGCTTTGTGCAGTTCATTTGCAGTCTGGACGGGGAGGGATGAACATCTCCTGCTGTTACTGCAGCTGGGAGGGACTGCTGTGGACGAGGAATGGGCCGCCTGTTAGTGCTTTAGGGTGGGGGATGGGTCCACAGCAGCACCCGCTGCTTGTTGTGAAGCGTCAGAAAGATACCTGCTTTCACACCTGATGCTCCAATAACACCAGAAAAAGTCGCTAGATTTATCGCTAGTCGCTTTTTTGAAAAAGTCGCTAGAAGGGCACGGTGGTGCAGTGGTTAACGCTGTCGCTCTGGCTTCCTCCTACAGTCCAAAGACATGCAGATTTGCATGTGAGGGTGAATGATTGTCTGTCTCTATGTGCTCTGCGATGGATTGGCGACCCTTCACCCAATGCCAGCTGGGATCGGCTCCAGCCACCCCAAACCCCTAACGGGATAAGCTGAAGATGGATGGAGTCGCTAGAGGGGTCTGAAAAGTCGCTAAGTTGGCAACGCTGCTGAGGTCTGCTGGTAGAACGGCAGTTTGACTGACACAAGGGGGGCGGAGTCACGTGTGTTTTACAGCGACAACACCAATAAAAAAAAAAAAAAGTCAAATAATCGGACCGATCAATCGGACCGATCAATCGGACCAATCAATCGGACCGATCAATCGGACCGATCAATCGGTCGACCTCTGGTTTGGTCATCTACATGGGAAGAACGAAAACAATCTGTTGTTCGCTTGTTCACATCACGTCCAGTTAGGAAGAGGTGTGACGGCTCTAAGTGGCTCCGGATGTTAAAACTAGACCTCCCTGTGGACCAGGGTCTGAACCTGACCGACTTTATGAATGAGGTAGGTGTGTGTGTGTGTGTGTGTGTGTGTGTGTGTGTGTGTGTGTGAGATGGATCTCTGCCATAACTCTGTAGTTGAACAGATGGGAAGCCTGCAGTAGGTTTTTCCTGCTCACACCGGGAGTGACGGAGACTGTTCAACCACTGGTAGGGAATCCCGTATACACACACACACACACACACACACACACACACACACACACACACACACACACACACACACACCTATCGTTCTCTATGTGTGTGTGTGTGTGTGCGTGTCCTTAGGTGTGTGTGTTTGTAAAAAAGAAGCAGCTCAGCAGGATTCATCTTCCTTTCACTGAACTTGAGAATTCAATTTCCAGCTCTTGACACCCAGTCTTTCTAAGCTGGATTGAAAAGTCTAATAATAGAAAAAAAAATGCTTTTGACAATTTGCAGAACTGCCAAGTGGAAAAAAAGAACAAGAGAGACGGCAAAAGAAAAGGAAAAAAGTACAGAAAAAAGGTCTCTCGTCTCCATTGTGAAGTGTCCTTTCAACAAAACCATCCACCAAGTCTGAACTTCACTTTGTATAAAGCGCTCAGTTGAACCCTGTGCAGGAAAACGTCTTCAGTTCACTCACAAGAGGATTTAATCAAAATGTTAAGGCAACATTTCAGCAACAGGGAAAATCAAAGTGCTTCACACAAACAATCAAGAACAATGCCATGAAGTGCAAAATTAAGATGTAATTAAAACAACATAAAAACGTTAAAGATTAGAAAATAAAAACAAGCTAAAAATAAAAGCTAGAAGCTACAACAGAGTATAAAAAACAAGAGTAAAAGTTACAGCACAACACAAGATCATTATTTGATGTAATAAAGGGCAGAAAACGAAAGTTTTAAGCTTTGATTTAAAAGGTCCTTTTTTTAAAAGGCAGTTTTCTGGGAGCTTGTTCTAAATATTTGGTGAGTAAAAACTGAATGCTGCTTCTCCTGGTTTAGTTCTGACTCTGGGGACACGAAGCAGACCTGATCCAGATCACCTGAGAGGTCTGGACGGTTTGTAACACAGCAGAAGATCAGAAATGTATTTTGCAGCTGTCTGATCGTTTTTTTTTTTTTAGGAAGACCAGTAAAGACGCCGTTACAGTAGTCAGGTCAGCTGAGGATAAATGCATGGACTAGTTTTTACAAATCATGTCTGACATCAGTCCTCTAATTCTTGCTATATTGTTCAAGTGATAGTCAGCTGTCTTTGTCTTAATATGGCTGTTACCACTCAGGTCAGAGTCCATGACTACACTAAGATTTCTGGCTTGGTCCGTGCTTTTTACCATTAGAGACTGAGGTGAGTGCTGACCTTTAATCTTTCCTCTTTGGCTCCAAAAACTACGACCCGAGTTTTGTCTTCGTTAAGCTGAATTCTGGCACATTATGGTGTTGACTTGTATCGGACTACAGTCTCCTGGTGATAGAGTTGTCGTCTGCATAATTATGGTCATTTATTTTCTTGTGATCCAAGCATCTCACTCACTCTCATCACTCATCGTCAACCGTTTATCCGGGTCAGGTTGCGGGGGAACAGTGGACCCCAAACTTCCTTTTCCTGGGCCACATTGACCAGCTCTGACTGGGGGATCCTGAGGCGTTCCCAGGCCAGTAAGGAGATAAAATCCTCCACCTAGTCCTGGGTCTTCCCCGGGGACTCCTCCTAGCTGGTCATGCCTGGAACACCTCCCTAGGGAGGCGCCCAGGGGGGGCATCAACTGGTGGTATAATATTTGCGTATTTCTATATACGGCTAAAAATCATGTCCAGATGAGAAGTCACCTTGGGGGAAAAAACGCATTGACCCACAAGAAAAACTGCACCATAAAGAACCAGAAGAAGAAGAGAAAGATTTCACAGGTTTAGGTGACAGCAGGTGGTGGAAGGAATAAATGGAAGGCGATTAAAAATCCATCGAGCCAAAGAGGCAACACAGGAAACATGATCTACATAATATCACATAATATAACATACATAAAGAGCTATACTACAGACGGGGAACCTGCCCAAAAAGATAAATGAATAGATAAGTAAATGACTCGAGAAATAAATAAACACGTCATTAAATTTAGCAAAAATAATATTAAAAATAAATGTAGCATTAATTAATTGATCGAGTGTGAAAAATTGATATTTGCTTTAATTTAGATCTTTATTTATTTATCTTATATAGTATTAATTCCCTTCATTTATTAATTTTTCTGTGTAATTTTCCTTTTATTTCCATATATATTTTTCTTAATTTTTAAATTTATTTCTACATGTTTGCATTTATCTATTTATTTATTTTGCAAGTATTTTATTTTTAAATGTATGCATTTATTTATGTATTAATACACAGCCCCCTCGTTTGCATAATGAGGAAGAAATGCATAAAGAAATGTGAAAGGAAAAGAACAAAGATGAATATGTTTAGGGAACTAAATGAGGGGTGACATGCAGGGAAATAAATAAAAATGCATAAACACATAAATATATACACGGCGGGCGGAACCTGCCAAAAATCAAAAATAAAAGAATAAATAAATAAACACCTGAATAAATTGATAAATATGTCACTAAATTTAGCAACAAATAATTAACTGATAAAACGTGACATAAATTGATATTTCTGTTTTGATTTGCTTCTTTATTAATTTCTTTGTATTAATTCCCTTGTTTATTTATTCTTCTGTATTTAATATCTTATTCATGTATTTATTTTATTATTTCTTATAATTTATTATTTTTTATTATTACCCCTCACAATGTTGTAAAACTATTTTTTGCTTTACTCAAAGCAAATTAATATCCAAGAGTATTAAAAACTTGACAAATCTCCCTTTATGGTTCATTTTGAACAAAGCGCAATTAATCATGATTACTGTGGACACTCGCATGATTTATCATTGATTGACAGCTCTAGTTTAATTATGATGACAGTTGATCAGGAAGTTTTTACGACAGTTGCAAAACGCAGTATATTAGACATTATAAAAATGTGAAATGCAGAAAACGGCATCATTTCATTCTGTGTTTGGGCTTTATGTGTAATAATATACTGTAGGTCAGTAAATTATCTCGGTTACATACGCAAAAATATGGAGGCAAAATTAATTAACAGCTTGAAACTCATAAAGATGTTAGCAAACTATGTAAAACTTAGTTTGCTAACGTTCGGTTAGGTTCAGGCACAGAGGGGTTTTGGGGAATGTTGCTATTGATAGCTGGGTTGAAATTCCTTTGTTAAAGGGTGACTTTGGTGTTTTTAACCCTATTTTCTCATGTTTTGTGTCTAAGTGAGTAATAGGGACAACATTTTCTGAAAGTGGTCCAGTGTTGATGGAGAACGCTGTAAATGAGGGCAGCGAGCAGCATCAACGCGATGTTACAGCCACTAAAAATGCTTGTTTTTACCACCGACAGGCTCCGATTGTTATTAGAAGTGTCTGACAACAATATGGAGAGAACCAGACAGAGAAATAAAACCTTTTCTTGACCTTTCACTGTTTGTTATTGTGCCCAAGTCCTGCTCAAGGAGAAGTCTGGATATCCGTATACTCTGGCAACAATAAAACAAATTTAAAGACCTCGTCCACATTTTTTAAATCATCTAAATATTCAACCATGACAGTGAAAGTCTTTTACACTAAGCTACACAACACAACAAACACTCGCGTTTCCTCCATGGATGTATTTCGGGCTGCACCAATTCTTCTTCTTCTATTGATTAATCTAATGATAATTTTTCCGATTAGTTGATTAATCTAACGTCTTATTCACAGCTTATTAGAAACAGTTTTCATAATTCAATTAAAACTTGTCTTTCTCATTTCAACGCGTTAGTCAAATATCTCTAATAAACACATAAAACAAGAATAAAATATGCACTACAGGGCATTATTTCACAACAAAAAACAGCCCGGTCTTTACTGGTAATCTGTTTTCAGCCCAACATGAAATTTCTCTCATGTCCTTGATAATTATCTGTAAGATGCTGTCAGTAACAATCATGTTCAGTGTGCATTAAGTTGATAAATGTCCACCACATTGCTTTGTCTCATCCCGAATAAGAGACACAGGAAGCCCATTAGAATATTGATTATAGTGGTATATATTCCACATCACTGTTGTGTTATGACATTAGCCTAACAATACCATTAATACCAATACTACTACTAATAATAACCATCTGTTTTATAATATACAGTTAAGATAATCTAACAAATGTACAAGAGAAATAATAGAAAGTATTTCCAGACTAACAGTCACAGACTGTAGAACAACATGTGACGTTACTTTAAAACATTGTCTCACTCGTACATCGCTGTCAAAGTAAACAGAAAATACTAAACAGCCAAATAACAGCGTTAGATGATGTATTGTGATACGTTACGTTACCGTAACAGCAGTCCTTAAAATACTGTTAACATGGTGACGATGAAGAAACATTTTAAAAAACAACTTTAAATGACTACTGCAAACAGAAACATGCCTGTGTTTTGACAATATCAATAGATCACGTCTGGGTGGGGAAAAAACAAACAGGATTAACAGTAGAGTCTTGCTGCTGTCTTCTTGACTCGGTGATACAGGATGCCTAGTTTTCAGGTGCTTGTGCGTTGGGAGTCTTTCCATAATGTCAGATACCTATAATAACAATCAGAGCCTGTCATGGCACTTTTAGAGGACATTAATGACGGCGCCAGCTTGCCCCAATAGGATTACATTACAGCCCGTGATCAGCTGCCGTCTACAACGCTCTCCCTTAATACGCGACCAATTTCACAAATTTCTGTCCCTATTTAGTCAGTTAAACGCAAAAACATGGAAAAGTGGGTCCAGGTTGAAAAATACCAAAGTTACCCTGTAAGGTTAGGAGACCTCTGTTGTCATGGTTACAACCATAAACAGATGGGGTCGCAGACAATCGTGGTCATGTTTTAATCTTCCCTGAACATGAACTACTTCAGTTCGCACAGCAGAGATCCATCTTTAAGTCCATTTTACTGTATTTTTTATTTTAGTTTAAAGTAGAAGAGCTGGTATGTATACAGAGATTTGTAAATAGTGTTTTTTTGTTGAGTTCAAGTACCTCGGGGCTCGAGTGAGGGGACAATGGAGCGTGAGATTGGCCAGAGAATCGGAGCATCGGGGAGGTATTGCATTCACTTTACCGCACCGTTGTGACGAAAGTGAGCTCACCCCAGGTACGACCAGCTGGGAGGAGGCCCCGGGGGAAGACCCAGGACTAGGTGGAGAGATTATATCTCTATGCTGGTCTGGAAACGCCTCTGGATCCCCCAGTCAGAGCTGGTTAATGTGGCCCAGGAAAGGGAAGTTTGGGGTCCCCTGCTGGAGCTGTTGCCCCTGCGACCCGACCTGGATAAGAGGCTGATGAAGAGTGAGTGAGTTTTGTTTGTGTCATTTGTGTGACTGATGTACATTTTGTGATGCAAGTAAATTACTGCTGTAACACCTCAATATCACTTCAGGGATCAATAAAGTCCATCTATCTATCTATTTATCTATCTACTGTATATGATGCAGTTCGTGTCCACATAATCAGATTTGTGCCCCAGCGTTCTTGCTCAGCTCATGTCATTGTTGTGTCATGTAGGGAATAAATAAACAAAAAAGGTCTGATCTAATATAATTCACCTTGTCCCTCTGCTGTATTAAATATCACAGCCCCGAGCACGCACAATCTGACACCATCACAACCCCAGCCGAGTCATCCAGATTACAAAATGGTGGCGACTTAATTTTAACTAACAGAGACACCACAGCTGCGTGAGGCCTCATCTAAACTGCCAATTGCCTTACTTTGTATATTAGAGTGGGACGCATGTGACTAGTCATGCAAGATATTAGTCATGCAAACTGGAATGGGGATCTCGACCACAGGCGATGACTCCGTAGCGTCACCAATCGCTGTAAATGGGGTCCTGTGGGCATTACATGGTGTATCAAGGAGGCTTACATAAGCACACTTCCACTCCGGAGTAAAGAGGGGGACAAAGAGCAGAGCAGAGGGGTGGAGGTGGGGGAGAAGGAATTCATTTGTATCTCCTCCACATAAATAACACACGACTGGATCAAATGTCAAATTAAATGGCTGAGGTCTGGAGAAGGCGTGTTATTGATTTCCACAGCCAGCCGGTAAATGGGGGGAAAAGAGTTAAGGATGGAGGGTGATTTGACTGAGCTAGACCAAGACAATAAGCAGCCCCGGCACCAGAGAGAGGAACGACGGAGGAGGGAGGGAGGGAAGGAAGGACGGAAGGAGGGGGAGCAAAATGAAGGAAATAGAAAGCGACAAGAAAAGACAGAGAGGATACGAAGCCCTGCAGCAAACCCTGAGAAAAAGCTCACTGAGGCAAAGGTCTGACTCACAGTATGCTTCACGATTTCTACTTCCATGTCACAGCCGGCAGACGGTCGGTCACCCCCGGTCAGCGTCTCCTCTTTTCATCCAACATTTACAAATCTGTAATATAAATAATAAATCAAACATCTGTGTCACAGATGCAACAAGTCCAAACAGCAAAACCCTGAAGCTGGGATGACGCACCTATCAACGGATCAATACGATCAATACTATCACAATCTCATAATGCTTTTATTACATCTCAGTTAGACTGCTGCAATTCTCTGTATGGTGGTGACCGAGCCCCGAACATCTGGAACAGTTTTTGAGCTGCTGCCCTTTTACTTCTGTTATGTGCACATTAAGGTTATCAATTTTGCAATGTTCTTATTGTTGTTTGCATTGTATTCATTTCATTATGTTCATGTTCAGCACTTTTGTCAACTGTGGTTGTTTTTAAACGTTCTATACAAATACAGTTTGACTTGACAATACTTGGGCGTCGATTGTATATGTACTGCAACTTTTATGTATTGCAATTCGAGATTATGATTTATGATGATTTGTTTTGCGATATAGTTGCTTCATTTGAGTCTATGCTAAAAGATACTGCTTTTATTGTTGTAGTCTGAGTAACATGACAACAAAAGTCAGAGGGTCTGCGTGGATCTGACCTGCAGCCTCACATGTTAAATCCAGCGTGTTAACACTACACATCCAGTAAAGGATGAAACACTTTGGGTTTCACACACTGCAGGAGAAGCAGAGCTAGACATCACGGCTAAAGCTACACGCTAACTCTGTCATGGAAAGGAAACATTATTGTATCACGGTAACGTGCGGTCCAGCCGGCCGTCGCTCTCATCTCCCTCATAAATTAGTGGTATTTTCTTTTTAATTTATAAGGAACATGTAATGTTTCACCACTGGTGAATATAATCCAATCAATCTGATTTCCATAAATGCATTTTGTATATACAGTTCTCTTTGTTAACACCTTATTTTGAAAACCAGACAGTCCCACGTATCTACTTCCTCTAACTTCTCTAAGGTGGTCTCTAGCTCTCCGTCAGCTCCGTCAGTATATGGCGCTCTACAGTCGTAGCGTCGGCCCATTTGACCACGGAGACGAGAGCGACGGCCGGCCGGACCGCACGTTACCGTGATACAATAATGTTTCCTGTCCCTGACAGAGTTAACATGCAGCTTTAGCCGTGATGTCTAGCTCTGCTTTTCCTGCAATGTGTGAAACTCAAAGTGTTTCCATCCTTTACTGGATGTGTAGTGTTAACACACTGGATTTAACATGTGAGGCTGCAGGTCGGATCCACGCTGACCATCCGTCGTTTGTCATTTCAGCTTGCTGTGGCTTGTTTTGGTTGACGGATACGGAACAGATATGACGTCACATTACTCAGACTAAAACAATAAAAGTGGTAACTTCCTGCTACTTCTGCACAGACTCAAATGATGCAAATATACTATACAACCTTCAGGTGAGAAATATGACAAGAAATACAGTCGGCCTGAGTTTTCATGTTACAAACTGGGAATATGGTTTTCATAGATGAGTCATATTCATCCTCCATTATCCTCAATTCTGGGGTCGTACCTGAAGGCATAAACATAAATCCACAAGAATGTTTTCATCATAAAAGCAATCTTGTGACTACTTTAGGAAGCCCTCAGGGAAAGGCATATTATTTGTGTATCCAGGTGTTGCCTTCAGTGGACACTAACCAAAATGAATCCTATTTATGTGCCGTAGTTTTGTTAATATATTTTTACCCCAGACTGCCTCAGTTTTTTTCTCCCAGGCATGCTGGTTTGTCTTCACAGCTCTAATACATTATCGATTGCTGCATTTTTGGTTTGTGCTCGTT
Organism: Pterois miles; assembly: GCA_947000775.1. NCBI lineage: Eukaryota > Metazoa > Chordata > Actinopteri > Perciformes > Scorpaenidae > Pterois > Pterois miles. The sequence continues at coordinate 31,586,589 of CAMQGK010000052.1, read as the reverse complement.
CCCCAGAGGGAACTTAATCTGCAGTCACCGGGGGGTATTTATGTGGAGCAGCTCAGTTCATTTTAGGGCTGAACGAGGGAATGATCATTTTTACATCATTATTCTCATTTTCATTGAAAACCTTGTTAAAATGATTACAGTGTGTTTTTCGTGGGGATAGATAGAAAATGATGTGTTGGTCAGGACATCTCTGCAGCACCACAAGATTTAATTTAAGATGGTATTTGGACACGTTTTGCCTTTAACAAATATTGCACCACCTGCAATTTAAAAATGATAATGATAAAATTACCTAGCCCTGCCCCAGCTAATCAGGAAAAAACAGAGAGGATAAATGTTCTGTTATTTAACCTCTTAAGTCTTATAGCACGTGTCAAACTCCAGGCTGCGAAGGCTTGCAAAGAATATATTATGCTTATTATACAATTCTACGCCGCTTTACAGAAGTACAGTGTCTTTAAACTACATGTCCCACAATGCATCTCGATTTTGTTACATGCGCACTGAAGCGTCTCTATCACCAGTTTCCTGCAGTGGTGCTGTAGCCGAGTGATGGGGTCGTAAAAAAATATGAACAGTACCAAAATGTCCAAGAAAAGAAAAGTTGGTGCAGAGGGAAGGACAGAAAGAGAAACCATGTTAGTGGTTAATGGAGAGCAGCCGGTATGTCTTCTTTGCTACGAGGCAGTAAAACACTGTCACACCACTGTCATCTACCACATGATCTCAGCTGATCAGCTGTTGATCACTAACAGTTTATACGCCACAGACTGAGCTATAAAATCCTACTGATATCCACTACAGGAGGCTTTGTGCACACACTGGAGCCTCGGACCATGACTTTTACCCCGTGCATCATAGACAATCAATTAAAACAACTAAACTGTATAATTATGACTCCAAATGGGGTACTTTTACTATAATAATGAAATACAATCAAGTAAAAGATCAATAGTAATGTAAATAAGATAGCAAAAAAAAAAATCCAAACTCAAGTATGTACGTTCACTATAAAAAGAGGCAACAACATAAAGTAAAAATGTTGTTTTAGTCGCGTTAAGTCTTTTAGAAACTTGTTTTAAAGGCAGTGTTTTAACACACCGCTCAGTGAACTGGGTCCGTCGGGTAAAAGAGGTTAAATAAAACAGTAGAGTAGTACACAGATGTGCACGTATAAGCGAGCACTACTTGTTATTCCATAATAAAAATGGTTTAAAAGTCAGTAAATTACTGCACTGTCAGATCCACTGCAGCTATAAAAGAGAGACGAGCGCTGTTTGTGTGACAGGTGGTATACGCCTGTCGCTGCGTCCAATAACACAATCCATACTGTCCACGTGCACTAAATGTCCTTCATCCTCCATAAACTCCCACGACATCTTAGACAGAAGCTCATAATATACATCCACGTGCAACACGCCGAGGACGGCCCGACACTACATCTGTCACCTGGACCACTTCAGAACATTTTAAACGTGGATTCACTTTCAAGGTTTGACCTCGAAGCTTAAACATTAATTCCCATAATGTGAATGCATCGTTATTCTTTCCTCCCCACTCACAACAGCTCACAACTACACCCAACAAACAAAATCTTGCTTCAACAAAACAGCTGGAAAAACATATTTGTGTGTGTTTGGGTGCTTTGTTTATTCCATGTAAGAATTCCCACAATTCAACTTGAATACGTTGCTAATAAAAGCTAATGAATGAATCTGTATACGGCTGCAAAAAAACACAACCTGCAGGGTTTTACACAGAGAGGAACCTTTCTTTTCTTTATTATATGTATTCTTTTATAATGTGGGCATCAAGCATTATGCAGTATTTTCATATTTTTGATATTTTGCATAAAAGGTTTCTGGATAAAAACAAGAGTAATAGTCTGAATCCCTGTTAGCGACAGTGAAACCCACACAGTGAAAGTGTTGGACAGAAGTGACGACATTCGCTCTAAACCGTTCAGCTTTCGAGCCTCACCACTCATAAATCATAGAGATAGTGGTACTAGATTAAAGATCACAAGACTGTTAAGATTAAAAGGCTTCATTCCCTTGGCTCAGCAAATTTCATGGTATTCTGCTGATTTGATTAGGAGATAATTTTGTAATTTACAGATATTTGACATCAGGTTTTTAATTTATCTTTTATTTATTAATTTCTCCTTTCAAGATATTTTTATTTTCATGTATGCATTTATTAATTTATTAATTTTATTTATTTAAATTTATATCATCTCATTTATTTAATTTTTTATCTTTGTCTTATTGTTATTGTTACTTTCAGCATGGGGGGCTTCATGGCATTCTTCTGACTGATTATGAGATAATTTTGTAATTAAAAGATATTTGACATTGTTTTATTTATTAAGTTTAGTAAGTTAAGTTTTAATATATCTTAAACGTATTTTTATTTCAATGTGTTTATACGTTATTATATATATTATTATTTTATATTTTATTTTATTTATTTAGATTTATATAATTTAATTTCTTTTTTTTCTTTGTCTTATTGAGATTATTATCATTATTATTATTATTAGTAGTAGTAGTAGTAGTAGTATTTTCACTAGGGTAAGGGAGTGGCCTTCATTGTATTCTGCTCTCTAATCTTTCATTGTTGTTGTTATTATAATTATTATTATTATTATTATTATTATCATTATTATTATTATTATTAGTAGCAGTAGTAGTAGTAGTAGTAGTAGTATTTTCATTAGGGTAAGGGAGTGGCCTTCATTGTATTCTGCTCTCTAATCTTTCATTGTTGTTGTTATTATTATTATTATTATTATTATTATTATCATTATTATTATTATTTTACAGGGAGGGGGGAGTCGACAGACATGGTTGGGAGGTTCTTCTGTTGGGTTATTGTGCTTTCTCTTTCTTTGTCATTCCTTGGTGATGTGTGTCTTTCCACTATTGATCGTGTTTGCATTAAACACACATCAATAAAGTGTTGAAACTAAAGATATTTGACATCAGGGTGGAGCTACAACACAGGAAGTGTCCTAACAGCTCTGAATGTGCAGAGTAAATCTCGGGTCCATTATCAAATCTCGATATTTCTTCTGTACACATGTGTTTTTAGGCAGCTAGTGACACTAAAGTGAAGGTCAGGCAGGAGTCGTCCTCTGGGGACAATGAGCAGGGGCAGGAAAACGTGTTATGGATATTCATCACAATCTGGTCAGTGTTTGTTAAGATACAGTTCACACGTTAAAACATCATGCAGACCACGGCTGCAACTAACAATTATTTTTGTTATCAATTAATCTGCCAATTGTTTTTCTTGATTAAGAAATTAGTTGTTTAGTCTGTGAAATGGAAAACAATATAATGAAAAAAGGAAATCCTCACACTTGAGAAGCTGGAACCAGCAAATATTTTTCAGTTTTGCTTAATAAGTGACTTAAACAATTAATTAGAAAAATTACAAAATAGCTGAAAATGTTATCTTATTTTCATTTTTTTGATCAACAAAAATTGAGCATGAAAGTTTAATTCTTTACCAGAGGGCGACCTCCTGGTCTGAAAAGTGAAGCCAACGCTGAAGTGTCTTAAACCTGCATTCGTTCTAACAGCCAGCAGGGGGCGACTCCTCTGGTTACTAAAACAAGTCTGATTGTATAGAAGCCTATGAGAAAACGAGCCTACTTCTCATTTGATTTATAACCTCGGTAAACAGGAACGAGTTTATGGTCTCAATCGCTAGTTTCAAGTCTTCTTCAACCAAACATGATGTTCATTTAGTAAATTATGGACCCATTTAGAGTCTAATAGACCATAAAGCAGGGGATGCTTTAGGGCGGGGCTACCTTGTGATTGACAGGTCGCTACCATGGTGTTGGCTGATCTGGGAGTTGTCATTGTTTTCATCCTACAACTTTAACCCTTTCACAGTGTGTTTTCAGCTCATGAACATTAATATTAACATTCTGGTTATTCAGCGTTCAGTGTACTTAGCTCCACCCTCTTGTGTCGTTTCTGGTTGCAGAAAACCAAGATGGCGACTCGAGGCTTCAAAACAGCAGTGCACAAACCAACAGGTGATGTCACGCTGACTACGTCCACTTCTTATATACAGTCTGTGTTCTGGATTTTGGGAATAGCAGACGGACTAGCTTTTTTTCTGAAGCTTTCAATCACACCACAACATTCATCTGCAAAAACAAATTGTCTTAGTTGTTGCTGAAAGCTCTGGATAAAAAGTTAGTAAGTGGACCTTGAACTGAGATTATTTTGTCTAATTTAGTTTTGAACAAAGTGTTGGAATCAGACAAACTGACACGGCGTCCACTCGGCATTAATAATAGAAGACAAGACACTTCCTCCCTCGACTTGCTGACTTACAAGACTGCAAATCAGCACAGAGCTTATCGCCACCAAATTTATTGGATCTGGGAATTCCTTCAAAGTGCTGCAGCTGAACTTTAACACAGCAGCTGCAGTTCAGGTGCATTCTGCTTGTCAAGCAGTATGTTGCAAAGGGACTATCTGCCTTCATGTAAGTGGCGAAAAAGCATCATTACGCTCTCGGAAAAGATGAATAAGCACTCTGTTTTAAATCATCTAAACAAGTGGTTTACACAGGAGAATACCCTCAGAGGTTTACATTAAATGGTATTAATGGAGATGGCTCTTTTTACTCTGCTGAAGTGGCTTACCACGCACCTCCTCAGGTACTAATAACTCTTTGGCTGATACGTATGCCGACCATACACTAGTAGACACTGAAAAGTCTGACAACCTCTTACATCTAAAGACAATCTGTCTTAAGATTCAGAGTATAATATTTTGCAAACACTGGGGATCTTGCAGGGTCACTATTTACAAGACTACAACCATGGGTGTATGAAGAGAACTGGATTCAGCATTGGAGGCGGGGCCCCATTGATTCCTATGAAAGTTGCTCAGTAGCACAAAAAGGCCAAATGGGTAGATTTCTGGGTCTGAAAAAGTACCCGGGTCTTCTGGGTCTTCCAGGTCTTACTGGGCCCTAGTGTGCATGTCCAATAAGCGCAGTAGCATCTGCTCAGTCACATGACTCGGTCACGGGGTCCCAACGTCATGAATTGTGCTGTCGTCACAGTCTGGGTCTCCATAGACACAAACGAGAAGGACATATCTTGATCTCGGAAATATTTGGATTCAGCCGTTTGTGCCTTTTACAACTTTTAGAACCTCATGATTTAACAGCTATCTGTCCGATAATTTAAAAAAATTACCTGCTGAGTTACAGATGTCTCTTTCTCAATGTAAGTCTATGGGAAAAAGTCTTTTTGGGCCAAATGATGTCATGCGAGGGGCACAGAAGTTGTAGTACCACCATTTGGCCCTACGAACATCGGGATCAACGACCGCCGCTCTTCCTGGGGGGCTTGACTACAACTAGATTCCTTTTGAGATGATGTCACATCCTGTTCCCGCTGGAAATTTACAAGAGGAAAAACTACAGAGAAAGAAGTCGACAGAAACTGCCGCAGGTCTCGAAATCTCTGGTAAGTATGCTATAGCTAGCTAGCTTGCAAGATAACGTTAGCTACTGCTAACACATACACTAAATCGGTACTTGTATCGACCCAAACACCAGGTATCGCTATTAGTATCGGGACTGAAAAAGTTGTACTGGTGCATCCCTACTCAAAGTTGACAAGTTGATTTTATCGGAACATCAAGATGATAAAAAGGCTGACTTAAAACGGCTTGGACCGAGTTTTATGACCACTTTACATAAAAGAGAGGATCGAGATCACGGGAGCGTGACACAAAATCTAGCAAAACTCGTGATTTCATTCCGACAACAGAAATATGTCAGCGGCAGTGAAACTCGTCTGGTGTAAGGTTAGCACTAGTAGTGTTACTGAAGATGGGTTAACCTGCAGGAGGAAGGGGGGTAATACAGCATAGTAATCCTGCTAAAAAAAAAAATAAATAAAACATTGATCTGTGCCTTTGTAGTGCACTCACAGGCACACTGAACCAGTTTACCCTGCAGGCCACACAGCAAGAACCAAACTCAATTAATGCACAGAAGACAATATACATTATAGCTGCACTGCAGCTGTATTAACTACAACTGTATGTTTCTTTAGCTCCTACAGCCACCAGCCATCTCTTCTTGTGCAAGCCAAGTGGTACCCGTAGCAGCAACACTCCCCCCTACATATCCCCAGGATGGTGTGTGTGTGTATATATACAGTATACTGTATATAAATATATATATATATGTATTATTTGTTCTAGTGCACGTGTGTGTGTGTGTGAATGAGTGAAGCTGAAGTGAAGCTGAATGCCTGCGTGCTGCTGCTCTGTGTTATTTGTAATCTTGGTGAGCGGCTCCAGGCTGAATTGCTCTGTGTTGTAAGTAGGAAACAGTCCTGGTGTTTTATGATAAATACCCTTTTCTTGCCGCCAACCCCTCACCCCATCCCCCTACCCCATCCCCCCAAACCCCCCACCCCCATTACACAAACACAGTTAGCTCTGGACCAGGTTGGCCTCCTTACTGATCTCACAAACATGACATTTGCTGCGGTGAAATTCATTTGTTTTCCACAGTGCTGCAGCCTGTTCTCTCATCAGCCAGCACACACTGGGCTACTATAGGCTTTTCATTTATTTAGACCAAAAAAGAAGGAAAAATAAATAAAAGGCAGAAAGCTGCCTTGGTTATGAGGTGTTGTGTTGACACTTATTTGTGTAGATGTTGACTGTATATAAGAGGTGGACATCAAGACTTCATGATTATGGTCAAAATGATAATCAAGTCTATGAGAATATTGATTCATTACTTCAGTAAACATTGTATACCTGAGTTTATGGTCTCAATCGCTAGTGTCAAGTCTTCTCCAACACAGCAGCTCTATACTCTATACTCCCAGCTGCAGCTCTATACTCCCAGCTGCAGATCTATACACTATACTCCCAGCTGCAGCTCTATACTCCCAGCTGCAGCTCTATACTCCCAGCTGCAGATCTATACTCTATACTCCCAGCTGCAGCTCTATAGTCCCAGCTGCAGATCTATACACTATACTCCCAGCTGCAGCTCTATACTCCCAGCTGCAGATCTATACTCTACACTCCCAGCTGCAGCTCTATACTCCCAGCTGCAGTTCTATACTCTATACTCCCAGCTGCAGCTCTATACTCTATACTCCCAGCTGCAGCTCTATACTCCCAGCTGCAGATCTATACTCCCAGCTGCAGATCTATACTCTATACTCCCAGCTGCAGCTCTATACTCCCAGCTGCAGCTCTATACTCCCAGCTGCAGCTCTATACTCTATACTCCCAGCTGCAGATCTATACTCTATACTCCCAGCTGCAGCTCTATACTCCCAGCTGCAGATCTATACACTATACTCCCAGCTGCAGCTCTATACTCCCAGCTGCAGATCTATACTCTACACTCCCAGCTGCAGCTCTATACTCCCAGCTGCAGTTCTATACTCTATACTCCCAGCTGCAGCTCTATACTCCCAGCTGCAGATCTATACTCTATACTCCCAGCTGCAGCTCTATACTCCCAGCTGCAGATCTATACTCTATACTCCCAGCTGCAGCTCTATACTCCCAGCTGCAGCTCTATACTCTATACTCCCAGCTGCAGCTCTATTCTCTATACTCCCAGCTGCAGCTCTATACTCCCAGCTGCAGATCTATTCTCTATACTCCCAGCTGCAGCTCTATACTCCCAGCTGCAGATCTATACTCTATACTCCCAGCTGCAGCTCTATACTCCCAGCTGCAGCTCTATACTCCCAGCTGCAGCTCTATACTCCCAGCTGCAGATCTATACTCTATACTCCCAGCTGCAGCTCTATACTCCCAGCTGCAGCTCTATACTCCCAGCTGCAGCTCTATTCTCTATACTCCCAGCTGGAGCTCTATACTCCCAGCTGCAGCTCTATACTCCCAGCTGCAGTTCTATACTCTATACTCTATACTCCCAGCTGCAGCTCTATACTCCCAGCTGCAGATCTATACTCTATACTCCCAGCTGCAGCTCTATACTCCCAGCTGCAGATCTATACTCTATACTCCCAGCTGCAGCTCTATTCTCTATACTCCCAGCTGCAGCTCTATTCTCTATACTCCCAGCTGCAGCTTTATTCTCTATACTCCCAGCTGCAGCTCTATTCTCTATACTCCCAGCTGCAGCTCTATTCTCTATACTCCCAGCTGCAGCTTTATTCTCTATACTCCCAGCTGCAGATCTATACTCTATACTCCCAGCTGCAGCTCTATTCTCTATACTCCCAGCTGCAGCTCTATTCTCTATACTCCCAGCTGCAGCTCTATTCTCTATACTCCCAGCTGCAGCTTTATTCTCTATACTCCCAGCTGCAGCTCTATTCTCTATACTCCCAGCTGCAGCTTTATTCTCTATACTCCCAGCTGCAGCTCTATTCTCTATACTCCCAGCTGCAGCTTTATTCTCTATACTCCCAGCTGCAGCTCTATTCTCTATACTCCCAGCTGCAGATCTATACTCTATACTCCCAGCTGCAGCTCTATACTCTATACTCCCAGCTGCAGATCTATACTCTATACTCCCAGCTGCAGATCTATACTCCCAGCTGCAGCTCTATTCTTTTATTTTTTCGTTGGACTAATTTTCCTAACCTTCACAGGTCTTTGGACCGTGGTGGAAAACACAAGTCCTTTCTACTTGAAGCGCTCCCAACGCTTAGATAGTTTTTGGGATTCTCTCCCCTTTCTTTCTCCGCTATGTTCCCACTCATTATGTGATCTCACCTGCTGTATGACAGTTCCATTATTAAAGACTGAGGCAGAATATCTGAGTTTTTATTCCTCAGATTACTCCACATAATCGTTCCAGCCCTATTTAACTGTTCCCCTCTCAACCCTGATGTGTGGTAGATTTAAACAACCCGAAGCAACCAACGTCTACAGAAATATTTAAGTCATTAAAATGAGATTCAAGACAAGCAATTAAGCCTCTATTTCCAAAACACTAATGCAGCTTTTGTTTAGGGACATACCCAAGAAACCTCCTGTCACCAAACCCCCCAGGCGCTGCTTTCAGATACATACGAAATGACAGCACTTCACTGATCTACTGGTTCATTGATCTGCACCCCCATCCTATGCTGATACACTTTCTATGGCAACTGGAGGCTCCTTGAAGCATGAATAGGGGACTTGAGTCCTTTCTCATTCCTCATTTTTTCTCATTCCTTTTTGCCTTTTTTTTGTTCATCTCATGAATATAAAATGTGGAGTCCCCGCAATGCGCTTTGTTGCCGCCACTGCAGAAGGTCTTAACCATTAGTGAGAATAATCTGCAGCTATGAACTCCGCTGTAAGCTCCTTTCTGAACTGTGCGAGTGGCTGAGGTGGGCTGGGAAGAAAGAAAGCCACCATTATCAGCCGTTGTTGTTGTGTGTGACTCAGAGAGCATGACTCATTATGTGCGGCTAAGACTTTGACCTATAAAAACTAGTGACTTTTGTAAATAGGTTGACCTATTAGTATGCTGCCACCTTTCTCCATGTCCTCACAGTTATATGCAACACAACTGCCTCTGTGCTGAGCTTACACCCAAGGTTATATTTGTTGACGATGCTCATCATCTTTAAATCTGGGCACGCTCTGAGTAGCTATAGGGATGACAAAGCCTGGTTGGTCCATCCCCGTCTTCTGGTCTGGATTGAAATATCTCAACAGCTACACCCAGCTACTGGATTACCTTACCTTACTCTAGAGGATGAATCCTAATGACGCTGGTGATCCACTGACTATTCAGCTAGTGCAGGCTTGGGCATTATACAGCCCACGGGCCAGATCTGACCCTTGTGATGGTTCTGTCCAGCTGGGAGGTCTCAGTCAAACCTCACAATTTTACTCAGGATGCTAAAAAAAAAAAAAAAAAAAAAACGGTAAAGAAAAAAGCTTTTCTGTTGAAATGCTCGTGCACTGTTAGTGTGCTTCTTCTTGTCACACTTGCCATTGATGTAAATTGACATGAGTGATGTTTGAGGTCGCTTCACCTGCTGATGGGCAGTGTCGCTAACTTAGCGACTTTGTCGCTATATTTAGCGAGTTTTAAGATCTCTCTAGCTGCTCTTTGTCAAAAAAAGCGACTAGCAACAAATCTAGTGACTTTTCTGATGTTATTGAAGACCTTTGGAGACTCTGCCGTGGAGTCCTTCTCGTCCCAAAGCACTCACAGTCCTAGTCCACAGGCAGCAGGCCTCTCCAGCAGCACGTCTATAATAAGTCATGGACTGATAAGTATTTTTTAGTGGAGACTGTCGATAAATCTGTGTGCTTAGTTTGCAACAAATGTGGCTGTATTCAAAGAAAACAACTTGAACCGTCACTTTGAGACAAACCATGCAGAAAAATCCAGAAACCTGTCTGGAGATGAGACGGAGAGGACAGCCGAAGCTGCTGGCTGAGATACTAAAGCTGCAAGGACTTTTTACAAAGCTGCATGAACTAAAGACAGAAATGTAAGTGTTAATGTTAAGTTAAATACAGTTAATAGCATGCTGTTTGTAGTGATTTTCAGTATAATAAATGCTGAAAAATAAGTGCCCAGTATGTTTCCTATAGTGATAAAATAGAGGTTACATCTGACAGTATTTGTTTGACCCCCAACAACAATCTGGGTTTCTATGTGGCCCCCCAGGAAAAATAATTGCCCCCCCCCGATCTAGTGCCAGGTATCTGTATCTGGGCTAAAAGTGTTTCAACGCTTTCAAATGTATCTACTTTAGAAATAACCTTAGCTTTAACCTTAATTAGGAGCCTTTGCAAAATTGATTGATTTAATATCAAAAGTAAAGTAAAAAAAAAATCTATATTTCTGACAAAATCAGACAATAGTAAATGCGATCAGTTCAGCTCTTTCTCCTTTGCCTTATGAAACGCCAGCGTAACTGATTCCCTTCTTCCATAACTTTTTTTATGCCCAATTATTCTTTAAAGCCAACACACATCAGCCAAGAGATATATGGCTGTAACCTCTTAACTTAACTTTATCTTTACAGCTGAATCAAAGCCAGCCACCGTAATTTAAAAGCCTGCAGAGATATATATTACTACAGAGGACAAGGCTCCACTCGTCTTCCTCTGTGTGTGAGAGAGCACCAGGGAGCCCCAGAGGTCGACCTGCATCCATCAGTATCTTCCACCGGGTGTGAATGATTGCCAACAATTGTGCCAAAATCACTACAAGCAGGAGGAGACGGATGTGAGGATGAGGATGAGGAGAGAAGAGAAGAGACAGGACTCCCCCCTGTGTGGGTTCATCCACTGAGACAATGATGAGACAAATCCTCACATATCTTCAGGTGCTGCCACTCACTGCTGTGTTTCCCACCTTAATACATACTGCCGGCGTCCGCCGAGGCAGGAAAACACTCATATCAGCCCCGCTTCTGAACGCACACTTCCCCTGTGATGCTTTTCTTTTCTGCTGACAGAACAAATGCCTGCGCTCTTGTGATTAAAGCTGCTGTCACTGGGTTTTCTTCAGAGGCCTCTCCTCCTGCTCTTTCTACTCGGCTCTTTTCTAATTTCTCAGCTCTGTCGTCACGCAGCCGCATCACGGGAAGCTCAGCGGTGCTCCAGGACAACATGGAGGACCTGAAGAGGACAGAAACCGGCAGCAGCCGCGACGTGAGCTCAGGGGTGAGAAACTAAAGATAGGAGAGGTGTTGATCAGGGTGGATGGCCAAGACCAAACTTTCACATCTGATTTGTACAATACGACCGTTTTAAAAGGACAGTTCTAGGGTGTAGCACAAAATCACACAAGACCAAAAGGCAGAGGTTAGGGCTGCTGTAGCAGCCACGGTGCTGTGTTCACTGTCTCCAGTTCACTATCAGGAGAGTTACCGTAGCAGCCAAGGTGCTGCGTTCACTGTCTCCAGTTCACCGTCAGGAGAGTTACCGTAGCAGCCACGGTGCTGCGTTCACTGTCTCCAGTTCACCGTCAGGAGAGTTACCGTAGCAGCCAAGGTGCTGCGTTCACTGTCTCCAGTTCACTGTCAGGAGAGTTACCGTAGCAGCCAAGGTGCTGCGTTCACTGTCTCCAGTTCACCGTCAGGAGAGTTACCGTAGCAGCCACAGTGCTGCGTTCACTGTCTCCAGTTCACTGTCAGGAGAGTTACCGTAGCAGCCAAGGTGCTGCGTTCACTGTCTCCAGTTCACCATCAGGAGAGTTACCGTAGCAGCCACGGTGCTGCGTTCACTGTCTCCAGTTCACCGTCAGGAGAGTTACCGTAGCAGCCACGGTGCTGCGTTCACTGTCTCCAGTTCACCGCCAGGAGAGTTACCGTAGCAGCCAAGGTGCTGCGTTCACTGTCTGCAGTTCACCGTCAGGAGAGTTATTGTAGCAGCCACGGGCTTCATGTAATGTCACAGACATGCAGCCATTTTCCCAATTATTATTATTATTAATTATTACAGCTGTGAACATAGCTGTAGCAGACAGTGTGTGTACAGTTTATTTGTCGGTGAATAAATGCTACGAGGCTACAAGCTACAACTCCTCAGCTGGAAGTCCAGAAGCAGCTTCCTGTATCTGCGCCGGCTCTCTTAAGGTGGACCAGATTTTCTCCTTAAAGCGACGAGCCGAGGGTGGTGTCAGACCGCGGTCAAGTGAACACCGTTTGTACCAATCACAGTAAGTGTACCACTTCTGCGTCATTTCATTGCTTAAAGAAAAAATGTTGCTTTTCCTGTTTTGGTGTTTTTGGTGAACTAGTAACTTATTTTGTGAATTTGATGAATTTACTGTTTATCAGACCACAAATGAGACAATAATTAGCTAGCAAGCGCACTCTGGCGGAGACCAGTTCACAAGTTTGTACTAGTTTGTACACAAGTCGCTCAGTGAACTTCTTTTTCTTTTCTTTTTGCAATTTGCAATACAAGTTTTTTTATGTACTTTACTAGAAAAATATCCTGAACATTAGAAGAGTCAGAACTGTTCGTTGTTTTACTTGTGTTAACAATATTTATGCCATTTAGAGTTGTTTAGGTCAGAGTTATGAAATATTAAATCACCCATCTTTGCTCACTGCATCTTAGCCTTTCTTACCCTCAGGTGTGCATAACCTACAGGTTATAAACTTTTTTAAAATTTGAAATTATCAGCTAACATATGGATACAGGCCATGAGAAACAGGTATCGGCTGAAAAAACTTCTTATGGAGTATCCCTGAAGCAGTGAAAAACTGAGTGGATAAAATAACAACAGCACCTAAAATTCAGTCCGACAACACCACAAATACGATGTGATCATAATGTGTGGATATACCTCATTTTCTAACAACCTCAACATAAATATTAGAACTTAATAAAGATGGTGTTTATTGTAGTGGATGATATACAACACTACAGTGATGTAAATGAGCAAAGCTCCCAATCATTTTGAAGGATTTCTGCACTATAATGTTGGTTACACTGTGAATTTGACACCATACATATCTTTGCCAGCTTAGACTGTTCAGTGGGCTTACCCTGCACTACATCACTGAATGCATCTATTTCACGGTAAAATAATGTAAAGCATATCTGCCAGTTCTGCATAAACAGAGGAACAGGTATCATTATTCTTACAGGGAAGGCAATATGTTTCCTAAAGAATGAGATACGACGCTGCTGTGGTCAATAGATTACAGTGTGCGACAGGCCGGCTGTATTGCATGATGAATTGTTTCTCATTACATTTCCAGTTTAGGTTTATCGGAGTTGTTAGTCCCATTACACAGAGCTGAGAAGCACAAACAGCAGCAGACTGCCGCCGGATTCCAAATGTGGTCCAAAACAGCGCTGCTTTATTTCATTATTCAAATGCAGTTAACTATTTGTGTTTATCTTTCTCACTAATATTGACGAATGGCACTTTTCAGAATACAAGCAGGAAAAAAATGTACTGTTAGACTGCAGCTTAAATGTCCGTGGTTGTGATCCCTGAGGACCTTTGGATTTGTAGTCCTCATCCTGAATGGGGGTCGACGGGTTATTTTGGTGGTCCCTGAGGGCTGCGTTATTGGATGTCCAGCAAACAGGACACTTGACACCTATAAAGTGAACATTTTAAATGATTTATTTACTGCAGCAGTGTGTGTACTAATATCAGTAGCTGACAGGCTATTTTCAAGCTATGTCATTATCTAATTAAAGATCTGTGTAAGAGCAGCTTTTCTAAATCACAGGTCTTATGTTTAGCCCCCCCCATCTCCCCGTCTAGAGCTGAGACAGCTCTGTGATTAAGCCGTAAACAGTAATGGTCACAAACTGCACCACTAAATATTGTAGTGGCTGAGCTAATAATGGGGCGCTGCATCTTTGTGCCTCTGCATAGTGAAGATTTGTACCACAGTCCCCTCCAAAACTACTGCAACATTGAGGCCAATGTAAACATTTGGGTTTGACATCAAAAGATATTTGAGACCAGAGATCAGTATTTCAGCTTCTATTTACATCTAGATCTGTTACACAACTTAGAAGATAGAACCGTTTGTTTGAACCCATTTTTCAAATGAGCAAAATCACTGGAACACGTGACAGACAGGTGGTTTTTGTTGCCGAGGTGTGTCCTGTTACATTGATTATTCAAACAATAAATAGCCCTGGATGTCTACTCTCAGTTTTGAATGTCTACTCTCGGTTTTACCTGTGCAAACTGCATTTCTATTTAAAAAGGTATAATCAACATGGAGACCAGAGAGCTGTTTATGAGATGATGGAAAATCGATAGGAGCCACTGCACGAACATCGGCCATAGTCAGTACAACCATCTGGAACGTCCTGAAGGAGAAAGAAACCATCCAACCGGTAGACCAAGGAAAACATCAGCAGCCGATGACAGAAACATTGTGAGAGCTGTAAAGAAAAACCCTAAAACAGCTGTCAGGGACATCAGCAACAACCTCCAGAGGGCAGGAGTGAAGGAATCACAATCCACCGTTCACAGAAGACTTCAAAAGTCTGCCAAATCTGCCAAAACGCACAGAGACAAGACTCAAAAGTTCTGGGACAAAGTTTTCTGGACCGATGAGACAAAGATGAACCTTTACCAAAGTGATGGAGAAAGAGAGGATCTGCTCATGATCCCAAACACAGCAGCTCATCTGTGAAACCTGGTGGAGGTAACGTCATGGTTGGGTTGCATGGCTTCTTCTGGGACGGATCATTGATCTCCATTGATGATACAACACATGACGGCAGCAGCTAAATGAACTCAGAAGTCTACAGAAACATTTAGTCTGACAATTTAAAGAGAGATGAACCAAACTGATCAGGAGATCCTTCATCATGCAGCCAGACAACGACCCAAAACACCCTGAGAACAACGAGGAGTTCATCAGGGGAAGAAGAGGAAGGTTTTAGACTGGACAAGTCTGTAGACTGAAACCCTGTTGAGCAGCATTTTACTTTATTTTAGGAGGAAACAAACAACAACTGAAAGAGGCTGTGGTGAAAGACTGGAAAAGCACCACAGAAGAAGAATGTAAAAGTTTGGTGATGTCAGTGGGTTGCAGGCTTGATGCAGTTATTACAACTAAATATTACGTATTATTCACTTTAATCTATTATAAACCTGTTTGGTTCTGTTTGGTGTTCTGTTACAAATGATGTTGTCCTCTAAACTGTGTAACAGATGGAAATAGAAACCGAAATACTGATCTCCGGTCTCATATTCATATTCTGATGTCAGACCCAAATGTTTTCAGTGTTCAGCAGAAATAAGGGAACTGGCCTCACTGCTCCAGTAGTTTTGGAGGGGACTATATATATAAATAAGATTGATTGGCTTATATTCACCAGATATATAAAACATTACATGTCCCTATAAATTAAAATGAAATTACCACTAATTCATGATGGAAATGACTTTATTCTTTGATTTGCTGTAAAAAATGTAATAAATAATCCTGATATAGTGATCCTGATATATTTGACGTCAGCACATTTCTGACTATGTACATGCTGATAATCAAACATTTCTACTGTATTGTACTGCCCCTAGAAGTGTATGACTCAACTCTTTCCATGGTCTAGTGTTTAAAACGTTAACAAAAATCACAATAAATCATAATGTCAAATATTTAACGGTAGAGGCTGACCGATTATTCGGTTGGCTGATTATTTGACTTTTTTTTTTTCACAATTGGCATCGGCTGATGTCTGAGCATATTAAGCTGATTATCAAGCAGGCACATCTGAGGGCAGCCTGGTGTTGTTGCTGTAGAACGTGTGACTCCGCCCCCCTTGTGTCAATCAAACTGCCGTCTACCAGCAGACCTCAGCAGTGTTGCCAACTTAGCAACTTTGCCACTATGTTTAGCGAGTTGTCTACTTAACGGATCACAAATCCAATACTTAGAGATCACAACACATTTTGAATCAGCACCCAAATATTGTGATAACATCAAACATCGTACTATGTATTGTGTCTCATTGGGTTTAACAGACTAACTGCGGAAAAGAACCCAATGAGCACATAATGTGAAACAATGGAGGAAACCTCGGGAGATGCCATTAAAAGGCAAAGCACACAAATCTGGTGCAATATAGATGTGAGTTACTGTTAGCAGCATACAGGCTTTACAGGGGGTGAATGCTGACGACTGCTACCCCCTCCCACCACCACCACCACCGGCCTGCAAAGCGAGCCACCCAGCCCCACCAACGCTCTGTGATACAAGACTGATTGACTACAGACCGCTGCACAGCAGGTCAACTGGATACAGAAAACCTCTGAGCTCTGTGATGGGCAGCAGAGCTGACACATGCAGATCAGAGCCAACGCTCTCACAAAAGGAGTCGGGGAGAGACCTAATCACATCAGACAGTCGGGAAGAATCCACCACTCAACAGCTACACAGCTCAAAATGACTGAACCCAGACACCCACCTATCAGAGTCACTTCCTTTCATGTGGAGTCAACGTTTTTGCAAGCTTCTTGAGACTCCAGCATAATCAGTTAAGATAGGAGGCCCCTCGAAAATCTCAGAGAAGCCCTAAACGCATCACAAGCAGTCCAAAATGGTGGAAGAAGCTGAGGGAACAGCCCAATGGAAGCATCTCATTTATATCATTTGATCCACTGTTGAACAAGACCCATTAGGAAAGCACCTCGAGCAGTAAAACCTGATATACACTGGTAGTCATAGATGTATGGGCACACACCACCATCACAGTGTCATGATCGACCACTGTGGACTAGTGGAGGAGTCTCTCTCTTTCAGGTTTGTTGAACCGAAACAGAGCAGGGAGTAGAGTAAAACTGAGACAATGTTTGGCATTATAACACAATTAATATATTAAGTTTTGTATCATAATGTTGTTTATTACACAGCTTCGTTGAATACTTGATTATGATTGGTCAATTATGGCGTTCTACGGTCTGCCATGTCTTTTTAACAGAGCACTGCAATGTATAACAGACCATTATGTATAACAGACCGTTACTATGTATAACAGACCGCTGCTATGTGTAACAGACCGACGCTATGTATGACAGACCGTTACTATGTATAACAGACTGTTGCTCTGTATGACTGACCGTTACTATGTATAACAGACCACTGCTATGTGTAACAGACCGATGCTATGTATGACAGACCGTTACTATGTATGACAGACCGTTACTATGTATAACAGACCACTGCTATGTGTAACAGACCGATGCTATGTATGACAGACCGTTACTATGTATAACAGACCACTGCTATGTGTAACAGACCGATGCTATGTATGACAGACCGTTACTATGTATAACAGACCACTGCTATGTGTAACAGACCGACACCATGTATGACAGACCGTTACTATGTATAACAGACCACTGCTATGTGTAACAGAGCGACACCATGTATGACAGACCGTTACTATGTATAACAGACTGTTGCTATGTATGACAGACCGTTACTATGTATAACAGACCGCTGCTATGTGTAACAGACCGACACTATGTATAACAGACCGTTACTATGTATAACAGACCACTGCTATGTGTAACAGACCTATGCTATGTATGACAGACCGTTACTATGTATAACAGACCACTGCTATGTGTAACAGACTGTTGCTATGTATGACAGACCGTTACTATGTATAACAGACCGCTGCTATGTGTAACAGACCGACACTATGTATGACAGACCGTTACTATGTATGACAGACCGTTACTATGTATGACAGACCGTTACTATGTATAACAGACCATTATGTGTAACAGACCGACGCTATGTATGACAGACCGTTACTATGTATGACAGACCGTTACTATGTATAACAGGCCCTGGTTAGGTATAACAGACCACTGCTATGTATAGCAGACCTTGGTTATGTATAACAGACCGCTGCTATGTGTAACAGACCGACACTATGTATGACAGACCGTTACTATGTATGACAGACCGTTACTATGTATGACAGACCGTTACTATGTATAACAGACCATTATGTGTAACAGACTGTTGCTATGTATGACAGACCGTTACTATGTATGACAGACCGTTACTATGTATAACAGGCCCTGGTTATGTATAACAAACCACTGCTATGTATAACAGACTTTGGTTTTGTATAACAGACTGCTGCTAACAGACTGTGTTAACAGTAACAGACTAATCTGTGTTCTCAATAATAACAATATTCACCTGGTATTTAAGCACGACAGACGTTACATGGATGTATTTTTTAGCACTTTTCACTTTGAATCTTATCTTATCACTCCAGATGAGCCAAATATCGTCCCCTATCTATCATTCTTTGGTAGTATGCTAGCTCAGTATCACTAGTATGAGTGCATGAATAGTGGTTCATGCATCTTATAACAAATATTTTATAAAACTGGCTAAATATGGCATCTAAATTCTTACTAAGAAAAAATGTATAAATAGAGCTGCATTAAATTCATCTGTCAATTATTAATTTGCTAATTCCTGCTAAGGATAAACAGGTCGACAGACAGACAATCCACAGCTATGTCTGCTCTTCATCTGCAAACAGGACTGTGTGGGCTGATTAACTCTTATATCACAGTCGGATTGGAAATGAATTAGCCTAATTAATTGCTTTATAACCAGAGTAATTAGTGCTTATTTAGTGCTGCATCAGAGAAGAGACAAATATGAGTTTAAAGATGAACATATTAAAAAATGGCATGGAATGAATTGGATATTATCAATGCTTTTCAGTAGCGGCATGTTTCTCTGTCTCCTGTATTGTTCATTTCTTTAAATATACTGCTGCCACGTCTCAGCCAGGAGAAGTACATAAAGTGAACAAATAAAGACATAACTCCAAGTCTAAATCAGCCGTTAATTAGCAAACAATCAATGAGGAATGCTTAACTGGTCCATTATGGTTTTAATAATGCACAAAGACACAATTAAATATTAATTAGCATTTTATTAAGAGCTTATTTATTGAGTGGAGGAGAGGCAACTGCATGAATTTTTAAATAGGACTTGGACTGCAGGAAAACAAGTTTTCCCAGAGATATTTCTACCTATTATATGCAGTCACTTTTTCCTTAACATACTTACACTTTCTTTGCCGCATTGACAGCAATATCTATGCGCGAGGTATTTGGGCATAAACAAAGTATTGAACAAGTTTAAATTTTGACCTGTTGATGGCGCTGAATCCAGTGCATCCAATAGTTGTCATTAAAAAGAAAATGTCAACCTGTTGATGGTGCAAAAGGAAAAGTCACAGACAGCGATCTCCAAAGTCAGAGGATTCATCCTCTGGCCATCATGAATGTCTACAAAATCTCATGACAATGCATAAATTATTGTGGAGATATTCCAGTCTGGGCCAAAATGGTCGACCGATGTTGCCAGCCCTGAAGAGGTGACGCTAGGATGGCTAAAATGCACCTAATAACTTTACAGGGCGGTACGCATGTGTTCCAACCATTTGCTGAATTGCCTCTGGTAAATATACGGCATATAGACAGTAAATAAACTCCTACTTTTGACTGAATAGCATGTTATTTAAAATCACCATGGACGCATAAATTAAGATCATGATTAAAAGTGCTAAATACGAAGCATTTTTAATGCCTCCGCACGGCTCTCAACATGGCGACAGCTCACAGCTAACGGCGCTAACAGTTGAAAATACAGCAACAGTGCTGCCAGAGATAAGAAGAAGAAGAAGAAGATATTCCTTTATTAGTCCCACAGTGGGGAAATTCAATTTTACACTCTGTTGTTCACACAGTACATATACATGTCAATGGAGAGATGTCAGAGTGAGACTGCTCCTGACAAGCGCCCAGAGCAGTTGGGGGTTTGGTGCCTTGCTCAGGGGCACCTCGGCAGTGCCCAAGAGGTAAACTGGCACCTCTCCAGCAACCAGTTGGTCTTGGTCCATGGGGGACTTGAACCGGCGTCCTCCACGTTCTAACCCAAGTCCTTACGGACTGAGCTACTGCCGCCCCCATAACACCATGTTATGACCTGTTATGACCCCATAACAGTGTTTACCTGAGGGGGAACTGGAGGGTGGGGCTACACTTCCACGATGACAGCGTCAGTTATCGGCTGTTACCGCCGTATGAGCGCAGTGCACGCTCACATGCATGAACATGCACTAAAAGCACAATTGGCCGGCAGTCTTGCCAACTCCTTTCCAATTAAAGTTGCATGTGCTAGCTCCAAGTCGTGATAAGTCATCAGATAATGTCATGCGGTCATTTTCATATTGGTAACATCATCACAGCATCACCACAAAGCATGCGATAGCTCGGTGGTGATGTTGGCTGACTGCCTGCCTGTGAGCAAGACGAGAGGAGCTGTTGGCAGAAGAGCCGTAGACTGCGATTACTCTGAGTAGCATGCGTGAGAATGAATTACAATATATTTCTCAATTTTTCCCAGATGTTGATAAATCACCAAACATGTCGCTAGTCGCGTTTTAGAAATACTTTTCAGAGTCTGAAAAACAGCTAAATCTAGCAACAAAGTCATCAAGTTCACAGCGCTGTTTGACAGCCGGCCGGTCATGTCAACAGAGCAGTTAGTTAGCTGTTAGCGGGTGAAAGCAGAAGTCAGCGGTGATTTATTACGAGCAACGCTGGGTTTGTTTTCACCTTCTGAGTCGGTGTGTGAGACAACTGTCTGTGGACAGATTTTGTCACTGTGATAGCATCTAGGGCTGCAACTAAGGACTTTCACTGTTGATTAATCTGTTGATTATTTTCTTGATTAATCAATTAGCTGTTTGGTTTATAAAATGTTGGAAAATGTGGATCAGTGTTTCACAAAAGCCTACGATGACGTCCTGAAATGTCACAACTCAAAGATATTCAGTTTACTGTCATAGAGAAGTAAAGAAACCAGCTAAAGCGGATTAGCAAGCAGTGTTGTTGCTGTAGAATACGACCGACTCCGTCCATTGAGTTAATCAATTTGCTGTTCTACCTGCAGATGAAGGCAGATGAAGCCCAGTGGGTTCACCTTCACAGGAGTGTGTGAGAAGAACAACGTCCTAACTGGGAGAAACCATGCAGACACAAAATGCAAATTTGAGAGAAAGACCATAACTGTTGTTCAATTGATGTCTACTTAAGAAATTTTTGTATGATTTGTTATTATTAAGCTGTTAATGTTGTTCAGCATAAAAAAACTATATCGGTCGACTCAAGTGTAGATGACAGAACTGTTCTACGCTGGACGTCTATGGGAAACCCTTCACCTGACCTGACTGAAATGAGACATACTGCACATTGTGAAGCATGAATATAATTAATATTAGTGGCAGCGGGATAAGGTAAAAGTCTGTTTCAGTAGAGGATAGCTTCGGTGGCTCTTTGGCATGGATAAAGTTTTGATGGTAGGCGTGACTATTTCCTTTTACATCACAGCGTTGAAACTAAGAGTGGAGAGCAGCAACCAGCTGAAAAGGAGATTATTCACACAACGATAAATGTTCAACTATTAATAGAAAATGGGCAACATGCCATTCCTGTCAAAACGGCTCTGTTCAGATTTCTGTCTCTCTGTCATTTACATCCTCTTCTACTGCCCCCCCACCCCCTCTCGCACAGCTGGTGTGTAATTGGTCGATGTGCGCTTAGCTCTGGTATGATTGGTGGATGTGACACCAGGCCGCGGGCCCCCGATGATCTGGTGACACCTGCGTTTCACACAAGACGACAAAAACAGCATGGTTCCTATTAATTATAAAAGGTTATACTTGGATACGCATAAAACTCTTCCTGTCAATGCATCCCAGATATCCTAGACCCTAGATATCACAGACCTAGAGACAGTTTGAGGAACCTGACAAGGAAAAAAATGCTTAGTATGTAACAGTCATATCAATATCCTTTTTTCTTTCATAATGCTGAATAAAGGAACCATAATTGTGCCACAGTATTTCCTTCAAATCAGGGCCAAGACTCCAGTGAATGCCTGCAAGACATCAAGCCTGAGTTTATGCAGCTCATGCCATAAATAGAAACATGCCACCCCCTGTAGGCTAAAATTCACCCCCATCCCTTTAAATTCATGGCTGGCCTAATCCCTCAGCTGAGCTGAGAGTTGCACAGCGCTGAAATTTCACTGGCAGGGAGCGCCATGGCGAACGCTTTAGCCCTCCACCACAGCAGCGCCTGAATGGAGCCTGTGTAAAGTGTGGCGTGTGGCCCGAGCGCTCTGCTTCTACGACACCGTGTCCGTGTGGCTGCATTCATCGCATTTGTCTCTGCGAAGCTGCGTGTCTGAACTGCTTGAGCTGTTTGGGTGTCCTCCGATGTGCACCTGCCTCAAAGCCATTTGACTCTGTGCGTAGTGTGACAGGAGAGATAATGTGCATGTGTACACACAATTAGATCCACTATTTAACAGCAGACAGACAGGCTGAACTGTGGTTAATCGGCCGTCTTCACACAGATTGCATATTTGATTCGCGTCACAATCTATCACGTTTTGGAGAAATATTTTTAAACATATGCCAGATGATCCTGACACCTCACAAGTCTGAGACCAGCTCAAGCACAATGCTTGGGTTTAACATTTACTCAGCATTTACTTAGTTCATCTGTGGCCTCTCTGTATTGGCGAGAATCTGGTGATACGTATCACAGGGCTCCAGACTGCGACAATTTTGGTCGCATATGCAATAAAAAATCTGTGAAGTGCGACGAAATATCTTCATTGGGAGCATCGGTGCTCCTGACCGGTCTGTCTGTCTGTGTGTGAAACGTCATCCTGTATGAAGAGAACTAGTGATTGAGAAATGCTGCGGTGCCCGTTACACCTGAACGGTCCAGACCAGCATCACTGACGGAGGGAACCGTGAAACCTGAACACGGTGCTGGATTCATTTCACAAGTGGGGAGGGCAGAAAGAGTGTGTTTGTGTGTGAAACTTTTGTTCACTGTATTGAATCAATACAGTATCACAAAACTTTCACACACACATTTTTTGGATGCTGTCTTACACCCCTAGTGGCCTCAGGTCTCTCTTGAAAATGCGACTGCATGTCTCAATGAGATTACAGTTGTTTGATTATTTGTTTCTCACTCAAAAGGATGTGCGTCCTATCTCTGATGTCCCGACCGCACGTTACCGCGATACAATAACATTTCCTGTCCAAGACATGGTTAGCATGCAGCTTTAGCCGCAATGTCTAGGTCTGCTTTTCCTGCAGTGAGTCAAGGCCAACTGAAAGAGGCCGGGTCACAGCTCATCATCGCTTCCCAGGCCAGAGCTGTGTTATACTCCAAGACCCATGTCCGCCCGTGTCCCAGTGTCCTTCAATAGGCCTTGAAATGTGTGAAACCCAAAGTGTTTCCATCCTTTACTGGATGTGTTGTGTTTACCACGCTGGATTTAACGTGAGGATTCAGGTCGGACTGATCCCCCGACGTTTTCTACTTTCTTGTTTTCTTTGGTTTGTTTTGGTTGACGGATACAGTCCGACGTCACGTTACTCAGACTACTACAATAGACTCAAATGAAGCAAATATATTGACTGGCAATTTTAAAAAATGTATTTAAAAATCACAACACACGTAAATCTCTTTCCCACCCCTAATGGTAATATTGTGAATTGTACATATTTTGCCTGGGATAATCGTCAGATGATATTTTCAGGACATCTATGTCTGTCCATCCTGGAGGAGGGGTCCTCATCTCTTCTTTTGTTCCCATTAAAGGTTTATTGTTTGACTTTAAAAATGACGCCTGAAGCAGTACATTTTAATAGCCACAGCAATATTAATGGTATTATTATGTGGGGCTGAGTAATTGAATGTTATGTAATATTATTAGCTTGAAAAAAATAATTACAGCCAAAGAAAATTGACTGGTTATTGTATGAATCACCGTCCTCCGACAGTTAATTTTTAATTATAACTAATGGAAATCCTGTGTGAAAGTAAATGTCTTGGCAGCATATGCATATAAACACATATGTCAGATGAATACATGTGGAGCTCCATGTTAGATTACATTACTTCCATGCAGGTTTCTTCACACAGGTTTGTTTGTTGGAGGAGCCAGTCTGGACGGTTTGAACGGGCCTGTCTGAGTGGGCTGTGATTATAAAGGGTGGGAAAAGATGGTTCACCAGGACGTGTTAGAAATGAAGTAATTATTCATCCTTTAAAAAATCACTATTAGTCCCAACCCTACTCAATGAGCTGTGTTTTTTCTCTTCCCTGTCAGTACGATGGTGTATTTAGGGCTATTGTAGGTTAAAAAATAATAATTATGGAGGGGGGGGGTAATATTCAGAGAAAAAAAGTCATAAATTTATGAGAAAAAAATGGGATATTCTCTGATATTTAAGTGGTAAATTTATGGGGGGGAAATCACAAATTTGCAGGCTTATAAAATCATAGCTTTATGAGAAAACACTTAAAAAATATTTCTTTTTTTTACCTACAATGGTGCTATTATGGGGGCTACACGGTGGTGTAGTGGTTAGCACTCTCGCCTCACAGCAAGAGGTTCGCAGGTTCGATTCCAGCTTGGGACTCTTCTGTGTGGAGTTTGCATGTTCTCCCCGTGTAAGCGTGGGTTTTCTCCGGGTAGTCCGGCTTCCTCCCACCGTCCAAAGACATGCTGTTTAGGTTAATTGATTACTCTAAATTGCCCGTAGATTGTTGGCTCTACTCTCATGCACACATACAAGTGCTCTGAAAAATCCAAACTAGCCACTAATACAGAGAAACAGGCTTAAGCATCAAAGGTTTCTCGTTGCTGCACTGTCACAACATGAACACTTCATCTCCACCACACAGACTCTCCCAGTCGTCTCCACCCAACCCTGAACCGGTCTGAAGGGAGGCAGAGCGACAGATATGCAGTCTGGTGGTGTCAAGTGGTCCTCATCCTCAGCTCCTTATCCGTCCAAACGTCCTCTGCTTCACGGAGCAGCCACCATCGCTCACTTGCCAGGTTTACTCATGTACATTACAGTTTATGTTCACAGATCGCTCGGCTGTGTTATATATTAAATATTAAGCATTCTGCTATCGGGCGATATGTGTTCGACCCAGGCAGAAACACACTGATCCTTCAAACTTCATTTGAATCACTCAGCTTAATGACATACACTGCAGCAAACATGGATATCGTAGCTCCAACTGAATGCATTAGCAGGCAGATGGACAGATATAGAGGGCAGAATATCGGAGAACATTATCACCCATCAGCTCTGTTTATGAAGCTCATCCGGCCTCTTGGCCAAAGCCTCTCAGATATTTTCAGCAGATGAAGGTCGAGCTACGACTCAACCGACACCACTTATAAAATTATTCATTTTTGGATGATCCATACTGGCACTGCACTGTTCAGAGACGTTGCACTGATTGGCTAGACGGGGCGTTATCATTAAAACATCCATTTTGAAACCTTAAAAGGCCACAAGTGCTGCACAGCAGGTTGGCTCTAATGATACTAGAGAGGACGACGCCTCCAAAGATGTGACACAAAGAGAGGATGGCTCATT
This sequence comes from Pterois miles, assembly GCA_947000775.1. NCBI lineage: Eukaryota > Metazoa > Chordata > Actinopteri > Perciformes > Scorpaenidae > Pterois > Pterois miles. The sequence continues at coordinate 31,560,616 of CAMQGK010000052.1, read as the reverse complement.
AGTCAGAGGAGGAGATGGTTCACTTCACTTGGTGAGTGGTGTAGGGACTGAATCTCATCGCTGCTTTTTGCAGATGATGTGGTCCTATTAGCATCATCAGTCTGCGACCTCCAGCACTCACTGGATCGGTTCACAGAGGATCAGTATCTCTAAATCTGAGGCCATGGTTCTCAGCAGGAAACCGATGGATCATCCTCCTCTGAGTAAGGAATGAGTGTTTACCCAAAGTGAAGAAGTTCAAGTACCTCAGGGTCGAGTTTGCCAGTGAAGGGACCATGGAACGTGAGATTGGCCAGTGAATCGGAGCAGCAGGGGGCAGTATTGCATTAAATTTACAACATTATTGTGACGAAAAGAGAGCTGAGTCGAAAGGCAAAGCTCTCAATCAATCTTTATTACTACTCTCAGCTATGGTCATGAGGGCTGGGTCATGACCGAAAGAACTAGATGGTGGGTACAAGCAGCCAAAATGGGTTTTCCCAGGTGGGTGGCTGGCGTCTCCCTTAGAGATAGGGTGAGAAGCTCCGCCATCCGTGAGGGACTCAGAGTAGAGCTGTTGAAAGGAGCCAGCTGGGAGGATCAGGCATCTGGTAAGGATGCCCCCCTGGGCACCTCCCTAGGGTTGTGTCCTTCAGGCACGACCAGCTGGGAGGAGGCCCCGGTGAAGACCCAGGACATGGTGGAGAGATTGTATCTCCACACTGGCCTGGGAACGCCTCTGGATCCCCCAGTCAGAGCTGGTTAATGTGGCCCAGAAAAGGGAAGTTTGGGGGTCCCCAGCTGGAGCTGCTGCCCCGCGACCTGACCCCAGATAGGAGGTTGATGATGAATGATGAGGGAGTGATGAGTACTAACAGAAAAACTGTTACTAGTCATTTGCGTGACCACACAAGCCATGCATCCATTCCAGTTAACGTTAGCTGTTAGCTACATGAAGCACTGTACTGATTACCATTACCCGCTGCTAACTGCTAACGTTAACTCGCTCTCTTCCTGCTGATTTCAACAGGGGAGGTGTCATTGATTTACACTATAATGCTCTGTTCAGTAAAAATGAGTATTGGGCTAAAGTAAATTCTAATGTTATCATGATGTGTTCAAGTGTAATCTTGTAAAATGCAGCTTTTGGTGAGAAACTTGAATAAATCCAGTTGTTTGAACGACATGTTTTCACAGCAATATAAATTACATAATATAGAGGGAATTTTGAAGTACGTGGCATTTATTGTTTTACTTCTGTTTTTTTTACCGTGGCATCGAGAATCATGGAAATTCACTGGTTTTGATATTGTTGACAAAATTTCTGGTATCGTGACATCCCTAGTTGATGGTGCTAGATGACGTTAAGGAATCACCAGAGACTTTGGGATTCATCCTCTGGATATCTGTGTCAAATATCATGGCAATCCATCCAATAGTTGTCAAACTATTTCACTAAAATTCAAAGCCTGCTGGTACCACACATTCTCACCCCCAACTCGTCCAATACCACCACTTGGTCAGTGGCCCGAAAGTTCAAACTCGCTCGGTTTCCGTTAGTTACAAGCATACTGTCTCTTAACATTAAAAGCGGGTTCAATGCCAAAGCCTAAAGTGACGCCAAAGGGCGTGACAAAGCGTCAGTACGTATGTGACGATTTGAGATGAGGATGTGTTGGTTGATCTGCCCGTCTAATGACGATGTGGGTGGGTTTACATTGGAGTTAGTTGAAAGTGCCTTGGTGCACTGGTATCAAACGACGAGGAGCAATGACCAAGCAGGTTGAGAGTGAGACTAGGTTGGCTGGTGTTAGAGGTGAAGTCAGCAAACCACCAAAGTCAGTCATGTATTTAATAGTTCCTGAGATATTTCAGTCTGGACCAAAGCAGCGGACAAACCGACTGACAATGCCATCCCTCAAGCCTTGCTGATAGCAAAGTCATCAGACTTCTTGGTGGGTTTCATTTACATAACTCAGAAAGCCCTCTGACACTAAACTAAATCAAACTAATTTGATTAGCTGTGAAAACCCCACTATAACCACACGCCAAGGGTGACTTTTCACTTGCTTCCTGGGAGGACGCCAAGAGAAGAGGTCTAAAAACTGCAGAGCACCTATAAACATACTTCACCCATCTGCTGGAGGTGGCTCAATCACACTGAGTGCAACACATTTTTCAACAAGATATCATGACCAAAAATTGATGGAGTCAAACTTTCCTTTTTCACTTTAAGTGCAGGGCAGTGTTCTTTACCTTCTCCTTTATGACCACGACCGTGTGGCGTGACAACAGTTGAAGCCTCAATTACACGAGCAAGATGAGAGAAGGAGGCAGGCTCATCCATCACAGCAAAGAGGCGAGGCACTTTGAATTGGCAGCTGTCTCCTCTGGTGCTCTGAAGACTCGGGAGGCTTGTTTCAAATTACGATGCAAAGCCGGCCTCGCTGCCAAGTTATCAATGACACCCAGATCTGTTACGCAGAGCGCTTCTGTTTTTTACTTTACTGTTGACAAGCAAACCAATCTATCAACAAACCTTGTCCCATCTTTTTTTAAATGATGATTAAATAAAGTTAAGTCCTACTTAATAAGGTGCATTCATTCATTTTTGGCCACTTGGGTGAAACCTCTCAGTTCATTTTTGATTTCCAAGGGGCGTTACCGATATGTGACGTAGCGCTGAGAGGCCAGTCCGTCAAGTGTAGATGGCCAACAGTAGTATCAGTCAATCACAGCACATTAGGGCGGGACTTGGCGCAAAACAGGTAATGGAAAAATGTAAACAGACTACAGCATTCAAAGATGAACTGCTGTTTTATGAGTTGGTATATTTAACTTATAACAAATCCTGGTGGAGGTACCTCCCTAAGGAGGTGCTCCAGGCACGACCAGCTGGGAGGAGGCCCCGGGGAAGACCCAGGACCAGGTGGAGAGACTATATATATATATTATACATATTATATATTATATAAGAGGTTGACAATGAATGAGTGACCCTGTTAGATATGTTTTTTGTTATGTTAGACTCTACCCAACCTGAAGCTATCACATTGCAAATATACACCTCAGTCTTTATATTCAGTTAACTGCCTCTGTGGCTGCTTGGGGCTTGTAAAGATTTGATTTACTGTTAAAAGCAGATTTTTTTTATATATAAGAGCACACATCTCATGATACTAGAGGTGGGTAAACAGGGGTTAACCCTCACACAGTCAGAGATTCCTGAAGTTTGGGACTTGTCAAAACTTATTAATTAGTGTGGAAAACAGTTTGAGCAAAAACAGCAGTGAAATTACTGAACAGAAACTTTGAATTCATTTGAATGACGATCCAAACTGTAGCGCATGAATAGTGCCAATTAAAAAGTCTAATTTCTCTATCAGCATATGCAATTAACAATAATTCTGTGTAATTGTTTGGTTTTAATTTCCATGGTTCCAGATGCAAAACAGAGCTTGGACTTATAGCTGATGGGCTTCTTAATGAACACAGTAAGTTTAATATTAATGTGTTCTGGGATGTGAGAACAGGCTCTAATTCAGGATGTGGCCTTAAATGACCTGTTCGTCTGTCCAGGTCACTGAATGGCTTCAGCCAGATAGATTCTTCCTGAAATGATTTTCTGCAGATTTTCCCCAAAAACAAATTATAGCAAGACTGTTTATAAAAATATCTATGTGTTTATGGTGGAAGGGAAATATAAACCTGTGTGATTCATGTAAATCTGACAGTCAACAAGGCTCAGAGATGGTAGATAACAGCAGTGACTGTGCGCCGAGCAGAGGGAGGGTCATCAATGTGATACCTAGGTTCACTCCATAACTGTGCCGCTACACTGCCGATTATGTAGTGATAAGAGCGGAGAAGCCACTCAAACTGTGCCAGCAGTCAGCCGGCAGCAAGCCACGCTGGACAGCTGAGTAACAACAATGCATGCAGGAACAAAAGGACAAGACCGGACCCAGACCCATTTGTGACCTCAGCTCTCCAAATGTGACTGCTTGGCCAAATCCCGCTGTCCACACTCATTCCCACTACGTCTGCAAGTGTTTAAGGCTGTTGTCAAACTGTCCAGTATATGAGGGCTCTCTAGCAGGCATTTTGAGACCTTTATGCACACTTGATAGAGCAGAGTGATAGAGCAGCAACCTGGTCGGAGAGGTAAAATTACAGGGTTTTTTCACGGGCTGTCTCATGGCAAGTTTAACAGGCAATAAAAATATTCTAAATTTAGCGTGCACTTAAACTGGTTTTGATCCTTTTAGGTGTCTAAAATGCGTTTAGCTGCTGCCTCCGTCCACAGCAGGACAATGCTGGGACTGGGCCCTTCATTCGGTTACACAGTGGGCCCTTCGCAAACCTGAGGAGGTTCTGTACCTGGAAAGGTATTTACGTCATACATCAGATGTTTAGTGTCTGCTCGGAGACATAGAAGGTTTGCCGGTTCAAAACCAAGTTACCGAGTCACTGTAACAGCCACAGCGCTGCGTTCACTGTCTCCAGTTCACCGTCAGGAGAGTTTCGGTAGCAGCCACAGTGCTGCGTTCACTGTCCCCAGTTCACAGTCAGTGTTAGCAGCCACAGTGCTGTGTGAAGTGTTGCAGACATGCAGCTACTTTCCCAGTAAAAGTCTCCACCACACATTTAGTTTAGTTTAGCCGGTTGTCAGTTGTGCGTCTGCCCGGATTAACGATTGACAGTGTGTGTACAGTTTATTTGTCGGTGAATAAATGCTACGAGGCTACTCCTCAGCTGGAAGTCCAGAGACAAACTTTGTTTTCCTCTTCAAATATCTATCCTTTAAATCAGTCATCAGTTCTGACTGGATCTCTAGACTCCTTTTTAGTTCTTTTAATTATTTGTGTTGCATATTTCATAAAATAGTTGTTAAAAATGCACAAACTCTGGCTGATAAATTCAGTCAAAATTACCATTTTAAACGCGAGAGCTGCAATAGTCAGAGTGTGTTTCTGATGGAGAGAAAGAGGACTGCAGCACAGCATATGGCTTTGTTTAGAAAATGCCTTTTTTGTTTGAAATGGCCAGACGGAGAGATGCAACCCTGAAAACAAAGCCAAGTCCTCTGAGGCAAACCAACAGGAAATGTGGGTCAGCACAGAAACAAGAGCAATGTTGAGGAAAGCACCACGCTGAGATTCATAACGGCTGATATATGACTCCTCCGAAAGCTTGAGTTATTCCTCTCCATTCCTAAACATCTTCCAGCTCCATCATTAGTTCCCTCATTTTAAAAATCCAGCCTCATTTTCCGCCTACGATTGGGAAAAATCTTCATGTGAAATCATGGTATCTGTGGCAGTAATTGCCCTGGCAGCCAACAGATGTGCTTTAAAGTGCTAATGCAGAAGCGGTGAGGCTGGGTTGAGTTGCTACATGAGGGATGTGAGCTGGAGTCAGCACATCCACGCTGATAACAAGCCCGCCGCAAAGTCAGTTAAAAGTCAATCAGCGCTGTTTAGGGGAAACTTTGACAACGTCAGATGAGTGGCAGGAGGCTCATTTTGCTGTTCTGTAATGAGAGGAGAAACTTTCTTTCCGGTGTAATGATGTGTTGGCTCTGCAGCTGATCTGAAGTCAGGTCCAGCGGAAAAAAAAAAAAAAAAGAGGAGCCCTTTGGCAGCCGCTGAAGGTGAGATAATGTGCCTTCTGGTCAAAGCGCCCAACCTTTCCCAGACGCCCTGGAGAGTTGGTCTTTTGAAGCTTTTATATCACTTCCACTATCGAATATCGCCGTCACCCCTCTGCCATCCATCATCCCACCCAGTCACGGGCTAAACCCCAAGCTGGGCTATTTATAGACCACCCAACTTAAGCGCTGCATGTGTCTAAACCTTTATTGATCCCCAGCCAGGGGAAACACAAGCTCCTGCATTCATGATCAGCCAATGAAAAAAGGCCTGTTGGCGTCTCACCATGTGTGTGTTTGAGGTTGATTTTATACAATGCAAATAAGCACACAAAATATTGACATCCAACAATCCACCAGCAAATCAGAAGAAATGCATCACGGTTAATTAAGGTTGGTGGGGAACAGTTTTACAGAGGCAGAGAGACAAACTGATCAACTCACTGTACTGTAGTTAAAGCTGATTGAAGCAGGACTTTACCTTTAAAAGCCTGAAACCCGACGCAGGGCTGCGACAGTCCCACATGCTCCGACTGAGACCCTCTAACTGCCGTCGATATGGCCGCTGATGGGAAATCTTCAAACAGAGAATAAAGCATCAAAAGGACCGAAAAGACCAAAAGTCAAGTTGTCTTTGTGTCCGGGGTGAGCGAGCACTCTGATCAAGTTAAAGTCTGTCAAGATTAAAATCTTTTTCCAACAGGGACCAAAACAGAAAACAACATTTAAGCAAAACAACAATCTTTCACTGACCTTAAAAACTAAACACCACACATGCAGTCATGCTGATAACTGTACATGTAATAATCGTCATATCAGGGAAGTTCTGCTTTCAGATAGGAGTCATTTTCCCAAATCAGTGCTGTTGTGGAAACGTACCTTTCCAGATATCTTAGTAGAGAAAGTACGGTCTGACCCAAATAAGTTCCTCACTCCACCTAAAATAAAAGAGGTCCACATGAAGATATTGCAGATATTACCCATGTAATAAGTTTTTACATAGATTTAAAGCAGACATCCCTCCTATGGATCCTTGTGCAAAACAGACCCTGAATCCATAGCTCACTTATTCTATGAATGTACATGTAGACCACGTGTCAACCTCAAGGCCCGCGGGCCAAATTAGGCCCGGCAACTCATTTTATGTGGCCCGCGAGGGCTTGCAAAGAATATATTATGCTTTTCATACAATTCAATGCTGCTTTACAGAAGTCCAGTGTCCTTAAACTACATGTCCCACAATGCATCTTGATTTTGTTACATGCGCACTGAAGCGTCTCTATCACCAGTTTTCTGCAGTGGTGCTGTAGCCGAGTGATGGGGTCGTAAAAAAATATGAACAGTACCAAAATGTCCAAGGAAAGAAAAGTTGGTGCAGAGGGAAGGACAGAAAGAGAAACCATGTTAGTGGTTAATGAAGACCAGCCGGTATGTCTTCTTTGCTACGAGGCAGTAAAACACTGTCACACCACTGTCATCTACCACATGATCTCAGCTGATCAGCTGTTGATCACTAACAGTTTATACGCCACAGACTGAACGTTAGATCAGAGCTCATTGATCTGTTAGACTATAGTTCTCAGGTCAGGGTAAACTTTATTGTCCCGTTAGGGAAATTTGTCTTGGGCGTCGTGCTACATTATTGCTTCACAGAACAACGACAGAAAAACATAACATACCATCCAAAGATGCACTTTATGGTTTCCACTATAGATCAGCATTGACTAAAATAACCTGTAAACAAGCTTAATAATAGTGTTTCAATTCAAACCTGATTTCTGTTTAGTTTAGTCTGTTCAGTTTAGTTTGTGTCTGCCCCTCTCAACTCCCGCCACAAAGTTAAACAAAGCAATGTAATAAATTGTGTTTGATAATATTTGTGTGATGATAAAAAAGTAAAAGTAAAAGTAATGATGAGGGTTTCTGAATCTCATAAATTCATGGGATTTATGTTATAATAACACAGAAATGTGAGTGTGTGCCCACATACATATATATTGATGCACAAGCATGTGTTTTCGTTACTGAACTAATTTTTTAAAATAAATTGTACAACATTTCTGCTGGCAATTATTTTCCCAGACTTCTGCTTTCAGAGCTAGTTATGAAATAAATGATTACTAAAACTAATAATAATCAAATGCAGATGCATTGATAAATTTAAATAATCTTATGATTACCACCAGCCCTTTGAGGGCAACGACAACGCTGATGTGGCCCGGGATGAAACTGAGTTAGACGCCCACTGATGTAGAGCTCTGGGTTGAAGTCTCTCTACTGGTTTTTACTATCTGTAATATATTAACACCAGTATTGGAAGATATGGTCTTGTTCTTGAACTGTGACACGATATTAAGCTTTTATGTCTTGTCGGCAAATATATGCACATATACACAAAGCTTCAAACAACCCCAAATTTCCACTTATTTTGTGTTGAATTGCAAAAAAGCTATTTTGACTTACAACAAATAACAGTAACAAATGAAGTATATAAATTAAAATTGCCTATTCATTGCTTATTCTTATGCTTTTATTCTGCATTATTATTTTTGTATGTTATTTTGTTTGGTTTATAAATTGTCTTTATTCTCATATTATCCATGTCACATGTCCATGACCTCTAAGCTGTCATGTAAAATATTCATTTCCTTGCATTATTGTATTTTGCTTGAATTACTGATAAAGTTCAATAAACAAAATATATGCAATCATGATCAACAAATCTGTAAACTGGTGAAGAAATCCAGGAACTGCTCTGACTGTGTTATCGTGTCAAATCCGATGAAAATAAATAACGTAACCGCACCCTAAAAGTGAAAGCAATTAAATCACACAGTAGGCTTTCACTCCCTACAGTGATTGATGAGTAAAAGTCAGAACTGACTGATATATATATTTCCAATGATTAAAAGGGTTGAGTCTATAAAAGGTCACGCTATACTGAGCTGTGAGGTCCAGGTCTATACTGGATTTAAAATGACTGAGTCCAGTGCTTCAACCAGAGGTCCGCAAAGGCCTCGAAACTGAGACCTGAAACTGTCCTGGACCAGGTCTTTACCATGACAGTGTGAATGAGCACAACCCCCATATAACATAACTTATGTTGACATTAATTTTTCCTCCATGACAAAAGAGGATACCTCACACACACACACACACACACACACAGACAGGCCAACACTAAACAGACTGCAGCCAAATAGCAGCACATTACACCGCAGCCTGTCATAACAATCAGCCATTAGCAGTCTCACCTGTCGGTCCAGAGCGGCAGGTAAACTGCACCTGTGCATTCTTTCACACGGCCAGCAGGGGGCGGAGACTCCGACGGAGGGAAGACGATTGTAAACACGTTAATGAGAAAATGAGCCTATTTCTCATTTGATTTATTACCTCAGTAAACATTGTAAACGTGACTTTATGGTCTCAGTCACTGGTTTCAAGTCTTCTTCAACACAGCATGATGATCATTTAGTAAATTATGGTCCCATTTAGAGTCAAATAGACCATAAAGCAGGGGAGGCTTTAGGGCGGGGCTACCTTGTGATTGACAGGTCGCTACCTCCGCGTTGTCCGGTCTGGGAGTTGACCGTGTTTTAATCTTACAGATTTAACCCTTTACCAGTGTGTTTTCAGCTCGTCAGAGTTAACGAGAAGCTTTTTGGTGGTTTAAAATGTCTTATTCAGTGTTCAGTTGTACCTCCAGTCTCTCCCTGCGCTTCTGTTGAGAAACTAAACAAATAACATGGCGTCGGTAGAAACGGCGACCTGCGGAGCTTCAGCACTAACCGGTGGTCCTCCGACGAGAGACGGGCTTCCGGAGGAGGAACAAACACGGAGGAGGAAGAGGAGGAGAAAACTCCTCTCAGGCTGCAGTCTGGAGGAAGACAGGAGGCCATGTTACCGCCAAAACAACGAGGGAAACAAACACTGCTGGCAGATCACCTGGTGTACTGGAGCCTTCCTCTTTAGTCTCTCCTCCTCCTCCTCCTCCTCCTTCTCCTCCTCCTCCTCCTCCTCCTCCTTCTCCTTCTCCTCCTCCTCCTCCTCCTTCTCCTCCTCCTCCTCCTCCTCCTCCTCCTCCTCCTCCTTCTCCTTCTCCTCCTCCTCCTCCTCCTCCTCCTCCTCCTCCTCCTCCTTCTCCTTCTCCTCCTCCTCCTCCTCCTCCTCCTTCTCCTCCTCCTTCTCCTTCTCCTTCTCCTCCTCCTCCTCCTCCTTCTCCTCCTCCTTCTCCTCCTCCTCCTCCTCCTCCTCCTCCTCCTCCTCCTTCTCCTTCTCCTCCTCCTCCTCCTCCTCCTCCTCCTCCTCCTCCTCCTTCTCCTTCTCCTCCTCCTCCTCCTCCTCCTCCTTCTCCTCCTCCTTCTCCTTCTCCTTCTCCTCCTCCTCCTCCTCCTTCTCCTCCTCCTCCTCCTTCTCCTCCTCCTCCTCCTCCTCCTCCTCCTCCTCCTCCTTCTCCTTCTCCTCCTCCTCCTCCTCCTTCTCCTCCTCCTCCTTCTCCTTCTCCTCCTCCTCCTCCTCCTCCTCCTCCTCCTCCTCCTTCTCCTTCTCCTCCTCCTTCTCCTCCTTCTCCTCCTCCTCCTCCTCCTTCTCCTCCTCCTTCTCCTTCTCCTCCTCCTCCTCCTCCTCCTTCTATCTCTCCATCAAGGAGTATCTACTACTTTATTGATCCCCAGAGGGAAATATACAGACTATATTGTATAACCTATAAGAAATTAACAGTGGAAATAATTATGCTGAAAAATAGGATCTGTGCAAATAATATTAATGCATGCATAAATAAAAATACCTAATGGCGAGTAATAAATAAACATGAATAATTAAAGCTGTGTTAATGACGGAGCAAACCAAATTATTGCACAGCTGAATTATTGCAGTAAATTATTGTACCATTAAGTCGTTATTGTGAAAGATATAATAAATTATGGGCTTATAGCTGCTCATAGGAGTAAAAAATAAAATATATACAAGCAAATGTCTTCTGCTTTCTTGACTGGTCATGGTATACTTGATCCTAAATACAATCTCTTTACATTATGTTGTTGATGTCTGCATGTTAGTTCTCCTTCTTCTTCTCTTGGTTTATGGCAGATATACATACAATATATACGTATGTACTGTATATATACTGTCAATAGATGTATATACGGTATTTCTATATCTATATATAGAGATATCTGCATCATCTATAGCTATATATCTCTATATCTATTGATAGAGATATACTGATATAGATATACAGTAGATATAGGTAGAAAACTCACAAATCCCCAGTCTGAGTATAATTTTGCGATCACTCACTGGTGGACTCAACCATTTTTTAAAAAAAAGGATGGACACTACTGATCCTAGTTCAGTTCAGCTCGTTCAAGACAGGCTTTTCAGAATAAGAGACACCTTTATAAAGCAGCTCTAGCACCGCCCTGATCCTGCTTCACGGTGTGTTTTCATCTCAATGTGGACGTAGCGGCCTTCTGTGCTCCTGGCTTCACCAAACCACAGCAGTGCAGAAATCTCTAAATGTCAAACGTTTTTGAAACCTAATCACAGCATGGCTTTTTCTATGGTGTTCCTCAAGGTCTAATGTATTTTGGAGGGATTATTGATCATTTTTATAAAAAAAAAAAAAGAAAAAGTTTAGAACCAAATCTGTGTGACAAATGGTATCACCCCTAAATTGCTGCAACTACTTATGAGACATAATAGAGCATGAGGATGGTCATCATATACTTCTATCGTAATCTTTTACAATTCATTTAAAATAATCAATTAATTTGTGTTTATTTCTAATTTCTGACTAGAACAACTTGGCAGTGCAGAGCTGCATCTCAAATAATCTCCAGGTTCCCAGCTTTCAGATGATGACATCTACTGTTGACCTGCTATCTCCCCCTAAAAACCCCTGGACCCCCTTAAAAAAAGACTAAAACAGGTCTGCAGTGGGTCTCAGAGGGTTAAGACAGTTCTCTTTGTGCGTCTAATTAAACTCTCGGTCCTAGACGGAGTGTATTTCCAGCTCTCATTAGCGAAGAAGACAATCAATCTGCGGCTCTTCCTGTCAGAAGCCTCTCACCTTACTGATGATCAGCTGCTTTCTGGAGAAACCACAGAGAAACGTGTCTCCGAGGACGACTAAGCCTAATTAGCAGTTAATTAGTTCAAACCGCTGGACTGAAAATGTTAACAGCGTGTTTAACCACCACATTACACCGCTGGTCCAAAAACAACAAAGTTTGTAAGGCTGAACTGAACAAGGGACAGTGTAAGAATCACATGAGGTTTCTCCAGTCTGCTCACGCTATCATCCTCCTTCCCTCCTCTCTCCACCTGTGTGGAGGCTGGCAGCTTTAATGACCAGCTAAATTTATGAGGGAAAGTTATGAATAATGTTTACGTATTAATCATTCATGGTGGCCAGCCAAGCACATAGACTACCGCTCCCCTGGAAATTACAGGCTCACCTCCACAACATAAATTATCCATCAGATTTCAATCAGCCCTTCTTGGCGCAGCGAGCCAGAACCCAAACTGTCTCTGCAAAATACTGACGCATGCACAGTCCAGCGTCTGTGACCAGCACGCAGTGTTAATCTATCAATGTATCGACGATAGCTCATCCGGTGAAGATGCACGCAATCTATCATCTGTGTTTCTGTCTCAAAATGAAGATGTATGTAGATGTGTGGAAGCGACGTATCACAAGTCATCAGTGGTTAAAGTCATCAGTGGTGTTATTATGGCTAAATTCATGTTTACCATAAACCTCTTTGCTTCCCCTTCATCCCTCCCTGGTGTTTCTGGTTTTACTGAGAAGACAAACATTTACTGAGTCAACTAATAGGTCAGGACTAGGATGCTAATTTTTTTTAAAAGATTTTCAACCCAGAAATGATCCTCCTTAATCGATTATTAACCGTTAACTGACAAGATTTGTGCCTCTTATGCAGCAGTGCTCCAGCTGCAGTAAATGAGCACAACAGACAACTGAGTTAACAGTTCACCAGTGGAGCACCGTAACCCGTGGCTGCTGCAGTAACTCTCCTGATGGTGAACTGGAGACTGTGAACGCAGCACCGTGGCTGCTACCGCGTTCACTGTCTCCAGTTCACCATCAGGAGAGTTACTGTAGCAGCCACGGTGCTGCGTTCACAGTCCCCAGTTCACCATCAGGAGAGTTACTGTAGCAGCCACGGTGCTGCGTTCACAGTCTCCAGTTCACCATCAGGAGAGTTACTGTAGCAACCACGGGTTACGGTGCTCCACTGGTGAACTGTTGACTCAGTTGTCTGTTGTGCTCATATACTACAGCTGGCCTAACGCTGCATGTGAGGCACAAATCTTGTCAGTTAACAGTTAATAATCACTTAACGAGGGTCAGTTATCGGTTAAGAAGGTCTTTCAAAATTAGCATCCCTATAGCAGACAGTGTGTGTTCAGTTTATTAATAAATGCTATGAGGCTACAACTCCTCCGCTCAAGACAGGAGCCGACTTGTATCCTGCCGCTGGTTAAAATGGCTAATGTCAGTTAACAGATAAACAGTTAATTACTAACATCCCTAGTCAAGTTGTCCAAACGTTATAATCTCAGTCTTTTCTTTTTATTAAGAATGAGGAAGTTTAGATCCATCCAAGATCTGATATTATGTAAACAGTTGGCAGGCTGCAGTTCATCTTTACTAGTTGTTTTTAACTGCAAACACACACCAAAAAAATGTCTTTTTTATGTAGAATTACTCCAGTAATGCTCTGAGAATGAGAAGCGGCTGGGAGGTCAAAGGTCAATAGGGGCACAACAGCAAATACTTACCCGTGGTAAGAGGGGGAAAAGAGAATTACAAAATAAAATGTATAGAAGCACCAATTTTTATTTTCAAACATATGGTCAAGTGCGAACAAAACGTGTAAATCTCTCACTTGTAATGTGTGGGAGGGAAGTTTGGATTCAGTTCCTGTTACTACTCGAGATGTTTGGCAGTGCTGCCTGAGTTAAACACTTCACTCTCGGTGTTAATATTTACTGTGAGAAGAAGGGAAAACATGCACGGGGTTCAGATTAACATTGAAACAACTGAAGTGGGATTCAGAAAGAGAGGAGTCAAACGGACAAGAGGAGAACTGGCTGGGGTGAAAATCCTCACGCTCTTCTTTACTGGTCCGGCGACAAAGCGGCAGAAAGCCAGCGCAGTAATTAGTTTCACAGGAGCGGTGTGTTTAAGGACGATAAGCGTTGCTTTGGGTGAAGAGGAGTCAGCAGATGAGTGTAGCTGCTTGTTATCTGAGCAGAGCAGAGGGAGAGGAGAACACTGCTGGAATAACTTTGAGAGACAGAGGTGAGAGGAAGGAGGGACGCTGCAAGTAGTGAATGATAAAAACCCAGCGATCAGGATCTGCCGGGCATATTCCTGCAAATACAGCTTTTAATTTGAGTCAGTACGTCTGTAATGACTCTGAAGGCTGTTAGTGTGAATGCCGGGAGGCCTGTTATCGTCACTGTGCTCACGCAGCCGGCAGCTTTTCATCGTCTGCTGCATTCCCACGACACGCTGGAGTCAGAGAAGAAGATCAGACAACCGTCCGCGGTGCTCACACAAGTTAGCGTCATCGATACACGCCAACAATCATTATTCACGGTGCGTCACCGAGCAGCGTAAAGTGAGGCTGACCACCATGACGTGACCGCGAGGAAGAGGAACATGAGAGGGAGAGCTGAAGAAGTGGCTGCTGGGAAATCGGTCCGAGCTGCATGCTGAGATGGTTTTCAAAGGAGCCGTGCAACAGCGGTGTCAGACCGGCTGATTGGACAGAGTTCAGTTTGTGTTTTACTGTAGTTTAAATGAGTATTGATTTTTGTTTCTCTTTCTTTGACAGATTCTGCTCTTGATCTGCAGCTCAGTTGCAGCGTTTCTCTTCACTTCCTGTTACTGGAAGCATTTTGCACATCTCAGCAGACCTCGGACTGTGGCTGCATGCTGGACGTAGAAACAGCTCCTTTTAAAAATCATCACATCATGTTTGTTTTCAGTGAAAATCAAATGGACTGACTGAGAGAGTTAAAATGACATTACATCAGAAAAGTGATCATCTGGTGCTCGACTCAAAGGCCAAAATAAATTTAACAAAACTCAAAAAAAAAACTTCACAACCATTTGGCAGACACTTCTGTCCAGAGCATCTCTCTCTGGAGAACCTGGAGAGATCCATACAGCCCACACAGAAGGCCGGATTCAAACCTGCGACCCTCTTGCTTGAAGGGCAACAACGCTAGCCACTGCACCACCACCCATAAATGCATCCACTCTCCATAATAACAAAAACAAATACTGCAGTGCAATTACCTTAAATTTGTATTTAAGTACAGTACTTTAGTAAATGTACATTTCACAGCTGTTTTTCCATGGATTGTATTGACTATAATGGAAGAGACTTTCCTGGATCAGAGTAAACAGCCGTTCTCATTCCCAGAGGAAGGCTTTGTCACAGCGGTTGGTCTTTGATACCGACACACGAGGAGCCTTTAGCATCAGTATGAGATGCCCTGGGCGTTCCATTGACTATAATGTAAACCCATCTGCAGCAGTAAAACTGTAACTGTAAACAAAACTGCTGCGGTGACATAGTTTAAGACACACCAGGCGGGCGAGATTGGAGGTGCATGTGTCCAACAAACACAAGGCTTTCATCCAGCTGTTCGTTCACGTCCCGTTTTCACAACTACAGTGTCATTTTCACGAAGCAGCTTTAAGCCCATGTAGTTCGTTCCTGTGGGTCTGTATGTGGGCCTCAGTATGTGACGAGTTGGGATGTGTCGGCCAAATTCACACCAGGCAGCGGCAAAGTACAGCTCGCTGCAGTAATTAACTTTTGAACACCCCCCTCATGTCGTATTCACAACCTCGTAAGTGGAAAGTTTCTGAAAGCTCTGAGGTCACAACTTGTGACACATTTGTTTGACGTGTGAAATGGTGGAGCCCGTGGAAGGTCATTTATTGGTGCATAATAAGTTAATATATTGTAATTTTAGTCATATATTGTTTTCATGGTAATTTTATATGTCTGAGGAAAATGTTGATATTTTCATCTTTCTCCTCAGTCTTTACATTTCCTGCATGATGTTCCCCACTAGCTAGCTTGTTAAATTGTTAGCCTCTGTGGCTTCTAGACCCAGACAGTAACGTTATTATTGCTGTTGCTTAGCAGCGGTGTTAACCACTTGAACACTAAGTATATCGTGTACACAACTTCCCATCTGGTAAACACAGTGAACACGGCGCTGTTTGAGGGCGCCAGTATTCTTTGTGACGTGGGTCAACATATCACCGAATCTGTGAGTTATCTGGTGGTGTGGGTGCAGACTGCAACCAACCGAGTACCCTCTGTTCACTCCTCCCTTTCCAAGGCTGCAGTAACATGAGCTGCCAAATGAAAAACTGTGGTTCTGCACTATGCGGCTCACGCTGTCAAACACCCTGCAGTTATTGTGTTCCCTATCTGGGTTAACAGTTGTTCTGTGCTGTTATTATGTATTGAATATAATATGAAATATCCATAAAATATGTCATTTAGTCAGGGGTTAGGGTTAGTTTGTCACTTTACTCAATGACAGGAAGCAGCTTTCCATAGACACTGCATGGCAGCTCGCCGCAGGCCGCACTTCACCGCTGCTCTGCTGTTATTACTTTGCCCCTGTCTGGTGTCATTTTTCCCACCTTATAAGTTGATAAGAAGATTGCCCACCATCCAGTGAGTTTCCACTTACTACATTTCCTCCAGTAAGTAACTTCTAAGACGCAAAGAGGTACAGAAATGTCCTGGTTCTGGGATACTAGCATCCCACCCTTCAGGATCACAGTTAAATTTAAACTTGCTTGGAGGAAAGATGGAGATGTCTCCTTTACTGCTCTTGTAGGCTTTAACACCAGAGCCTTAAAGTATTTAATTATTCTACTCAGAAATACGGACATTTAGAGTCCCAGGATGGTGTTAATGCTGTTTCTGAGGCTTTTACAACTGCAGTAAAATGCTGCCGCCTGTCAGGTGTTCAGCCTCCACACTCACACATTTGCAGCTTGTGTCCAGTTTAAGGTGGAAGCCTCTTGACTACAATCCCTCCACACCACAATAAGAAAAAATGTGCTAGAAATCTAATCTCGTGGGTACCCATAGAACCCATTTTCACTTGCATCTCTTGAGGTCAAAGGTCAAAGGACCCCTTTGAAAATGGCCATGCCAGTTTTTCGTCACTCCAACTTTGGGTCATTATTTGGCCTCCGTCCTGATTTGGTAGTATGACATTGACGGGCAGCAATCGATTCCTTCAGTTTTGTAGTTTGATGTAATATCTGTACCTTCAATCTAGCTCTAAAGCTGAACCTACCAGAGCCTCTGAAATACAGTGAAGTCAGTCCGGATCAGAAAATGAGAGCCAAATAAACTGACTCGTTCGTACTAGTACGTCTGCATCCCTCCTCAAAGTTTACTTCAGGCCTGCTGCTATAATCTGAAAATCTTTGACCTTATACTGAATAAATCTCTGAAAAAGACATAAATAAATGACAAAGGATGACTATGCTGACAGTTTGTGGCTTTTCATGTAAAGCCTGCCATTTGGTCCTTTGTCATCTGGACGAGCCCGTCGAGCAGAGCTCAAGAGGTTTCATCTGAATTCGTCTCTCCGGAGCCAGTCGCCTTGTCACAGCTATTCTTCTCACTGGCAGGAGGCAAAAGAGCAACGCAGCAGGTGTTAGCAGGCTGAACATCCCTCCTGTTTGTTCAACACACAGAGCAGAGAGGCCGTCTGAGAATGTAGGAATGTATATCGATATCTACACAACTGGCCCTCCTTGTTTCCCACACCGGTGTATGGCACAGACACGGTTTCCCTGCAGCCAGCTTTACTTCCTGTTTTTGGTTAACATTCTGTCAGAGAATGGGGGTGTGGTTAATAGTCAGACATAATTCATTCCTATGGCAACCAGATTTCACCATTTTTCAACCCAGTTTAGATGAATTTTCTGTTCATCAGACCCCTAATGAGACAAGAAATTAGAGATACACCAATTCTCTCTCTGGCGAGGCGACCGTCTGGCTGCTGTTGCAATGAGGAGCCACATCGCCGCACGCCGCCCACTGCGCACCGGACAATGGGTAGACATGCCGCCGAGGTCCGCCATTTGAAATGCAGTTTTGGGACGTTTTCGAGGTTCACCATCCACCAGCACCGGCTGCTCTCACCCCAGCTTCAGCACCGACTCCACATCGGGCTACACTGTGATTCATTTATTCCTCTAACGGCCCTTTTCTCTTGTTTTCTCTTCGGCTGAAAGCATGTGCTTCCTGTCGTTGCTCGTTTAGAGGCCCGCAAACCTCCGGTATTGGCTGCTTTCCGAGACAATAAAGAAGAGAGCGAGTGAGACAGACAGTCAGTTTTGTGTAATCCACCACGCTGATTTCACCCATTCACTGCACACAGTGTGCCGATGGTTTGTGCCATGACATCTATTCGTGGCATCGAGCAACATCAGGCGCTACACGTTGTGATGTGTGGTAGGTGCCGCTCAAACTGAGCATCTGTCTTCTGCCATTAAACATCAGGTGTAGCTGTATTGTCGTCTGGGTGCAAACAGTAGAGCTTATACAGGCTGTGCAGAGCCAGAAACAGGTTGAGATGACGAAAAGGGAAAAAATAAAGGCATAAACATTTGTCATGAATTGGGAAAAATATGGGAGAATTGGCAACCGGGAGGGTTGGCAAGTCAGGTTTCCGTACTCATTTCAAGCCCAACCATGATGTTTTTCCTAAACCTAACTAAGTGGTTTTTTTTGCCTAAACTGTGAACATGTTTTGTTTGTTTGTTTTTTTTGCGTGCCGCATAAGTGATGCAGCAAAAGCCTAAAATGCATCCTCATGACACGCTGAAACTCTCATGTTATGTTATTTATAGGCTGTCCTGTGTGATCAAGTTGCCCCACCTCAACCTTCCTGAGATCTGCCTGCTCTATGTTGTGTTTAATATATTATTTGTCTCATTGTTGGTTGGAATTAGAGGTTTCATTTAGTTTTAATTAATTAAAGTCACTGTCTGTGGAATTAGAAAATGTACAGCTTTGGTGCCCTCTAGTGGTGGCACCAAAAAGGCACGAGACTGTCTCGACTTTTTATAGTCAAAAAACACCTGATTGTTGCCGGTTGTTTAGGCTAAGTTCAGTACATTATTTTATGCAGTAGAACTGATTTTTGAAGCATGAAGTGACACTGAAAGCCTCGGCCTTGACATGTGATGCAGGTTGGCAGAATGACAGATGTCCTTTAGCTGACCTGAGCTCTGAACAAAGATTGTGACAGGTGGAGGTTGTGCATCTGCCGTCACCTTTTTAACCCCCTTAAATCGGTCAAATCTGTCAATCTGCTTTGACTGCATGTGAAACACTGGCCGCAAACATACATTCACACCACCAACCTCTGCATTAGCAAGACATGCATTTTAATGCTTGTACACACAGCATGCATACATTATGCATGTCTCATTGGCTTCTTTGTATAGTCTAAGTACTGCAGAGGCTCTGCTCCCTGGAGGGACTCTGTGATTGGATGAAGTGCTCTGTAGTTGGTGCAAGGACAGCGCTCTCAATCATTCGTGTCCATGTTGTAGCCGCACGCCATCAACAGACAGCGGAGTGGCAGCTGATGTCATCGTCCCTGTCACTCATCAGCTAGTCTGTCAGCCTCATCACAGCCACATCAGGTGATTTTAAACTCTTATTTCCCCAGCTGATAAAAAAACTTGACTCTGGGCCTTGTAATGTACAGTATGTCAACATCAGTGGGCAACTCTGGCGTCTGAAAAGTGAAGCCAAGTGTCTTAAACTTGCAGAAGTCTGATTATATAGAAGTCTATGAGAAAATGATTCTACTTCTCATTTGATTTATTACCTCAGTAAACATTGTAAGCACATTAGTTTTTGGGCTCAATCACTAGTTTCAAGTCTTCTTCAATACAGCATGACGTTGATTTAGTAAATTATGGTCCCATTTATAGTCAAATAGACCATAAAGCAGGGGACGCTTTAGAGTGTGACTATCTTGTGATTGACAGGTCGCTACCACAGCGTTGTCAGGTCTGGCTGTTGTCCGTGTTTTCATCTAAACCAAAGTGGCGACGACCAAAACCAAGATGGCGACGGCCAATACCGAGATCGTGACAACCAAATCCAAGATGGCAACAGCCAAAAACCATAATGATAATAGCCAAATACCAAGATGGCAAAGGCCAAAAACCAAGATGGTGACGACCAAAATCCAAGATGGTGACGACCAAAATCCAAGATAGCGACGGCCAGAAACCAAGATGGTGATGACCAAAATGCAAGATGGTGACGAACGTCTCAAGAGGGTTAATCATTCTGACTTTGGTGAGCCTCTGCCTTTTCCTCTGCCTTATTTAATGCAGCGTATCGATCTTCTCATCTAACTCTTGGCAACAAAGAGAATTAGCATATTTCACAAAACGTATGTCATCATTTATTAGCTAAACCTGTTTCCACTGCAACATTAGGGTGATATCTTCACTATACTTTCAGATCTGCAGTTCCACTTAAAAAAAAAAAAAAAAAGAGTTGGATGGAAATGCACCAAATGTATAAATATATACACAAGATACACAAGAATACACAAGAAAATACTTTTAATGCTAGTTTTAGTTCCAGGCTTTTGGAGGGCCCTCTGCCTAATTCCACTATCCCCCTACTGCAATATAGAGTACTATTTAAAGAACAATAAAATGTCGCTTTACAACCGGCCAGTTCACATTTGTGTGTTTAATTCAGGGAGAAATCCGGTTCCCAGGCTCTTCAGTTCACCTATCTTAATTAACACTGGGGAGATAACATTGCAAATGTGGCCTCGGAGTGGTGACTCACCCATAATATGCATTAGAATAATTCCTTTTTCATAAAAATTACATATTTCAGCTGATTGCTTTAGCGCTGCCAACCCTTCATTAGTCCATACGAATGGAAACGCAGCTCTACAATGAGATGGTTTTGGCCAATAAATTGTAAAGGATGGGTAATACGCACAGATATACTGTATATTCAATTGTTCATATGTATCACTTTTATTTACCTACTTTCCTGCTCTCACCTTTCCAGGAACTAGTTTGACTTTACCCCAATTTACAACCAACCTCTTATCCTCCCTCATGTACCAACGCCAGTTCATCCCATTAGTCGCTTTACACTTGACCTTTTTTTTTTTTTCAGACTAATACCTGCAAATTCAGCCTGACGGCGAACACAGACAAAGCTGCTACAACCATTTCTACAGCTTAATAAAAAGGTACCGATGAGAGTGACATCTCCCAAAAGGAAAGAGGCTTTTCCACCGTATTAAATATCCACTCACCACGAGAATCGCAGAGACATAATACAGCACAGCTGTCTGAAAATTTAAATGTTAAAATAGCTGGAAGACCAAAGGCGTTAATGTTTTACACACTCCTTTTGGGACAGCCATGATAATTCATACAGAAAGACATAATTCAGAGACATTTTTATTCACATTAGGTTATTTATCACACTGGTGTCTATCATTTATGCACATACAGTATACAGGTATGTATAGGTCAGATACAGACCTCAAGCTGCTACAGCTCATGTAGACGTGAAGACGAGGGGTAGATATTTGTTGTATTTATATATCTTTACATCTTTTATGGTGCTGTGAACCAGTCCATTCAATTCACATAAAGGGAGGGCCCTCACAAATTGTCTTGTTAAATACATAAAGATATAATCAGTAATTAAAAATCAATATTTAAAAAGTTGTAAGTTTAGAGCTTCTGGACAGCTGATTTATTTATTTATTTATTTATTTATTTAACCTTTGGAGTCATGCTAGCTGTTTCCCCCCGCTGCCAGTCTTTATGCTAAGCTAAGCTATAATCGCCTGCCGTCTTTAGCTTCATATTTAGTATACAAACATGAGAGCAGTGTTTTCTTATATAACTCCCTGTCAAAAAGTGAATACGTATGTGTCTTAGCTGGATCTGGTCCATGTGGGTCCAATCAGGATGTGTTCTGTTTTTACGAGTTTGTTTCATTCACCTGCGACTAGCGTGCTGCCCCATGAACAACTCTTTGGTTCTGTGTTTTTTAACCCCCCTATATAGCTACATGGTTTAGAGAACATTGTAGATCTGTGACAAAAGTGACAGAAGAGCAGGACTCAGAGAAAAAAAAAATCACAATTACAAAGCAGTCAGCTACTTCAGCACCACGGACAGCTCTATGGATTTATCAATACACAGCACAGAATACTGATGTTTCAGAGCCATGGTCGGGGCCATAGATTAGAACTTACTGATGTTTCAGAGCCATGGTCGGAGCCATAGATTAGAACTTACTGATGTTTCAGAGCCATGGTCGGAGCCATAGATTAGAACTTACTGATGTTTCAGAGCCATGGTCGGGGCCATAGATTAGAACTTACTGATGTTTCAGAGCCATGGTCGGGGCCATAGATTAGAACTTACTGATATTTCAGAGCCATGGTCGGGGCAATAGATTAGAACTTACTGATATTTCAGAGCCATGGTCGGGGCCATAGATTCTAACTTACTGATATTTCAGAGCCATGGTCGGGGCCATAGATTCTAACTCACTGATATTTCAGAGTCGTAGTCAGGCCATAGATTCTAACTTACTGATATTTCAGAGTCGTGGTCGGGGCCATAGATTCTAACTTACTGATATTTCAGAGTCATGGTCAGGACCATAGATTCTAACTTACTGATATTTCAGAGCCATGGTCGGGGCCATAGATTCTAACTCACTGATATTTCAGAGTCGTAGTCAGGCCATAGATTCTAACTTACTGATATTTCAGAGCCATGGTCGGGGCCATAGATTCTAACTTACTGGTATTTCAGAGTCGTAGTCAGGCCATAGATTCTAACTTACTGATATTTCAGAGTCGTAGTCAGGCCATAGATTCTAACTTACTGATATTTCAGAGCCATGGTCGGGGCCATAGATTCTAACTTACTGATATTTCAGCGTCGTAGTCAGGCCATAGATTCTAACTGACATTTCATGGTCGGGTCCGTAGATTCTAACTTACTGATATTTCAGAGTCATGGTCAGGACCATAGATTCTAACTTACTGATATTTCAGCGTCGTAGTCAGGCCATAGATTCTAACTGACATATCATGGTTGGGTCCGTAGATTCTAACTTACTGATATTTCAGAGTCATGGTCAGGACCATAGATTCTAACTTACTGATATTTCAGAGCCATGGTCGGGGCCATAGATTCTAACTTACTGATATTTCAGAGCCATGGTCGGGGCCATAGATTCTAACTTACTGGTATTTCAGAGTCGTAGTCAGGCCATAGATTCTAACTTACTGATATTTCAGAGTCGTAGTCAGGCCATAGATTCTAACTTACTGATATTTCAGAGCCATGGTCGGGGCCATAGATTCTAACTTACTGATATTTCAGCGTCGTAGTCAGGCCATAGATTCTAACTGACATTTCATGGTCGGGTCCGTAGATTCTAACTTACTGATATTTCAGAGTCATGGTCAGGACCATAGATTCTAACTTACTGATATTTCAGCGTCGTAGTCAGGCCATAGATTCTAACTGACATATCATGGTCGGGTCCGTAGATTCTAACTTACTGATATTTCAGAGTCATGGTCAGGACCATAGATTCTAACTTACTGATATTTCAGAGCCATGGTCGGGGCCATAGATTCTAACTTACTGATATTTCAGAGCCATGGTCGGGGCCATAGATTCTAACTTACTGATATTTCAGCGTCTTAGTCAGGCCATAGATTCTAACTGACATTTCATGGTCGTGTCCGTAGATTCTAACTTTCTGCTATTTCAGAGCCAAAGGATCATTGAGTGAGGCAAACCACACTAACATATTCAACTAAACAACCCCTCTGCCCCTGGGATGCCAGGTTAAAAGGGTCATGCATTTTGGTCATTTTGCTAACAAGGGGGATGACACCCCACATGCCTACTACATATAAATATTAAACAGCAACGCTCCAAAGAGAAGGAACAACGGTGTCATGACAGTAGTGGAGTGACTGTCATGATCCGGGTAGAAAACACACCACTGTTCACGCTGAGAGCTTGTTCCCTCCCGCTGGGAAAGAGAAGAGAGATGATGGTTTATGTATGTAACACTTCCAATCAGATCAGCAAAGTGGGTTAACCATGCATCAGAAAATACATGACCCATAAACAGCACTCAATAAATCATAGGGGCAATAAAGCCATAATGATAGTTACACATTGTAATGGTGCAAAACAGTTTCACAAAGGTGATTAAGATGAGAGAGTGTGTGCATGCGTCACAGTATCCATAATGCATCACAGCCTCAAGGCTCTCTGGAAAGTGTTGTGGGAACTGCCAACCAAGGCTGTAAAAAATAACATCAAACATCACTAAACACATTCAACAGTGTATGAGTCGTCGTCACACCGATTTAAAAAAAAACGAATGGAGGGGCAGAGAGTTGCTAATGTCCTCCGGCAACATTTCTGTGAGCGGAGCTGTCGAGGATGACAAGCCTCTCGCAGGCCGGGCTTAGATGTCAGCAGGGCTGTCCCGACCAAACATGTGCAGCTAGTGGAAAGAGATGTGCACCGTCAGTGAGACAGCTGCTGGTTTGATGAGGGTAGCCCTTCTGAGCATGAACAGTTTGGGGTTTTTCCTTCCATCTTTGCAGAATGACATGACAATACACAGAGCGTCTGTCCAACAGTGACAGTGTTGGTGGTGAATAATGCAGGGGAGGTCCTGTGCAGGCAAAGGGAGGCGGTGGATGAAGGATGGTGAGCCAGGTGGGGAGCCATGGATGGAGGATGGAGTTGATCTGATGCTGGAGGAGGTCTGGACTTCACTTTAGGGGCCATATGACCAGAGTCAGCAGTTCTTTGGTGTCAGCAGCTTGGCTGGCATCAGGACTTTTTCTCACCTGGTGCTAAGGAGGAACTTGACCAATACGTGGGGGCGCAGAAATAGTCAAGTTTCAAGGCTAAGTAAGGCAGTTCCTGTATTTTTTGTTTTTTGTTTTGTTGTTTTGTTGTTTTTGTTTTTTAATGAAAAGCAGATAGGCTATGGCACACAACACATTGAATATAAATGGTGCTCACAGATTCTAACTTACTGATATTTCAGAGCCGGTCAGAAGAAGCGACACAGTTCATGTGAGTCTCGCAAGAAACGTAGGAATGATGGAGAGGAGATATGCTGATCTATGGATGCATTCAAATACTGTTTGGTCAGCGCCCCTCAGCATCAGAGACCGACACACAAGGTACCCCGCTTGCGTTGCTATTGGACAGATTGGGGACAACATGTCAGTATATGCTCGCTACATAGTGTCCTTTCAAAATAAACTTCTGTTTTCACCTGCCCTTGGCAGACTCCCATGCTATTAAAGGTGCAGTAGGCTGTATATTTTTGGCATCATTGGGCAAAAATTCCATTATAACCTTCAGCATATTGTAATTAGAGTGTTCTGAGAGAAAACTAGGCGTCTTCACCCCCTCATTACTCTGTTTTCAGGCTTTAGGAAATCTAGCCCATGACAGGAGGCTTTTGCCAATCACATGTCATTTCAGAGAGAAAGAGCGTTCCTATTGGCTGTGCCAAGAGGCGGTGTTTGACGAGTTGGGAGTGGCTGACGTTAGCATCTAGCACTCCACTGTGTAGCCTCAGAGGTGCTAGCATGACTGCAGACTCTTGGCGTAGCTTTTGCTTTCCTATCATTTGAATCATCTCCCTAAGACTTTCTTTTTTTCCTGTATTTAACCACCACATAGACAGGCTGTGACTGCAATGGCAGCGCACTTCATCAGTGAAACTCTGCAGGGCATCTAAACAGTATGCAGCCATTCATACAGATCTACTGCTAAGACTTTGCATAAGAGCTCTGGCTATCATAGAGATGGATTTAGTGTCTGAGACTTGACAGCTGGGGAAATAAGTCAGAGGCCTGTTCTCGCCTTGTCCTCTGTCTGTCTTGTGAAATGACATTTGTATTCCTCTGATGGATTATAAAGTCATTTATTTATTTTTTAAAAAGGTTTGTTTGCAGCATATGTAATTCCTTGATAATGTTTTTTTTTTCTGCAGGGATTATGGCATGGCTGAGGAAACTTATTAATATTGGAGTTAGGCTATTAGAGAGGAATAAATCATATTTAACTGCAGCCAGCTTGACTTTGTAGGAATAAAATCAGAAAAAGATTGTGCAAAAGATAATTATTGGTAATAATGAAGTTTGTGTTTGTGTATATCACACTTCACATGTGGGCGGTGCATGACCAAGCAAACATGAATGCCTGTAATCCAGTTATCCACTTAGTAAGTTATTATCTTTGACCTTGGGGCGGGACATCAACCCAGTTCTTTACCGTCTGATTCGGCTCGAAGAGGAAACAGTGACAGAAACCAACAGCAGCCTCATAGTGGCGCTACAGGAGATGTCAGGGGATTACCCCAGCTATTAAGATTCATCCTCTGAGGAGCATGAATGTCTGAACAAAAGGTCAGTCCATCCAATAGTTGTTGTGATATTTCAGTCTGGACCATCGTGTTTTGTTATTGTAAATTGAATATACAGACGAAATAGAAAATAACAGCGAGCACGTCTCCAAATCTTGAACAGTATCTGGTGCAAACAGCAAAAAAGGTTGTTTTTTTAAATTAAATGCAAACATTTATATGCTAAGAATAGTTCCTGTTACTTTTTTTGTGCAAATAACTATAAAGAAAGAACAAACTAGCCTCAACCATCACTCACAGTTGTGAAATATCTCCAAACATGCTCCTCTTTCTCCAGACGTTTCTCAATGTGTGTGCACGATGCGTTTGTTGTCTGAATGCACACAACGTCACAACAGCAGTGAGAAACAAACGGTACAACAGATCATTGTTTGCACAGACAGTTCTGCTGTTTGATGAGTGTAGAAGAGCCAACTGATCCATTTTTTGTGTCGATCCTATTGACGCCAGAATCAATCTTCAAAAAGAGACGTAGGTGTTGGTGGTATCGATCCGCCCACTACATGTCAGCATTCACCCACACACATTCATACACTGAGAGGTGCCATCAGGATGCAATCTAAATACTCATTCATACATCGATGGCGCAGCCTTTGCGGTTCAGTGTCTTGCTCAAAGACACTTCGATATGTGGACTGGAGGAACCCGGGGTTCGAACCACCATACCTCTGAGCCACAGCAGCAATAATCACTAATTGCTATTATTAATAGATAAAATGGAAACACAACATCTTTAGGGTGCTCAGAGAGGGGAGAAGAAAATGATGAGCTGCAACAAACTCATCATTAGAAACTCGAGAGAGAACCACAGCAGCCAGATCGTTGCCCCACAGGTTGTTATTAGTCCTTGGGACTCACTGTGTGACCTTTACAGGCTGATTACAGTCGTGGTGTGGCATCGCAAGTGAATCACTTGTGTGTGTTCTTGGTGTGCAAGCGGGTCAGGACTTTAATCTCTGGCCTCCTGATTCAGTAAGGACGACCAAAATCAATCAAACCTGTATGGAGGAGATCGATACCCATTAAGAGGCGCAGAAAAAAAGTGCAGGATGCAGGAAAGCAAAATAATTCTGCTCGTGTTGGTGTCGTAGAGACGCAGCCGCATTGTGAGAGTTTATGATGTTTAATAGAAAACTATCTCTTCAGTATAAAAAGTATAAAACTGTTGACGTTGTTTTCTGGACTGTATGTGTAGAGGAACACTGTTTGAGGAAACACTTACTTTCTTTTAAACATATATGAATTGATTTTTACATTTAACACATTGTTCGTACAACACAGGACCTTGAACATCAAACTGAACATTATGCAGCGTATAAAACAGTAACATAAAAATGATTACACCTCTCACGACAACGTGTCCGTCCATCCGTCTGTTCGCATGTCAAACCTTCATTTTCAGTGTAGAGCTCGGAGACTACCTGACTTACAAACTTCATATTGGTATGATGGTTGACGGTGTGGTCTAGTTGTGACTTTTGGTGGTTAAAGGATGCTGAAAAGTTTGGCAATTTTGGCCAAAACAACTTCAACTTTAATTTAATTTCTGGAGGAGACCTCAAAAAGTATTTAACATTCAAAATTTCTATCAGTCATCATTCAAACTTGGACGGCAAGTTCCCAAATCATGCAAAATTATCAGACAGTATCACCAGACAGAGTCCAGGTGTTGAAATACAAGCGTATATTGAAATAGTTAAAACCAGGATAGCATCAACGAGACAGACCGTATTTACCCTCTGCTGTCTTTATCCTGAGAAAAGGTGAGTTAATAACAAGTTAGACTGGACTCAATAGACGAATGCCATTAGTTCCAAAAGGTCAAAACCGTTGTCCTTACTTTGCCATGCTCACTTCTGCTTATAAAAAAAAATCTTGATTTAAACTAAACAGTTAAACATAAAGTAAAAGGATATCTATTTCCAATCAAAATATGATGAGGTACTCTTTTTCCCAAATGTCATAAACCTCTTAAGAGCCAGACTTGACCATCACAGAGCAGTCGAACGCCTGGCGTAAAGCAGACATATTATAGGTCAGCTATTTTTCTTTCACTATGAGTTAGGGAGCAATCGCCTGGATAAATACTTAATATGCTCTATTAAGGACCTAAAGGTAATGGAGAAGAGATAATTTGAGAGATATCACCAAAGACCAAAATCACTGAACCTCCTCACATTCCCACAACCAAGACATGTTGTTATTTAATGTAAATTGTCAGTGCACTGAACCCTCTAAATTGGGCTGATGTGGAGGCAGAAACCTCAGAGACAATAATGTTGTTTTGTCACTTATGACCCGACCTTTTATCTTAAGTCATGCCATCAAAACTGATAATTAACCAGATTCTTGTGGGACACGCTTTGGATAAGCTTTTCTACTGGAAGCAGATGCTTAAGCTTACGGAAGCAGCTGTGTCCTGCACTTTATCGCAGCGGGGAAAGCTAACCCGATGTGTATCTGCCAAACCAACCACTTAGTCCTCACCTTTCAAGTGTTCACGTCTGATAAAACCAAGAGGTTCTCACTCCCAACTAACCTGGCATCAGGTTAGGACGTGTGATGGACGGCATGTCAACATATGCTTGTTACACAGTGTCTTTTACATCTGTGTTCACAGAAAGTTTAAGATAAGATAAGATATTCCTTCATTAGTCCCACAGTTGTGAAATTTGCAATAAACGTGGAGATGCTTCTCGGCTATATGTCATTATTTCACAAGTTTAGGCAAGAAAATACATTGTTAGGGTTAGGGAAAGACCGTGGCTGATAATAACTTGACTAACGACTCATTTACAGAGTGACTAATGACCAGACAGCCAGCCAGAAAGCCAGACTTTTCACTATTCATAACTTTGTGCACTTTGTAACAAATTATCATTCATTCAATACGAGGAGGCTAAATAATGCTCCAAACTTGCACTAAATTTTGGCGAGGAAAAACTGTCATGTTCATTTTCAAAGCGGTCTGTTGACCTCTGACCTCCAGATGCGTGAATGTAAATGGGTTCTCTGGGTCCCCACCAGTCTCCCCTTTACAGACATGCCCACTTTATGATAATCCCAGTCAGTCTGGATCAAGTCATAGTCAAGTCAGCACTCTGACACACTGACAGCTGTTGTTGCCTGTTGGGCTGCAGTTTGTCATGTTATGATTGGAGCAGATTTTTATGCTAAAGTCAGAACCTGTGATGGTTTCTGGACTATATCTGTCATTGTTTTGTGTTGTTAAATGATTTACAATAATATATACATACATTTACATAAAGTAGCATATTTGCTCACTCCATGTTGATAAGAGTATTAAATACTCCCTTTAAGGTACATTTTGAACAGATAATAAAAGTGTGATTAATTTGTGATTATTTGCAATTAAGTATATTAATCAAATGATGGCCCCATTGACAACTAACTCCCTCCTGCAGGTGGTGCTGGGAGTAAACTCTGTCTTCTGCCGAGGATCTCCAGTGGAAGAGTGTAATCAGTGTTGGACTCTGTCCTCTGCAGCTTGTTACGTCCCTCTGTTTCCCTTTCATCCTCTGAGGTGATTTTCTCCTGAGCTTCAGCCTCGGCCTCCTCGGCTCTGATCCTCTGCTTCAGCCTTTCATACCTCTTTCCAAAGCTCTCCTGCCTTGGTGGTCACCACAGCGCCGATATACTCAGGAACAGGAGGATAAATGCAGCCTTCGTACATGACGATTTTGTCTCCTCTGTCCTTCATATAAACTGCAATACTGTTGCGTCGTGTGGTAGCCTGAACACCAGAATGCACAGGCCGAGTAGCCCAGTCTGCTGGCATCTCACATAGCACATATTTTTTGTTGCTGCAGCAACTGCGAAATGATAGCACAAACCTATTGCTCATATAATTATACAGCATTTCAATGCACTATTTAAAGGGGACACATTGTGCACTTTTTCAATGCTTGTGCACATATATTTAAGTGTCTGGAACTGTGAAATAAAACAACCTAGTCAGTTATTTGTGGGCCGTCTAGGTCAGAAAATGTTGTGATTCAACATGTGAATATACCGCCAACAGCTTGAGAACAACAGACACATATATGGTGCCTTTAAAATGAAGTCGTGAACGCAGCATGCGTTGCGTTCAGGTGGTCAAGTTGTGGAGAACACTGCTGCTAAACAACGGCAATATTAACGTTACTGTTCGAGCCAGAAGCCACAGAGGCTAACAATTGTTAAAGTGGGAAACATGATGCAGGAAATGCTGAAAAGATGAGGTTCTTGAGATTATCAACATTTCAATCAGGGGAGACTCGTATCGAATGAATGATAATTTATTACAAAGTGCACAAAGTTATGAATAGTGAAAAGTCTGTGGTAAGTCTGTGTAAGGGGGGAAGTGATGCCATAGACGGATTATGAATATCCAACATGAAAAACAACATTTTTTCCAAATATTTCTTAGAGCTGGGATCCAGGTTGCTCAACCGACAGCTGAATAACAGCATGGCTGTTATTTTCACATTATGTTTACATCATGGGGCAGGCTGTTCCTCCCAAAACACATGGAGGCCTAGAGCTCGTTTTCAATTTGGAGCCAAATAACATGTTTTAAAAAATATATTGTTTCCTTCTTAAGATGCGTCCCCTGATATCACCAGAGGTGGAATTATATTTGAGTGGAGTATCCCTTTCGATTGTGTAATATTGTGATATAATACCGTCACCACAAAAATCAAAAGAATTACCATGATATAAATATTTGGTCATATCGCCCCCTCTCAGCCACCAGACTCCTTCGACGTAAATGGTCATTTTGCGTCTCAGAACAGGGAGCTGCTGGTGTACCGTCGCATCCATCAGTTAGTTTTTGGCCGTGGCAATATGTTTTGTTTTGTGTGTTATGCGATTATATGTTTTGTTGGTGAGTGGACCAAAACAAATTCCTAATCAGCTGCATTTGATGTGGCAATAAATTATTGAATCTTGCTGATGTGAGTATTTAGTTCAGGCCTCACAGAGCCGCGAGCACGGCTGTAAACTGGTTTCTGTTTCAATATCTTGGTCATTAGAAGAGCCTTCATAAACGCTGACACAGTGAATGCACTCTACAATAAATGTAATATCATAAAATGCAATAAAAGCAGATAATAAACTGTCAGACTCATATCTCGGGCCTGTTTGATGCACGTCTCATTACTGTTACATCTCTGCTCCCATTTGCTGTGGACATCTCCTACATTTAAAAGCAGTGGATGGACTGGAGGCCTGTGATCCTGCATGTCAGTCACCGTGCACTTCCACTCAATTTGCACAACCTTGGCTGGGATGCTTCATGTGAGCTGCAGGCTCTGCACAGCGCTGCCTCTCCCCAGAGCAACGATAACAACTCCAGATTCCACCTAAACTTATATTTCATGCTAATGAATTAATGCACCTTTTCCCTCCATTTTCAGCCTGAAAATGTGCTCCGCTGGCATGCCAAAATGAAAAAATCAAATTAGTCTTGTCATTTGCAGCTGATTTGTTCAGGTCCCGGCTCGCTCTCCTGCCTTTCCCTCAGCATGGCTGATGAGACAGCACAGCTGTGTTCCTGTTAGTGATTCTGATAACACCAAATTAAATGCCGTCAGAGAGAGTTGGGCCATTAATATGGAATCACAAACGTCAAGCTGACTCAGATCAATATATTAAACACTGTATAAATTCACCAGCCACCCTCATCTCGTTGCCACGTTACAAAAGAGCCTTGACCGACTTTGAAAAGGAAATTCAGTTGTGACGTTCAGAGAAACGTCACTGCTGCTCTTAGACACTGAAATAACAGTATTACAAATCACCGCTGTTATTGACGTGCATTATGTGGGAGCAGGTGCACGCTGGTGATCTGAAAACAGGAAGTTGTTACTGATCGGCACAATCAGCAGTACCTGCAGCAGCAGGTTGTGACACAAAGCTCCTGGAGCCAATTACCTTAAAGCTCCCATATCATGCTCATTTTCAGGTCCATATTTAGGGCCTGAGCACCAACTACATCAGCCCGTCATGGCCTGTTGAGACTGAAGGAATTATTATTATTGGTAGTAGTAGTAGTATTAGTCATTATAGTACTGTAGCAGCAGTATTCTCTCCAATGAATTACCTTTTTGAGGGCCTAAATATGCTCAAAAAATGATCAAACTTTGCACACTTATGAGAAGTGGTGATATTTTAAGGGTCTCAGGCTTGGACTGTTAAAAATGGCTGACGTCGTCAGACTAGTGGGGACTAGTCAGACTGTAGGGTTCGAACTGATGAAGCCACTTGGATAAGGGGCGAAACGTCTTCAGAGACAAATCTAAGTCCAGTTGCCTTCGATTCAATTGTTGCCAGAATGAATATGACCTGGATGAACGGGAACATTCACAGAACTATACTACAAGTGAACTCATTCTGTAGGTATGTTTACTAGTTATATACTTGTAGCCCATGTTTTAGTTTAAGAAAGTAAACTTTAAAGTATACTCTCAGTAAACTATTATTTGATTAGTTTTTACTGCAAGTATACTTATAAGTTATAGTACTTAGCCAATGATTTATGCATTACATAAAGAGACTTTTGCTATTTGACTTTATATTTTTTGAAGAGATTAAAAAATAAAATGTGATGATGTTTGTCCATAGAGGATGGGATGACATGATGAATAATAAATGGCAGTGAGGAGCACAAGCTTTCAGCTAAGTCATGGACTTATGATAAAGGGTTGTTTAAAACGACTGCATAAATTAATATTACTTTGAATAAATATGATTGTCAAGTCGCAATAACATACATACATTAGCTGATGTTATGTCACCTTTGGGCATTTGCTTTATTTGCTTTTAATGTGAGAAAATGTGTAAATTAAGTGAAGCAAGCCTCTGATGCTTTATCTATTTTTTTTTTACAATATTTACAGATGCAAATATTTTGTCTATTTACATTTATTTGCAGTAGTGTGTATATATATATATATATATATATTTGTCTTTTCTTTCTTTTTCTTTCAGAGGTTTTTCCACCTGGACAGGTCACCAGTCCGTCACAGGGCTGACACATAGAGACAAGACCATTCACGCTCACATTCACACCTACGGGACATTTAGAGTCATCAGTTAACCTGCATGTCTTTGGACTTTGGGAGGAAGCTGGAGAACCTGGAGAAAACCCACGCTAACACGGGGAGAACATGCAAACTCGCACAGATTTGAACCTGAGCTGAACCATCAAACTAAAATAAAATGAGAAAATTAAAGGAAAAGCTGTTTGGTCATTGAGTCGAATCCAGTTCAAAACCTTCTGGTGGGTGCGACAATCTCCAGAGGCCTCAAAGGCTCCAGGCTGACTGTATGCCAACTGATTTATGGCATTTTTATTAAAAGATAAGTTTGTGAATATGCAGCACAAAAGCAAAATATCAGCCGACATGATAAGAGCCTGGGAGTTTTGTCCTGCTTTATGTCAGAATCTTTCAGGACCTTTGTTATTTCAGCGTTGTGCTGACATGGCATCAGGGCTGCCCCCGGAAAGTCCACGATTACAATCAGAGAAGCTGAATGAATCTCATTTTTTCAGTCAGATCACTGCACTATTTTTAGCAATGCGGGATTACAGCATGGCAGACCAAGTCTAAAAAACAGCAAAACGAACTGTGATGACCCTGTTTGTCTGACTTCACTATGAGCTGTTGGAGTAAATTATTTAAACCAGCAGCATATTATAAAGTAAACAAATAGAACATAAACAAACAAAATAAAAGTTTTTTGATAATATAACAATAGTGGTACAAGTATTTTTGTCCAGTGTTTTAAGAGCTGGTTTAAAGGCTCTACGTCACCAGCTCTAAGCATAACATATATTACATGGCGTACATATGACGCGCCTAAAGCAAGAATGGCATTCTTAATGTACACAAAAACATAATGGATTGTTCATTTTGCCACACCCCACCCCTCTGAGAAATTTCATTCAAATCCATCATGAACTTTTGGAGTAATCTTGCTAACAGACAGACAAATAAACCAGCCAACGTCAGTGAAAACAGAACCTCCTCGGTGGAGATAACCATTGAATTACGAAAAACAGGTAAATGGAAGGTCAGTGAACGCATCGTTTGGAGGTTTTAGTCATCAGTTATCTGCTCAAGTGGCCTCAGCTCCAAAGATCAGAGGTGCTGTTTGGGCACCAAAAAGACCCATCTATACGTCTGACTCCATGCCATAATAACATGACTGTCTTCCTGTGTGTGTTTGTGTGTGTTTGTGTGTGTGTACATGGAGTTGCAAATCCATCAGCGGGATCTTTTTTTTTTTCTCCCCAGCCGGAGCCGATCGATTCTCCACAGGCTGGTGGGCCTGGAACCGCTGCTTTCTGCCAGAGCCGTGAATGAGCTGGTGGGCGGATGGATTACTCCATTGTAGCGAGGGGCATGCAGCTAGAGGTTTCACATTACATTAAATTAAAACCTGCAATTATGAAAACAATGGCCGGATAATTGCGCGACGTCATTTTATTTTAATGATTGATTTGATTCCAGTCGGGAACATGCAGTTTTGCTGTTGCAGTGAGCATGGATCACTGACAGAGACCTGAGCTATGTATTCACAAAAACAATTCCTCCTCAGACATTTAGAGTTTAATAATGAAGTGGTGCCACCGAGCTTAAACAAGGCTGGAGACCAGCAGATTATTATAGTAGTTTATTACACGGCGTTGTTGAATACTCGATTCTGATTGGTCAATCACAGCATGACCCTATAATCGTCATGACGGCATATCTGAATGCAGATTTTTAGGGTTATGCACTGCTGCTCGGGTCAGACAACCACACACACACTGACAGAGCTCCACTTCCTTCCCTTCAAATCTTATTCACACACTTCAGATAACATCCGCTGAACTGAACACAGGGCTAAAATTGGAAACTTCACTCAAGCGGGGAGAAATATCCATTTGAAAACGTGAATGTCATATTCTGATCAGTAATCTGCGGTACGCTTCCCTCGGCTGCTCCAGAAATCCCCTTGATCTTTCAGTCATTTAGTGCCAGTCCACTTCTACTTGTTCATGTCTCCCCCCCAGTGCATTCTGGGAAAGAGAAGTCTAATTCTCACAGTCAATAACAAGAAGGCCCGCTGCCATCAGCTAACATACACGAATTTCACTCTGGCTTTTTTTCTGGTAGCGTCGGGGGGATTTGACCCTTTGTGTGATTCTGGAAATAATCTTTAACTGCTCGTTGATAAAACGATAATGTTTCAGCCAACTCATCAAAGTGTAGAATCTAAAAATGTGATTAAAAATAACCACTGAAACAAACAGTGTGTACTTCCTCGAACAGTAAACATCACAGCAAATACCCACCTGCATTTAGTGTGTGCGACATGTAGTTCTGATACGTTCAACTGCACCTGAAGGCACCATTTTGACAAGAAATATTTAATCTTGATTAAAATGAACCACATTTTTATCTATTCAAAATGTCCCTCAAAGGGAGATTTGTCAAGTATTTAATACTCCTATCAACATGAGAGTGGGCAAATATGCTGCTTTATGCCCATGTATGTATAGATACATTATTGGAAATCAATTAACAACACAAATCAATGACAGATATTGTCCAGAAACCCTCACAGGTTCTGTATTTAGCAATAAAAATCTGCTCCAATCATAACATGGCAAACTGCAGCCCAACAGGCAACAACAGCTGTCAGTGTGTCAGAGTGCTGACTTGACTATGACTTGATCCAGACTGACTGGGACTATCATAAAGCGGGCATGTCTGTAAAGGGGAGACTGGTGGGGACCCAGAGAACCCATTTACATTCACATATCTGGAGGTCAGAGGTCAAGGGACCCCTTGTATAGCTGTTAAATAATTTTTCTGTTTAATAACATATCTTGTATTTTGTCCCATGATGCATTGCTGTAGGTCAAACTACCCCGCAGTATAGTTAAAATGAGCACAACCTTAAACCTCTACTGCAGTAATATTAATCCAGTATATCCAAGATAGCATTCATAACTGTTTTCTTTAGTGTATAATCACGTGAAACTAAGAATCACTGCTTTTTTTGTTTCCTTCTAATGAGCCGTTTATCTACATAAGGAGCGGGACGTTTTCACACAGTCCGCCATGTTGCTCCGCCATGTTTCTCCGCCATGTTTCTCCACCAGCCCAGAACAGACAAACCAAACACAGACTCTGCAGAGACTTTCACATGTTTATGTTACCTGAAGGCCACCATAGTTCGTGCTTATGAAACTGCAGTAAGGTGAGCTGCAGAGTGTAAAACCGTGGTGCCGCCAGCCGCTGACTGACCTCCGTTGTAGTGACCTCCGAGTAGGGAGAACGGCATTAACACAGCTTCGGACTCTGAGAGGCAGGATACTCGGTTACAATCTGCAAACACACCACTAGATGACACTAAATCCTAAAACCTGTAAGTTTGAAGTTACTGTGACGAACATTTAACTGGTTATGAAACAGTCTCAGTATAATACTGATGCCTCTGTCTGACCTACATAAGCAAACAAGACCATTAGTGGGAGGATTGTATACTTCTATATCTGCTCCGTCAGCTCAGATTCCACGCAAAACTCGCTGGGAGCCAACACCGACACCACGCTGCTGGTGGCCCAGGTCGTATTGCTGGGCCCGCTGGAGAGAAGGGAGGCAGGGGAGAACCAGAACCAGGGCTCCACGGGGCAGACTGTCACACCCCGCTGCAGTAAAACGAGAGGTTTTCTAAAGGGAGTCTGGTGCTCGTAAACACTACTGCTTTTGTCCACAGGGGCCGCCAACATCAAGACAAAATGAAAGTTGCGCGTTGTAGCTTTAAGTACATTTTGCTGATTGTACTTTTACTTAAGTAAGGTTTTGATCTAAATTTAAAAGATCTAAATACTTCTTCATATACTGGACATTATATGACACAAGTTGGCTATTTACGCTCAGTTCAGACCATCAGCGCAGACCGTATGTCTGTATAACCCTCAGAGTATTTTTCCTCTAAGCAGCTCACACTGTAAGAGTTTATTCTTTCTTATTTCAGGACGAACAGCTTTAGAGAATAACCTTGCACATCCATCAGTGACATGCTGTAAAGGACTGCCAATTTAATTATCCCATTGTCTAACCCTGTTTTCAGATGTGAGCAAAATGATTACATGGTCATCGCTGATACAAATTTATAACAACTGCTCTCCCTTCCTGCCAGGAGCTCTCCTTTTTATCTGCTCTCTCTCTCTTCATTCTTCATATTCCTTCATCTATCCTCCGCTCGTTCTCCCCATCTACCACTTCTCCCTGTAACCTTGTGAGTTTACTTTAATATTCATGGTGATTGGACCGGGGGGGGAATTCAGCGTGTCTCTCTAATTTATGTGAGATTGGCTTCATTATTCACTCGGTGATTTGATATGCATTATAGGATTGGTGAGCGAACATACGAGAGGGGGACTCGGAGAAAGCTCTGTGCTGCGTGGAGTTGAACTTCTGAAGAGCTGACTGATGGTCTTGCCCTCAGGCAGAAGACTCTGTACTCTTCTTTTGTCATTTTTGCCCCTTATGCTGTCTCTCTCTCACTTTCTTCTTCTCTTTCATTTTTTACCCGAGCTAGCGCCTTGGCTCTGTGAATGGCAATGTCGGTCCTGGTGACCAGATCTCTACAAACCAAATGTGGGACTCGTTACCAAGGCTGAGAGGTAGTCTACGACTTTGATATAATGTCCATTTAACTTAAAAAACAAACATTTCTACACGGCCCCATATCTTGTAACATCTCTATGCTTTGCCTAAATGCATCCATGGATCGGCACATCTCTTGCAAGACTTGAATAAATTGTGTGGCTTCTTGTACAAAAACCCCTAAGAAATCACCTTCCACTGCCTTATAAATACTTAGAGGTAGTTTCCCAGTCTTTGTTATAGCTGTGCTTCCTTTTCTTTGTGGTTGTTTCCATCATATTCCACCTAAATCTGCAGTTTGTGACTTTGCAGTGACTCATATTTTTCTCCGTTGGTTGTAGCGTAGCAAAGACGATGAAATGTTAACCTGCACTTGACCCACGTGTGCAGAGTTTGACAGCAAACAGCCCCGTGATGACAGCCTTCATATCTGTCTTCACTGCCACTGGATAAAAAAAAAAAGCATCTGTCCTGAAGTGGTTTGACTTTTGGAAACTAGAGCCAATTATAATCTGGGACATTGTGCTGTTATGTGGAACAAGGGATAAAAATGCTTTGCAGTCCCTCATAAAGTGGGACACCTGGTCACCCTAGATCATGGGCAACTATTGTTCCTGGGGGGCCACATGAGAAACTCAGATTGTCGTCGGGCCAAACAAATACTGTCAGATGTAACCTCTATTTTATCACTATAGAAAACATACTGGGCACTTATTTTTCAGCATTTATTATACTGAAAATCAGTCCCAACAGCATATTATTAAGACATTGACATTATATACAGGAGTCTTTGAACCGTACAGGACTGACTGTTTTAGGTAGCAATGTTTCCACTAACAAAACTTAACATTTAACTTAACATTAACACTTACATTTAACTTAACATTAACACTTACATTTCCTTCTTTGGTTCATGCAGCTTTGTAAAAAGTCCTCTCTGCTTTAGTATCTCAGCCAGCAGCCCCTCGGCTGTCCTCTCATCTCCAGACAGGTTTCTGGATTTTTCTGCGTGTTTTGTCTCAAAGTGACAGTTCTAGTTGTTTTCTTTAAATACAGACAAGTTTGTTGCAAACTAAGCACACAGATTTTCCACCAACCTCCGCAAAAAAATACTTATCAGTCCATGACTTATTATAGCCGTGCCGCCTCAGCAGGTGATGCTACTTCAAACATCACTAACGTCAGTTTACATCAGTGTAAACTGTGTGACAGGAAGAAGCAGAAAACAATACACAAGTATTTCAAGACAAAAGCTATTTTCTGTATAATGCCCAGGTCTGCCCTTGGCTTTTAAATGCCACGATAATGCACGTGTTCAGCGTGCAATAAGTATGCCTTTCTTAATTTACGTGTGTCTTTTGTATGCCATGTATCCTATACTGACTAATGTAAACGCATCCATGTATCAATGCTACGCTAACAGTCAGTGACATAAAGAACACTTCTGATGGGTGTATTGATCCAACAAACACCAGATTTTTAACCAGGACATTTGTGTCCAAGACTGTTGTTGATCAGTATTTTGTTTTGCAAGTTGCATGATGTTTGTGTCATGTTTTTTATTGACGTGCTTTTTATGATGTGTTTTCCATAGATCTTTTCATACTTATGCTTTTCTTAGTTTAATTGCTTATTTTAAGCCCAACCATGATGTTTTGCCTTACCCTAATTGGTTGTCTTGCCTCAACCTAAGTTAGTGGTTCTCCTGCCTAAACCTACATATCAATACTTGATGTTGTCAGTGTAGCGCTGGTTCCTCCTGGTTAGTAAATACCTCTATTTTAAAAGCTGGTCCTTCTAACAATACTAACGAAAAGTGAAAGTTAGATTTACAGAGTGACATTGTGCCTGTAAACGGCTACCAATCACACTGTAACCACAAAAAATGCACAATTTTGATCATGAAAGAACCTTCTTTACATTTCCACTTTGCAGATAATACCGGCTGGAATTTTCTATCTAACAGAAATGCCAAACTCAATACCATATCCCAGCAAACTCATTTATCGCACCAACCTTTCCCTCTTCTCATATTTGTCTTTGCCTCTATCCATCCTTCCTTACCCAGCCTTGCCATAAGGTCTACATCTGTGCACACTCCCACCTCTCTGACACATTTTCCTCTGTTATCTTTCCCTTTTCACCTCCCTATGCTAAAAAGGGCATTTGTATTCCAGAGCCAGGTTGGCAGGCTACGCTTATCTCTTCAGAGGGCCTTTGAAAAGGCTCTGCTTCTGCATGAAAAGGAGAGTCCAAAGGCAAACTCTGTGACATCTCATGACAGAGTTCAGAGCGGGGCCTAACTAGACAGCGATTGGCAGCAAATCAACGGAGGTTATGATGGCAGATGAAGTCTTTGGTGCAGCATGAAACAAAGTACACATCAGTCCCCAGTGTACAAGGATTGATGGGAGTTTCTAGTACACCCAAACGTGCTAGAACAAACTGGCTCTAATATTATGGTACTGTCAGACAGAGATGTGGTGAGTTAAATTAAAGAAATGCACAGATTACAGACTGCACACACATTACAGAGTATCTCAACACAGAACTGTAAACTGCTGCTTTATTATTTTCTATAGAAATGCTTACAAAGATACAAAACAACTAGGAAGAGACTCAGAATGATTACGAGACACAAAATTACTACAAACAGAAAACAACAGGAAAAAGAGACTCAAAAT
Source organism: Pterois miles (assembly GCA_947000775.1). Lineage (NCBI taxonomy): Eukaryota > Metazoa > Chordata > Actinopteri > Perciformes > Scorpaenidae > Pterois > Pterois miles. Next base: position 31,520,037 of record CAMQGK010000052.1, on the reverse strand, counting down.
GACTACAAGGAGATAAAATAATTACAAGACACATAACGTGTCATGTTGCGTGTTGCATGTTGTGTGTTGTGTGTTGCATGCTGCGTGTTGCATGTTGTGTGTTACGTGTTGCATGCTGCGTGCTGTGTGTTGCGTGTTGTGTGTTGTATGCTGCGTGTTACATGTTATGTGTTGCGTTTTGCGTGTTGTGTGTTGCATGCTGCGTGTTGTTGTTACGTGTTGTGTGTTGCATGCTGTGTGTTGTTACATGCTGTGTGTTGCATGCTGTGTGTTGTATGCTGCGTGTTACGTGTTATGTGTTGTGTGTTGAATGCTGCGTGTTGCGTGTTACTTGTTGCGTTTTGCGTGTTGCATGCTGCGTGTTACGTGTTGTGGGTTGCTGTTACGTGTTGTGGGTTGTTGTTACGTGTTGTGTGTTGCATGTTGTTGTTACATGTTGTGTGTTGCATGTTGTGTGTTGCGTGTTGCATGCTGCGTGTTGTGTGTTACGTGTTGTGTGTTGCATGCTGCGTGTTGTTGTTACATGTTGTGTGTTGCATGTTGTGTGTTGCGTGTTGTGTGTTGCATGCTGCATGTTGCGTGTTGTGTGTTGCATGCTGTGTGTTGCGTGTTGTGCGTTGCATGCTGCGTGGTTGTGTTGCATGCTGCGTGTTGTGTGTTTCGTGTTGTGTGTTGCATGCTGCATGTTGCATGGTTGTGTGTTGCATGCTGCGTGTTGCGTGGTTGTGTGTTGCATGCTGCGTGTTGCGTGGTTGTGTGTTGCATGCTGCGTGTTGCGTGGTTGTGTGTTGCATGCTGCGTGTTGCGTGGTTGTGTGTTGCATGCTGCGTGTTGCGTGGTTGTGTGTTGCATGCTGCGTGTTGCATGTTGTGTGTTACATGTTGTGTGTTGCATGCTGTGTGGTTGTGTGCATGTCAGTGCGTCTGCTGACAGCAGTGCAGCGTGTGGACAGGCTGCCGGCCCTGGCGCATCTCTTCCTGCTGCCTTCCTGGAATGATGTTTTCTCAGAGATGTGCGAGCTGTCAGGGCTTCACTGCTCACTGAGGCATACATCATCTATGAGCAGCCTCTCTGCTCCCACACAATCATTCTTTCACTTTTAGTCTATTGACGTGTGCGCTCTCCTTTTCCCTCTGAATCTGCTTCATAATGATCCCCCATGGGGAACTACTTCCAGAAAGGAAGCAGAATTGGGCTTCAGTGAAACATCAGGATTACGTATATTGGCATTTTATCAGTTGGTTTTGTGTGTGATACAGTTTGATTATTGCAGAACTGATCAGCACATCAGCGGTTTTCCATGGAGCTCTGCTCATTGACGACTGTTTCCGCCAACTGAAGATAACAATCAACCAATAAGAGTTTTGTATGGATTCAGAACATAGACTGTTTATAAGAAGTGGACGTAGTTTCTTTGACGTCATTCATTGGTTTGTGGACCGCTGTTGTGAAGCCTCAAATTCGGCAATTTGGCCATCGCCATCTTGATTTTTAGCAACCGAACACTGAATAAGACATTTTTAGGTGACTAAAATGTTATAAACACACTATTAAAGGGTTAACTTGGTAAGACGAAAACTCAGACAACTCCCAGACTGGACAACGCCGTGGTGGTGACCTGTCAATCACATGGTAGCCCCGCCCAGAAGCATCCCCTGCTTTATAGTTTATTTGAGTCTAAATGGGACCATAATTTACTAAATAAACATCATGCTGTATTGAAGAAGACTTGAAACTAGCAATTGAGACCATAAACTCATGTTAACAATGTTTACTGAGGTAATAAATCAAGTGAGAAGTGGGGTCATTTTCTCATCAACTTCTATACAATCAGACTTATTTCTGCAACCAGAGGAGTCGCCCCCTGCTGGCTGTTAGAAAGAATACAAGTTTAAGACACTTCATCATTGGCTTCACTTTTCAGATCCAGAGGTTGCCCACTGATTGATAATGAGGATGTCATCTTCCCACATAGCTAGTTAGCTCCCTTGCTACATTCATGGAAAATGGCCAAAAATTAATTTTTACCTTGCATTACTCATTTTGATTTAGTCGCAGCAAACAGCCAATGTATACAGAGTAGTATGCAAAGTGGTCCCAGTCACAGTGCAGTTTGTGAAATAGTCACGAAATTTAACGTACATGTACATACACATAAATTTCACTTTTTTTCCTGATGGACAGCACAAAATCAAATCGTAGATAATCCACGTAATTGTAAACCTGGAAGTATAAAGCTCAGTGAAAACCACATGATTTTCAGTCAGAGTTGATTTATTTAACACGTAACTTCTGTACTGAAATTACAGCACTTCTGGTGTTATTTTAACCCAAACCCCAATCTTTTCCTTAAGCCAACTGTACTTGTGTTGCCTAAACCTAACCAAGCTGATCTATGCCTAAACCTAACTAAGTAGTTTGAAAAGACAGGAGTGGAAGTGACACGTCACCGGGAAGTATAAAGAGCGGCAAATTCCACGAAGGAAGGAGCAGTGTTGCCAACATAGCAGCTTTGTCACTAAATTTAGCGAGTTTTCAGACCCTTCTAGTGACTCTTGTTCAAAAAAGCAATTAGCAATATTCTGATGTTACTGAAAGCATAGAGCATTTTTTACTCACTTCTTGTCTCTCTGCTACTTTCCTTACTGAGAAGTTGGCAGCACCGGGGAGGAGGTCGGGGTAGATGTTTGGATCATGACCCACAGGACTTTTGCCCAGGAGAAAGGTGTTCATGTCCTGTGTGAAACCAGAAGTCAAAGCTGATTAATTGTCACGTAATGCAGTTCCAGAGTTATTTTAACCCAAATCATTAACTTCCTAAACCTAACCAACATTGATCTATTCCTAAAGATAACTAGGTAGTTTTATAGGCTGTATATGCTGACTATTTCACAAACTGCTGTGAGACAGTGTTGTATGACAGCATAACACTGGTCATTCAGAGGAACTTGAACCTGAAATGACTGATGCCATTGGCAGCCTGATCCCGGCATAAGTCCTGCACCAGAGTAGGTTTATTATTATATTTGAAGACACTTTGAAGGAAGACAGGATTTTTAACTTCCGAAAAGCAGAACTCTTTAGTTCATTTCAACATGATCATCCTGCCAAGAGGAACATTAATGGTAAAAACTTTGTATTCTTTTGTGAATTTGAAGGACTGCTGGCATCTCTCGTCCAGAAATATCAGCAGTGTTGGTGTTTCTTGGTGTTGTGCCCCCCAACAGAGCTTGTCATCAAGACAGCCAGCACCAGCAGGGAAAGCTAGGCGCTTAATCAGATGAAAGGTGTGAAACTGATGCCAGCAAAGTGTTGCCGTTCACTTGTCTTTTCTGCAGACACATTAATCACTGTCAGCATCTCCTTTAAAATGAAATGACTGGAGATGGACATCAAACCCTGAAAGACTTTGTGCATAAGGCTCATTAATGTTTTAATGAAATTGGGCACATGTGCGTATCAAAAGATGTCCGTTTTGTTTCTGCAAGGTTACACCAATGTTTCCCTCTTGAGCAGAGGTTGCATTTCTGAAACAAGATGCTTCTTCTGCTTCTCGCACAATGCAATTTATTATTTCTTTTCAGAAACATTCAGGTTCTACAGTAATGGGGTGCAGGGTGCAGGAACAGAGAAAACATTGTCAAAAGAGGCTGCAGATAAAAAAAAAAACAGCAGCTGTACATTTTTGCCTTATAAAGGAAACCCATTTCAAAGGAGGCAACTGGCAATTTTCTAGGTGTTTCTTTAGAAAAGTGGCTTCACTGGAAGGACAAGTAAAAGCTTGCCTGCGTGACCCCGACTGCATGACAAAACATCAACTCAGAGAAATCTGTGGAGAAAGGTTAATAGAAAATGAAAACAACACATGTGCATGGATTTACGTCCAACTTTCAGACCAGCTGGCACTTTTATTCTCTCCTGTAAAGCCCTGCAGACAGCATATAGGAGCCAGATAGATCCTGACAGCAGGCAGCATATGGTAGAAAAGGGCAGCACATGGCAGCACTTATATAGCACCGAACTAGCAGATCACCGAATAAATAAACTGAAAAATCTGACTGTCCTTTTGTAACAACATGCTACCTTTAACTCAGTTCATGATGAAGCCATTTTTATTAGCTTTTTATCAGCTGGAAAGAGAAACAACGATCTGACCTGTAGCTTCTGAGAGAGACGTCACAGCAACACTTCTGGGTGTGTCGTCCTTTTAATTATGTATTTTCACAGTCTGAACAGTTTTACAGCAAACGGAGACTTTCTTGACTTACAACATTATCTTTTAATTGACATCATATGTGTGATTCATGGTGCAATTTAAACGGGATCAAAAAAATATTTGCCTCTCCGTTGATTTGCGTTCATATTTTTTCTGAAATAATTTCCCATAGCGGTCAATCAGAAGTCAAAGTTGATTAATTGTCACGTAACTTCCGTACTGAGGGTACGATACTTCCTGAGTTATTTTAACCCAAACCATTATCGTTTCCTGAAGCTAACCAAGTAGTTTTGTTGCCTAAATCTAACCAAGTTGATCTATCCATAAAGCTAACAAAGTACTTTTGTTGCTTAAACTTAATCAAGTTGATCTGTTCTGTTAAAGCTAAGTAGTTTTATTTTGAAAAGGCACAATATAATAACACACAATAAATATGTTGCTGAAAGTCGTGTTAAGCATCACAAAAAAATGGAAATTTATGTCCATGGACACAAATCGAATAGATTAAATTTCGTGAATATTTCACTGCAGTGAGACAGTGTTGTAGGACACCATAACACTGGTCCTTCAGAGGACTTTCCTGAAATGACTGATGCTATTGGTAGCCTGATGATGATGATGATGATTTTACCCACCACTGCCAACAATTAACCCATGCTTGGAGTGACCCTGGTTGTCATCATCATGTTAACTCAGATGCACAATATGGCCGTCCCCTGGGGTACTGTTGTAGCTTATATTAAAAAAACATCCGTCCCGTTTGCTACATAAATGGCACATGAATTGGTAAACTGACAGTATTTATATAGCTTCATCTCATGCAAGGAGCCCAAACTCCAACCTTGCGATTAGTGGAGGACCTGCTCTACAGCCACTGATTTCACAGCAATTACAAACTGCAAAACTGTCCAACAGGAGCATAACTCCTGGCATACAGAGGTCTGTACTGCGAAGGGTTAGCGAGGTAACTCCAGGTTTAACCCTTCAGGGTTTTCAGTCCTTACTTCTTACTGGGGTAGATCTCCATGGTAACTGATGCTGAACATCTAACCTGCAGGTTATGTTCCAGATAAGAGATCAACTCCTATAAAAGCACCACCATACTGACCAATCAGAGCTCGGTGCACAGATCATATGATGATATTATGCAAATATGAAGTAGTGACAGTCATAATCCAGGCTAAAAACAACACTGTGACAAATGCAGGAGAGACAGCTGGCTTTGAATTATGTTTATATATTTATTTTTTTACTTGCTCTCAAGTCCGTTTCACAATGATGAGGTGTAATGTATTCATCCATTACACTTCCCAAAGCTATTTATATATCACTGCCCCATCTAGCCGATTATATCTGACTTTTGAGTATTTAGTAAATTAAAAATCTGTTAATTTCCACATTCACACATCAGCTTTTTTTTTTCCTTTCCCAGCTTCCTGCAGTTGGCAGCTTCATCTTTTAGTCTGGATTATGTGTTGAACTTCTTCGTATTTGTCTAACATTATAGTTCCTTTGTAAAATGTGCTGCTCTGCAAGTCTGTCTGCATGTTTATGATTGGTCAGATGCTGCAAACGTCGCTCCTTTATGTCCAGATTGAGAAACCCTGGGTTGATTTGCTGAGCTGATTTTAGTCTGATCTCTTTTGTTCAGGTTAGCTCATCCAGATAATGAGAAGATATCCCGGGTATGTTGAACTCTTGTCTTACAGGCTTCTGGGCTGGTAATTTGGGGGTGGGGATAGTTGTATGTTTTCTTTTTTCCCCTTCATGAATTCATACTTCTGCATTATGGAGGTTTCTGCAGTTGCATTGCTCTGCGGGAGGTATCTGTACACCAGGACACACAAGCATAAATCCACCTTAATGAAGCAGCAGTGGAAATTCTTAGTGAGATTTTGGATGCATATATTCAGGAAGCTCATGTAGCTACTCAGCATGGAGGAGGGGTATTCTGTTGCAATAGTACTCACAGATAATCCTTGGTCACTACGTTTGAGTGTAAAAGCCTTGTCTTTTGATACGTTGGAGTAGCCTTCATGCCCTTAAGAAGAAAGCTGCAGGACTAAAGGGCGCTATCAATAGAGCCACAACCAGGTACAGGAGGATTTAGTGCTGAGGCATCATATAAATCACAAAAAAAAAAAAAAAACTGTAATCCCTCCATCCAGCGAGCGCTGTTTTAATCAAAGGAACAGCTGAGTCAACAAAGCCTGGCAGGTGAGGGTTTGTAGAAACCACAGCAGTGACTGCAGACATGACGCTGATGTCTAAACCGTCAGGTGGCCGAGTGGCATCTGACTCCAAGAGGGGTTGTGATGGTGGAGGGAAAAGGTTGTGGAAGTGCTGGATGAGGGGTGGTCCAATTAGCTGAATGGTTTCAGCAGCATGGCTCAACTGATGACAACGTCGGTCTGAGTCTGAAATATCTCAACAACTATTGGACTGTAATGCAATTTTTCTACATATCTGTGGTCTTCAAAAACATGTAACCCAGCTGACTGACTTTCCCTTTGCAGCATCATCAGGTCAGAGTTTCAGTTTGAACCAGTTTTGGTTTAAAGGTGATCAAATGCTTGTGACATTAGGTAGAAAATGCATACAACATCTCATCAGAGGGATACAGTATAAGGCCTGAAACTGAGGGACATCACAATAATGAGATATGGGGCTGAGGGACAATGAAGCCAACTATGAAAATGTCTAAATCTAAATCTTTTCAGACCCTCCCGACGCAGCTTCAGCAGACTCTTTTTCCACACTGGAAAATATAATTGATGCACTAGATTTTAATTTGGTCCTTGACAAAAGGGCTTTAAATAAAACAGGGAGCAGCTGGTTGGTCTGGACTCATTAGCATTCAGGAGACAGAGAACAAGCTTTAATCGAGCACAGAGCCAAGGATAGGTTGTTAATGGCAAGACTTCAACAAGCAAAAGAAATGGTGGGGAAAGATAATGTAGACCCTCTTACAGCCAACTTCAGGATTACGTCACAGCGTTGGCTGGCGGCAAAACAAAGGAAAGACTGGAGGCCAACACGAATCACCTCAGAGTAGTAGAATAAAGCTACACATTAAAAATGTCATCTTGTTGTGTTGTTGGGTGCGAGAATCAATGCCTAATACATTTGAGATGACAAACTGTGATTCAAAGCTCTAACAAGCTACAATATCTCCGATGCATTTCCAATAGCTTCGCTTTGCCTTCTGCTAATAGGCTAAGCTACTGGCTATCAGTTGCTCGACTCTTTGTGATGGTGAATTGCTAATGCAAACTGATGAAGACAAACTGTTGGATCGAAACAACAAAAACAGATCCATTTAACATATCTGAAGCAGAAATTTGAACCGAACAGAAGACACTTTTGGAGTTAAAATACTGCATTATTCCTGCAAGAGGGAACTGTAACCCATATATGTGAGAAAATACCATAAAATAAGGTTCAACAAAAAGAGCAATAATTGAATTTAAAATGCTCCCTGAAGGCCTACTTAAAAAAATGGATTGGCTGCAGTCATAATGTAATGCCGGTGTTGACCTGCTGTGAGTTATTAACAGCCAAGAAAAATGTGAATTAAAATCGGTGACATGCTGGTCCTTTGTCCTGCTTTTATATTCAGCTTATAATTGAATGACATATTCTTTGCTGTTGACCCTGAAGTGTTTTGGGCTAAAGGTGTCTAATCACTCACAAAAAGGGTGGAAATAAATATCCTCAGGACAATATTTCTGTCTTGCACACAAGACAACAAAACTGCAAGTCAGTCACCCATCTGAGAGGACCAATAGTGACCAAATACATAAAAGACAGTGACCAGAGAGGTTTTCTCATTATGCTATATTCTGTAGTGTTTTGGTGTAATCCAGAAAACCTACGTGCACTAGAGCACTTAAAGCCCCACACAGAGCAGCTGTCAGCTTCTTGACATCATGTCCAAGGACTCACAAAGCAAACTTCACTTTATTGGTAACACCGGGAAAGAGTTAAGAGTCAAAGGGAGTCGAGTCAGCAGAAAATAGTTTTTCATTGTGTCCAGGCTGCTCTTTAACTCTCAGTGTCAAACGTGTCAAGGGATGATGGAGCTGTCTGCAGTGCTTCCTGCTGTAAAGAACCTATTTGGTGTTAATATCAGGAAAGTAAATCTCAGGTGACTTCATCTTTATGCATCAGAGGTGGGCAAAGATGATGCTGATGGTAGTGTGAGCCTAAAAGACCATAAACATCAAGTAGAAAATATTAATATACTGTAGATGAGAGGTGGAGCGCCCTCAGGAAGTAAAAGTCCTGTTTATGCATTAACTTTTTAAACACCCAGGGAAGGTGTATAAATACTACAACATGAGGAGGTATTTTAGGGTTTTCGCACGTCATTTGTACCCCGCTTTTTGCATCATCGGTACGGACAAGAAAATCAGTTAGGGTAAGGGAAAACGTCAAGGCTTGGGTTTAAACTAAGTAACTAAAACACGTACAGAAACAATTATGGAAAACACAAACAAACAAAACCTCCTCTGTTGCTCTTCCTATGTTTTTTTCCATTGTTTCTTTTTCCCAGTTAAAAGGGTTTTTTGGAGGTTTCCTTATCCAATGAGAGGGTCGCTCTGTAAACAACAGAAGGTGTTGTTTCATGTATAGATTGTAAAGTCCCGCAAGTCAAATTTGTGATTTTGGGCTACACAAGTAAAATTGACTTGACCGTAGCATTCATACGCAGATGTGTTTACTTTGCAGTCAGTACAGACTACATGGCGTACAAAAGACACACAAAAATCAAAAAAGGCGAACTTAGGCTAAAGGCCTTGTGCATTATCGTAGCATTTATACGCCTTTTCATGCCAACATAGTGGTAACTTCATGGTGTAAATCCCAACGAAAGACAAAAAGCCCTTTGCTTATGGTGGGACTGTAAAAGAGGTGATGACCAACCTTCAGACCTTAAATATGAGGAGGATCTCTGAACCAAAGTGGGGGGTCTGGGGGTCCCCTAGAGTTTCAGAGACTTTGTTTCCTGCATTTTGGTGACTTTAAAAGAATGAAAATAAAATTAAAAACTACAACAGCTTTTTTATGTTAAGCTTCTAATTTCATCTTTAATTCTCAGGAAAGAAAACTGAATAATTTGCCCTTCTGGTGTTGAACTTGGCGCGTGAATCTCTGGCATGAACTAATATTCATCTGTCTTTATTTATTTTTGCTCCTGCTTGAGTATTTCTGTCTCTTGGTTCTCTCTGCTTCCCTCTCCTCTCAGTCACCAAGGGTCCATTCAGACATGCGACAACAACACAACTGTGCTCTGAAACCTGTTATTTCCAAAAGCTAGTGGAGCTTAAACATTATGTTATGATCTTGGGATCCGATCCAGTTTTCCCAAGTGTTTCCCTGTGTTTTCTCTGCCTTTTGTTTCCTGTGTTGTCTCCCCTTGTCTGTCTGTGTATGTGCAGGTGGGCATGGCTTCCGACCTTCCCCCACAGAGGCTGGCACACCTGAGCGTAATCCAGTCATCCGCAACTCTGCAGTATATCAACCCTGTGATTACTTCCATACTCCGCCAGATCGTTCAGCCACCCTCCGTGGTAGCGTTCGTCCCAGGCCACTCGTTTTTTGGACTTGCTGTTTCCTGTGTTCAGTTTGCAACTCACCGCTCACCTGCCTGCTTCCACTAGTTCACCATTTCCAGACAACCACACCATGCCGTGCTCCGCCATCGGAGGGTTGTTTTTGGACCTCACTCCTCGCCACCTGCCGGTTCACCCTTCGCCCATCTTCCCCGAGCCTGAAGCCCCTCTGCCCCTACATATTCCAGCAATATTCTCATTGACTATTTGCAATAAATTTCCTTTTACTGATTTTGTAACAACAGTAACCACCAAGTAGCAACAGTTCATGTAGCTCTATTGTCGGATTATACACACTGTTCAGCTCCAGAAACGGGCTAAGATAATGAAAAGAAAAAAAAGTGAAAATTTGTCAGAAATCAGGAGAAATAAGGGAAAGCGGTACAGGGCAATGAAAAAGGGTTGGCAAGTATGATGACTGCGGCAGCTGGACCATAAAAGAAAGACAGAAATTACATATATCTGCTATTGCTGATGTACATCCTGGTGCCATGAGTCGCTCTCGGTCACTTTCATTTTGTCAAACTAGCTCTCAGAGGAAAAAGGTTGGCAGCCTCTGTGCTCGTTCATACAGGACTATTGTGATGCTGTTTGGTGAAGCATGGTATTTTTTCCACAGATGACCTCTGCAGTGATTTCAAAATTACATCAGTTCCACAGCTAACACGTTATTAATCACACGCAGTTTGAAAAACTAATAGGATGTGCTTGCTGTCTCTAAATTACTGTCATGGTTGCTGACCATAGGTTGCTGACTCATGGATTAGGAAAACACAACGCCAATCCCTTTTTATGGAAACTGCCCCCCCCATCGAAGGCTCCTAAAATGATTATTCATACATTTACAGCTGCTCTGTTTTCACACATTAGTTCTGCTGTGATGTTTGAAGCACACAGACACTCCTCTTGGATCGCTGTGGCGCCTCAACACAGACGTGGGAATTACCCACGGCGTGCTGCTCGGGCTGATAATGCTACTCAAATACAATCAGCTGCTGCCAATGAACAAAAGTTAGCATTTGCACATGCTAATTGCTAATTATGATAAGAACGGGCAAAATGAACCGCGAGTGATGAGGAAGTGGGGTCGTAACAATGATGACAGCGATAACGACAGCGATCCATTGATCCCTGATGGCTACGCTGATGAAGAAAGTGATGCTACTGGATTATTATAATGCCAATATGCAGCTCCATCCAGCATATTAGCTCATCCTCCACTCTGATGAGCATGTATGAGTGCAGTGGTGGGATTATGCAAATGGGAAATTGAAGAAGCTGGCGGTTTCCCTGCATGGCAGTCGACTTCAAAGCTTCCAGGACTGGAGATGGAATTAGCGCTCTGCCTAATCCCACTGGAGGAGGGCGGGAATGTGGGGGGGGGGGGAGGTGTACTTTATTAATGCACCAGCAAGTTTAATCAGAGACAGAGAGGAAGGAGAGGTGGGTTTAAAAAAAAAAAAAGGTATAAGATGGTGACAGAATGAGAAAAGAGGGGAAGTAAAGGAGGAGAGGAAGAGCTGACGGGAATAAGAGATGCAGAGAGGAGGATAGGAGCATGTTTGTGAACAGGGAGGGGGAGAGGAAGTGCAACACAACGAGGATCAAAGAGAATTTTTATGGCAGAAACACTGGAACGCTGTGAACACAGATCCCTTTTCCTGCCAAACCACCACACCTGATATTCACTGTAGCAGCAGGAGCGAGAGCACATCTGCCTTCAGGGCACATCAATATCAGCACTGCAGGTGTGGCGCGGTTAGTATGTTTGTACCGACGTTATGAAGTCATTCTGGAGCTCAGCAACAACAAACACACACCGAGCAAAATAGTGCTGAATCTTCATACCAGCTCCACAATGACTCATGCAGCTTGACTTTTATTATTAAGCAGCATCATTAGGGCTTATTTTGCAGCATTTGCATGACCTTTACCGAAAAAAAGTTTATCCAAGTGCGGCGGCCGTCTGGCTGCTGCTGCTGCACATGAGGAGCCGCACGCCAGCCACAGCACAATGGAGGACGGATAGACATGTTGCCGAGGTCCGCCATTTGAAAGGCAGGTTCGGGACGTTTTGAAAGCTGTGCCAACACACGCACCGGGCTGCACTGTTCATTTATTTCTCCAACAGGACTTTTATTGTTATCTCTTGGGCTGAAAGTTGCGTGTTCTCCGTCGTCCGAACCTCTTAGAGGCCGGCAAACCTCTAAAACGCCATCGGCTGCTTTCCGTTAATTTATCTCCAGCAGGACACGGTAAAGAGGGGAGTGACTGAGAGACGGTCAGTGTGTTGTTTTGTCTAATCCACTGCGTTGATTGCATTCGTTCTTGGCACACACAGAAGCCACAGTGAGAATAAACTCACTAAACTAAGCTGGATTAAACTGAAAACTATAATGAAACCCCTCAGCTAGCTAATTCAACAAGCTGTGCTACACCTAACTAGCTAGCTAACTAGAAAGACAAACTGACAGACAGACAAACAGATTTAACGGTTTGCTGCTCAGACTCAAATGAGCATTAGTGCACCAGCAGCTTGAAGGATGACCTTTGACCTGCAGCTTAGACTATAGTCATATGTCACATAATCTAACTGAGCACAAAATGATTTGTCAAAAAATTGGCGAACAGTGTGGCAAATCATCTTATAGTCAGGAAATGACTCAAATAAATATGAAATATCATAGAAATGGCAAAATACACTGGAAGGGGGCTTTCATACGAACAGCTTTTAACATGGCGACAGCTGAACCGCTGACTCACAGCTAACTGTGCTAGATGTGAATCGGAATAAGGTAGCATCTGATGTTATTCACATACTTAACAGGAAATAAACTGGGACACGTTTGGAGTGTTCACGTTTACAACAGTGAAATGGTCTATTGACAACGTTCAAGAAGATACGCAAGCTTCCTGACATGGACAGCAAGCAGCAGAAGTAACTGAGAACTGAGAAAATCAGGAATAGAGCAGACAAGAGGTGCAGATACCTGAACAGGGACCTGTCCCTGGATTAAGGGTCCATGTTCCAAGTTCCAGGGTTCAGGTGGCATAAAACAGCAACAATCAGGCAACCAACCGGAGAACAGATGCTGGTTTACTGACGGAGGGTAAACAGGGAATGAGAAACAGGAAAGCTGGAGTTAGGTGACGACTACATAGAGACACAAAAACAGACAGAAAACGTCTTCAGAAAAGACACAAAATTACAAAACAACTACTAACAAACACAAAATGACCAGAAAGTGACACAAAACAATCACATTACCACAGAGACACTAAATGACCACAAACAGGCACTAAATGACCACAAAGAGATGTAAAATGACCACAGAGACACTAAATGACCATAAAAATACACAGAACAACCACACAAAGACACCAACCAACTAAAAAGATGGAAAAGGACCAGAAAAAGACACCAGAAGCAGGCTCACCAGACAGATTTAGCAGAACTCCCCAGCAGTCACGTAAAGGGCAGGTTCACACCACAGCTAATGGAGTAATGAGGGACAGGTGTGCAGGCAGGAGGACGAGCAACAGGTGTGAACACACTGAGGACGTCTGGTGGGCAGGAGAGGAAGGTCTGAAATTTTTTTAATTTTTTTAATGAAAATACATGTCATTCTGATATGTTTGTCCTGACTGAATTATTATTATTATTATTATTATTATTATTATTATTATTATTATTATTATTATTACATTTTAGGGCTGTCAATTGATTAAAATATTTAATCATGATTAACTGTAAATTAATCACACATTTTTTGTCTGTTCGAAATGTACATTAAAGGGAAATTTGTCAAGTATTTCATTTACAAAAATGAAAAAAATAAAATATTCAATACTCTTCTCAACACGGGAGTGAACAAATATGCTACTTTATAAAAAATACATGTACATATTTATCATTTGAAATCAATTAACAATGACAGATGTTGTCCAGAAACCCTCACAGGTACTGCATTTAGCATAAAAAAATCTGCTGGTAAACTGCAGCCCAACAGACAGCAACAGCTGTCAGTGTGTCAGAGTGCTGACTTGACTATGACTTGATCCAGACTGACTGGGATTATCATAAAGTGGGCATGTCTGTAAAGGGGAGACTGGTGGGGACCCAGAGAACCCATTTACATTCATATATCTGGAGGTCAGAGGTCAAGGGACCCCTTTGAAAATTATTATTATCATGTTAACTTTGACATCCCTAATTTATATATATATATATATATATATATATATATATATATATATATATATATATATATATATATACACAAGAGAGAAGAGCAGGAAATACTGTCAACTGAGAAGGTTGAATCAACACGAACTGTATTTTTCATTGATAAATTGCTCTTTTTTTGTTTTTGTTTATCCTTTACTCTTCCCATTTCGACTGAAAACATTCACACATAAAAGCATAAATAACTTAAATGATTAACCCAGTTATCAAAATGTTCTGTCAACCGATTAATTGATTACAGGGGACCTATTATGCTCCATTTCCAGCTCTATATTTTAATCCACTGGAGTAGCTTTGCTTCATTCACAATTAATTGTTTCAGCACAAGTCAACTGTATTTCTGCGTTGATGACGTCACTGATTGTTGGATCTATCCTTAGATTAATCTATTAATTGAAAATTACTTAAAAAGGGAAGATCAAATTAGCAGATGATATAAATTCAATTTAATGTCCAGAGCAGCTCTGTGAAGAAATTACAAAACATTTGCATTCCTCAGAAAATGAACATCACTCATGTATACCATGTGCTGTATTTATAAAATCATGTCACGGCCCCCGACTCACAGATCAACCCATTTGGACTTGTATATTGATGTATAAATCAGCCCGCTGTGCTGGTGATACACACAGCTTGATTCATGAATTTGCTGCCTCGTGCTGCTGTATAACATTATATCTGCATGAGAGCCCCGGAGTGCTTGGAACGACTGCCGCCGCCTGTGCTTAATCAATAAGGCAGCGTTGGTGAATTTAACATAATTAGAGCTGCAAATATGAAATCTGTGGTGGCATTTCCCTGCTTCTTGGCATTAAATTGGTTGTCTTGGAAAACAAGAGAATCAATTTTCTTGGGAAAACAAGACACTTCATGGAAAACAAAGCACTTCTCTGCATTCGGAAGAAGAATTACATTACTGTTTGTGCATGTGTCGAGTTAAATATTGATAGGAAACAGCGGTGTCAAGACAAACGGTATGTAAAACTGTTGGACAGCAGACCCATATTTCTGACACTTTGCATTATGTGGATGTGCTGCATGTACAGCAGGATGCTGCAGTCATCTGAAGGTGAAGGAATGAAGTCATGTTGCCCACCAGCACCTTCACATGGACATTTGAAGGTACTGTTTAACTGCAGCGACAGCCTGATAACCTCCCCATGGTGAATATCTGACCAGTGCAGTGACTGTCGATGGATTTTTGAGGGTGAAATGCAGCTTTTGTCTCAAGCTTTTCGTGGGCTGTGGTGAATAAAAAGAGTTATTTTTACTCAAAGAGGCACATACTGACCAGAAAGAAGCATACAATGACCACAAAGAGACAAAACAGCTCAAAGAGACACATAATGACAACAAATAGAAGCAGAAAAGACAACAATGACACAAAATTACAAAGAAACAAGAAGCAGCTACAAAGAGACACAAAACAACTTCAAAGGTTACAAAATGACAAAAAAGAGACAGAATGACAAAGCAGAGACACAAAACAACTACAACGAACAAAGAGACAAAATATTACAGACACAAAACAGCCACAAAGAGACAGAAAACGATGAAAAAGAGATGGAAAACAACCACAAAGAGATACAAAACGACAACAAACAGACCTACAATGACTACAAAGACAAGCAAAACAGCTACATAACGAGACTAAATAACCATAGTGAAATGGAACAAAGAGACACATAATGACCACAAAAAGACGCAGAATTACCACAAAGAGATGCAAAACAACCACAAAGACTCACAAAGCCACATACGTAGATGCATAACGACCACAAAGAGACACGAAATAACTACAAAGAGATTGGGGGCGGCAGTAGCTCAGTCTGTAGGGAGTTGGCTTGGGAACCGGAGGGTCACCAGTTCAAGTCCAGACATGGACCAAGAACTGAGTGTGAACTGGTAGCTGGAGAGGTGCCAGTTACCTCTTGGGCACTGCCGAGGTGCCCCTGAGCAAGGCACCAAACCCCCAACTGCTCGGGGCGCTTGTCAGGAGCAGCCCCATCACTCTGACATCTCTCCATTGTTGCATGTTTGTGCATGTGTGTGTTCGGGTCTGCATGTACTGTGTATAAGTTAACAACAGAGTGAAAAAATTGAATTTCCCCTCGTGGGACTAATAAAGGACTATCTTCCTCTTCTTAAAATATGACCACAAAGAGACTCAAAATGACCACAAAGAGCGATATAATGGCTGCAAAGCTATAAAGCCTTTAGGTACAAAGCTAAGAGATGCTAAACAACCACAAAGAGACAAATTGAAATTTAGTGGAGCAGAAGTTTAAAGTAACACACAATGGAAATACTAAGTAAAGGTGTAATTTGTCCAAACCCCACCCTGACAGGAGCCTTTAAGAGCAGCACTTTGCAGCTCCATGTATTGAGAAGGGATATACAGTATAAATAAAGTTATTGCTGTACAATGTTATGGATGTTTCCCTCGCTAACAACTCACTTGTTGTCTGAATCAGTCAAATGTCGTTTCTGCAGGCGGAAAGCTAAAGAAGAAGTGCTGACTCAAGTGAGGATTGCCAACACTGACGCTAATGTGTGGCGCTCCAACAGTTGCCCTGCAGTTTTTGACTTTAGCTCTCATTACCACCAAGTTTGTCTGCAGCTGATCCGCACTAATCCACCGCTTTGATGTGATGTGTGCATGTATCTCCACTTGCATTATCATTGCACACTGTAGCCTCCGCTCGCTCTCTGATGCTGGGAAACAAACTGCACACACTCCCAAATTTGGCAAAACATCCCTCTGACAAGAGTGTTAGTGTATTTCTATGCTTTTTAAGAGTCTAAAGCTTTATTGACAAGGCTGAAAACGTTCATTATACTCCACGGCAGAAACACTCTGCTGATTCTGCTTTTCGTCGAGTTTGTCCTGAGGATGCAGTTGACGCATGGGCTGTCGCTTTTTATTCCAAATTAGAGCCGGAGCTCGGGGGAAAATGAAAAATTTAATCTGTAATCATCTGTTCTACTTTTAAAGAATCTGAGTGTGTGAGAGCAACAGGTCGAGCCTTGAACTCCAGAGTGGGACGTTCATAAAATGCATTTAATGTAGTTTCCTGTTACGCAAGTAACCATGAGTCCAAACTGTCTGACAGATGATGTGTGGAAACACGAGAGATTCATCACCATAAATGGAGAAATTGTTGAAATGTAAACTTTAGAAACGCAGCTACAAAATAACGAGCAGCATGTGATCCTCCAGAGCAGCTGTATAACCCGGTATCCCTGTCCTCATCTCACAGGAAGACGTATAAATGGCACAACATTACAAGGACATTTTGCAGCATCATGAGGACACATTTTCGGTTTTTCACGTCATTTGTGCGCCACACAACAAAACTACACAGTAATGTCTGCAGTAAGGTTTAGGCAACAAAACAACTTAGTTAGATTTAGGAAAAACATCATGGTTAGGCTTATGATAAGCACATAAATTAGGTAAAATATGTACAAAAACAACATCACAAACCACTGACAAAACAGCGGCCACCTGGTTAAAAGTCCTGTGTTTGTTGGAGCTATCCACCTCCCCTCCCACCATCAGCAGTCTTTTTATTCTACACCACCAGCTCTGAGTGTTGGATTCAGGCTACATGGCGCGTAAATGACTCGCCAAAAGTAAGAAAGGAGTTTGTGTTGAACCCATTTGTAGGCCATCTTGTGCTAACAGCTTGCCAGGCGTGCTTGAGATGTTTTACTCCCTGTGTGATCGGAGAATAGTGAAAACTAACCAAGTACATCTACTCAAGTGTTGTACGTTAGTACAAATACTTTCATTTTGTTACATTTCCTTCTCTCAGCTTTTCTTTTCTTGGACATTTTGGTGCTATTCATATTTTTTTATGACTCCATCACTCTGCTAGAGCGCCGCTGCTGGAAATCGGTGATACTGACGCATGTAAGAAAATCGAGATGCATTGTGGGACATGTAGTTTACGGGCAGTGTATTTCTGTAATGTGGCATAGAATTATATGATAAGAATAATATATTCTTTGCAAGCCCTCATAGGCCATATAAAATGAGGTGCTGGACCGGATTTGGCCTGCGAGCCGTGAGTTTGACACGTTTATGAGAGGATATATCCCTTGAGATGCACCATCTCGTTTTCAACGAAGCATGGACGTTAACAAACATTTAAGTACAAAAATAATAACCCTGCTAACAAATATTAAAAAAAAAAAAAACATAAATTGAACAACAAAACAATCAAGGCAGTAACATCATCATGGACACCCAGCAGTATATAACATCATTCAAATTAAGTGATGAACACAGTAATGCATCAATAATTATAATCCATTAATTAAATATGTATTATTCTGTATAATGAGTACTTTTGCTTTTGGTACTTTAAGTATATTTTGATATTAACACGCTTGTACTTTTACTTTAGTAGATTTTGAATGAAGGGCTTTTACTTGTAACAGAGTATTTTACACTGTAGTACTATGACTTTTACTTAAAGGAGGCACATTAAAGAAACAGTGTTACACACTGTTTCTTTAATGTGCCTTCTTTAATGTCATTTAGGGATATCTATTGACAGAAATGAGACATAATATTAATAAGTAAGGTATTTCTATACTGTATTTTTGCTATGTTTTTTTTACATGATCAGAGTACTCTTCCCCAGCTGCCTGAAACCAACTGTCATGTCATTAATAATGTTTAAAAATTTTAACAGTGTCATGAGTTTGTCAATGTGAGCCATTAAGTGTGTCATTGTTAATGTCAGTAAGTCATTAATAAATGGTAATTTGTCAAATTAACCTTCAATCTACTCTGTTATAAATGTGAATAAAGTCAACAACAACAGTTGGTAAAGACATCTGTGTTATAAATGTCAGTCATTCGTTATTAATAAAGGGGGTTTTGTGATAATCCGTCAGATCTGCACTTGTAGATGTTAATGAGTTGTTAATAATGGATTCTGGTCCAGATGTGCTGAAATGGTCCATTGGAGCTGTCCTGATGAACTGAAGAGCTGAAATGAAAAACTATTTTTAAAAAAGACATTTGTACAATCTGGCAACCCAGAGGGTGTTCTTAAGAAATGAAATATGATATTAATATATTTCTTTTCTTTGAAGTAAAATCATGTGATGATAAGTCATTGCGTTTTGTTACCTCAAAATGTGACGTTTACTGTACAACTACTGTACATAGGGAGTGAGCAAGGAGTACAGACACATAGAGACAAAATTCTGCTGTCGCCGCCGCCATTTTGGACTGAAAACATTTATTATATTTATAATATTTTATTGTTCAGGACAGGCCATGTCTGCAAAATATGACAACAGAATAGAAATAATTTTGTTTTACTTTTGTACAACACTTTGTAGGCAGACATTTTATTGTGTCTGGTAGACGATTTCAATCCAAAATGGCGGGGCGCTGATGTTGCAATGGAACAAACAATTGACTTTCACTTTTCAGCAATGTATGCTCTTTGGAGCATTAGATGCTGCCAAATCCTACACACTGCACCTTTAAATGTTCCTCCATCTCCAGCATTAGCATCTGATCAGTCAAAGGTCAACATCAGTTATCCTTGATGTAAAATAAAACAAAACAAACAACAACAAACAGCATCTTCATGCCATCAACACAGTCTCAACGACTGTCACCGCAGCATGTTGTGTTTGTTTCAGGAGATAATGTAACACACTGTTCATCATAATGGCTATCAATCAGGAGCCCTCACCTACTGAATGCTACTCAAAGAGACATGTACTGACCAGAAGGAGACTTGAAATGATCACAAAGAAATATAAAACAACCGAAAAGAGACAACGCAACTACAAATAGACACAAAATGACCACAAAGAGACACATAACGACTACAAAGAGACAACAAACAACTACAATGACACAAATGACCACAAAAAGACAAAATGACTACACAGAGATGGAGGATGACCACAAAGAGTACAATGAGACACAAAATGACCACAAACAGACATAAAACAACTACAATGAGACACAAAATGACCACAAACAGACACAGAGAGACATAAAACAACCACAAAGAGGTGTAACACAGTCTCGACAATCCTCCCCACACCATGTTTTGTTTGATTCAGGAGATAATATGCATCATAACATCTATTAGTCTTCTCTGTAAACAGAGAGCAGCAAACAAACTCAGGACTGTTTGTTTTCTTCATGTCATCAGTTACAGAACGATTAGAGACGTTGAGGAGTCAGCTGATGTTTCCTCAAGGTTAGGATCCTTATTAATATGGTTCTTTTGGTTTGTTTTTTAGAGCTTTTGATCTTTTTGTCGAGTGAATATAATTGAACTATTACTTTTGTCATGCAAATCACATATTATGCACACAATTGTAGCATTAAGGCATCTTCAGACAGAGTGGAATAAGATGATTTTAAGTAGCTTTTGTTCTTATCTATAATCATTTGCTGCAATGCGTCAAGTGCCTTGGCTAAATGACTACAAGCATCACATTTAACCCCATGCACATGTGCTGGTGTGTAAAACAAACACAAACACATTAAAACAAACAATAACCCACCACCCATGATCTCATGTGGAAACATTTCTCCTGTCAAATATCAACATTTTAAACCTAATATACAGTATTGTATATGGGATCTTTGCACCATCTCTTAGTTCATAACAACTGTCTCATATGATGTGTGAGCTTACTGCCCTCTGCTGTTCATCCATAAAGCCATCTCTTAACATAACAGCACACCAGGACGCAAAATAGATGGTAAATAAACTGTGGTGTTTAGAGGGCAGAGAACATGACATGCATTTATAATGATTAACTGCACATTCACTTGTAAAGCTGCAGGCCGGAAAAGCAAAATAATGAGTTAAAGACACTGGAGGGAAGTGCATCACAGTGGTTCACATTTCTCTGTGTGTTCATTTAGTATGGTGCACAAAGTACCATGAGCCTTGTTACTATAAGAATATTGATTTTAGCTGCTTTTTGGCTCATTAAGTGCAAGCAAAGGACTTCACAACAGTGGTGGATTATAAGTACATTTGTTCAAGTACTATACGATCTATATGACATTCAGAGTATTAATATAATTGTCGGTGTAAAGAGGAGTAATGTTCACCAGAGCAGAGAATGAAGTCTTCTCTGTGCTCTGCTGACGTCACCGGCTACATGTGATCGTACCCCATTGGCTTGCTAATGGCCGCCGCTCTGCACTGCTCCCATACGGCGGTCCCGACCAAGGCCCCAGGAGGAGCGCCAGTCATTTTCATAGTGGACATATTTTCCGTATTTTCTAGTGTTTCCCTCTCTCTTTTGTTAACAGCACCTCCTGGTCTGTGTCCGTGTGGACGTCGTCCTCCTGGCTCTGCTTGTCATACACACCTGTCTGCAAACAGCCAATAATCCCTCACGGTCTGCACACCTCCTTCTCATCAGCATCATCCTGCAGCAGTGGTGCCTTAAAATGAAACTCGTGAACTTGTGTTCACAACACGATATGCTTGGCGTTCAAGTGGTGAAGTCATGAAGAACACCGCTGCTGAGCAACGGCAATATTAACGTTACTGTCTGAGTCCAGAAGCCACAGACGCTAACAATTTAGCAAGCTAGCAAGTGGGAAACAAAATGAAGGAAATGTAAAGGCATAATGACAGACATATTATAAAATTATCAAGAAAAACAATATACAAATAAAATTACAATATATTAACTGATTATGTAGAGAAAAATTAACTTCTATGGGTGCTACCGTTTCTGATAGTGTCACCAAACACATCACAACTCTGAGCTTTCAGAAACTTTCCACTTATGAGGAACATGGTAAACATGACCGCATCTGAAGGCATCATACACCCACCCGGCCTGTCAACCACTCCTGGCCAGATCATTGCTTCAGCTACCATGGTCATTAATGCATCAGACTCAGGGTCTGAAATTTGCACCCACCACCCAAAATGCAGGTAAATTGTTGGCAGGCATTGGTTTGACATAGGTATCTCATGCCTCTGTGATCATCGATTCCTCTTATTGACTCGTACCAACAGTTAAGCATGCACAATGACGTTATGCCATACGCACGCTGTATCATGTTTCAGTTTGTTTAGGACCAGAACACACTCAAAAGCATGGCACCCTAATTTTTCCCTGGTAATGCTGCACTGTGAACAACAAATCCAGGCTGAAATCAATAGGAGAGTTCATAATGCTACCTGTTAGCAGCTGTTTACTGTTTAACAGCCGGTGGGCAGCACAGTCCTACGCATGTGCCATTGAGTTACAACTATGGTGTGTTCAGTCTCTATTCATTCACTCGATCATTCAATCATCAACAACCGGCGCTCTTCCTGAGGGCTTGGTGCAAACAACAGCAACAGTGCTGACAGCTAACTGCTTTAACCTGAGGGGGAACCGGAGGCTACGCTTCCATAACGACGCCATCGGTCGGGACGGTGTTGTCAGCGTTACTACCATATGAGAGCAGTGAAGAACTTTTACTTGTAATGGAGTATTTTTGGACTATTTCTACAAAAGTAAAGGATTTGACTACTTCAGGTGTAAAATAAACAGTCACTTGTAATTTTAACTGACATTTAGTCTTTATTGTGGTGTCAAAAAGTACAGCACAGACAAATGAAGCACACAATTACAATATCTATTAGTACTTTACTGAAGAATACCGAGTGCCGTATCAGAGGCGATGAAAATACCATCATGCAGATTGTGGCCTTATAGGCAGTTTTAAAGCAGAATATACAGCAGCATGTACCTACCTTCATCTACAGTATCGTATACTCCTAATACCACGAAGTTTATTATCATAAAGGAAACTGCATTTTTTATTTTTACAATTAGTGCAAAGCTGACCATAGCAAAGCAAAACAAGATGCACGCAGGAGATGAAACCACATTCACCGAAGTAAAGAGCTGCATAATACTGACAGAAAGAAGCGTCGACGTTCACTTCAGTGGGACAAAGATACTCAGTACTATTAAAACACAATCAACAGTGCAAGCATGGCAGTCAAATTATTAGTCAGAGCAGTCAAAAATGGTGTGAATGCTCATGAACGTTAAATACAGTGTTCACATGTTCGAGTGAAGAAAACACGGCTGAGGATGTACACGTGTCGGATGAAATATGACTCAGAGCTGAGATAACAATCAAGCTGATGCTCCACAGACAATCAACTGGATGGTGATTATTTGTTTTTTTTAACGTGGTGTCATTGACGGGTTCCAAAGTGACGGTCATGACACTCAAAAGAAATTGATTTTGATTTTGATTTTTTATTTCAGATTTTCCTCAAATCTTTGCTTTGTGAAATAGTGTTGCACAGTGTACCGATACTAGAAAGGTAACACGAGTGTCAGTATTTTAATAAGAGCTGTGAGTTGCGTCCATGTGTGAGGGCAGCGCTCTGCTTTAGAGGGCAACACCAGGACTGGATCCAGTGGGAGTGGGTGGTTATAACTTTACTGCTGGTGGAGAAAACGGGCAAAAAGTAGAGTGGAGTGGAGTCAAGGATGGAGATTAAAGCAGGTCATGAACCGCTCAGCGGCTGCACAGCCTCGCTCTGAACTGGGGTCTCTATCTGCAGCGCTGCCTTAAAAAGACAACAAGGAAATAACTGTGGCTCTGATTACTGATCAAATGTGACGATAAAATTACATCCAGATCCTAGATACGCAGCAATGGCCTGTTATACGTACCAACGGTCTGCTATACATAACAACGATGTGCTATACGTAGCAACGGTCTGTTATATGAAGTAACGATCTGTTATACGTAGCAACGGTCTGCTATAAGGAAATAACTGACTGTAGAGCTGTTGCTAATGTTAGTGGGGCTTTCTGGGTAAAATAAAGACATTAAATAAAGTCCACGGCAGGGAGCTGACAGTCTAATTTAAGAACACAATGTTACTAGAAACTTCTGTCTACTTGTCCTGCGTTGACTGGCCGGTGAACGCAGGACAACGCCTCCATCGTTTTCACATTTTCACCATCAGCTCTCAGCTGTATCAGTATGAATCACCTGATTCATTCTCTATGGAGCAACTCTACATTTAACGTCTTATCTCTCTGGCTGTTGCAGAGGCTTGTTACAGCCTCCATGTGCAGCACATTAATAAATCTTTGTGAAGTTAAAACTACTGTAAAGAAAAAAAAAAAGAGATGATGGTGGAGAACAATGAGACCACATTCATGTTCCCTACTACTTCCTGTCAGGCCTCGGTGTCTTTGGCTTCACTGAAAAACACAAAAATGTTTTTAATCCCATAAAACAGGCAGATTACCTGCGAAATGTGGACATTATAAAATGCAGCGCAGCAACTGCCACTGAATACACTATCGTAAACCACTGTCTTCAGATTGACGTGGTAATAACTGACCTCCATTAAACGCTACATGCAGCAGCGGTGAATTGATTAGCATTCCAGCTCTGAGATAGAAGATAAAACAAATACTTTAGGCACGCATGGTGCAAATAAACATACATTTACATTAAACATGCAGTGAAATGAATGTAAATTATTGCTTTGGCAGATACAACAGTGGACACAGTGTCACATTCAATGGATTAAACTCAAACAATCGTGAATGTGAGCGTGTGAGGAACATTCATAACAGAATCTCAAAGCAAAGGCAAACACTTTTTGCAAACCTGTAACAAACTGATGTTCATGAAATATTTTTTGTTATTTTTCTGGATGTAAATATGTCCGCTCTCCGATGTTCCCATACGATGAAACTGCATCGTGAATTACATTTCAAGGGATCACATTTTATTGTAGATTATTTTTGATTTTGATGGATCACAAATACTGATGACCGTCTGAAAAAGTCTAATTAGGGAGGAGTTCGGGGTGGTGGACCGGTCAAACAAACACAGGACTTTTACCAGTTGTCTCTGTTCACTTATTTTAATTACATCCATAGGTTGATAACGTAAAAAACATTGTGATTTTAAGCCCAACTTATGTTTTTTCATACTAAACCTACTAAACCATGTTTGGCTGTCCCCCACACTGCCGTTGTTAAAATTAAACCTCACTTTCATTTCTTGGCTTTTGGCTCAGCATGTTGCTGCTTTTAATCCACTTTCCTACTGGTTTCAAAGCTTTTATTATTTTAATATCCTGCTTTTAAATTGGTCTTCGTGTTTTATTATGTTGTTTTATGTTGAATTGTACATTACTTTGGTCAACTTTTGTTGTTTTTAAATGTGCTTCATAAATAAATTTGGACTGGAAGTCGTTCTGTTGCTTTTTTGTTTTAATTTATTTCAATTTTCTAAGTGAAACCATGAAGTTTTTAGTAGTTTTGTTGCATTTTTTGTGTTGTTTTGTTTCAATTAACAATGTTAGAGGATCAATATGTAATATATTTACTGTAATAAATCATAAAATGACCATGATATGTCATCAAAGATTGATGCCGGATGCACACTACATGAGAATCAAGCGGATGTTGGGCCCATTTTCTCCTGACAATTGTCAGCAAAGTCCTGATAGTTTTGATGGTTCTACAGATGACCTTTCCAGATGTTCCTGTGTTCCTATGACGTATATTAAGAGTGTTTTTATGTTCCCCGATCAACTCAGATGGCCATCCTGGCAACATTTCAAATATTAAAAATGCTTCATATTTACGATCAGATATTCTGTTGTTTGTGGGGAACCACGAGGACAGACGATGATGATGTCACTTGAGCGATAGCCAATAGAAAACCAAGCTGACTGAAGAAGGAAGGACAACCACCGCCGTCATTGCAGCTGTGGCTAATCCATGAGCTAATGCTAAACGAGAAGCATAAAGTAAGATGGAGATGGAAACGGAGGAGAAACTTGTTGATTTGTGGCAACAACAAGAATGTTTATTTGAAGTGTCTCCGTCACTTCATCCTTCCATCCTTCATGAATTTTCATTAGACAGTAAAAACTAATACCATGAATTCTTCCCGCCCGTCGTACGCCATGTTTGTTGACAGTAAAGTCATGTTTGATCATGAGATATTTTGTGAAATTTCTCCGTTTTTGTCAGGACTTTTGTTGCTCCTGAATAAGTATGTGGCTGCTGTTTTGGCCAAATTGTTGCTCTCCACACACTGTTGGAACCCAACCATTAAATTTAATATAACATATCGTTATGTGTGTCCTCTATTTTACACATCTGTTAAAAAATTTTCAGCCTTGGCACACGTCTCTGTGGGTCGTGTGCAGCTGGTTTACCAAGGCGGCGAGTTTTTGAGACTCACAGCCACTAAACATAATTTAACATTTAAACATGTGTTTAAAACTCAATCTTGTGAAGGGCTCATTGCATGGGTGGAATGCCACCTCAAAAAAGTACAAAATGCAAGGCTCCCTCAGAAATAATCCAAGGCACTCTGTGGTGTCTAATCGGATTAGTATTGAACGGCGTGGGTGTGCGAGCTGCTGCTGCATGCTGGCAGTGACCCGGATGAAGACCTATGTTGGTCACAACACATTGTTTTAACAATTACTGCCATGTCAAATAAAGGCATTGTAACCTTGTTGAAACACTACAGAGTGCGTTGGATTATTTTTTGAGAGCCTTGCATTTTGTACTTTTTTGAGATGGCCTTCCACCCATACAATGAGCCCTTCACAAGACCGAACGAGCCCAATACACCTGAAGGATCAGCTGTAAATGATTACCACAATGACCCAGCAGCACCTCTATTCCACTGTCTTCACAGTTTAAAACTACTTAATACTGCGACCGTAAAGTGGAGGAAAGTACATTTCCCTCGGTATGTGATCGAGAATGCAGTTTAGTTGTACGGGAACAAATTTTTGTTGGAGACAGGGTTGAAATATGGGTGAGGAGATAAAGTAGTAGCTCTTACTGAGAGCTGCCTGTTTTCAAATATTTCTGAAGATCATTTTGCAGGTTTACAAGAAACAAACTACTGCTGTGATTGTAAGTTCTCCACATTCAATATTTTGGCAAGGAGACGTCTTAGGTGTTAATGTCACATTGACATAAAAAGTACAGTACAATCTCTCTCTCTCTCTCGCTCTCTCTCGCTCTCTCTCTCTATATATATATATATATATATATATCTCAATTAGCTAATACAGACAAAGCTAAGAGATGAACTGGCCCTACATTTTTAACAGCTTTTGATTGAATCAGCGCCAGCGACATTTCTTTTATGCTTCATTTAAACTCATATTTCTGTAGCTCTTCATTACAAAATATTGGTTTTGTCACCTCGTGAAAGCCTGACCAGATAATTGAACTCATGAGCACTATGTTGCAATCTAAAAATGGGATTTTTTTTGTTTTTTTCTGGCTGAGAAAGTAAATTTGGTTTGTAATGAGAAGAAGAACTGAGGTGTAACGGCTGTGATACAATCGTCATGGATCATTAAACAGTAACAGATTCTGATGGGTGGTGTGGTGCAGCCTCCTCATGCACAGCTACAATCGCTATGGTCGTCTCTGATGCTGGTGGTGTAACGCTGCAGTGAGGGCGTAGAGGCAGTGTGTGTGTGTGTGTGAATGAGCTTTTGGCAGTGACGCGACATGACGTTAGCTGGGACGACTGAACAGAGGAGGAAGAATCTCCCCAGATGTGTCCAGTTGTGTGAGGGTAAAGGGTTTTCAGATTTTTTTTAAATTTCTTTTTAGTTGGCCTACCGGACATCCAGGGGAGACCTCTGTATGAAGGGTTCAGAGGGTGTGTGTGTGTGTTTAGAGGTTGACCAGGTGGAGGTCGGAGGCGGCGAAGTGGGGGCACAGAGCCATGTCCGGGTTCTTCAGCTGTCGCAGGATCCTCCGGTGGAACTTGGAGCGGACCCGGTTGAACTCCATGATGTCGCTGGGATCCTCCTCGATCCAGAAACGGTGGAACTCCTCCATCAGGTAACCTGCCAGGAAGAAGAGAAAACAAGTTATCCTTTAAAGCATTTTTTTATCCTTTATATTATTCTGTAGCTTCCCAGTGGTGTTCATCATGTAATCAAAGTATGTTTTAGCATCAAAATGCAATTTTCCCTTCAAGCCCTAAAAACTTTACCCCATGTGACCTGATGTAGGTTTCTGCATGATGACGCTGCTACATGTACAGTAAACATCCTTATAGACAGTGTATTAACGTTACCTACAGTAACTTAGATGGTGGTCAGCATGCTCCCAGTTTGGAGAAGCAGACAGGAGAACCGGCAGGAAGCTAAGCAACGTACTGCTGTGGACGCCACATTAGTTCAGATCAGAAAGTCACACAAACTAAGTAAGTGATCAGTGTAGCTGTAGACCAGCAACTCCTGTGTTCTGGGAGGTAAAATGACTGCGTTCTTTCAAAGGAGTCTGGTGGCTTTAAAGAGAGCATAGACAACGGCTTCAGTTCCCCATCATAAAGGGCTGTCTGCAGGCAGGTAAACTGGTGCAGATACTCTAAATATATCATACACTTAAACTGATATTGATTTTTTTAGGTGGAGTTTTTTCCGCTTACCCCGTCCACAGCTGCTTGTTGAACTGAAAAAGTGATATCGCTTTCTTCAAAGCCACCAGACCCCATTCACAAAAACAGTCATTTTACCTCACAGAACGCAGGAGTACACATACGACCCTTTCAGTCATTTCAAAACTTAGCACAGCTAACGTTCACTCAGCTGGTGGTCGTGTTCACTTTATTCACAACCTTATTGACTGTGGTAACCTTCGTCACTGCTATCGGCTGAGTGGGCGTTCCCATTTTACAAAAGGTAAACACAAAAGAAAACATGATTCATCGGACCAGGCCACTTTCTTCCACTGCTCCGTGGTCCAGTTCTGATGCTCATGTGCCCATTGTAGGCGTTTTTGGTGGTGGACACGGGTCAGATGCACTGTGTGCTCTGACACCTTTCAGAACCATTCGTCTAGCATCACAGTTAGGTCCTTGTCAAAGTCGCTCACATCCTTACGCTTGACAGTAATTTCTGCTTCCAACACATCAACTTCAAGAACATGCTCATTCGCTGTCTAATATTTCCCACCCACTGCCAGGTGCCATTGGAAGTGGGACATAAACAAATTGCAGTGCATTATGTTTCATAGGTATAGCTACAAACAGTGTATTAGAACATAGTTATGAATATTATATAATAGATCCTCCTAAACGCTGCACACTGTTCCTTTAATATCTGATTCTGCAGGAGAGGTGAACTCACAGAAGGTCTGCTGGAAGTGCAGCAGACTCGGCATCTCCGGGGCCACATTGTACAGGTGGGTCTTCAGGGCTCCGCTCACCAGCAGAGAGTAGGCCAGGTCGGTGATGTTGATGCCCACGATGGCAAACGAGTATCTGGAGGGAGGGGATACACAAGTTTTTAGGTGGATGTGAATTTGTTGCGGATCATTTAGTGCAGACACTGTCTCAGCAGAATGACTTGCAGTTTGTAGCTTGCTGCTCTGCTGGAGTGTCCTTACAAGACTGTGTAGGGTTTGTTAGAGGATTTAGTGTAAATGTGCAGAGTCTGTCCTCAGTGCTTATCAGAGCTGATGCAGACTGGAGGACCCACAGTACTAAAACACTTCCTGCATATACAGTGCACACTCCCACTGAGACCCTCTGCTGCTAAAACTGCTCTGTATTGAGGCCAAAACTCACACAGCTCCAGCAGCAGTAGCCCAGTTCTGCCTCCTCCACACACACTACTGCATGGCATCATGCAGCACGAGTACACTTACCCAATAGCTTTGTCCAGGTTCTTCTGCTCCCATTCAGGCTTGTTTGTCTCACTGTGGAGGACACAACACTTGAGTCATCTAATTTCCACATGTGGAACGACACTGAATGCACCACAGAGCTTTCTGAGAAATCTTAAAGCTACAATGAAGTGACGTTTTATGAGCTCGCTTCTTAAATTGATGCATTTCTTGTGTTTCTTGTGCAAAGAGAAGTATCTAAAAAGTCACTTTATTTCTTTACATGGGGTTTGAATATCATGTGATGCTCTATATAATATAAGGGTCAACATTATAGAAGATTATAAATGAAGTCAAGTCCCCAAATATTGTGTCAAAGTTGAGGTTTTATGTGTAAAAATGTCAAATCTGAAATATGATTCAGTTAATTTAGAACAATGACTCATGTTTAAACCCTACTTTCTCATGTTTTTGTGTCTAAGTGACTAATAGGGACAACAAGAGCAGCGTCAGTGTAACGTTACGTCCACTAAACATGCTTGTTTTTGTTACTGACAGACTCAGGTTGTTATTAAAATATCTGACAACATTACGGAAAGGATGCAACAGAGAAATAAAACCCTTTTCTTTCCTTTCAAGGAGAAGGTTGTGAAATCTGAATATCCGTATACTCTGGCTCAAATAAATCAAACTCAAAGACGTCATCCACGTTGTGGAAATCAGCTAAATATTCAGCCATGACAGTGATTTGCATTTCCCTGCTTGAGGATCTCACCCTCTGGGACAGTGTGCAGGGGTGAAGGAGGTCAGTCAGATGCTGAGGAGCCAGGGCACTGAGGGGTTTGTAGGTGAGGAGGAGGATTCTGTATCATCCAGTCGCCCAGATTTCAAACTCCTTGAGTGAGACTCTCTCCATAATGTTGTCAGACACTTTTAATTACAATCAGAGCCACTTTTAGTGGACGTAAATGACGGAGCCAGCTTAATTGCATCATATTGCAGCCTGTGAGCAGCTGCCGTCTACAGCGCTCTCATCAGGACTGGACCAGTTTCAGAAATTTTTGTCTCTATTAGTCAGTTAGACACAAAAACCATGAGAATATGGTCCCGGCTGAAAAACACCAAAGTTTAACGTCTTTAATCAGTTTCAAAATAATATACACACATACAGTATAACAGGTATGTATCCTAAAAAGTGAATATACTATGACTTTTGTGATTACTAAAACTACAATTACTCTATTTTCTCTTATTAATTTAACCACCATCATTATCATCCATTCAGAGACGGTGTTAAATAAAAAATCCACATGTTGGCGTGTGGTGTTGATGAGATGACCAAGAACAAACGACATATAATTGTGCTCGGTGCAGCTTTAAAATGCATGAAACCCAAAAGAGCAAAGCTATGAGTGCAGTGAATACAGAATGAAAGTGAAATCAGGTACCTTGGCTTTCTGTGTGTGCTCCTACAACAGTGCATGTGAGAGTCAGAGAGGGAGGCATGGGCACAGAGGTGGAGGTGGAGGTGGAGGTGGAGGAGAGAGAGAAGGAGAATCTTCATTTGTGAAATGAGACAGCTCACTGAGATGACAAACAACACAAGCAGCAGCAGCCGATAGAAGCAGGCGCAGTGAACGACATCGAGCTGTAAGAATGAAGAGAGTCGAGCAGAAAGTTATGGACGACTGAGAGCAGTTTAGCGTTGAATGGATACACCATGAGTCAGGAGTTTAAAGCTGCATTGATTCATGTTTGTCATGTAAACAGCATCTTTTGTTTGGATATTGTGTTAGGCCTTTTTCTGAATGAGGCAATTTCAGATTAAGACATGAGGGATATGATGATGTTATTCAGGTTTTAGTGCTTTCACAATTTTTACGTCAGTATGCGACACACAGCCTGTTTACCCTCTCAAAAAGCAAAATACTTCAAGTTTATTTCATGAAGTATACTTAAGTAAATTCCAAATATACTTTATGTAGTAAGTATACTAATAGCAATGTACTAGTAGTATACTTATAAGCATACTGCTGGTCTGCCCTACTTGTGCTTTGGTTGCAGGGAGTCCTGGAGCATCTGCAGAGCCGTGGCTTTATCATGTTCTGCAAAATACCTGCAGAGAGACGAGAGAAGATTCAAGACAAGGGAAGTAACAAGACACCTTATATTTGTGCATATTAGGATTCATTTTACAGGTCCGCAATTATCATGGTAATTAGGTGATAATTAGCAAGTGCGCTAACTGAAATATTTTTGGACTTACTGCCAAATTACCCCAATATTTACCTCAAAATGTATCTAAAATTACTTTATTATAAACAAGAGTTAACATTTATATGCTAGCATAGCATATAATGTTTAAAATATGGCCCTTAGAAGACACTTCTGCTCAGACACAAATCTCATCTCTGACTTATTGTCTACACAAACGTATCCTGGTAGCTGCTTCAGTGAGTTTTTAAAGAAATTTCAATGTTCTTTTTATGCTAATTATCATCTATTTATCAGTAGACATGGAAATAAAGCATATCAATTAACTTTTTATTATTTTCCTGGAAATATATTAAAGAAATTAACAGCTATTGGAGTATATTTATTAAATAATATTTATATTAAATATGATATAATAATAATAAAAGTCCAGAGTCAAGACAGCCAAACTAAGTAATATATAATATTGGGGTAATTTGGCAGAAATCCCAAAGAAATGTCAACTAGTTTACTTGCTAATTATCACCTAAAAACCACGACATGTGCGGACCTGTAAAATGAAGCGTTACCGTATGTTGTGTAACATTGTCTTTGGATTGTGATGAGTGTGTTTTGCAGAGAGGAAGCTCACAGCAGGTTGTGCAGGCCCAGCAGGCCCATGCCTCTGAAATCAGTCTTGGGGTCGCTGCCTTGGAAACCGATTTCACACCACTGTTTAGAGATGCGTCCTGTGAGCGGGGTGTCGGGACGCAGCTCCTTCCACAGCTGCAACACGCACAAGAAAATGAGTGAACAATGAATCAAGCTGCATAATACAGTGATTTAACTAATGTCATTCCTGATGCTACACCTTATAGAAATGAGCTTTCTGAGTAGGTGAACATTTAAATATGGACTTAAAGGGATAGTTCTGGTGTTTTGAAGTGGGGTTGTATGACCAATTCATAGTCAGGGTATTACCTACAGTAGATGATGTAGTACCTGTACCAGTACGGGAGCAACATAATGTCCTGCTGTGGACGGGGGCTGTGCCTAAACGTAATTTAGACACTTAAAAGTATCAATATCAGTTTAAGTATACGCTATATTTAGAATATTTTCAACACTGTACCTTGCCGTGAGACTGCTATGCAGTGTGTTTCTAATGGGGAATGGAAGCCGTTATTTATGCTCTCTTCAAAGCCACCAGACTCCACTGAAAGAAACATTAATTTTATCTCGCAGAACCGGAGAGTTGCTGGTTGGGTTAATTTGTTGTTGTGACTTTGGTTAGTTCGGATTCACCAAAGTCACACAATAACACAAACTAACTGATCGAGGCAGCGGCAGACCAGCAACCCCCTGTTCTGCGAGGTAAAATTAATGGGTTTTTTTCAGAGGAGTCTGGTGGCTTTGGTGAGAGTATGGACGTCAGAAAGGGCTGTCTGACAGCAAAGCAAAGTGGTGAAAATATTGTAGATATAGCGGATAAACTGATATTGATTCTTTTAGCTATCTGGCTCCGTCCACGGCAGTACATTGCTTTACTCCCGTGCTGGTACTCCAGACTTCATTACTGTATGTAATACACTGATTATGGATAAGTACCTCATACAACCCCACTTTAAAACACCAGAACTATCCCTTTAAAGGAATAGTTTGACATTTAGGGGGAATACACAGGCTTGTTTTTTTGCCAAGATTGAGATGATAAACAGTTAAAACAGTCAGATAAAAGTAATTTAATGGCAGTCCACAGTCGGGTCACCAAAGGAGGTTCAACACAAATAAAGATGATTATTTTTAACACTTCCAGTAGCCACAGAGAGCTGCCTACCTTCATCAACATGTCCTCGTGTTGGGGGTTTTCACAGTCATAAGGCTCCCGGCGCAGCTTCTCCACCTCGGCCACCAGGCTCCTGTAGCCCACAATCTGCAGCAGGCTGGCCTGGAGAGAGATGCCCAACCTGGGGGACACACGGGGGAGAGGAGGGGTCAGCACCATGCTTAGTGTCATTAATTAACTGTCCACATCTAGTCTGAGCACTCAGCGTTGACACTAATTAACCACAACGCCCTGATGCAGTCACAGACGTGTTACTGTAATGTCTCACTGTGGGTTGGTGTCAGGGTTGATTTTCTTCAGCGCCATGATGTTTTCAATGGTTTTCTCCACTTTATCAGGATGGACGCTGAGGGCAGACTGCAGCAGCTACGCAGGACACGAGCAAAAAAGACACAGATATAAACAGATCGAAGCTACAGCATCGCTGATATCGTTCATATTCACATATGTAGAGAGCCGTACCTCGTTCTTGGAGTACCTCAGAGACGATTCTGGAAAGAAACAGTTGCATATTATAAAACAACTGCATACATTTACATTACATTATTGTTATTATTATCATTATTTAGTAGCATAAAATATATTGTGAATATGGTTCAAGGCAGACATTTATTGAGTTTAAATTGTGAAAACTGCTTGTCTATTGTCTTACAAATAAATTACAAATACCTCATCTCACCCCTGTTTTGATAATTATGCACAACAACAAAACCAAGTGTTTATAGCAAAGAAATATAATAAAAACATCCAGGTTCAACTCAGATTAGATTAATATCATGAGAGCCATTTCTCAGTCTTATCCAAGGGAATCTTTTACTTTATACTATCAATTGGATCACAAATAATTAATTATTGTTAGTAGTAGTAGTAGTAGTAATAAATGAGTAAATTAAATAGTCAATACATTTAAAGTGCCTGCAAAGCAGACATAAATATTTTGCACTTTGCAATTTCCAAGGTTCCACTAAAAGCCAGGATATAATATCTCATGAATTCATCATGAAGGGTTATTTTGCCAAAACAGATACCTTCATTTTTATTTACTTTTGTTAGGTCTTTTTTGTGCGATCCAAAAAATATCAATCAAACTGGTTTGTTTGTTTGTTTTGTTTTTTTTGTTTGGTTTGCTCCTCCTAAGATTGTTTTTTAATCTGTTTTTGGAAACAAACTCTTCAAATAAGCTTTTAGATGTGACATTAAATCACTGTGAAGCTGTTTTAAAGGTCCAGTGTGAAGGATTTGGTGACATCTAGTGGTGAGATAATCACATCTCAATCAACTGAAACTTAGACTCTAAAGCGTGAAAACCAGTCTCTCTCTAGAGTCACAGTTTGGTTTGTCCATTCTGGGACATATATACTCTTTATACAATATATATATATATATATATATATATATATATATATATATATATATATATATATATATATATATATATATATATATATATATATATATATATATATATATATATAATGGCAGCTATAAATGGCTCATTCTAAGGTAACAAAAACAGCGCAGCGATTCTTATCAGGTGATTATACACTAAAGAAAGCATACTTATTAAAATTATATTCCATTTCTGTTAATAGATCCCCCTAAATGGTGCATAGTGGACCTTTAAACTGACTTGTTTTGAAATGGTTTTATATGTGAACTGATGAAATAATAAACCTGAATTCAGGCAGTGTGTGGGCCTACCTATCTTGAGGGTCCTACGGGCTCCATGCTTGTTGTTGTAGCAGATTCGCTGCAGCTCGCAGCGCCCCGTAAACTTCCTGGCGACAAACTTGAGGCCTCGCCACAGACATTTACAGTAGAGGAAGACGAAGAACTGGGTCACGGCTCTGGAGAGGAGAAGACGGGACGGATGAGATGGAGGATGTGAGCTTTAAGATCCAGCCCTGATTCACAGTATCTGGGTTTGTTTTAAGAGTCCTGAATAGGTAAAACTATCCAGTATTTTGTTTCTGTCACACATCCAATATCTTGCTAACCATCTCAGATTTACTGTTGACCCCTCAGGAGGTCCCGACGCCCTCGTAGGAAACCACTGCTATTACATAGAGAGACTTCGACCACCTCCACACTAACTGAATCTAAAACAAAAAGCGGGAAATATTTTTAATGAACTGAAACTAAATAAAAATCCTTTAAGAAAAGCTAAACTAACTAGTCCCCACTCGTCAGACTAGTGGGGACTAGTCAGACTGTAGCGTTGGAACTGATGAAGCCACTTGGATAAGGGGCGAAACGTCTTCAGAGACAAATCTAAGTCCAGTTGCCTTCGATTCAATTGTTGCCAGAATGAATATGACCTGGATGAATGACAACATTCACAGAAATATGTTTTAGAGTTGCAACAATTAGATTTAATAAAAATAAAATGAATTGTCACCTATTTTGATAATTGAGGAAGTGATTTTTCAAACATTTAAGTTCTCCAATGACAGTCTTTACTTGGTTTTCTTGGTCTTTTATGCTAGTAAATTGAATTCTTTGGGGTTTTGGACTGTTGGTCAGAAAAACAAGACATTTAAAGATAAGATAAGATAAGATAAGATATTCCTTTATTAGTCTCACAGTGGAGAAATTCACAAGGTGTCACTTTGTGCTCCAGGATGTTGTGATGAGCACTTTTCACTATTTTTCAATGTTTTACAGACCTAATAAAAAGATAAAAGATTAACCAATAATAAAAAAAATCACGGATAAATTTCTTTTCAAGTTTGATCTATTTATAATTTCTTGCAAAAACAAGTATTTTAATAATAATAATAATAATGTTACATTTAATTTGTAATTTATTATATGAGCCTTTCAAGACACCCAAAGACACTTTGTAAAATAAAATAAGACAATCTATACAAGATGATAGCGGAAAGAACAACAACACAAAATTTAAAATAAATATGTTCAAAATAAACATATTACAAAGTACCCTGAAAGGAACTAAAAAACAGGGTCTGTAGCTCAGTATATTGCTGAATATATAGTAAAAAAAAAATCCCCATGTAAAGACGATGAAGAGGAACAGGCAGGAAGATTTAAAGCAGAGACATAAAACAGCACTGTACTTCTTGTCTACCAGGTTAGCAGCTCAAAATGTGCGACTTTTACAGGTGGCTGAGGAAGAAAATGGAGGAGTGTGTCTTGGGAAATGCACAGCAACCCATTAAGAGACTAAATGATTTCCGCCCGTCGCCTGCTTCTCTTTGAGAAAGAAGGAAGGAGCTAACATTGTGTTAGTTTAATCTTCTATCATTTGATTTCATGATCCTCAAACACAGATTTTCATCTCCTATTAGGACTAAAACTGGCAACGAAGCAGAGAAAAATCAACCTAGAAACCTCCCTCTGTGAGCCACGCTAGCAGAGCCTCACTCCCCTCCTTATTTGGTTTTTGTGGAAAAGCGTTTACAAGCTATTCAGGCAGAAATAAATCCCCCTGATGCTGACGGATCACAGCATCACATCATCTGCCATGTGGACATAAAAAGAAGGTAAATATACAGTCCTGAAGGATTAATTCCTTCTGCTAGTGCCGTGGATGAGGACGGCATGTTAAACAGCTTATATAGATGCTCTGTCATTCTCTTCACCTTCAAGGAAGAAGTGAGCACCAGATGCTGATGGAGGAAATGTGATGAACCTCATTTTAAAGACGCATTCCACCAGTATAAAGTCAGTTAAGGGGGTTGCAACTCACTCAGCTTAATTATAATGAGTCAGTCCAAATAACCAGGCTGCTCTCATTAGAGATGTTAATAATTAAGTGTTTAATCTAAGCATTTTAACCGATTAACGCTATCGGTTAAAAAGAAAAACTTGTTACTTTGAGGACAAAAGCTGGTCCACCTTAAGAGAGAGCCGACGCAGATACAGGAAGTTGGCTCTGGACTTCCAGCTGAGGAGTTGTAGCTTGTAGACAGTGAACGCAGCACCGTGGCTGCTACAGTAACTCTCCTGACAGTGAACTGGAGACAGTGAACGCAGCACCGTGGCTTCTACGGTAACTCTCCTGACGGTGAACTGGAGACAGTGAACGCAGCACCGTGGCTTCTACGGTAACTCTCCTGACGGTGAACTGGAGACAATGAACGCAGCACCGTGGCTTCTACAGTAACTCTCCGGACGGTGAACTGGAGACAGTGAACGCAGCACCGTGGCTGCTATGGTAACTCTCCTGACGGTGAACTGGAGACAGTGAACGCAGCACCGTGGCTTCTACAGTAACTCTCCTGACGGTGAACTGGAGACAGTGAACGCAGCACCGTGGCTGCTAAAAGTTGGACTGTGAATCTTTGTTTCATCAGTAAACAATTACCACCATCATTTACACCCATTAGTATAATTACTGTAAACAAACTGTGAAAGCCATCAGTAAAACACAGTTGGCAGCCTCTCAGCTGTTCATTAACGGGAGCTGAAGCTAAATATCTTTGAGTCCAAGAGGAGATAAACATTTTATTATCTTAAACGAGACTTATGGGAAATGTGGTCCGAAATGGAAGCACTGGGAAACAAGAAAACACCTGTTTATTTATATGGTTGCCATTTGGGCATTTGGGCTGCAGTTTGTCATGTTATGATTGGAGCAGATTTTTTATGCTAAAGTCAGAACCTGTGAGGGTTTCTGGACAATATCTGCCATTTTGTTGTTAATTGATTTACAATCATAAGTATACACATACATTTGCATAAAGCAGCATATTTGTCCACTCCCGTGTTGATAAGAGTATTAAATGCTTGACAAATCTCCCTTTAAGGTTCATTTTGAATAGATAAAATTGATTGATGACCATATTGACAACTAATCAATTAACAGAAATACACAGAAAGCAACACATCTATTAATAAAGACACCACCTGGTTTACTCCATAATTAAGAGGCCTCAATCAAACCAGTTTACAGCACAGTCAGCAGCCACATAGTGGCCACACAATATCATAATCAAATGGGTTTAACTGGGAGACCTATGAATACAGTCTAACAACAATAAAATGCATCATTTGCATTAAAGCTGCAGCGGGTAGAATTGGAGCAAATATGATTATAACAGGTTATTTTTATTAAACGAGTCGAGCATCAAACAGAAAAAAATTGCCTCTGTGTCCTCTGGTGCTGCTGCAAGATTTCACAGACCGGAGAAAAACAACCAATCAGAGCTGAGCCGGACCCTTACCATCTCTGAGCAGCTGTCAGTCACTCGTTAACTCTGGTTTAACGATCAAACTAGGCAGCGCTGATCAAATATGGATCAATATTCTGTTACTGTAATGATTATTTCTCTCCTCAAATGTTTTCAGAAACATCTTGTAATTACTGTTTAGCTGTAAAATGAGAACGTTTGTGACCCAGCAGCCACGTTGAGATCTGTTGAAGAACTACCAAGCACCGTCCACCAGCCAGAGACCAGCCAATAGGAACGCTCTCTCTCTGTGTGAAATGGACTGTGATTGGTCAGAGTCTCCCATCATGGGTTAGGTATTCTATCGCCTGAAAACAGAGAATGAGGAGGTGCAGAAGTCTAGTTTTCTCTCTATGTTGAATGGTTATTGTGGACTTTTTGCCAAATTATACCAAAAATATTCTGCCTACTGCAGGTTTAAGCAGTCATTGGCAATGAAATTAAAGTAAAATCTAATAAGAATCTAAGACATAAAATAGTACATAGTAGTAGCAGTATCATAGTAGTAATAATATACTGCTTCACCCCACTTTAAAGTACATTTTGAGCTGGATAAAAATGTGATTAATTTGCAATTAATCATTAACTAT
The DNA here is from genome assembly GCA_947000775.1 of Pterois miles. Classification (NCBI taxonomy): domain Eukaryota; kingdom Metazoa; phylum Chordata; class Actinopteri; order Perciformes; family Scorpaenidae; genus Pterois; species Pterois miles. Next base: position 31,480,482 of record CAMQGK010000052.1, on the reverse strand, counting down.
GGACGATATTGCGATTAATCACGATTAAACCTTTTAATCGATCGACAGCTAAACATATCAGCTCTTATAGAAATACACAGAAAGCCACAGATCTATTAATACAGACACCACTTGGTTTATACTCCATAATTAAGAGGCCACTTACTGGCCACACAATCTCATTATGATTGATGATCATCATGATTAGGCTTAAATGGGAGAACTGGGACTACACAGCCTACAGTATTTGGCATAAACAAGATCGCAGATAAACATAAGGAAGACAGGATCAGAAGAGGAATGATTTCCTAAAAATTAAACGCATCACTTGCAATAATGGAGTCTCTTTACCTCAGGAAATGCTTCATCTTGGCCGCTGTCGCCACTCAGGTGTCTTCGGTGTAGTTTTCTATTGATGGATCACCTGTGAACAGAAAACAGTTTTAGTGTGTATGGGGGATGAGAAGGATGAGGAGGATGAAGAGGCCGACAGCAGCGGTCCGCCGGGCCGCAGCAGCTCCGGAGCTGTCCGCGGTGCTGAACCGTCAACACGGCCGCTTCCTCTCGGTGCCCCCGGCGGTACGCAGCGGTTCCGATCGGATTCAATGAAACAGAACCACACACTAGAACCTATTGTATCTGCTCCACCCTTCAGAGAATCACAGTCCAGTAAAACCGGTGATTAATGCGGGATCGTCTCCGGTCTGATTAGCGACACAACGCACAAACGCTGAGCATAATCCGTAGCTACAGACGGCGCCTCTGCTCTAACGTCGGCTGTGCACACAATACGAGCAGTAAAACCCATGCAACAATACTGTATATCCATATCTATATACATGATTTTGATCTTACCGAGGTCAAATAATAGTAATAAGAGGTGACACAGAGATGGGGATGCGGTGGTTTGTCCTCTTCACTCCGCTCCAGTCGTCTCCTCCATGATGACAGTCCCTGACTGGAGGAGGTTCAGCTCTAAAAGCTACAGCAGCACAGCAACATGGGGTCAAAACCAGCACTCATCATGTTATGTGGTCTCATTTTACCCTGTAAGGACCCTGAAAAAAATAAAATAAAAAAAATAAAAAAAATTTATATATATATATGAGATGAGCCACCTTGTTTTCAAGAAGGTCCTCTATACAAATACACAGAAAATACATAAAATAAAACATACCAAATTTATTTTTATCTTACATTCTTATTTATTTATTTATTCATCATTATTAGTAGTATTTTTTCATAAAAAAAATCAAAAATCATCAAAAAAATCATCCTCTCATTTATCTAAAATTAAAATCAGTCTGTTGAGATCCCTAAAGTGCCAACTGCAAAATTCATGGGAACTGATGATGAGAGCTTGAGTTGGAGTGAACAAATTGATTGTGTTAGTAGCAAAACAAATAAATAAATACATCTATAATTTTGGGGGCACTTCTTTGTGGTGTGCATGTTCTCCCTGAGTTAGCGTGGGTTTTCACCGGGTTCCTCCCACAGTACAAAGACATGCAGGTTAGGTTAGGCGTGAATGTGAGCGTGAATGGTTGTCTGCCTCCATGTGACCGCCCTGTGATAATCTGGCGACCTGTCCAGGATGAACCCCTCCTTCACCCAATGTCAGATGGGATCGGCATTTGAGCTTTTGTGCTCATATGTGAAATGCTCCCGACGCATTGGGCAGGGCCGCGCTGGTTGGCCCAGGAAAAACGCTGTACACAGAGAAGGACGCTTCTGAGGACAGTCAGGACGATACCTACTGTAGCTGGAACACGACCCAACATTACTGCATGTTAGCCCCAATAAAACTCAACAAAGTAGCCCTAGTGGTAATAAGCCTACACATTTTAATCCTGTATGTTTATGATACAACAGCCCCCAACCCCCTGCTGAAAAACGTCCCTGCACACATGCAGGCCATTCCTATATTCACATTCGGTGAAATTTATTTTGAATTAATGTGATCTTGAAGAATAAATCGCAGAAACTGAAAAACAAAAAAAATAAACAGAACAGAGATTAACATTTCTTACATTAACATTTCTTTAGCATTTGTCCTTTTTTTCATTTAACAATTCCTTTACCATTCATTTCTTTATATATATATAGATATATATATATATATCTATATATATATAGATATTTTTTTTTTTTTAACAAGACACTCATGTCAGTCAGGACACGACCACTACTCTCGGCCCATGACAGAGTCTTTATATCGCTCGGGTCTAATCACCCATCCACATCTAGTGCGAGCTGGATGTGACATGGACGAGAGCTCGGTGTTGGCACTCTGTGCTGCACCTGCATCTGGTGCGCTGACCTCTTCATCATCTAATGAGTCTGTTTCAGAGTTCATTCGGGCGCTGTGTGTCGTCCTCCTCAGGTGGCGCCTGTTGCGTCTGTAGTGCTGACCCGATGATGTTACTATGTCGTAGGATCGTGGCTCGTCCCTCTGTGCAGTGACCACAGCTGGATGCCAACCATGATGTGTCTCCATGTGAACAGTACTTCCAGGGTGCAGCTCTGGAAGCGGCTTTGCTCCTCTGTTGTAGTACTGCTGTTGCTTCGTTTGTAGATTCTGGAGAGTTGAGTGTACGTCTTTAGGTATGGCAGGCTGGAGAATAGTGCTGGAACTCGGTACAGTGCTCCTAAGGACCCTACCCATGTGAATCTGTGCTGGGGAGTACTCGATGCCTGTCACAGGTGTGTTCCTCAGGATGAGAAGTGCAAGATGGGGGTCAGAGATTGTTTGTTGTCAATGTCTCCTGGCCAGTGCTTTAGTACGTTGAATCCCTTGATGAGCTACATGTAGCCTCTGCAGCATCTCTGGTCTGATAGTTGTTGGTAGGATTATCCTGTCTCCTGTAAACATTACTCCTTCTCTGACAGCCACTGTGTGTCTGATTGGCCAGTACTGTATCAGTCTAGAGTCAACTTGTTTTCTGTGTTGGGGCCAACCAAGTCTGTGTGCCTCATACAGTAGCTGCAGTGTGTTGTCTTTCTTCGTTGCGCTATTGAGCTGCTCTAAAGTCTCTGTACTCATGGCGTCTGTTGGCTCCAGAGCATAGACAACTCTCTCCTCTGTAATGTCATCAGCAGCTATATGTTGTTCTTGTGGCACAGCTCGTGACAGCGTGTCTGCAATCTGTAGCTGTTTACCTGGTGTGTAGGTAACACTCAAGTCATATTTCTGTAGCAATAGTAGCATTCTCTGTAGCCTAGAGGGAGCTGTTCCAAGCAGTTTTCCAGGATGTTTTCCAGTGGTTTGTGGTCTGATTGAACTTTAACCCTCACCCCGTACACATACTGGTGGAACTTCTTGACAGAGAAAACTATGGCTAAGAGTTCCTTCTCTATTTGTGCATAATTCTTTTCTGTCTCTGTCAGAGCCCTTGACGCATATGCTATTGGGTGGTCATCTTGTAAGAGACATGCTCCTAGGCCGTCTTTGGACACATCAGCCCGTATGACAAGTTGTTTCTGTGGATCGAAGAATATGAGAACAGGGGCATTTGTGAGAGCATCTTTGTTTTCTGACTGCTTCATCATGTTCATGTTGCCACTGCCACACGTTGTCCTTCCTCAACAGCTGTCTCAGCGGTGCGGTTATGGTGGCCTCACCTGGGATGTACTGCGCCAGGTATTTTATCGTGCCTAACATATGTTGTAGTCCTGCTTTGTCAGTGGGTGGAGGCATCTCAGTTATGGCTTTAATTTTTGCCTCATCTGCTTTCACGCCCTCTGAAGTGACAATGTGGCCAATGTATTTGACCCTGCTCACCTTGTACTGTATTTTCTCTTTGTTGAATTTTACATTTGCCTCTTTTGCTCTGTTCATCACTGTCTGTAATATTTCGTCATGTTCTTCTTCTGTAGCTGCAGCGATGATCATATCGTCAGCTATAATTTGGATGCCTTGTATATCTCCAAATGTTTCACAGTTGCGCTGTTGGAAGACTTCGCTTGCTGACTTAATTCCAAACGGGAGGCGTTTGAACCTATATCTCCCCCATGGTGTGTTAAATGTGCACAGCAGCGATGACTCCTTGTCAAGCTTTACTTGCCAGTAGCCGTCCTTCTCATCCAACACTGTGAATATCTTCTTACCAGCAAGTTTGCACAAAACTTCATCTGTTGTGGGAATGGAGTAGTGTTTCTTAGTATGGCTTTGTTTAAATCAGTGGGGTCCAAGCAAACCCTCAATTTTTTCTTATCTTTCTTTTCTGTGACAACTAGTCTATTTACCCATGGTGTTGGCTCTGTCACCTGTGCAATCACATCAGCTTGTAACAGGTCGTCTAGAGTGTCTCTGAGTCTATCCATCACAGCCAGTGGTATTTTTCTGCAGCCATGTATGACTGGTGTGGCCTTGGGGTCTGTGTGGATGTGATATTCTCCAGCAAATTCACCTAGTCCTTCAAAGACTGTTGGGTGTTGAGCCATCAGCTCCTCCTTTGTAGCTGGATGTTTCACGTCCAGTTTGTTAATGTCCAGTCTTTTTACTAGATGTAAATCTTTGCAAGCCTCTCCTCCTAAAATAGGTGTGGATGAGAATCGTGATATGTAGAATGGCAGACTCGCTTGAGCCTTGGGTGTGGAGCATTTGAGTGGGAGTACCCCTTCTGGTCCCAATCTCATCCCTCCATAAGCCACTAGCACTGTTTTTGTGGGCTGTAGCTGCAGATGTGCTCTCCTTTCACGCCTGGCCTTTTGTTTCATGGATTTAAATGTCTTTAGTGGCAGCACATTGGCCTCTGCTCCTGTATCCAGTTTGAACCTGATGGACATCTCCTCAATCCGTATTTCAGAGTACCAGGACTTATTATGGCTGGAGTGGATCTGGTCAGTGTTCACTGTTATGATAAATAGAGAGTCTATTTCAGGACCAATCTCATGCACTGTTCTTTTATGATGAGCTTTACCTGACTCACACATCTTTGCATAGTGATTTTGCTTACCACACTTGTGGCAGGAGACTCCATATGCTGGGCATTGTTTGGGCTGGTGTGATTTTCCACATTTTCTGCAAGTATTCACTTTTCCTCCACTGTGTTCGTATTGAAAATAATCCTGTATTTCGCGGTTGACAGTCCTGTTTCTTCTTATGCACTGATCTCTCCTGAGTGGGTGTGTTCATTGCCTGTATTTGGGCACTGGCTGTCTCAGCAGCTTGGCACGTGTCTATGGCTTTCTCTAATGCAAGACTTTGCTCTCTTAAAAGTCTCTCTTTAAGACGCTGGTCATTCATACTGAACACAATCTTGTCTCTGATCATGTCATTCTCTGAGACGCCAAACTCACAGTCCTTACTTTTTTGTCTGAGCTCCGTTACATATTTATCGATAGAGATGGAGGCTGTCATAGGATGCGCCCAAAATTGATGTCTTTCAAACACTGTATTTTTCTTGGGTAGACAAATAAACTTCAAAAGCTGCGAGGACATCTTTCACAGTCTTTTCATCCGGAAGGCTGAGTGTATTATACACTTCGAGAGCATCCTCTCCTAGTGCGTGCAGTAAAATGGCAACTTTTATCTTTTCATCCTTACCATCTGCACCACTCGCGGTCATATAGATCCGAAAGCGTTGTTCCCATCCCATCGTCTCCAGTTTTCTCCCAGATTGCCCGTTAACACCAGCGGCGACGGTAATTTGACCTGCTCCATCGCGCCTTCTCCTGTTGCTGTAGGTCTGTGTCTCCCTCTCTCCGGGGATGCTACTGCTAGCACAAGTTTTAGCTAGCAAAACTCCGGTGCTTTTCTAATGCGGCAACTGGCGAACTGGACTCACTTCTGACACCATGTTATAGCTCTTCATGACCGCTTGGCCGGCATACATGACAGCGACTCAGACTTAACTTTATCTCCAGGAGCGACACACTTTATTCACCCGTATTCACAGCCTGTATTACCCACTCTTCCATGCCCGGGGACCGGACCCAGTACATTGCCGCTTATCACTCCGCCTGCTCGTCACTCATCACAATCACCACAATAGTATAAGTGCGCGGCACTATATACTACATCAACAGGTCACATCACCGCCACTCCGCTGCTCCCAAGTACACACAGCTGGTGCCTATAAAAAACGAACAATCATTGGATGATGGCTCAAGCGCTTTAAAAAACGAACAATCATTGGATGATGGCTCACGCGCTTTAAAAAACGAACAGTCATTGGATGATGGCTCACGCCCTTGCGCATAGAACGTATGATGCTCTACGCGCATGCGTGAAAACGAATGTCAGTGACGTCAGCATCGAAGGCACGTGTTCTGGGAACATTAAAGGACGTCTGCGTAGGAGCAGATTAAAAAGAGACAGCAGAGCCATTCTTGTATTATTTTCAAATACAGCAACCTGCGATTTGAAGCATTTATATGATACCAATAATTCATAATTTTAGCAACAATGTGGGACAGCAAAAAAATTGAATCACGTCGCCTCTATGTGCCAGAGAAGACTCAACGGCTTCCAAAAAGCTTTAATTACAAATCTGAAAAGTCACTAACAATGACGTTTGAAAAAGTGAGGGCGGAAAGTGTCAGGCATCTGCAACTCGTGCAAGACCTGCAGAAACAATTGAAGGATACTAAGACGCACATGACAAGTGAGATAAGGGCACTTGAGGAGGCATTACAAAAAAGTACAAGACAACTGGAGACAAAGACTGCTGAGGTGGCCAGACTTCAATTTATGGACAAGAAAAACCAAGCAAAAATTGAAGAGCTGAGGGACAAATATGACCGCGAGCATCGTGCAGCTAAACAAGACAAATATGAGCTGTTACGAGACGCAGCCCGACTTAGACACCTGAACCGTATGATGGAGATGGAGAACATGAACTTACTGGCAGAAGTGCAAACACAGCAGGAAAAAGAGGACAAGCTGAAAAGGCAAATTAAGACCATTTGTGATGAAACAACCCTGTTGGAGGTTCACGCTCACTCTCTGAAAGAAAAACATAATGAGGAGAGGGAAAACCTGAGGAAAACTGTTCAGGATCTCCAGCGCTTAGTGGAGGAGGATAGCAAACAAATCCGTCAAATGCAGCACCAGATAACAGAGGGTCAGGAACTCATCAGGGATAAAGATGAGCAAATAAAGAAGCTGACCTGTACTGGTGAAGAGCTGAGGCAAGCACTGCTTGATCTTCAGGAAAAGGAGGTCATTCTGAGTGAGCAGAACAGGAGTGCCACCAATAGGTTGGTTGAACTTGAGTCTCTGACAGCAAAACAAAATGAGGAGAAGGGAAACCTGAGGAAAGCTGTTCTTGATCTTCAGCACCAGATAACAGAGGGTCAGAAACTCATCAAGGATAAAGATGAGCAAATACAGAAGCTGACCTGTGCTGGTGAAGAGCTGAGGCAAGCACTGCTTGATCTTCAGGAAAAGGAGGTCATTCTGAGTGAGCAGAACAGGAGTGCCACCAAAAAGCTGGTTCGCCTTGAGTCTCTGACAGTAAAACAAAATGAGGAGAAGGGAAACCTGAGGAAAGCTGTTCTTGATCTTCAGCACCAGATAACAGAGGGTCAGGAACTCATCAGGGATAAAGATGAGCAAATAAAGAAGCTGACCTGTACTGGTGAAGAGCTGAGGCAAGCACTCCTTGATCTTCAGCAAAAGGAGGTCATTCTGAGTGAGCAGAACAGGAGTGCCACCAATAGGTTGGTTGAACTTGAGTCTCTGACAGCAAAACAAAATGAGGAGAAGGGAAACCTGAGGAAAGCTGTTCTTGATCTTCAGCACCAGATAACAGAGGGTCAGGAACTCATCAGGGATAAAGATGAGCAAATAAAGAAGCTGACCTGTACTGGTGAAGAGCTGAGGCAAGCACTGCTTGATCTTCAGGAAAAGGAGGTCATTCTGAGTGAGCAGAACAGGAGTGCCACCAATAGGTTGGTTGAACTTGAGTCTCTGACAGCAAAACAAAATGAGGAGAAGGGAAACCTGAGGAAAGCTGTTCTTGATCTTCAGCACCAGATAACAGAGGGTCAGAAACTCATCAGGGATAAAGATGACCAAATAAAGAAGCTGACCTGTACTGGTGAAGAGTTGAGGCAAGCGCTGCTTGATCTTCAGGAAAAGGAGGTCATTCTGAGTGGGCAGAACAGGAGTGCCACCAATAAGCTGGTTCGACTTGAGTCTCTGATAGCAAAACAAAATAAGGAGAAGGGAAACCTGAGGAAAGCTGTTCTTGATCTTCAGCACCAGATAACAGAGGGTCAGAAACTCATCAAGGATAAAGATGAGCAAATACAGAAGCTGAGCTGTGCAGGTGAAGAGTTGAGGCAAGCACTGCTTGATCTTCAGGAAAAGGAGGTCATTCTGAGTGAGCAAAACAGGAGTGCCACCAATGAGCTGGTTCAACTTGAGTCTCTGACAGCAAAACAAAATGAGGAGAAGGGAAACCTGAGGAAAGCTGTTCTTGATCTTCAGCACCAGATAACAGAGGGTCAGGAACTCATCAGGGATAAAGATGAGCAAATAAAGAAGCTGACCTGTACTGGTGAAGAGCTGAGGCAAGCACTCCTTGATCTTCAGCAAAAGGAGGTCATTCTGAGTGAGCAAAACAGGAGTGCCACCAATAAGCTGGTTCGACTTGAGTCTCTGATAGCAAAACAACATAAGGAGAAGGGAAACCTGAGGAAAGCTGTTCTTGATCTTCAGCACCAGATAACAGAGGGTCAGGAACTCATCAGGGATAAAGATGAGCAAATAAAGAAGCTGACCTGTACTGGTGAAGAGCTGAGGCAAGCACTCCTTGATCTTCAGGAAAAGGAGGTCATTCTGAGTGGGCAGAACAGGAGTGCCACCATTGAGCTGGTTCGACTTGAGTCTCTGACAGCAAAACAAAATGAGGAGAAGGGAAACCTGAGGAAAGCTGTTCTTGATCTTCAGTACCAGATAACAGAGGGTCAGGAACTCATCCGGCATAAAGATGAGCAAATACGGAAGTTGACCTGTGCTCTTGAAAAGCTGAGGCAAGCACTGCTTGATCTTCAGGAAAAGAGGTCATTCTGAGTGAGCAGAACGAGTCTCTGACAGCACCTTTCCCTTCATTTGAAAAGGGAAAGATTTGATTTCCTGCAAACAGGCACTGAGGGACAAGGGTGGGAAGGTGCAAGTGGGTTTGCAGGTTGTTGTTCGCGAAGCAGTGGAAATGGATGTTGTATTTACAGAAGATCAGTCCAAGTGGGAGGAGGTAAATGATGAACAGGATAGGGCCAAGGACAAAGCCCGGGGGCACACCAGAGGAGGAGGGGGGTTGGATGGGATGTGAATGATCTCAAATGGATGAAGTGAGTATGGCCACGTCTCTGTTAGACAAAGAAAGGCATAGTTGTGGTCAAGGAGGAGGTCCCACAGTAATTGTCCTTTGCCAGTGAGGGAACGGATATTAAATATTCCAATATTGGTGTCACTTTGCTCATTGGAGAAGCCGGCATTAGTCAACCTGGCTAGGCTAGCTAACATGCTGTGGTCCACTTTCCTGCGGGGATTTCACAGAAGGTGGCGGTAGGATGAGGACCAGAAGGAGGCAGCAGTCCTTGATCTTCAGCACCAGATAACAGAAGGTCAGGAACTCATAGGGGATAAAGATCAGCAAACCTAATGCCTACAGTCGACTACTGGAATCTCCCTTCTGCAAATACTACCCCACTTCATACATTTAGATCATGACTGTCATAATCATAATTTAGATTTCTAAATGTATGGGCACGGTGGTCCAGTGGTGAGCACTGTCACTGGGTTTTCCTGTGTAAAGTCTCCACGTCGACATGGGATTTCTCCGGGTGCTCCGGTTTCCTCCCACATTCCAAAGATGTGCAGCTTAGGTTTGAGTATGAATCATGACCTCTCAGCTAACGTGAGCTGTGAAAGCTCATAGCGGGTGAGAGGTACGGGCAGCTGTAGTTCAGGAGGTAGAGAGGGTCGTCTGCTAATCGTGAAAATTAGTATCCCCGACTCCTCCTGTCCACAAGTGTCCTTGGGCAAGATACTATAGCTCCTTAGGCCTGTGCCATCGGTGTGTGAATGAGATTTTTGTGTGAATGTTTAAAAAAAAATAAAAATAAAAAAAATGAACCACAACAATTTGGAAGGGGATTTGATTCTGTAAACATAAAAAATAAGAACACGTGAGTATCACAATAATGACAATTGAAAAACAAAATACAAAATGAACACTTTACTTACAAAGAAACATGTAATACGTTTATGTTGCACACACATTATGTAAAATATTACTGTAAACAAGAAAATTGCAAGAATGGTGGAAGAGTTTATAAATATAAATATATAAACCTACTAAAAATTTAAAGTCTCCTGCACACTCAAGGGGAACCTCCACCTTGTACTCGAACCATATTCATTGGTAATATCTAACTGTTCAACAGTGATGAAAGTGTGGAAACACTGGAGCACGATGTAGAACAAGTAAAAATACAGGAGACTTACTGCATGTCCATGGATCTATTGCCCCAGTGCATGCTGGGAGGGTTCCCAACACACCTAACTCAACAGACACATTAAAAGCGTAAATTAATTGAAAAATGATGCTGACTCAAGAGAATATAAAATTAATTTAATCGTAAAAAAGTAAAACTCATGCTGCATATTTACCTGTTACACAAGACAAATAATACCATTTGACTTACAGTTTATCTGGTACACAGAATACCAAATGTAACAGCACCATAGTGCAACAAAAATACAACTTGTTGATTGTGTCCAATTCCAAACAATGACTGTGGTGGCTGACGTATTTTCTAAAATATCAAATATATTAATTTGAACAAGTAAAACTTCAGTTTTGGCACAATAAATAGCAGTGCATTGTCGACGTTTAGTAACATATTTGATCAGTGTTAATAAGAGATACCTTCTTTAAAAAATGACGTAACATAAAAAGGAATGAAGAATGTGTCAACCACCACCAGCAACGAGATGTCAGAAATGGCAACAACAAAGTACAAGAAAACGTGAACTTGTGCAACAGTTAAAACTGAGAGTCCTCTTAGATGTGACCTGTAAGGGAGGAAAAACACCTCTGACCACTGCAGTCTGTCCAGCTACCTGCTTCAGTCATGGTGCAGCCACAGCAGCCGGCGTCTCGGCGTCTCTGCCAGCAGACAGTAAACAGTCTGAGGAGCTCTCAGCCGTGCGCTCAGCAAACACGTCGGCGGGGTCGGCGATGTCGGCGACGTCCTCACTGGAGCCCGACTCAGGCAAAGCCGAGTATGTGGGAACGGCGTTGAACATGATAAAACCCACCGTGATGATGACAAACGAGATGATGTACAGCGTTGAAAACTGAGGATGAGACACCAGATACACATTAATGACATTTTTAATGTATATGTCCAAGGTTCCACTTCACTGCAAGACAATGACAGCATGTTAGATATAAGGATTTCTGTAATAATCTGTCACAATTTAAATTCTGGGATCTACCTTTGATTTAATATTTTAAACACGCTTCTGTGGGAGGTTAAGAATGAAACATTTAACCGTTAACTGACATTTAAGTGACTGACACGTAAAAGAAATATTAATAACGACTAAAAAAGCTGAGCAAAACTGGAGGAGTAGAAGCATTTATTCACCAACAAATAAACTGTACACGCACTGCCCTGCTGCATTCACAGCTATAACGCCACCGACAACCCTACACTCACTGCCACAAACACACAGTCTCTCAGACAATCGCTATTGTTACGCCAGGCAGACACACAGCTGACAACCTGCTAAACTTCACTAGATTGTTGAAGAGCTAAAAGGAATATTAATAATTAATTTAAAAACTGAGAAAAAGTCAGTGGAGTAGCTCGTCACTTTCAGGAGAAACGCTGGTCCACCTTAAGAGAGAGCCGGCGCAGATACAGGAAGTTGGCTCTGGACTTCCAGCTGAGGAGTTGTAGCTTGTAGCCTCGTAGCATTTATTCACCGACAAATAAACTGTACACACACTGTCTGCTACAGCTACGTTCACAGCTATAACACCACCAAATCCACACTCACCACCACACACGCACGGTCTGTCGGAAACTCGCTGAAGTTACACTACAGTGGGAACGAAGCCACCGGCTACGCTAGCAGCTAACGTAGCACAAACACACACAATCGCTATCGCTAATCCAGGCAGACACACAGCTGACAACCTGCTAAATTGAACTAAATGTGTGGAGGAGACTTTTAATGAGAAAACGGCTGCATGTTAGCGACACTAAACGCAGCACCGTGGCTGCTACAGTAACTCTCCTGATGGTGAACTGGAGACAGTGAACGCAGCACCGTGGCTGCTACAGTAACTCTCCTGATGGTGAACTGGAAACTGTGAATGCAGCACTGTGGCTGCTAACACTCCCAGACAGTGAATTGGAGATGGGGGGGGAGTAACTGTCCCCCTGACCATCGATCCCACTGAAGTATCCTGACAGCAACATGTTCTGATCCTACTACTTGGGGGGCGGCAGTAGCTCAGTCTGTAGGGAGTTGGCTTGGGAACCGGAGGGTCACCGGTTCAAGTCCCGACATGGACCAAAAAACTGAGTGTGAACTGGTAGCTGGAGAGGTGCCAGTTTACCTCTTGAGCACTGCCGAGGTGCCCCTGAGCAAGGCACCAAACCCCCAACTGCTCGGGGCGCTTGTCACTCTGACATCTCTCCATTAATGCATGTATGTGTGTTTCAGGTCTGCATGTACCATGTATGAGTTTAACAGAGTGTAAATTGAATTTCCCCATTGTGGGACTAATAAAGGTAGATCTTCTTCTACTCACTGTGTAGTGGAAGAGGAAAAGGCCACAGAAGAGGCTGAAGAGGTCGGCGGTGAGCAGGGAGAGGTTCACTGCCGTAGCGCTGGTCATCTTCACCACTACGGGCATGAAGCTGTACAGAGCGTACATACACAGGGCGTAGACTGCATACAGCATGGCTGCACAACAAAACCAACAGGCTTTAGCAAGAGACGATCATCATACACTCGAATTTAACAAGACAAGAAAGTTAACTTACAAATGTGAAAGTCCCATTTTATCGCCGCCACTGCTTGAGTTTCCAGTGCAGCTCTGTAATAACGAGCAGCGCAAGTTAGCATGGTGAGGAACGGTACAACACCCTTAAACACAAACAGGTATTGTAGCTTGAAGTCCTGTGTGTATTTTGCAGTATGAGGGTGTATTTGTCTTCATCAGTTGACTTATGTTAACAGCTTTATGTTTAATTTTTATTACAGTACTAAAAGGGCTTAAGTAAATTATGAAGGTGATTTAAAAAGGGCATATGGGACCAGTGTTCTTTCCATTAATGAAAACTATGACAAAACATGTTCCTCAACAACCTTTTTTTCCCATGACAAAGACGAAACGATGACAAGATGGCACCACACTAAACACTGACGGTGTCGATACCAACAAGCGATATTGTTGACAAAAAAAAGGATTATGAGGAAGGAGTTTTATCTGGAGCTCAATATCACATCCATAAATGCAGTGTTAACTCCATAATATAATCCAGAATATATGAGGGATTTAAACAGTAACTCACAGCTGTAAGCCACTGATGAGGGTCCCGAAAAGACCCATCATGCCCAGGAACTCGATCCGGCTCAAGTTCTTCACCGTGTACTCCTGGCACACGTTGGACACAGCATAGAGGACAGCACTGAGCAGGACCAGACCGTCTCCCAGCACCACGGCGCTGGCTGCACTCAGAGAGACAGAAAGAGGGGCATTATACTGGAGATAAGACATTTTTACATTTACTTTTTACCTTTTAATGAATTCAAAAAAATTATAAATCCTATTTCAGCAGTGACCGTGGACTGGAAACATCCTTACATTTAGTTTACAGACAGAAGTCTACAAACAGAGCAATCAAGTATTGATCAACACCCCATCAACTGTGATTTTTCAGCATTTTACAGATATAAATGATTTTAAAAGGAGTACTCCTTACTGGATCCCTGGTCTCTTCCTGCCAGGATGTCAGCTCCCACCATGGCCCCCACCCCCAACAAGCACACCATCACGGCTAGAAAGTGAACCAGTCTGTAGCGGGTCTTTAAGAAGAACCAGGACAGAACCATCAGCACCGGGATCACAAAGCAGTCCAGCAGCTGGAAAACACAGTAACAACACAGTGACTAACTGTATATTGACTTGGCCTGGGACGATTCACTTATCTCCAGATTTGATACCATCACATTATTTACTTCAGTACTGCGATGTGATGTCCTGAAGTTAAATATCAGTCATTGTCAGAAATAAACCAAAAATCAAAAAATAAAGACATTTCCCTCATAAATTACTGGTATTTTCCATTTAAAATACTAAATATCTTTGGTTTTTAGAGAATTAGTCAACGGCTGGAGGAGATTGTGATGGACTTTTCTCACTAATGTTTTTTGTTAATATGATAATGATTTTAACTCAGAGTTGAGCAGGTCACTGTCCTGTTCACACCAGTTCACACCTCCAGCCCACTGAACTCATGATGGTTTCCTGTTACCTGTATACTAGTCAGGGTGGTGAACTGGTAGGCCTTCACAACTGCATAGTTTGCCTCCACATCTGCCAGACCCATCACCAAATACTTCCACCACTTGGTTTTTAAAATCTGGATGATGTTCCTGTCACCTGTAGAAAAATATCAAGTTTAATGAAGAGGAGGAATGAGGAGGAGTTTTTCCAAAAGAAAAATAAAGTGGTAGTATTGTGTTATTTATAGACAGACGTGGAAATAAAACATATCAGTTAACTTTGTATTCTTTTCCTGGAAATGTATTAAAGAAATTACCATCTATTGGGAAATAGCAGAATATAATTATTAAATACTGTTTACAATAAAGTAAATTTCGATAAATATCGGGGTAATTTGGCAGTAATTCCAAAGAAAAATACTTGCTAACTATCATTAATTACCATGAAATTTGCGGCACTGTAAAATGAAGTGATACCAAAACAATTAATGCAGGTTAAAAAGTAACTGAGTGGTAAAAAGGGAGCATTAGTAGTCCAGATGTGCCGACCTTTGCGGGTGCTGAGGATGGTCGTATAGACGAGTAGCAGCAGGACGTAGTTGAGGAAGCTCTGCAGCATCGGCGTCTCCACCCCGGCGACTGCCAGGTACTGACAGCTCACCGCCGTCCCACAGATGAGCAGGGACAAGACCTGCCCCATGATGATGGTCTTCAGCAGACGCCTGGAGGGTCGGGGAGAGCATCATGGGTCAACGCTAGGGGTGAGACGGTTCATAATAACATCCATAACAATTCACGGTTCGGTTCATATCACGGTTTGGGGTCACGGTTTTCGGTTCGGTACATTTACGATACAGCAAAGAAGCCAATTTCCTATTTCAATTTGAACAGTTTTTCATTTATTTGCCAAAATAAGTCAACTGATTGCCTGAACAACAGTAGACAAGGCTAACATAAGGAACCTCATGTTCCTGTCCGCCGTGTCCCAGCCTCTTTCCATAGCTCTTGATCTCTAGTGTGACAATAAACGGGATGAAAAAAAATACACAATCGGCCTCATAACCTATTTTAAATGAACCGAACGATACATAAACGACCTGAACCGTGACTAGCGAACCAAACGGTTTGGATTTTTACACGAACCTTTCCCATCCCCAGTCAACACCTATGTATTATAATCCAATCATAATAGCCCCACCTGTTGGCTCTTTGTCAGACTCATCACGATCATGTAAGGGAGTCTGGAGGCAATGCTCTCGATCTGCAAGTCAGTCTACATTCCAGTGTTCACCTGGGTGGGGTTGGAAAGGTGCCTAATAGCACCCATAACCCCACCCAACCCAACAACACCCTGGAGTACACTTCTACATCACTGCAACAGGGTGACAAGTTAAACCACTACACACTTCAGGTGAATAGGGCAAACATTTTAACTAACAGATATCACCATGAAACTTCACCAGCCAATTACGAACATTAACCTCTTTTAACCAACAGACCCAGTACCTGAGCTGTGTGTTAAAACTCTGCCTTTAAAAACTTCATAAAATAATATGGTGGTCTGTTTTCTGAATAGTTCCTAAAAAAACGAGGCCTTAAAACTACGAAAACAACAATCCAAGTGTATTTGGTCCAAACAATGTTTGTTTGATAATGATTTCGATATTTTAGTTATTTATTTTTGACTTTATTTATATTGTTATCGATCTTATTTGTTATTATCTAAGTTTTACTTGATTGTATTTCAGTATTATAATAAAACTACTCCAATTGGAGTCAAAATTATTCAATTTAGATGTTTTTTTTCATTGATTTTCTACTGTGCACAATGGTAGAATGTGATAATGCAGAGGGTAAGCATCATGGCCAAAGACTCCATTGTGTGCACATAGCCTCCTGTAGTGGATATCAGTCGTATTTTATAGCCAGTGTGACGACCCCTCCACTCCACTAGGTGTCCTGTTGCTGGTTCTTCTTTGTTTTGCAGGGTGGAGGGTCGTCGGGCTGATGAGCCACGCCTGGGCTCGGTGTGGCCAGGATATAAAAGCTCCCAACCGTCCCACTGAGGCTCTCTCTTCCTTGGCTGGCACAGTTTTGGTTTTGTTTGTAACAGACATTTTCACACACCCACACATGCCTACATTACTGATTACTGACTTTCCACATTTTTGTATCGTTAGTTTAATAAATAAATGCCTTTTACCATTTGAAACCTCGTCTGGTCTCCCGGTTTTAGTTGCAGCCTAAGAGCCGGAGAAAACCCATTTGGCACACTGGGTATCCTCACTAAAACCTTTGTAGAGTCTATGTGCTTTCTGTTATTTATATCTGCTTTGACTCAGTTGTAGTCAAGCAGTTGCTGAATGAATTCAGTGGCATCTCTGTGCATGGCATCACTGATATAATGGTGGTATCCACTGTCTAATCTAGAATTTTAGGTAAGGATAAAAATGTTATTTTTCCCTTTGGTTCAGCACAGTTTACTCAGGCATAGTAACAGTCACAGTGTTACTGACATTGGGGCTGAATTCTCTGGGGTCTTACCTATCCACAGAGACCAGGATCATGCAGATAGACCTGGTAGTTGTGGAGCTATCCTTGATTTATTTTGGATATTTCTGTCTAGGGAAACCACACCTTCCAGCACCCTGTAGGGCCTAAGATGTTAAGACAATTATTTTTTGTTTTACAAGTTTTCTGGAATGTTTTGCTTAAATATGCAAATGATGCATTATCATATTTACTATGTGCTACTTTCACAGATTTCTAAAACAGAAATTTGAACTCTGGATGAAGCCAGGTGCAATTTTTTTTTCATTTTGGTGACACATTAGAAAATACTGTCATCAGCCATAGAAAAAAATCCTTTTTCATCATGTTTTTTTGGAATAAAATGTTGAATAAATCAGGCTATGAATGATATTTGAACAACCTCTCTGTAAACCCTTCAGATTATAAACAGGAATGAAACAGTGCTGCTGAAGTAGAGGAGACAAACGTCCTTTAAAGATATGTAGTGTAAACACACTACAGGTAAAAAAAAAAAAACAACTAACAGACGTCACCATGAGACTTCCCCAGTTGAGTACTGACAATAAGACAATTATTTAATTTTTATTCAAAGTTTTCTGAAATGTTATGTTGAAATATGCAAATGAGGCATTAACTAATGGTAACTTTGGGTGAATTTAGGAGAAATCTACAGACGCAAACCGTAAAATAAACACCAAAATGTGCATTTTGAGTGTTTTCTTTCCACTCGTCTGATGATGTTTTTTGCCTGTCGTGTCTCACTTTAAATAACAGCAAAGCACAACCTTCTTTTTCTCTGGTGTCGAACCACATGGAGACATTATAACATGCTGTGTATTAACGTCTTAACATAAAGTTATCATACAGTTGAACCTCGCTTCAAAGAAGGTGGCTGTTTTAGGCAGAACGAGTTTCACTGCACTTCTTTTTGTCTGGTAATTAAATGATAATCAATGAAGTATTTGTTAATGATTAAGATATTAAATTGTGAACTTTTAAATTGTTTGTAAAACATCTTTAAACATTACATAGATCTGTATATATGAAACTTTGTTAATGGTTAATAAATACTTTGTAAAGCATCTATAAACATTATTTAGATAGTTAATACTTGTTAATTTGTTTCTGGTCCATTTATCGGTGTAATGTTTATAGATGTTTTACAAACAATTTATTAAAAGTTTACAAATCATTTGGTAATCATCAACAAATAAGTAATATTGTATATAAAATATAATAATGTGTGCAACAATAAACTGTTAATAGTTTACTAATTAATCAGAATTAATCTCTTACAGCTATTACAATATATCATTTACAAACTATTATTTCATATTACACAAACTACTGAAAATAACAAATTATAGCATTACTAATAATTTGTAATTTTATGTATTACTAATAAATAATAATAATATGGAAATACATATTTAAATGTTATACTATTTTTAATTATAAATACATGTAATAAAAAGGTATGTATTAATTATCATTTCATTGTTTGTTAACAGCAAAATAGTCAATAATTATTTAATTATTTATAAATGATGGTTATAATAAAGTGCCACCTTTTGTCCCTTTTACATTGTAAATACAGGCTGATGTACATGGTATGCATAGAGCAAAACAGACTGGAAATGTAGTTTATGAGATTAAAAAAAATAATGAACATAAGTGCAGTATAATAAATATATGGTGTGTGTGTGTAGGTAGCTTGACTCTGTGCCGTTTTCTCAGCTGAGACATTAATTTGTCAGAGTACAGAAAGCACAAGCATTATTAATAACATTACCAAATAAATCTCTTTATTTATTATATATTAAGCAATGGCGGTGTGGCAGTGAGCCAGCAGGAACAATACCTGGAAAAACTTAAACCGACTGCAGCCATCATTTTTTATTACACCTGTGCTTTTCCTTCTGTGACATGTCAAAAGGTCTTCTGTGCCAATGTTCAGTCAGTAACTGTCACCAGTACTCACCATGTGAAGACATCCCTCATATTGTAACTGTACAAGCCGCAGGCCACCCTCCATCTCCCACACAGTCTCTCCTCCTCATGCCCCTCCATGTCTCTGAGAGCTAAGCCTAGATATTAAAATAGAAATAAAGATGAAAACATCTGGGGGGAATTAGTGTCTTTAAGTTTTACTGTCTTCATCAGACTAACATGGTACCAAATCTCCTCAGGAATGCAATGCACAGTACCTCATGTGACTGATTAGGCTCATAATATGCTTATCAAAATCATGGTACCATGGGACAAAATATTACTCCCAGTCGGACAACCTGATTTGCCCCATTTCTAGTCTGGTCAATTCGGCATAGTCTACAACACTGTATTTAACATTACCTGATTTACAGACTTGGTTTACATTAGAGGCGGTGGAGCTATGAGTGGACAGGTGAGCACGTTTTGAAAATGTGCAAGTATGACAACCATACTTACAAGATTTAATATATGCCGGATTTTAAAGTAGCCCTTAATAATTCTCAATGTGTGTTTAATTGTGTCTAAATGGGTATGAAGGACTGGCAACAACCACATCAATATTAAACGGTCGCTTTTTCAAAGCAGTTTGGTTTACAGCGTAATTCATTGGGCTTCCCGACACTATAACGCAAGTGCAAGCTCTATTCTGACACAGTGCAAATAACAGAAGTGTACATACGTTTTCTTTTTCGTCTTCAGTCATGACAAGTGTGGGTACACTCTCCGGCTGCGAATCATGTTCGTGTTTTCCGAAATCACACCATTCACACCACATTACCATCCACGTTTGCCAACTTCTCACTCCGAGTAAGTCAATCTAACTTCGTGCTCTCTAGTGCCACTCAACCGTGCTCTCTGATTGGTCAAAAAAAACAAATCTAGATGACGTCTGCACCGTGCAGACAAACTTGGTCTGGTGCTGATGAGAATCGCTAAACTGCCAAAGTTCCGTATTTTAGTGCAATTTTGAGATATTTAACATAAATATTTCCTTTTTATACACGTTTCAGAGGGAAATGTGCTATTTACTCCACTACACTTATTTAAGAACTGTTTTTTAAAAGATTTTTAATACAGATATCACACCTTGTAAATTATGATGTATTTGTTCCCTGCAAAAATCTCCTTATATCAAATAATTTTAACAGTGCTGGAAGTATTTTATACGGAGGACGGCACCTGCCAAAATTAAAAATTAATGTACCAAAAATTATATTAAAATTAAATCTAGACATTAATTAACTGATCAAATGTGACGAATGTTGATATTTCTGTTTTACTTATTTATTTTTTTTTACCTTTGTGTTATTTGTACTCTTTTCCGTCCACTCTTCCATTTATTTGCCCTTGTAGTTATCGATTTTCGATTTTTGCAGGTTCCGGCCTCAATTTGCACATCCTTTACTGAGGTAAAAGAACTAATACCACACTATGAAAATACTCCACTACAAGTGAAACGTTACTTAAGTAACATTATATAAAGTAGTTAAAATTAACTTCATCACGACCAATTGCAAAAGTAAAACGTTAATTATTAATCAGTAATTACATTATGATAATATACAAAACTGTGAAACAGGTACAGTACTTTGACTTTTAATACTTTACTGTTCACCAATGCATTACACAGTGTACAGTACTACACAGTTGTATTGTTTAAGAACGTCTTAAGCAAAAAGTTGCACTCTTGCAATTACAGTATGGTAGTAATCAGTGGTGGAAAGTACCTGAGTACATTTATTCAGCTGTGCCCATGTACAATTTTGTGATATTCATATTTATTTATTTCCATTTTTATGCTTATTTATACTTCTACTCCACTACATCTCAGAGGGAAATATTGTACTTATCATTGTACTTTATTGTTACTTTACAGATCATCTTGTATGTTGTATTGCTTAAGATCAAAATGCCAACACTTAAAAATGTAGTCAACGTTTGCTATAATCACCCCTGAAAGGGACCATTCTGCACAATTAGCATTTTTACTTGTCATTATTTCTGTATGTTATGCTGTCAAAATTTTTACTCAAGTAGAAGTTTAAATGCTGGATGCTGGAGTCTTCTTAAATTGTGATATTGATGATGATTGAAGTAAAGGATCTCAGTGCTTCTTGCAGCACCAAGCAAATGTGTCGTGAAACTGAATCTTCAAGAGGCTTTTCATTTCTCCAACAACATTTTTCACTTCCATGACCTTCAGAACCAACACTGTTTACATAGACTGCCCTTGTTTCTTCCTCATGTGATGGTTAAAATCTGTCTTGTTTGCGTGAGAACGTGTTTGAAAGAGACAGAGAAAGAATAATATCAAACATCATACTGATTGTCAGAAACAATAACTGTCCTTGAATCTGTGCAGATACTGTTTCTTGCTTTCCTCCCCGTGTATATGGCCTACAACTTGTTCTGAGAGTGGACTAAAGGTCATATAATAGACTAATAAAGGAATATCTTATCTTATCTTATCTTATTAAAGACTTATTTCATAAAAACTATGATGAAAAGCAACAGTACTGGATGAGGTAACAGCCCAGTAGTAGTAGTAGTGGTAGTGGAAGAAGTATTCAGATTCTTTATTTAAATAAAAGTACAAATGTCTTAGTCCAAAACTACTCCATGACAAGTAAAAGTTCTTAATTTAAAATGTTTCTTAAGTAAAGGTACAAAGGTGTTATCAGAATTTTTTTTAAATTAAAAATAAAGATAAAAAGAGTAAATATTTACCAAATTATATGAGACCACAGTGAGGAAATAAAAAAAGCTACATAATATTAAAATATACATTTATACATTATATCCATCATTTCTGATGTTCACCATTAACTGTGGCATAATATACATATTTGAGGTACATGTACTGTGCTTGAGTATTTTTATTTCATGCTACTTTATAATTCTACTTCTCTTCACAACTAGATATAATATTTTGTAATCTGATACAGGGTATTTTGCAATGAGAACTTGTATTTATGGTACTAGGTACATTTAGTATTTTCAAAATTTGGTATTAGTACTACTTTGATTTAAATAAAAGAGCAGAATACTCTGCTAAGGATAATCTGCTGTACTGCTGCAACGCTCTCAATCTATCTATCTATCTATCTATCTATCTATCTATAAACATATAATTCAATCATTATGTTTTAATGTTGTTTTATATATATATTTTTTATTATTATTAAATCATATAAATAAACAAATTAACACAGTGATTTTAACTGTTTAATATATCTCTTATTATTTATTTGTTTACATTTAGAAAGAGCCGGTGATGAGATAAGGTTAAGCTTCAGTGTGTAGTTCTCGCGAGATTTTACGAGAGGATAAGTTGAGGGGAACATGGCGACGTCTAATTTGCTAAAGGTAGGACCCACTTCAATTCAATTATTTTCTATTTAACGCTCGCTAAAGTGAGTGTCACTTGCGTGGCGTGGCGTTGACGTTTAGCTCCAAACTTAAGGGACATTACACAGCACCTGTACGCGACTGCGCTGTCAGTGTTGACTTTAGCAGGGAGCAGTTAAATTACATCTGGCTAACATTAGCTAGCTACTTATCACTGATTTAGCTAAATAGAATAGCTACAACATCGCTAACTACATATGAAGGAAAGAGGCAGACGCGGAGAAACGGGGCCAGAGAACAGATAGGGGACATATCGCTAGTTTAACCTGCGCTAAAACATAAATATAATCTATGTATACGCTAGCTACATATCTCATATCATCTGTCACTTCAGTGGCACAGGAATCTGCAGATGACCATCCCCTTAAAGACATGCTAAAGGCTGCCAAAAGCAACTGTCGTAGCAGTTTCTGTGCATTGAGTCAACGTTAATCCTCAGCTGCTAGCTTGTCAACTAAGTTTAGCTTGACAGGAACATTTGGCAATATGATTTAATTCAGTCACTGTTCATATATCATTAAAAGGGAGGTGACACAGCTACTGTAGGAGACACAGATTTAAGGTGTGTACCGGTTAGAGAAAAATGACATTTCTGTCAAAATAGAAGAGTTTTGTGTGGGAAAATAGCCTTTATATGTACAGCATGGGCAGACAGGCAATTCCCGAGTGCATTATTTACTAAGATAAGATAAGATAAGATAAGATAAAATGAACCTTTATTAATCCCCGGAGGGAAATTCGGGTGTCTTAGCAGCATCAACAACAACAGTACAGATAGATACAGTACAGTAAAAAGTAAAAGAGAAGGTGCAGTGAATGAAATAAGGTGCAATGAAGATAATTGACAATAAAAATAAATAAGTAACAGTAACAGTAATAAGTAAAGTGCAGCAGGTGGTGAGTATTGTATATGCACAGCATATGTATATGTAATTATATAATTATGTGTAATTATATACATTTGGAATAAATACGGAGCAGATGATCAGTCACATGGGGATCAGACCTTGGTTATGGAGCCTGATGGCCACCAAAAGAAAGGACTGACCCAGACGGTTTGTAGTGTGCCGAGGGGGGATCAGTCTCTGGCTGAATGTACTCCTCATCTGGACCAGTTGGTCATAGAGGGGGTGGAAGGGGTTCTTCAGAATAGACTCCAGCTTCCTCCTGGTCCTCCCCTCTGCCACTATCTCTATTATGTGCTATCATGCACTGTACCAACCTCAGCGGTGGAAAGTATGGTCCTTAAAAACTTAATAATTATACATAGAACAAAGCATACAGCACGTAAATACAATAATAATCTTTAAAAGGGTCTCAGAGCAAAAAGAAGGACAATGCTGGCCTAAAAACTTATTTTATTAAACTAATTCACACAGTAGTTTTGACTGTTAAATGCCTCTATTATTTAATTATGACAACTTACTGTTTACTGTTTCCAATGTAAAAATTTGATGTACTTATACTGTGTTTGTTGTTACTTTATAATTCTACTCCACTACATCTTAGGGGGAAATACTGTGATACTGTGCTTTCTACTCCACTATTGACATCTGTAGTTACTTATTGCATTTGACAGATTCTGATATTTTATATATATATTCATAATAATCATTCATAATATTCATAATATGAGCATTAAAGGGGATGTTGAAAGTGTGTTCAGCAGTCCAGAGCAGAAAAACAATCTTATTAGGACAATTCTGGCTATGAGTCCTATAAAACCTGTTTTATTAAACAAATTAAATTCACGCAGTGGTTTTGACTGTTAAATGCCTCTATTATTTATTTATGACAACTTATTGTTTACTTGGTGTAATGTTCAAATTTGAGGTATTTGTACTGTGCTTGAGTATTTGTATTTTGTGCTACTTTATAATTCTACTCCACTACATCTTTGGGGGGAATACTGTACTTTCTACTCCACTACTGACAGCTGTAGTTACTTATTACTTTTTACAAAATCTGGTTATCAATAGAAAATATATATATATATATGATAATCAACCACAGCGAAACAACAAATAAAGTAAATTACTCCTTTACCAGCTACAACAATAGTGATGCTTACATATTAATGCATCAAAAATGGTAACCCATTATATAATATTTATTATTCTGATACAATGAGTACTTTTACTTTTGGTGCATTTAGTTGATAATGAAGTAATATAATGCGGGACTATTACTCAGTGGAGTATTTTCACAGTGTGGTATTAGTACTATTCTTACTTAAATAAAAGACAAGAATACTTCTTCCACCTCTGCTAAATAGGTTTTAATAATTATTTTTTAATAATTTAGAATATTTTTTAGATTGTTCATATCATATAACATTATAATATTAAAACGGATGTTAAATCGTGCTCAGCAGTCTCACTTGTTAGTGCAGTGAGAGCATTTCTTCCAGTTTTAAACATAAATGAAGTGACTGTGCCCTGAAACAAGAATGCATAAAGCACTTCACTGCACTAGAATTAAGAAACAAGATTTTAGAAAATACTTATTATGCTTAAAATTTTTTACATGTTTTCTGAAAATAAAGGTCACGCAGACTAAAAGTACTGTGCTTAAGTACAATTTTTGAAGTCCTACAAAGAGTATTTCCCTTATCTGTTGCTTTATACTTCTACTCTACTAATCTCTACTCTACTAATATTGTACTTTTTACTCCACTACATATATGTGATAGATTTAGTTATTTTCTAGATTGAGATTATTAATACAGAATATAATCAACAAATAAATTCTGATTAATTATTATATGATTATTGATGGCGTTTGGATTCTCAAAACTACCCACTAAGTAAAGTAGCAATTACAGTATACAATACAAAATACAGTTATTACAAAAAAAGTTACAAATAAAGTTAAATTGTAGTTTATCCTAATATTTTGTTCTGCTTTAGTCTTGTTAGTGTTTCAGATGTTTGGTGAACAAAGCCTTGTCTTCACGACAAAGATGATGAACAGTGAGTCATGTAGTTCATTTCCCTCCTGTCTACTTCCAGAACAAAGGCTCCCTTCAATTTGAGGACAAATGGGACCTGATGCGTCCCATCGTACTGAAGCTGCTACGGCAGGAGTCTGTCACCAAACAGCAGTGGTTTGACCTGTTCTCGTAAGTTCACATAATGCACCTGATGCATCATGGATCATCGTTGAAGGCTAACAGGTATGTATAATTTCTCCACTGTTGTTTCCACAGAGACGTCCATGCTGTGTGCCTGTGGGATGACAAAGGTCCAGCTAAGATCCACCAGGCCCTCAAAGAGGATATCCTAGATTTCATCAAACAAGCACAAGCAGTAAGTGTCCCTGGTTTTACAAAGCAAACCAGTAACTGAGGCTGTTGCTGGTTCACTATAAACTATTCATCTCTGAGTGCATCATTGGGATTATTTGAATCATGCTTTTTTATTATTTTATTAAGAAAAAATACTACAGCCTAAACCATAACAAATAAAGTAATATAAACACATAATTATAGATAGTAACTGTAAATTGTGGGTTTAAGGCACTTTTAAGGCACATTTACAAAAGGGTAAATAAAGACATAGACATAGCTTTATTGTCATTTCTGCATACGCAAGGAGACTTACATACAGGGTAACGAAATTACATTTCACAGAGACCACAGCGCCACATAGAACGATATGA
Source organism: Pterois miles (assembly GCA_947000775.1). Taxonomy (NCBI): domain Eukaryota; kingdom Metazoa; phylum Chordata; class Actinopteri; order Perciformes; family Scorpaenidae; genus Pterois; species Pterois miles. The sequence goes on along the minus strand of CAMQGK010000052.1, from coordinate 31,454,429 downwards.
AATAACGCACAATAGTCATGACATTATACAGAAATTGAAGATGGTGACATGTACTAAAAAGAGAATTTAGAAATAAATAATATGAATACAATTAAATATAATACAGAGACTAAATTTATTGTCAATTTGTGATTCTCACGTTTCCCAGCGGGTGTTGAGTCACCAGGATGACACGGCGTTGCTGAAGGCCTACATCGTAGAGTGGAGGAAGTTCTTCACACAGTGTGACATCCTGCCCAAGCCTTTCTGTCAGCTCGAGATCACTCTGATGGGCAAACAAGGAAGCAACAAGAAGTCCAACGTGGAGGACAGCATCGTCCGCAAGGTGAGGAGGAGGAGGAGGAGGTGCAGGAGGGGGCAAAACCCAAATAAATAAGCATGCTGTACACTGTCATCGTATCCTGACTTTGTGTCTCTTCAGCTGATGCTGGACACGTGGAACGAGTCCATCTTCTCCAACATTAAAAACAGGCTACAAGACAGCGCTATGAAGCTTGTCCACGCTGAGAGGTTGGGAGAGGCGTTCGACTCCCAGCTGGTTATTGGAGTACGAGAGTCCTACGGTGAGAAACACACTTCACCGCATTGTTCCCATATCTGCACTCTGTTAGGCTTATGAGGACCACAAGTGTTTTCTGTAGACCACATTCGGCATAGATTTTGTGTTCAATAAAATGCTGTTGATTACTACTAAAGCTCCAGAGCCCATTAAATGGTCCTCAGGAAAGCCCTAGCATACCGTGTTTCCACCCACATGTTTGTTGATGTGGATTTAAAATACAGCTGCATTTACTCTTGTGTTCAACGTGGTCACAATGCCTCCCAGACCAACTGCAGAGGTGGTTTGGCCAAACGGATCACAATCCGTTGTCAGTGTGTTTCAAGTTAATTTACACCTGTACTGTCATGTGGTCAAGTGCTATCTGATTGCAACCCAGTCACCGAAAAACCAGGTGTAAAGGAGTCTAAAGCTTTGTTTATACTCACACAAGACACCACGGCATGAGCCTCTGGAGATGGCACACAAGCATGCATAGAGGCGTTGATGCACAGAGACATTGTTTGTTGCAACGTGCTCAAAAAACGCCAGAGGGTGTAGAAACTAAATATTCTGTGGATAAGCAAGAAGTCAACGAATGGTACCAGAAAGGAAAGTAGACTGACTGGCAATAATAGTACAAACTGACGTACCGCCAAATATTGCATTTGTGTACTGTATTTATTAAAGTTAAAATGACTGTCTGTCTCTCGGTGTGTTCCCTCAAGTCGCCACTCTTTCTATGAGACTTTTTTTTTTAAGCTTTTACAACATTGTCTCTCATATTGTTTAAAAGCCTGCAGCAAAAAGCCTCTTCTTTCTCCAGTGTGCTGCCTGCTTGGCCAGTCTTCCCTCCATGTGGAAATGAAACGTGCAGTGCAGCATGCAGCCAGTGCATAGTTTGAAAAATTCAGATGTGCACGACAAACTACCGCGAAAACTTGAGGGCCTTCGCGCATCACCTTGCACCGGTTTCACTGCGGGGAACATAAACCACTACACATCTGTCTCCACATCTGTTTATGATGGTTTGTTTTTGTTTCTGAGCAGTGAACCTGTGCTCCAACCCGGACGACAAGCTGCAGATCTACAGGGACAACTTTGAGAAGGCGTACATGGACTCGACGGAGAGGTTCTACCGAACACAGGCGCCTGCCTACCTGCAGCAAAACGGGGTCCAAAACTACATGAAATATGTGAGTATGACTCATGGGCGTATTAGCAGAATTTAACAGTGTTTAACTCCTAATGATGATGCAGTAAAATGTTTTGAAGTTGATTATTTAGTCACGACTATTTAAGGTTATAGAGAAACACTTTTGAGGCAAGTTTTCAGAGGTTGAAAGATGAACTGGATACTGCTTCCAACATGGTGGCCTATTTTTCTTCTTGTGAAAATAGACTTTTATGATTATCTTCTGCTAGTCAGTTGATGATATGAAAGGTTTGAAATGCTGAAATGGCAGCAATGGCAACCACGCTGGAGTTTCCCAGCTTGCTCTCTGCTCACACTGAAAGAAAACAGCATTCAGTTCTTATGAACTACAAAGAAGATAAATACCTGCAGTCCTACTGTTGCATTTTATAATGCAAAGCAGAAACTTGAGACCTCTGTTGAGGCTCCTGTTGCCTGTTTTGATAATAAGCCAGTTGGATGAATCAACAGAGAAAACAGCCAGCATGATCCGCTGCTGTGGACGATCTCATGCTTGTCTTCTTCACATTATACCTCTCTAACTCAAACTAAACCGAAGCCTTGTGTTTGTTAAGACACAGCATGGTCCAGAAATGTTCGGTCGCTTTATGTAAGTCAGTGCAGATCAAATTATGTTACTTCAACAACCTTTTCTCTCCTGGAGATTTTTTATTCTGGAGGACTTTTCCACAGTAAAACCTTAGAAAGAACCCTCTTAAAGAATATGTTTTATATGAATTTGTATTATGTATTAGTTTCATGATATTTCTATTGTACTGTAGGTGCTGGTTCAAGGTTCTTTATTTGTCATTTCTATACTTTCATACATCAAAGTTTGAACGAGCAAACGGACTGAGAGAAGCCGCTGTCACCGTTCGCGCTGCCATCTTTGTTGGAATCACTTTGTTCCTTTTTGATTATTTCACTGCTTTAAAAATGTCAGTGCAGGTCATTGATTTGGTTTCAAACCTCCTGAACTACTTGGGCAGAACAAAGTGAACTACACAAACATGACAGAGGTGGAGTTTAACGACTTCCACGCAAATAAATGCTAATAGTTGCATTTACAGGGAATTGCTTTCAATTAAAGTTCGTTTTTTATTCGTATTGTTGTGATAGAGATATACTCTGAGAACTTGCCTCTCTTGTTTTACATGCGCACATAATTTTAACACTTCACAACAGAAATAGATGCTGTATATTGTGTGTATAGTATATAAAACGCTTATTTGATGTATGTTTATTATCATGTTTTTCTGAGACATCTTGTTCAGTATTGTACATGAAATAAATGTGTATTTCCACCAGGCTGATTCGAAGCTGAGGGAAGAGGAGAAACGTGCGCTGCGATACCTGGAGACCAGACGCGACTGTAACTCTGTACAAGCAGTGAGTGCTTCACATTAGAGTGGTGGTGCATCTGATTTATAAGATAAGTTAGTAAATCACAACATTGTTTAATCTCTTTTTCCAATTTTTATGGATGTTTTTGCTTTTCATTACATTTTTTCTAGCTTTTAATTATTTTTGTTTTTATGTTTAGAAAAAAAAAAATATCATCATCGTCATTATCATGACCGAAAGAACTAGATCGTGGGCACAAGCAGCTGAAATGGGTTTTCTCAGGAGGGTGGCTGGCGTCTCCCTTAGAGGTAGGGTGAGAAGCTCAGCCATCCGTGAGGGACTCTGAGTAGAGTCGCTGCTCCTTTATGTTGAAAGGAGCCAGTTGAGGTGGTTTGGGCATCTTGTAAGGATGCCCCCTGGTCACCTCCCTGGGGAGGTGTTCCAGGCACGACCAGCTGGGAGGACAGATTATATTTGCATCACTGGCCTGGAAACGCCTCGGGATCCCCCAATCAGAGCTGTTTAATGTGGCCCAGGAAAGGGAAGTTTGGGGTCCCCTGCTGGAGCTGTTGCCTCTGCCACCCGACCCCTGATAAGAGGTTGAAGATGACACATGACACAGAGGGGGCTCCACATGTTTCTGTTTACACATTTTGTCCATACTTAAATAACATCTTGTATTTATGATATTTCCTTTTTTTCTGACTGTGAGTCTGGGAGTTAAGTACTCCTTTGTTTAACCATAATGTCCATTCATCCGTCTGCAACCGCTTATCCCGTTGAGGGTCACGGGGGTTTGGAGCTGATCCCAGCTGGCATTGGGTGAAGGCAGGGTTCACCCTGGACAGTCCATTGCAGGGCACATAGAGACAAACAACCATTCATGCTCACATTCACACCCGTGGGACATTTAGAGTCATCACTTAACCTGCATGTCTTTGGACTGTGGGAGGAAGCCAGAGAACCTGGAGAAAACCCATGCTAACATGGAGAGAACATGTAAACTCCCAAGCTGGTTTCAAACCTGCAGCCTGTTGCTGTGAGGCGACAGTGCTAACCACTGCACCACCGTGCAGCCCCTAACCATAATGTAAAAATGGCCATTTATGGTTTTAGAGGTTGGTGTTGTTGGTAGGTGTTGTCATGGTGAGGTTGCCAGGTTTGAGAGCATTGTGTCTGTAGTGAGATCAAAACCTGGCAACCATCTGGCAACATTTGTTATAGTAGAAGATGCTGCTCAGAAGTGTAGGGTGACTGGATAAGCTGTCGTTCGTCAAGGAATAGCATGTAACTTTCCCTACAGCCAACAAACAAATTAGACATTAAATTTCAGAATCAAAACAATAAAGTGCATTTCCCTAAATGTCCTGTTTTATTGACATGTGTTCCTACTGAATTGTTTTTTCCCGATTTGTGTCCCCAGTTAATGGAGTGCTGCGTCAATGCTCTGGTTACGTCATTCAAGGAGACCATCTTAGCCGAGTGTCCAGGCATGATCAAACGAAATGAGACAGAGAGTGAGTACGGCCGGACCGCCCCCACCAAAGGCTCAGCCAGCTCAGGTTTGCACCAGGAGATAGCCCTGACCAAACCTCCCTGTCCAACATCTGTACAACATCCATGTGTTGTTGCCACCGCTTCTCTTAAATCAGTGTGTGATGATACATGGAGGAGAGTCAAAGACTAGCCATGCTTTACATGACCAACCTTGCTAATCTAGAAATCACAGAAATAAGATGCTCATTTATGACTCCAGAAACTGCCTGAGAATCATCACCTTTTTATGTTGTCTTCAGTATCAGAGTAATCCAGTGATAGTTGCCTGTACATTCATGAGTACATCACAAACAGAAACCGCTAATAGCTAATTCATTTTACTTTTGATGGTGACAATTTTCCAAAATGTAAACAAATACAGTAGTCCTGAGTTTAAACCAGACCATAATTTATTTATTTTTCTCTTGTCACTTTGAGTATTGTTTAATTATTCTTATATATGTACAGTGTACATTTCTTTTACAACTTAATGTTTTATGGAGCTGGAAACCAAATGCCTTATCCAGTATTACTCCAAAACTGACCCCTATTTCAGGAGATTTCCAGAATATATGTGCATGTTTCGCCATCTTCTCTCTGCAGTTTCTTCCAGCATTTTTTAGAAAGATTATAGTTTTGCCTAGGGCTGTCAATTAATCTATTTAAATATTTAGTTGCAATTAATCGCACAATTGTCCATAGTTAATTGCAAATTAATCACACATTTGTTCAAAATGTACCTTAAAGGGAAATTTGTCAGTGGAAAAATATGCTGTTTATGCAAATGTATGTATATATTTATTATTGGAAATCAGTTAACAACACAAAACAATGTCAGATATTGTCCAGAAACCCTCACAGGTTAAAGCATAAAAAATCTGCTCCAATCATAACATGGCAAACTGCAGCCCAACAGGCAACAACTGCTGTCAGTGTGTCAGAGTGCTGACTTGACTATGACTTGATCCAGACTGACTGTGATTATCATAAAGTGGGCATGTCTGTAAAGGGGAGACTGGTGGGAACCCAGAGAACCCATTTACATTCACATATCTGGAGGTCAGAGGTCAACAGAGCCCCTTGAAAATGGCCTTGACAGTTTTTCATCAGCAAAATTTGGGGCAAGTTTGGAACATTTAATATACTTCACTACAAGCTAGTACGACATGGTTGGTACCGATGGATTCTTTAGGTTTTCTAGTTTCATGTGATAAAATTCACTCTAGCTTTAAAAGCCCGCTACAACCCAAAAATCACAACAAGTTGCGGTAATCCAAATATTTTACTCCAAAACTGACCCCATAGTTCAGGAGATTTCAACAATATAAGTGCATGTTTCGCCATCTTCTCTCCACAGTTTCATCCAGCATTGAATTTTTGAGACAGATTATGAAGATCATAGTTTTTCCATCGCATATATTATCAGTCAGATTTTGAGTGGGTGGACTCTAAAATGGTTTTGATACTATTGGTGATGCATTTCAATACAGACACCAAAACTTTGAGGAATATAACCATGGTTTGTTTGTTTTTTAATTTGACAAAATAAGCCAAAACACTAACACATTGACTAAACACACACATACGTATACAGTCTAACATTTACAGGTGACAGATGCTTAAAATGAGCTTTGGCAACATTTTTGCTTCAGACATTTTAATGATTCAGATTTTATAACTGAGGCTTCTGTTCGTTTTCTGGGCTGCATAAACCACTCATTATTGTGTGTGTATTTGTGTTTGTGTGTGCACTCACGCAGTTTGAACAAGTGGACAAAGGGCATCCACAGTAATGGATTTTAAAGTAGCCCGTCTTCTGCTAGATTTATAATGCAGCTGCCAGATAAAAGCTTCGCACTTGACAGTGCGTCAGATCAAGTGCTGCTAACACTTCTTCACTTCTTCTTTTCCCTCCATCGCAGAGCTCCATCTCATGTTCTCTCTCATGGACAAAGTGCCCAGCGGCATCGAGCCCATGCTGAAGGACCTGGAGGAGCACATCATGAGCGCTGGCCTGGCCGATATGGTGGCCACAGCAGAGACCATCACCTCTGTGAGTGTCACATACGCACATACTGATTCGGGTGGGAAATTTAGAGTTTATTGGGTCTTATTGGGTCTTGGCCATCATTTCTGATAACATCATACTCACCAAAGTAACTGCAGAGATTTGAAGACATGGTGCCGCTACTACAATAAAGTCAGATGATCACGCAAGTTGTAAACAAGCCAGTAGTTAAGATTGAATGATCTAAACCAGTGCAACCGCACCTCGCAGATCAGCTAATGAAATCTACGCACAAAGCTACTGAGTGAAACTACTTTTTCCAAGATCCAGCATGAAGTTTCATCACATTGACTGGTTTCACCTCCTGTTCTTTGTTGCAGGACTCAGAGAAATATGTGGAGCAGCTGCTCACCTTGTTTAACCGCTTCAGCCGACTGGTGAAAGAGGCCTTTCAGGACGACCCACGCTTCCTCACAGCTCGAGACAAAGTCAGCTCGACTTTTACTAACTTGTGCGTTCACAAGAACACACCTGTCAGAAGATGTTTTAACTGACCACAGTCCTGCTTTTTTTCTTCGCAGGCATATAAAGCTGTTGTGAATGACGCCACTATATTTAAATTAGAACTTCCTATGAAGCAGAAAGGGTAAGAGTTGCTCCCTCTGTGTAACTCAGTTTCTGAGCTGAAGGCGATGATGTCTGACTGCACTAGTTTTCCTCTCCTGTGCTTACAGGGTCGGTCTGAAAACTCAGCCAGAGTCCAAGTGTCCAGAGCTGCTGGCCAACTACTGTGACATGCTGTTGAGGAAAACACCACTGAGCAAGAAGCTCACCTCTGAGGAGATTGAGGCCAAGCTCAAGGAAGTGGTACGTTAAGGGGAACCTCCATGTTATGTTAAAATGCTATTTTCCCTTCAAGCTCTTCTAATGACTTTTACCCACGTGACCTGACGTAGGTTTCTGCATGATAGGGCTGCTACATGTACAGTATATAGACATCCTTATAGTCAGTGTATTAACGTTACATACAGTAACTCAGATGGCGGTCAGCATGCTCCCACTTTGGAGAAGCAGACAGGAGTAGTGGCATGATGCTAAGCAACGTACTGCTGATGCCACATTAATTCAGATCTGAAAGTCACACAGCAGCACAAATAAACCACTATAAACTGGAGCTGTTATATCACTCTTCAGAGCCACCAGACTCCACTCACAAAAGCAGTAATTTTACTACACAGAACGTGGGAGCATACTGTACACACAACCCCACTTCACATAATCAAAACTAACCCTTTTAGTTATTTCCAAATTTAGCAGAGCTAACGTTGACTCAGCTCGTGCTAGCCTTCACATTATTCCTAACTTTATTGATTATCTTACTGTGGTAACCTACAGTGGATAGAAAAAGTCTCCACACCCCTGTAAAAATACCAGGTTTTTGTGACGTAAATAAATGAGACCGTGATTAATCATTTCAGAGCTTTTTTTTACAATTCAATTGAAAAACAAACTGAAACAGTTATGGTAAAACAAAATTCAAAACTTACAATAAGCTGGTTACGTAAATATTCATGTCTTTAAACTGATGCTTTATTGAAGCACCTTTTGATTTTATTACAGTACTCAGTCTTTTTGGGTAGGAGTCTATCAGCATGGCACATCTTGACTTGGTAATATTTGCCCACTGTTCCTTGCAAAATCGCTTTAAATCTGTCGATTGTGAGGCCATCTCCTGTCCACAGCCCTGACTGGGCCGTTCCAAAACTTTAATCTTCTTCTGGTGAAGCCATTCTTTTATCAGTCTGGATGGATGCTTTGGGTCATTGTCATGCTGAAAGGTGAAATTCCTCTTCATCATCAGCTTTCTAGCAGACGCCTGAAGGTTTTATGCCAACTGGTATTTAGAGCTGTTAATAATTCCCTCCACCTTGACTAAAGCCCCAGTCCCCGCTGAAGAAACACTGCCCCAAAGCATGATGCTGCCCCCACCATGCTTCACCGTGGGTGTGCTGTTCTTCTGGTGATGAATTGTGTTGTTTTTGCACCAAACATACCTTTTGGAATTATGGCCAAAAAGTTCAACCTGGAGACCATAACACATTTTCCCACATGATTTTGGGAGACTTGATGGCCCACCCTACAACGATTAATCTGAGCTTCAGTAACCAGCTGTGAGCTCTTTCCTTGCAGCTGTTAGTGCTGAAGTATGTCCAGAACAAAGACGTGTTCATGCGCTACCACAAAGCCCACCTGACCCGTCGACTCATCCTGGACATCTCCGCAGACAGCGAGATCGAGGAGAACATGGTGGAGTGGCTCAGGGTGAGATCTGAGAGGAAGAAGTTGTTTTTATTTTGCATCAGAAACATAAAACTTGAGAATGCAATTTTTTTCACCTGTAAACAAAAACTGTTATGTATCCTAACAGGAAGTAGGAATGCCAGCTGACTATGTCAACAAGCTGGCCAGGATGTTTCAAGACATCAAGGTGTCTGAGGACCTCAACCAATCTTTCAAAGAAATGCATAAACATAACAAGCTGGCGTTACCAGGTAAGATGTAGAAGTGTCTCACACACACTTAAAGGGATAGTGCAAGTGTTTTGAAGTGAGATTGTATGAGGTACTTATCCATAGTCGGTGTATTAGCTATAATAGATGCTTAACATAGTTTAGCCACCTAAAAAGTTGATAACCGTTTAAATGTACACTATATGTATTGGACAGCCCTTTCCTACAGGGAACTGAAGCCGTTATGTGTGCTTTCCTCAAAGCCACCAGACTCCATTGACAAAAACACTTCAGTTTGTCTCGGAGAACACCGGGGTTGCTGGTCTACGGCTGCCTCGATCGCTTAGTTTGTTTGTGTTATTGTGTGACTTTGGTAAATCCAAACTAACCCTTTAAAACACCAAATTTGCACAATAACACAAACAAACTAACAGACCGAGGCAGCTGTAGACCCACAACTCCTGTGTTCTGGGAGGTAAAATTACTGGTTTTGTCAATGGAATCTGGTGGTTTTGAAGAGAGCATAGATAACGGCTTCAGTTTCCTGTAGGAAAGGGCTCTCTGTCGGTGAGGTAAAGCAATGAAAATATTCTACATGGAGCATACACTTAAACAGATAATGATTTTTTTAAGTGTCTAAAGCAGTCCACAGCAGTACATCGCTTTGCTCCTGTGCTGGTACTAGACTCACTATCCCTTTAATACACGAGGCATGAGATAAAGTCCTTTAGCAGCTGTAAATATTAAATGTTTGGCATTGAGTCATTGATAGAAACTTGATAGAACTTGACAACTAATGTTCACCTTTTTGGGAAATTTGCTTTCTCACCATAAGAGCCAGGAGGTGATTAGCTTAATGACTGGAAGCAGGTGGAGACAGCTAGCCTAGCTCTGCCCAAAATAAATAAAAATCACCTGTCAACACCTCTGAAGCTCACTTAATAGCACATTATATCTTATTTCAGGACAAGTTGTGGTTTTACTATTTTTTTGTCACCCAAGTTTTTTTTTTTTGCACTTTGGTGTTTGTGCAGATTAAACAAATGAGATATAATATGTTAATTACCAGGCTTGCTGTTTCCTCCTTTTTCATACCTTTATGCCAAGTTAGGCTAACCATATCCTGGATATTTAATAGGCCTCTCTGCAGGAACTATTGGCAGGAAACCAAACATATTTCCAAAGTAAAAGTAGTCCAAAATAGTTCCACACAGGCAAATTAATGTCAAAACTTGATGCTCGTAAGGTTGCGAGTGTTAAATCTTTGTAATAATGACAACATTTGTCCACCTGTTTAGTTCAGCACTATGGTAAGATCAGTCTTTGTGTGCTCCCCTTGCAGCTGACTCGGTCAACATAAAGATCCTGAATGCCGGCGCGTGGTCGAGGAGCAGCGAGAAGGTGTTTGTCTCTCTACCTACCGAGCTGGAAGATTTGATACCAGAGGTAGAAGACTTCTACAAGAAGAACCACAGCGGCAGGAAGCTGCACTGGCATCACCTCATGTCCAACGGCATTGTGAGTTAGAGCTGCACTGATTAATCGATCAGTTGCATCAGTTGTATTTATTATAGTGACGTCAAACAAACTTATGAGAACATTTTTGAAGAATTTGGGTGCACAAATTAGTCATCCATACCCTTGAAATGAATAAAAACAGCTGAAGATAACCCGTCGTTGTGTTAATCATCCAAATGATTAAGGATATTTTAAATAAATTACTCTGAATCTAGAGCTGCACCCTGTTCAATTAGTAGAGTAATCTGTCGTTTTGGTCTCAGTCCACTAAGATTTCTTTAGTCGATCAGTCATGTTTTGTGCTTTATTCATGCTAAATGCCTTATTTCGAAGAAACTGATGAGAACATCTGTTAAACTCCAGATTTAAAATGGCACTTTTGTGTTATTCTTTGTGGAGAAACTCAGTTTTACAGATATGTCCATTAAATCAACCAATCGATGAATCAACTAAGAATTCCTTTGGTTGATGACAAAATGAGGGTACGCTGGCATTTTCCACACACAGTACAAACGTATCATCCACCTAGCGGTGCTTCTTTCAGCAAAAGATCAATTTAAGTGGCTCATCTGTTGCCTCTTTATCTTCTTCTACACTAAAACTCATTATGGGGGATTACTGTGCACAGCTACTGAACAAAGTACTTCAAACAGACTCTTTAATTTAATCCCTGTAATGTAGATTGAAGGTTCCAGTTTATTTATTTTTTGGGGGACTGCAGCAGTTATGTTTTGCTGGTTTCTCTGTGAAAGAAGCTGGAAAAGAGAGTAAACAAAATGTCCTTCCTCCAGATAACCTTTAAGAACGAGGTGGGCCAGTATGACCTGGAGGTGACCACCTTCCAGCTGGCTGTGCTTTTTGCCTGGAACCAGAGGCCCAGGGAGAGGATCAGCTTTGAAAACCTCAAGCTAGCCACGGAGCTGCCGGATGCCGAGCTGCGACGCACTCTCTGGGTAAATGGATGCACGTTGTAAAGAAAATAAACAATGAAGATAGAACTGGTGATTTGGCTTCATTGTGATTGTCACTAATGTGTTTCTGATCCACAGATTTAGTGCTGTAAGCATAGAGTTTTATATTTGAGGTAGTTTTTGATCTGTTTTCATTAATCAGATTTTTTTCCTCTCCCCAGTCTCTGGTGGCGTTCCCCAAACTCAAGCGGCAGGTGTTGTCGTATGACCCGGTGGTGTCTTCACCCAAAGACTTTGCAGAAGGAACACTATTTTACGTCAACCAGGAGTTTTCTCTCATGTGAGGAAAAGTTGTCTTGTTAGGTTGAACATTGTGCTTTCGTGTTCTTGGACCCTTTTAACCAAATTTGCATCGTGAGCTAATGTCTCCTCATGTTGATTTTTACAGGTTTAACTCATCAAAATAAATGCTGTACTTGCAGCTAGGACAAAAAGTCAACTCACCTATGTATCATGATTTTTATGTTTTTCTTACAATTTTGAAATTGATTTTTTTAATGCCAGAAACTGTCATTTGAGTTTATGCAGAAGTAGAAGGAAGTTACAGCTTTTATTGTCATAGTCTGAGTAACGTGACATCATATCCGTTCCGAGTTGAAGCAGCGGTGCTGTGTGTGTGACCAATCAGCAAAGGTCATCCCTGCAAACTCCACCCCAAAACTTCTGGTTGTTTCAGAAAGTACTACCCCCCAATCAGGGCATTTTTAGGGGTAAAATGTCCCCTGAACCTAATTTCGACCCTGCGGTCCAAATGCGATGAGTTCCTAAAAAGGCTTACTGTAACTCAGGTTTTCTGTACCTTTTTAATTTAAAAACTGTAGACCCGTATTGTACATTGATCCATCTATTGGTGTTCTTTTTAATTCAACTTTACAGAAAAAACTCCAAGGTTCAGAAAAGGGGGAAGATTAATCTGATTGGTCGGCTGCAGCTCACCACAGAGCGAATGAGGGAGGAGGAGAACGAGGGCATCGTCCAGCTCAGGATACTAAGAACACAGGTACGGATGTGAGGATCCTGCTGTCTCTCCTCCGTTATGCAACACCACCTGCTGGGAATAAACGCTCTCGCCTTCCATCTCCCATCGTGGAGTTTCAACAGTTTATTTGTTTAGCATTTTCTTATCTTTCACACCATTCTTTGTGTGTGTTTCCCATCTCCAGGAGGCCATAATCCAGATCATGAAGATGAGGAAGCGCATCAACAACGCCCAGCTGCAGACGGAGCTGGTGGAGATCCTAAAGAACATGTTTTTACCACAGAAGAAGATGATTAAGGAGCAGATCGAGTGGCTGATAGATCACAAGTACATAAAGCGGGATGAGACCGATTTAAACACCTTCATCTACATGGCGTAGCACAGCACATATCGGGACGATGACTTTGGTTTCAGTGGATCAGGCCTGATGGACCACTAGGATACTTCCAGGCTCCCGTCCTCTATTTAAAAATAAAATCCATTCTTGTGCAGGGAGGCATGAATTTAAGACTATTTAAAAAAAAAAAAAAAGAAAGAAAAGTGGAACTTCCTGCCTTCAAGTTGTACAAAGATTTAAAAAAAAAAAAGTTGCAGTGGGAGTCTCCACCAAGTGGTTATAACTGTTTTTAGTTTGCTGTCCGGATGAGGCTGTTAATCGTTAATGGTCTGTTTTTGTGTCATCTGGGCGGCTACTACAACACTCGATGCTCGTGCAAGTCTAAAAGGCATGCTGGCAGGAAAAGCTGAGGAACTCTTGGATCTCAAAATATCTGCTGTCCGGTTTTATTCCACGTCAAACACCACAGACCATCTGAACAAAACGCTCTTCACCCAGAAGGCGAGCCAGCTGGTTTGTTGATGCTGTCGTGACGCTCTGCAGTCACAGTTAAAGTGATCAAACACTCAATCCAGACATTCAGTGTGTATAAAGAGACAGATAAGCACTTCACCGTTTACAGGACTGAACCAGACAGCGACGTAGAGCCAAACCCCGTCGAGCCCTCTGTCCCTGGGTAGAATAATAGCATATTGCTATAATCCAGAATCCGTACCCAAGGACAGAGGAGGAGCTGGGAGTCGAACTCGGAGCTCAGATCATGCTTGCGGCAGCCCTCTTTTCTGCAGGAAGCCTGGGAGAAGAGGCTGAGGTCAGTATTACACATGGTAAATACGACAATTCAAAGCTTTAGGAGAGTGAACCATGAGATGTGAATAATGAAATGATTAAATAAACAGCACCTTATTATAAAAAATACACACAGGCTCATTATTTTTATAAAACAGCCACTGTATCCTGACAGTAGTGAATGAGACCGGTAGTCTGAAACAATCATGTCTGTGTCCTCCGGTGCTCCTAATGGCATTTGCAAAATTGCACCTGTCAATCACTAACGAACTTCGTGCAAAAGTCTAGTTTTCTCTCAGATCACTTGAATTACAATATGCTGAAAGGTTATTATGGATTTTGCTACTGCAGGTTTAAAGGAATAGTTTGACATTATGGGAAATTTACTTATTCTCTTTTTTTCTCAAGAGTTGGATGAGAAGATTGATATCAATCTCATGTTTGTACAGAAAATATGAAGCTACAGCCCCTGATTTAGTTGTTATCAGCCCATTAAATGGGTGTCGCCAGTCAGCATAAACACCCATAGCTGTGGGTCAGTAGGAGCCCACAACGCCTACTACCCTGTAAAAGTGAATGAAACGTCACATTTTACACACAAACAATAAGGCTTCTTTAGGTCTAGCAAGCAAAAACATTAAAATAGGTGTTACCAGCCGCTGTAAGCCTCAGATGTGGGTCGATAGGGGCCTACCACACCTACTAGCAGGTTTTATCATCTATTCACATGGTAGATCACCGAAAGAAGGTATAAAAGATGACAGCGACTTCTAGAGACAGGTGGTGAAGTGGAAGCGCTGTTGTGTAGACAGTGTCAAACTCAGGCCCCCAGGAAGTGTACAAGGCTTTGCTGCATGTTTTTAAAGTAGCTTAACAGACGTACTCCAAATTTTCCCGTCCATCACGTGACGCCATTTGGCCCAAAAAGACTTTTACCTCACAGACTTGCAATGGGAAAGAGATGTCTGTAAGAGATGTCTGTCTGCAGATGATTTTTTTAGGTGAATCAGCTCCCCTGTATGAACACTCTGAGAGCCCTTATTGAAATCATTAGGTCCTGAAAGTTGTAAAATGCAGTTTAGCTGAATCCAGAGTTATTTCCCTTCCTCTGTTCATGTGACTGAGGCTGGAGTGAGGGCTGGTAGGTGGAGCTTCAAGGAAACTCTTCTGCCCCTGGGCCCAGCTGATGAGGACGATTGGTGGATGATCCAGATACTTTATCTCTCTGCAAAACATGGACATATATTCTGGAAATCTCCTGAACAAGGGGGTCAGTTCTGGAGTAAAATATTTGCAATACTTGAAGTATTTTGTTTTCAGCTCTGTAAGCATTAAGTTGCAAAAGACATGTATACTGTACATATATAAGGATAATTATGATAATCACATGCAGTTTATGCATGCAGTACAAGTGGGGTATTTTTGCCTATTTTAAGATTATGTATTTGAATATTTCTACATACTAGGGTCCCTAAACCGTCTTACATAAATTGAGTATTAGTGTAAGCTGCACGGTGGTGTAGTGGTTAGCGCTGTCGCCTCACAGCAAGAGGGTCGCAGGTTCGATTCCAGCTTGCGGCTCTTCTGTGTGGAGTTTGCATGTTCTCCCCGTGTAAGCGTGGGTTCTCTCCGGGTACTCCGGCTTCCTCCCACCATCCAAAGACATGCTGTTTAGGTTAATTGATGACTCTAAATTGCCCGTAGGTGTGAATGTGAGTGTGAATGGTTGTCTGTCTATATGTTGTCTGTCTCTATGTGCCCTGCGATGGACTGGCGACCTGTCCAGGGTGAACCCCGCCTTCGCCCTATGCCAGCTGGGATCGGCTCCAGCCTCCCCGCGACCCCTAACGGGATAAGCGGTTGACGATGGATGGATGGATGTAAGCTGAGACTTGTGGATCCGATGAGTCCAAGACATTTTCACCATAGCGCAGTGTAGAAAAGGCAGAAAATGGTGAATAAAAATTCACTAGAATGCAGGAAATAATGTGTTTGACACTCCAGATTTGCTTGAAGAGGACCCCCTGCTTAATAATTCCGCCTTCTCGGTGCTGAAATTAAACCTACGGCCTTGACTGTATGTGTCCCATTCTCTGTTGTGGTAGTGGGTGAGCTGACAGGCAGCTGGGTTTTGGATGCATTGCATTGTAATTTGTCCAAAACTTTACTTTTGCAGCAGTTTGACAAATACACCCATTACCTCTGCAGGCCTGTAGTGGCTCAAGTTATCTGGCCTTCTTTCTTTGGCCACTGAATTCATTCAGCAACTCTCTGGCTACAACTGAGCCAAAGCAGATATAAATAACAGACCGCACATAGACTCCACAAAGGTTTTAGTGAGGATAGGACCAGGAGGTCTCTCCATTTGGCCACTTGGACACCCAAGGTGTGCCAAATGGGTTTTCTACATCTTGAAAGGGAACCTGGCTGTAAAATAGGACTGAGATCCACTACAGGAGGCTGTGTGCACACAGTGGACAGATTTACCCTGTGCATCATCACATTCTACCATCGTGCACAGTAGAAAATCAAAACAAAAACAACAAAATTGTATAATTTTGACTCCACATGGAGTAGTTTTATTATAGTAATGAAATATGATCAAGTAAAACTTAACATATATTAACAAATAAGATCAATAACAATATAAATAAGATAACAAAAAATCCAAATTAAAGTATGTACATTCAGTATAAATAGAATCAAAAATATTTTAAAGTAAAAACACAATTGTGCAAAATTATGGGAATTATCTGACCATTAACTTTTGTAGCGCACATACTTATCTGTATTATGTGCATATACTGTATGCTCACCTACCTCCCTCTAGATCTTCTTATAGATGGGTATGAAGACATTTTTTCAGTTTTCACATAATTTTCCCCTCCCCTTAAAAAAATATTAAGTCTTGCAAAATAACCAGTAGTCTGACTGCTTGGAAAACGTTTCCACTTTTAAATTAAACATCTGGAAATGCTGATAAAAGCACAAGACTAGTTTTCATCCTCACTAAATTTTAATGTCGACATGTTAACATGCTGATGTTTAGCAGGTTTTAATGTTTACCACGTTAATCAGCTTAGTTGTGTGAGAGTCCTAATGTTTGGTGAGACTTGACTTCATGGAGAAAAGAGCAGCTTTTAATGGTGTCCGACCACTAGATGGCGCCACAGCGACGCTTTTCCAAACCTTTGCGTTAATGAGTGAGTATGAACGCATCATCTTAAAGAGTTCAGCTCAATCAGATTTATCTCATCATCTCTGTCCTTGTTCTTTACATGCACTCATTATTTCTTAGTGTACAGAGGAGATTTGTCTGGTCATATGTTGGTGTATCAGCTGAGACAGATATTCCCCGGGTGACTGAGTGTAGCATGGACGAAATAAGAAAGCTCGATATAGATTTTCTGTCTGGACATTTCTAAGGATACACTTTTAGTCGATCAATATCATCACACAGATTCCCATTTGCCGATGTATTGACCTGCCATAACACCATTTAGTGTCATCCACCTCTGGGATGTGATGCAGTTTGATTGTAGATTTATTCAGTAGTGTATTGATTGTTAAAGGGAAGCCTGAAACAAATTAAAAGCCACATTTTATTAGGATTTCTCACATGTATATGTAAATATTACTGCTGTGTTTTCATCACTATAAATTGACTGTTGTACTCTGTAATGCACAGTGATCTAATATGGTCAAATATGAAGATAAACCTTGTGAATATCAAAATCAGAGATTTATCGGTAGCATCAATCCTTCAGTTTTAAAGGGATATTTCTGTCTATAACTGTCTGCAGTCAGAATGTTTCTGGAAGGTTTTCTGCTCATTTATTTGCTTGTTTTTTTCTTCACGTTTTTGCTGTTGATATACCAGTTGTAAAATGTTCATTTATAATTATAAATAGATAAATATATCAAATATTTGTATGTATAAGCATATATGCTGTATATATTTATATATGCATGCATATGCTGTGTGTTTATATATATATACATTTATACTGTATATACATATGTGTATGAATATATATATACACATATGTATGTATGTATGTATGTGTATATATAGGCATATATGCACATATATGCATTTATACATACACATATATATTTAAAATTTAATTTAAAAGTTATTTAAAAATACATAATTTAAACTTCAACGAGTTTTACTACCAGTATATCCGGCAACAAAAAGGTGAAGAAAAAAAACAACAAAAAAAACACAAAACAAAATAAATAAATGAGTCAGAAAACTTAACAGAAATAATATAAGAAAGGCAGTTATTGATAAGAATAATGCAGTGCAATACACACAACAGCAACAACAAACAACATAGAATAAAAAAAAAAAAAAATGTAATAAAATTTTTGGCAGCTCCCGATGCTGCATCTGTATTCTCAGTACAGTAATGATAATACACATAACTGACAAATTTCGCAGCATGAACTTTGTCAAAAATGTAAAATCAGTTTACATTTTTGCTGACAAGGTATAAATTTTGCATTTTGCTAGGTGCCTTTTGAATAAATGTGTAGGCTATGTCTAATATTACATGTTAAAGGTTAATAAATCTAATTATATTAATATCTTTATGCAGTATTTAACCAGTGTCCCATATCCTAAAGCTTCCTGCCTTTGTTATTTCTCCAGCAGACATATAAATGAACCTCCACTGTATATCCTCTCAGGTCTTATATATAGGCAGCGATGAAACTGGAAGGCTGTAATTAGGTGGATAGTTTTCCTCTTAATTACAGCATATTGCATCCTCTCGTTATTTGTGACAAAGGGGATTACAGCAGGCCTGTTAGCTGGGCGCATGCTCAGTCTGCAGCACCATCCTGCCTGCATCCCTCCTGAGGACCACAACCTTAGTGTACCACACTTCCTGGTACACCTTCAAAATAAGACGTGTTCCAAGAGTTTGTAAACTTGAGCTCCAAAAGGATGTCTAAAAAAAATGGTAATTACTGCCAAATTTGGCTGTAATTCCAAATAAATTTCAAATAGATTACTTGCTAACTATCACCTAATTACTATGACATTTGCGGACCTGTAAAATGAAGTGAAACCAAACAGCAACGTAACAACGTAACAGAATAGCACACCAGGAAGTACTGTCTCGAGATTACAGCTGCAACGATTAATCAGTTGATTAGTTGTCAATTATTAAATTAATCTGCAACTATTTTGATAATTAATCAAAGAAATCTAAGTCAAATTCCAGCCTCTGAAATGTGAATATTTTCTGGTTTCTTTACTCCTCTGTGACAATAAACTGAATATCTTTGAGATGTGGCCCAAACAAGACATCTGAGGACGTCTCTGTGACATTTTACCAACCATCAGATTAATCGACAGTGAAAGCATGTGCAGCCCTACTCGGCAACCTTAAATACTATTCTGAAAATTCATAAGACACACAGCCTGTTACATTTTTTTTTATGTTTTTGATTACTTGTTTGATTTTATTTATTTTATCTTCCAGACGAACTATAGTTGATGTATTAACAGAAATGTCTCTTTGTAACTGTATTGGAGGTGTGATTATATTTTTATAAAAAATGATTTTTGATCTATACAAATGAGAATGTCAAAAAAAATTCTGATTTTCAATAAAGTTCCAAAAAAAAAAAAAAAAACTCGTTTGTTTCTGCCAACGCTGCAGATCTCGCGAGAGAAACAATCCACTGGCCCATTTCCTGCGGGATTGGTGCTCGGCAGGTAACGTAAATGGAGTTTGGAGCTTTTTCACCGAAAACAACCAAAGGGTAACAAGAAGTGTAAAGTCGCGGGATAGAAAACCAATTAGTACAATAAATAGCGCTAACTAACGTTAACTAACTTCTTTTAGCTAACACTATTTCCGCTAACGCTGAAACAAGCTAGCCTAGATATGAGCGTTAGCTTAACGTTACAGTCCGGAAGTAGTTAGCTAGCTAGCTTTCTAGCTAGCGATCTAGCTATCTGTGGGTTTATTGCTATGTTCCCATGACGCATTGTTATTATTATAACTACTACTATTAAGTCAATTAAAGCTGATTTAAATTTTGCGGCAAAAATACGTAGGAATACACTCGCCTTTTTAACAAATTGTTTTATTTTGAAATCAGGAGAACGGGGCTTCGTGTTTCCTGTCGTCTCCTCCGGCGCTGCTCATGCGGCAGCTTGACGCTCCTCGGTGAGGAGGAGAGGAGAGAGAGGAGCTCCGCCAGCGGACCAGGGAGAGAGAGAGCGTGGTGAGGAATCCCAGCAGCCCCAGGAGAGTGAGAGCCGGACCGGCTGGACCCCGGGAGGAGGACCCGAGAGAGAACCACGTTGCCACGGGAGAGGCCTCAGATCAGGTAACCGTGCCGTGAGTCTGCTTCATGCTGCTTCCCGGGTCACGCAGGTGATGTGGAGGGCTGCTGGAGATAAAGAGGCGGCTGTGGCGGCGGTCGGCAAGCCGCAAGAAGCGGCTTGTTAAATCTCAGGAGATCCGAGATTTACTTACCGTAGCCGCAATGGCCTCATATGGCCTCTCTGTCCGGGGTTGCCGATCTGATAACGTGGTGAGAGTGGGGGTGAGGATGAGGGGGGATATTCATCAAACCACCGTATTGTACCAGTGTGAAATGGGCTTTTTACTTTGCGCAAAAATAGCGGCATATATCCGAGCTGCTGTTTCCGCTGTGCTGCTTCTGTTTGTATACTGCTTAGCTTCACATTCATGGCCGTGATGTTGCACTGAATCGGCTTTCACTATATGAAATGTTGATCTTGATTTCATAATTACAATGCACAGCAACGATAAAGCAGCAGTTGCCATAAATCTATATGGGAACCATATCTGGTAATAACCCCTGTGGGGCGTTCGGGAGCAGCGATATCTTCAAGCATCATAAACATAATATTACACAGACTAAACGGTAATATCAGTCATCACTAAACGCTTTGTAAGTTTTGCTGTTAGCTGAAATCAACCGGGGACTTATTTTTGCCTCTGTCTGATGATGTGGAGCCTGTTGTCCTCTGCACGAGGAGTAATAAATTAGTAATTTCAAGAAGTGTATTGTTCTGCAGAGCACTGAGAGGGGACTGAATGCACATTAGTAGTGTAAGCTCCAGTTTAGGCTGCTTGCCAGGTATAATGCTCCAAAAAAAGTGATTCTTGAGACTCCCAGCAGGTCTTTATAGGGGTTTCAGCAGGGTCTAAAAGCACTATAAACTGTCAGGCAACGCTCAACAGTGGCTGATTTAATAACTGATGTCAGTCTTACTTCTGTCATCTTAATACAATGTGGAATGATATACAGTTTTAGGGCTTTTATTAATCTTATTTGATAAATCAGTTGTTTTGTCGACCAAGATTTATTTTCATCATTTTATGCTTTTTCATGCTGGATGACTTCTTTTCAAGAAGCTTATGCGCACATCTCTGGTAAACATCAGATTTAAAGTGGTGATTTTGTGTGATTCTTTGTGGAGAAACTCAGTTTTACAGATGTGTCGATTAAATCAACTAATTGATTTAATAGACTTTAATTAATTGATCGACAAATCGTATCGAGTGTATCGACTGGTGAATTTCTCCACTGTGGGACTAATAAAGGAATATCTTATCTTGACTCAGAATTTATCAGGTTGAGGACCGCCCTATTGCAGTCCAATTTAATACTAAAATAACAGCAGTAATTTCACCATATAGATCTGAAATTAATGCTTATCAAGTACGGGTTCATGGTTGATCTGTGTGTCCTCAACCTTAGTGCACTTCATGTGTGATCCCTAAAAATAAGGCATTGTTGAAACCTCACTCTAAAATATGCCTATTTGGCATTATTGCTCATCAGAGAGAGAGAGAGAGAGAGAGAGAGAGAGAGAGAGAGAGAGAGAGAGAAAACAATACCCCACGTGATTGAACAGCAAGAAAAATCAATGCATTATTTAGATGTGACTCCAATAATGAGTGCACAGCAACCTCATGTTTTTATTATAGTATATATAGTTGTTTATAACTTTGTATTTTTTGATTAGAGCTGGTCTCCTTCACAAACAAATCTGAGTGAGCTCATAGCAGGTAACCTGGCAATAATGGCATTTAAATGTACAGGAGATCATGTGGTAATGGTAAAAAAAAAAAAAAATCAAGCTGAGTAAGCAGAGAAAAGTGACTTTCAGTGCAAGTGTTGTATGTCACAGCCAAGCCTACAGTAGCTGGCAGTGGGAGAAGATACTGCAGAGAGGAGATCACGATACTGGGAGGATGGAAAGCTAGGATAGCCCTCCTTCCTGATGGGGGGGGTTGGATGAGGGATGGTCTGGTGCACCCCTCCCTCCCTTTCTCTCTCTCTCTCTCTCTCTCTCTCTCTCTCTCTCTCTCTCTCTCTCTCTCTCTCTCTCTCTCTCTCTCTCTCTCTCTCTCTCTCTCTCTCTCTCTCTCTCTCACACACTCTGTCTCTCCCTGTCTCTCTTCTCTCCCTGGTATACTGGTGCATTACTGCTCACTGTTCACTTCTCTGAGTGTAATCAGTCTGTCAGCAGTAGCAGACTCAATCAGTCACTCCCCTCTACCACCACCACCACCACCACCACCACCACCCGAACACACTCCTCCCTGATCTCTGACCAGAACACTGCCAGAATCTGCTGCTGCCTGCGGTGCACTGTAAAGATGTGTTGCGCCGTTTTGTGAACAGTTGTTATCATTATATCTAATTGGGAAACACATTTTCCTTGAGAACAGATCACTGTAATGTTCTTTTTGGGGAGTCAGAAAGTAGCTATTACGGATGGAAAAAAAGGGTTCACCTCTGTATTTTTTTTAGGATTTTGAAATCAATGTTTTAATGTCAGAATCAATGTATTTGCTTCATTTAAATGTGGAGGAAGAAGGAAGTTGCAGCTTTTACTGTTGTAGTCTAAGTAAAGTGACCTCATATCTGTTCTGTATCTGTCAACCAAAACAAACCGCTGCAAGCCAAAACTAGAAAGTAGAAAACGGTCAGCATGGATACAACCTGCAGCCTCCCATGTTAAATCTAGTGTGGTAAACACTACACATACAGTAAAGGATGGAAACACTTTGGGTTTCACACATTGCAGGAAAGGCAGAGCTAGACATCACGGCTAAAGCTGCATGCTAACTCTGTCACAGACAGGAAACGTTATTGTATCGCGGTAACGTGCGGTCAAGCCAGCTGTCACTCTCATCTCTGTGGTCAAATGGGCCGACGCTACTGTAGAGCACCATATACTGACATTTATGTTAAATACATTCAAACAGCCCCGATGGAGCTGAACATGGATGGCTAAAGAGAACGGAGCTGACAGCGAGTTAGAGACCACCATGGAGAAGTTAGAGGAAGTAGACACATGTGACTACATCCAGTTTTCAAAATAAGGTGTTACTAAAGGGAACTATATATACAAGATACATATAAGGAAATAAGATTGGTTGGATTATATCCACCAGAAGAATAAAACATCACATGTCCCTTATAAATTAAAAAGAAAATACAACTAATTTATGAGGGAAATGACTTTCTATTCTTTGATTTTTGGGTTATTGGAAAAAGATCAATAAGTAATTCCTGACAATAACTGATATATTTGACTTCAGGACATCTCTGACTACTATATTAATTTAGATATTTTCCAAAGTAAAAGTCCCTAGAAGTGTATAATTCAACTTTTTCTCATGATCTAGTGTTTAAAAAGTAAAAAAAAATAATCACAATAAATCATAATAGCAAGTCACAATTCTTTTAAAATCGTAATGCTTAAAACACAAGTATCATGATAATATTGAGACAGGAGTTAGGTGAATCATCCCAGCTCTAGTGGCAGTGGTGTCTTTTGTTCCTGATCTTTAATGGCATCATTATATTCATATCTCTAATATTTGGACCGTTCTTTAATTCTACAGTCCTGCAGCCAACATGCTGCTCGATGTGCAGATGTAACCACTGGATTTGTTTATCATTGTTTTTTTTTTGCATTTCTTAGTGTGAGTTAACTTGCTGCTCACCAAAGTATTGAAATGGTCACTCCGGAGAAACCCGGTAGCCTAGAGCCACTAGCAACAACATGGCCACTTCATACCCGGAATAAAACCGTTAAAGTAACAGGCCTCTCTGCCTGTGATGCCAGGGAGAGTGTGGAGAAAATTGTGTAAGTGTAGGCCAGTACACCATTATCCTCTGGTGATGGCTCCCTGGGCAAAGTAGATTTGACTTTGTTTCTATCCAGTTGATTGGTCTAGAGGAAGGTTGTCTGCCCGGGGCTAAACACTCTGGTCCCATTCAGTGTTGTAACACAGGAGCTGTCCATGGTGCTGTTCAGCTTGGTATTGTGGTTCTCAGGTGAACGCTGTCCATGGTCCTGCAAAGCCTCAGCACTGCTTTTCCCTGTTTTCCCCCTCTCTACCAACCTCCAGCTCTGAAACGTGTCTTAAACTTCCTTCTTTCTATTAGCCAACAGGGGGCGACATTTCCACAGCTCCGCCTTGCTAACTCGATCTGTGACTTTGTTTAAGATCTGAGAGATATTTGCATTGATGTGCCATCTTTCCTAACTTTTTGTCCATCATGGCAGATAGGTATGAGTCACGATTTTCGATTATTTAAATAGTCGTTAAGTAAAAAATCAAATAGTTTGTGACTAGTAGTATGAAGTAGAAGTATGACTTTCTTTCTAGAAAGTTGTTTAGGAGGCATTTTGCTCGCTGGTTTGCTCCAAAATTGATCCCAGGACATCCCCCCTGAGGAAATACTCTACTTTGCTTAGAATTTTATTGCTACTCAGGTACTTGCATCTCCAGAAGGCCAACAGTAGGCCGTACTGTGATTTTGATAAAATTTGGTTTATTGGGAAGCTGTAATAGTGTCACATCACCACCTTAAGCATTTATCATAGAGAGAGAAGTGTGCTTGTTAGCCATATGTCAGTTTGACTGTCGTGTTTTGCAATATTGCCCCATTGTACCACTATGAAACTCTGTGGTACATCTGCCAGTCTACTGTACAGCACCGTGCTACAGCAGTACAATGAGATGAATGTTGACATCTGCTGACCAGCAGTTACTCTGCTCAGTAAGCCTAGCATAGCAGAATGAAGCCAGGGCGGCTTACAGTCTGTACTGATGCTCATTTTCAGTCTGTGCATGTTGTTCAATTGCAGCAAAGCTCACAGACCGGTCTGGGACTGGGTCTGGGACTGGGTCTGGGACTGGGTCTGGTTTATTGGGACTGCAAGACAAGATGACAGGCCTCTAATACTGCTCAGTAAACAATCAGTGAAACACACAAGCTTTGCACACAGTTCTAAATGAGGAGAGAGTTATGAATTATTTGTTATCCTGGATCAACACGTTGGCGCTGAAGTGTCGCTGATGATTAATACACACTGCTAGAAACACTGCATTACACACTGTATTATTATGTTCACAGTGCTCCCATCTGTTGGAAGGGGCACTGTGTTTCCGTCTACTCGCTCCTCAGAGTATTGATCATTGATTGAATGGCTTTTCCCTCCAGCTTTTCACCTCTCTCCACTGCAGGAGCTTTCATTTCTGAATCAGGGGACTGCATCGTCTATCAGAATACTTTAACTGTCTTTTCATCCTCGGCAGAGGTTTTCTTCCTCTGCAACATATTATGTTTTTTCTTTTTTTCTTTAAAGGACACGTCCTCGTACGGTGGTGCAGTGGTTAGTACTCTCACCTCACAACAAGAGGGTCGCACGTTCTATGCATGTTCTCCCGGTGTTAGCGTGGGTTTTCTCCTGAACTCATGTCCAGCCCCCCCGTGACCCCTAATGGGATAAGCGGTTGCAGATGGATGGATGGATGGATGGATGGATGGAATGGATGGATATCATTCTGTAGCTTCCCAGTGGTGTTCAGTTCAAATCCAAACATTCAAACTTTGTTCAAAGTATGTATGTTTTAGCGCCAAAAGAATATTTTCCCTTCAATCCCTTCTAAAAACATTTTTCCATGTGACTTGATGTAAGTTTCTGCATTATGACGCCACTATGTGTTCAATATATATACGTCCTTATAGTCAGCGTATTGACGTTACATACAGTAACTTAGATGGCGTTCGGTGTGCTCCCAGTTTGGAGAAGCAGACAGGAGTGCCAGCAGGAAGCTAAGCAACATAGTGCCGTGGACATTAGTTCAGATCGGAAAGTCACACGATAACACAAACAAACTAACAGATAGATGCAGCTGTAGACCAGCAACTCCTGTTTCTGAGAGGTAGAATAGAACGGGCTGTCTGACGGTGAGGTAAATCGGTGGACATATTCAAAATATATAATTTTTTTTAACGTGGATAAATTAGGTTTTTCTGCTGCTCCTGTCCACAGCCGTTTTACCTCGCCATCAGACAGCCCTTTCTGACGGGAACTGAAGCCGTTTTATCACTCTCTTCAAAGCCACCACACTCCATTACCAAAATAACAATTTTACCTAGCAAACATGGGAATATACATAAAACCCCACTATGAGTCTGAATTTACCACCCGCCAAATGCGAGTAAATTTTTGGCAATGACAGGTTAAGTCGCCGGGCCATCCGCTACTTTGGCTAACAGGGAAATCGCTGTGAATAGAGAACTGGTTCCTTGTTCCAATTCCCAGAGACGTCATATTCCTATTTTACCAATAACCTTCTTTTTTTAACTATGAGTACAAAATTAAGTTATTTGTCCAAAAACAATTTGGCAAACAGCGTGTCTAATCAACTTAGTCTGGAAATGACACAGAAAATATGAAATATAGAAAAGCCAGAATACACTGGAGGGGGGCTTTAAATGCCCATCATTAACATACTGCTTTCACTCCTTTTCTGTTTATTAAACCTGGCGGTAACTCGGTATGATGAATGATGGGAATGCCATCTTCTTGCCAACATCCACACTTTCCCAGCCGTCCCGTCTCTCTTCTGTCTTTTATTGCCCATTATCTTGGAAATGTCGTAAACAAACCGGCCACTTTTAGCCACTTTATGACTAATAGGTTCCTTCCAGTCTCCTGTGGTTTACTGCTGTCCCATTCTTCCTGTAGCGTAGGCAGTTTTTAATGTATCTCCACCTTTTTCCTCTTCCATCTGTTTGGCTCCCACACATGTAGGAGAGCTGAAGTCTTATATCATCACGGATCATGTCTTCCCAAACATCTGCGTGCAGTGCAGCTGTATTTTTTCCACATTAAAGCATCTCTGTCCGCTGATATTATTGGTAAAAGTTTTGTGCATTCACTTTCTGCTATGCTTACAACATATCATCGATGTGATATTAAGTGTTGAGTGTCATGTGACATCTTGGCCCTCTTTCTGAGGTGTATGCAGAAACTATCTCTGCTCAGAAATGTTGATGCAGGCTAGAAACATGTGCATTAGATTGTGTTAATAATGAGCGTTTAACACATTGACAAGGGTCAGATACTTCTGTTATGCAAAAGTTGATGGTAAAATTTCTTTAATGATCCAACAGGCAAAGTGTGAAATATTTCAAGCCTTCTGTCCATCACATAAAGCAGAAACGTCAAGCGCGGATAATTTGCATTTAGGGCAGGGACGCATGGCATCCCACGATGGTGAACAATTTGAGGATGTGTACACAATTTAAAAATAATTACTCTAATTGAATTAATCCTAACAGGAAGAACAGTGCAGAACAAGCCTGTCGATCTGAGTGTGTCTGTTGTTCAGTCGATTTGGAAAATCAGAGGGTGCAGAAACAGAATATTGTTAACCAGTAAATGGGTATGAAGTAACTTTTAGCATCTTCAATCTCATTGTTCTGGTTTCCTCATGACGCTGACAAAGGCTTATTGCTGAAACGTGTTCATTTGTTTGCCCAATGTAATAAAAAAGGCACTTTATCCGTGAGTGCCGGAGATTTTGTTCCCTCTGCTCTTGCTGCTAAATGGCACCCGATACGTTTCAAGATCTGGAGATATGCTTGCTGTTGTTTTCTATTTGGTTTCCTCGTTTCCAGCAGCAGGTAGCTGATTTCAGCCGGTGAAAGAAGTTTCTCAGCAGCTGGCAAGCCGAAGGCAAAGTCCCTTCACTTCTGGTGAACCCCACTGGACCTTATGGTGCCTTCAAATGGGATTGTGTGCACAGTGTTTATGAGATAAGTCCATACGAACACCCTCATGTTGTATTCTTCTCTGGCTCTTTGCTGGTTGGCTTTTTTATCGTATATGTGACCTCGTAAGTGGAAAGTTTCTTAAAGCTCCAAGTTCACGAGTTGGAATGCGTTTGTTGACATTGTCAGAAATGGCGGAGGCCATGGAAGTTAATTTTTTCATATTAAGTGAATATATTGTCATTTTATTTGTGTATTGTTTTTCTTGGTAATTTTATAATATGCCTGAGGAAAATGTTGATATTCTAATGCTAAAGTGTTAGCTTCTGTGGCTTCTAGACGCTCGCAGCAACATTAATGTTGAAAAAATATGAATGTTAGTCAACAGTGAGAGACAAATAAGTTTTTGATATTGTTTGAATTGTGGCATGAATCACACACAACATTTCTCAGTTATATAGGATGATTTTGCAGTCAGTCGTAGTGTCATTTAGTTTAGCATGACACTGCTTAGTGATGTCTGTCATCTCACACAATATACATCACTAGCTAGCTAGGCAGCTAACGTAGCAATGACCACACAGTCTCTTACCTGATGTGTTTTATCCAGTGACTCCTGGTCATTTTATCAGCCAGGGAGAGAGAGAACGATCACACCCGTTGCTGGTGTGAGTTTATCCCAGTAGGAAACACACATTAATCGTAGCTTCAGAGGGAGAGAGATGTCACTTCCCCGACTTTTGGGTGTGTTGTCTTTCAAATTACGTATTTTCACAGTCTGATACTTCTTCTCGACTTTATCTTTTATAGGGAGGAAAGGGAGGGACTTGGCCCGTTATCGTACTTGCATCCGTCGGATGAATAGAAGCATGACTTCAAATGAATGCTAATGTTGCTACATGTCTGTCAGATGTAGTCATGATATGTCAGCTGTTGTGTTATGACAGTTGGGGACATTTGAATTTCTTGGAAAATTTCAGCACAACAGAGTATATTACGAAAGAGAAAAAAAAATCAATTCACCTATGTATCACGATTTTTTTTCTCTTTTGTTATGATTTTTTTAATAACGGAATCGATGTGTTTGCTTCATTTGAGTTCATGTGGAGGTAGAAGGAAGTTACCGTTTTTATTGTTGTAGTCTGAATAACATGATGTCATATCCACTCTCATATCCACTTTTCCTGTGGTCTAGTGTTTAAAAAGTTAACCAAAATTGCATTTAATCACAATATCGTGTTGTAGAATCAGAATACGTATTGAATCGGCACCCAAGTATTGTGATAGTATCGAATCTGGAGATAGGTGTATCGTCCTAGTCTTAGTATATACAGTATACTCTGTTTATTCAGCTCTAATTCAGAGCAGTGTTTGTTGTGCTTTGCCACAATAGTAAAGGCATCCAGTGCAGCAGCGTCTCAGGATTTGCTCTCTGCAGGTAATCCTGTTGGCCGTCCACAGAGGCCAGATGACAGCATGGCTTTCCCCAATGCAGTCAAGAGCCAAGACACCAGGCCATCTGTCAGACTTAGCATCCAACAGCGACCTCCTCATTCCCCCAGGAATATACTTATCACTCATCCAAGAGCCGGCAAGCTTGTTAATGCCTCTGCATTGAAGTTGTTTTCTCTAATTAAGGTCAAAGACTGCACACTCCAGGCTTTAGTTAATGGTTACAACATAGACTAGGTGTTATTTCAGACCAGTTTTTCAGATTGTTTAAAGAGATACTGGAGCTGAGTTTAGTGCAGGTGAGAGGTTTATATTGCTGCTCCATAGCTGCCGGTTTCACAGCCTGTTTGGATTCAGCGGGAGTCTACAGAAAGACTTATATCTCCCTGAATGTCAGGAAAAGTTTCTTCTTAATGCCTTCAGGTTAATTCTATTTGAAAGGTACAGTCATCAGATCTCAAGCTGCTTCTGTTGTCCTTTTGATTTGGCATTCCTCCATTTTCTACTCACTCCACTCTCCCCAGATACTAGATGCCACTGAGCACTGCTGGGAGGTGAGCAGGTCAGTTCAGCCCAATTAAAAACTACTTCATTTGATAGTGCTGCTTGGTGGTAATGTGCCTTTAAGAGACTTCATCTGGATTTGGCTTTAGTACTTTGCTGCACTGCAGTGTGCCGGTTTGCATGGATAATGATTTTTAGATTATACAATAATTTTATGGGTAACATGCCCTTTATGTTTTGTCTTCTGTTTGTTGTATGCTGTATTACTTCATTTGGCTCTGGAGCTAGTTGCCAATTCATTAGATCAGAGCGCTTTCTCTGTTAAAGTTGAACTTAGATTGCAGTAATCTACAACTAACGAGTATACTGTCTTGATGAACAGATTAATTATACCCCCATGCACTTTACTTATTACTGTTGCTGTTACTTATTTATTTTTATTGTCAATTATCTTCATTGCACCTTATTTCATTCACTGCACCTTCTCTTTTACTTTTTACTGTACTGTATTTATCTGTACTGTTGTTGATGCTGCTAAGACACCCGAATTTCCCTCCGGGGATTAATAAAGGTTCATCTTATCTTATCTTATCTTATCTTATGACAACGTAGTCATAGTAGTCAGGGTATATAGCGCTCTGTCCGTCCATCTTTCCATCTGCTGTCGTTTGTGGAGCAGAACTTTGAAACTATTTAACTTACGAACTTCAAATTTGGTGTGATGATTGACAGTGTGGTGTAGTTGTGACTTTCTGAGGTTGTGATTATTTTCAACTTCTGTTTTCATTTCTGGAGCAGAACTTGAAAACTATTTAACTTAGGAACTTCGGTATGTGAGCCGTGCTCACTTCTGCCTTTTGTTTTCTTTTGTCTATAAAATGTCAGAAAATAGTGAAAAATAGCCAGCACAAGTTCCCAAAGCCCATTTGACATATTTTTCAGTTTAAAACCCAAATATATTTAGTAGTGGTGTGATGACACACGATACGATATGATACACGATGTTGGGTTCACGAACTCGATACAATATTACGATAATAATTTTAACAAAACTCGAATGGTGAAAATATATGACTGAAAAAGTAGCCTTTTATTCAAAAAGCACGGTAATCCTCAGTGTTGATTGGCTATTGCTGATGATGTGTAAGCCAGTCAGGTAGTGTTTTGGGCGGGACATTGATCCAGACTGCACAGTGGACACTGAGTGGAGAGCACCGATAGAGAGAGGAGGCTGATCAGAGTCAAAACAATATCCCTGAAATATGCTGCACGGTGCTTCAGTGTGGGACGCTACCGTGTGGAGTTTGCATGTTCTCTCCATGTTAGCGTCGGTTTTCTCCAGGTTCTCCAGCTTCCTCCCACAGTTCAAAAACATGCAGGTCAACTGATGAGTCTAAATGTCCCGTAGGTGTGAATGTGAGCATGAATGGTTGTCTGTCTCTATGTGCTCTGCGATGGACTGGTGACCTGTCCAGGGTGAACCCACCTTCACCCAATGCCAGCTGGGATCTGCTCAAGCCCCCCGCGACCCCTAACGGGATAAGCGGTTGAAAGTAGATGGATGGATGGATGGATGGATAGATCCCCAAAATATTGCGATACAGCTTTTCTCTTGGCAATGTATATCATTGCGTTTATATTGTGGCACAATATGTCATCACACCTCTAATATTTAGTTTACTATCACAGAAGACTGTAAGAAAACAAGCAAATATTTTCCTTTCAGTGGCCGGAACTACAAAAATATTTGTGGATTTTGCTTAAAAAAATGACCCAAGCAATCAATCGACTCTCGTATCCTTGTACCCAAACTGTCACTGCCTGCCGTAGGTCATATTTGTCAGTCTAGAGCGGGAAAGACGAGCAGACATGCACACAGGCGAACAGACAGACAGAGACAGCAGCTTGAAGCCACATTAGCTGCTACTAGCATAACACACCCGAATCTCTAATCAAAGTGTCGGCAGTCGAGTTACGTTGCTGGTACTGTAGGCGTCAGGCTTTGACAAGGAAGAAGAATGTGTTGCATATATAAGACGACATCTGTGGTTCCACTCTCCTGCATTTATTTTAATACTTTTTAACTGTCCAACATGAGATCAGTAATGTTATAAAAGCGTCATGCTTGAAAGAGAGGTCATACTGTACCGATGTCCTTCACACCTGGCTGAGATGTGACTGCATGCATTCAATGCATTCTGGGGGATCAACATGCATTTTTCCTTTCCAGGTATGACATCCAGATAAAGTTAGCATGTTTCAATACCCGATGAAAATGGGATGCACCTGCTTAACTAATTCATGTGAGCGTCGTTCTCCTTAAGATGGCTGACAAACAGCATCAGAGGAACATCTCATGTGAGAGCTTAGCTAGAGTTGTAGAGGAATGATCCCTCCTACATCCTCTGAACACCATCTCCCCTGCTTCCCTCTGTTTGAAGCTGAGTCCTACCAAGACTCAAGTGCCTCAAGCAGTGCTGGATTATACTGTGGTGTCTTCTGCATTTAGATCATGTTAGCTTTAAATCTAGAACGTATCATAGATGCATTGTTTTTCATCATATTTCAGCTGTAAAATAACCTGTTCGTGGTCACAATTCTTTAATAACCAAATGTAATGTATTTAATTTAGGTACCTAAAACTACTTGGTTAAAATTAAGAAGATATTTTCTTCACAGTTAAAAGAAGAAAGGATTTTTGAAACCCATATTATAGTTGAGAGTTTAAAAAAATCTGGTAATGACATGACACACCCCATATGTACAGTATCTTGTCATTTATCTGTTGATATGAGCAATGAGCTAATTAACTTTGAGGACAGCAGGTCTGTATTGATCTGCATGTAGATGAGGATTTGTCAGGCCCATGACCTCTACCACTCTTTAAGATTTACAAAGCTAGGCCCCAGAGTCCACATCCTCATCTTCACCCCTCAAATTATACATTCAAATTAGGAAAATGTCATCCAGAGCAATTTATATAACCATTAAGTCCTGAGACTTTCACAGTCAACCCGGATGTACACGCAGCCTGTGTTGAAGTCAGTTCATGCCAGGGCCCACGTCCACCAGAAGTGTGTTTCCTCAGCTGAAAACGCTCAGGTATGCTTTGGTAGTCACAGCCCTGTAATGTCAGAGCTGTACAGTGTCGGGTTAAAATAAGTTCCTACTGTGATTAAGAGGAATCATGTTAAAGCTCTTTAATTATTATTGTGGCATCAAGTTTCCAGTGAGCTAATGTTGATGAGGAAAACTACAGATGATACTGAAACACAACCTGCGTGTGCTTGAATTGTCACCGAAGATTTACTCCATATATTCCAAGTTCGAGTAGTTCTTCTGTTAAACGTAGATGTTTTCTGTACTTTTTGCATGGATTAAATATATTTTATTGCATTTTTAGTTGTGATGTTACACCTTATTAACTTTTCAGAAAACATATTTCAGAATCATATGAGGGAAGAAAAGGGTAGATTGGTGCCTCCCAACACTAGAGTGGCACTTGGAGAGTGCCGACCTCCGCCAAGGTACCCGAGTATGGTTCCCCCCACAGCCTTACAGTGAAGTTAGCTGCCCATGTACGCTCTCTGGCCTATTGTAAGCAGCAATGGAGACACTAAACACCCATAAACTAAAAGTGATTGTTTTGACAGTGGCAACATCAGACTTGCAGCAAACACCGTCACTTCTGCGAGTTATAGTACAGGGGCGAGGAAGAACGTAGGACCAGGAAACAGGTTGTTTTTTTATGTGGTATTAAAGAGGCCTTAAATAGTCTTGAATTTAGGTCGGAGTTGAAAATTAGACACCTGCGATGAGAGGAAGCAAGTAGACACTGCTTTATTTCAAGAGGTCAACACATTTTCCATCATCTCACAATATCATAACATAATATTATCCACGCCAAGAAACATAGAGTGTGTATTTAGTCAGCCCGTAACAGGTGCAACCTTGCTTGAAACATTGTTCAATGAGCTGAGAGGCTTTGAATGCCTGTAATAAATCTCTTGTCCATAGTCGATAGTTCTAGCAGGCTTGAAGTATTGATTATGAAATTAAATGACACAGGTAGATGAGGAAGTATGCAAATTGATGACCATGAGTTCAGTCATGAATAATTTTTCTCCTCTGATAAACATATCGACTGTCCAGGACTTGTTGATTATGGTGCTCACAGTGTGAAAGCAGTTACCTCTCTCTCAGGGTGCAGCTAATGAGCATTTTATTTATGAGCAATTGTTTTTTTGCCCCTAAATGATTAATTAGCCATGTAGGGCTGGAACTGTTCATAAATTAAGAGTAAAATTCCCTGTCATGAGTTATCAGAGCTCAAAATAATGTCGTTAGTTCAACAGTCAGAAAATCCAAAGCAATAAATCCGATATTTCCTTAGTGGTTATCCCTTCGATAGCTCCATCGACGCTGACTCGCCAGTCCCTCTGTATGCCAGCCAGTACTGAGCTGATCAATGTGTACATGGCTCCTTTAATGCATAGCAGTGATAATTAGGCCCCGGAGGGTATCGGTGAATTGACAGATTAATCATTTTGACCCAGTGAATCCAGGCTGTGCTCAAGGCAGCGGCGCACATCGACTTCCTATTTCCACTGAGAGCTTTCCCTGTTACGGTATTATAGTCGGCTGGATTCTGCTGTCAGTCAGCTGTGAGTGTGAGTGAGTGGAAAGGCAGAGGTGTAGGGTGGGACATTGGTTTCAAAGACGCCGGGGGAAGTTAGTGTTGTTCCTGTGATGAAACAGAAGGCTGTGAATGAAACTGTGACGATATGTGATATGCAGATCTGACCGGTGTCCCTCTTTGTCGTCCTTCAGGGCTGCAGCATGTTCACTTCCGTGAAGGCCTTCGAGGGGCAGCAGTACTCCACCCTGAAGAGGCAGTGCTTGCAGAGTGACCTTCTCTTCGAGGACCCACGCTTCCCCGCCACCGACGACTCGCTCTTTTACCAGGGCAACAGGATCGGACATGTGGTCTGGAAGAGGCCTCGGGTAAGTTTGTGCAGTAAAAGAGTTTCAGCTGATTGAAATCTGATAGATATTTATGATTTGAGGCCACTGATAGATCTTTCTGATCATCATCAGATCACATACAGTAGTTCAGTAGGGAGGTTAGTTCATAACCCAACTAAAGTGTAATCAATTAAAATGTGTATCTGTACCAGCACAGCCGATGGGACAAGTGTCAAGTGTCTGGGACAAAATTACAGTGAGTGCTAATATAGTTTTATTTCACACACATATACAGCATATACTGTATACAGTATATATACTGTAAGTTATAATCGTTGAAAGCCTTTATAAAAATCTGTTTTTAGTTGCATCATGTCAGGTGGGCTTGCTGCGGTAGTCAGTGTTAACAGTGTTACAGTTTTCAGGCTCACACTGATTACAACACTGGCCCACTGCTCCCACTGTTTTTTAGTTTTTTTTTTATAGAAATAAAACCCATTTAGTTCAAGAGAAAGTGGGTGCTTCATTTGGAGTCTCAGCTCAGAGAAGCAACAATCAGACTGGTGGAGGATTTGTTGTCAAAGCGAAAAGCCAAACATTTAAACCTAGTTGGGAACCAAAACGTTAATGAGGCAGTCGACACAGCAGCGCTGGGTGGAAACCTGCAGCTTCGCAGCAAAAGCTGGACCAGAAAGGTCAGACACACCGCCATCCAACGGCAAAGACCAGAGTCAGCGCGCTAAGATAAGATAAGATGAACCTTTATTAATAGCTACACATGTTGACTGTCATCATCCGGCGTAATCGGTAACACTGGTGTCATAAGTTTATTAACCGGTGGGAAACTTTCCTCACCATCACACATCCCTAGAGAGAGTGATAGTTATGAAAGGGGGCAGAGAGGGAACGACATGCAGCAAAGGTTGGACTCAAACCCTGGACCGCTGCAGTGAGGACTGGGCATGCAAGGTACAATTTTTAGCTCAAATTTAGATTTTAGAGTCGGACCAAATTTCAACTACATCAGGCGTCATTTGCCGTGTGGTATACAGGGGGGACTGAAGACCGATTAACTCATCTTTACCAGCCGTCAAATGGATTTCTGACATGTCAGAAATTTTGGTCAGCTGACCACAGATGCCCTGATTCCCCAACATCTTTTCTCTCCTCTTTTTACAGTAATCAGAGCGTAGCTGTCAACATAACAATGTCCAATAGAAATAGCAAGTGAAACGTAGCTGGCTTACCTTCAGTTCTCTCTACCACGTCTTCCTCGCCACCTCTGAGTCCATAACGTTACGCCGCTGCCTCTTTTTTGTAGACATTTCAGCAGACAGGATGACACAGATGATCGAGGCGCATGTTTCTACCTTGTTAGCATTGTGACCTGTACAGACCTGCTAGTAAACAAACTTTACCTGCCTTAGAGCTTTCAAATGAATCTTTATTGGCAATTGTCAACAGCCAGAATGGCCCGCGTGCATTGACAGGCTGTTTTTCTATTTTACACATACAGTTTGATCACTCAGGTCATGGCTGATGATCGGACCGTACAGTTTGAGCATATAAATCGTGAGTTTTGGCTTTATATTGCAAACAGTCTGCTCACACAGTAGGAGTAAGAATTACACTACGTTTCTAAAATTCAGTACAGTGTATGCCCAGCTGTAGTTCAAACCAGGGGTCTCCAAACTGCAGCCTGTTGTCCATTTTTAAATGGCCTTCAGGAAACTCTAAGAGTATAATGAAGTATGGCTCACACATGAAACTTGTGCTTGACTGTATTGCACGGCTTTATAGTTTTAACACTACATGGAGCTACTGTCTTGCACAAGGCCGCTTCTCCACTAAACAAGACAACCAGTTAACCATAAAAAAACAACTAATTCTGCCATGGGTGACCAAAAATGGCAAAACCAAAGAAACACATGATAGCAAGTGAGTGCAGAAAATGAAGTGGGAAAATGAACATTTCTTCATAGAAGTCAAGGGAAAGTGTGTCTGTTTGATTTACAATGAAACTGTTGCAGTGATGAAAGAGTGTGTACGACGACACTAAACCAGACATCAGACCTACACATCCTACTCTGGTAGCGAACGAGAGCAGAAAGTTCAGCAAATGGCAGCTAGCCTGCTAGCTCAACAGCAGCTTTTTTTCCATGCAAACAAAACACAAGAAAATGCCACAATGGCCAGTTACGAGGAGGCTCAACTCATTGCCCAACACAGGAAACCTTTTTCAGATGGTGACTCCATAACACAGCGTAAAAGTCGCCAAAGTCGCAGGAATAATAACAGTTTAGCTGCTAAACTGTCATTGAAATGAAACCGCTGAAGTGCACAAGGTGTTCTTCTGTTTTCTTCTTTTTTTTTTTTTTTTTTTTTTTTTGGTAGTTACCAAACTGCTTCCGCTGCATGTGTTCACAACAGTGAACGTAATATGGTGGCTGCTAGCTGTCGGGTGAACTGGGGACTCAGTTGTCTGTTTTGTTCATACGCTGCAGCTGGCGGTAAATGAAGGATTTAACCTGTTTGTGCATCGGGTTATTGTTGCACCTGA
Source organism: Pterois miles (assembly GCA_947000775.1). Lineage (NCBI taxonomy): Eukaryota > Metazoa > Chordata > Actinopteri > Perciformes > Scorpaenidae > Pterois > Pterois miles. The sequence goes on along the minus strand of CAMQGK010000052.1, from coordinate 31,417,138 downwards.
GCGGCCTGTCAGGCGCTACAACTACAGCACTGCTACATGCGACGCACTAATCATGTTGGTCAGGAAAATAGAAAATCCAATTTACTACCTATAACTAAATAATTTACCAAATACTATCCGTGTGCCAGAAGTGATCAGTCGTTGCTCCACTCTTGAGTCTTGTTGTGTAAGCCGGTGCTGTGTGTATGTTTCAGTGGCAGTCAGATGATATCAGGGCCTCAGGATTTAGTGAGCTGACTCCCCTGCTACTGTTATCCCCCTCACACAGCAGGCTGTGGCTCTGGATGGAGTAACCTCCTTCTGCCTGTGTGCCGCCGCAGCAACAGCCAGCGTGCATTGCCATGGAAACTGGGTCACACAGATTATATGTTTTGGTCTGTGCTGATGTCACTCATGCAGACTGAAAACTGGAAGAAGTCAAGAGGAGGAAAAAAAGCAGGAGGAGCCTCTTTTTCATTTGCGTCAGGACACGATTGGTGTCTTCACCGACTGTGGTTTACGTCAACTCTAAACGCTCGTTTTTAAAGCGTTTTATTGAAGCACACATACTGAATTCTAAAGCTACATAGCTTCAATGAATTATAAAAACATCTAAATGAAACTATATATACATCCTATATAAGCCTAATTCCACACCAGATTAGAAATGAATATTTTAAGTTGGGGCTGTCAAAGTTAAAGTAAACACCCTTATGTAATTTTCCACCAATCCCGTTCACTTGTATTTGTTTATGGGCCTGTCTTGCCTGGTCCAATATGGCGCCCAGCTTGACCTGGAGACAATGAGGCGTCTGTGAATATGTTGGTGCCTTCAAGTGGGATCATGTTTACCATGTTTACGAGTTGGATCCATATGAACGACCCTCTCATGTCGTATTCATGATCTCGTAAATGGAAAGTTTCTGAAAACTCCAAAGTTCACGACATGTGACGTGTTTGTTGACGTTGTGTGAAATGGCAGAGCCTGTGGAAGTTCATTTATCGGTGCATGATAGGTTAATATATTGTAATTTTAGTTGCATATTGTTTTTCTTGGTAATTTTATAATATGTCTGAGGAAAATGTTGATATTCTCAACAACCTCATCTTTCTCCTCTGCCATAATGTCTTTCATTTCCTGCATTATGTTACCCACTAGCTAGCTTGCTAAACTGTTAGCCTCTGTGGCTTCTAGACTCAGACAGTGACGTTAATATTGCCGTTGCTTAGCAGCGGTGTTCGTCGTGACTTAATGATGACTTAACGACTTAAATGCAGCGCATATCATGTTCATAACTTCCCATCAGGTAAACGGTAAACACGACCCCCTTTAAAGGCACCAGATGTCTATTTTGTACACCAGGTCGTAGTCAACACTGGTGACGTTGGATGCAGTTGTTGCCCCCGGTAACCTTGTGTTTGTGGATGAAGAAAGATAAAGTGAACTGGTGTGAGCAGATCGTCCTGAAGGACTTAAACAGTGTAGTGGTTAACAGGATTCTTAATGTTGTGGATGGAGTACTGACAAATATGATGTTTTTACTCTGCATGTGTTGTGGTGCACATTATAAATATCCAAATGTCAACATAAATTTCAGCATCGACTTCAAGAGACTAAAAAAATTTCAGTAGCAGTCTGATATGTAGCAGCAAGTGGTCGCTTAAAAACCCCAAACTGGTAAATCATCTCCATGGATCTCAGCTCCCTGGCAGACTTTACATTTTTAGTTCATACAACTTCTGAGTTTTCAGTCTCCTTTCTGTTTTCTGTTCACCCTCTTCTCCTCTGATAAAACCTGTAATATAGAACAAATCTCTTCAACATCTAAAATTAAAGCTCAAGGCATTTTGAAACCTGTAGCCCATTCACTTTGGTCTGGATTCATGCAGATCCTCTGATACACTCACTCATATGAAACATATCTGGAACAGCTGATAATTTATTCATGGAGAACCACATCCATTGGACTGAGACCCTTTTATACCAATTTATTAAGCAGCTGCTTAATGATTTAAAACTGGCTCGCCATTTTGACTTGATGTGGGAGGAAGAGATGACAAAATGTTCACAAAACTCTCCAAAACTTCACCAGCCATGCAAGTCTTTTCCATTTTTTAGGCCAAATTTTGATTGAAGTTCAGTCGTTAGATAGTTGAGGTGGGAGTCACAGAGGCCCCACGATACGATATTATCACGATACGTAACTCGCAGTACGATCTTATTGTGTTTTTAAACATTCTGTGATATGCTGAGTATTGTGAGTATTCAGCCTCCTCCCCAAGCAAAATGACATGACATGGTTGCTCCCAATCGATTCCTTAGGTTCTCTAGTTCCTTATGATAAAAGTATATTCACCGTTGTGAATTTCTCCACTGTGACACTAATAAAGGAATATCTTATCTTATCTTATCTTAAGCCGTCAAATAAAGAGGTTAACATAACAAAAGATCATCTGTGTATTGAGCCCCCCAAAATTTTGCAAAACCATGCCATTTTTCCCCCACTCCTACAAGATAGCAACAATATACCCATTTTCCTTGGTTGTAGCAACCTTGTTGGCATCCCTTAGGACTTCCGTGTGTTTGAAATCGTCACTAATGTGGCGATAAAGAGGTAAAATGTGATGGGTTCTTTTTAATATCTCTGTAAAATTGTAGTTTTAAGCTGTGTTACCCTGAGATGGGACAAAGGGAATAGTTTTCTTTTCTGTGCTTCATGTCTCCAGCACAGACAGGTTAATGTTGACTTAGAAACATTAAGATTTTGTGAGATAACAAACAAATATGAAATGAAAATTAATACCATTAGATTTTGATCTATTTAAGGTCATGATTGAGGGCCTATTGTGCCAAAGTCACACCTGTATTCCTATCCGTGCAGAATGGCCCCTATAATGCCTGTTATCACTCTCATCACTTTGTAAACATGTAGATTTCTTTACTAATGCTAAATCAAATTTGACAACTATATTACTCAGTCTTTAATAAAATAATTCAGATTACATCGAAGCAGCGACACACTCATTTAAACCAGACAGATCACAAAATTAAGAATGACATACTCGGATGAACACGAGATGCACGCCTAGCTTGGCTAAGCTACTACACAGTGAGCTGGAGACCAGCACCTGTTTGATTGGATCTGGCTCCTCTTTTGTCACTATACATTCTGTGTAATATTTAATGTTATGTGTTCAGTCTTGGGCTGCACGTTGCTGCACGGTGGTGCAGTGATTAACATGGCAAGAGGGTTGCAGGTTTGAATCTGGCGGTGTGGAGTTTGTATGTTCCCCCATGTTAGTGTGGGTTTTCTCCAGGTTCTCAGGCTTCCTCCCACAGTCCAAAGACGTGCAGGCTAATTGATGACTTTAAATTGCCCGTAGGCGTGAATGTGAATGTGAACGTGAGCGGTTGTAGTTGATTTAATGAAACCCAGATATTTTCCCCCACCCGTTATTTTCATATTCACCCACCACCAGTTTTCTCACAGCGTGAACGTGCCGATCAGAGAGGTTTTGTTATCAGTGGCAGGTGAAGGTTCACAGGCTTAACAGGCTCAGATACATCTAGGTGATATTTATGGCTGCAGTGAAGTCTCAGTGGCAGAGCATGTGAGTATAAAGAGCAAGCTCTAATAAAATGTTCCTCCTCTCTGTCTGCCTCACATTGTCTCTCAGCCTGTCTGTCTTCCTCCTCCTCCTCCTCCTCCTCCCCCTCTCGCTGCGTCTCCTCCACTGATTTCTGTGTATTCATGTCTCGACCAGGCTAGGGTGGGGCGATACGACGGTATATGCTGTGAGAGAAAGGAACATTTTCTATATCATTTATACCATTTTAAAGCATCTGACTGTATCAGGTGATTCTGGGAAGATGTTTTTGTCACTTCAGGGTTTCCATTAACAGGTAAATTTAGTCATAGTGGGCTGTTGACTGTTTAGTACTACTGTATTTATCAGACCTGGGCATTATACGACCCGTGGGCCAGAACCGGTCCTCGTGATGGTTCTGCCCAGCCAGGTCTCAGACAAACCACACAATTTTGCATACAAAGCTAAAAAGAAACAGTAAAGAAAAAAAGCTTTGGTTTTTAAATGCTCCTGCATTGTTAGTGTGCTTCTTCCTGTCGCATTTGACACTGAAGTAAACTGACGTTAGTGATGTTTGAAGTAGCGTCACCTGCTGAGGCGGCACATCTATAATAAGTCATGGACTGATAAGTATTTTTTAGCGGAGGTTTGTGGTAAAGCTGTGTGCTTAGTTTGCAACAAACGTGGCCTGAACTTGAACTTTGAGACAAAATATGCAGAAAAATCCAGAAACATGTCTGGAGATGAGAAGGAGAGGACAGCCGAGGGGCTGCTGGCTAAGATACTAAAGCAGAGACGACTTTAGTACCAAAGAAGGAAATGGAAGGGTCAATGTTGAGTCACATGTTAAATGTAAGTGTTAATGGTAAGGTAAATGTTAAATTACAGAGTTAACGTTAAGGAAAATGTTAAGTTTTGTTAATGCAAACATTGCTACCCAAAACAGTCAGTCCTGTACGGTTCATAGACTCCTGCATATAATGTCATTTTCTTAATAATATGCTGTTTGAAGTGTTTTTCAGTATAATAAATGTTGAAAAATGAGTGCCCAGTATGTTTTCTATAGTGATAAAATAGAGGTTACATCTGACAGTATTTGTTTGGCCCCCGGCAACAATCTGGGTTTCTCATGTGGCCCCCCCCGGCACATATAAATTACATTATTCTAATAGTAAATGCCCTGTGCAATGACCAGGACTGTTCTATGGCAGTGTTTTAGTGTTGTTATTTTATTTGTTGCATAGATAAATGACATTTATAGTGACATGAACTGGCCACTATGAAAGGCAAACACTGTGTGGAAAGAAAGGGCTGACAGCTGCTGGTGTGAATGACGGACGTGTGAATCACACAGCAGTTCAGCGACGCAGCCGTCAGGCGCTGCTCACCTGGGCAGTCTGGACGAGCCGCGAGACGTAAAAAAAAAAAAAGATCGGCTTTGCAAATGTTTTATGTTGCATTTCTTTGGCCTCAAGGATGCACACGATGCATTTTGATGAGGACAAACTCGGTGTGCGTTTACGCCCTACAAGGACCTTTTGAATTCGCGCTGCTGGATTCCACTTTGTATTCTGTGTTTTTGCTCTTGTTTGTTTTGCATGCGTGGCTGATGGTTCCTCTCACAGCCTGATGGATGGTGCTGAAGAGGGCTATGAAGCTGGTTGAAAGGTTCTCAGTAGCAGGGTAAATGATTAGGCTGTGCTCAGCCACAATATTCACATTACTTCAGTGTCTGCAGGGCCGGGCGGGAATCGATACTCTATTACTCTTCCACCTGAGCCGGTCCACAGACGGCAGGCCACCACAGGGAGCCCTCGCCGCTGCTCAGACTCCAGCAATCAATGCTGTTGCGGACCGAAGGAAAAATGTGATTAGAGATCTTAACTGTGGCGCTGGTCAGACAGAGATCCAAACATTGCTTCACATACACGTAGCGACACAGGTTTCAGACAGGAAGTGCTTCAGCGCCGGTCTCTGTAAGGTGAGAGGGACTGCTGGTCCCGGGAGCACTGCAGTGGCCTCTGCTTCTGATTAAAAGTTTGCTTTTGCTGCAATCAGCTTTGCAGAGTCAGCAAATTACTGACCTTGGTTGTGTCCTGTCGCTGTGGGTGTGTTTGAGTGCGTGCTTTTGTTTCCCACACTTAAACATAAGGTAAGGTTGGCTGAGTGGCTACGGCTGCAAACTGAGAGAAATTGCAGTGAAGCAGTCCATGCGTATGCAGGCCTGGCATGAGAAAATAACTAAATAATAGAAAAAAGAATAAGAAAATTAAAATAATAGAAAAAAGAATAAGAAAATTGAAAAGTAATATAGACGCAGCATAGGCAATGCCCCTTTAATTTTTGGGCCCTCGCAGCTCTCCAGAGTGGTTTGTCACTCATCGGGGTCTGAGCTCCACTGCACCAACCCAGGTACAGTATTCCAGCTTCCTCCTGTATTAAACTGGGTCCTATTAAGATACATTAATAGTGATTAATAATCAATCACCCGACAGGAGTAAAACATCCGGTCAGGCAAGTCCTTATTCAAAGAGCAAACATATTAATTATTGTCACACCAACAACACCCCTCCAGCTCTACCGTACGTGGCATCTTCCCTCGTGAACACCCTGACACAAGCCCACGATGCGCTCCTGTGTGCTCTCAGCCAGTTCCAGGTCTAACACAAAGAGTGCAACTACAGCAGAGGCGAAACAGGTGATAAACAATTTATTTTACTGACTAAACATTTCAATAATAAACAGAAATGTTCAGTGGGCTGCAGTGGTGCAGGCGGTGGTTAGCACTGTCGCCTCACAGCACGTTAGCGTGGGTTTTCTCCGGGTTCTCCGGCTTCCTCCCACAGTCCAAAGACATGCAGGTTAACTAATAACTCTAAATTGCTCATAGGTGTGAATGTGAGAGTGAATGGTTGTCTGTCTCTATGTGTCCTGTGAAAGACTAGTGACCTGTCCAGGGTGAACCCACCTTCACCCAATGCCAGCTGGGATCAGCTCTAGCCCCCCGCGACCCCTAACGGGGTAAGCGGTTGACAATAGATGGATAGAAATGTTCAGTATCAATCCTTGTACTTATTCAAAATACATGATTTGTTACACTATGACCCACATTTGCGAACCTCCCAAACATTCAAGAAGGGGAGGAAGGAGCTCAGGTTAAATAACATTTTAAACTTTCACTAAATTTTGCTGATGACAAACTATCATGGCCATTTTCAAAGGGGTCTCTTGACCTCTGACCTCAAGATATGTGAATGTAAATGGGTTCTCTGGGTCCCCACCAGTCTCCCCTTTACAGACATGCCCACTTTATGATAATCACAGTCAGTCTGGATCAAGTCATAGTCAAGTCAGCACTCTGACACACTGACAGCTGTTGTTGCCTGTTGGGCTGCAGTTTGCCATGTTATGATTGGAGCAGATTTTTCATGCTAAAGTGAGAAACTGTGAGGGTTTCTGGACAATATTTATCTTTGTTTTGTGTTGTTAACTGATTTCCAATAATTGATATATACATATATTTGCATAAAACAGCATATTTGCCCACTCCCATATGGAACAAATGATAAAAAATGTGATTAATTTTGCGATTAATTGCAATTAAGACAGGTAATCTGAAAGAAATCATGTGACTCTGTGTCCTCCGGTGCTCCTAATGGCATCTGTTAGATTTCACAGACTGGAGGAAAACAACCAATCAGAGCTGATCTGGAGTCTGTCGTCTCTGAGCAGCTGTCAGTCTCTCACAAACTCCGACCACACGGTCAAACTCGGCAGCGCTGATCAAGTATGAATCAATATTCTGTTACTGTAATGACTATTTCTCTCCTCAGATGAGTTCAGAAACATCTTTTTGTTACTGTTTACTGTTTATCTGTTTGATCTATTGTCTTAATTTAGCTCTCAAAGTGCACCAGATTGATGCAATTAATTTTAAAATTTAGGCTACAGAGTGTACAAAGTCAGTGACTAATCATGTTGAATAATCTCAGTATTGACCTGAACAATCTGATTGATTGAATGATTAGGATTGTTGCCATAATCAAGTAGCCCTGATTATAAATGTTTGCCAAGTGGGGTAGACTTTTCTGCTATATCAGATTTTCTCTAGGTGGAGATGACACATAACCTCCCTAATCCATATCAGTTTTTAATAAAACGGCAGTGTGTTCACGTAGTCCCAGTGTGGATATCCACTGTGCGTAAATTACATGGGTAAACACTCATGTACATCCATCTCTCCGCCTCTTTGTCCCTCTTTTACTTTTCTAACCCTAGTTGAGTGCTGCAAGTGTGTAAAGATAAAGAGCCGTTAAGTGGAGCTGTGCTTTCCGCTGCCTGTTGAGTAATGGCCGAGGTGCCCATCGACCCGCCGCTCCCATAAAGCAGAGCAGGAAACAGACTGTTCACACCCAGACCACTGCCAGCACAGATCTGCTGGCTCGAGTAAAAATGAAGTCCTTCTATATTTTATACTGGGCTGGTGTTGTAAATTTCCCCACTGTGGGACTAATAAAGGAATATCTTAACTTTTTATATTAAAACTCAGATACTGGCCTGTCACTGAAATCATGGATAAGATGCAGTTTGTTCATTGAACTGATCCTGACTGACTTTACTGTCTTTCAGAGGCTCCAGTAGGTTCTGTTTTAGGGTTTTAGTGAAGACACAGATATGAAACTAGAAAACCGAAGGAATCCATTGGTACTAACCATGCTGGTGACACATTTTAGAGAGGAAAAACTGGTATGGCCATATTCAGAGGCCACAAACTAGAGACGTAGTGCATTCAGAGGATGGACGGCTTTCCTAGCTAGACTGACAGTAAGGGGGTTTCTGAGCAGTTTACACAACACCAGTGCTCACCACTCGCTAAAAAATGCAGAAATCTCTAAGTGTCAAAAATTGTTTGATCCCCAATCACAGCATGACTTTTTCTATGGTGTCTCATAGAATACAATTCCAGTATATAGTATATAAACGGACTGTAGAGTTGAGTTAAATAGATCAACCCCATTGTCACCGATCCAGCTATTTGAGTCAGTATCGGCCTGATATCCGATTCGGATAGCCGATGTATCGGTGCATCCCTATTTGGCGACAGTTACTGTGCTGTTAAAATGGCATTACATTTAGTGAGGATGTGAACTCAAAGTTTAGGACTTGGGACTTGAATGCAAAGACTTGAGACTTACTTGTTAATTGCGAAACAACGACTTGGTGCCACATCTGTTGTTTTCTAATTCCCCACAGAAGGGAGGGACTCGGAGAAAAACATGTTTTCATCGTAGATTAATCTGTTGATTACTGTCTTGATTAATCAGTTAGTTAAAATGTCAAGGTGACGTCCTCAAATGTCTTGTTTTGTCCACAACTCTGAGGGTGATAATTCACAGTGGGAGCAACCTCTTTCACATACACATTGTTGTTGTGATGTTGTTGTGTGATGCCACCAATAGTCCCAAAACAAATCTACAGGATCAGGGTGGAACTGGTTCAAGTCATCATGTGACATCTTTTTATATGTAGGGCTACAACTAACGATTATTTTTATTGTTTATTAATCTGTCGATTATTTTCTTGATTGATCAATTAGTTGTTGTGTCATGGTGATAAATGTTGATCAGTGTTTACCAAAGCCCAAGATGGCGTCAAATGTCTTGTTTTGTCCACAACTCAGAAATTAAGTTTACTGTCACAGAGGAGGAAAGAAACCAGAAAATATTCACATTGAAGAAGCTGAAATAGATAAGATGAAGATGAACCTTTATTAATCCCCGGAGGGAAATGCAGGCAGTGCATCTCTAATATAATGGTATTTAAGTCACATGAGGTACTCATCTTTTAAAAGATTTTAAAAGCATTGATGCTTTTCTAAAAATCTAATTATAATCATTTTCTTTTCCTAAATTGGTTGTTTGCCTCATGATGACCACTGACTAGAGGATGTAGTTCACACACCTTTAGGGCTGCAGCTAATGATTGTTGAATCTATTAAGTTCGATTAATTATAGTCCATAAAATGCCGACAATGATTATGAAAAGGGCTGACAGAAAATTCCCAGAGCCCAGTCAGTTTAATTTAAAAATTTAGAAGGGTATCACATTGAGGGCTGCAACTAACAACTGTTTTCATTGTCGATTAATCTGTCAGTTATTTTCTTGATTAACTGATTAGTTGTTTGGTCTATAAAATGTCAGAAAATTGTGAAAAATGTGGATCAGTGTTTCCCAAATGTCCTCAAATGTCTTGTTTTGTCCACAACTCAAAGACATTCAGTTTCCTGTCACAGAGGAGGAAAGAAACCAGAATATATTCACATTTAAAAAGCTGAAATGAACCCTGTAACCTTAATTTGTATTTCTGCGCTATCACTGCAGAACATTAATAAAATGTCGTATTTATGTCAATTATACTTTTGACCAAATCAGTACAAAATAAACACCAAGGATGTACTGTACATAATGTTTTAATAGAATAAATCAGATTAGCACAGCTTTAATGTACTTAATGTAATTTTATGCTATATATTTTGAGATATTTAGTTCATTTTAAGGCGGTGCAAATAATCCTCACTTTCTGACGAACCTCCCCTCGTTTGTGACATTTCTGCTGAAGTGCAGCTATTGTGTTTGCGGACAAAAGAGCAGAGGACAGCGCGTCTCCCTGTAAATGGCTCGTGTCGGCCCACAGCCTGTAGTATTCATCCCACACATTATCACAGGAACCACAGGACGTCTGCTCGTGTGGGTTTGTGTGGACGTGGATCGGTGTGTGAGTCCGGTACAGAGAGAGCAGCTCATTGAGCACCATGTTGTTCGCCATCGTAGAGGTTCGTCTGGCAGAAAATGGACCTCGAACGCTGCAGCCACAGGAAATGTGATTTCATAAATGCATGCAGCCCTCCCACACTTGGGCAGAAGATCATGAATATGATACGTGGGTGCATCAGGACAGATGGTCTTTTACTGATTCAAGGAATTGCCTCAATAACCCATTTAAGCTCCTCTCTGTCTTACGGTGGGGACCATACACACAGTTTGTAAATTATATACCATATTTCAGTTTTTCATGCTGCAAAGAATACATTTATATTTTATATTTTCCCCTAAAATGATTAAAAATATCACATGTTAGTTTAAAATATTAGTATGGGCACCGTCTATCATTTATATCAGTTTTACTTGCTCTTTTTTGGTTGTTTCTCAAACACAGATTAGGGGTGTGGTTAATAGTCAGTGTAATTCATTACCATGGTAACCAGATTGCATCGTTTTTCAACCCAGTTTAGATGAATTTGCTGTTCACCAGCCCACAAATGAGACCAGAATTATCTCAGCACACCTACTCTCTCTTCTCCACTGTTTCCTCCTGGCGAGGCGGCCGTCTGGCTGCTGCACCGAGGAGCCGCCCACAGCACACCGGTGGACGGATAGCCATTTTCTAATAGGTCCACCGTTTGAAATGCAGGTTCAGGATGTTTTAGAGGTTCACTGTGCAGCACCACGGGCCGCTCTCGCCTCAGCTCCCACCAGCGACACCATACCGGGCTGCACTGTGATTGATTTATTCCTCTAACGGGACTTTCCTCTTGTTTTCTTTTGGTTTGAAAGTTGTGCACTTCCTGTCGTTCAGCCCTATTAGAGGCTGGTAATTCTCCAAAACATTAATTCTTCTGGTGGGATTTTGTGTAATCCACTGGGTTTATTGAACCCGTTCACTGCACACACAAAAGCCATTGTGAACATAAAAACGCTAAACTAAGGTGGAGGAAACTGAAAAATAAAATGAAAACCCCTGTTAGGTAACGCAATAAGTTGAGCTTGCTAATTACACCTAACTAGTTAACTAACAGGAAAGACAAACTAACAGACAGATAAAGAGTTTCCTGCTGAGACTCAAACTAACATGAGTACACCTGCAGCTTGGAGGATGACCTTTGACCTGCAGCTTCTACTATAGTCATATGTCAATTTAACTTATGTGTTAAAAAAAACATTTACATACAGTGTGGCTAATCAGCTTAGTCTGGAAATGCCTCAAAGAAATATGAAATATTATAGAACTGTCAAAATACACTGGTGGGGGGCTTTAATGCCTGAGCTTGATGTTAAAATGCATAAATTGTCAGAGTTGAACCTCAAAGCTGCTACACACTAAACTACTGTGTGTGTGTGTGTCGTTGGGAGTGTAGGAGCTGTGTGAGGACCCTCACCTGTTTGTGGATGGCATCAGCGCTCACGATTTACATCAGGGACAGCTGGGTAACTGCTGGTTTGTGGCGGCGTGCTCCAGTCTGGCCTCCAGAGAGTCTCTGTGGCAAAAAGTAAGTGTGTTTTTTTTTTTTTTTTTGTACATCTGTATGTGTATTGTCTATTTCCTCTTCTTTCTTTGCCTTTCTCCGTCTTTATTTCTGAGTACCAGACCAGGATGTTAAGTGAATCTCACACGGATGTGTCTTTGAGCTGCCTCCCATCATCTGTTACAGTAAAATTACACAACACAAAGTACTAGAAATACGTGAACATTTTTGGGAAATACTCTTATTTGCTTTCTTTCTGAGAGTAAATAAAAAACAAGTAAAACAACATCTGTCTCACATCTGTGTATGAATTAACTGAGCTGGAGACCGGTTGTGGTTAGTCTAGCTTAGCATTCAGACTGGCATCAGGGAAACCAAAATGAAAAGACACGCCTGCCAATAGGGGCGAAAATCTCAGGTTTCATCACGATGCGATATATTTACTGTTTGGAAAATGATACCACGTCACAAAGTCTTTCATGAAACAATTTAGAGTTGATTTAATTCAGGGGCCTGCGACTGATATGAGACCACATAACACTTAGAGTTATATTTATATAAACTCTTAAATGAAAAAGAGTCTATTCTTTTTAATGAAAGGAATAAGAACAAACTTCCTGTTGGTTTCTATGAAGTGCAAATGTTTTTTAGCAGTTCAAATTTCAAAATAAGGGTAATATCTTAAAGATGATGACCAGCACCTCTGAATTTCAAAAATAAACATCTTGTATGTGTAAACCTGGTTAATGCAGCAACAACTTAAACAGGAATTAAAATTACAGTATATAATGTATGTATATTGTATATAAACATGGAACTGAATTGAATAGATCGGCCTGGTTTTGGGTGTATTTACACCTGTACTGTTTTACCCAAAACCCATAATTGCAGGTGTAAAGAGGGTCTAAATTTACACATCCATCTACACACCTACAGACAAAGGCTGTCAATCAATTCAAGTACCTAATCACAAGTAATCACAAATTAATCACACATTTTTCATCTGTTCATAATGTATCTTAAAGGGAGATTAGTCAAGCATTTAATACTCTTATCAACATGAGAGTGGATAAATATGCTGCTTTATGTAAATATCTGTAAATATATATTATTGGAAATCAATTAACAACACAAAACAATGACAGATATTGTCCAGAAACCCTCACAGGTTCTGGCTTTAGGATAAAAAACATGCTCAAATCAAAACATGGCAAACTGCAGCCCAACAGGCAACAACAGCTGTCAGTGTGTCAGAGTGCTGACTTGACTATGACTTGATCCAGACTGACTGGGACTATCATGTGATTGTGTTAAAGAAATTACAGTGGCGTTAACTTTGACAGCCCTAGTTTAAATTATTTAGTGGCTGACTGTGTGCAGTTTTCCAGTTCCACACTGAGTTTGCCAGGTTTGGTACTTTGGTGCCTCTACAGACCAAAACCTTTGTTAACTGATCAAATAAAGCAGCTCATGCTGCAGCTGGAGACTCTATGCAGAAGAACAGGGTAGATGGATAAACTGCTGTTCATCAAGAAACAGTTTTGACCCATAATTGCACCAACTTTTCTGTTTCTGTATGGATTAAACAAACAAGATACATTATAATATGTTAATCACTGAGTTTTTAGAAGTGGCAGGTGGATATTTAGGCTTCAGACAGAACCATGTAACTGTTTTCCCTTGTTTACAGTCTTTATGCGAAGCTAGGCTAACCACGTCCCGGCATACCCCCGTGTCTCGTAATGCTCATAATACAAATTCTATAAGTTTAAACCTGCACTATGTTGTGTTTTGCTTTCTGCTCTGGTGTCAGCCTGTTGTTGATTGCTTGTGGTAGAAGAAAACCACATTTTGTGGGCAAAATCCTTGATTCTCCCGTTTAGTCGGATAGCTTTCTGTACGGCCTGTGCTACTCATTCAACATGCTCGATCAACAAATTCCAGTCAGACATACGCCCAAAAGTGCATATAATGCATTTTGAAAAAGGAACTTTCTATATACTCAATTGTAATTATTACATATTTAGTGTTTAAGTGTCCATTAGGATCCATTATGTTAAGAAGTAAACACCAGAGGACTCATTGCAGCAACACATCTCCTTGGTCTCAGCAGACTCCATCACTCAGTAGACGTCTGACTGGTGGAGTCTCCCAGGACCGGCTGGGAGCACTCAGGCTAGATGGATGTCCTGACTTCTGTTGGTACTGAATGTGTATTTATTAGTATCTCTAACCAGCAGGGGAGTGGCTGCGACGTTTTCAATGCTAGCAAGGGGCAGACTCAGAGAGAGGACAGTTTAGACAGATGAATAAATAGAGGATGAATGAATAGTAGGGGTGTGGTGATATATCGTACCGCGATATAAAAACGTGACGATATGCATCATCTAGACCAGACCTGGGCATTATACGGCCTTCGTGATGGTTCTGCTCAATATATTTTCTATAGTGATTTGATAGTGACAGTATTTGTTTGGCCCCCGGCAATAATCTGGGTTTCTGTGTGGCCCCCCAGGAAAAATAACTGCCCACCCCTGGTCTAGACGAACTGTATCGTGATATTTTGGGGATGTGATAGATTAGTTTAAAACTGCTGTACTGTGGTCTGATCAGCCTCCTCTCCCTGTCAGGGCTCTCCACTCAGTCTCCACTGTGTAGTCTGGCTTTATAGTTTATTAATTGGGAGTGCTCATTATCTCTGCAGACTAGAGAAAGGTGCATTAGATATTTGTTTGTTAATTTATCTGGCTTCTGTTTCAGAGGTTCAGTGACTTGCAGTGGAAATGCAGTTTCAACCCTTTTACACATTAATATGAATAAATATGTAAAGTTTTCCATGAAGATTGGCACCGTAAATCCACTATTACAAGCCTCTGTCAAAAAAAAAAAGATAAAAAAGAAACTATATTATTTGAACTGTGGTGAGCTCTGGAGTTTCGGGTGTCAGGAGGATTATTCTGAAATGATCTTGGACATCCATCTTGACGGAGGAAACAAAGTGATTACTGAGATTTAATGGGATTTGAAACAAGATGCCTCGGCCTGCAGTAGCGAGACGCTGCATTGTGGGTACATATGGCCGTGCTTACACAGTATCCTCCCTCTGTTTACTCTCTGTTTGTCTAGCTCTGTTTCATCGCACAAGCACATTGTCCAACTCCATATGTAATGAGCAGCATGTTTACTGCTTAATTCACTTTTTTCTACATCTGCAATTTTTGGTTGATTTTCTTTTAACTTTGTTGGAAGGGGTTGCTCTCTTTGTCATTTGCTTTTTTGCTGAGAAAAGCTGCTTAAGACTTTTAAGCCAAATACGTAGATCAGCCATAACATCAACATCATCACTTTGAGGAAATTTGGAAAGTGTGGAAAAGGTACTGTATATCTCCCCAATATCTCCCTCATGTTTGTGTTCTATAATTTCACTCTCATTTCAACAAAAAAACTTAATAAATCCCATGTACAGTATTTCAACATCTGCTCCATTTTTATTGTTGTGAAAACATCTCATTCAAACAACTGGATTTATTCAAGTTTCTCACCAAAAACTGTGTTTTACAAGATTACATTTGAAAATATCATAACGTTAGAGTCTTCATGGGGCTGCACGGTGGTGCCTCACAGCAAGAGGGTCGCAGGGTCGAATCCGGCTTGGGACTCTTCTGTGTGGAGTTTGCATGTTTTCCCCATGTAAGTGTGGGTTCTCTCCGGGTACTCTGGCTTCCTCCCACAGTCCAAAGACATGCTGTTTAGGTTAATTGATGACTCTAAATTGCCCGTAGGTGTGAATGTGAGTGTGAATGGTTGTCTGTCTATATGTTGTCTGTCTCTATGTGCCCTGCGATGGACTGGCGACCTGTCCAGGGTGAACCCCGCCTTCGCCCAATGCCGGCTGGGATCGTCTCCAGCCCCCCCGCAACCCCTAACGGGATAAATGGTTGACGATGGATGGATGGATGGATGGATGGATGGATAGAGTCTTTGTCCCATACTGATTTTACTCACTAGAGCCTGAGCGCATCACAATATAAATCAATGCCACATCCTGTGTTGAAATGGGCAGGATGAGAGCTAGTTAGCATTAGCTGTTAGCAGCCGGTAAGCAGACCAGTCCTGCACAGAGCTAACAGCTAACGTTATCTAGCTGACATCCTGTTGATTTCAACAAAGATGTAGCATTGTCAGGGAAACAAATATGGTACGTTAGGCATGTCATGGCAGTGTCACACGGTGGTCTGACACCGATTACATTACGTACCCACCACCCCCACCGTTGCTTTGCCTTTTTTACAGAAATAAAACCCATTTAGTTCATTTTTGCATATCAGCACTGTGTTATCAATAGATAGTTGTACGACGGACGCTACAAAATGAAAATGAATGCATCTGCTCTGCACAGAGTTTCAGCTCAATGTAGCAGTAGTCACATTTCACACACTGGACCAGAGAGAGTTGACACACCAAGATGGTGGAAGAGGATTTGGTGTCGAAGCAAAAAGTAAACGGGCCTTTTTGGCAATATGTCAGTTTTATACCATAACATTAGTGACTCAATAGTGAGTTTACTGCGTCTCAAACACATTTTCTGATGACATTAGTCCCGAGCCCTGACTGTATCTGCAGTACCTGTGGTACGGTAGAAAATTGACTACAGAGTTTCAGAATTATGGCATCGACTTAGTACTGAAATTTTGGTTCTTGTGACATCCCTAATTGCAGCCCTGTCAAAGAAAATGATTATTTTAAATTAAGAAGAAGATGGAGGAATCCAAATGGAAAAAAAGCATGCCTTATATAATTGTCCTGCAGGTCTGATCTGGCCCCCAGGCCTGGAGCTGGAGACCCCTTCTGTGTGCTTTTAGATTGTAGTTTGAAATTAGTCCACAGCTGATGAAGTTAGACCTCCCATCTGAAGTCAGTTTGTTAGATCTGAACAATAGTGGCAGTCTGTTTGTTAACCAGCCTTTGTGCAGCCATTGCTCACGAGTTCCCCGTCTCCTGTGTTGTTGGCCACCAGCTTTACTTCCTATGAAAGCAAAACAAGTAATGGTCCAACTCTCACAGGAGCCAGTACTGTTCCCCTGGGTGCTGGTACTTCAAAACATTATTTTGTGGGACTTTTTCACGTTATTACCTGCAAAAACCTGCTTTACATTTTGCTCTGGAGCTGTTGTAACTTCTGATTTTGCATCTCTTGGATCCTTTTAATCACTCAATGCAGTATGTGTGTTTAAATGTTAAGTATATTTGTTTATTATCACTTAAATATAAGATGACCAGTGGGCTAATTTCCCCCAAAGCTTGTCCATTTGTTTAACTCTCATGTCAAATAGTGACAGGTACGAGTGAGCAAAAGGACACACACCACTGAGGACACTGAATGAATTTAATTAATGAATAATTTATATTTATGTATTCAAGGCTGTCGAGGCGAAATCAATGTAATTGAGGCTCCTGAGAATGTGCAGCGTTAGACTTTGTTTTGACGGTTCAGGTGGCAAGTTAGTTACATGCTTTCTACCAACAAGAAATGAGTCTAATACCTCCTGACATCTCAGTTATTTTCTTTTCCCTCACACCTCATCTGACACACAGCTTCTCGCTCACACAGTTACAGTTCCTGTTTCATCCTCCCGTTGCAGTGTAAAGCAAGGAGATGAAATCCACATGCCTCCTCTCGCTCTTGTTTGTCGGGGTCACCATGCAAGACGATGATGGATGAGGTAGCAGGAACCTGTTCCTCTCCCCCATCCACAGGGGAATATATTCAAGCACACACACACAAATAGACACTTGTCTCTATCCATTATCTCACATGGGACTCATTTCTACCAAACCCGTCAGGGCTGGCTGTTTATCAACGAGGAGGAGATGGTGAATAACATTTATGCTCAACACACAAGTCCAGTGAACGATCCGTGCTCAGACGTCGGTTAAGAAAATGTAGATGCACCCGTTTGATTCATTGGGTTTATTTGTATTTAATATCAGAGGATACAAAGGTACAAAGAAACACCCTTTAATGAGCAACAGGTTCAGTAACAGAAGCAAGTTATAATGTTTTTGTTAATGCTGAAAAAGGAGGAGTCCTTACAGGTTATCAGCTGATGTGATATTAAAGGCTTTCTCGATCATAGAGGGAGCATCCATACAAAAAACAATAATAATAAAAAATTAACCTTTTCTTCCCCAACTACAAACACAGAAGAAGAGTTTTTAGTTTCAACAATCCACTGTGAAGGCGATGGAGCAGTCAACAGTCTCGGGGCTGCAGCCGTCTGCAAACGCAAACAGGAAGTACATCACCTTCCTTACCTTAGCCAACTCTGCGATCCTCTCACCAAACTCGTGTGCGTCTGCCTCGTAGCACTGGATAGGTGTGTCGTCGGCGTCGCCCAGCTCTCTCCAGAAAGCGCCGACGGGCTCCAGCAGCTGGCGCGTCATCAGGTGGGTGAGATCGGGCGTCCAGAGCTGAGAGGTGCCGGTGATGGTGAGGCGTCCCATCTGGGCCAGCTGCACGGTCCACCGCGAGAATCTGAGAGACTGTTTGGAGAAGTCCAGCCGGTATACGGCCTCGTTTGGCAGCAGCAGGCGCTCGCCGTCCTGCCTCTTCTGGCCTCGCTGCTGCAGAGACTGAACCCTCAGGCGCATCACCTCCGTCAGCTGGGTGTCCGGCCGGAAGGGGAGCTCCAACTCTGTAGACATGCTTGGACGACACACCGCAGCAGGCTGAGAGGTCGATACCAACTGCGAAGCTGGATTAGATCGGCAGCTATGTTGAAACTAAGTGTCTTCTCTCTCTCTGTCCAGTAACTCTGTGCAGTATGTTCATGTCTGTGTGGCGTCGATAGGAAAGGGCGGGTCTTATGCAAAAGTACAGATTAACAGTGACGCTAGGCAACAAGATCTAATGACATTTGCAACCCCAGTGCAGGGTTTACCCTCAGGGAACTGTGCTTAGTGCTGTTTGTCACACATTTGTTTGTCTCGTCTACAGACTCTAACACCAGATATGAAGTGTTGTATTACCAAACTCCTGGAGGCTGCATGAGCAGCAATGTAAATGTGAGCTGTTTCAGAAGAGTAAGGTAGCCCCTTTTGTGTTGGTGAGGGGAAAGCCTTTGTTCCCCTTGGTGTACGTTTTGAGCGACAGCAGGGGAAGCCAAGGTGCCTTCTGCTTGTGAATCTGGTCAGTCGTCAGGTCACTTACCTACCAGAGTTCAGCTGCTGCATAGCGACACTTGGCCCAGATGAAAGCTGAGATAGATGGAGCCTTTGCACTCAGTGCAGAGTCAGAGAGCGAGCAATAGTGGGGAAGAGTGCAGGAGAGATTGCCTCCCGAAGGATTACAAAATGACTGAGGTTTCTGTGGTGCAGTGCTTTGTTTTCTTTTTTCTCCCCCCCTCCTCCTCTCTTTAAAGGAGCTGTTGCTGGTCCTCTGGAGAGGCCAGATTCTCTCCATCAGCAGAGTGTCACCTCCTGTAGAGAGCTTTGACAGGAACTGCTGTTCAGTTCGCGCACCTTGACATCTCCAAGGACACCCGCTGGAACACTGTCACTTAATTCACACGTGGTGTCGCTCACTGCATCATTTGCAGTTTTTATTGCATGCCGTGTTCCTACTTGTGGAGGTTTCACAGGTCGCCTCTAGTTTAGGTGTTCTGTTACGACACTGGGTCACAGTGGGATCGTGGGGGGGACCATTTCATAAATTTAAAGAGCAATCACGATGCAACATAATGCAGAAAAATACTTTGTGCAGCAGGCAGCTGTTTCTAAAGAAAAAGCTCTAATAAACCAACTCTGCACTACCTGCTGGCTACGATAGCAGCTACTAGGGCCGTCAAAGTTAACAAGATAATAATGCATTAACGCAATTTTCTTTAACACCACAAATTTCTTTAATGTATTAAGGCAACTTGGAAGTTTTGGGTTGTAGCAGCTCAGTTTTAAAGCTAGAGTGAAGACACTGGTATCATCTAAAACTAGAAAACTTAAAGAATCTGTTGGTACCAACCAGGTCATGCTAGCTTGCCACAAAGGAGATGAAATAATGCTCCAAACTTACCCTAATATTTGGCGAGGAAAAAGTGACATGGCAATTTCAAATGGGGTCCCTGAACGCACATCAAATTTTATTAACATCTATGGGATCTTAATTTTTCTATCCCTCAAAAAGGGGCGTGGCCTTGACATTATGCAAAGCACCGGTATGTGCTGGTCTGATGTATAGGAGGAATGGTGGTTATGACAATACAGAAATAAAACAGTACTGATGAAAATAGTAACTTGTGATGAGGAATCATGAATATGGTAGACGTTGCTTGACGTTGACTTTTCAAGCCAAAAAGGTCAGGATTTGCTGTTGTCATTTAACCTTTATGTGTGCTATCTTAAGAAGCTAGCACAGCTGTCAGACATTGATGCTTTCTTAACATAACAGACTTGATCCACATTTTCTGTCCCACAAGGGAAGGACTTGACTGGAATATAAACTACGTGCTTTTGATTCAGATTTGAGAGTTACAGATATACAGATATACAGTGAGTTATTTTTTAAAAAAAGTAAACGTGTTACATTATTTTCAGCCATTGATTATATGTGTCTATTTGACTGCACAGTGTACTTTGCACTGCTCTGTACTTTGCTTATTTTTGATCTTTCAGCAGTGGGTCTATTTCTGTTACCTGTGTATGTTTTGATTTAATGTGAGTATGTTGTTTCGGGCTGTCCCTTCTTAATCGATTAGTTGACTAATCAGTCATTTTGATTTTTTGATTTCTTTACTCGATTAGTTTATGCTTTTTCCATGCTGAATGACTCAAAGAAACTTTTGAGCACATCTCTGGTAAACACTAGGGGTGTGATGAAATATTGTGCTGCAAAATATGGCGATATAAAAACCTGAGATGAAAAACTGTATCACAGTATTTTGGGGTATCTTCCACCGTGTAGTCTGGCTCAACAACAGAAAACACAGACAGCCTGGAGCTGCTGCTGTGAGCTGAGCTGTGTCCTCTCCTCCCTTGGTAAGACCAAAGATACTGTAGAAGTTATAATAAACGTCCCAATCCTCTATGCTGACGTTGCAAAAACACCACAGTCTTCCTCCACGATGATGACAGGCATGCTCAGTTTCCCATTTACACTGCTGAAAATGTCATAATGCACATTGTTGCAGCGACATACAGTCAGCTACAAGGAGGTAATACCGTTTATTTCTGTAGACTTAGTTGTATCTGAGTCATGTTGGTGGCAGAGCAACTGAAATAAAGCAGCTGATTTGTGAACTTAACATTACTCACCCGTATGAGGTGGTGTTTTTAAATGAAAGTTTATATGAACAGCATAAGATAATGTAGAGCTAACAAATACAATAACGAACGTCGGTGATTTCATTTGTTGAGCTGTAATTTAGCAGCTGACTAGCAAAACAATTGATCATCTCCAATGTTATTGCCTGCATGTCACTTACCAGACTGGTCCTCTCAATCTGAACCAGGACTACTAACATTACTGAGTCCTCTCAGTCTGAACCAGGACTACTAACATTACTGAGTCCTCTCAGTCTGAACCAGGACTACTAACATTACTGAGTCCTCTCAGTCTGAGCCAGGACTACTAACATTACTGAGTCCTCTCAATCTGAACCAGGACTACTAACATTACTGAGTCCTCTCAGTCTGAACCAGGACTACTAACATTACTGAGTCCTCTCAGTCTGAACCAGGACTACTAACATTACTGAGTCCTCTCAGTCTGAACCAGGACTACTAACATTACTGAGTCCTCTCAGTCTGAACCAGGACTACTAACATTACTGAGTCCTCTCAGTCTGAACCAGGACTACTAACATTACTGAGTCCTCTCAGTCTGAACCAGGACTACTAACATTACTGAGTCCTCTCAGTCTGAACCAGGACTACTAACATTACTGAGTCCTCTCAGTCTGAACCAGGACTACTAACATTACTGAGTCCTCCCAGTCTGAACCAGGACTACTAACATTACTGAGTCCACACAGTCTGAACCAAGACCCCTAACTAACATTACTGAGTCTGTCCTCTCAGTCTGAACCAGGACTCCTAACTAACTTTACTGAGTCTGTCCTCTCAGTCTGAACCAGGACTCCTAACTAACGTTACTGAGTCCTCTCAGTCTGAACCAGGACTCCTAACTAACGTTACTGAGTCTGTCCTCTCAGTCTGAACCAGGACTACTAACTAACGTTACTGAGTCCTCTCAGTCTGAACCAGGACTACTAACATTACTGAGTCCTCTCAGTCTGAACCAGGACTACTAACATTACTGAGTCCTCTCAGTCTGAACCAGGACTACTAACATTACTGAGTCCTCTCAGTCTGAACCAAGACTACTAACATTACTGAGTCCTCTCAGTCTGAACCAGGACTACTAACATTACTGAGTCCTCTCAGTCTGAACCAGGACTACTAACATTACTGAGTCCTCTCAGTCTGAACCAGGACTACTAACATTACTGAGTCCTCTCAGTCTGAACCAGGACTACTAACATTACTGAGTCCTCTCAGTCTGAACCAGGACTACTAACATTACTGAGTCCTCTCAGTCTGAACCAGGACTACTAACATTACTGAGTCCTCTCAGTCTGAACCAGGACTCCTAACTAACATTACTGAGTCTGTCCTCTCAGTCTGAACCAGGACTCCTAACTAACTTTACTGAGTCTGTCCTCTCACTCTGAACCAGGACTCCTAACTAACGTTACTGAGTCTGTCCTCTCAGTCTGAACCAGGACTACTAACTAACGTTACTGAGTCCTCTCAGTCTGAACCAGGACTACTAACTAACGTTACTGAGTCCTCTCAGTCTGAACCAGGACTACTAACTAACGTTACTGAGTCCTCTCAGTCTGAACCAGGACTACTAACATTACTGAGTCCTCTCAGTCTGAACCAGGACTACTAACATTACTGAGTCCTCTCAGTCTGAACCAGGACTACTAACATTACTGAGTCTTCTCAGTCTGAACCAGGACTACTAACATTACTGAGTCCTCTCAGTCTGAACCAGGACTACTTACATTACTGAGTCCTCTCAGTCTGAACCAGGACTACTAACATTACTGAGTCCTCTCAGTCTGAGCCAGAACCACTAACTAATGTTACTGAGACTGTCCCCTCAGTCTGAACCAGGACTCCTAACTAACGTTACTGAGTCTGTCCTGAAGCAGCTCTGACTCTGGTTCTGGTAGAGACATGCAGGATATTATTGTTAGTAATTCATTCATTTAACTTTTCTGCTAAGATTTTCTTTGGCGGAGGACAGCCCTAACATTATTTGTCATGTATCTCTTGTCAAAAAAATAAGTACAATTCATAAAATGGATGCTGGTTTAAAGAGTTTTCACTGTACCACAGCAAACACCGGCAGCTGAAACACCCACACACACTGCAGTTATTACCTCTCACCCGTGTCCTATTACAGCAGGATTTATGACTGAGAGAGCCAAGGTGATAAATTTGTCTCCTAATCCTAAATGCATCAGCAGACATGAGGGTACGCTGTCTCAGTCTGGCAGCCCACTCCACCTTGACATTATTTATGCTGCATGGACCACCGCTTTGTTTGGCTTACCCATCCTCTGCTCTTCTTCCTCCACCCTCTTCCTCCAGGTCATTCCTGACTGGAAGGAGCAGGAGTGGGATACGGAGAAGCCAGAGTCGTATGCTGGGATTTTCCACTTCCGCTTCTGGCGCTTCGGCGAGTGGGTGGATGTGGTGATTGACGACCGGCTACCGACGGTGGACAACCAGCTGGTCTACTGCCACTCCAACGACAGCAATGAGTTCTGGAGCGCCCTGGTGGAGAAGGCCTACGCCAAGTTAGTGTCACTGTCAACACATTTACAGTTTTACAGTATGTAAATAGGTCTGCCCCCTCTTAATCGGCCATGTAGTTGCCTAAGTGTTCATTGTGGTCTGAGTCGATTAACATTTCTTTAGTCAAGTACTCATTTTTTATGCTCTTTTCATGCTGAATGGCTTGTTTCCAAGAAACTTATGAGCACATCTCTTTTGCATTTGTGTGATTCATTGTGGAGAAACTCAGTTTTACAGATCTGTTGATTAAATCAACTAATCCATCGACCTATTTTAGTTCAGGGGCCACATACAGTCCAGTTTGATGTTCAGTGGGACAGTAAAACCACTGCATAGTAACGTAAAAATAACAGCACCTTCAAATGTCCCCTTCCTGTTGATGATCATAGTTAATAAAAAATCCAGCCCAAAATACAAATAGAAGTCCATTTTACAGCTGAATTGGAATTAATTATTCATTCTAGTTTAAGTAAAAAGTTTAACTTAATTCTCTGAATTGTGACTTTCTATGTGACTAATAATAAATTTGACCTATTATTTCATCATTTTAGCTTTCTGTGTGAAACTTCTGACTTTTTAACTAAAGTTTGGACATAATTTGGGGTGAATGTCATAAATGTGACAAAGTATTTCAGAATTGAGCCTTGAAAGATTAAAATCTCATACTTTTTTGCGATTTTTACACTTGGGCCAGATTGAACCCTTTGATGGGCCGGTACTGGCCCTCAGGCCGTATGTTTGACACCCTTGAAGTAATCAATGAGTTGACTAAGAATTTCTTTGGTCGAGGACAGCTGCACAAGTTATTAATCAGTGAGCTGTGCAGTCAGTACATAGCATATGTAAACCCAGTTCTGTAAGTTGTTGTTGGACAACATTTCAGGAGCAGAACGTGAAAACTATTTGACTTAGGACATTGAAAGTTGTATGATGGTTGACAGTGTTGTGGGAGCAGAGTGAGCCATGCCCACTTGACAAATCGTTGTCAGCTCTAATAAACATAACCAACCTCTCCTCCTGTTCCTGTCAGGGTTTACGGGTGCTACGAGGCGTTGGATGGGGGAAACACGGCCGATGCGCTGGTGGATTTCACGGGTGGTGTCTCAGAGCCCGTGGACCTGCTGGAGGGTCAGATGGCAACAGACGAAGTGGCTCGAAACCAGCTGTTTGAAAGAGTTCTTAAAGTCCACAACAGAGACGGTCTTATCAGCTGCTCCATCAGGGTGAGCATGACTGCTTCTTAAATCTGCTTTGTTGTAAAATAGTACGTGTTGAAATTAATTTTGAACAAGTGATATATATATATATATATATATATATATATATATATGGCAAGGCCAAGGTCTGTTTGTGTCAGACATAGTGCAGCTAACTAGCTCGTTTGAAGCTGCTACACAGCCGGAGGGACAATATTACATATTTACATGGATCAGTAACTTCAGTCCAATATCTGATACATAAATTACATCATATGCATGATACCCATCGGTCCCATCTCTAGCACAGGACACACTGTCAGAGCCTGCTGCAGTAAAATGAGAGGTTTTCTAAAGGGACTCTGGTACTCGGAAACCACTTTTGTCCACAGGATCCAACAAAATTAAAGTTCCTCGTAGCAGCTTTAAGCACAGTGGTGCTTTGAGCTAAAACTCTTATTTGCTAGTTAGCTAAAACACAAAGTACAGCTGAGTTTGATGGGAATGTCCTTAGATTTGCAGCTGCATGGTTGTAAACCACAGAATCTGAGTACCTGATGACGGTTCTGGATGAATATTCATCCTGGGGAGAACCTAAATGTCCGTTCCAAATTTAGTGCCAATCCATCCATGTTACGATTTACCTATTCAAACTATTACGATGCTCTGACTTGGCATTTTTAGCAGCCTTTCAGTACCTGTTCTCTGAAAACGGTCTAATCCACCAGAGCTGACCTCTTGTGCCCCAGAGCTCTTTAATAATTAGAGCATTTTCTGCAGTGATTTTAAAATCCAGGAATGAAAATGTCTGTGTGTCTGTGTGTTGACTATGTGAAGACACTCACTGCCTGTGTCTCGCGGCAGAGATAGCAGCTTTCTTTAGTGCCAAATCTCTGCATAAATTCTTTCTGTAACTTTTCAAAGGCTGTTGAAAGCGCTGCAGTAATTTGTTTGAGATTACGTGAGATACACACAAATGAATAGCGCTTCTGATTTGTCCAGTTTGTTGATATTGTGCATTTTCATTTCCCAAAGTATCTGCACAAAGCCTGGGTACTTCTCACAGTTAGCTGCATGTACCAATGGCAGGATAATGGAAGATCTAAGTGGAGAAAGGGTTCAAGAGGTAACCACTCAGTGTGTGGTGAGCCTGATATTTTATAGAAAATAAAGAAAAACAGCTCATCTCTGTACTCATATTGATTGTTTTTGATCAGCCAGGATAACCAGGAGCTCTCAGCATGAAGGTCTTTAGAAATAGAAAACATTTTTTAGATATTGAAGTGTCATTGACAGTCAGCATCCTGTTGCTCACACTGCATAGTGAGCATCGGTCAAAACAGTGAGCCAAGACGCTGAATGTGGTTGACAGGCATCATGTTGATTAATGATAGAAGAAAAAAAGAAGAAGAAGACACATTTTATTGATTGATGAAATTCAATTTTTTCACTCTTGTTATTTTTTACACAGTACGCACAGACCCTAAATGTAAACATACATAAACAGGAATATACATGCATTAATGGAGAGATGTCAGAGTGAGGAACACGGGCGCCTTGAGCCGTTGGGGGTGTGGTGCCTTGCTCACAGGCACCTCGGCTTTACCCAAGAGGCAAACTGGCACCTCTCCAGCTACCATTTCACACTCAGTACTTTGTCCATGTGAGGACTTGAACCAGCAACCCTACCTCCGCCCCCGTTAGCGACATTAGCAGCTGATACTGCAGCTAAAAGCACAGTATCACTCTATATTTCCCCTGCTTGTCAGTAAAGTTAGCTGACCAAATGAAGGTTCCTCCATGAATCGATGATCCTCGTGTTAACTTGTCCTGTTTCAGCCTCCCAAACTGTGGTCACAAAGAACAGGAGAGACGCCGTAGTTCTGGTCTCCAGAGCCGGAGTCAATGACGTTACTCGCTCCGGAGTTAACCCCCGCCGCTCCACTCCGCAGCAGGAAACAAGACACAGGAAACCTCTGTTGGTCTTGAAGAGCTGCTGCACTTATTTCTACACAAACTGCAACTTCCTCTGAACATTCATAGATATTCTCCGAGCTGAACTAACTTCTGCTCCGCTGCTCGCTCGCTGTAACTCTCTCTCTCTTGCTTCAACACTCACTTCCCACGTGAAAACACACTGGCTCTGCTATACTCCCGCAACACTAGTTTTCTCCCGACGTTGGTCACAGTCCTGTTTTTCACTAGATAACTTTGTTTGTTTTTTCTTTTGCTTGTCTGAGTTGTGGTGGTGGCTGGTCGTTTGCTGGCGTTAACGGACTGTATTTCTAACTGAACATAGGTGATGGTTGCACACTGTGCAACCTGACGCTCACAAGTGCTCATGATTTCATATCTGTTGGATTTTCCCGGAAAAATTTGCCTGTACAGACTGATAGAGGAAACCCAAAAAGCCACAGAACGTCTCATTTTTTTAAGTACTGTTCACACATTGGCATTAACAAACACGTTTATAAGTGTAAAAACTTTAATGAATAATGCTTCAGGATTCAAAGCAAACTGGGTTTTTCCTTATGAACGCTTGTCTGCTTAATAAAACCACTGCGTGCCGTCTGATGCATCTCACTGTTTGGCCTTTAGTCCTCTTGTCTCATGCTGGTCTTATTCCCTGACGTGCTGCTCCAGCGACAACTAATTCACAATCCCTTATTGTGATTCAGAATCAAGTGCGGTTCAATTTTTAAATGATATGTCTCTTTTATATGCATGAGCTTTTACACTGGAGGGTCTGTTGTTCAGCTGCAAAAGCAATGAGACCTCAAAGAATATAATCAGTAGCACCACCTTTATCTATTGGTACTTTCTCTGGTTTTTCTCAGTTATAAATTATTATTCTGGGGTTGCATGAACTCTACACCTAACCTCTAGGAAACCCTGTATTTACTGTGGGTTGTCCATTTATGGATCAAGGAATTTTAAGTGCTGTTCTAGTCTCATTTCATTTTCATCTTTATTGGACAGACGAAGGGGAAAACAGATGGGAACTAGTTGGAGAAAAAGGCATTTTGGACCCGACCCTAAACTAACCCGTGGAAAACCTACTCAAACCAGACATGTATAAATTAATCTTTAAAAAAGAGAGACCTGATCTAAAGTGGACCCAAAGATGAGATGGAGGATAAAACGTAGGGGGAACTATTTCAGGCACCCCTGGTTCCTGTGTGGGAACATCAGGTGACTCACAGTTGGGGCCGGATTAGCATGAAACTCTCCTGGCTGAATCTCAACTGCTTTAGAAAATGTTTGGCGTTGTCATGCTGTGTTTGACTGTGTTTATGTTTGACACTGCTTGAGTGTCTTGCATTGTGTCTCCAAATTTCAGCAGTTCCTTTAGTGAATACAATGTTATCATAATTGATAGACATAATGGATAAAACTACAAAAATATGCAACATCTGTACAATATAAGCGTGGGTTACCTCCTGTCTTAAAGGAGTTAAGATGCTGCGGATGAGCTCTAACATCCCCGGTTAGAGTCTTGCCTGTTGCATCTCTCTTTGGTTTCCTGTCATGTCTCTACTGTTTGTAATAAAGGAACAAAAATCTGTGTTTTCAGTTCCCAAACACAACAGCAGAGCAGAGATTTCACTGCGACAGCGTCCCTGTGTGCCTGTTACCAAACACCTACCTGTTTGTAATTTCCCAGGAAACTGTGCCAGCCTCCTTCTGTTACATAGTCACAAAGATCCAAAAAAGCGTGTTTCCCACCACTAAACCTGCCTGTTTCCTTGTTTCCCAGGCAACCACGATAGAGGACATGGAGGCACGGCTGGACTGCGGCCTGGTCAAAGGCCACGCCTACGCCGTTACAGATGTACGGAAAGTGCGGCTAGGTCACGGACTGCTGGCTTTCTTCAAGTCGGAGAAGCTGCACATGATCCGCATGAGGAACCCCTGGGGAGAGAAGGAGTGGAGCGGCCCCTGGAGCGACAGGTAAATCACAACACTGCCACCTACAGGCACAGATCAACTACTGCAGCTCATCATGTGTCACCGAGCCTTTTTCATCTGTCTAATAAAGCAACGAATCTTTGTCTGTGTGACCTTCGTGTATCTCGAGAACCATGCGTCCGATCTATTTTACGCTTTGCGTGTGTTTGGTGGGTGTATTACTTTGGAAACACTCAATATTAATAAACTTTGAATAAACAAGCAGTAGCGAGGTCGGGGCTTCAGGGATATGTGGTCCACAGTGGGACTTTTCAGGCCGCAGTTATTCGACTGCAGTTCACTTTGCTGCTGACGTTATAACCAAATCCTTTTTTTGATGATTGGTTGTCAACAACGCTGCAAGCAAAAATATTTGGAGCCATGCAATTGGCCGCATGTCAAATAAAATTATATGGACGTACTGACTCCACGCATGATATCACCCATTGGTTTCTGAAGAGCTGTTAGTGGGTGGCTCCAGCTGTTGCCATCTTGGCTAATACAAAAATGTCGATAAAAGTGGATCATCGGTGGATCTGAGGCAGTGCTGGTGACGCAGCAGAGCAAACAGGTAGCAGCTACCAACCTGGTACAACACCCACCTGTCACTCAAAGTATTCCTTAATTATGCTGAACTTTAAGCTTTAATGTAAAATAAACGGGTGAGTTGTGTATAAATTCCAGTTTCATTTCAGTTGCCATCCATATTAGCTGTGGAAATCAAAGCATTTTTTTGTGCCAGGCTGTAAACATGTTTAATTGTGCTGTAAAGTTGGGCATTTTAACACGGAGGTCTGTAGGGATTGACGTGCTTTTGGAGGCTCAAGTGGCCGTTTTAGGAATTGCAGTTTTTGGCACTTCCACGTGGGCAGTACCAAAAACTTGGGCCGCTTGGGCCACGTCAGAGTTGGAGTTTAGCAACAGCCACCAGCCAAATGCTGGTAAAATATGCAAGTGGCTGCTAGATTTTCTTCACCAACCAGTAAAGCCAAGCCAATAAAAAAACAATGGTAATCTACAGAGTGACAGGTAGGTTTAGGAATCTGCCAGCCACAGTGGCGGGTAAACAGAAAAGTTTATTTCCCACCCTAGGCTAGGCTTTCCGTGATAGTCAGTGTTACCAGTGTTACACAGTGGTCAGGCAAACACTGATTACATTATTTACCCACTGTCCCCACCGACGTTTTGCTTTTTGTTCCGGAAATAAAACCCATTTAGTTCATTTTTGCGTATCAGTGCCGTATTGTGAATATGCAGTCGGACGACAGACACTACAAACTGAATGTGAAAGTGTCTGCTTCATACGGCAGGAGACAGATTTCACACACACAGGATGAGAGTTGACAGACTGAGCTGTGAAGGTGAAAAGCAAAAGTGCCTATTTGGCAGTATTTCAAATTTAAACCCAGTGCTGTAAGGGAAAACATAATGTTAATGAGGTATTCGCCATGTTGAGGATGGTGCGGTCATAGTTGATGTGCATGGCGGAGTGGTGGAAGCCTGCAGCCCCGCAGCGAAAGCTGAACCGGAGAGGCCAGACACGACGCCCACCCGACAGTAAAGATCACAGCAAGAAAGCTACATGTTGACCATCATCTTTTCTTGTAAAATGTCGGGTGTAATCAGTAACAAGGGTGTCACAAGTTTATTAACCGACAGGAAACTTTCCTCTGCAGCCATGTGCTCCAGACCTGGTATGCCCCCCTGAAAACGCTGCAAGCAGCAGTACTGTCCTTAAAAGACACTGCTAGTCTGCTCCAAATTCACACAATAATCCAGATAAGTCAGACGTTTCCAGAGCAACACAAACAATGCCTTTGTCCTTTCATATATGACCTTGTTGTGACCTGTATCAATTCAACTAATTTTCCAAATTAGATTTTAAAAATGTCGAAGCACACAGGTCCTCTTGGTCTCCCCAGAATTTCACACACTGGTTTCTGCAAGATCGCATTTGATGAGTGAGCAAACAACAAACGACTGAACAAAGAGAAAACTCATATAAAATGCCCACAACGTAGACGAGAGAGCAGCACAATGGGGAAATGTCATGTAGACAATGACAAATGGAGATGCAATCAAGCTAATGGGCCACAGAGCAAAGATGAATGACTGACTTCAGCCCTGTTGGAGCGTCGCTTGTTTGTAGAGAATAATGTAAAACAGTGCAGCTCAGATAGCATTTTCCGAACAGAAACTAAGCTGACTAAACCTTCAGTTCAAATGTGTAGGTGAATCTGAAGGACTTGTTTCCACAGGTGGCCATTCAATCAGGTGGACAGAGTTGTTATTTCTCCCTAGAAAAGACTTCCTGTGTTTCTCCTACACTCCGTAAGCCATTGCTGAGTTAGAGAAGCTGCTCCCTCGACATCTCCCCGTCTGTGAATCGTTGCCTTTCAGACTCTGAAACAAACATGGAGGTGGTAAAGCCGGATCATAATGGAGTTCTGAATTATTGATAAGGCCCAAAAGAGAGAAAGATGTTATTAAAGAGACGCGAGTCATCTCTCCTCTTTCTCAATCACTCGCTCGCTCTTGCTGAATAATTTATTCATGGTTTGATAAAAAAAAAAAAAACTTGTTACTGTAAATGGAGTCTGACAGACTGTTGAGATGAGGACGCTCGTCAGTGAATTATAAACACAGAGCTAATGCATCCAGTAAAAAGCCTGTGTTTCCCCTGAGCCGTGAATATAGAATGGACCTTGTTGTTTACGTATGATTCACACTAACAAATACATAAATTCAACTGACTCTTTAGCAGAATCGTACCCATGAGGGGTAGACACATGCATCATTTATATATCTGAACTTGATCCAGTTACTGAGCTCAGTAATTATGATTATTAAAAGATTCACAGCTAAATGGCCCACTATTCATTAACATCCGATAATGCTTATATTAAGGGCGTTTTCATAAGTGTTCCTTAAGAGGTAATAGTGTTGTTATAAGTCCTTATAAGATGATTTTTAAAGGGTGAGTCCATCTGTGTTCTTTCTTGAATTTTTGCTCACTCAGGCATTAGCAAACAGCAGTGATGTAGGTCACTACAGTAAGCTAATCAATAAGGTAAAAGCCAAATAACTGAATTTACTCTGGATGGGTTGTAGGTATACTCCTGTGTTCGGAGAGGTAAAATTACTGCTTTTATGAATGGACCAGACTCTGTTCACAAAAACGGTATTTTTACCTCTCAGAACACAGGAGTTGCTGGTTGATTGTGTGACTTAGTGATCTGAACTAACGTCCACAGCAGTACGTTGCTTAGCTTCCTGCCGGTACTCCTGTCTCCTCTAAACTGGGAGCACATCGACCATCTGAGTTACTGTATGTAATGTTAATCATAACGATAATGATGTATATCTACTGTACGTGTAGCAGCATCATCATGCAGAAACGTACGTCGGGTCACGAGGGAAAACATTTTCAGAAGGGCTTGAAGGAAAATAGCATTTTGACGATAAAACATACAATCGATGTCCAAAATGTAAACGTTTGGATTTGAATGCCTGAGGAACACCACTGGGAAGATATAGAATGATATTAAAGCCTAAACCTGATAAATGTCATATAATCTGACAGTAAACATGTTTTTGATGCTATTATTAACACATTTATAGTCATTAACACATAGTAATGATAATGAGCGTCTTATAATGGCCATATAACCTATTAACTAACACTTATAGTATGAAGCGTTAACAGTTGTTGTCTTGTAGTTTTCATGTCAGATTGATGCTGTTCTCCTGCCTCGTGTGTGTTTGTCGTCATGTGTCTCTGCAGTTCGGAGGAGTGGAACAAGGTGAGCAAGAGCGAGCGAGAGAAGCTCGGCGTCACCGTGCAGGACGACGGCGAGTTCTGGTGAGGACCGTAAACACACTAACAATTTATTTTTGCCGTTCCCTCATTGTAGACCCATTTATTAAGGTGGTGCTGGCATGGCTAAATGATTATTGATGATGATATTAAAGTAACAGTTTTTTGGGGAAATACGCTTCATCGATTTCTTGCAGAGAGTTTGACAAGAACATTGATACCACTATACAGGGATGGGAATTGGTATAATTTTATTGATACCAATTCTGATTTTTCCTTTTCCTAAATTGGAGGTTGTTAAAAAAAAAAAAAACCTACAGGCAGGGCTCTAGAGTACCCTTTTTCACCACTGTCCTGGAAAATACTTTCAACTACTACAAATGTTATCCTCTATAGTATATCATCTGCAGTGTTTTTCCATAAAAACACATCAAATTATTAGGAAATGAATGGTTGTATTTTTATTCAAATATTTGCTTTGTTTAAAAAAATCTTGGCATCCATTCATTTTCCTCTACTTATCCGGGGCCAGGTCGTGGGGTCAGCAGGCTAAGCAGGGACTTCCAGACGTCCCTCTCCCCAGAAACCCTTTCCAGCTCTTCCTGGGGGGCCCCGAGGCGTTCCCAAGCCACACGAGATATATAAAGGGAGGCGTCCAGATCAGATGCCTGAACCACCTCAGCTGACCCCTTTTGTCAAGAAGGAGCAGGGTCTCTGCTCCGAGCTCCCTCCAGATGTCTGAGCTCCTCACTTTGTCTCTAAGGCTGAGCCCAGCCACCCTATGAAGGAAGCTCATTTTGGCTGCTTGTATCCACAATCTCATTCTTTTGGTCATTACCCAAAGCTCATGACCATTGAGGGTTAGAGCGTAGATGGATCCGTAAATCAGGCTCAGCTCAGTCAGTCTGGTACAGCACCCACATAGCTGCCGACGCTGCACCGAACCACCTGTCCATGTCCTTCCATGTTTTTCCTCACTTGTACACAGCACCGCGAGATACTTAAACTCCCTCACTTTGGGCGAAGTTACAGACTTCTCATTCTCAATGTAAGTCTAAGGGACAAAGTCTTTTTAGGCCTAATGACGTCATGTGACGGACATAGAAGTTGTAGTACCTCCGTTTGGCCACTGTGAACATCGGGATCAACCAGCGCGCTTCCTGGAGGTTTGGCTTGAATGCATCATATGGTGCCTTCATATGGAACTTGTGAAATCGTGTTCACGACTTCCCATGTCATGAACACGATTGAAGTGGTTATGTCGTGAACACCGCTGCTAAGCAACGGCAATATTAACATTACTGTCTGAGTCTAGAAGCCACAGAGGCTAACAATTTAGCAAGCTAGCTAGCAGGTAACATAACGCAGGAAATGCTAAGATATAATGACAGAGGAGAAATATAATAATAATATAATATAATATACTGTACAATATTAACTTGTTATGCACCAATAAATGAACTTCATGGGCTCCACCGTTTCTCACAATGTCAGCAAACACGTCACAAGTCGTGAACTCTGAGCTCCTGCCTCACTTTAGAGCCGGACTTTGTTTCTTTTGGACGGAGGCAGGTTAGCTATTTCCCTCTGTTTCCAGTCTTTATGCTAAGCTAAGCTAAACGGCTGCTGGTGGTAGCATCATGTTTGATTGATGGACAGACATCAGAGTGGTGTCGATTTTCTCATTTAACTGCAAGAAAGTGAAAAAGCTTTTCCACACAAACATAAATGAACTCCTGGGGGAAACACCAACTGCTTGTAGATTTTTAGGAATTTTTTTGGCATTGAAATAGTCAAATGATAATCAGAATCAGAAATCCTTTTTTGAGTATTGGGAAACTGAGATGTCATATAAGCATAAAGAATAAAGAAATGTAAGAAAATAGAAGTATATAACATGTAAATTATGTACATAATACTTCAATGTATAACACAATATACAGTATGTAGGGAAATCTAAATAAATACTAAAAATGAGAATACAAAATTATAGATATAAGAAGTGTGTATAAATATGTGCATCAAACACATACAATGTATAACCACAGTGTAAATATGTATATACAAAATGTGGAAAAGGATGATATTGATAGTATCAATAAAAGTCATACTATTGTTTTTCAGTCAACATTTAAAGTCAGTCCATATCAGCACCAAACATCCAAGTCTCCCTTTAATATGTGACCCTTTTCTTTGTTCCTGATTTCATTTCCTCTATTTTTGTACCTGTCGAAGGTTCTTCTTCTTCCTCTAGCTGGTATCCACTCTCTCCGGTCTCTTCTCTCCTCTGCTTTTCCTGCCCTCCTGCAGGATGACGTTCGATGACTTTTGCCAGTACTTCACTGACCTGATCCTGTGCCGCCTCATCAACACCTCCTACCTGAGCATCCACAAGACCTGGGAGGAGGAGGTGATGAGGGGCTCCTGGGTCCACCGCCTTGACCCCCTTCGCAACCGGTCCGGAGGCTGCATCAATCACAAGGCCACCTTCCTGCAGAACCCCCAGGTTAGTGGAGGATGTGTATGCGTTATATAGAGATGTGAGACCAGAGTGTGATTATGGTGTCTCCCTCCTCTCTCTTCCCAGTACGTGTTTGATGTGAAGAAGGTGGAGGATGAGGTGCTGATCTGCTTACAGCAGAAAGAAAAGAGAGCCACACCCAAAGAGGGCAAAGGGGAAAACCTCGCTATAGGCTTTGATATTCACCGGGTAGAAACACACACATTCACCAACACCTAGAAGCCTTCCGAACACCTCAGGTGAACAGACGTCTCCTAAAATGTCTTCTCATCCTGCAGGTGGAGCTAAATCGTAAGTACCGTATGCACTCAGCCCAGCAGAAAGTAGCAGGCTCCATCTACATCAACTCGCGCTGCGTCTTCCTCAGGAAGGAGCTGAAGGAGGGCCGCTACGTCATCATTCCCACAACTTTTGACCCCGGGCAGCAGGGCGACTTCCTGCTCCGCGTCTTCACTGATGTGCCTTCAGACTGCAAGTAAATCTGATATCTTACCGCTGAACACACGGTGTAACTCGTTCAATTCCCCGAATAATTAACAGGAGAGACTTCAGACAGCAGGTTTAAAGCACTCTGGAGCACACAGATTTAAGGCGGTAAACTTCATTTAAAGACTAACGTTTCGATGCCAGCTGCGTCTTTTAGACTCTGAAACTAAGCATTTGAATCCTGATGTGGAGGTTGATTACCATCACTGTGGTCAAAGCTTTGAAGCATTCAGATCAGCCTTTATAAAAATATATATGGTTCATTACGAAACTGTGGTGGATTGATCTAGGCCAGGGGTGGGCAATTATTTTTCCTGGGAGGCTACACGAGAAACACGGATTGTTGCCGGGGGCCAAACAAATACTGTCTTACGTGACCTCTATTTATCACAAGGTTAAATGCAAGCATGTTATTAAGAAATTGACATTATATGCAGGAGTCTTTGAGCCGTACAGGACTGACTGTTTTGAGTAGTAATGTTTCCATTAACAAAACATATTTAACTTAACATTAACACTTAATTTAACGTTTCATTTAACATTAACACTTACATTTAACATTTAACTTAACATTAACACTTACATTTAACATTTAACTTAACATTAACACTTACATTTCCTTCTTTGGTTCATGCAGCTTTTGGAAAAGTCCTTGCTGCTTTAGTGTCTTAGCTAGCAGCCCCTCGGCTGTCCTCTCCTTCTCATCTCCAGATATGTTTCTGGATTTTTATGCATGTTTTGTCTCAAATTGACAATCGTTCAACTTGTTTTCTTTAAATTCAGCCACATTTGTTGCAAACTAAGCACACAGCTTTACCGCCAACCAAACGATACATATCAGTCCATGAATTATTGTTGACGTGCCACCTCAGCAGATGACGCTACTTCAAACGTAAGATAAGATATTCCTTTACTAATCCCAAAGGGAGAAATTCACAAATCATTCACTCACGTCAGTTTAAATCACGTAAGAACAGGAGGCTGAATATGGACCCTGGGCTCTTGTTTTATAGTTCTCCACCCACAAAACTGTGATTCACCCCATGTTAAGGTGAATTCTTTTTTTATTTTATGGCAAATGCAGAATGAAAAACCTGAGAAAAGTCTTGATGAATTGAAGTAAATTTAACATTTAAACATAGGGCTGCACGGTGGTGCAGTGGTTAGCGCTGTCGCCTCACAGCAAGAGGGTCGCAGGTTTGATTCCAGCTTGCGGCTCTTCTGTGTGGAGTTTGTTCTCCCCGTGTTAGCGTGGGTTTTCTCCGGGTACTCCGGCTTCCTCCCACCGTCCAAAGACATGCTGTTTAGGTTAATTGATTACTCTAAATTGCCCGTAGGTGTGGATGTGAGCGTGAATGGTTGTCTGTCTATATGTTGTCAGTCTCTATGTGCCCTGCGATGGACTGGCGACCTGTCCAGGGTGAACCCTGCCTTCGCCCTATGCCAGCTGGGATCGGCTCCAGCCCCCCCGCGACCCCTAACAGGATAAGCGGTTGACGATGGATGGATGGATGGGTTTAACATATCTGTTGACAAACCCTCACACAGTGTTTAGTAAAGATGCATGTGTTTGGGAAGTAGCCTAGATAAATGAGACTTGGATTTGTTGTTAAACGTGGCCCCCATTTACTTCAATTCATGAAGTGTGAGGCATGAGAGAAAGGTTTTCCTCAGGATTTTAAGGCAACAGGGGGTGAGGAATTGATTCTAGCTTCTGTGGGTGAAGTTTTCCTTTAAGGCAGGCCTTTAAAGTTGTGATCCCATCCTCTAAATGCTGGCTGCATGCACAGCTGCTGCTGCTGCTCTTTGACTTCATCCTCCCCAGAGGAGTGTTTCACAAAGTTTTGCTCTCATTTCAACTCTCAGAGCAAAGAATTATGTTGTTGGTATTATGCTGCTGCACTCTGATTTGTTTCTCTTGCACAAGAAACGGACTGAGATGTAAAACAGATGGCTGAGTCCAGTTGGCTTTAGATTAGGGCTGGTAATGTGATAATGCAAAACTGTTTTAACGCCAATAATTTCTTTAATGCAATAATACAATCAAATAGTCAAATGGCTTTAAAGCTAGGGTGAAGATACTGGCGTCATATAACTAGAAAACCTGAAGAATCCATCGTTACCAACCAGGTCAGACTAGCTTGTTGAAGGAGGTTAAATAACACTCCAAACTTATGCTAAATGTTGGCGATGAAAAACTGTCATGTCCATTTTCAAAGGGGTCCCTTGACCTCTGACCTCCAGATGTGTGAATGTAAATGGGTTCTCTGGGTCCCCACCAGTCTCGACTTTAAAGACATGCCCACTTTATGATAATCACAGTCAGTCTGGATCAAGTCATAGTCAAGTCAGCACTCTGACACACTGACAGCTGTTGGGCTGCAGTTTGCCATGTTATGATTTGAGCATATTTTCTGGACAATATCTGTCATTGTTTTGTGTTGTTAATTGATTTCCAATAATAAATATATACATAATGAAGCAGCACATTGGCCTACTCCACTTTAAGGTACATCTTGAACAGATAAAAAGGTGCGATTAATTTTATCACGATTAATCATGGACAATCGTGTGATTAAATACAGTTAAATATTTGAATCAGTTGACAGCCATCGGCTTTATAATAATCACATCCACTTTTTGTTTCCCAGAGAGCTGACTCTGGACGAGCCTCCTCAGACATGTTGGACGGGGATGTGTGGCTACCCTCAGCTGGTCACTCAGGTCCATGTACTGAATGCTGAGGGTCTGCAGGGACAGGACTCCAATGGAGGTAGGACCGCTGATTCACATCACATTGTATTAGCATGCTGATGATCATATTCCTGCCTTGTAAACTCCTGTGAACACCCACAGAGCTTCACTGCTTCAATCCCAGTAAGGAAAGACTTCTGAGCAAATCACAAGGTACCACAGCACCATCTGCTGAAACTGTAGCTGCTCATGTACCGCTAGTCTGTAGTATACCATCCTTAACCCCTTATAGCTCTTTTATTGTGCACAAAGCTGTAACCTTTACTCACCTTTAAAGCCAGCATGTGGTTTTTAATGTGACTATCTTTCAAATTAAATAAGGTAAACATAAAACAATGTTGGCAAAAATGAGTTTAGTCTATGCAGCGCTGTCAGCCTTTTCAGTCTGTGTCCTGGGTCAGGTCCTCCTGGTGACTCCCACAGTGTCCACTGGATGGCATCAAGGTCCAAAACCTTTATGTCCTCCACATGGTGGACTTAGTGTGCTGAGAGAGCAGTGGTGCTGGGAGAAGTACTCAGATCCTTTACTCAAGTAAAAGTAAAGATATGATCATGAAAAAATGCCCCACTACTAGTAAAACTCCTTAATTTAACCTCTTTTACCCGATAGACCCGGTACCTGAGCTGTGTGTGAAAACACTGCCTTTAAAAACTTCATAAAATACTGTGGTGATCTTTTTTTCTGAATAGTTTCTAAAAGATGAGACCTTAACATTACAAGTGTATTTTGTCCAAACAATATATATTGGCAATAATTTCAATATTTTAGTTACAAAATCAGTGCATGAGAAATTTTATTTGTACTTCATATTTTGTTATTATTTTTTATTTTTGACTTTTTTACATTGTCACTTACTCACTAAGTGAATGACAGTGTAAATAAAGATTAATAATAAAATATATATTTATTTACATTTCATTATTATAATAAAACTACTCCAATTGGAGTCAAAATTATACAATTTAGTTGTTTTTTATTGATTTTCTACTGTGCACAATGGTAGAATGTGATGATAAACGGGGTAAATGTCATGGCCAAAGGCTTCACTGTGTGCACATAACCTCCTGTAGTTGATATCAGTTGTGTTTTTTAGCCAGATTCCCTTTCGAGAGGTAGAAAACCCATTTGGCACACTTTGGGTATCCAAGTGGCCAAATGGAGAGTCCTCCTGGACCTTTCCTCAATAAAACCTTTGTAGAATCCATTTGCTTTATTAGTTTATATCTGCTTTGGATGAGTTGTAGTCAAGGAGTTGGCATCTATGTGCATGGCATCTCTGATATAATGGTATAGTCCACTGATGTAGAACACATCTTAGGCAAGGATAAAAATATAAATTTTTCCTTTGGTTCATCACGATTTACTCAGGCATAATAACAACAATTTGATGAAGGTTGGAGGATTGAAATGTTGTGTTAATAAAGTTAGTTCAAGAACGTTTTTGAAATCACGACCTGGAGATGAATTGATAATAAATAATCACACAGTGGAATGTTTTGGAAATAAGCTCTTCACCTAATCATCAATGCACACTGTATAATCTGATTAGTGTCCGTTATCAGCACTATGAACTGATTGAAATACTTTTTCTTCAGCCGTGGACCCGTACGTGATCATCACCTGTGAAGGAGAGAGGGTTCGTTCACCAGTTCACAAGGACACACGGTGCCCAAACTTTGACATTAAAGGCCTGTTTTACCGCAAGAAACCCAAGGAGGGCATCCACATCGAGGTGAGCTGTCACTCTGTGCAGACATCCCGCTGTGGGACTGAACACTGGAGGTCACATTCATGGGGGCTGCAGCCAAAGTGAAGGATGGTCTTTATACCAATGTTTACAATTGCCACAAGGCAAGATTTATTTATTTTGCACATTTCAGCACCAAGGCAATTCAATGCGCTTTACATAAAACATTAAAAGCATCAAGAAAACACATTATAAAAGACAAAATAATTACACAAGATGGAAAATAAAACCCACTAAATAATAATAATACATATGTTATCCACCTTTTTCTCTGGGGCCTTACTGTAGAAATGATTATGTAGTAGTGGCTAACAGCCAACAGCCCTTCATTTGAAAAATAAAATGAATTTGTGAATGAATCCATACAGCAGCATCTGTGTTTAACCAGTCACAAACGTTCATACTATAGACTGTATAAAATATGGGTGTAGTCTCCTCGAGAAGAGCCGCTGTGAGACTCAAACTCGGCGGCTCTGTCCTTCGCCTGGCTAATCCTAAAACAGTCAAAGAGGTGGATTATGGGTGGAGATGAGGTGGTCCAGGTGACTCAGCAGAGCAGAAAGCAAGCAGCTAGTGACCTAAGACGACACCTGTCACTCAAATCAGCTGCGCCCTCAGTGATACCAAACTTTAAGCCTTAATATAAATAAAAAGGGTGAGTTGTATAAAAAAGTATCCACCGTACAGTTGTCATGAACGGGGAAATTATCTTTAGAGACCAAAGCCATTTTTTGTCTGTAAACATTTTTATTTCTGCCGTAAAGTTGGGCATTTTAACATGGGGGGTCTATGGGCTCGCTTTTAGAGCCTGTAAGGTTTTGAGTGTGGTAAGTCCTGACAACCAGGATGAAAAACCAGGCGGGATGGAGGTGTATGACATGAAAGATGAGTCGATGAGTCAAATGGTTTTTCACAGAGCTCTTTTCTTTTTAAATGGTCTTTTTACTGGTCTTTTTTACAATCTCATCCATTGCAAAAAATGCAGCAGGACAATCAAACAGGTCTTCTCACTTTTCCCACCTGGCAAATATACCTGTTGTCCATATAATAGTAATGTATTCAAAATACACATGACTGTACAGTGTAACACAAGTTAATGAGGAAGCATAATAAACTTAAGAAAGCTCAAACAATTCAACAACAACAAACCACTCCCCCACTCCCCTCTCTCTTGGTTCAGCCTAACAGGTATATTGAAATCAGGAGACCTGTGGCTGAAGTTTCAGGTGCGCTCCCTGAAAACACTCCCCTGGAAGTATAGGCCTCAAAGAGAGAGTTCCCCAAAATAAAAGCACAACATACAGTATAAACCTGAACTTTTTGTATAAGTCCATTTCCTTAAACTTAACACAATCAATTCACGTGTGTGTGCATTTTTTTTCATCTTAGTGTAGTGAGGAGGGATGGTTTACAGCTCCCTCATAGAGCCTCAAGTTGCAATTCGATGAGCTGCAGTTTTTGGCGCTTCCTCGTTGGCTTCACTTCTCAGAGGTAACCAATCGGTCCAGGCCTGCTTCCCTCCAGAGCAGGGACTCTGTTACACCTGGAACTAAATGTACTCCTCCGGAGCTGTTAAGGAAATTAGCTGAGCATCCATCACCAATCAATTACAGGCTCAATATCATATGTTGATATGTTATTATTGTTGGTAATGTGATGTTGCATTTCCTCGGTCAGAGCTGTGAAATTGCATCACAAGTATTTTGATGAGTGGACGCAGAAGTGTTCATCTGCTGGGCTGTAATAGGCCAAACTCACTAGGGATACCGAGGACCGAGTCTGTCTTCTTTTCTTTCTGTTTTTCCAAACGTCTCCGAGTCAAACCGATGGAGATGTGTGTAGGCTGCAGACTGAAAGGACTTCCCTCCATGTAATTACAGACTTCTACGTCTCTTCACCAAACCACTTAATCTACTCTGTGTCGCTCTGTCTTTTTTTCCCCCGGACCAAAACATCTATTTTTATCAAGCATCACTCATCATGAAATAAAAATGTATTCCCTCCATGCAAAGCTTTGAAACTCACTCCCAATAAAGTGTCTAAATCTGCTGTACACAGTTACTGATTACACATTAAAAGAGGTAATCAGTAATCCAAGTATCACAATATTAAAGCAATTTATTGCACAGCCTTGTTGCTACGTATAGCAGACCGTAGCTATGTTTAACAGTCAGTGCTTTTGTGTCAAATTATTGATTTCTTTGTTGTGAAATAAACCCCTTCAGTGCGATGTATCACGTCTGGGTTTATGTCGCAACAGTGACCCGCTAGCTGTACTTTATCCTTTACTTGGTTACTTCCCGTTACTTCTGGATTACCTCAATACTAAATATGCAAATGAAGAAAAGGCAGCATTCAAAATGTGTAGCAGACTTTAAGGTGGGAATATGGGACATTACTCTAAGTATGTTATTTACACACATTTTCACAGCTAGAAGACAAAACTTCTGCTGTATTCACTAAATTATGGAAACATTTTAAAGCATTTTTTTTAAAGGTCATGGTGTGAGATTTGTGTTGTAATGTGTATGCATGCGGATGATAGTATATTCTTTATTTTATAAATAGCTAATAATCCCTATTCTACTTAATGTATCAGTAATCTGATTACATATTTCTTTTTCTGTAA
The DNA here is from genome assembly GCA_947000775.1 of Pterois miles. Lineage (NCBI taxonomy): Eukaryota > Metazoa > Chordata > Actinopteri > Perciformes > Scorpaenidae > Pterois > Pterois miles. The sequence goes on along the minus strand of CAMQGK010000052.1, from coordinate 31,374,307 downwards.
CTGTAATAGAATACTTTTTTTTCTGTATCTGCTGTTCCATGTAGTCCTCTCCTCCCCCAGCCTGGGAGTACATTTTCAATAATGTGAGGTAATCATTACCTACACATTAAAACACATTTATTGCAGAAAGTGGCAACGTATCAGCCGTAGTGTTACGTACGTTATGTTACCACTGTAAATGAACATAGTGGGAAAGAACAGTGTATTTATTTAGGATTGGTGGCGTTTGGCTGATACTTGATCTGCTTAAAAATGTGACGGATCAGTTCAACCATCTAATCCGTATCACTTCAAAGTTCAGACCCAACTCTTCCTTTTTGTTTCCTTTTATTTTGTAAATGAAATATTTAGTGTTCTCTTTGAGGAGTACTATGTCAGTAAGTTTTTTTTTGAGTTATTTTTTACTTCTTGCTTTACTTTGAAACTCCTGTACATCAGCACTTCTTCGTTCTTCTTCTCTGTGCTTCTTCTACCTTCTCTCAACTTTTAATTTAGTGTGTTTTCTCTTTCGTGACTTATTTCCTGTCCTTTCTCTTCCTACTTCCCTTTCCCGCTTTGCTTTCGGATCTCTGCCTTCCTCCCACGAGCGGCCAACAGATCTACAACAAGAACATGATCGTGGACACCTTCCTGGGTCAGGTGATCCTGTTCAGCGACCCCAACGAGCGCCAGGAGCAGCACACGCTTCACCTCCGCGACAAGGGCAGCCGCCAGGACAACGACCTCCCGGGCACGCTCACTGTGCGCCTCATCACCTCCACCACGCTCACCAACATCTGATGCGATTGTTTGTATGATTACGACGATCGAGGTGGCGTTCAATCGAGTGCCCGCCGGTCGTGTCTGCCGTTGATCCTCCAACCACGGCGGGAGCTCACTGTGTATTTCTTTTTGCCGCTCGCGCTCTCTTGTGTCTCTTATTGTTTCTCTATTTTCTTTTGCTTCAGCATTTAGCTTTGTTACAAGGTTTTTTGAAGGCCCATGACTATATATCTGGATGAAAAGTGTCCACAGACAATATTTGGGCTTTGTATTTAATATCTTTGAACGCATTCCCCATTATTTAATGTTTGCATCAGAAATGTGTTCAAAAAGTAGGTTTCATTGCAAGTTATGTTGCCAGAATTTCCAACAACTGAGCTTCAGTTTAATACTTTTTTAAAAATATCAGCTTACATCAGTTCAGTTTATCAACCTGACCCTAATGGAGAGGGGAAGTCCCGCCCCCTCTGGTAGACCACCATCGAGCTTATTTCAGAAAAAATACAAACGGTACTCAACAGCAAGATATTTTTTGATCCCATTTGAATTGTGCCATGAATCACACAGATGATATTTGTCAGTTTAAAAGATCATTTTGCAACTGAAGAAAGTCTGGTTGTTGTAAAACTGTTGAAGTATCAGACTGAAAATATGCCCATCCATCCATTGTCAACCGCTTATCCCGTTAGGGGTCGCGGGGGGCTGGAGCCAATCCCAGCTGGCATAGGGCGAAGGCAGGGTTCACCCTGGACAGGTCGCCAGTCCATCGCAGGGCACATAGAGACAGACAACATATAGACAGACAACCATTCTCGCTCACATCCACACCTACGGGCAATTTAGAGTCATCAATTAACCTAAACAGCATGTCTTTGGATGGTGGGAGGAAGCCAGAGTACCCGGAGAGAACCTACGCTTACACGGGGAGAACATGCAAACTCCTCACAGAAGAGTCCCAAGCGGGAATCGAACCTGTGACCCTCTTGCTGTGAGGCAACAGCGCTAACCACTGCACCACCGTGCAGCCCGACTGAAAATATGTGAAAATTACAAATCACAATTTTGCCTCAGGGGGCTTTACAATCTGTACAGGATATTACATCCTCTGTCCTTTACAGTGTGACCCTCTCTTCAGATAAGGATGAGAGGGTGAACGAGAAAGACGACAGACGCTAAAGTTGTGTCAGTGACGTCTCTCTGAAGCTACGATGTCTGTGTTTCCTACTGGGACGAACTCAAACCGGCTGATAAAAAGACCAGGAGTCGCTGGATAAAACGCATCAGGTCGGGTAAAATTACATTCATGCGTGGTCATGGCTAAGTTAACTAGCTAACATATGTTGTGCCAGACGAGAGATGTAGTTCACTGAGCAGTTTGACACAACACTAAATACACTACGACAAACTGTGACTTTCTTGATGATAATTTTGTAAGTCAAGAAAGTCTCACCTTGTCGTAGTATCATTTAGTTTTCTGTGAAAACGCTCAGTGAACTACATCTAACTTAGAGATGTTCCACACATAAATGTAATGTTACTTGACCTGATGTGTTTTATCCAGCGACTTTATCCTGGTCTCTTTATCTGCCACAATCACCTGTTGCTGGTTTGAGTTCGTCCCAGTAGGAAACACCGACATCGTAGCTTCAGAGAGACGTCACTGACACAACTTTAGCATCTGTCGTCTTTCTCGTTCACCCTCTCATCCTTATCTGAAGAGAGGGTCACACTGTAAAGGACAGAGGATGTAATATCCTGTACAGACTGTAAAGCCCCCTGAGGCAAAATTGTGATTTGTAATTTTCACATATTTTCAGTCTGATACTTCAACAGTTTTACAACAAACTGCCACCTTCTTAAACTGCAAATGTACTTTTTAAATTGACAAACATCATATGTGTGATTCATGGCACAATTCAAATGAAATCAAAGAAACATTTGTCTCTTTCTGTTGAGTGCCATTTGTATTTTTTCTGAAATAAGCTCCCACGCTGGCTGACTGGAAGGGGCGGGACTTCACCTCTCTGTCTCTCTTTTTGTCTTTCTGCATATATATACACACACAATACACAAGCAGACGTGTCTGCACTCTCCATGCATGTGCCAATGTTTCCAAGGGCTATGCATTGCCTTACGGTTGAGTCTGTCTCTCCACCTCGAGGAGGCGGGGATAATGTTAAATACTCCATCAGCTGAGTGTTAGCACAGCCTCCCTCTCTGGTCCTGCTTCTTTCTCATAGTCTCCTATATATTAACATAGCGTATACTCTTTTATATATGTGGATAATCGCCCCACCCAGTCGGCCCACCCAGACACCTCAAGTCTTCACCAGTTTGCCGGTGCTTTGGAGAGCATGCAGCACTGTCTTGTCACTTTTTATTGTGAACTTTTACAAAGGGAAGCCAACAGCAGCTATTCTCTCCCTCTTTCCTGAGAGCTTTTCTGTGTTGTTCTGTGAGCGCGCTCGTGTGTGAAATCTTGCCTCCCGTCTTCCATCTCTAGAAACTCCCCGAGACGCTTGCTGCCGGTTGCTATGGACGATCTAAAACTGCATGGCTTAAAAAAACTGAACTCTTTGCCTGTGCTGCACATGTCTCCGGTCGTAGCTTAGCAGCCGGTGCTTTTGATAGAGCTACCCTTCCCCCAGTGTGTACACCTTCCCAGTCCAGCGGAGTGCAAAGATTCACCCTGACATAATCAAGTGCTTTATGGGATCAAAGATGAGCCTCCGCTCTCTTAGTCCCTTTCAGACCGCCCTGGCCTGGCCTGGCCTGGCCTGGCCTGGCCCGGCCCAAGCCTAGCTACAAACCACCACCCCCTGTGCCACATCATCTCTTAACGGCAACACCACTGCCTGACGCTTCCTCTGACTTGAGTCTCTTTGGCCCGGGCTCCAGACTCATGCCACGTGACCCCGAGAGACAGCAGCTGCTTCTGCTGTTGGCACAGAACAGGTGTTTGTGTGTGTGTGTGTGTGTGTGTGTGTGTGTGTAATGAATGAATGGATGGATATGTTAATCCACGTCGTACCTGGAAGATTTCTGAGGAGAGGTGTGAGCCGAAAGGAAAAGAGCCCTTTAGCGGAGCACACACCTTGCACTTTATGTAATGTTAGAGGGTGGTGGTGAAAGGAAAAAAAAAAAGAAAAGACCCTTTATGGATGAAAAGAGGAGGGTGAGCCGAGAAGGCGTCCTGCCAAACAACCTGTGCCATCGCCTTTTGTCCTGGCTTCGCCTCCACAGCAGGAAAACAACACGAGACGGACTGTGTCGTGATTTCAGAAGGATTTCAGATTGCATATTGAACCAACACTGGTACAATTAAATCTGTCTGTGATGAACTATGGCATTTCTTCATCATGTTTGCCGTCCAGTTTGACCTTTTCTTTAGCACCTGGGCTTTTGTGACAGAAGCCCAGACAGAAAATCACTTTTTTTTTTTTGACACTTTTCATTCCAGGATTTATTGACTTTTGCATACGTCTTTGTCTATTTTCCATAATAGGAATTAAAAATGTATGTTACCGTCATTATAAAGACATTTCCTTTTGAATGTAAGACAGTTATAAGTATCAAGTCCATTTTTTTTTTTTTTTTTTTTTTTTTTTTTTTCAGCGCCTTTTTCCATTACTTGAACTGTCACACATGGCATTTAATTGATCACACACCTTTGTGTACAGCATCTTTATAAATGTGTCTTGCATGGGTTATTTTCCGATATGTTCATGGCCTTGTATTGTACTGTTCAACTGTTACTCTATATATTTATTCTTTCTATCTCAAAAGTCTTGGAAATGCTAGTTTTGAGCAGTCAGCATGTCTTAGACTAATGCACCTCACGTCAGTCTGATCATATCAACAGGTTTGATGCAGTTATGTCTTGTAATACAGTGACGCATTCATGCCTCTAGCATCTGTGAACATTAGCAGCAGTTGTTGACTTCTATTTAGGTGCTATTTATCTTCTCTGTGCTCTTTTTGTATTGTTTGGGACAGAACATGACTGGATTTGGATAAATGTCGCGTTAACTTGCAGACAGACAGAAACTGTAGTGCCAAGCAGTGTTAAGGTTGGACATGTGAGTCTGTTTCATGATATGGCAAGTCGTTTTAACATTTAATAGCTAAGCTATTAGAACTGGACTATCCAGAATTAACTTGGATAGTCCGGTAAAGTTGGAAAGATTCACAGCTTCCTTGAAGCTGTTAAAACACAAACAACGTCTCTTTCTAACCGTAGTGAGGTAGATGACGAGCTACAACCTCATTTTAATCCCAACCAGCCGTAATCCAAGCTGGACGCATAGCATCGGTCTCTATGTGAACAAAACAACATGAAATAGAAAGAGCTCTTTATTAAGGAATCTGTGGCCAATCAGAGCGTCGTTCACGAGAGAGATGTGGGAGAAGTTTACAGCGTATTATAGATTTATTGCCTCCTGACACACTTTATAAACCCATACGGCTGCAGTGCAGTAACAGTATGTTTGAATAGCTTCACCTCACGTCCCATCTCGCTCCTTCTGATGTAATTACAGATATCTGCAACGTCATTTCACTTAAAAACTCTAGATATCTATAATTACATTTAGACTATCCCTATCTCCAGTTAGAGATATCTACAACATCATTTTAGATATCGAAAAAGGTCAATTTAGATATCTACAATTAAGGGGAATTGTAGATACCTGAAACAGGAATTACGCGTCATAATTCACATTGTGGATATCCGTAATGAGAAACCCCATACACATGAATGGCATTATCAAAATGTAATTACAGTCATCTAAAATTAGAGTTAAGCCTAGTCAAAATAAAATTAGGGATATCTTGAATTTCGACGAGGCAATATGACATTGCAGATATCTCTAATGAATATCCTGTCTAGCTATTAAATGTTAAAACAGCTCACTCTACCACAGCGTTGCTAGGCAATGCCACATCCTTATACGGTTCGTATGAATTTCTTTAAACAACCCTCTTGATTTTCCAGAAATTATTTTTCAGAGAAATGTGCATATCAGCTCTGCTTTTTAAAAGCACTACAAAAAAGGTACAGATTTGGGCGAGGTGACACTGGCGTGAAGACAAACACATTTGAACCCTGATCTGGCTTTCAAAATTACACACAACTTTCACCAAACCACGTTGGGTTAATGTGGACATTTTACAAGACAATCTAGTCTGTTTTGCTGATTGGACTTTTGTAATCCAGAGTTTCTCTTCAACTGATGCCAGTATTTTAAACATTTACCGTTTTTTCAGCAGCGATCAGTTGCGTTGTTTCGTGGCTCCTTAATTTTTTGTTTTATTTGTACGGATGTGGCACAGAAATATAACATCTACCACACAACCTGACAGCTTTGATTTATGGGAGTATGTGAGGCTTCAGAGTCGCCGTGCCGCTCTCGATCCTACAGTAGTACTGAGAGTAAGGAGCTAACGTAATAGTGTGTCAAGATCAGCGTGAAATCTTATCAAACTCATGTGCCACAGCAGTGCCAAAAAGACAAACAGCCTCTTGAAAAGGGATGCTGTTGTAAAGATGTTTGCTTTGTGACTGTTGGACAAATGTGAGACAGGTGAAGTTATCGGTTTATGGGGTTTTTTTGATACCTTTTTTAGTTTTGTTCTCCACTATGTCCTCTTTTGTTTTTGTCATCATCATTGGGTTGCTATTCTTACTCATTGTAATCGTTGCACATTGTGATACTTTGCCAAAAGTGTTATGGCTTTCACTGTTAACCACCACACACACACACACACACACACACACACAATACTGTATATACACTCCAGCTACTAGACTAACCAGGCTTGGTTGGAGTGTACGGACCTTGACTGGTTTTTTGACAGTTGCTATAAAGCTTACCGGTTTTCTGTACATATTTTCTGCACGGCCATGCCAAAGCAGGTTTTAAGAACACAAAACCATTCGAATGAACTGCTCACAGCGTCGGTGACTTTTGTACGAATCCAAAAAAATGCCAGTGCATGTAGCAAAACCGCTTCAGATCTGCTCGCACCCATTACGAATCACAGAATATATAAATATATATATTTTTGTTTTTCTCAGAGTGTTGTAAAAACATAATCCGCTGTTGCTACTTTGATAAACATACTGTGTGAAGTAGAAAGCTTATGTTGCACACTTGCATGCATTAAAACAGTATCCAGTTTTCTAATATTTTGTATTCAGTAACCTGCAGTATACAGTATGTATATAAAAGTAGCAGCAACTTGACTTATCAGTTGTTATTATAGGATCCATGTTTTGATGGATGTTATACAGAATATTTATTATTTATTTAAAGAGGAAGCTATTCTTGCTTACGACCTCTAGTGATCAAGAATACATAGAAGTGAATTATGCACCTTATTCAAAGCTCCACGATACCTTGCATCAGTTGTGTCCTTTTACTGCACCAACATCTGGCAGAGTTAGCGGTATGCTAAAGGTGTCCTCTCTTTTGGGAGAAATAAATGTTTGGATATTTGTGTTTAATGGAGTATTTCTCTGTTGTTCCAATGCTAATTGTCATTGTATTTTACATGGTTGGAAAGCCTGTTTATTCACCCTCACAGTGATGTCCAACTTGTGAGGATCATGTATTTGTGGGATGAGCAGCACAGCTGATTATGTCGGTAGCGCCAAGTGAAATTTGACAAAATTCTCTGTCAGCGCTGAACAGTGTTTTCCCCTGTTAGTATTGACTCTAGTTTTGAGCTCCAGGTGCTGCCAGTCAGGGACCACAAGACCAGACCAGAGGATCACAAAGTGATCTGGTTCATTCTGAAAAGTCAGCTTTTTCTAAACCAACGTGGTTCAGTTCAATATTTAGTTTAAAAAAAAACTCATCTCTACTCTGACAGGATTTTGACATCAGATGATTTGCTGCCAATCAGGCACCTGATGTCAAAGAAGAGATGAGGAGTTTTGTTTTGAAACCAAATGTTGAACTGAGCCATGTTGGTTTACAAAGAGCTGACTTTTCAGAATGAACCGGATCACTTTGTGGTCCTCTGGTCTGGTCTTGTGGTCCCTGACTGGCAGAAACAACACAAAACAAGAGTCAGTACCAACAGGAGAAAACACTGTTCAGCACTGACAGAGAATTTTGCCAAATTTCACTTGGCGCTACCCACATAATCAGCTGCTGCTCATCCCACAAATACATGATCCTCACAAGTTGGACATCACTGTGAGGGTCAATAAACAGGCTTTCCAACCATGTAAAATACAATGACAATTAGCATTGGAACAACAGAGAAATAATCCACCAAACACTAATTTCCAACTTTTTTTTCCGAGTTTAAATGATGCGAGAGTACAGCCGGTTATAACCTGATGAGTTGTTACACAGAACCATTTGAGAAGCAGTCAATGGAAACTGTTTGGAAAAGGGTTGGCGCTTTCAGCGAAATACCGTATTTTTCACACAATAAGGCGCACCGGATTATAAGGTGCATTAAGCGAAACAAAATGGTCAGATAAGTCAAACTTTATTCAATCCATTTAATAACTCAACATTTTTCAGTTGTAACATATTAAATAGAAAACAATACACTCACTTTTCAGTTCATTCCTCTTCCACAAATCCATCAAATCCTTCATCATCAGTGTCTGAGTTGAACAGTTTGGTGATTTTAAGTGTGCCTTATAGTGTGAAAAATACGATACTTGGCAGGTGATTGGATGAACCATCGGTCAATCAGACTCTTGTTGAAGCCAGTCAGGAGAAGAGTGAAACCATCTTTTCCATCGAGAAAAGCCTTCAGTGCCGTTCGTTGCGTTTCTTTCACCAAAAAAATACTCTTAGTTCTGATATAACTGACGCTGTTGCAGCAGCTGCGCTAACCTCTTCAGCCGCCATTGCTGTTTAAAACAAGCAGTCCAAAACCTGTAGCTGCTAATAGCTCTTCGCAGGGCGCTGATTGGTCTCTGATCTGGCTTGCTGCATTACTTGAAGATTTTTGTGGGATATGTTTGTGATTCTTGCATGATTGCGAGAATCCAGCTGCTGTTTAAGGTAAAGCCTGTCACATCTGGAACACAGGCTGCATTCACACATGATTTTATATCTAACTGTAAAGGGAGGAATCTGTCTTTCTGTATGTCCTTTGTATATTTCGTGAACCATTCATCCGATTGACTTCCTACTTGCTGGGTGTATGCTCAGGAACCAAGGTAGTGCAGTGATGAATGTGGTGAAATTTGACCAGATGGTGGCACTGTAACAATTCACTTTTTGGCCTGTGACTCATCTCATATCAAAGTTTTTCCTGGATTCTGTGGGTCCAGATGAATCTATATTCATAAGCTACAAACATTTGTATCTAGATTGATTTTCCACCATTTCAAATGCGATCGTCACCAAATTTGGTACAGAATATCTGTGGACCAAGCTGGAAACGGGTAGTCTTTGGATTGTTGCTGTCCTGTACTGGTTTATTGTAGCTGACCCTCAAAGTTAGCTTAAATGCATATATTACAACAAATATCATATCTCCTGAACTCTCTGTGGTATTGGAACCACATTTGGTGTGTAGACACAATGACTGAGTGACTATGGCCAATGTGGTGCCAAGTACATGCTGTAGCAGCATTATCTAACCATAAAGGAAGGAAATCTATTCGTCTGTGTATGTATGCATGGCTGCCCGTCACATATCTCAAGAATCGTTCATCCAGTCACCTTCACACTTGGTGGGTAAAAGCAGCCATACTGCAGTTTGCTGCAAGTAGCACATCACAGGGCCAAGCAGTTGGCTTGTTCTGGACGGGTACATGCTGCCAACGGGCCCTACGCTAATCTCTAAGAGAAGGGAAGACACCTGTAGCATTGTGTTGCAAGGTATCAAAGGGACCAGGAATACGGTGATATACAAAATATGTGAGATTCAGAGTCAAATTTTTTTTAAGAGGCTTTTTACCCGTTTATCAACAATGACATGATGGCAGCTGAGGTTTGCTTGCCTGCTGATCTTATAGCCTCGTCAACTTGGATACTGCTGCATGTGTCTGATGTCATTAGACATTGGTTCCAGACAGAGTACACCAGGTACTGCATTGAATTTGACCCTCGTTGTACCAGGTCACCCGCATTCTTGTCATTGACATTTTTATCTGAGGTCGAGTCTTGTCCACTCAAGGAATGAGCTTGTGATTCTTCTTGTATTTTTCTGCTGATGTTTATTAACTGGAGACTGGAATACCTACTGCATGGTGACACTTCTAGAAGATGCTACGGTCTTTATAACAAGTATCTTTTATCAGTATTTTATAATCTTGTTAATTTTATATATCCACCTTACCTTGCGTTCCAGACTGGTATGTTTACTGATAGCTAGGTTTCAGAGAGCTGTGCTGTATGTTCTGTACCGTGTGCTTGTCCGTGTGTTATTTTTCGGCGTGAGCTTTCCCTTTTTCTTTTTCAATGCGTGGTCGTTGAATTTGGTTCTCGGTTACACTGTGGTTATTTTATAGCTACAATCTGAAATTATTATTTTTCCTTTTGTATTTAATGTCAACTTGTGGCATGACTTTGAAATAAAACAGAAAACCTAATCTGGTTTTGCCATCTTTTTTATTATGCCTCCACAGCGGCAACAGCCATGGCCATGAATGCGATATTCATGTGATATTAATAGCCAATGACGAAAAAGAAAAGTGATAATACTGATAATAATCATAATCTAAGTCAACCATATTACTTAAAAATAAGTATGGTCAATAAAAAAGCAGCAGCAAACAAGCTGGCCATCCTAACGGCACATAAACAGAAAACAGCCAGCTGACAAACAGAGTAGAGACAGAAACTACGGTCTCTTTCTTTACTGTAACTGTGTAAAATGGGTTCAAGGAAAGAGGAGGATTATAATGTGAAGATGACAGTAGTGTCGGGGTGGCATATAACTGACCTTTTTGAATTTACTCAGCATGTGGCAACAACTTGGAAGTCGTGTCCTGGGTCAGCTCCCTCTCTCCACCTCCCAGCTGGTCTCTGGATCTGCCACCAACTGGCTCCACCTCCCAGCTAATCAGGATCAGCAGGCGTGAATGAGACCCAGCAGGAGCCCCGGCACTGACCCAGACATCAGCCTGCAAGAGGACCGCCGACGGTGAGCAGCGCACGGTACAGGAGGCCGGGAACCACGAGGCCACGCCAGCAGGTGAAGGCCGTGGGAAGGACCCTTTAAACAAAGAGGAGGACTGACAGAAAACAGCAGAAACAGGGAGAAAGACCTCATCCTTCAGCTTCTTCTCCAGTCCTGTACCATCTCAATCAACCGTCCCGAGCTTCTTCACGCCGTCCCAGAAAACACAGGACTGAAAAGACCAGGAGAAAGACGAGGGGACCTCAGGAAGTGTGTTTAGAGGTAAGAAGGGCAGGTGAACGTGGGTCGAGGCTGAAGGCTTAGCCTGCAGCCAGGCCACGGTGCTGCTGCTCTGCTGCTTTAGGCCAAAGCCTCTTACTGTTCCTCGGCCTGTCCCAGCACTTAAAGGCGCCATTATGTACCTTTCAACTGAATACACTTGGCTGTAGAGTGAGTGAGTGTGTGTGTGTGTGTGTGTGTGTTGCATTAAGTTTGAATGGTTTATTTACCTCCAATTTAGATCCAGTAGAGATTACTTCTTGTCAGATTAAACAGCCGTTAAGTGTCTCTGTGAGACAATTAATTAAACATGGAATTGATTACTGGAAAGAATGAATAGCATAATTATTGCATTAAGAATTGTTAGTAGGAACTATAAAAGTGTATAGCAATAATCACATGAAGTGCAGCATCAGGAAGATAAGGAGGCAGTGGAAAACTGGTCAATATGACTAGAGACAAGATAAAATCAAGATAGATAGGGCCCCATCTAATGCGTCTTTACATTAACAATTATACAGTCAAAACGTAAAAAAATAAGTCTTTAAAATGCCCATCACAGCTTCCCAGAGCTCACAGTGCCGTCTTTAAATGTGTTGTTTTCTTCAAACTAAAGTCCCAAACTTACATTGAATTATAAGAAGGAGAAGCAGCAAATCCTGTCATTTGAGAAGCTGAAACAGATTTAACAGAACCACCGACTATCAAAGTAGTCGCAGATTATTTTTCTGTCCTGATCACAAGTTTTTTACCGAGTTTTAAACCACATCTGTGAAATTGAGACACATTTAAAAGCTCCAGAAAAAGTTGGTAAGTGGACCTCAGTTAAGGATTTTTGGGGTCAGACTGGTCCAAGACTGGTCCAAGGTCCTGATTGAACTTTGTATAGATGATAAAACTGATCCAAGTGTGCTTAAAATGTCTTAAAGTTGCACAATCCAATCAGTGTTTTTATATAAGCAATGCTGACCGTACGATGACGCAACTATTGTGACAAACTCCCTAGTCCGGCTCGGGCCAAAAATGTGAATTAGCCTGAAACAAATATTATTCTAATTCTTCTTCTTCTTATTATTATTATTGTTTCCATCACTGATAATTCTTCATGCTGGTCTGGTGTAATCAGTTCTTATCATTTATGGTTGAGAAGGATTGTCTTTCTCCTCTCATTAAAACCCTCATCAGATCGCTGCAGTTTTAAAGGAACGGTTCAATATTTTGGGAACTGTGCATGTTTGCTACCACTCTCATGGCTCTGTGGTAAACATGAGCCTACAGCCAGCGGCCGGTTACGATAATTTTCCTCAAAACACGAACATTTTACATCTCTGGTACAACAGTTTAACATTCCCCCAGCAACGCTGGTTGGTTAGCTTAGCTTAGCATAAAAACTGAAGCAGGGGGAAACGGCTCTGTCCAAAGATTCAAAAAAAATGTTTGTTTCTATTCTTTGTTTTTTGTACAGATTGAACACATGAGATATGACATCTTTATTAGTGAGCTTTATTGTAGGCAGATGTTTTTTTAACCTTTGCACTGAGCCAGACTAGCTGCTTGCCTGTTTCCAGTCTTTGTGCTAAGCTAAGCTAACCGACAAGCGTTGCTAGATAGAAAATGTCACACTATCACACCAGGGGCTTAAAATTATTGTTCTGAGGAAAATCATCCTTCTCCAGCCATACCTATGATAACAAATAGGTGTAAATGTGTAATGACAATTTTTGTAATAGCGTACTATTGTAAAATTCAGTTACCGGACAGGAGAGAGGGAACGACAGCCATGTTTGTGAGTCATGTTCATCAGCATCATGGCCTGCGCCGAGCAGGACTGGCTGGAAAGACCTCGCCGAAAGAGAGATGCATGAACTCAGATCCACCCTGACAGCGCAGACTAACACAGACTACTAATTTTAAGCATCACATAATGGTCAAATTATCATACATTATGGCACTTTTGTCATTATTGATTGCACATCGTATGTACAGATGCCAAAATTATCGTACAAATGCCATAGGTATCAGACATCTGGTAACGCTGTAACCGACTGGCATGACCGTGGCATCAGTGTTGTCATTTAACTGTCTGCAAATAAGAATTGAAGGTTATAAATAGGCAGTTACATAGAGATCAGATAAACAGTATCAAAGAGAGTCTGGCTTGATGTAGATCACTCGCATGTAAAACAAATAGTAGGATACAAAGTCGCTTTTAGTCACTTTGTAATTTAACAGGAAGAAAAGATATTTGGTTAAAACACTATTAATAGCAAGTAGCCGTATGAGGAATTGGGGCAAAAACTGCTCTCTGAAGGAGGACCAACAACTAGTTATTGTTGAAGAAAAGCATCTGACAAACTGACGCGTACGGTCTTTAAACTATAGGAAGAACAATGACACTAAACAAGACTCAAACAGCAGCATCAGGAACCATGACGGAGTATTTGGGCCGCAATGAGGAAAAATTAGATGTCTACAATTGTGAGAATAAAATCATAATATTCCAAGAATAAAATCATAGGTTCACGAAAAAAAAAGTCATATAAGAATAAAGTCCTAATATTATAAAGTAGTAATTTTACGTGTTATTTTAGAGCGGAAATAGAGCAGCGTGCTGCTTGTGTGAAAACGAGGAACATTGATCAACTTGTGAAGTTATACTTTAGTTCAGGTTTCACTAATAACCAAACTCTTCATCTTGCGGCTCATCAGCACCACAGTATCAGTGTCAGGACCTTGAAAAGACCAAGCAGGAAACTGAGTCTTGAACTGAGACTTGTTTTCTCGTAAAGTTATGACTTTATCCTCATAATATTATGACTTTACTCTTTAAATCTCAGTGAACCTAATACTCCATCATAGGAACCAGCTATGGATGCAGGAAAAAGATGTGTTTCCCAGAACAGTTTCAGTTGTTCTTTAATGTTTATAAAGATTTAAGTGGAAAAGAATCCCAATCTGACAAGTACCTACAGTATATCTGTCAGATGAACGGAGTCGAAAGCCTCTGAGAAGTAGTGAAATAAAAGAATAAAACTACAGTAAAAGCACCTCCAAACTGAAAAATTAGGTTCCACAGTTCTGCATTGACAGTGTTGATATTGTAAAATTAGGATACTTGTATGTTATTTCTTGCAGAGGCTGAACTCCCACATCTCATGGAAGACATGGAAACATTAAACGCTGGGCGATGAATGCTTCACACCTCTCCGTGCCTCTGAATCCCTGCCATGTGAGTCACGACCGATGCACGCATACAGTACACATGCTTGTTAGCATTATAGGCCGCACACGCAGATTAGCTGCCGAGGCTTTAGTGAGATTGCTGTTGGCCGTTCTGTGGAAATCTCTGAGCGGGTCTCATGAGGTTTTGAACTCTGAGGTTTAATAAAGCATCTGTTTAATTCTGGGTTGTGAGAGGAGAGTGATGGATGTTAGTCACATACAAAACAGTTTTAAACATGCAACATTGTGGATTGAAACAAAACAAAACGTAACAAAGCTTCTTGGTTAGGTTTGGTATAACATCATGGTTATGTTGGCTATGTCATTTAAGTTATGGACATAAATTAATTAGGAAATAATGTACAGTAAGCCCCCGACATGGTTTTATTTCACAACAGTGACCTGCTAGCTGTACATTATCCTGCTTATTACATGGCTACTTACTTAAGAAATCAATAATTTCACACCAGAACAGTCCTCCAGAGTCCGACATCAGAACTGCGTCCATAGCAACACTGTGATTGACCAATCAGAATGAAGCATTCAATAAAGCCGTGTAATAAAATGAGTGAACTTTTGGTTTCACATGGGTGGAAAATATGATAAACATAATTAACAATTCAGTTTCGTTGTATGGGAACATAATTGTTAGGAGACAAGACTGAACCTGGCCTGAGACCTGAGGCTGTATTTTTTTTTTTTTTATTAATTCTTAGTTTATTATATTATTATAGTATTAGTATAGTATTATATGCTGATGCAGCACATTGGCCGCATTCAGTGACAACACATGACATGCAAGAGAAAGAGAGACAGACACAAACATTTATTAATATATTCTACTTGGAAAATAAAACACAAAAAATGGCTCAAACTTGATCGTCACTGGTCGGGTGTCAGAGCTCCGACACCAAAGAGCAAAGAGCTGATGTGAATTTAAATAAGGCATACCTCTTATTGTGTTTTCAGGAGCATGTTGAAAGCTCCAACCTGATTCCACAGAAGTGATAATAAAGCTGCTGTAAAGAAACGTATTTATCTCTGTTTGCATTTCATGTGACCCCACACGAGGCTGAGACTCTTAAGGTTAAGAAATTGCTGTATATCCTCAACAACAAGGGATTTAAAAGCAATCTCCCAGTTACACAATCTGTTGACTCCAATGCTATAACAGAGAAAGGTGGTGTTAGCAGGAGCACTGACTTGAATTTTACCTTGTGGTTTGAGGCTTTGACAGCAAAATAATTCATTGTGAAGGTGTGTGTGTGTGTGTGTGTGCGTGCGTGCGTGCGTGCGTGCGTGCAAGCACGCGCTAATCGTGGATGGATAACTGAACAGGCGTACCGGGCAGCCAAAGGGTCTGGGTCCTCCAGCCTTCATTTTACTACAAAGAGACACTAAATTACTACAAAAACACACAAAACAACCACAAAGAGACAAAATTACTATGAAGAGACAAAAACGACCACAAACAGACTCAAAATTACTACAAAAAGATGGAAATAACTGCAAAATGACAGAAATTACTACAGAACCACAAAATGACCTTAAAGAGACACAAACCATGAAAAGATGCGTAATGACTACAGACTCAACACACTCTGTCCTACTCCTATATTTTGCATGTCTGTGCTCAGGGGCCCATTATCCCATCATCCACCCATGGTGCTAATAGTTTGCGTAACGTCCACACGGCCCATTTGGGTTTGTAAGGGTTAGTTGTTGATACAGGGAGGACCAGTGTGTAAAGCACAGATGTATAGGTCTGTGGTTGGGACAGTTACTAGATTGGCTCCCTGTGGTTCTGGATAAAAGGCTCCACAGCTTATGTCTCGTAGCTGAGCACATTGTCACTTGCTGCATATGGATGAAACTGGCTGGAAATGAACCGTTCACCTGCACTGCTGCTCTCCACATTTACTGCACCGGTACTAGATGAATCTGTGGATTTTTACACATAAACAATCTGTCTGAAATATCTTTGTGTTGTTAGTTAATGTTAATCTACTTATTGGACCACTAATGGGTCATTAATACCTATTACCCCCTCCCCCAGTGGCATTATCATCAGTTATACAGTCTAGGCTTTTTTTAGACATACAAGCTATTTATGTTGCCAACTTGTTTGTATTTCCTAAAAGGAATTAGGGAAAAGGTCACCTCGGTTCCCCTCAGGGCTGGGTGTCATTTCAAGAATTACCATCCAGCACCATTACTGATACCAGCAGAGTACTTCATTTGATACCTTCTTCATTCAGTACTCCTCATGTGAGTGGAAGCATTCAGTTGTGCAAAATGCCACCATGTTTACTTTTATCAGACACCACAGGCCTGTAGTGTGGCCATCCATTTAAAAGTTTATGTGGGATCTCGGCATGAACTGTCTACTCCATCAAATACATCACACTGGAGTTCAGCACACCACAGACTGTATGGGTGGGATCTGCTGCAGTAGTGGGTCAGTCACACAGTGCATTAAATCAAAGAATGCTGTTAACCTCTTAAGCCCTAGGGTACTGGAGGGTGTAGTTTTCCTAAACAGACCCAAAATAAATAAAAACTAACTCCACTACTACCAGGCCTATCTGCATGATCCTGGTCTCTATGGATAGGTAAGACCTCAGAGAATCCATCATCAGTCAGTAACATCGTGACTGTTACTATACCTGAGTAAATTGTGATGAACCAAAGGAAAAAATTACATTTTTATCCTTGCCTAAAATGTTTTCTAGATTAGACAGTGGATAACACCATAATATCAATGATGCCATGCACAGAGATGCCACTGAATTCATTCAGCAATGCCTTGACTACAACTGAGCCAAAGCAGATATAAATAACAAAAAGCACATAGACTCTACGAGGGTTTTAGTCAGGAAAGGACCAGGAGGACTCTCCATTTGGACACTTGGATACCTAAAGTGTACCAAATGGGTTTTCTACCTCTACCTAGGGAATCCAGCTATAAAGTATGACTGATATCCACTACAGGAGGTTATGTGCACACAGTGGAGCCTTTGGTCATGACGTTTACCCCATGCATCATCACATTCTACCATTGTGCTCAGTAGATAATCAATAAAAAAATTGTATAATTTTGAAATGGAGTAGTTTTATTATAATAATGAAACAACAATTTCTTGTGTGTTCATTTCGTAACTAAAATATTGAAATTGTTTCAGTGGAGTCAACAGAGTGTTTTAGTTGCAGTAAGGCTTTGTCTTTTAGAAACTATTCAGTGCACCACTTTTACCCTTTTTTTGTTGGGAGAAAGAGGTTAATAGATTGGGCCAGCTATGAACAGCCTGCCCTCAAAAAACATGTTAGGTCCATTCCACAGAGTAATATTATAATATGAGACATAACAGTGTTCGAGCAGAGATAATCAGCCATGTGGTTCAGCAGGACAGAGACCAGTGAAGGGAAGGGGGGCCGGGGGTTTAAAGGGTCTGCTGGGGGCTGTCGAAGGCTTACTTGGATTCCTGGAGCTAATCCCATCACATAAGTACGAGCCATAGTTGTTACAGTTATGACTGCTGAATCATTTTCTCCCCACTCAGCCGTCTTTCCTTTGTTACCCTCATTCACAGTGACGCAGGCTCAGTATGTACATACATTGTACATTTTGCAGTTGTAAACATGGGGGCTGGGTATCGGTGCTCAGTACCTTTAACCTCCTTTGTCTGAGCTGTGTGTTAAAACACTGCCTTTAAAAACTTCATAAAATACTGTTGTGGTGTTTTTCTCTGAGTAGTTTCTAAAAGACGAGGCCTTAACGCTACTAAAACAACACTCCAAGTGTATTATGTTCAGACAATTTCAATATTTTACTTACAAAATCAACGCACAAGACATTGTGTATTTACTTTATAATATTATATTATATATAGTTTTTGATCTTATTTAATATCTAAGTTTTACTTGATCAAATTTCATTGTTATAATAAAACTACTCCATTTGGAGTCATAATTATACAGTTTGAGTTTTTTTTTTTTTGATTTTCTACTGTGCACAATGGTATGATGATGCACAGGGTCCATTGTGTGCACATTTTGGTTATCCAAGTGCATGCATATAGACCTGGTAGTTGTGGAGCTATTCTTGGTTTATTTATGTTATGTCTGTCCAGGTGAACCACACCTTCCAGCAGAGGTTAATTCTGTAGAAGTAGTTTGTCCTTTCAGTCTGATGATGTCTTTAACTTGTCTTCTCTGCAGAGCCCACACATGGTGACTTCTGATGTCCTGGTATCAACCCGAGGCTGAACCATGGTCATTCTGCAGCAGGTACGTCATGGTGGATAGAAATGGATCTGCTCAGTAGCTGCTTTTATCTCAGACGCTGTTACTTTTTCCTCATCTCATCTGAGGGGCGGCAGTAGCTCAGTCTGTAGGGAGTTGGCTTGGGAACCGGAGGGTCACCGGTTCAAGTCCCGACATGGACCAAAAACTGAGTGTGAACTGGTAGCTGGAGAGGTGCCAGTTTACCTCTTGGGCACTGCCGAGGTGCCCCTGAGCAAGGCACCAAACCCCCAACTGCTCGGGGCGCTTGTCAGGAGCAGCCCCCTCACTCTGACACCTCTCCATTACTGCATGTATGTGTGTTTCAGGTCTGCATGTACCATGTATGAGTTCAACAGAGTGTAAATTGAATTTCCCCTAGTGGGACTAATAAAGGTAGATCTTCTTCTTCTTCTTCTAATATCTAGTCTCTCCTATGGATGGATGGATGGATGGATGGATGGATCATGGGTGACTGTATTAAAAGTAAAGAGCAATGTCTACAGAATGCTTATGAAATAATGAGCCAAAAACTTTACAATACTTATCAAAACTCTATTATACTTATGAAACAATAACTTGAATGAAAAGTGGGAGAATGTTGTCCATTCATACATACGTAAAGAAGACTGCGGAAAATTAAATGAAAATTATCCTGTAAAAAGTTGTAATGCTGTTTTGGATCAGATAATTTAAAAAAAGATGACAGCTAATATAGTTTACAGAGGGCAGATGTACAACTTTAAAATTCATAGTAATTTTTGAAATAATGGTACTTTAATTTCAACTGCAGGCTCATTTTTAGCCAACTACCGTGGGGTTAGTGAGCTGAATTGACTATCACTATGACTGTTATGTATCGCAACTTTTTTTTTTTTTTTAATGATTTTGAGATAATTTTTTTTAATCCCAGAGTCTATCAAATTCATTTGAGTCTATGCGGAGGAAGAAGGAAGTTACTGCTTTTACTCTGAGTAACGTGAAGTCATGTCCATTGCAAATCCATCAACCAAAAAAAAAACAAAAACAACGTGGATCCGACCTGCACCCTCCCATATTAAATGCAGCGTGTTAACGCTACACATCCAGTAAAAGATGGAAACACTTTTCACACATTGCAGGAAAAGCAGAGCTAGACGTCACGGCTAAAGCTGCACGCTAACTCTGTCACAGACAGGAAACGTTATCGTATGGCGGTAACGTGCGGTCCGACTGGCCATCACTGGAAAGTGGAGAAAACCCACGCTAACATGGGCAGAACATGCAAACTCCACACAGAAGAGTCCAAAGCCGGATTCAAATGTGCACCCTCTAGCTGTAAGGCGAGAGCGCTAACCACTGCACTGCCATGCAGCCCTATATTATACTATTATACTATACGAATTTCCCTCCGGGGATTAATAAAGGTTCATCTTATCTTATCTTACTATACATTATATAATTCAATAATATTTATTATAAATAACACCTGACAATGATGATGATAATTTTGACTTCAGGACACCTCTGACTACATACATGCTGAAAATCTATTTTTACTCTATTAATTTGGATATTAGGTATAAGTAAAAGTCCCTAGAAATGTGTGTGTCAACTATTTCTTATGGTCTAGTGTTAAAAAAGTTAAAAATCCAAATAAATCATAATGTCGAATCTCAGTACATTTTGAATCAGCACCCAAGTATCACGATATTGTCGCAGCCCTAATATACATCATCATGCTAGAGATGAGGCTAACGCTGTCTCAGGTAAAAAGTCAGTATCCTCAGTCCTGGTTTTATTAGTTCCAACACAACCCTTGGATGATTTAGCTGCTATCTATAGAGAATGATACCTGGACAAGTAGCACAAGGGTTAAAGCTATGCTTTAATGTTTGTATTATCAAACAGTATGCTTCACTTTTACACGAGAAAAGGATTTAAAGATGAGGAATAATGGGTTTGGTAAACATAGTGCCATCTAATGCAAGTTTGGTTGGAGCTGCTGAAGTGTATACTTCCTTTAATGAAATCAGGAAACTAAACTCTGATAGAGAAGCATCCTGGCTTTGTGACGTTTTTCTGGGCTGCCTCTAGGCTGCTCTTCATGAAAAGCCTTCTTCAAACTCAGATAAGCAGAAGGCTCAGTATAAGATTATATGGAACATGATAGCTACACGGTGGTGTAGTGGTTAGCACTACTCTCGCCTCACAGCAAGAGGGTCGCAGGTTCGATTCCGGCTTGGGACTCTTCTGTGTGGAGTTTGTTCTCCCCGTGTTAGTGTGGGTTTTCTCCGGGTACTCCGGCCTCCTCCCACAGTCCAAAGACATGCTGTTTAGGTTAATTGATGACTCTAAATTGCCCGTAGGTGTGGATGTGAGTGTGAATGGTTGTCTGTCTCCATGTTGTCTGTCTCTATGTGCCCTGTGATGGACTGGCGACCTGTCCAGGGTGAACCCCGCCTTCGCCCAATGCCAGCTGGGATCGGCTCCAGCCCCCCCGCGACCCCTAACGGGATAAGCGGTTGACGATGGATGGATGGATGGATGGAACATGATAAATATATTAGATTGTTGCAGCAGCAAAATCAGATTTTTTTTTACATACATTGATTAGGGTATTGAGCTTAAATGCAGTGTGTTAAAGGGTCAGTTCAACTGACTAAGAAAAGATAATATATTCTCACTTACTTGTGACTTAGTAGTCGTAAATAGTTTTGGACTGATGGCCTAGATTTCTGGAAATAATGGGCCTCATGCAAGAACATTTTTGTCTTCTTATGTAAAAGCTCTCTTTCTTTTACTTTTTAAAGTAGTGCTTCAAGTCAAATGAGTCAGGGCTCATTGGTTTGAATTGGGAATGCTAACAGTGCTAGCAGGGCTCATTGGTTTGAATTGGGAATGCTAACAGTGCTAGTAGGGCTCATTGGTTTGAATTGGGAATGCTAACAGTGCTAGCAGGGCTCATTGGTTTGAATTTGCAATGCTAACAGTGCTAGTAGGGCTCATTGGTTTGAATTGGGAATGCTAACAGTGCTAGCAGGGCTCATTGGTTTGAATTGGGAATGCTAACAGTGCTAGCAGGGCTCATTGGTTTGAATTGGGAATGCTAACAGTGCTAGCAGGGCTCATTGGTTTGAATTGGGAATGCTAACAGTGCTAGCAGGGCTCATTTTAGCGCACGCGTCCGAACAGGTTCTCCATTCGCTCAGCCCTCAGTGGCTCATAGTTTGTTATTTCATTGTTAAAGGTCACTACACACGTTTTCACTAGGTTTGGGAAATATGTACATACACATGTACATGTAGGGACATAATCTATGACTTGATCTTGATCTGTAACTAATTGCTACAGTATGAACAAAATGGATTAATGGATAAAATAATCCCACTAAATTTAGACTTTCCCAAACCACATGGAGCTCTGAGGTCAGTCGGGTGGTTACATCACGTCCAGTCCTGGGCTGAAGGTGGTCACATTTTCAGACTTAAGCCTCCTGTTCGGAGAGTTGGCAGCTGAACAAGTAGTGTGTGGTGTAACTCTGATATGAGCCATTGATCATACATAATCACAGGAACTAAAACAGTAAGATTATAGCAGAACAAGTGGAATGGCGTGATAATGGTGTCTCCTGTGGCTGCTGTTAAAACTTGTCGGTAGTAGTTTTTTTTGGCAATTTGCCTCCACATCTGGCTCAATGCATTATTATTATTATTTTTTTTTTTATACTTTTGCATATTCCTTCATCTTTGTTTCAAACACTGGACAGAACTTTTCATTAAAAACATTTAACTCATATTTTTGATACATTATTATGGTAATTCTTTTCTATTTTCTATTTATTATTATTTTTTAACTTTGTTTATTGGGTTTTGCATGAATATAAAATTTCAAAGTTATCGCGATAATAACATGTTAAGGCAAATTTTATTTAATGGCACTAATTTTAACTTGTGATTTTTAAGTTTGAGCAGGTTCAGATTTAAAGCTAGAGTGAAGATACTGGTATTTAAATTAGAAAACCTAATTGGTACCAACCATGTCATTCTAGCTTGTCATTGTCCCTTGACCTTTGACCTCAAGACGCACTAACAGCTGTTGCTACCTGTTGGGCTGCAGTTTGCCATGTTATGATTTGAGCATATATTTTATGTTAAAGTCAGTACCTGTGGGGGTTTCTGGACAATATTTGTCATTGTTTTGTGTTGTTAATTGATTTCCACTAATAAATATATACATACATTTGCATAAAGCAGCATATTTGTCCACTCCCATGTTGATAAGAATATTAAATACTTTGTAAATCTCCATTTAAGGTACATATTGAACAGATTAAAAATGACTTATTTGCAGTTAATTTTAATGGACTATGGACAGTCATACAATTAATCATGATAAAATATTTTAATTGTTTGACAGCCTTAATAAAAAGTAAACAGGTATACTGTATGTACCCTTTTTACAAAGACATAAAAAATGACAACTGACATATTGCTAAACACAAAACAGCTGAAAAATCCATTTTATATTTATGATTCTTGACTCCTGCAGTACTTGTTTTTATTTTCCTCCTACTATAATCATGGTTATGCACCAAGAGACCATTCTTTCTATGTGAAAACCTACTTTGCATTTCTTCTTTTACGGTCAATTCTGTGTGAAATCATATGTAACCTGGGCTGTGTTGTTTTTATAATAATCCAGGGGGACTATGTGTGGCTGGATCTTAAAACGGGTCGAGAGTTTGACGTCCCAGTGGGAGCCGTGGTCAAACTGTGCGACTCTGGACAGATCCAGGTACTGGATGATGAAGGGAGGGTAAGTCAACACATCAGAATGGATATGTGATGATTGTTTGTTCACATGGTAAATGTGTTTTTTAATCAAAGACTCTGTGGTTTTTTACCCTCTGAGACCCACAATAGAGTCATTTTTGTCTTTGTAGGGGGGGCCAGGGGGTCTTTATGGGGAGATGGCAGGTCAACAGTAGATGCCACATAGAAGTGGTGTACTGTTGCTCTAAATATATTATCTATCCATCCAAGTCGAGTATAGTCGCATTACAAAAGTACACAGTTAAAACAACCAAAGAGCTGATAGAACAATGGCCAAGCATCAGGGAGAAGAAAAAGCTGAATTTGTCATATAAAAAGAAGCCTGTAAAGCAAAATACGGAGAATTGTATTAAAAGTTCACATTGTCCACAGAATATAATCTAATCAAAATTTATTCAAATTGCTTGTTTTACACAAATTTCCTGCAGTAATTGTGTTCACTGTTTGATTTAATTGTACAGCGTAACAGTTGCTCTGTACTGTTACTGATGCATTGAATGTAATATGACCTATCAATAAAATATACCACTTAGTCCGGGGTCGTCAGTTTATGCAATGATAAAAAATGGGTCCCTTAAAGGACCAGTGTGCAGCAATTATGGGGGATATTTTGTTTGAAATGGAATAAAATCATAGCTATGTTTTCTTTAATGTGTAATCACCTGAAACTATGAATTATTGTGTTTTTTGTTACCTTAGAATGAGGCGTTTATATCTACATAAGGAGCGGTTGTCTTCACGGAGGTGGCTGTCATGTTTCTACAGTAGCCCAGAAGGGACAAACCAAACACTGATTCTAGTGAGAGACATTCACGTTTTTGTGCCGCCATCGTAGCTCTCCTACACGTTTGCCACCAGGGAGAAGTTTCAGTTGTTTGCAGTCTGCAGCCTCACCACCAGATGCCGCCAAATCCTACACACTGCACCCTCACTGAAAAAGGTTGGGAACCACGGCTCTAACGTGCTCCGACTTCTCTCCCCTCTCGTTAACAGGAACACTGGATTTCCCCTCAGAACGCCACCAACATCAAGCCTATGCACCCGACCTCCGTCCACGGCGTGGAGGACATGATCCGACTGGGCGACCTCAACGAAGCCGGCATCCTCCGCAACCTGCTGATCCGCTACAATGAACACGTCATCTATGTTAGTACCTCTTCATACACCCACTGCAGCTGTTGAACTGCCTGAGACCTGTGATCCCGACTGACTTTCCTGTCTTTCAGAGAGTCTAGTTGGTTCAGTGTTAAGGCTTTAGTGAAGACACAGATATTATGCTATCATGATATGATACCAGGAAGGACTCACATACACCAGGGACGGTGGCAGGTGGAGAGTCTGAATGGGGCAGTACACCTGTCTAACGGTAACACAGGTATCCTAAGGCGGGCTCAGGGAGGACAGAAACCTCCCGTGGAGCAGGAGGACAGAAAGCTTGCTTGATCTTGATTTGCAGTATGAATACAGACCATGAAAGTGGGGCCTCATCATCCTTCTGACCTTTTGGGTTTTAAGCAGGAGATGTCAGAAAAGTTACCACAGGGATAACTGGCTTGTGGTGACCAAGTCTACATAGCGACGTCGCTTTTTGGAGCTATATAACGCTCTAAAACTGGGCTAAATTTTAGCGAGGACAAACTGGCATGGTCATCTTCAAAGGGGTCCATTGACCTCTCCAGATATGTGAATGTAAATGGGTTCTATTGGTACCTACCAGTCTCCCCTTTACAGACTTGTCCACTTTATGACAATCACATGCTATTTTTTCACGCAGTATAAATGTGTTATTTCCTCCTTTTCTTAAATTAGAATATTTCTGCATACTGGGGTCACTAAACTGTCTTGAATTACATAAATTACATTACATTAAGCCATTACAATAAATTTAAATTCACTAAAGCTGAGACTGTTGTGGATGCAATGAGCATCTGGGTTAGATAGTACACAGATGTTTTGAGTCAGAGCTTGTATATCCTCACTTTACCTGGAGGGAGTAATGTGAAAATTGGCCACAGCCCAGTGAAGTTCTTATTCAGGTTAAGCTATTTACCTCCAACGTCCTGCAGTCGAGTTCACTTGTTGCTATTAATAAAGTAATAAACTGAATGTCCCCACATCACTCTTTGGCTGAGTCCAGCTGGTTTACTCCTACAGGGGATAGAAACAGGGATTTCTGCAGAAACAACAAACTGGAGCCCTTATCTTGTAATTGTTTTCCATGTGTTTATGCATGTGTTAACCCAAGTTTACGATGGAAATCCTCTGTGTGCACATCAACAGCTTCTTCTCACCCAAACTGAGCTGATCTGTGTCACATTGCGCCAGGTCACACCTGCTTTCCTAATAGACCAAGAAAGCTTTAAGAGGTTTATGCTGGGTATATCATCTAGTAGTTGGTGGTTAACGGCTCTGTTGAAGAAAGAGGGGAACGCTCCTAAAACTTTCTACTTGTACACTCACAGTACCGACACTACTTCATTTTACTCCTTGGCATACCGTGACTACCGTGGCTTCTTTTCTGCCCTCACCATGTCAGGTTCTCTGGGAGATAACAGTGTAGCTGAGCATATTTGCGCCACACCTCACAAGCCGTATGAACATAAAACCTACGTGGGGAGCATCTGGATCAGCCGACGCACTGAACCCAACAATGTTCACATCCTTTTTGTAAAATAATATGTGAAATGTTTGTCATAACTTTTTAAATTTGGGGACAAATATAATGATTGAAACACTATTTAAGAGCTTTTTAACCCAACCTGCATGTTTTTTGACTGTGGGAGGAAACCGGTGAAAACTAACACAGGAAGAACATGCAGACTGGTTTGTAAAAGTATTAGATATTCTGTTTACATGATGATAAATTCTTCTGTTTCTGGGTTCCTGCAGACGTATACCGGCTCAATCCTGATAGCAGTCAACCCCTACCAGCTGCTCCCCATCTACACTCCAGACCAGATCCGCCTCTACACCAACAAGAAGATCGGCGAGATGCCGCCGCACATATTCGCCATTGCAGACAACTGTTACTTCAACATGCAGCGCAACAACAAGGACCAGTGCTGCATCATCAGGTGTGTGACTTTTTCATATAGCCTAATGATATCATTAATTTAAATTAGCCACTGATGCTATTGTATACGACTGCAGTATCAGTATGAACATGTCAAACTGCAGAGCAATTTGTCTGTGTATATAATAAGGTCAGCAGGGAGTGTAACCAGCTGCGTCATGGCTGACTTGCTTCTTTTGGATGTGTGTCAGGCTCTTGGAAGAGAGCGTCTTTAGACAGCCTGCTGATATATTGGCAGGGACAGGTGAATGGGCAGGATGCATAGCCTTATATGGTATCACTGAGGCGTTAATTATGCTATTATGGCATTCATCGTATATACTTTTAGACAGTTGTCTGAAATTAGGAGTAATTGCTGAATCTGACGTGGCACACTCGTATGAGCTCATGGTACGATAAAAAAGGAAGAAAAAGTTAAGACAAAAATGCGAAAATGTTCTTGCGTGAGGCCCATTGTGTGTGTTTGTTGTGCTAATGTGTAATGTCCCTGTCTGTGTGCCAGCGGTGAGTCTGGGGCTGGGAAGACGGAGAGCACAAAGCTGATCCTGCAGTTCCTCGCTGCCATCAGCGGCCAACACTCCTGGATAGAGCAGCAAGTCCTGGAGGCCACGCCCATCCTCGAAGGTCAGACCGCCATAGCGTTAATTCATTCACTCATTCATTATCCATAACCGCTTATCCTATTCAGGGTCACAGGGGGGCTGGAGCCGATCCCAGCTGACATTGGGCGAAGGCGGTGGTACGCCCTGGACAGGTCGCCAGACTATCACAGGGCTGATACATAGAGACAGACAACCATTCACACTCACACTTAGAGTGTGAATCAACAATGAACCTGCATGTCTGTGGACTGTGGGAGGAAACCGGAGAACCTGGAGAAAACCCACACTATCACAGGGAGAACATGCAAACTCCACACAGAAAGGCCACAAGCCAGTTTTGAACGAGTATTTAGATTAGATCCTGATGGCAGGGCAGCCTCTGCTGTCAGTGTATGAATGTGTGTGAATGGGTGAATGCTGACATGTAGTTTAAAGCATTTTGAGTGGTCCGAAGAAGAAAAAAGCGTCATATAAAAGCAAGTCCATTTACCATTTAATTATTTTTCCTTTTTGCCAAAGTTACGAATGAACTTTGAGCCTCAGACGTCAGATCTGATCCATTTTTGCTCTCATTCCTCTGTAGTTTTACTTTATATCATCAATCAGTACAGCCGTACAGTGTTACCCAGCTCTGTCTATGTCTCTGTGCTTTTACCGCTCACCTCACTCACTGTATGATTTAATCACTCCATTCAGCCTTTGGCAATGCCAAGACCATTCGTAACGACAACTCCAGTCGCTTTGGGAAGTATATAGATATCCACTTCAACAAGCGAGGGGCCATCGAAGGAGCCAAGATAGAGCAGTACCTGCTGGAGAAGTCTCGTGTGTGTCGACAGGTGAGACGCAGGGTGGTAGTTTTAGATTATACACATCCTCGGTATCGGTATAGAAACAGTCCTAACTTCAGGCCTGTTCTGTTCAGTGTGGTCTACTTTTTTGACCGTCTCGTCCTCTGCTCCTCCAGGCTCCAGATGAGAGGAACTACCATGTGTTTTACTGCATGCTGAAGGGGATGGCGCCAGAGATGAAGGCCAAGCTGGGCCTGGGCCTCGCCACAGACTACTCCTACCTCACCATGGTGAGTCCACGGCTGTGAGAGACCGTTCATACTGTGTCATCACTGAGCTTCTATTAAAGCTGAGATCTGTTAACAACATTAACACTAACTGTATGTATGACATATTGACAAAACTGATCAATACTTAAACTATCTAAACTTGCATGTTGAGGTCACAGTTAGTCTCTGGGTGAACATCATGTCTTTCTTACGGGCAAGTTATGAAATCAGTGGGGCACAGACATGCAAAAAGGACTCACCACCTCTCCTACATAGGATCAAGACGTATACACTTTATAGTTGTTTAGCCTCTTGTGTCTCTGTAGTAATTTAAACAAATAATAAGCAATTTACTGGTTATTTAAAAAAGCATTGCAGATTGATTTTCAGTTAACTTCATTAAACTATTAATTGTTTCAGCTCTGGTTAGGATTATGCTTTACTATAAAGTGTATACTTTGGTTTGTACAATCAGAGAAAATGCTTCAGGGAAGAGGACTCAGTAGCTGGTTAATGGACATCAGGTTATCGTTGAGACACAGCAGCTTCCTGAGCTTTTCAGTGGACACATCCAAACAGAGACACCTAACGAACCCTAGAGCTGCTCCACTAGCACAATAAATCTCTCTGTCTTTTACCATCCAGGGTAAATGTACAGCGTGTGACGGTCGAGACGACCTGAGTGATTACTCCAGCATCGTGTCGGCCATGAAGGTCCTCATGTTCACTGAGACGGAGAACTGGGAGATTTCCAAGCTGCTGGCGGCCATCCTGCACATGGGCAACCTGCGCTTCGAAGGTACGATGAACGGCACGCTTACACTTGTTCTGCTCTTGTTGGCGGTGATGACGATGATGTACTGGATTGTACAGTATTGACAGTTGTTTTTAATAATGTGTCTGTGAGAAGAATAGAGCCCGCTCGGCAAACAGTGATCTTTTTGGTTTTCCTCAGCTCGTACATATGATAACCTGGACGCCTGTGTGGTTGTGAAATCTCCCGACCTCATTACTGCTGCTGCACTCATGGAGGTGTGTATGTGTGTACTACTAGTCTCCACATTGGTCTGGTGAATGGAAAAAAATAGTCCTAGATAGTAATAAATACAACAAATATCGACCAGTGATCAATCAGTTCATATAAATAACTGAAGAGCTTGATGCTATACAGGAAAATAAATGGATAATGGCAGGGCCCACGGTGCTCTATTAGGTATCCACAGATATGACTGAGCAAGCGTTGCGCAAGTTCACGCCAGAGGGACAAATTGTTCAGTTTTCTTTTTTAAACGTAGGTCTACTTTACATTCAAATGCTGATGCAGTGTAATCATTATTTAGCTATTTTCATTCTTTAAAAGTCACCAGGAAACAAAGTCTTAGAAACTAATTTTACCCCCTGGTCATTTGACTTTACTGTAGAAATGTAAGTAACTAACATCTGTTGTTTTTGGTGAAATTAGCATATGTCTTGGTGAAATATTTTGGGAAGAACATACATTTATGTCAGTGTGTATGTATGTATTGTGGACGCTGTGTGTTTCATGGTGCATTTATGTGCTTTAGAAAGCTTGGAATTTCTACTTTCCAGAGATACCAAACATGTTATTGTAGACTGATGAGAAATCTATCCTGGGTCTTTTGACTTGCTCTTATATTTCTGAATGCTATATTTGGAGTTTATTGTTAAAGTTCTTCGTAATAAACAGAAAACTGTCATGTTGTTAAAAGATGCTGCGTATCGTCTGGGAATAGACCATCTTCCATTGTGACTTTTTGTAACTACGCCCGCCGAGAAGCTGCTTTAAACTGGAGTCGCTGCTTGCTGTGCCCCGCTGTAGGTGGAGCCCAAGGACGTGATGGTGTGTTTGACCACAAGAACCCTGATCACACGTGGCGAGAGTGTCGTCACACCTCTCAGTGTGGAACAAGGCCTGGATGTCAGGGACGCCTTTGTCAAGGTACCAATCTTTCAAATCCAGAGATATCTGATTTGAAACAACCGAAACGCTTCCATTGTTGGCAGAAAACTTCATGCAGGACCCAATCACTCATAGTGCGAACCTCTGAGACCCACAGTAGACCAGTTTAGTCCAGGGGGTCTTTAGGGAGAGATAGCACGTCAACTGTAGATGTCACATTGAAGTGGTGTACATCATCTGAAAACTGGAAACCTGATGATTAATTTGAGATACTGCACTGTGTATTTAGTTGTTCTAGTCATATGTCAAAAATAAACATGAGAATGAATTGTAAAAGTGTATAAGGGCTTAAAGCATTATGATGGAAGTACAGTATATGATGACCATCATACCATTATGTCTCATAGGTTTTGGGGTTGATACCATTTCTTACACAGATTCGGTGCTAAATTTAACCATTTTTTTACCTACTGAGAGTAAAAATGATCAATAATCCCTCCAAAATACCACATTAAGACTTTGAGGAACGCCATAGAAAAGTCATGTTGTGATTTTGGATCAAGCATATCTTGAGGAGAGAGGTCATAACGTGGATGGTGTGAATGGATTCTTTAGGCTTTCTAGTTTAATATATCTGTGACTTCACTACAGCCATAAAACTGAACCTACTGGAGCCTCTGAAAGACAGTAAAGTCAGTTAGGATTGCCCACTTAGCAGCCGCTGAAATCTTACTTTTTTTGACCTTGTGTGGATTAACTTGCAGGGGATCTACGGGCGACTGTTTGTCTGGATTGTGGATAAAATCAATGCCGCCATATACCGACCGCCATCCTGCGAGAGTAACATCATACGCAGGTCAATCGGGTTGCTGGACATCTTTGGTTTTGAGAACTTCATCGTCAACAGGTGATTTATTCTTGGTTGTTGATTAAAACGTGTGTGAAGTTCATAGAAAAATGTTGTTGTTGTTGTTGTTGTTGGTTTCCACCATTTTAATACTGAACTTTCACACATCCGACTCCCGGCGTTCTCGTCTCTGATTTGTCCTCGCTGCAGTTTTGAACAGCTGTGCATCAACTTTGCCAACGAGAACCTGCAGCAGTTCTTTGTTCGCCACGTCTTCAAACTGGAGCAGGAGGAGTACAACCTGGAGGACATCAGCTGGCAGCACATCGAGTTCACCGACAACCAGGACGCTCTGGACATGATCGCCAACAAACCCATGAACATCATCTCCCTCATTGATGAAGAGAGCAAGTTCCCGAAGGTGCAGTGCAAGACATTTACCAGATTATAGGCTCAACGATGGGCCTCGTTTGAAGTCTCAGCCACAGTTTTAGCCACATCTGGTAAAAGAAGTCAACAGATTCATTTTGCTTTTCTGTATAGTTGATGCCCGTTTCTTTGTGTTTTGTCAGGGAACTGATGCTACGATGCTGTACAAGCTCAACTCACAGCACAAGCTCAACTCCAATTACATCCCTCCAAAAAACAGCTACGCAACCCAATTTGGTATCCAGCACTTTGCTGGAGTGGTGCACTACGAAACCAGAGGTGTGTTCTTCATCCGTTTTCATGCTTTGTTTCATGCTTGTTTGTGAGGTGTTATGCTGCAATCTGCTTAGACTCTCACGAGAAAAGAAAAGACATACTTTTGATTTGTCATAATTAACTTTTAGTCCAACAGAGCTGAGAGTGGATTGGTGTATTTGTTCTTCCTCATCATTACAGTTTCCTCCATTCCGACTCATTTTACACGTGTACCCACATTAACCAGCTTCGGCCGGTTAGCAAGAAGGCGCATCTGCAGGCAGCCCAGTGTTGTTGCTGTAGAACGCGTGACTCCGCCCCTTGTGTCAATCAAATTGCCGTCTGCCAGCAGACATCAGTGTTGCAGCCCAGTGGGTTAACCTGATTAACCTTTGCAAGCGTGCATGAGAAGACCAACGTCCTAACTGGGGGAAACCGTGCAGACACAAACTGCAGATTGGAGAGACAGACCATAAAATAAATGTTTACTGAAGTTAAGAAATTTTGTGTATCATTTGTTAATATTAAGCTGTTATATTTTATCAAATGGAGAAAAAAGCCAAAGATATCGGCAAAAAAAAAAAAAACATGTTTTTGGTCATAACTGAAGAATTCATATGCTAATTATGACAATTTAACAGGATAAAATGATGAAGAACAAATCTATGTTGAAATCGAGCTGGTTATAACGTTAGCTGTTAGCTCCACGCAGGACTGCGCTGCTCACTCTCTGCTAACAGCTACGGCTAATTACCGCTCGTCCTGTCGATTTCAACCTGGGAGGTGCTATTGACTTACATTATGATGCGTAAAAAAGAGTGCTGGGTGAAGTAAGGTGGAGGTAAATTTTAACGTTATCTAATGTGTGTTCTAATGTAATCTTGTAAAATGTAGTATTTGTCTAGAAACTCAAGTGAATCCAGTTGTTTGAAGATCATAGATCATAGGAGAATATAGAATAGATAATAGAGAGGGAATTATGAGCTGTTTAACTTCCTAAAAAAACAGTATGCTAATAGTAATAAAGGAGTTTATGTTGAAGTATATGTATTTTGTATATTGTTTTTTACTGTGGTATTGAATTGGTGTTGAGACTCGTGGAAATTCACTGGTAGTGGTATCAACCACTAAATTTTTGGTATCGTGACATCCCTAGACATGGATGTAAACTGTAACTTTGACTGGTTGACGGAGGCATCCAGCCACGAGGTGGTACTTTCTTTTTTCTCCTTGGTTCAGACCAGAAATGACCTTATAGCATCTCTCTCCCCATCCTTCCTCCAGGCTTCCTGGAGAAAAACCGAGACAGCCTCCACACGGACATCATCCAGCTCGTCCACTCGTCCAAGAACAAGTTCATCAAGCAGATCTTCCAGGCTGATGTGGCCATGGTGAGACCAACCAATACTGTAACACCCATGACATTTTGCTTGTTTTAAAAGGATAGTTTGAGTGTTTTGAAGTGGGGTTGTATCAGGTACTTATCCATAGTCAGTGTATTACCTACAGTAGATAATGGTCAACACGCCCCAGTTTGGAGAGACAGACAGGAGTACTAACATGGGAGCCAGCCCTTTCGTATCCATGTATGCTCTCTTTAAAGCCACCAGACTCCATTGAAAAAACCTGTAATTTTACCCCACAGAACACTGTGTGTGCCTCTGAAGAATCCAAACTAACCAAAGCCACGCAATAACACAAACAAACTAACCGCTCGAGGCAGCGGTAGACCAGCAACTCCTGTGTTCTGCAAACTGAAATTCCTGTTTTTAAAATCTAAAGTCTGGTTGTTTTGGCGAGAACGTAGATGACGGCTTCACTTCCCCATCAGAAACACAGACTGTTTAACTGTCTCACCGCAAGGAAAACAGGTGAAAATATTCTTCAAAACACCCAAAATATCCCTTTAATACTTGTTCTGGTGGACTAATATTTTTCGCTTCCTTTTGTTATGACTTTAAAGGCATTTGCTGTCTTCTTTGCTGTCTCCTCACGGTGCTGACTTTTTACTAACGGCACACCTCCTCCTCTCATTCTGCTGTCTCTTCTCCTCCCACATCAGTTTCTGTGTGGCTATCAGCAGCCCAGCACCCCTCCTCCCAAGGTAATCAACAGCCTCTAGTCATGTAAACTGAATGAAAACCCCTCCTTCTTTAAGCTCTTCTCTTTATCCTACAGGTGTGCAGGTTGTGGTAGCAGCAACCAGCGAGAGACGTGTTTATTTGATGATATTTAGCAATTAACCAGCAAACTCTCTGACACACACACTTCCCTGTCTTCATTAGGGCTGTCAGTTGACTAAATGAGTTTATCCACAAAGAACCACACAAAAGCACCACTTTAAAGTGGTGTAAAGTTAAATCAGAAACTCTCTAGACGGTGAACTGGAGACAGTGAACGCAGCACCGTGGCTGCTACAGTAACTCTCCTGACGGTGAACTGGAGACAGTGAACCCAGCACCGTGGCTGCTACAGTAACTCTCCTGACGGTGAACTGGAGACAGTGAACCCAGCACCGTGGCTGCTACAGTAACTCTCCTGACGGTGAACTGGAGACAGTGAATGCAGCACCATGGCTGCTACAGTAACTCTCCAGACGGTGAACTGGAGACAGTGAATGCAGCACCATGGCTGCTACAGTAACTCTCCAGATGGTGAACTGGAGACAGTGAATGCAGCACCATGGCTGCTACAGTAACTCTCCAGACGGTGAACTGGAGACAGTGAATGCAGCACCATGGCTGCTACAGTAACTCTCCAGACGGTGAACTGGAGACAGTGAATGCAGCACCATGGCTGCTACAGTAACTCTCCGGACGGTGAACTGGAGACAGTGAATGCAGCACCATGGCTGCTACAGTAACTCTCCTGATGGTGAACTGTTGTGCTCATATACTGCAGTTGCTGTATCACTGCCTGTGAGGCACAAATCTTGTCGGTTAACGGTTAATAATTGGTTAACAAGGGTCGGTTATCTGTAATTTTTTTTTTTTTTTTTTCAAATTTAGCATCCTTAGAAGGGACTGATTCACTGCTCAAAGCATGCTGGGATGGCCTGCGATGCAGACCAAGCTGTTGGTGTAACAAGGGGGGGGCGTGTACAACCAGACTTTTTTTCAGTCTTAGTTACAAAAATAGTCTTTAACTGAGTTCATTTTTTGAACAGCATACATGTTTTAACAGCTTTTTCCCCTCATTGATTTATGTCATAAACATCCATCTGACAGAAAACGGTTTGTACTGTTGTTCTTTTGTAAATAAAATACCTTTTTGTGGAGCTGGTAGAGAAGGGGGCGGGGGGATTGTAGGATGGACAAGTGACCGGCGGGGCAGGGCAGATACAAGTCTATGCTAACTGGTCACGTATAGTGGGGCTACACCGCTAGTCTTCATCCATCTCTCAAAAGCAGTTGTTGCTTTTTTGACAGGACATTTTGAAATGACTGAGGGGCTGTTGAAACAAATCTTTTTGGCTTCACTTAGAAGAAGACAGCTGTCAGAGATTTTGTCCTGTTTCATTTGTCTGCTGTGTTCAGTAGTAATAATGTGTGTTGTGTACCAATGTGTTTAAAATGTGTTTATCCACATAAAATCACGCCGGCTGCCGGTGGTCTCTCCTTCAACATTGTAGATGTAACCTTTAGTCCAGTCACTGTATATCTTTGTTTGGATTCTTTTGGGATCATTACAGACTTATCTGTCCACATTTGATTTTCAAAACTTAGCTGCACAAATCAAATGTTTGTAGCACTTTGCCAAAGCCAGCTGTCGGACTAGTTTCCAGATTCCCATGAAGGGTTAAAAAGAGGAGATGTTGCAGCTTCATATCACATCATATCAGTGGACTGTATCACCTCCCACCATGCCCCATCCAGGTTTAGTTAGGATTAAGGTTAATGGATATGGCTGTAAAATATGGTCTGCAACAGGATGACTGATTCATGTCAATGATGCGTCTGCAGGGAGGGTGTCAGTAGTATCTTATTTATGGGTGAGAGTTAGACTTCTGCAATTATTGAAAAGATGAAGGTTAAAAAAATATATAGCATCGTTATTATGGGTATTGTCCAAAAAATATGACAAATTTGCAGTCTTGTGTGGATTAGTATTAAATCATGAACATGTTTATTTGCTTTATCTTTTCTTTGGACTCTGGAGGACAGAACCTGCCAAAATAAAAAATCACAGAGACAAGTAAATAATCAAATTAAAACACGTCACTTTTGATCAATTAATTAATGGCTACATTTATTTTAATAGTATTTTTGCTACATTTAATGACATCTCTTTATTTATTTACTGAATCATTTATTGATTGATTGATTTTTTTATTTTGGCATGTTGCGTCCTCCATAGGAGACACTTGTTCATCTGAGTAGGTGAAACGTAGTTTTATGTATTTCTGTGTGTTTGTGTGTTTTCAGGGTGCTGAGACAAGGAAGCGCTCTCCCACTCTGAGCAGTCAGTTCAAACGTTCCCTGGAGATGCTGATGAGGACGCTCAGCGTGTGTCAGCCGTTCTTCGTCCGCTGCATAAAACCCAACGAGCTGAAAAAACCTCTGGTGAGACCAATTTCATGTGTGTGTCCCTGAATATTCTTCACTAAGATGATCCCTGTTTTTAGCTCAAGTCTGTGTTGTTGTTGCGTCCCTCTGGTGTCAGTTATTCATTATGAAGCACTAAATCATGAAAGCCCCCAAGAACATTTCTGAGTTGTGTCTCTGGACTGGAAAAAGGGGAAACTGCCTACCAACACCTTTTAAAGCTCACTAATTAACACCCTGTACAAAGCAAAGTGTTGAAATGACAATACACGGCATAAATCCCTATTTTCACAATTTTTTTACAATCATATTTATTTAGATATTACGTATTAATTAATAAGCTTCTACCGGTGACTTTGTTACCCCTGGACAGAGCTAGGCTAGCTGTTTCCCCCTGTTTCCAGTCTTTGTGCTAAGCTAAGCTAACCAGCTGCTGGCTGCAGCTGCAGTAGCTTCATGTTAACCTCACAGACATGAGAGTGGTGTCATTCTTCTTATCTAACTCTCATCAAGAAAGCTAATAAGCATATTTCCCAACATGTCAAACTCTTCCTGTAAGAGCGACGTAGTATAAACATCTGTAAGGTTGACCATATTGCATTCTCTGGGTGCTTCTTTTTACTTTACTTTTGCTCCGTCCTCTTATTATCTTTAAACCCGTGCTCTTAATTTTGTTTGCTTTCAGTTATTTGACAGAGAGCTGTGTATTCGTCAGCTTCGTTATTCTGGCATGATGGAGACCATCAGGATACGGCGGGCCGGCTATCCCATCAGATACACCTTTGGAGAGTTTGTGGACCGTTACCGGGTCCTGATGCCTGGCGTCAAACCTGCTCACAAACAGGTCAATAATACAGCCACTACCACCTGTTACAGTTCTGGTTCTGTTGTTTTCTTCAGTCCTGATTAAACTTGTTTAACTTTACCAGTAACATTATTACTACATTTCTACTTAGATATCTGACACATTAGTGTACATTGGTTGAATGGAAGTCTAATTGTGTTGCTGAAAGCATTGGGATCATTACGGTCAGGATGTGGTCAGCTTAGCTTAGCATAAAGACTGGAAGCAGGGGGAATCAGCTAACCTGTCATGCAGTTTTTTT
Organism: Pterois miles; assembly: GCA_947000775.1. NCBI lineage: Eukaryota > Metazoa > Chordata > Actinopteri > Perciformes > Scorpaenidae > Pterois > Pterois miles. The sequence continues at coordinate 31,337,014 of CAMQGK010000052.1, read as the reverse complement.
TATAATTTTAATTACTTATTTAATATAATTATTTTTTTACAAGCACAAACAGACCTGAAATACATACATGCATAGGCAGGACTTAAATACATGCATTACAATCATTATTACATGATTGGTGCCTTGCTCAAGGATAGCTTGGCAGTCAAACAGGCACCTCTCCAGCTACCAGTTCACACGCCATACTTGGTCCATACTGGGACTTGAACTGGTGACCCTCCGGTTCCCAAACCAAGTGCCTACGGGCTGAGCTACTGCCCCTATATTATTTTCAGACTATCACAGTTATTATTGAGCAGTCCGTTAGTCAGGTTGTAAAAGAAAGAAGTGTGAAGGCGTTCCACCGGCATTTAAGTTTATGTCTTAAAAACAGTCTTTAAAGGTCCAGGAGTCGTCACTTTTACGTTGCTGGCTCTCCTATCAGGAAGACCTGCGAGGGACGTGTCAGCAGATAGTCCTGGCCCGGCTGGGGAGGCATGATGACTGGCAGATCGGGAAGACCAAGATTTTCCTAAAGGTTGTGTGTGTGTATGTGTGCGCGTGCGTGCGTGCGTGTGTGTGCGCGCTCTTAAAGGTGGAAAAAACCCTGTAATTTTACCTCGCTGACCACAGGGGTTGCTGGTCTACCGCTGCCTCATTGGTCAGAGTGTTTTAAAGTGTTTTAAGGTTCAGGTTCCACAAAGTCAAACAATAACACAAACTAACTGATCGAGGCAGCGGTAGACCAACAGTTCCTGTGTTCTTAGAGGTAAAATGACTGTTTTTATGAATGGAGTCTGGTGGCTTTGAAGAGATCAATATAATGGTTCAGCTCCCTATCAGAAAGGGCTGTTAGAAAGAAAATATGGAAAATACTCTAAATATAGAGTACACTTTGCTTTGTTTAAGTGCTCACCAAAGAATATGTAAGTAAAAGTAATCTTTGGGTCACTGAGGCTGTGTTGTCCCTCCTCTTTATTTGTCTCTGCTTGTCTCTTGTCAGGACCACCACGACATGCAGCTGGAGATCGAGAGGGACAAGGGCATCACTGACAAGGTCATCCTCATCCAGAAGGCTGTGCGTGGACTCATAGAAAGGTGAAGGACTTTCTGGGGCAGAGATCGATTCGTAATCACCAAACCCCAAAGTATCATATTTTTATCTTGAAAACAGGCACAGTTGTTTTGTTTGTTTGTGTGTGTGTTTTTTTAATTTTTAATTTTTTAACAAGATATTTCCTACTTAAGTTGGACATATTCTGTATGATTTTAGCCTGTATCTGGTCAGAATTTTGAGCCACAGGACTCATTTTAGAGTCAGACCAAATCTGAGTTTCGACAGGTGTTGGGAGGACCGAGGACTGATTAACTCGGATGTTGAACAGTGGGATGAATTTCTGACATGTCAGAAATTTTGCTCAGCCATTGAAGCAGAGCCATGACCCGATTCCTCCATGTCAGCGCCTTTTTATTCCTCTAATTACAACAATGAGAGCATAGCTATCAAGATAACAATGTACAATAGATATATTAAAACATAGCCAGCTTCTCTCTGAAAAATGGACAGGCCATACTGTCTACGTCTTCTTGCCACCTGCGAATCCATATGACGTTATGCTGGCGCCTACCTTTTTTTAGACGTTTCAGCAGACAGGATGGCACAGATGATCAAGGCATCACATTTCTACCTTTTGTATTGTGACCTGCACAGACCTCTGCTAAAAAACAAACTTTACCTGATTGTCAACAGCCCGAACGGTCCACAGGAGCTGCTGGCTGACGATCAGACCGTACAGTGTGAGCACGTGAATCGTGAGCTTTGGCTTTACGTCACACATGTTTACTTGTACAGTAGGAGTAGGAAGTACACAACATTTCTAAAATCGCACATTGTTTGTCCAGCTTTAGTGCGCCTAAAGGAGGGTTTCAGGATCCAATTCGTTTATGTTCTGGTTAAAATCTAGTCTCTGTGTCCTCTTCTGTCATAGGAAACACTTCCTCAGACTGAGGAGTGCTGTGCTGTGTATCCAGAAGGTGTGGAGGGGTTATCGATGCAGGAAGAATTACCAAATTGTGAGTCCTTTACACCTTCTGTGTGTAGAGTTAGTGTTTTTCTCAGATGTATTTGCTCTTATGTTCTTATATGAGCTGCACAAGTCACACTAACATCCTCTCCGCTGTTAAAACTCGCTCCTCCTCTTCAGATGCAGTCCGGCTTCCTGCGCCTCCAGGCCGTCTACAGGTCGAGGAAGCACTACAGAAGCTACCGGATGACTCGCCTCCGTGTTACTCATATCCAAGCCCGTTGCCGCGGCTTCCTCATCCGGCAGACATTTTGGCGGCGCCTTCGTGCCGTGTTGACCCTTCAGGCCTACACCAGGGGCATGATAGCCAGACGCCTCTATCAGAGGCTCAGGGCAGAGGTAAAAAGTGATTACATTTACTACTGCTACCTATATCATGTTGTTGACGTGCCAGTAAGACAGGGCCACTGGTTATGAGGGCAGACATGAGGAATGATGTTAAGAAATTGTGAAATTGAATTTTTCTCCTTCATACATGCCCGTCAGGGATTTAATGTTTTTATCTGATCTGCTGTAATTGGTGCACTGTGAAAACGAACCAGACTAAATTGAAAATTAACCAAAAGAATCAATTTCACTCTGATTCAGCCAAACAGACATGGCTTGTGAAAACGCCCTCAGATACTGATTGGACCATAAAAGAGTGCAACTGAATAATGTGGCATTTTGGGAAATTTGCTTATTTGTTTTCTTGCTGAGAGTTGGATTTTAAGGTCGAAACCACTCTCACATCCGTACACTAAACATGAAGCTACAACTAGCTGCTGGTTCACATAGCTTAGCATGAAGACTGGAAACAGGGCAAACAGTTAGCCTGGTGCTATCCAAAGTTAAAATATATATATATATATATATATACATATACATATATCTATAGTTGCTGCACTTCTAGGGCCCAGACACACCAAACCGGCATCAAAGAGCGAGCGGCAAGTAACACGTATGTTCTGCACCTGCGTGAGATGAAATATCTCTCTACACCAGAAGTCTGTGTTCGTCATTCAAAAAGGGAAACCAGAAGGCCGAGGACGGCGGATATACAAGCTGCTGTTATGATACGTACATGACACAAAGCAGCGTTTGCTGACCATTTTCACACCACTCTCACTCACCACTTAGCTTCATTCCTGATGTTGCTGTGAAACTGTCCGTGTTGGAATGATCAGATGAGATGAAGATGAAAAATGAGAGGAGCCTTCTGTACTTTTCCTCTTGACTTTACTTGTTGGCTTCTCTTCTCGTGCACTGATTGGTTTAAGCTGAACAGCCAAAAAGTAGGCCAACATGCTCATCAACGCCCCGACCGTCGGCTTGGTGTGTCAGGACGTTCAGACAGACAATCAGACGCTGCTCTGGGTCAATAGGATCCTGGTAGTTGATCCTCTGCCTGCACAAATCTATTCAAATCTTTTATTGAAAAAGTGTGGCAACTGTCACAAATTTGCATCGCTGCCTTCAGTATGAATAGTTTTGATGCAATACAGCCAAGTATTTTGCATTTTTGTCATTTATTCGTCATGCCCCCGGTGTGTAAAGGCCTTTAGATGAGAAGGTTCGACACCACCTTATGCTAAATATGAAGCTACAGCTTACCAGTTAGCTTAGCTTAGTTTAGCATAAAAACTGGAAACAGGAGCAAACAGTTAACCTGACTCTTCTCAAAGGTAAAAAAAAAAAAAAAAAAAATACATGTAGTTGTGTGAAGAAACAAAGCAAGCAGAAATGTCAGATTGTCTGTTTTGGTAAAGTTACAGCAGCTCGCTCTTTGATTCCACCTTGTAAAAGAGGGCTTCAACCACTGTCACATGATCTGAAAAGCACTTTGTTTTACGCATACTGAGGCCTTGAAAGACAGCGCATCCTAGTCATGTTAAGAAGAGGCTCATGTGATCCTGGCCTTTACCAATGTCACCATAAAAACCTTCTTTTACACATAATTTTTTTTAATTAGTGTGTTAAAACCTGGTTGCATGTTGTCTGTCTGTGTAATATGGAAATGTTTGTGAGCTTTTTATAGTTGCTTTTCCATCTGCCAATGTTGCACATTTCTTCCTCTTTTCCTGTTCTGAAAGACAATGTTGAATAAATTACTTGTTTTGTAAATGTTTGTTTAATCTCAGTTTTTGATAAGACATAACTAGCTTTCGGAGAATTATCAAATAATATTCCTGAGCAGGTCTGCAGTTCCAGTGACCCGACAAGGAAGCAGTTAAGTTTAAATAACCTACAAATACTGAATAGAGATAAAAGTACTGTCTATTGCGTTCAGCTAGTTTATATTCTTTCTAGTCAGTCATCTGTTTACACCTGTAATGTTTCCCTTCAGTTCCTATGCTCTAGTTTTAAACAGACAAGTAGTCTAACAGAGAGAAAATGCTGGTGAGTGTAACACCCAACCTGCCTCTGTTTGCTCCTCCCACAGCTGCAGCATCGCCTGGAAGCCGAGCGCCAGCGCCTGGCCGAGGAGGAGCAGCTGCGGTACCAGATGACGGCTCGGCGGGCCAAGGCGGAAGCGGAGAGGAAACACCAGGAGAGGCTCGTCCAACTGGCCCAGCAGCAGGAGGAGAGGGAGCGGGAGGAGAAGGAGGAGGCCAGGAGGAAGAAGGAGCTGCTGGAGCAGATGGAGAGGGAGAAGGAGCAGCCCGTGGATCACTCGGACATGGTCGACCGCATGTTTGGCTTCCTGGGGAGCACCGGGCCGCTGCCCAACCAGGACGGACAGGCTCCGGCTGGTTTTGAAGTATGTGGTCATGTTTTTTTAGTCCGATAAAGATGTCTCCACTGTGGGACTAATAAAGGAATATCTTATCTTATCTTATCTTATGTCTGACTGGAAGCAAAGGGAGGACACTGTATGTAGATCTATCAGTTGGTCCAGTAGCTGATCCCCTGACTTTTCCTCCAGCACCACCACGATGTTCATAGTTGTTATTAACAGCCTGTTCACAAACAATCTCTTATTTCCACATCCAGCCGACACAGAGCAACACTGTCATTTATGTAGAGTTGTGTTTCTGGCCACCTGACAAATGTGATTATAATATTCACTCTGCTTTTAGTTGTGAATATATCAGGCTCTTTTCCCGCTAGATGGGCAACTTTCTTATTTTTACCTTGTAGCTAACTTTGTCTGTTTACTGTTTCTATGTGTCATATGTTGAAGGTTCAGCTTTATTGTCATACAGCACATGATTATATACCGTATTTTAGGACTGTCAATCAATTTGTATTTAATCAAGATTAATTGCATGATTGTCCACAGTTAATCGCAAATTAATTGCACATTTTTCTGTTCAAAATGTACCTTAAAGGGAGATTTGTCAAGTGTTTAATACTCTTTTCAACTTGGGAGTGGACAAATATGCTGCTTTATGGAAATGTATGTACATATTTATTATTGGAAACACAAAACAATGACAGATATTGTCCAGAAACTCACAGGTACGGCATTTAGCATAAAAATCTGCTCCAATCAGAACATGGCAAACTGCAGCCCAACAGGCAACAACAGCTGCCAGTGTGTCAGAGTGCTGACTTGACTATGACTTGATCTAAACTGACTGTGATTATTATAAAGTGGGCATGTCTGTAAAGGGGAGACTGGTGGGGACCCAGAAAACCCATTTACATTCACACATCTGGAGGTCAGAGGTCAAGGGACCCCTTTGAAAATGATCATGAGAGTTTTTCCTCACTTAACTGTAGCATAAAAATGGTAAATGCAGGTTATAGTGCAAAAAAGACTTTTATTAGTAGTGGGAATGATGGTAGTGCACCGGTGATATGCAACAGTAATTTAAACTAGTATGTGTTACACATATTTACGTGTGTGTTTTCGGTTTTAGGACTTGGAGAAAACCCCACATGGTGAGGATGCTCCAGAGGAAGTGCTGAATGAAGCGCCGCCGTTACCTGATGAGGAAGATGAGGATTTGTCCGACTACAAGTTCTCTAAATTTTCAGCCACCTACTTCCAGGGTGTTTCCACTCACACCTACATAAGGCGACCACTGAAACAACCTCTGCTCTTTCACGAGGACGAAGGAGACCAGCTGGTGAGAACATAAAGCCCTCGTCACCTCTGGCCCGAGGTGATGTTAGCTTAGCATAAAGACTAAAAACATGGCGGAGCACTAGACCTCACTGCTGATTTAAACGTCCTGTTGTGTCCTCCAGGCTGCGTTGGCAGTGTGGATCACCGTGCTGAGGTTCATGGGAGACTTACCAGAGCCCAAATGCCCGATGGTCATTAATGACGGCAGCGAAAAGATTCCCGTCATGACGAAGATCTATGAAACGCTCGGGAAGAGGACCTATAAGAGGGAGCTGCAGGAGCTGCAGGTGGAAGGAGAGGTGAGATGATGCTGAAGGGTCAAACTGTGACTGATGGTCAGGTCGTCATACAAAGTGCCATCATCAGTCCATGTCTGTGTGTACAGAACAGCTCCATCGACAGCCAGAAGAGGAACAGCATCAGACATAAACTGGTGTCGCTCACCCTGAAGAGGAAATCTAAGATCACTGAGGAGGTGAGAGTGAACTTATGCTTTGATATTTTTAGCATTTAACAAGCACAGACATACTGATACCACTACTTTTAGATTAACGCTGGTAACAGAAAATATTTTGATATTTAATATTCCTTGTTTGTTCCCATGTGGTCTGTTTTTGTCAGGATGGATGTGTTTTCCCTCATTCTGTGTTTACCATTTACCGTTATTTGAATGTTGCTTTTTATTGTTTCCTCAAGACAAATTAGTACAACAACCTAAACATAAGAAATAATGTATATATAAAAACAGATAGTAACTCTAACTCTCTGAAAAACAAAATATTCAAAAACAAGGGAAAAGAAAGAAATGATAATAATTAATAATGCCTACATGTATTATCCAAAATAAATGCCAAATAAATGAAGTTAATAATAATGATGATAATAATAATGTTTTATATGTAAATAAAAGTGTAAACATTAATAATAATAATAAGAAGAAGAATAGAAATGTAATGAAAATATATTACTAATAAATATAAATCTAATAATAAATATGAATAAATAAAAGAAAGAATTAAATTGACACACCTGATCCCCAGCACCTACGTATTTCCCACATTAATTCACCTGCACAGGACAGATACAGAGTACAGTACACACTGTGTGTTTAAGGCATGTTTACAAAAGAGTAAATATAACTTAACTTAAAAATAAATAAATAAAACAAATGCATTTCAGAAATGTACAAAAACAAACTGAATTAAATAAAGGTTGCAACAATACTATTCAGAGGACAAATTTTGTGATTTACAGTACTTGTGTACATGTTTTGTGGTTAAGATGTTAGTTGAGTTTGAAGCAGCCACAGAGTCTGTTTTTTACACCCTCAACAGTACAGTAACCTTCCCGAGTTGCTCAAAAGGTTCCTTCTTCCAGTAGAAATGCCTTCATAGACGACCAGTTTTGAATTGATCCAGTCGTTAATGTTTTTGCTTTGCCGGCGGCAGGTGACCAGGCGGTTGACGGAGGGGGACTACGGCCTCCAGGGGAACAGCATGCTGGAGGATCGACCCACCTCCAACCTGGAGAAACTTCACTTCATCATCGGCAACGGCATCTTACGGCCCGCCCTCAGGTGACCTGCAAGCAACAGCAGTTTTAGTGACTTCACTTCCTCTTAATATCATCAGTAAAGCCAGACTCGTGTGAGGGAGTCATGGCTGCTTTTTCATTAAAAATACTTTCAATCGTGAGTCTGACAGTGTTATAAAAATGCAATGTTAAATTGGCAGAGTGCTCCTTTAAAGGACCAGTGTGCAGCATTCAGGCGGATCTATTGGCAGAAATATACAATATATAAAATATAATATAAATATGTTTTCTTTAGTGTATCACCTGATAATAAGAATCGTGCTTTTGTTGCACTGTGTTTTGGATTTTGTTTAGTTCAGCTGTTGCTTTTCTGTTTTCCTGACTCAGGGATGAGATCTACTGTCAGATCTGCAAACAGCTCACTCAGAATCCGTCCAAGAGCAGCCACGCCCGCGGATGGATCCTGCTGTCGCTCTGCGTCGGCTGCTTCTCCCCCTCCGAGAAATTCGTCAAAGTAAGAACACTCTAACTCACTTCCCATGTAGTATAAAGTGATGCTGCAGCTTTCAAATACTGCAGCGACTTCCTCAGTAGTTAGTTTTGACCTTGCGTTGCCTTTTGTGGGATTCACAAAGAAATGCTTATATTTGTAATTATTGATGAAAACATTTAGGAAATGAAATGAAGAGGTAAATACAACACTTTAAGTGGCAGAAAGATGGTAAAAAAAAAGTCAGCAATCTCACTGTAACTAAAGTTGAAAAAAGTTTTTACAAAAGTAGGATTTAGTCCAAAGAATTCAGTCGCTTGTTGAAGAAGAAGAATTCTTTTCCATCTAATCTTCATTGATCCCGTAATCAAAAGCAATTTTTGCTGTGAAAAAACATCAAGAAACGCAATAAAAACAACTTTGTTAGACTGCAGAGAGCCGAGGAAATAAATCCTGTCTTTACTGAACAAAGGATTCATTAAAATTCAATCAAGGGTATAGACGGGACAGATTGATTACTGACGGACAGCAGCGCACAACAACGTCTTTCTTTTTCTGAGGTTGCACCAATAAAGCAACCAGAATTACAGACAGAAAATGACTCATTTAGAATCACATTTCCTAGTTTCAGCTCCTCGTGGCGTTTATCTCTCCTCTCTATTTCGTCCTTCCTCATCTCTTGTCCATCCGATAAGGAGCTATGAGGGAGGATGTACTGTAGGTGGTGGAGGTGGACCTTTTCCACAAGTCTTTTCGACACGCAACATAAAACAGACAGAGCTGCGCCACACGTCACATTTGATTAACGGCCCTTTAAAATGTCGGCTCCGAAACAAGGATGTCTCATTTTGTTAAATTGCCTGTTGCCCCGTGTCTCTTCCTCGCCTCCTTGATTCCTCTCCTCGCCTCCTCTCCCTACTGAAGATGTGAGTAGAGTCGAGGCGACAGACTTTTAACAAATGAGACACCTTTCCTTCAGTTAAATATGATGTGTGCGTGATGGCTGCTTTGTTGTACCGCTGTATTTTATGATCTGTCAGATGAGTACAATAGTGCTGAATATGATAAAAACATCAGTAATATCAAGGTGACCTGTGGTTAGAACAGTAGAAAGTTTGATCACCTTAAATAACTACAACAGAGTCCTGCTGTGGTTTGAGATTATTCCAGCTGTGATGATCGATTCTCGTCCCCTTGATGTGCATTTAGTGTTAGGAAGATCCTCCATGATGGCGAACGATTTCACAGGAGGAGAGAGGAGATGAGGAAGCATACACTAAATATAATGAAAAGCACCCTCATGCCTCTTCCCCTCCTCCTCCTCGCGTCTCAGATGGGAGGGACCATGACATGAGGGCAGGAGGCGAGGGAAGGAGTCAAGGCTGTTACACAAACTGAGAAATGAGAGGAGCAATCTGTGTTGTGCAACAGTAAACTGAATATACTGTATGTCATCTCCTGTGTCATTCACTTCCTCTTGATTCTCCCTCCCTCCCCTTCTTTCCTTTTCTTTTCCCCACTCCCCTTTTTCCTTTCGCTTCCTCTCGGTAGATGATGTTTGATTTCCTTGTTTTTTGACCAATGGGCTTGCACAGTCGCCCTCCCACTTTCCTGATTAGTGTGGCATGTTGTGGGCTGGCAGTGACCTGATGAAGACCTACGTATGTTGGTTCATTTTAAACAATTACTGCCATGTAAAATAAAGGCATTTTAAACTTGTTCAAACACTACAGAGTGCCTTGGATTATTTTTGAGGGAGCCTTGCATTTTGTACTTTTTTGAGATGGTATTCCACCCATGCAATGAGCCCTTCACAAGACTGAATGAGCCTAATACACCTGAAGGATCCAAAGAGCAGCTGTAAGTGATTACCACAAGAGCCAGCAGCTTCTGCTCCACTGGCTTCACAGTAGTATAATTATAGAGTATAATTTGTTTTTGGACAAGACATCTGAAAACATCACCTTGGGCTTCAGGACATTTTTTAACGGACATTTTTCACTATTTTATGACATTGAAGTATTTGCTTGATCATGGAAAACAAGCAGCAGATTATTTTGGTGGATTAATTCTGTGATCCATTTGATTTTGGTCTTTATTTCAGTGGATAACTGGTCAGCTGGTGTATCTAAAATGATAAATGTCAACTTTTCCTACCAAATAGCCAACATGCGCAATCATTTTGTGATGGTTTAGTTTGCGAGCCATCATGTTTTCCAGTTGACCTTTATAAGATGTTTTTTATCCCTTTTGAATAAAAAGAAAACATCAGTTTTGTCTGCTGTAGTTAGTTAATTAGGAAAAACATAAAAACACAATACATTTACTTGTACTATGTTCTAGGGATGTGTCATTTAATTGAACCTGTTTATCTCTGTGCTTCACGCAGTAATTTTAGTTGTTGGTGATTTAATGAAGGTTTTCTCTGATTTTCTGTTTGTGTTTGTTTTTTTCCCCTCTGTGTTCAGTATTTACGGACATTTTTAAACAACGGTCCTCCTGGTTACGCTCCATATTGTGAGGAAAGGTTGAGGAGGACATTTGTCAACCGCACGAGGACCCAGCCGCCATCTTGGTTGGAGTTACAGGTACTGAAGTGGTCTGCTCACTTTGATATCTGCAGGGCCTGAAATGTCCACAGAAAGCACCGAATCCCCCCCAAAAATGGTATATAATTTTAATGTCTTTTAGCAGAAACTTACTTTTTAAATATTTCTGATTGGTTATCATTCTTCTGCTACTTATCCAGGTCACATTAGTTTTATTAAATATATCAGAAGCTGTTATTATATGTACTGCTGGGAAGTACTGAAAACATTAATATATATAATAACAAATAATTCAATAACATATCGTCCCTTCTGGTTTGCCATCATGTTTTCAAACATTGGCCAGGATAATCACGAAACTGATAATAAATTGTTTAAATTGTTTTGGTTTCACTTTTGTATATAGATATTATCTATACAACCAGTGTGTTTATGATTAGATGGAGAACATAAAACTGTTTATCGAGCTCTTAATGTTGTTAATTTTGCTTTGGAAATGCACCAGATTGAAGCATTTCACATTAAAATGTTGCTATAAAAAGGTTGGGTAAATATTCCTCTATTTTTTCATATTGCATTATATATAGCAGTAAAATATAATATTTTTTCCAACATTGTGCAGCCATAATTTGTACATTAGCAGATATGCAGCATAGCATGTACATGAAATCATTGCTCTCTTTATTTTAATGTGAAAGTCCAATAAAAATGTGTCAAAATTAATGAATAATGATCTCAATATTGATCAGAATAATTGTGATTATCATTTTGGCCTTAACTGTGCAGCACTAATCTGAGAAAAGTAAAAGAAAAATCATAAACAAGTGGCCAAATCTGAAAGGTTGGCGAGGTCATTTTACTTAGAGAGCTAAATATTCGTTATTGCAGCCACATCCTAAACTTGTTTTTCAAAAAAAATGACCTTATCAGGGCATAATAGTGAACCTTTTGTTATGAAGTGCTTGAGCTTGATATTTTTTTGCCCCTCAGGCCACCAAGTCTAAGAAGCCCATCATGCTACCGGTAACGTTTATGGATGGCACCACCAAGACGCTCCTGGCAGACTCCGCCACCACCGCCAGTGAGCTCTGCAATGCTCTGGCGGACAAGATCAACCTGAGAGACCGCTTTGGCTTCTCGCTGTACATCGCCCTGTTTGACAAGGTGAAACCCAGACAGTACACCAGTAAATACTTTGTGTATACACTGTAAATCCTCATATTAAAAGCTGTTGCTGTCTGATGCAATGGAGGTTTTATATATTACAGAAATCGCAAAGACGCTGACTTCACTGTTTCTGCTTTGGATCAGGTGTCATCACTGGGCAGCGGCAGCGACCACGTCATGGACGCCGTGTCCCAGTGTGAGCAGTATGCCAAGGAGCAGGGCGCCCAGGAGAGGAACGCACCCTGGAGGCTCTTCTTCAGGAAGGAGATCTTCAACCCCTGGCACAACCCGGCGGACGACTACGTCGCCACAAACCTCGTTTACCAGCAGATCGTCCGGGGGGGTGAAATTCGGAGAGTACCGCTGTGAAAGGGTGAGCAGCTGCAGTCGATGTGCTTGAAGGTGTTTTTAGAGGAGACCCCTGAGTACTCAAGTACTACAGTATTTCCTTTTCATGCCACTTTCTACTTCTACTCCGCCACATCTCAGAGGGAAATATTGCACTTTTTACTTCACTTCATTTATCTGACAGCTTCAGTAACCTTACAAACTAAGATTTTCACAACATTTCTTATAAAATATGAAGTTTTGAATTAAACTATCCAAAATGTTATAAACGTACAGCTGAAATGATAAGTTCATAAATCAATTAGTCAATTTAAAAATTGATTGGCAACTATTTTGATCATCCTTTAAGTTGTTTTTTCATGTAAAGATATTTCATGGTTCCAGCTTCACAAACTGGATTTGCTCCTTTTCCTTTTAATAATGTAATATATATTTCTTTTTATTATTTTTACAAACCAAAATATCATTTCATTAATGGAGAAAATAATACCATACCATTTAACACATTTAATTCCAAGTAAAAAGGGTATTGAAATATATATTTATAATATATTTCTCACTTTCTGCCAAGAGAGATTTCTGTTTTCACTCACTTTTACATTTTATTTATTAAACCATCATTCATAGTTTAAACACAAATTAAATTATAGCTCCTGAAATGTTTGGAAATGCTTTTTTAACAACCTTTTGAACCAATCCTTAATATTCTCTTGAACAATACCAACACTGATTTCCACCTGACCGTGGCTCTATACACTTAACATTAACCTTCTTTCGTTTGCATCGTTTTGATAATTGTGTTGGAGAGAATAATCTTTCACATGATCTTTGGCGATGGTGTCACCAGTACATCGTCTCATGACCATCCCTTCGCCCTGTGTCTACCTGAAAGGAGGAGGACCTGGCCGAGCTGGCCTCTCAGCAGTACTATGTGGACTACGGTTCTGAGATCCTGCTGGACCGCCTGCTCACACTCATCCCCTCCTACATCCCTGACAGAGAAATCACCTCCACTAAGACTGCAGAGAAGTGGGCTCAGCTCATCATCAACTCCCACAAAAAGGTACCCGTCACCAACACTTGACAATTTTGGGGCTTTTTGAAGTGTGACAGCGACTAACTGGGACGGTCTCTGCAGGGATTACACACTAAAAGGAGGCTGAACGCACAGAGGGTGAAGGAGGACGTGGTGGATTTTGCTCGTTTAAAGTGGCCTTTACTCTTCTCACGCTTCTACGAGGCCTTCAAATTCTCAGGTTGGTATATATTGTTATAAATATATCTTGCTACTGTTGTTGTGGATGTAACACCGCTGTCTGTCCACGCAGGACCCAGTCTGCCCAAGAATGACGTGATCGTGGCGGTGAACTGGACGGGGGTTTACTTTGTGGATGAGCAGGAGCAGGTCCTTCTGGAGCTCTCGTTCCCAGAGATCACTGCTGTGTCCAGTAGCAGGTGTGATACCGCCATGTCCTCCAAGCAACGCTGATGGAAAAAGTAGTCAAAATGATATTCCCCTGTGACCCCGAATGGGATAAGTGGTTAGGGATAATGAATGAGTGTTAGACTGAGTAGCTGTCTGGTTGAAGAGCTTCAAGATAGACAGAGAGGCTGACCCATGTTGTCCAGTCCAATAAAAGAGCTGCTGTAGCTGAAATTGCTGAAAAAGTTAATGCTAGTTAAGTTAATGCTAGTTGTGATTGAAAGGTGTCAGAACACACAGTGCATCACAGTTTGTTGCGTATGAGGCTGCGTAGCCGCAGACCGGTCAGGGTGCCCATGCTGACCCGTGTCCACCACCAAAAACACCTACAATGAGCATGTGACCATCAGAACTGGACCACGGAGCAATGGAAGAAGGTGACCTGGTCTGATTAATCACGTTGTCTTTTACAACATTGTGGATGGCCAGGTGCATGTGCATCGCTTACCTGAGGAAGACATGGCACCAGGATGCACTATGGGAAGATGGCGAGCCGGCAGAGGTAGTGTGCACACCGCAAATGGTTCTACACTGAGGTGCTGACCTGGCCGATCGAGCATCTGTGGGATGTGCTGGACCTACTCAGTGTTAGGCAGGTGGTCATAATGTTATGGCTGATCGGTGTACATTAGAAAGGGTACAAATTTGTTTCTTAAAATATAATTTCAGTAAGGTAGTGTGAGAGTATAACGGTGCAAATTCAGCATGTGCAAGATTATTACAGGACTTAAACAGAATGGAGTCTGGTTGTGACAAACTATAAAGCTGAGAGTTCCCTGTTAGACAGAGGTGAGGTGTTGTAGAGTGATTTCCTGTTTTGGTGCTTGTGACAGTGAAGCTGCATCAGTTTGTCAGTCAGAAAAAGCAGCGATTTGTGTCTGGTAGGTGGTGGAGAGGGTGGTCAGGGTTATCCATATTAACAGTTTGCTAGGTGTCTTCCTTTCCACAACAACTTCAGAGATGTCTGGTTTGCAGCCATTAATTATTTAGTCTGTTGGTGACATATAAAGCTCATACATAGTAAAAATAATTGAAGTAAAATGTCATCTTCCAGAGGGGGTAAACTCCAGGGCCAGAGTTTTACTTTGGCCACCATCAAAGGAGACGAGTACACGTTCACCTCCAACAACGCTGAGGACATCCGCGATCTGGTGGTCACCTTCCTCGAGGGTCTGAGGAATAGGTCCAAGTATGTGGTGGGTCTGCTGGACTGTCCCAACCCTGGTGAGAGTCACAAAAAGACAGCTGATTGTGTTTAAGAGTGTTGTGTATAATCAATAAACCTGCTGCTGGACTTCATGCATACTGTATATTTTTAAGTTGTTGTTGTTGAGTTGTTGATGTGACCGTTATCTGGCAGCGGGGGTGGACTCCCCCTTCCTGGGTTTCTCCAAAGGGGATCTGATCATCCTGGATGAACACAGCGGAGAGCATGTGATGAACTCTGGCTGGGCTCACGGCATCAACGACAGGACCAAACAGAGAGGAGACTTCCCTGCTGACTGCGTCTACGTACTTCCCACCATCACCAGACCGCAGTATGACATAGTGGTGAGTGGCAAAGGGTTTTATCTAGCTAGCTGTACCGCGTGGGATGTAGCTTGATCGAACTAACTGAAAAGTTTTATTTCATCTATTTCCATTCACTCATTATTATGGAACATTTCTTTTAGAAATCAGTTAAACAACTTTGCACACGTTGTCGGCTCAAATATAAAAATAACCTTCCCCATTAGATAAGATAAGATAAGATGAACCTTTATTAATCCCCGGAGAGAAATTTGTGAGTCTTAACTTGCAGCTATAGCGCATTCAGAACGTCTTCAGACACCTTCAATTTTTCCACATTTTGTCAAATTGGAGCCTTATGCTAAAATTGTTTATTTTAAGTCAAAGTCACTCACATCCTTACGCTTGCCAATTTTTTTTTCTGCCCTCCCACACTTCAGCTTCAAGTATAAAATGTTCACTAGCTGTCTAGTTTATCCCACCCACTGCCAGCTTCCACTGTGACGAGATAATCACTGTCAGAGTTCATAATGTTGTTAATGTTATGGCTGATCGTGTATAATGATATTTCTACATCTCCTTTTTTGTCAGGCTCTTGTGACTATGACGCCCGATCAGAGGAGAGAATCCATCACTTTGTCCCAGACGAACGTCTCCAACATCGAGGACAAAACGAAGGCCTACACACTGGAGGAGTACTCCTACGACTACTTCAGGTGTGTCTCCTGGTCTGTTACATATAGATACTCTGTAAAGGTCCAAACACAAGCCGGTCCCTCCACCTTCCCACTGCGTGGTGGAGTGAACTCTGTTTGTAGTCACACAGCTCAATGAATCTCCTCCTTTAAGGTGGAGGGTAGAAATACAGCGGCCACTCTCTCCGGCAAAAATCCTTAGAAAATATAAATAAATATATGTAACAGTGCATAATAATGCTGAAAAACAGGATATGTGCAAATAATATATAATTGCATGCATTTATAAAACTGCGAGAAGAGAGGAAAATAAGAATATTATTTTAAATGTTCAGTATAAATAAATGCAGTGTTAATGGAGTAAACTAGATTATTGCACAGCTGAATTATCACACTAAATTATGTGTTGCACAGTTGAAGATATGAATTATGGGGTTAAAGGTGCTGATAGGGGTAAAAAATTAAAACTTTGTTATGTATTTACTGTATATATACAGTATTCCACTTGCCGTTAACTGGTTTAGAGTGACATAATGCGGTGGACCCTCTGTGAATGTGCTAACACAGTGGGTGTGGGTGGGGAGACGGTGTAGGGAGCCAACGATATAAAGAGTGTGGTTTCATCATTTCTGGTTTCCAGGCCTCCTCCGAAGAGCACTCTGAGCAGGGTGATGATCTCTAAGAATCGGGCGAAGGAGCGTCTGTGGAGCTGCACCAGGGAGCCTATCAAACAGCCTCTGCTGAAGAAAGTCCTGGCCCACGAGGAGCTCTCCCAGGAGGCCTGCCTGGCCTTCATCGATATCCTTTAGTGGAGGCTGTTTGTGTTTAATGTTGCATCAAATATATGTCTTTTTTTTTTTTTTTTTTGCCCTTAGTCTCTGACACATTTTTTGTCAAACTTGTGTGGGCTGTAATTTTTACTTTATTCACTTAATTTAGTGCAACAATTTTATATTTAAAGATGAAAGCAACACATCCTCACATAAGAGAAGCTGGAACCATCAAAGTTTGGTTTGAAAAATGATTTAATTATTAGTTGATTATCAAAATAGTCAAACGAATTGAAAAGGCTGACAAATGAAATATTAAATGTCGGTGTTACCAGCTCCCAGTTCAAATATCATTTATATACACACATTTTACAGTTAAGAAAACTTAAATTCTTGTTTTTGTCCATAAAATGTGTTTTATTTAATGTACTAAACTATCGCCAACGGCCGTATTTCCGGTACCTGTCAGCTGATTTTCTGTTCTAAAATCAGAGACGTCTTCCTGTTTTTGGGTTGACGGTTGGCGTCCTTGACCTGGGCGGCACCTGTGATGAAGTACATGGGCGACTACCCGTCCAAACGGGTGCGTTCTGTCAACGAGCTCACCGATCTGATCTTTGAAGGAGCGCTAAAGGCCGAGCCGCTCAAAGACGAGATCTTCTGTCAGATCCTCAAACAGCTGACCGATAATCACATCAAGTAAGTGTCTGGAGTGTACGCACACCCATCAGAGATGGAATATATCCAACAACACTGTGGTCAAAGTTTTCCATTTCTTACATTTATCTGATTTATTTGAATTAGAAAACATCCCATAAATGGTAGGTACACTATTAGGACAAAAGTATGAGGACACCTGAACAATAACAATCATACAGTATATAATTTGACATAACTGGTTTTATTAGCCAAGCATGTGTGCACATACAAGGAATTAACATACTTACACCGAAATAGACATAACAGCTAAGAGCAACAAATAATGTTAAAGAATAGACAGGACTATTATGGACACAAGCATTTAGAAAAAAAAAAAAAAAATAGGATAATCACAGTCTCATGAAACTTTACAGCCACAGACTAGAGACCTGGAGCATTCAGAGGATGGATGGCTTTCATAGCTGGACTGAAAATAAGGGGATTTCTGAGCAGTTTACACAACACAAGTGCTCACCATCCAATAACTGAAAAATGCTATTCCTGCTAAAATGTTTTTGATCCCAAATCACAGCATGGCTTTTTCTTAGTAATCCTCAAGGTCCTGGCATCTTAATGTGGTATTTTGGAGGGATTATTGATTATTTTTAGCAGGTCTCGAGTGATTAAAAAAAAAAAAGGTTAAATTTGGCACCAGATCTGTGTCACAAATAGTATCAAACCAAAAATGAATGTTGTAAGTTAATAACTATAACAGAAAAGCTCTTTTTTTATAACCGCTGTTGTGTCTGTGTGTGCAGGTTTAGTGAGGAGAAGGGCTGGGAGCTGCTGTGGCTCTGCACTGGTTTATTTCCTCCCAGTAACATCCTGCTGCCTCACGTCCAGAAGTTCCTCCAGGCCAAGAAGCACCACCAGCTGGCTCCAGACTGCATGCAGCGGCTACAGAAAGCCTTACGGTAGCTCGCACACTTTCCTCTGCTCTTCTTAAACCCTCTTTTAATGTGTCCAGTTTTCATCAAATTTTCATCTCTCGGATCTGTTACTTGTAGAAATGGATCAAGAAAGTACCCTCCTCACCTGGTGGAGGTGGAGGCCATACAGCACAAGACCACTCAGATCTTCCACAAAGTTTACTTCCCTGACGACTCGGACGAGGTCAGTCACGACTAAAATCCAAAGTTTATATTATTACATACAGTAATATATAATAACTGCAGTTACTATAGACTGATACCATATATGGAGCGTGAAGAAATAATATCCTTTCCTCATTTATGAATCGAAAGTGGAATTTATTAGCAATAAAATTAAAAAATAAAATAAGATTAGCAGCTACAGCCTCCTTGTTCTGGTAGCTTATGGTGGATAACATTATTATTTAAGTTAGTCATGTGTTAAAAAATTTTAAAGGAAAAAAAAAAGCATTTTTTACTTGATCCAAAGGTTTTTGAATGATTTTTATGAGCCTATAATGTCAGCAAATTGTTGGACATTAATCTGTATAATCCTTTAACTTACTTAATCATGAAAACAATCCTTATTTATCATTTTCATTAACATTCTTTATATGGGCCTTCTGTAAACCTGAGATTGGCCTTATTAACACTTAATTTGATATTAGTTTCATATAATAATAAAATGTATTTGTATAGCTCCTTTCATGCAAGAAATATGAAAATGGACAGGGAAAATAAAACACACTTAATCATAGCAAAAGATTTTGAAAAAAAAAAAAAATAAGATGAAATAGAAAGCATAACATTTATAACATAAGACATAAAACAAAACCTACATAATTATAATAATAAAAATAAGATGAAAGATAAAATCCACTGAATAATGACAATAAAAATAAATAAGATGGAAAAATAAAACTCTAATTAAACAACAAACAAATAAAAATAAACAACATAGAAAATTAAATCCACTGAATGGTAATAAAAATAATTAAAACCCACTAAATAATAATAAAAATAAATAAGATGCAAAATAAAACCCACTAAATAATAATAATAAATAAGAATAATAATAAATATTCAAAGTATACTGAATACCACTACCACTGAATAATAACAAATTAGTAAAATAAAACCCACTAAATAATAATAAATAAACCCTACTGGATAATAATATATAAGAAGTAAAATAATAACTGAATAAAAATGAATAACTGAATAATTAAGTAATAATTAATAAGCCCACTGAAGAATAATAATATGCGAAAACCCCTGAAAAATAAGAAATAAGACATAAAATAAAACCCACTGTATTATAATAATAATAATAATAATAATAATAATAAATAAGACATAAAATAAAACCCACTGTATAATAATAATAATAATAAATAAGACATAAAATAAAACCCACTGTATAATAATTAGAATAATAATAATAAATAAGACGTAGAATAAAAATAAACCAGTAGCCATATTTTCAGTAAGCCTCCTGTGTTTTCTGTATAAGCGTCCTGTTTGTGTTGTCAGGTGTTTGAAGTGGAGTCGAGCACCAAGGCCAAAGACTTCTGTCACAACATCTCTGGACGTCTTCTGCTCAAATCCTCCGAAGGCTTCAGTCTGTTTGTGAAGATCACTGACAAGGTGACGACAACCTGTAGCCTGATTATTTAGATTCTGCATATCTGTTCATTTATTATAAATAACCACACAGCTGTCTCTCTGTCAGCCATTAAAACAAGTTTTTATTGAGTGATCACAGAAAATTGCTTCATCTCGACAGAAAAAAGTTGTCATTATTTCCGCCATTTAATTTTCATTTCATTAGACTGAAAGTTAATGTCCTTGAGCGAGACACGTAAACCCAAGTTGTTCCCCGGGCGCTTACAGCAGCCCACTGCTGCTGTAACACTTAGTATGTATGTACCTGTATGTATATGACAAATAAAGGTTTCTATGGAGATGAACCTCGTACAATCCCACTTCAAAACACCCAAACTGTCCCTTTGAGAGCAGAGCGCCCAACAAATGAAAGCATATCAGTGCAAATGCACTTTGAGGCCAAAAAAAAAGCCAGTTATAAAACGTCAGAAACACTTTTTGGATAATCCTCCTGTAAAGGAATTTGTTTTTTTAAGCAACAGTTTAGAGAAAATAGTTGCACAGGAATTTTTACAACGTTTTTCTGATGTTTTATAACCTCTTTTCCGTCCTTCATTCGGTCTCCTGCTTAGTCTGTTTGCACTGATGTGCTCTCATTTTTTGGTGCTTTTTTCTGGACCATAGAGAGCCAAAGGAGGTGAGTACTACATGCAGTTTAAATTGGTTTTGGCTGAACTATTCCTTTAAGCACTTCTTGTCCATGTTGGCTAAAAGTTTTGTTGCTGAGGAAGGTTGTGTGATTCGACTGAAAGCTCCAGAACAGCCGCTGATTGGATGTTTGTGCTTCTCCAGGTCATCAGTGTGCCTGATGGCGACTTCTTCTTTGACTTTGTGAGGCACCTGACTGACTGGATCAAGAAAGCCAGACACGTGAAAGACGGTAAACAGGATTCACTTAAAGCTAGTATGTTTCGTATGATTTTCATCTTCCTGTGGTAGTTTATCTGTACCACCTGTCCGTGCAGGTGTAGTGCCTTCGCTGACCTATCAGGTGTTCTTCATGAAGAAG
This sequence comes from Pterois miles, assembly GCA_947000775.1. Lineage (NCBI taxonomy): Eukaryota > Metazoa > Chordata > Actinopteri > Perciformes > Scorpaenidae > Pterois > Pterois miles. The sequence continues at coordinate 31,316,069 of CAMQGK010000052.1, read as the reverse complement.
CTGTGGACCAATACCGTGCCAGGAAAAGACTCCATGGCCGACTCCATCTTCCACTACTACCAAGTGAGTAACAGCTCTCAGAAATGAACAAATCTTAATGGTTTCCAGCTATTTTTAAGGTATTTCTTCATGTTAATGCTACATTACTTTGTGATACTAACGCATGACCAGTCAAACCGCACTGAAATACAGATACATAAATAATATAAATATCTAAGACTCAATGTTGTCATATTTTACCATTACATTTTGCTATGATATCTAGCATGTATTTTTCCATGTATCTGTTTTTTTCTACATATCTTCTATTATATCTTAGCACATTTTTATACTACATATTTCCTATTATATTTTCTGTTGCTATTTTACTGTACACACTGAAAAAAGTTTTTACTGTTTTAAGAGCCGTAGCTCTTAGTTTTACTGTTTTTGATTTTCCGGTGCTTCTGGGCAGCGCTGGGCAGCTTCGGCCCTCCAGCCACTGAGCACTTACGATGTTATGATGTACAGTTTACAAGCATAGATTATTTATTTTTCTTTGTCGGGTCCTTTTCTAAATTTAGCCTTTTGAAAGTGTTTATGAATGACTGTTGTGGTTTTACGTGTTACCATTCTTACATTTTTTGGTCTTGGCCTTTCTACATGTTCTTTATCGTATTGCTGGTTATTGCCGTCTGTTTGTGTCACACCTCCCTCGTTGTGAGAGGAGTTGTCTGGGCGTTACATTCACAGATGAATCCTACTGCGTAATCTTCCAGTTTCTTCCCTGATTGGCGCTGTGACTCATCTGAGTATTTAAAACTGGCTTTACATCTTGATCGATCACGCTTACGAAGGCTTTTTGCTGAAACGCATATGTTTGTTTGCCCAATTATAATAAAGAAGACACTGTCTGGAGACTTCGTTCCTTCAATAATTACAACAGACATTAAGCTGACAGACGACTTCAGACTTCAGGTATGTACCGACGTGCAGCATCTTAACAGCGACTGTGTTTCCTCTGCAGGAGCTGCCAAAGTATCTGCGAGGCTACCACAAGTGTTCGAGGGAGGAGGTGTACCAGCTGGCGGCGCTGATCTACAGAGTGAAGTTTGAGGAGGATAAATCCCACTTCCACAATATTCCCAAGATCCTGAAGGAGCTCGTCCCTCAGGACCAGATCAGACATCTGTCCCCCGACGACTGGAAGAGGGTGAGCTGACGTATTAGAGTCAAATCAGCTCCTACGAGGAGGAGACAGTATGGAGGACCGCAAGAGTCACATAAAGAGCAACACAGAATTTAATTCATTCATAAGTAACTTTACAATAAAATAGGCATTAATAAATTCCTTTACAAATTGATTTATTTTATAAATCTTAATCTTAATCTTAATAATTTTATAATATTAATAAATGGAGAAGCTAAATGATTTAGCAAATAGCTAATACATTTAGTAAAAGTAGCAGGAGAATGCTAATGCTAACAGAGAAGTTTAAAATGTCTGATTAAAACCTGTCTTAATTCACTTCACACAATTTATTTCTCTTTTTAAATTGCATTATTTATAAATTAATTCATTAATGTATTTCTAAATTTGTAGTTATTTATGGTGTTTTTGTAAACCCTTTTTTATTTTAACTCCCACAAAATATACTCAAAGTGCCCAAAGTAAAAGTACTTATAATGCAAAGTGGACAATTTCAGAATTATATTACATTATTGAATTATAATTATTGAAGCATTAATGTGTTAATCACTTTAATGTTGCAGCTGGTAAAAATGGATATATTTTCATTTACTTTATAAACTGCTGGTAGTTTAATCTATAATAGTATGTTATAATGTATTAGTTTTTTTCATAGTTTTATATTAATCTGAAGCTGCAAAGTAACAAAAGGCTTAAAATAAATGTAGAGCAGTTTACGCATTTATAAATAGATTTAGTGATAAACCAAAGTTAATTAAAATGTTGACCTAATGATGGAAAAGTCAGATCACAAAGTTATTACAATTCCTCCTCTGAGGACTCAATGTCACGTTTTATGGCAATTCGTATTATTATACTGTATTATTATTAATAGGGGAAGACCATATATGAGTGTACACTGGTATTCCAGTATTGAATTTGGCTTAATAAAAATTAACCATAGTTTACAAATAAAAATACTAAATGTAATCCAGTGGGGCTGCAGTGTGTAAACATAATATAAATGACAATAAATGAGTAAATGTGTGTGTTTTTCCTTCTTAGTCCATCATGTCGCTGTTCAACAAACACTCAGGAAAGACTCGAGACGAAGCCAAACTCTCCTTCCTCAAAATCATCTACAAGTGGACTACGTTTGGTTCGGCCTTTTTTGAAGTCAAGGTAAAGACGTTAGTTATCAGTATTTAATAGATGAATGGAAGTGTACGTTTTAGATATGTTGGATATTTTCATGTTTTCTTCTTGTCAGTGGTGGAAGAAGTACTCACATCGTTTAATACTTCAGTATAGAAATACTCTAAAGTCCTGCCTTCCAAATTTTGCTTAAAAGCATCAAAAGTAAAAGTTCTCATTATGCAGAATGGACAATTTCACAGTAGTGTATATTATATTATATTATAGTACATTAATGGTACAAACACCTCTACGCACAACAAACTGTCTGTACTGTAAGGCTGATTTCTACGCCAAATTTTGTGATGTCAAAAAACATGACAACTCAAAAACACAGTCAAAAGCCTTATAACAGCTCCACCCAAAACAAGCTGCCATTTACGGTTAAAAAAAAATTTGACTATCATGATATTTGTGACTGAACACATCGCTTTGCCACATTCATGACGCAATGTTCAGGTGCAACAAGGCCAAAATGATCCAACACTGAGAGAGGGAGGCTCCAGGTACCGTTATGCTTCAACACAAGAGAAAGGATTGTACTTCTCTCTCTCAAGCTCATATTTTTCTCCATACGTCACATAATTATTTCTGTCATGTTTCACGTGAAAAACCGAGTGTATGGACATCCTCCAGGACAAACACACCTCTACACATAGCAAACAGCGATATCTGTCTGAGAATAACTAATTATTCATGTTGCTAATAATTCATTTATACGTACCATAAAAAATAAGAAGATGTAAAACACAAAGCATTTGAATAGTAGCATAGAATAACAGTCAAAGCTTCAAAGCATTCAGGTCATCTCTACTGCAAAGTAACTAAAGCTCTAATACATGTAGAGGAGTAAAAGTATAAAGTACCACAAAATGGCACATCCAAGTACAGGGTGACTGTACTTACATTCCACCACTATTTTTTTTCAGTACTGTGTGAAAAGTTTTATTAATTATTCTATTTTCTTTTTTTTTTTCTACAGCAAACAACTGATCCAAATTACCCAGAAACCCTCCTGATAGCGATCAACAAACATGGAGTCAGTCTCATTGATCCCAAGTCTAAGGTGGGTACACAAGGTCACAGTATTTAAAAATCACATAATCTAAAATATTTGTTTCTACAGCTTCAGTAAACAACTTTGAGTTACGTCTAGTGCCGAATACACGAGTCTACACTCGAGTCGGTCATGACGGGTCCTTCAGTTGAAGCCGTTCAGAGACGCGTCAACACGTCGTCATGAATCTGCTCTTTTAGTTAAATATCTCTAAATATTTCATGTGATGTGCTCAGTGTGTTGTGTGTGTGTTTGGGGAACGCATCCCATCTGTACCCTCGTAACATCCCAGACACATAATGTCTCATGCTCAGTGTCTCATAGTCTGCAGTTTCTGGGTACAAAAAAAAAAAAAACACCCTCCACAGTACAGAAAATATACTCTATACATAGTACAGTCCAACAGAGTAGCATCATTGAGGATCTGATCAGCTTTTCTTTTTTTTTTTTTCAATACGGTCCCTGTACGGGTGTGCTACAGCCACCTGATCGGTCCCGATGATCCGACCTGCTGTCTTGATCAGGCACTGCGGTTTGTCACGATCTTCGGCAGAGTACTGTACTGTGCCTGCTAACAACAGTTTCCTGTTTCCTCCAGGACATCCTCACCACCCACCCCTTCACTAAGATCTCCAACTGGAGCAGCGGCAACACGTACTTCCACATCACCATCGGAAACCTGGTGCGAGGCAGCAAGCTGCTGTGTGAGACCTCACTGGTGAGACACTGAATTTAACATGAAGCACTGCAGCGGTCAGAATAAGCAGACAATAAGGGTTTGCAGAGTTTAAATATATAGGCTGTTTTTATCCACTTTGTAGCTACACCAACAAAAAGTAATGCAGTGTATCATATATGTCCCACAAAATCATTTCAGATTTATTTGAACGTAAACCAGGAAGTATAAAGAGCAACAAATGCCACATACAGGGAGGTGGGATGGGTCAAATAAACACCAGACTTCCTCCCAGGAGGCCACTGTTTGTGTCCTCTGTCAGATGAGCCCTTTAGAGACGCTCAGACACGTAAAACTGTAAAGACGATTCAATAATTTTGCATGTCTGGCTTCGTTTCTTCCACCTCAGCGTTGGTGAACTATAAAAATATTTCCATCAAATGAAAGAATACCATCAGAGAAGAACAATTCATTATTCATGTGGAAGAAACAATTTCAAAATCACAGTAAATACTTCACATCAAAACCATGTAAATCACAAAAAAAGCAATAAATCCCAATAAATAAATATCAATTTAGTTCAGTATGTTTTAATATTTTGCTCATGCAATCCTCTTCATTTTCATCGCTTTTACTTTTAAAACGGATATACTTTATTGTAAATTTCTATTATGTATTTAACCACTTAAAAACTGATAAACTTGCCTATATTTTCGTTCTGAATTAACCACCCAAAATGACTTGCTCCGCAATCATAAGGATTATATGCATATATTTGAAAGGTAAGAAGCTAAGGAACATAAATAAATAGCAATCATGTATATTTAAAGTCACAAAAAGACAGCGATTAAACACTGAACGCTTCAAAATGTTTTGGAGACGGTGGGTTTTTGAGAAAGATGTTAACTGGATTAAAGAACAGATTATAATTTTTGAACATGGGTGGGAGATTTTGACTCAGGTTGAAGATTGGAGTAAAAGTTGATATGTAAATGAATGCATAGGTAGATATAGATATTTCTATCTATATATGAGTTTGGTTGTATATGAATATGAACTTACCTCTTGACGCTGCTCTGTTACAACAGGTAGCACTTTTTCCCCCTTTTTTATATGTTGTTGCTGCTGGTTTTTTATGTCCCTTTATAATTATTTAACCTTAAATAAAAAAGAAATAAATTGTAAGTAAATTAAACTGCATTACCATGGAGAGTCCAGTCAGGATGCAATAAAGGAAAAACGATTTTTTTATCCTCACCTGGCAGAAATCTTAATTTCAAAGGCAATATCACCTTTATAACAAAGCCTTTATGACAGCTCTGCTACTCGTTGACTACAACTGTAACTATAGATTTGATGAAAATACACTAAAATATGTTTGTTTAAAATATTAAGTGTCTACTGAGAGTTTTACCTGCAGTACTTGTTTTTTTTTTCTCTCACTATGCTTATTGTGATCATTCTGCACCAAGATACAAAGTCAAATTCCTCATATGTGGAAAAACCCACTCGTCAATAAACCTGTTTCTGATTCTGACCTTTGACCCCTCAGGGCTACAAAATGGACGACCTCCTGACCTCGTACATCAGCCAGATGCTGACGACCATGACCAAACAGCGAACGTCCCGCGGCAACAAGTGAGCAGAGCGGCTGGAAACTCAGTCAGTCACTTCTACATTCACTCACACACGCACAGTGTGAACACACGTAAACAAAAAGCACTTATCGTCATACAAAACTGCCTGAATTGTCCCACAGTGTGGTTGTTAAAGGTGCAGTGTGTAGTGGCATCTATCCGAGGCTGCAGACTGCAACTTACTGAAATTTCTCCCGTGTGCCAAGTGAGTTGGAGAACCACAATGACCGATGTGAAAACATGACCGTCCCAGTCTAGAGCCAGTTTGGTTTGTCCGTTCTGGGCTGCTGTAGAAACATGGAGGACTCCATGAATAGGACCTGCTCCCTATGTAGATATAAACGGCTCATTAAGCTAACAGAAACATCGATATTCAGGTGATTATACACTAAAGAAAACATGCTTAGTAAAGGTACTATATGTACTATATGAGCTGTTTTTAATGTAAAAGACTTGGGACGGTTTTGCTTTGTAACGTTAGCCAATGAAGTCATTTGCAGATGGAAAGCTGGTTAGTTTTCCTGGAGATTACACATGACAGATATGGTGAAACGTGCGAATGACAGAATGCTGACTGCAGTTCAGTTAACAGCCACCAGTGTCATTAATAATTTTCTCAAAGTTACAGATAGTACCTTTAATGTTATATCCCATTTCTGCCAGTAGATGCCTCTAATAGCTACACACTGTTCCTTTAAGGCACTTCATAGGTGGTTAACTGTGACACTGTAATGCCAACATTTTCATTTATGTTATTATGTGTCGGCCCTGTCTTAAAAACTCACCCGTTGCCTTTAAATGACCTTTTCCCACCAGTAACGTGGCAATTCGGATGGCTCTCTAAAAGAATTATAATCACTGGTCGTATTATCCGCTGTGTTGTAAACACACCGTTCAAAAGTTTGTAATTTCCCTCCACAAAGCTTGATCGGGTGTCTGACAGGACTAATCTATATGTTTGAATAGTCTTTTAGGTTGTAGAAAGTCCTCTTTACAAACTGATGTATGAAGTAAGGGTGCTTCGATCAATCTGTCACCGATCATTAACGGCCGGTATTCGTTCTAAATAGTTTGATCTCTATAAAGGCTGTTTAGAAGAGACGATCAGATGACACATTGATTCTGCAATGCAAGAACGTAAATGGTTGTGTACAAAATATTGTGTCTGTAATATATAATATATTATCTTACTGAACAGAAAAACACCTGCACGTCGCATCGGTCTTAAAGGTATAAACACAAAAGTAGCACCGCTAGTAGCAGCATCTTAATGTGATTAATGATTTCAAATGGCTCTTCTAAATAATATTTAACCTTATAGATTATATTGTGATCTATTTTGACTGTGTTCTTACTTAAATAGATCAGACAGTGAAACTACATTACATACCGGTCATCATGTCCAGTGAAAATAACACTTTGAGTTGTGTTAAAACAGGCTAAGATTTAATTTCCACACTAAATTAATCTTCATGTTTTTATGAATGTGTAGCTGATCTATCTGCAACAGGCGAGAGAGCAAACAGACCACAGTGAAAATGTAGTTTTTGAAAGGCTAAACAACAAATATTTGTGTTGAGTGTTGACCCAACGTTTTGGAAATATTTGGATCACGCGTGTCAGAAACAATCCTGCACAGCCACCACTGGAATCTAAATCTATCAATAGTATAACGACACGAGAACGACGTTATCTTCACTTCGCCTCTACTTGGCTGACCTGACGCACTCGATGAAACACCAGAGCAGATCGCCGCGTCGCTGCAGAATGAATATCGAAGAAACGCTGATTAGTGTAGATTGGAGAGACATGATGCAAAAATATTGATTATAGAATCCAAATATCAACGTACGAACTATTCGGTACAGTCCTTCTGAAACCAATCAGGTCTAATGACAATGACGGAGACCACTGCTGCCGTGGCTCCAGCTGAGAGGACACAAAAAATGTTGAGTGTTCATGATGATGCCTTTATATCACCTGCCTATCAAATGATTTTAAACCGATAATATTTGACCAGATTCTGGATCACTGAAATCTGGACCGGCTTACAGACAAATACAGAGAAGTAGATGGTGCAGATAAATGGCTTTAAACAGACCCTGTGATTGGTATCGGTGAACAACTCCAAAACTCCCGATCGGAGTGCCCTTATAGGGCATCCACACCAAACGTGAAGCGAACTTTCTGCGCAGTGATTACAACAACAATTCATGCCAGTTGAAATATTTCAACTTGAACATGAAATTTTCATGACGTGTGATGAAAGCCCGTCAGCGCTGAGGTTCTCCTCCTGTTTACACTGATGTCCTGACGTGATTTACAAATGGAGGAAATATCGAAATCGAAATATCGTCGCTGAGCTCCCAGAGCTACGATCGTACATGTCTGGAGAGAATAAACCAGACTGTCTATGGTAGAAACAACGTCGCTGCCATATTTACGCCTAGATGACATTATCTGGAGTGTTGATGGAGCAGCTACAGTATTAGCATAGCCTAGCCCTGACTGAGCTGAACTCCATTTAAAAAACTCACATTTTAGAAGTTGTTTGCTTGTCGTTTTGCTTACAGACCTGACAAAGCATCAATTCAGACTTTTTACAAATCTGCATCATTATGTAGTTTCTTCAGCATCCTTTTGATCCATTTATTGTTATTAAATCACAGCACAGTCGGTTTATTTTGGGTTCATACCGCTGCAGCGACGTACGGCTCACTAGATACGGTGAATACAGCGTGCTGGAACCCACCGAGCGCCGCCGGATGATGCCGTGAACCCAGGCATGGCTGCGTTTGGCTTTCTTCCACAACAGCAGCAACAGTGATCGTGGCTGATGACACACTGTTGGTGTCTACATGGAGGTGAATGTTCCTCCTCTCTGGCGCGTCTAGTAAGAGTGATGTGAATGAACACAAATGATGCCGATATTTCGCTTCGCATTTGGTGTGAACGCATTCAAAAGGAAGAGGTTTGTCAAGTACACAATAAAATTGAATTCTTCTGTTGTGGCCAAAACTATTTCAAATGTAAATTACACTGTTTTTATCACTGTTAAACTAGATATTACTGAAGGAAAGATGAAAAACAACATGACATCTAATTCCAAACTTTTGAACGGCAGTGCATCTCGTTATATTACTAGTGAGGTTTCTCTGTTTTTTTTTATCTCTGTGCTGTTCGACTATTTAGTCTTTTTGAGACATAATTCTGTTCTCTCATATGCCGGCATCGGTATCAAGATAACAAAAACGGTAATCTAACTTCTGGCTTGATTTTACAAAAACAAGATGTGAATGAAAATTTCATCTCACTCACAAAAAAAAAGAAAAAATACCTGAAAGAGTGGGAAAATCCCCCAAAACAGAAGTCTGCTAGTTCATTAGTGTTTGTCTTGTGAAGTAGCTTCATGTCATCCTTATTTATGCTCCGAGTTAACGTTTACCCAACCAGCATCTAATAGTCGCTGTTGAATCTTAAACTATAGACCACACCAAAGGTAAACTATCATCCAACTAATGACCCTTCAGATCTCAGTTAGTGCTCTGTTTTTCTACATTTTTTTGTCCAGTTTGATAGTTTACGCAAACTTGGACATATTATGAAGAAAGAGGCAAATCTGGATTTAAACTTATTTAAATATAATCCCATGATTTTTTCATTGCATTGTTTAGTCATGTACGTGCGAGGAAACAGACCATGTGTGTGCCACAATAGACTATTTTAGTAAAAACAGACTGTAGATGGTGACTGGTGTCCTATGTCTTTGTTTTTCTAAATGTACGAACCATTAGCGTTGATTTTTCTAGTCGTAACAGTTTTTGGACCATGTGACCGCATATCCTGATGTAGACATGAATAAATGATATTTTGCAAAGAGCACAGAGATGTTTGTTACTTTAAAATATGGGCTGCGCTGCTTTAACCGGAGTGATTTTAGATTTTAGGTTCACACTGACCGTTCAGAGACAAGTAGTGTCTGAAAATACTCTAATTAATTGGCTCGTCTACTGTTTTATTGTGAGGACACAACATGAGATAAATTAAATATTCTTACCTATTGAAGTTAGGTTTATAGGGATGCACTGATTGTAAAAGCATGGGCTGATATTGATGCCTAACTTTAAAATTTGACCGATGACTGATACCAATGTTTTACACTTCAGGTTTTGTACAAATTAAACCATAAAAAAGGTAACAAAATCCTCCTAAAGCTCAATTGTTAACGTTTTATTCATAAATATGAATATATCTACATTAAAAAGTATTTATTTATTTATAACAGGTTAATAATTGAGCTTTAGGTTATTTTTGCCTTTTAAACAGAGCGAGTGCTAAGCTAAGCTAACCAGCTGTTGACTGTAATTACAGATATAAGTGGTTTTGAGTTTCTCATCCAACTCAGCAAGCTTCAAATATCGAACTAAAGCTTTGATTAGCTGCTCTCACTGCTAAATACAAGATTTGGAGCATTTCTGTTGCCTCCGCGAGGCTCTCAGCACAGTGACGGCTGAGCCAGCGGCTTGCAGCTAACTGTGCTAACAGAGATAACGGTTATAAGTCTGGGAATGTTCTCATTCATCCAGGTCATATTCATTCTGGCAACAATTGAATCGAAGGCAACTGGACTTCGATTTGTCTCTGAAGACGTTTCGGTGCTGGTGTCATTGAGTTGTGTGGCTACTTTAGCTAGGTAATCTTTTGTATTGAGTGACTGTGCATCTCCCTTTATCAGCTGGAAGGATTGTGATGTTGTTGTCCTTGCTCAGAGATACCACGGCTTTTCTTTCCTGACTGGTTTGAAGGTGGGGTCTTGGCACTGGACAAAGCTGCCGACACTTTGAGTCTAAGCTGCTCGGCTTCAGTCTCATTCAGATTGTTTATTCTTATAGCTGTCTCTGTCGCCGTGATGAGTTCAACTATAGGTTCAACTCAGACTAGTGGTGACTAGTCAGACTGTAGCCTTACGAACTGATGAAGCCACTTGGATAAGGGCCAAAACGTCTTCAGAGACAAATCTAAGTCCAGTAGTCCGGTAGACATTACTCCTCTATATCTTTATATGAATAAGTTATTGATGATATTTTAATGCTCTGGGTATCGCATGGCACACCTTTAATCATTCAACCCGACTCCTTTTGTGTCATAAAACAGCGACTAACGAGGTGATGAAATGTTCCCGTCACTTTATTTCATTAAAACAAAGTGCACTTGACAGTGTTACTGTGCTGAGATCTTACAGGTTGGCAGTAGTGGGGGAGGGGGGGGGGTCCTCACGGTTGCCAGGTTGGGCGTCCTCTCTGAGGCAGATGTTAGTGCTCAGTCACGGTTGCCAGGTTGGATCCTCTGTGGCAGATGTTAGTGCTCAGTCACGGTTGCCAGGTTGGATCCTCTGTGGCAGATGTTAGTGCTCAGTCACGGTTGCCAGGTTGGATCCTCTGTGGCAGATGTTAGTGCTCAGTCACGGTTGCCAGGTTGGGCGTCCTCTCTGTGGCAGATGTTAGTGCTCAGTCACAGTTGCCAGGTTGGATCCTCTGTGGCAGATGTTAGTGCTCAGTCACGGTTGCCAGGTTGGGCGTCCTCTCTACTTGGGAGGTGGAGCTGGAGACTGACCATATATCACTCATCTCTGTAATGGGGTCAGAAAGGTGATGATGAACAAAACGTCTGTTTTCAGTCAGATCACAACAGTAATGGACAGCTGAAAACTACAACAGGTCAGATTTAGAATAAACAGGACGGTGGTGTAAAATACATTTCTATACAACAGACAAGCAGCAGACATTGATTTACTAGCTTACATCATGAAACTACATTTTCGCTGCAATTTAAAATTTGAATTATCAATCAGCCTGCTGATTATTTTTCTGATTGTTGGGCAAATAAAGAGTCCAGGTTGACTAAGACTGAAAAAGTCGTAAAAATGTCAGAATATACAACTAATAAAGTAAAATCATTTATTACAGTGTAGATAGAGATGCTCTTTACCTCTACCCCTCTCTACCTCCTCTACCTCTTCACTCGTCTCTTTCTACCTCTCTCTCTTCTACCTATTTACCTCTATCTCTTCTACCTCTCCACTTACGTCTACCTCTTTTACTCCTATCTTTACATCTCTTTACCCTTCTCTTGTCTTTTACCCCTCTCTCTTCTCCCTCTACCTCTTTTCACCTCTCTCTCTTCATCTTTACACCTCTCTTTACTTGTCTCTTTCTATCTCTCTCTCTTGTACCTATTTACGTCTACCTCTTTTATATACCTCTCTATCGCTACCTCTCTCTTCTTCTACCTCTTTGGTTGGCTCTATTTACCTCTATTAACCTCTACTGCTCTCTCTTCCTCTCTCTTATACCTCTAATTACCTCTACCTGTTTACTTGGTTCTGTCTACCTCTCTTTTACCTCTCTCTCCTCTACCTGCTACTTCTCTCTTTCTTCTACCTCCTACGTCTCTCTCTTTCTTCTACCTCCTACGTCTCTCTCTCTCTCTCTTCTACCTCCTACGTCTCTCTCTGTCTTCTACCTCCTACGTCTCTCTCTCTCTTCTACTCCCTATGTCCCCCCCTCTCTCTTCTACCTCCTACGTCTCTCTCTCTCATCTACCCCCTATGTCCCCCCTCTCTCTCTCTCTCTTCTACCTCCTACGTCTCTCTCTTCTACCTCCTACGTCTTTCTCTCTTCTACCTCCTACGTCTCTCTCTCTCTTCTACCTCCTACGTCTCTCTCTCCCTCTCTTCTACCTCCGTCTCTCTCTCTTCTACCTCCTACTTCCTCTACCTCTTCACTCGTCTCTTTCTACCTCTCTCTCTTCTACCGCTCTATCTCCACTCCCTCTCTCTCTACCACTTGTCTGTTTCTGCCTCAACCTCTCTCTCTACCTCTCTTTACTCGTCTCTTTCTACCTCTGTATTTATCTCTACCTCTTTTACCTCTCTATTTACTTCTACCTCTCTCTACCTCTCTATTTACCTCTACCCCTCTCTCTACCTCTTTACTTGTCTCTTTCTACCTCTCTCTCCTCTACCTATTTACCTCTATCTCTTCTACCTCTCCACTTACGTCTACCTCTTTTACTCCTATCTTTACATCTCTTTACCCTTCTCTCTTCTAGCTCCCTCTACCTCCTGTACCTCTCACCCCTCTTTCTACCTCTCTCTTCTATTTCTATTTACCTCTACCTCCTGTACCTCTCTTTACTTGTCTTTCTACCACCCTCTCCTCTACCTCTCTATTTATCTCAACCTCTCTTTATCCCTCTCTTCTCCCTTTCTATTTATCTCTACCTCTTTACACCTCTCTCTTCTACCTCTCTCTCTTCTACCTTCTACCTCTTTACACCTCTCTCTCTTCTACCTGTATATACCTCTCTCTACCTTTATTTCTTTACTTGGCTCTGTCTACCTCTTTACCCCCCTCTCTCTTCTCCCTCTGCCTCTTTACCCCTCTCTCTCTTCTCCCTCTACCTCTTTTCACCTCTCTCTCTTCATCTTTACACCTTTCTTGTCTCTTTCTATCTCTCTCTCTTGTACCTATTTACGTCTACCTCTTTGGTTGGCTCTATTTACCTCTATTAACCTCTACTGCTCTCTCTTCCTCTCTCTTATACCTCTAATTACCTCTACCTGTTTACTTGGTTCTGTCTACCTCTCTTTTACCTCTCCATTTAACTCTACCTCTTCTACCTCCTACGTCTCTCTCTCTTCTACCGCCTACGTCTCTTTCTCCTCTACCTCCTACGTCTCTGTCTTCTACCTCCTATGTCTCTCTCTCTCTTCTACCTCCTACATCTCTCTCTCTCTTCTACCTCCTACATCTCTCTTCTACCTCCTACGTCTCTCTCTCTCTCTCTCTCTCTTCTACCTCCTACATCTCTCTCTTTGTCTTCTACCTCCTACGTCTCTCTCTCTGTTTTCTACCTCCTACATCTCTCTCTCTTCTACCTCCTACGTCCCTCTCTGTCTTCTACCTCCGACGTCTCTCTCTCTCTCTTCTACCTCCTACGTCCCTCTCTCTCTCTCTCCTATCTCCTACGTCTCTCTCTCTGTTTTCTACCTCCTACATCTCTCTCTCTTCTACCTCCTACGTCCCTCTCTGTCTTCTACCTCCGACGTCTCTCTCTCTCTCTTCTACCTCCTACGTCCCTCTCTCTCTCTCTCCCTATCTCCTACGTCTCTCTCTCTCTGTCTTCTACCTCCTACGTCTCTGTCTTCTACCTACTACGTCTCTCTCTCTCTTCTACCTCCTACATCTCTCTCTCTCTTCTACCTCCTACATCTCTCTTCTACCTCCTACGTCTCTCTCTCTCTCTCTTCTACCTCCTACATCTCTCTCTTTGTCTTCTACCTCCTACGTCTCTCTCTGTTTTCTACCTCCTACGTCTCTCTTTGTCTTCTACCTCCTACGTCTCTCTGTCTTCTACCTCCTACGTCTCTCTCTCTCTCTCTCTCTCTCTCTCTCTCTTCTACCTTCTACGTCCCTCTCTCTTCTACCCCCTACGTCTCTCTCTCTCTCTCTCTTCTATCTCCTACGTCTCTCTCTCTCTGTCTTCTACCTCCTACGTCTCTGTCTTCTACCTACTACGTCTCTCTCTCTCTTCTACCTCCTACATCTCTCTCTCTCTTCTACCTCCTACATCTCTCTTCTACCTCCTACGTCTCTCTCTCTCTCTCTTCTACCTCCTACGTCTCTCTCTTTGTCTTCTACCTCCTACGTCTCTCTCTTCTACCTCCTACGTCTCTCTCTCTTCTACCTCCTACGCGTCTCTGTCTTCTACCCCCTATGTCTCTCTCTCTCATCTACCCCCTATGTCCCCCTCTCTCTCTCTCTTCTACGTCTCTCTCTCTCTCTTCTACCTCCTACGTCTCTCTCTCTCTTCTACCTCCTACGTCTCTCTCTCTTCTACCTCCGACGTCTCTCTCTCTTCTACCTCCTACATCTCTCTCTCTCTCTCTCTTCTACCTCCTACGTGTCTCTCTCTTCTACCACCTACATCTCTCTCTCTTCTACCTCCTACATCGCTCTCTCTCTCTTCTACCTCCTACGTCTCTCTCTCTCTCTTCTACCTCCTACGTCTCTCTCTCTCTTCTACCTCCTACGTTTCTCTTTCTTCTACCTCCCACGTCCCTCTCTGTCTTCTACCTCCTACGTCTCTCTCTCTTCTACCTCCTACGTCCCTCTCTGTCTTCTACCTCCGACGTCTCTCTCTCTCTCTCCTCTACCTCCTACTTCTCTCTTTCTTCTACCTACTACGTCTCTCTCTCTCTCTCTTCTACCTCCTACGTCCCTCTCTCTTCTACCCTCTACGTCTCTCTCTCTCTGTCTTCTATCTCCTACGTCTCTCTCTCTCTGTCTTCTACCTCCTACGTCTCTCTCTCTCTTCTACCTCCTACATCTCTCTTCTACCTCCTACGTCCCTCTCTCTTCTACCCCCTACGTCTCTCTCTCTCTCTTCTATCTCCTACATCTCTCTCTCTCTCTCTCTTATATCTCCTACGTCTCTCTCTCTTCTACCTCCTACATCTCTCTCTCTCTTCTACCTCCTACGTCTCTCTCTTTGTCTTCTACCTCCTACGTCTCTCTCTTTGTCTTCTACCTCCTACGCGTCTCTGTCTTCTACCTCCTACGTCTCTCTCTCTCTTCTACCTCCTACGTCTCTCCCTTTGTCTTCTACCTCCTACGTCTCTCTCTCTCTCTCCCTCTCTTCTACCTCCGTCTCTCTCTCTTCTACCTCCGTCTCTCTCTTTTCTACCTCCGTCTCTCTCTCTTCTACCTCCTACGTCTCTCTCTCTTCTACCCCCTACGTCTCTCTCTCTCTGTCTTCTATCTCCTACGTCTCTCTCTCTGTCTTCTACCTCCTACATCTCTCTTCTATCTCCTACGTCTCTCTCTCTCTCTTCTATCTCCTACGTCTCTCTCTCTGTCTTCTACCTCCTACGTCTCTGTCTTCTACCTACTACGTCTCTCTCTCTCTTCTACCTCCTACATCTCTCTCTCTCTTCTACCTCCTACATCTCTCTTCTACCTCCTACGTCTCTCTCTCTCTCTTCTACCTCCTACGTCTCTCTCTTTGTCTTCTACCTCCTACGTCTCTCTCTGTTTTCTACCTCCTACGTCTCTCTGTCTTCTACCTCCTACGTCTCTCTCTCTCTTCTACTCCCTATGTCCCCCCCCTCTCTCTTCTACCTCCTACGTCTCTCTCTCTCATCTACCCCCTATGTCCCCCCTCTCTCTCTCTTCTACCTCCTACGTCTCTCTCTCTCTTCTACCTCCTACGTCTTTCTCTCTTCTACCTCCTACGTCTCTCTCTCTCTCTTCTACCTCCTACGTCTCTCTCTCTCTTCTACCTCCTACGTCTCTCTCTCCCTCTCTTCTACCTCCTACATCTCTCTCTCTCTTCTACCTCCTACGTCTCTCTCTTTGTCTTCTACCTCCTACGTCTCTCTCTTTGTCTTCTACCTCCTACGCGTCTCTGTCTTCTACCTCCTACGTCTCTCTCTCTCTTCTACCTCCTACGTCTCTCTCTCCCTCTCTTCTACCTCCGTCTCTCTCTCTTCTACCTCCTACGTCTCTCTCTCTCATCTACCCCCTATGTCCCCCCTCTCTCTCTCTTCTACCTCCTACGTCTCTCTCTCTCTTCTACCTCCTACGTCTTTCTCTCTTCTACCTCCTACGTCTCTCTCTCTCTCTTCTACCTCCTACGTCTCTCTCTCTCTTCTACCTCCTACGTCTCTCTCTCCCTCTCTTCTACCTCCTACATCTCTCTCTCTCTTCTACCTCCTACGTCTCTCTCTTTGTCTTCTACCTCCTACGTCTCTCTCTTTGTCTTCTACCTCCTACGCGTCTCTGTCTTCTACCTCCTACGTCTCTCTCTCTCTTCTACCTCCTACGTCTCTCTCTCCCTCTCTTCTACCTCCGTCTCTCTCTCTTCTACCTCCTACGTCTCTCTCTCTTCTACCTCCTACATCTCTCTCTCTCTTCTACCTCCTACGTGTCTCTCTCTCTCTTCTACCACCTACGTCTCTCTCTCTTCTACCTCCTACATCTCTCTCTCTCTTCTACCTCCTACATCTCTCTTCTACCTCCTACGTCTCTCTCTCTCTCTCTTCTACCTCCTACATCTCTCTCTTTGTCTTCTACCTCCTATGTCTCTCTCTGTTTTCTACCTCCTACATCTCTCTCTCTCTTCTACCTCCTACATCTCTCTCTTTGTCTTCTACCTCCTACGTCTCTCTCTCTCTCTTCTACCTTCTACGTCTCTCTCTTCCCTCTCTCTCTCTTCTACCTCCTACGTCCCTCTCTCTCTCTTCTACCTCCTACGTCCCTCTCTGTCTTCTACCTCCTACGTCTCTCTCTCTTCTACCTCCTACGTCCCTCTCTCTTCTACCCCCTACGTCTCTCTCTCTCTGTCTTCTATCTCCTACGTCTCTCTCTCTGTCTTCTACCTCCTACATCTCTCTTCTATCTCCTACGTCTCTCTCTCTCTCTCTCTCTTCTATCTCCTACGTCTCTCTCTCTGTCTTCTACCTCCTACGTCTCTGTCTTCTACCTACTACGTCTCTCTCTCTCTTCTACCTCCTACATCTCTCTTCTACCTCCTACGTCTCTCTCTCTCTCTTCTACCTCCTACGTCTCTCTCTTTGTCTTCTACCTCCTACGTCTCTCTCTGTTTTCTACCTCCTACGTCTCTCTTTGTCTTCTACCTCCTACGTCTCTCTCTGTTTTCTACCTCCTACGTCTCTGTCTTCTACCTCCTACGTCGCTCTCTCTCATCTACCCCCTATGTCCCCCCTCTCTCTCTCTTCTACCTTCTACGTCTCTCTCTCTCTTCTACCTCCTACGTCTCTCTCTTCTACCTCCTACGTCTTTCTCTCTTCTACCTCCTACGTCTCTCTCTCTCTCTCTCTCTCCTCTACCTCCTACGTCTCTCTCTCTCTCTCTCTTCTACCTCCTACGTCTCTCTCTCTCTTCTACCTCCTACGTCTCTCTCTCTCTTCTACCTCCTACGTCTCTCTCTCTCTTCTACCTCCTACGTCTCTCTCTTTGTCTTCTACCTCCTACGTCTCTCTCTTTGTCTTCTACCTCCTACGCGTCTCTGTCTTCTACCTCCTACGTCTCTCTCTCTCTTCTACCTCCTACGTCTCTCCCTTTGTCTTCTACCTCCTACGCGTCTCTCTCTTCTACCTCCTACGCGTCTCTCTCTCTCTTCTACCTCCTACGTCTCTCTCTCTCTCTTCTACCTCCTACGTCTCTCTCTCTCTTCTACCTCCTACGTCTCTCTCTCCCTCTCTTCTACCTCCGCCTCTCTCTCTTCTACCTCCGTCTCTCTCTTTTCTACCTCCGTCTCTCTCTCTTCTACCCCCTACGTCTCTCTCTCTCTTCTACCACCTACGTCTCTCTCTCTTCTACCTCCTACATCTCTCTTCTACCTCCTACGTCTCTCTCTCTCTTTTTCTACCTCCTACGTCTCTCTCTCTTCTACCTCCTACGTCCCTCTCTGTCTTCTACCTCCGACGTCTCTCTCTCTCTCTCCTCTACCTGCTACTTCTCTCTTTCTTCTACCTCCTACGTCCCTCTCTCTTCTACCCCCTACGTCTCTCTCTCTCTCTCTTCTACCTCCTACGTCCCTCTCTCTTCTACCCCCTACGTCTCTCTCTCTCTCTCTTCTACCTACTACGTCTCTCTCTCTCTTCTACCTCCTACGTCTCTCTCTGTTTTCTACCTCCTACGTCTCTCTGTCTTCTACCTCCTACGCGTCTCTGTCTTCTACCTCCTACGTCTCTCTCTCTCTTCTACTCCCTATGTCCCCCCCTCTCTCTTCTACCTCCTACATCTCTCTCTCTCATCTACCCCCTATGTCCCCCCTCTCTCTCTCTCTCTTCTACCTTCTACGTCTCTCTCTCTCTCTTCTACCTCCTACGTCTCTCTCTTCTACCTCCTACGTCTTTCTCTCTTCTACCTCCTACGTCTCTCTCTCTCTCTCTCTTCTACCTCCTACGTCTCTCTGTCTTCTACCTCCTACGTCTCTCTCTCTCTCTTCTACCTTCTACGTCTCTCTCTTCCCCCTCTCTCTCTTCTACCTCCTACGTCTCTCTTTCTTCTACCTCCCACGTCCCTCTCTGTCTTCTACCTCCTACGTCTCTCTCTTCTACCTCCTACGTCCCTCTCTGTCTTCTACCTCCGACGTCTCTCTCTCTCTCTCCTCTACCTCCTACTTCTCTCTTTCTTCTACCTCCTACGTCCCTCTCTCTTCTACCCCCTACGTCTCTCTCTCTCTCTCTTCTATCTCCTACGTCTCTCTCTCTCTGTCTTCTACCTCCTACGTCTCTCTCTCCCTCTCTTCTACCTCCGTCTCTCTCTCTCTTCTACCTCCCACGTCTCTGTCTTCTACCTTCTACGTCTCTCTCTCTCATCTACCCCCTATGTCCCCCCTCTCTCTCTCTTCTACCTCCTACGTCTCTCTCTTCTACCTCTCTTCTACCTCCGTCTCTCTCTCTTCTACCTCCCACGTCTCTCTCTTCTACCTCCTACGTCTCTCTCTCTTCTACCTCCTACTTCCTCTACCTCTTCACTCGTCTCTTTCTACCTCTCTCTCTTCTACCGCTCTATCTCCACTCCCTCTCTCTCTACCACTTGTCTGTTTCTGCCTCAACCTCTCTCTCTACCTCTCTTTACTCGTCTCTTTCTACCTCTGTATTTATCTCTACCTCTTTTACCTCTCTATTTACTTCTACCTCTCTCTACCTCTCTATTTACCTCTACCCCTCTCTCTACCTCTTTACTTGTCTCTTTCTACCTCTCTCTCCTCTACCTATTTACCTCTATCTCTTCTACCTCTCCACTTACGTCTACCTCTTTTACTCCTATCTTTACATCTCTTTACCCTTCTCTCTTCTAGCTCCCTCTACCTCCTGTACCTCTCACCCCTCTTTCTACCTCTCTCTTCTATTTCTATTTACCTCTACCTCCTGTACCTCTCTTTACTTGTCTTTCTACCACCCTCTCCTCTACCTCTCTATTTATCTCAACCTCTCTTTATCCCTCTCTTCTCCCTTTCTATTTATCTCTACCTCTTTACACCTCTCTCTTCTACCTCTCTCTCTTCTACCTTCTACCTCTTTACACCTCTCTCTCTTCTACCTGTATATACCTCTCTCTACCTTTATTTCTTTACTTGGCTCTGTCTACCTCTACCTCTTTACCCCCCTCTCTCTTCTCTCTCTGCCTCTTTACACCTCTCTCTCTTCTCCCTCTACCTCTTTACCCTTCTCTCTCTTCTCCCTCTACCTCTTTTCACCTCTCTCTCCATCTTTACACCTCTCTTGTCTCTTTCTATCCCTCTCTCTTGTACCTATTTACGTCTACCTCTTTTATATACCTCTCTATCGCTACCTCTCTCTTCTTCTATCTCTTTGGTTGGCTCTATTTACCTCTATTAACCTCTACTGCTCTCTCTTCCTCTCTCTTATACCTCTAATTACCTCTACCTGTTTACTTGGTTCTGTCTACCTCTCTTTTACCTCTCCATTTAACTCTACCTCTTCTACCTACTACGTCTCTCTCTCTTCTACCTCCTACGTCCCTCTGTCTTCTACGTCTCATTCTTCAACCCCCTACGTCTCTCTCTCTCTCCCCTACGTCTCTATTTTCCTCTACCTCACTTTTTTGACGTACTACACTGTGGCTTCTTTCGACGCACTACACCAGACTACATCAAACTCATTTTCATCCCGGGCCACATCAGCATCATGGTTCCCCTCAAAGGGCCGGTTGTAACTGTAAGACTATATAAATATATCTACTCTAGATCGTATTATAAAATTGCCTCTGAATTTGATTAGTATTAGTTTTAGTAATAATATATTTAATAACTAGCTCTGAAGACAAAAAGTTACTTTTTTTAAATTCAGGGCTTGATTCCCAGAATTGTACATTTACATCAGTCAGCGGCGACTTTGTGCAGGCGGGATTCATTCAGTCTGGATGCGGAGGGGTGAACAGCTCTGACTACAGCTAGGAGGGACTGCTGACGAGGACCGGGCCCCCTATGAGAGCTTTGGGACCGGGGAGGGGTCCACGGCACCACCCGCTGCTCATTGAGAAGAGGAAGAACGACACCTGCTTTCTCCATAACACCAGAAAAACTGGTTAGATTTGGCCCTAATTTCTTTTTTGAAAGACTCGCTGGAGGGGTCTGAAAACTGGCTAAATATAGCAACTAAGTCGCTAAGTAGGCGCCACAGCGCTGTTGCTGGAAACCTCAGATACTGAGACGCTACAGTGCGCATGTCACAAAATCGAGATGCATTGTGGGATATGCAGTTTAACCTCTTAAGACCTGAGCTCTTTTTCGATATGCATTTTTGATGTCTCTTTGCTATTTGGGCTTATTGGAAACTGATAAGTATCAAAACTAAGCATCATCTTTTGACATAATGTAGTTTTAGAGAAAAATTATGTCCACATATGCGGACACTTGTTCTGAATTTCCATAAAACACAATAAAATCACCATTGTGTAATAGTGCAAACCTCTATATGTCCACTCTGAACACAGCAGTGTTTTTCCTGACTGCTTTTGCATTTATTAATAACACTTGCAAACGTTTTTTTTTAAACATTTTGGAACATCACAGTACAATTTAACAAAATGAAAATGTTTTCCCCTTTTGGACAGTCATAGCTACAGTATGGCTCATTTGAAGTGCTGCAAACAGTTGCAGGACTACTAGATGGTAGTGTACGTATCCTCGTACGTGTACACAAGACCCCAGTTAAATAAAATTAAGTATTATGTTCATATGACCCAAAATGTGATGTCATCGCATGTGTACGCCAGGTCCTAAGAGGTTAAAGACACAGTACTTCTGTGAAGCCGCATAGAATTGAATGATATGCATTCTATATTCTGTGCAAGCCCTCGTGGGCCACATATAGTGAGGTGGCGGGTCAGATTTGGCCCGCGGGCCTTGTGTTTAACACATGTGTACTATACTATGATGTTTTTTTTGTACAATTTTCTAACATTTCAATGACTTTTTTCCACCATGGAATCATTTTACACATTATAATACGACCATTTTCATGATTTTTTTCAACATACAAAAGTTTGAGATTTTTTTCGTAAAATTTTCGACATACTGTACTATGACGTTGTTTTGTAAAATTTTCCAACATTTCACGATATGACTTTTGTTCACCATAGAATTAATGTACATGCTGTAATACGACCGTTTTCATGATATTTTTCAACATCAAAAAAATTTGATGTTTTCAGCGAAAAATTTCGACATACTATACTGTCGTTTTTTTTTGTAGAATTTTCCAACATTTCACAAAATGACTTTTGTTGAAAAATTTCGACATACAGTGAACCCTCGCTAAAACGTGGTTCACCTTTCGCGACTTCGCAGATTTTTTTTACAGTGCATTTATTGTGCTCTGAATCCTCATTTAAAAAGAAAGAGTGCCAACAACGACCCATAACGATGTTGTTCTCTCGGAGAAAGACTCCTGCGCAGCCTGCAGTTGAAACAGACGCTACAGCGCAGCGGAGTGAGGACGGAGAGGCTCAGCTGGAGGGACTGTGAAAGACGCGAGTGACAATGTTTCCAACCTTGTATTCGTTACTATACTGTCCTGTATTCAAATTATGGTTTTACAATACCGTTCTTTAAACTATCATAGTTATTCGTAAGAAAACGTTAATATTTTTATTTCTTAAACAAATTTTGGGCCTGAAAACAGGTTTTGATTTTTGGTTTCATTCTATAGTACAGTATTGCATTGTAAAATAATAGTAAAAAATAAAGCTGACTACTTCACGGATTTCACCTATTGCGGGTTATTTTTGGAACGCAACTCCCGCGATAAATGAGGGTTCACTGTATGTCAAAATTTTTCGACGAAAATGTAAAATTTTTTGATTTTGATTTTTTTTTTTTGTAAAATATTCCAACATTTCCCGAAATGACTTTTGTTCTCCATGGAATCATTCTACATGCTGTAATACGACCGTTTTCATGATTTTTTTCAACATCACAAAAATTTGAAGGTTTGTCGAAAAATTTCGACATACTATACTATGGCGTTTTTTTTTGGTAAAATTTTCCAACATTTCCCGAAATGACTTTTGTTCACCATAGATTCAATCTACATGCTGTAATACGACCGTTTTCATTATTTTTTTCCAACATCAAAAAAATTAGACGTTTTATTAAAAAAAAAATCGATATACTATACTATGGCGTTTTTTTTTGTAAAATTTTCCAACATTTCACGAAATGACTTTTGTTCACCATAGAATCATTCTACATGCTGTAATACAACCATTTTCATGATTTTTTTCAACATCAAAAAAATTTTACCTTTTCGTCGAAAAATTTCGACATACTATACTATGGCGTTTTTTTTCTTGTAAAATTTTCCAACATTTCCCGAAATGACTTTTGTTCACCATAGATTCAATCTACATGCTGTAATACGACCGTTTTCATTATTTTTTTCCAACATCAAAACAATTAGACGTTTTATTCAAAAAATTACGACATACTATACTATGGCGGTTTTTTTTTTTGGTAAAATTTTCCAACATTTCCCGAAATGACTTTTGTTCACCATAGATTCAATCTACATGCTGTAATACGACCGTTTTCATTATGTTTTTCCAACATCAAAAAAATTAGACGTTTTATTAAAAAAAAAATCGATATACTATACTATGGCGTTTTTTTTTGTAAAATTTTCCAACATTTCCCGAAATGACGTTTGTTCTCCATAGAATCATTCTACATGCTGTTATACGACCGTTTCCATGATTTTTTTCTACATAAAAAAATTTTACGTTTTCGTCGAAAAATTTCGACATACTATACTATAGCGTTTTTTTTGGTAAAATTTTCCAACATTTCCCGAAATGACTTTTGTTCACCATAGATTCAATCTACATGCTGAAATACGACCGTTTTCATTATTTTTTTCCAACATCAAAAAAATTAGACGTTTTATTAAAAAAAAAAAATCGATATACTATACTATGGCGTTTTTTGTTGTTTTTTTTTGTAAAATTTTCCAACATTTCACGAAATGACTTTTGTTCACCATAGCATCATTCTACATGCTGTAATACGACCGTTTCCATGATTTTTTTTCTACATAAAAAAGTTTGATGTTTTCGTCGAAAAATTTCGACATACTATACTATGGCGTGTTTTTTATTTTTTTTTGTAAAATTTTCCAACATTTCACGAAATAACTTTTGTTCACCATAGAATCATTCTACATGCTGTAATACGACCATTTTCATGATTTTTTTCAACATCAAAAAAATTAGACGTTTTATTTAAAATATTTCGACATACTATACTATGGCGTTTTTTTTCTTGTAAAATTTTCCAACATTTCCCGAAATGACTTTTGTTCACCATAGATTCAATCTACATGCTGTAATACGACCGTTTTTATTATTTTTTTCCAACATCAAAAAAATTTGACGTTTCATTAAAAAAAAAAAATCGACATACTATACTATGGCGTTTTTTTGTTGTTTTTTTTGGTAAAATTTTCCAACATTTCCCGAAATGAATTTTGTTCACCATGGATTCAATCTACATGCTGTAATACGACCATTTTCATGATTTTTTTCAACATCAAAAAAATTAGACGTTTTATTAAAAAAATTTCGACATACTATACTATGGCGTTTTTTTTTTTGTAAAATTTTCCAACATTTCCCGGAATTACTTTTGTTCTCCATAGAATCATTCTACATGCTGTTATACGACCATTTTCATGATTTTTTTCAACATCAAAAAATTTTACATTTTCGTCGAAAAATTTTGACATACAGTGAACCCTCGCTATAACGCGGTTCACCTTTCGCGACTTTGCTGCTTCGCAGATTTTTTTTACAGTGCATTTATTGTGCTCTGAATCCTCATTTAAAAAGAAAGAGTGCCAACAACGACCCATAACGATGTTGTTCTCTCGGAGAAAGACTCCTGCGCAGCCTGCAGTTGAAACAGACGCTACAGCGCAGCGGAGTGAGGACGGAGAGGCTCAGCTGGAGGGACTGTGAAAGACGTGAGTGACAATGTTTCCAACCTTGTATTCGTTACTATACTGTCCTGTATTCAAATTATGGTTTTACAATACCGTTCTTTAAACTATCATAGTTATTCGTAAGAAAACGTTAATATTTTTATTTCTTAAACAAATTTTGGGCCTGAAAACAGGTTTTGATTTTTGGTTTCATTCTATAGTACAGTATTGCATTGTAAAATAATAGTTAAAAATAAAGCTGACTACTTCACGGATTTCACCTATTGCGGGTTATTTTTGGAACGCAACTCCCGCGATAAACGAGGGTTCACTGTACTATACTATGGCCTTTTTTTTTGTAAAATTTTCCAACATTTCACGAAATGACTTTTGTTCACCATAGAATCATTCTACATGCTGTAATACGACCATTTTCATTATTTTTTTCAACATCAAAAAAATTTGATGTTTTCGTCGAAAAATTTCGACATACTATACTATGGCGTTTTTTTTTTTTTTTGGTAAAATTTTCCAACATTTCCCGAAATGACTTTTGTTCACCATAGATTCAATCTACATGCTGTAATACGACCATTTTCATGATTTTTTTCAACATCAAAAAAATTTGACATTTTATTCAAAAAATTTCGACATACTATACTATGGCGTTTTTTTTTTTGTAAAATTTTCCAGCATTTCCCAAAATGACTTTTGTTCACCATAGAATCATTCTACATGCTGTAATATGACCATGATTTTTTTCAACATCAAAAAAATTTTACGTTTTCGTCGAAAAATTTCGACATACTATACTATGGCGTTTTTTTTTGGTAAAATTTTCCAACATTTCCCGAAATAACTTTTGTTCACCATAGAATCATTCTACATGCTGTAATACGACCATTTTCATGATTTTTTTCAACATCAAAAAAATTTTACGTTTTCGTCGAAAAATTTCGACATACTATACTATGGCGTTTTTTTTTTTTTTTGGTAAAATTTGCCAACATTTCACGAAATGACTTTTGTTCACCATAGAATCATTCTACATGCTGTAATACGACCATTTTCATTATTTTTTTCAACATCAAAAAAATTTGATGTTTTCGTCGAAAAATTTCGACATACTATACTATGGCGTTTTTTTTTTTTTTTTTTTGGTAAAATTTTCCAACATTTCCCGAAATGACTTTTGTTCACCATAGATTCAATCTACATGCTGTAATACGACCATTTTCATGATTTTTTTCAACATCAAAAAAATTAGACGTTTTATTTAAAAAATTTCGACATACTATACTATGGCGTTTTTTTTCTTGTAAAATTTTCCAACATTTCCCGAAATGACTTTTGTTCACCATAGATTCAATCTACATGCTGTAATACGACCGTTTTCATTATTTTTTTCCAACATCAAAAAAATTAGACGTTTTACTCAAAAAATTTCGACATACTATACTATGGCGTTTTTTTTTTTTTTTTGTAAAATATTCCAACATTTCCCAAAATGACTTTTGTTCACCTTAGAATCATTCTACAGGCTGTATAATATTACCGTTTTCATGATTTTTTTCAACATCAAAAAAATTTTACGTTTTCGTCGAAAAATTTCGACATACTATACTATGGCGTTTTTTTGTTGTTTTTTTTGGTAAAATTTTCCAACATTTCCCGAAATGACTTTTGTTCACCATAGATTCAATCTACATGCTGAAATACGACCGTTTTCATTATTTTTTTCCAACATCAAAAAAATTAGACGTTTTATTAAAAAAATGTCAACATACTATACTATGGCGTTTTTTTTTTTGTAAAATTTTCCAACATTTCCCGAAATGACTTTTGTTCACCATAGAATCATTCTACATGCTGTAATACAACCATTTTCATGATTTTTTTCAACATCAAAAAAATTTTACGTTTTCGTCGAAAAATTTTGACATACTATACTATGGCGTTTTTTTTTGGTAAAATTTTCCAACATTTCCCGAAATGACTTATGTTCACCATAGAATCATTCTACATGCTGTAATACGACAATTTTCATGATTTTTTTCAACATCAAAAAAATTAGACGTTTTATTTAAAAAATTTCGACATACTATACTATGGCGTTTTTTTTCTTGTAAAATTTTCCAACATTTCCCGAAATGACTTTTGTTCTCCATAGAATCATTCTACAAGCTGTAATACGACCATTTTCATGATTTTTTTCAACATCAAAAAAATTTGACAATTTATTCAAAAAATTTCGACATACTATACTATGGCGGTTTTTTTTGGTAAAATTTTCCAACATTTCCCGAAATGACTTTTGTTCACCATAGATTCAATGTACATGCTGAAATACGACCGTTTTCATGATTTTTTTCAACATCAAAAAAATTAGACGTTTTATTCGAAAAAATTTCGACATACTATACTATGGCGTTTTTTTGTTTTTTTTGTAAAATTTTCCAACATTTCCCGAAATGACTTTTGTTCACCATAGATTCAATCTACATGCTGTAATACGACCAACATCAAAAAATTTTACATTTTCGTTGAAAAATTTTGACATACAGTGAACCCTCGCTATAACGCGGTTCACCTTTCGCGACTTTGCTGCTTCGCAGATTTTTTTTACAGTGCATTTATTGTGCTCTGAATCCTCATTTAAAAAGAAAGAGTGCCAACAACGACCCATAACGATGTTGTTCTCTCGGAGAAAGACTCCTGCGCAGCCTGCAGTTGAAACAGACGCTACAGCGCAGCGGAGTGAGGACGGAGAGGCTCAGCTGGAGGGACTGTGAAAGACGCGAGTGACAATGTTTCCAACCTTGTATTCGTTACTATACTGTCCTGTATTCAAATTATGGTTTTACAATACCGTTCTTTAAACTATCATAGTTATTCGTAAGAAAACGTTAATATTTTTATTTCTTAAACAAATTTTGGGCCTGAAAACAGGTTTTGATTTTTGGTTTCATTCTATAGTACAGTATTGCATTGTAAAATAATAGTTAAAAATAAAGCTGACTACTACGGATTTCACCTATTGCGGGTTATTTTTGGAACGCAACTCCCGCGATAAACGAGGGTTCACTGTACTATACTATGGCCTTTTTTTTTGTAAAATTTTCCAACATTTCACGAAATGACTTTTGTTCACCATAGAATCATTCTACATGCTGTAATACGACCATTTTCATTATTTTTTTCAACATCAAAAAAATTTGACATTTTATTCAAAAAATTTCGACATACTATACTATGGCGTTTTTTTTTTTGTAAAATTTTCCAGCATTTCCCAAAATGACTTTTGTTCACCATAGAATCATTCTACATGCTGTAATATGACTGTTTTCATGATTTTTTTCAACATCAAAAAAATTTTACGTTTTCGTCGAAAAATTTCGACATACTATACTATGGCGGTTTTTTTTTTTTTTGGTAAAATTTGCCAACATTTCCCGAAATGACTTTTGTTCACCATAGATTCAATCTACATGCTGTAATACGACCGTTTTCATTATTTTTTTCCAACATCAAAAAAATTAGACGTTTTATTAAAAAAATGTCGACATACTGTACTATGGCGGTTTTTTTTTTGTAAAATTTTCCAACATTTCCCGGAATTACTTTTGTTCTCCATAGAATCATTCTACATGCTGTTATACTACCATTTTCATGATTTTTTTCAACATCAAAAAAATTTTACGTTTTCGTCGAAAAATTTCGACATACTATACTATGGCGTTTTTTTTTGGTAAAATTTTCCAACATTTCCCGAAATGACTTTTGTTCACCATAGAATCATTCTACATGCTGTAATACGACCATTTTCATGATTTTTTTCAACATCAAAAAAATTTTACGTTTTCGTCGAAAAATTTTGACATACTATACTATGGCGTTTTTTTTTTTTTTGGTAAAATTTGCCAACATTTCCCGAAATGACTTTTGTTCACCATAGATTCAATCTACATGCTGTAATACGACCGTTTTCATTATTTTTTTCCAACATCAAAAAAATTTGACGTTTTATTAAAAAAATTTCGACATACTATACTATGGCGGTTTTTTTTTTGTAAAATTTTCCAACATTTCCCGGAATTACTTTTGTTCTCCATAGAATCATTCTACATGCTGTTATACTACCATTTTCATGATTTTTTTCAACATCAAAAAATTTTACATTTTCGTCGAAAAATTTTGACATACAGTGAACCCTCGCTATAACGCGGTTCACCTTTCGCGACTTTGCTGCTTCGCAGATTTTTTTTACAGTGCATTTATTGTGCTCTGAATCCTCATTTAAAAAGAAAGAGTGCCAACAACGACCCATAACGATGTTGTTCTCTCGGAGAAAGACTCCTGCGCAGCCTGCAGTTGAAACAGACGCTACAGCGCAGCGGAGTGAGGACGGAGAGGCTCAGCTGGAGGGACTGTGAAAGACGCGAGTGACAATGTTTCCAACCTTGTTTCCGTTACTATACTGTCCTGTATTCAAATTATGGTTTTACAATACCGTTCTTTAAACTATCATAGAACTATCGTAAGAAAACGTTAATATTATTATTTCTTAAACAAATTTTGGGCCTGAAAACAGGTTTTGATTTTTGGTTTCATTCTATAGTACAGTATTGCATTGTAAAATAATAGTTAAAAATAAAGCTGACTACTTCACGGATTTCACCTATTGCGGGTTATTTTTGGAACGCAACTCCCGCGATAAACGAGGGTTCACTGTACTATACTATGGCCTTTTTTTTTGTAAAATTTTCCAACATTTCACGAAATGACTTTTGTTCACCATAGAATCATTCTACATGCTGTAATACGACCATTTTCATTATTTTTTTCAACATCAAAAAAATTTGATGTTTTCGTCGAAAAATTTCGACATACTATACTATGGCGTTTTTTTTTTTTTGGTAAAATTTTCCAACATTTCCCGAAATGACTTTTGTTCACCATAGATTCAATCTACATGCTGTAATACGACCATTTTCATGATTTTTTTCAACATCAAAAAAATTTGACATTTTATTCAAAAAATTTCGACATACTATACTATGGCGTTTTTTTTTTTGTAAAATTTTCCAGCATTTCCCAAAATGACTTTTGTTCACCATAGAATCATTCTACATGCTGTAATATGACCATGATTTTTTTCAACATCAAAAAAATTTTACGTTTTCGTCGAAAAATTTCGACATACTATACTATGGCGTTTTTTTTTGGTAAAATTTTCCAACATTTCCCGAAATAACTTTTGTTCACCATAGAATCATTCTACATGCTGTAATACGACCATTTTCATGATTTTTTTCAACATCAAAAAAATTTTACGTTTTCGTCGAAAAATTTCGACATACTATACTATGGCGTTTTTTTTTTTTTTGGTAAAATTTGCCAACATTTCACGAAATGACTTTTGTTCACCATAGAATCATTCTACATGCTGTAATACGACCATTTTCATTATTTTTTTCAACATCAAAAAAATTTGATGTTTTAGTCGAAAAATTTCGACATACTATACTATGGCGTTTTTTTTTTTTTTTTTGGTAAAATTTTCCAACATTTCCCGAAATGACTTTTGTTCACCATAGATTCAATCTACATGCTGTAATACGACCATTTTCATGATTTTTTTCAACATCAAAAAAATTAGACGTTTTATTTAAAAAATTTCGACATACTATACTATGGCGTTTTTTTTCTTGTAAAATTTTCCAACATTTCCCGAAATGACTTTTGTTCACCATAGATTCAATCTACATGCTGTAATACGACCGTTTTCATTATTTTTTTCCAACATCAAAAAAATTAGACGTTTTACTCAAAAAATTTCGACATACTATACTATGGCGTTTTTTTTTTTTTTTTTGTAAAATATTCCAACATTTCCCGAAATGACTTTTGTTCACCATAGATTCAATGTACATGCTGAAATACGACCGTTTTCATTATTTTTTTCCAACATCAAAAAAATTAGACGTTTTATTAAAAAAAAAAAATCGACATACTATACTATGGCGTTTTTTTTTTTGTAAAATTTTCCAGCATTTCCCAAAATGACTTTTGTTCTCCATAGAATCATTCTACAAGCTGTAATACGACCATTTTCATGATTTTTTTCAACATCAAAAAAATTTGACAATTTATTCAAAAAATTTCGACATACTATACTATGGCGTTTTTTTTTGGTAAAATTTTCCAACATTTCCCGAAATGACTTTTGTTCACCATAGATTCAATGTACATGCTGAAATACGACCGTTTTCATTATTTTTTTCCAACATCAAAAAAATTAGACGTTTTATTAAAAAAATTTCGACATACTATACTATGGCGTTTTTCTTTTTTGTAAAATTTTCCAACATTTCCCGGAATTACTTTTGTTCTCCATAGATTCATTCTACATGCTGTTATACGACCATTTTCATGATTTTTTTCAACATCAAAAAATTTTACATTTTCGTCGAAAAATTTTGACATACAGTGAACCCTCGCTATAACGCGGTTCACCTTTCGCGACTTTGCTGCTTCGCAGATTTTTTTTACAGTGCATTTATTGTGCTCTGAATCCTCATTTAAAAAGAAAGAGTGCCAACAACGACCCATAACGATGTTGTTCTCTCGGAGAAAGACTCCTGCGCAGCCTGCAGTTGAAACAGACGCTACAGCGCAGCGGAGTGAGGACGGAGAGGCTCAGCTGGAGGGACTGTGAAAGACGTGAGTGACAATGTTTCCAACCTTGTATTCGTTACTATACTGTCCTGTATTCAAATTATGGTTTTACAATACCGTTCTTTAAACTATCATAGTTATTCGTAAGAAAACGTTAATATTTTTATTTCTTAAACAAATTTTGGGCCTGAAAACAGGTTTTGATTTTTGGTTTCATTCTATAGTACAGTATTGCATTGTAAAATAATAGTTAAAAATAAAGCTGACTACTTCACGGATTTCACCTATTGCGGGTTATTTTTGGAACGCAACTCCCGCGATAAACGAGGGTTCACTGTACTATACTATGGCGTTTTTTTTTTTTGTAAAATTTTCCAGCATTTCCCAAAATGACTTTTGTTCACCATAGAATCATTCTACATGCTGTAATATGACTGTTTTCATGATTTTTTTCAACATCAAAAAAATTTTACGTTTTCGTTGAAAAATTTCGACATACTATACTATGGCGTTTTTTTTTGGTAAAATTTTCCAACATTTCCCGAAATGACTTTTGTTCACCATAGAATCATTCTACATGCCGTAATACGACCATTTTCATGATTTTTTTCAGCATCAAAAAAATTTTACGTTTTCGTCGAAAAATTTCGACATACTATACTATGGCGTTTTTTTTTTTTTTTTGGTAAAATTTGCCAACATTTCCCGAAATGACTTTTGTTCACCATAGATTCAATCTACATGCTGTAATACGACCGTTTTCATTATTTTTTTCCAACATCAAAAAAATTAGACGTTTTATTAAAAAAAAAATTTCGACATACTATACTATGGCGTTTTTTTTTTTTGTAAAATTTTCCAACATTTCCCGGAATTACTTTTGTTCCCCATAGAATCATTCTACATGCTGTTATACGACCATTTTCATGATTTTTTTCAACATCAAAAAATTTTACATTTTCGTCGAAAAATTTTGACATACAGTGAACCCTCGCTATAACGCGGTTCACCTTTCGCGACTTTGCTGCTTCGCAGATTTTTTTTACAGTGCATTTATTGTGCTCTGAATCCTCATTTAAAAAGAAAGAGTGCCAACAACGACCCATAACGATGTTGTTCTCTCGGAGAAAGACTCCTGCGCAGCCTGCAGTTGAAACAGACGCTACAGCGCAGCGGAGTGAGGACGGAGAGGCTCAGCTGGAGGGACTGTGAAAGACGTGAGTGACAATGTTTCCAACCTTGTATTCGTTACTATACTGTCCTGTATTCAAATTATGGTTTTACAATACCGTTCTTTAAACTATCATAGTTATTCGTAAGAAAACGTTAATATTTTTATTTCTTAAACAAATTTTGGGCCTGAAAACAGGTTTTGATTTTTGGTTTCATTCTATAGTACAGTATTGCATTGTAAAATAATAGTTAAAAATAAAGCTGACTACTTCACGGATTTCACCTATTGCGGGTTATTTTTGGAACGCAACTCCCGCGATAAACGAGGGTTCACTGGCCTTTTTTTTTGTAAAATTTTCCAACATTTCACGAAATGACTTTTGTTCACCATAGAATCATTCTACATGCTGTAATACGACCATTTTCATTATTTTTTTCAACATCAAAAAAATTTTACGTTTTCGTCGAAAAATTTCGACATACTATACTATGGCGTTTTTTTTTTTTTTTTAAAATTTTCCAACATTTCCCGAAATGACTTTTGTTCACCATAGATTCAATCTACATGCTGTAATACGACCATTTTCATGATTTTTTTCAACATCAAAAAAATTTTACGTTTTCGTCGAAAAATTTCGACATACTATACTATGGCGTTTTTTTTTGGTAAAATTTTCCAACATTTCCCGAAATGACTTTTGTTCACCATAGAATCATTCTACATGCTGTAATACGACCATTTTCATGATTTTTTTCAACATCAAAAAAATTTTACGTTTTCGTCGAAAAATTTCGACATACTATACTATGGCGTTTTTTTTTTTTTTTGGTAAAATTTGCCAACATTTCCCGAAATGACTTTTGTTCACCATAGATTCAATCTACATGCTGTAATACGACCGTTTTCATTATTTTTTTTCAATATCAAAAAAATTAGACGTTTTATTTAAAAAATTTCGACATACTGTACTATGGCGTTTTTTTTCTTGTAAAATTTTCCAACATTTCCCGAAATGACTTTTGTTCACCATAGATTCAGTCTACATGCTGTAATACGACCGTTTTTATTATTTTTTTCCAACATCAAAAAAATTTGACGTTTCATTAAAAAAAAAATCGATATACTATACTATGGCGTTTTTGTGTTGTTTTTTTTGGTAAAATTTGCCAACATTTCCCGAAATGAATTTTGTTCACCATAGATTCAATCTACATGCTGTAATACGACCGTTTTCATTATTTTTTTCCAACATCAAAAAAATTAGACGTTTTATTCAAAAAATTTCGACATACTATACTATGGCGTTTTTTTTTTTTTTTGTAAAATATTCCAACATTTCCCGAAATGACTTTTATTCTCCATAGAATCATTCTACAGGCTGTAATACGACCATTTTCATGATTTTTTTCAACATCAAAAAAATTTGACATTTTATTCAAAAAATTTCGACATACTATACTATGGCGGTTTTTTTTTTGTAAAATTTTCCAGCATTTCCCAAAATGACTTTTGTTCACCATAGAATCATTCTACATGCTGTAATATGACCGTTTTCATGATTTTTTTCAACATCAAAAAAATTTTACGTTTTCGACGAAAAATTTCGACATACTATACTATGGCGTTTTTTTTTGGTAAAATTTTCCAACATTTCCCGAAATGACTTTTGTTCACCATAGATTCAATCTACATGCTGTAATACGACCGTTTTCATTATTTTTTTCCAACATCAAAAAAATTAGACGTTTTAGTAAAAAAATTTCGACATACTATACTATGGCGTTTTTCTTTTTTGTAAAATTTTCCAACATTTCCCGGAATTATTTTTGTTCTCCATAGAATCATTCTACATGCTGTTATACGACCATTTTCATGATTTTTTTCAACATCAAAAAATTTTACATTTTCGTCGAAAAATTTTACATACAGTGAACCCTCGCTATAACGCGGTTCACCTTTCGCGACTTTGCTGCTTCGCAAATTTTTTTTACAGTGCATTTATTGTGCTCTGAATCCTCATTTAAAAAGAAAGAGTGCCAACAACGACCCATAACGATGTTGTTCTCTCGGAGAAAGACTCCTGCGCAGCCTGCAGTTGAAACAGACGCTACAGCGGAGTGAGGACGGAGAGGCTCAGCTGGAGGGACTGTGAAAGACGTGAGTGACAATGTTTCCAACCTTGTATTCGTTACTATACTGTCCTGTATTCAAATTATGGTTTTACAATACCGTTCTTTAAACTATCATAGTTATTCGTAAGAAAACGTTAATATTTTTATTTCTTAAACAAATTTTGGGCCTGAAAACAGGTTTTGATTTTTGGTTTCATTCTATAGTACAGTATTGCATTGTAAAATAATAGTTAAAAATAAAGCTGACTACTTCACGGATTTCACCTATTGCGGGTTATTTTTGGAACGCAACTCCCGCGATAAACGAGGGTTCACTGTACTATACTATGGCCTTTTTTTTTGTAAAATTTTCCAACATTTCACGAAATGACTTTTGTTCACCATAGAATCATTCTACATGCTGTAATACGACCATTTTCATTATTTTTTTCAACATCAAAAAAATTTGATGTTTTTGTCGAAAAATTTCGACATACTATACTATGGCGTTTTTTTTTTTTTTTTTGGTAAAATTTTCCAACATTTCCCGAAATGACTTTTGTTCACCATAGATTCAATCTACATGCTGTAATACGACCGTTTTCATTATTTTTTTCCAACATCAAAAAAATTAGACCTTTTATTCAAGAAATTTCGACATACTATACTATGGCGTTTTTTTTTTTTTTTTTTGTAAAATATTCCAACATTTCCCGAAATGACTTTTGTTCACCATAGATTCAATCTACATGCTGTAATACGACCATTTTCATGATTTTTTTCAACATCAAAAAAATTAGATGTTTTCGTCGAAAAATTTCGACATACTATACTATGGCGTTTTTTTTTGGTAAAATTTTCCAACATTTCCCGAAATGACTTTTGTTTACCATAGATTCAATCTACATGCTGAAATACGACCGTTTTCATTATTTTTTTCCAACATCAAAAAAATTAGACGTTTTATTAAAAAAATGTCAACATACTATACTATGGCGGTTTTTTTTTTGTAAAATTTTCCAACATTTCCCGAAATGACTTTTGTTCACCATAGAATCATTCTACATGCTGTAATACAACCATTTTCATGATTTTTTTCAACATCAAAAAAATTTTACGTTTTCGTCGAAAAATTTCGACATACTATACTATGGCGTTTTTTTTTTGGTAAAATTTTCCAACATTTCTCGAAATTACTTTTGTTCACCATAGAATCATTCTACATGCTGTAATACGACCGTTTTCATGATATTTTTCTACACAAAAAAAATTTGACATTTGTGGCGAAAAATTTCGACATACTATACTATGACTTTTTCATGAAATTTTTCAACATAATATAAATTGACTTCATTTAATCATAAAATTGTGTAACATACTATAATATGACCATTAACATGAAATTTTTCGAGATCCAATTCTGTGACCTGTTTTTCATGAAATTTTTCAACGTACTATATCACTTTTTATCTTAATATTGTTTAACATACTATTACTGATAACATGAAATTTTTCAAGTTTCAACACTATGACCTGTTTTTCATGAAATTTTTCAACGTACTATATCACTTTTTATCTTAATATTGTTTAACATACTATAATATGACTGATAACATGAAATTTTTCAAGTTTCAACACTATGACCTGTTTTTCATGAAATTTTTCGACATACTATACTATGACTTTATTTTATCATATTATTGCTTAACACACTATAAAATGACTGTTAACATGACATTTTTCAAGATTCAACACTATGACCTGTTTTTCATAAAATTTTTCAACATACTATAATATGACTTTTTTCATGAAATTTTTCAACGTACTATAATATGAATTTTTTATAATATTGTTTAACATACTATAATATGACAACATGAAATTTTTTAAGATTGAACACTGACTTATTTTTCATAAAAATTTTCGACATACTATACTATGACTTTATTTAATCAGAATATTGTTTAACATACTATAATATGACCATTAACATGACATTTTTCAAGATCCAATACTATGACCTGTTTTTCATGAAATATTTTGACATACTACACTATGACTTTTTTCATGAAATTTTTCGACATACTATACTATGACTTTTTTCATTAAATTTTTAGACATAGTATACTTACTATACATACTATTATGTTTTTCAACATAACATACTATTATCTGTTTCATGACATTTTTCAACACATTATACTATGACTTTTATATGACATTTTTGGACATAATGTACTATGACTTTTGTCAACATACTATACTAAGTCATAGTATAATATGTGCAAAAAATGGAATAGTATAGTGTATTAAAAATGTCAGTATAGTATGTCGAAAAAAATACATGTTATAATGTGTCAAAAAAGTCATAGAATCTATGACAACAAAGTCATAGTATAGTATGTGCAAAAAAATATATAGCATGTCAAAAAAAGTCAGAATCTATTTCGGAGAACGTCATATTATGGCATGTTGAAAAAAGTCATAGTATAATATGCTGAAAAAAGTTATGGCATAGCATGTCAAAAAAAGTCAGACTATTTTAAAAAAAAAAGCCATAGAATAGTATGGTGAAAAAATACACAGTATAGTATGTCGAAAAAATTCATGGTATAGTATGTCAAAAAAAGTTAAAAAAAAAAAAAAAGAGTATAAAAATAGTATGCCCAAAAAAGTCATAGCATAGTATATAAAAAAAGGCATAGTACAGTATTTCAAAAAAAAGTCATATTACAGTATGGCAAAAAACATATATAGTATGTCAAAAAAAAGTCCAAAAAAGTCGTAACATATGTCAAAAAAGTCATAGAATCTATGTTGCAAAAGTTATAGTGTAGTACGGTGAAAAAGTCATAGAATAGTAAGTCAAAAAAGTCACAAAACGGTCATAGTACAGTATGTCAAAAAAGTCACAGTATAGTATGTCAAAAAAGTCATAGTTAATGTGTTGAAAAGTCACGGTGTAATATGTCAAAAAAAAACGTCATCGTATAGTATGTCAAAAATAGTCATAGTATAGGGTGTCCAAAAAAGTCACAAAAAATTAATTGTATAGAATGTTGAAAAAAATGCATGGCATGTGTCAAAAAAGTCATAGAATCTGTGTCAAAAAAGTCCAAGTATAGTATGTCCAAAAAAGTCAGTGTAATATGTTGAAAAAAGTCATAGTATAGGATGTCCAAAAAAAGTCACAATATATCAAAAAAAGTCAAATCTGTCACACAAGTCAAAGTATAGTATGTCAACATAAGTCATAGTATGTTGAAAAGAGTGATAAAATAGTTGTCCAAAAGTCACAGTATACTATATCAAAAAAGTCATAGTATAGTATGTCAACATAAGTCATATAGTATGTGTAAAAAAGTTATAAAATAGCATGTCCAAAAGTCATAGTATACTATATGAAAAGTCATAGTGCAATATGTCAAA
The DNA here is from genome assembly GCA_947000775.1 of Pterois miles. NCBI lineage: Eukaryota > Metazoa > Chordata > Actinopteri > Perciformes > Scorpaenidae > Pterois > Pterois miles. The sequence goes on along the minus strand of CAMQGK010000052.1, from coordinate 31,277,912 downwards.
AAAGTCATAGTATAGTATGTCGAAAAAAAGTCATAGCATATCAAAAAAGTCGTAGAATCTGTCACAAATATCATAGTAAAGTATGTTGAAAAACATACTGTAATATGTTGAAAAAAGTCATAGCATAATGTGCTGAAAAAAAATAGTGTGTCAAAAAATGTTATAGTATAGTATGTTCAAAACAGTCACATAAAAGTCGTGTATTATGTCCATAAAAGTTATAACGTTTTGAAAATTCATTGTGTAGCATATCGAAAAAAGGCGATGTCTACTTTGTCAAAAAATCATGGTGTAATATGTCGAAAAAAGGTGGCATATAATATAGTCTGTCAAATTAAGTCATAGTGTGTCAAAAACAGTTATACTATGTCGAAAACTCAAAAAAAAGTCATAGTATGTCAAAAAATTCAGAGCATAGTATGTCGAAAAGAGTCACAAAAAAGTCATAGTATAGTATTTCAAAAAAATGCATGGCATAAAATGTCAAAAAAAGTCAGAATCTATTTCAAAAATGTCGAGATAAGTCATATAGTATGTGGAAAAAAGTCATAGTATAGTAAGTCAAAAAAGTCCTACTACAGCAAGTCAAAAAAGTCCTAGGATAGTATGTCCAAAAAAGTCAAAAAAGTCCTACTATAGCAAGTCAAAAAAGTCCAAGTATATGTGAAAAGGAGTTATAGAATCCATGTCAAAAATATTGGAAAGGTGAATAGTTATAGTGTAGCAAATATGTCAAAAATGTTATAGCATATATGTCAAGAGTCATAGTGTAGCATGTTGACAAAAAAAGTCATAGTATCTCATGTCCTAAAAAAAGTCACAGTATAGTATGTCAAAGAAAAAGTCAGTGTAATATGAAAAAAAGTCATAGAATCAATGTCAAAAAAGTCATAGTATAGTACGTCGATATAAGTCATATAGTATGTTGAAAAAAAGTTATAAAATAGTATGTCCAAAAGTCATAGTATACTATATCAAAAAAATTCACAGTATAGTAAGTCGAAAATAATCATACTATAGGATGTCTAAATAGTATATGTCAAAAATAGTCATAGTATGTCCAAAAAAGTCATATGTGTGTGTCAAAAAGTCATTGTGTAGTACATCTAAAAACTTATAGAATTTGTCAAAAAAGTCAGTATAGTATGTCGAAAAAAAATTATAATACAGTATGTCCAAAAGTCATACTATACTATATCGAAAAAGAGTCATAGTATAGTATGTTGAAAAGTTACAGTGTAGTATGTCGTAAAAAGTTATAGAATATCTTATAAGAGTCATAGAAGTCATAGTATAGTATGTCGAAAGTAGTCATAGTATAATATGTTGAAAATAGTCATAGTATAGCGTGTCCAAAAAAAGTCACAAAAAGTCAATGTACAGTATGTTGAAAAAAATGCATGGCATCCTATGTCAAAAAAGTCATAGTACAGTATGTCGCAAAATTCATAGTATATTATGTCCAAAAAAAGTCATAGCATGTCAAAAAAGTCGTAGAATCTGTCACAAATGTCATAGTAAATGTCGAAAAAAAGTCATACTGTAATATGTTGAAAAAAAGTCATAGTATACTATGTCCAAAAAAGTTATAGAATCTATGCTGAAAAAAGTCCTAGTATAGTATGTCAAAAAATTTCATGAAAAAAGTCATAGTATAGTATGTCAAAAAAGTCATAGTATAGTATATTTTAAAAAGTCATAATATAGTATGTCGAAAAAAAGTCAAAGTATAGTATATTAAAAAAGTCATAGTATAGTATGTCAAAAAAGTCATAGTGTAGTATATCAAAAAGTCATAGTATAGTATGTCAAAAAAGTCATATAGTGTGTCTAAAAAAGTCACAGTGTAGATAAGATAAGATAAGATATTCCTTTATTACTGCACTTTATTACTGCATTCACTGCACCTTCTCTTTTACTTTTTACTGTACTGTATTTATCTGTACTGTTGTTGTTGATGCTGCTATGACACCTGAATTTCCCTCCGGGGATTAATAAAGGTTCATCTTATCTTATCTTATCTTATCTTATCTTATCTTATTAGTCCCACAGTGGAGAAATTCAAATGTTACAGCAGCAAAGTGGATCGTGCAATAAACAAGTAGCATAGATTTTAAAAAAGTATTAATGTAAATAAAATAAAATAACATATACATAAGAGAAAAGTAAAGCTAAAATATGTCCAGCATATCTATAAATAATTGTCCAGTTACTATAATTGAGCAGATGATATAATTGCACATATGAATATATATGCACATATGCACATATGATAGTATGCTGAAAACAAATAATGTAGTAAGTCGAAAAAAGTCAAGGTATAAAGGTATAAAGAAAAAAAGTCATAGTATAGGATGCCGAAAAAGTCATGGCATAGTATGTCGAAAGTCATAGTATAGTATGTCCAAAAAAAGTCAATGCATAATGTCAAAAAATTAGTAGTAGTATAGTATGTCGAAAAAAGTCATAGTATAGTAAGTCAAAAAAGTCACGTTAGTTAGTATGTTAAAAAAGTCATAGTATAGTAAGTCAAAAAAGTCACGTTAGTTAGTATGTTAAATAAGTCATAGTATAGTAAGTCGAAAAATGTCAGTATAAAATTTAAAAAAAAAAAAAACGTATAACATGTTGAAAAAAGTTAGCAAAACGGAGTACAAAATACAAAAAAAATGTTATTCTCTAGTATTTCAAAAAAAGTCATAAAATTAATAACATATTATGTCATGAAAAATCATAGTAAAGTCTGTCAAAAAATGTCATTAGAAAAGTCGTAGTATAGCATGTCAAAAACTATCAAATGTTAAAAAAAGTCATAGTATTGTATGTTGTTTATGTAGATTGATTTGTTATGTATCCTGTCAAGCTCTCAACATCACCATATTGTTTTTTTTTTTTGTTTTCAAAAATGTTATTACTGTTATCCTTTCTATTTTAAATGAATTTAAGATGTTACTAGAATTAGTCTGATTATTATGTGGATTTGTTATCTTTGGTTTATGTATCAGGTCAAGCTCAGAATGTCACCTTGTTTTCTTTGGGGGGTTTTCAATACTATTATTATTATTATTATTATTATTATTATTATTATTATTATTATTATTATCATTATTATTTTAAATGTATTTAAGGAGTTACTTGAATTATTCTGGTAATTATTGCATCCATTTTTTGGTTTTGTTATCTTTGTTTTGTTTGGTTTATCATGTATCATGTCACACTCTGAACATCACCTTGTTTTATTAGTTTTTTCAAATTTGTTATTGATATCTTTTCTACTTTGAATGCATTTAAGATATTACTAGAATTATTCTGGTTATTTCATCCTTTTTGGGTTTGGTTATGTGTGTCTTGTTTGTTTGGTTTGCTCTGAACATCACCTTGTTTTCTTATTTTTTTATTATCGTTATATTTTCTATTTTAAATGTAGATAAGATGTTATTACTACAAATATTCATATTATTTGATCCTTTTTTGGGTTTTTTATGTGTGGTTAAATTTTTTCAAATATATTAGTTATCTTTTCTTATTTAGGTGTATTTAAGATGTCACTAGAATTATTCTGGTTATTATTTCATCCTTTTTTGGGTTTTTTATGTGTGTTTTTTCTTTGGTTTGTTCTGAACGTAACCTTGTTTTCTTAATTTATTTTTTAGAATATTATTGTTATCTTTCTATTTTAAATGTAAATAAAATGTTACTAGAAATATTTGTATTATTATGTCATCCTTTTTTGTTTTGTTTGCTTGTTTTGCTATTGATGTATCATGTCAAGCTCTGAACATCATCTTTTCTTTGCCTTTTCTCCCCTGTTCTTATGGCCACACCACCTACGTACGAAGTCACGTCTGTTTTGTTATGCACCGATAACATTTTTTAAAAAGAACAGCACTCTACAGAGTAGACACTTGTGGAAGGACCTAGAGTGTAGCTATGAAATAAGAAAAGAAAGACTAAATTCAAAAAAGATGCCAAAATATCTCGAGGATGAACCTCTTTGCTTTTACCTTTCATCACAGCTTACCTGTTTTGAACTTGCTGTAAGTGCCGTTGTCCATCGTGATTTTGCTGCTCGAGCAGAAAGCCAGTCCTCGCTCTCGCCACCTGTCAGCAAACAACATGACTGGAACTAACAGCATCTACACAAGTACTACTACTACTACTACTACTAATAATAATAATAATAATAATAATAATAATAATAATGTTATAATGTTGAGGTCTGGTTTGCTGGTTGGACAAAAAACAATCAATCAATTAATGGAGCAAATAACCAGGATATTAATCCACAGTAAAAATATCTCTTGGTTACAAATTAAAAATGAGTTGCAGTTCAACCAGCTACAACAGTAAAAATATGTTTAATACTACATTTTCCTAATTATACTGAAATACTTTTACCTCAGTAACATTTTCAGTGCAGGATTTTTACTAGTAGGTATTACTTTATTTTATAATTCCCGAATTTCCCTCCGGGGATTAATAAAGGTTCAGCTTATCTTATTTTTAGTGTAGTTTTTAACAGTGTGTGTGAGATTCACCAGTGAAAGATGAAGATGATGACGATGAGTACGAAGGACAGCAGGTCAGTGAGAATCCACATCAGGTTGTACTCGTCTGGACTCTGAGACACAGATAGAAATAAAAAAGGAGGTCAAGGTGTAGATATTGTACTTTTTGTGTCCTTACATCGTACATCATTTTGAGTCTCTTTACTCTTAAGTTTAAATTCTCCTCATAAAGATAATATGGTTGACATGTTTATTAACGGTTTCCTTCAATAATCTGGACAGATTAACAAGTTAACCACAAATTAAAGTTAAAATTAGCACAGCCTTAAACATCTCCATTAGTAAAACAGCTGTAGTCCAGAAACATCAGATATAACAGTAAAACACAGACAGTGAGCAATTTACTGCTGCTTTAAGTACTTTAACTGCATTTTTTGCTGAAAACACATACTTTTACTTAGACTTTAATAACAATTTTTTCACAGAGTGGTTAGAGCTGCAATGATTAATCAATTAGCTGTCAACTATTAATCAGCAACTATTTTGATAATCAATAGGTTTGAGTCAATTTTTAAAAAGTCTAAACTCTGATTACAGCTTCTTAAATATCTTTACACCTAATATTAATATCATTGTTATCTTTTCTATTTTAAATTTATTTTAGATTTTTTTTTGTTTTGTTACATTTGTTTTGTCTTGTTTATATATTTTTTGTATTTATATATTTGTATATATTTTTAGATCTACATATATTATATACTTACAATTTTTTTCAAAAATATTTTTAAAAGAAAAAAAATCCCTGATTTCAGCTTCTTAAATGTGAATATTTTCTGGTTTCTTTACTCAGTAAACTGAATATCTATGAGCTGAGGACAAAACAGCAATCCACAGATTAATAGACAGTAGAAATAATCAAGTGTGGTATTAGGACTTTTACTAAAATAAAGGATCTGAATACTTCTTCCACCACTGTTGTTGTGTATATATTAAAGTTTATGTCTTTTACCATATATGTTTGTTTTGTTTGGTTTGTTACGCATCATGTCACAGTCTGAACATCACCTTGTTTTCTGTAATTTTTTAAAATATTATCTTTTCTATTTTCAATTAATTTTAGATTAGAGTCATTCTGATTATTTCATCCTTTTTTGTTTTTGTATTAGTTTGTCAAGTATCATGTCAAGCTCTGTACGGGCCCTTATTTTCTTCATTTAATTTTAGAGAAAACAAAAGTAACATTTCTGCTTCTTAAATATAATATAATAATAAATAATAATCTTAAATAATAAAATATTTTGTGGTTTCTTTCCTCCTCTGTGACAGTAAACTGAATATCTTTGAGCTGTGGATAAAACAAGACATTTGAGGACATCATCTTTGGCTTTGAGAAACACTGATCGCCATTTTTCACTGTTTTCTGACATTTTATAGACCAAACTAATTGATGAACGGATAAAATAATCAGAGGATTAATAGACAATGTGAACTGTTAATCTGTAACTAGTAGCTAAAGATGTATAAAGAAGTATGTAGAAGTATACAGCTGCACATAACTACTACGTGGAGTATTACCATGAGGAAGAGAGGGGAGCTCATGGTGCTGAGGAGCTGGGGAGCGTTGGTGGTGACGGACTGGACTCCAGTACACCAGGCCAGAGAGAAGAGCCACGGCTGGCTGATCACATACAGGTTGGTGGTGATGTTCACTGCAGAGTACTCCCTGTACACCAGTCAGGAGAAAAGGCATGATGTGTCTCACTAGAGCCATCTTTCACTCTCTCAATCACTCACTCACTCTCACCCTTTCACTCAGTCTCTCCCTCACCTGGTGAGCTCGGTGGACATGGAGCTGTAGTGCAGGTTGACTTTGACGATGTGGTTACTCTGGAGCTCCTCTAGAGGGAGTCGACTGCCTGACGTCTGCTGGAGCTCGGGATCGATTTCCCGGACCAGAGTCCGCAGATCTGACGGCAGCCACAGCACCTAGAGCAGTAGAAACAACACAGAGGCTGTCACAGAGGACATCAGGGGAAAATACACCCTTTAATCTGCCTTCTCTCACATAATATTAAATAGCAACTTTTTAAATTGTGTGCTGGATTGAATATTTTGTCATCCAGATGGTTAGAAGAGTCTCTGAGAAACAGATGTTTAGCTCTGTGACTTTAATGTAACGGTAACACATGAGAGGGCTAGCCTGAAGCCAGCCCACTCATGTGTGTGAGCTAATGTTCCTGCTTTTGTTGATCTTAACGTCCATTTAGCGGAGCATCATAAGCGGGAATAAAGGAGGACAATGCTCACCTGTGAGGAGTGAATGGAGGACTCGTTCTGGATGACCTCCAGCGTGCGTTGGATCCAGGTGTCTCTGTACGGGTGACCTCTGGGTGGTCGGTAGAGGTCAAAGATCACCAGTTGGTCTCTCTGAGCTGCCAACTGGAGGAAGGCCTGCAGGCTGCAGACAGACTGCTTCCCTGCCTGCAGTCGGTCCTCTGCTCCCAGAGAGCCAGCTGTACCAAACGGATTGTGCTGGAAGGTACAACCATCAATACCTAATTAATACTGTGACATAACACACAGGCCAATATGTTCTTCAGCTGCCAGCTGGTTTAGTAGTGCAGGGTTGTTGTTGCTGTGATGAGGAATTAACTGGTGCATGTCATCTGGACACACAGCTGCCAATGTGGTGATAATATTTTGATTAACTGCTTTCTGCTATGCAGAAACCTAATGTGCTTTAGTGGCGTTGTGCTGCTTAACAGTTAAAATATATAAAAAGTAGAATAAAACACAAGCAGGGGGCAGAACAGCATTGATCGTCACACTATATAACTTTATTTGAATCCCTCAAAAATTGCATCCTTAATGAATTCCCTTTTAGTATGTAATGGAAGTATAGGAATGAAGGGACCTTACTCCCCTTAAGCAGATACAACCATACAGCGTGTGCACTTGTGACAATCTTTTATCATTATATAACATATAATGATTTAAAGGTGTACTCCAGCTTTGATATTACCTCTTACCTAAGGTCAGTTTGCTCATCAAGGGAAAAACAATCTGTAGGGCTGCAATTAATTATTTATAATATTTTTCCATACATTTATTGCCAAATTTTCTATTTTACTTAAGTTTCTTGACTGATTATTATCTTTTACTTTCTATAACCATGTTTATTGTTATGCACCACGGCAAATTCCTTGTCTATGGAAACCTATCTGATAATAAACTTGATTTTAATTAATTTCATTATTGATGTAATTATTTTCTCCATTAAAATAAAATAAATAAAACGTAAAAACAAAAAAAACAAAAAAAAACAAATACCCAGGCTAATGCTTGGCGACCTGGAGAAAATCAAATATGATGATATTGTTGACCAAAAAAGGGTTGACTATTAAAAAATATTAACACATTTAAATAAACATCGGTAATGTGGATATAAAAAGCAAATAACAGAACAGCTAGAAACTTCAATTACATTACTTGCTAATTATCACCTAATTACCATGAAATTTGTGGAGCTATAAAATGAAATGCTACCAGGCATTTTTGCTTGAAATATACTTACTTAAACAACTGATTGACTGTTATAACTACAGGATAATTTTCTGTCAGTCAACTAGTTGTCTTCTGTAGCTCTGGAGAAGCTGCTTCATGTCCAAATAACACGTCTTTGAGCAGCGACAAAATACACTCAGTATGATAAAAGCAATGCAGTATACCATATTTTCTACTGTGTGTGACTCACAGAGAGAAACCAGGCTCCGGCATTCAGGCGCTCCAGTTCGGCCCAGGTGAACATGGCAGACGGGGTGTCGGCCCGCTTGGGAAAAACCTGGTGGATGTTGGTGGTCCGTCGCAGGGTGCGGTCATGCATCAGGAAGGGCACCCCATCAACGCTACAACCATGACATAACGACACCATTAATGAGTGTGGCAAAAATATCAGAAATCTTAACAGTATATTGAATATTTGTAATAATGAACCAAGTGTCAGGGTCTGTTGGATACTGCACACTAACCTGCTAGTCATACGTACATAAGTATGATGTAAAACTGAGTATGCAGTGCATTTCACCTGCATAGTATTTGGATGTTGTATAGATGTGAGTTTACTGGAAAACTGCCCTAAAAATAAACTACCCTCTTAGAAGGAAAGATGGTGAGTGCTGTTAAATTATAGCTTTTGCATTTTTCAACCTGGACCCTATTTTCCCATGTTTTTGTGTATAAGTAGCTAATGAGGACAACAATTTCTGAACCTGGTCCAGGATTGAGAGAGAGAACTGTAGACGGCAGCCGCTAAACAGGGTATTATAATCGCTTGGGGCAAGTCTTCAGTGTCAATATATGTCCATACGTACGTCCATACGTGTATTTAGTGCTAATCAACCAATGTCAGCATGCTAACATGCTAAACTAAGATGGTGAACAAAAACATTACAGCTAAATATCAGCATGATACCATTTGCTGCACATTTGCTCATCTACACTTTATTATGTATGATCTAATGAAAAAGTTCTATTTGATTCACAGTCTTCCTGTAAACGACCACTCCAGTGTTCATTTAGTAAAAGGCCAATAATGCATCATATACAGTAGTATATTCAGCTGCCGACTGACCTGATGGTGACATCCGTCTCCAGACCTTCACTTCCTGCTTCCACGGCCTTCTCAAACGACATCAGTGTGTTTTCTGGAGCGAGCTGCGAATGGAGTTACACATGATTAGTGATAATCAGTAGATAAAGTAGGCAACAGCTTGGGTCCGTGTCTACTTCCTGTCATCTTATGTCATTCACATACATTTCAACAGGAAATGAACTGAGACAGACAGGATGTGAGCAGTGTTCCTGTATCAAAACACCAGATCAAAACAGGATCCCTGAAAACATTTAGTATCACACTGCTTTGCACAGGATTTTTATCGTGTTTCCAGACGTCAAATCGACATAACTTCTATTTGTAGAGCACTTTTCAAGCCCAAAGCACAAAGAGCTTTCGAAGTAAAAACACAACATAGCAGAACAGAACGAAACATAAATAATGAAATAAAAACAAGCAAGAAACATGCGTATACATATATGTACAATTCGAGTATATTACAAGCCCGACAGCCTGTAACGTTAGTGTGCTGTGTGCGTTCAGTTTGTCGGTGAATAAATGCTACAACTCCTCAAGACCCGAGGTAAACTCCTGTGTCTTTCTCGCTGCCTGCTGATTAGAGTGAAGGGGTTAGCCCCGGACCTAGCAACAGCTTTGGCGCAGGCTAACTAAGGAGGACCAGCTACTCTCGTTTTAGTTTTGGTGGACCGGCTGCTGAATCAAGTGTGACATCTCAGTGGTAAAAGTTGGTATAACTGGAGTTGTGAACGCCAATTTTTCATAATTTGTTAACTTTTTTTTTTTTTTAGACTAAATGATCAATGCAGAAAATAATTGGCATATTAATCAACAATGAAAATAACTGGGAGTTGCAGCCTCAAACTTAGATAACATCAATCTGTCTGCAACTGCTTATCATGTTAAGGGGTCACAGGGGGCTGAAGCTGAACCCAGCTGACATTGGGTGAAAGTGGGGTTCACCCTGCAAGTCCATCGCATAGAGACAGACAACCATTCACGCTCACATTCACACCTACAGGCAACTTAGAGTCATTGCTTAATCTGCATGTCTCTGGACTGTGGGAGGAAGACGAAGGACCTGGAGAAAACCGACACTAACATGGAGATAACATGCACATCCACAAAGACGACCCCCAAACCAGATTCAAACTTGCGACCCCTCTTGCTGTGAGGCGACCCTGCTAACTACTGCACCACCGTACAGCCCTTAGATAATAGAAAACTTTATTTATCCTGCACAACACAAAGTGGGAAGGCTGCACATATAAAGAGTTCAAATTTGATTTTTCAATTTCTAAATAAAAAAATCTTTACTTTCCTGATCCAGCCCAGGGGACTAGAGTTTTACATCAGACTGGATCAGGAGATCAGGGCAGCATAAAACAATTATTTTACATGATACAGTAACTGTTCCTGCTCACCATGGGTGCTCCTCTGTGGCCGATGCGGGCCGGCGCGGGCCCCAGGGTGCCGTCCTCTTTGATACAAGGAGAATACAAACCGAGGGGCACCAGGTAGAGGGCAGACAGGATGGACAGGTACACCCCCACGATCAGGCCCCGCCTCACTGAAACACAAACACTGACCGTTGAATGCAATGTGCATTTACTTGTTAATATCTTTATAAAATCAAGTGACATTGTCTTGACACGGTGGCATGATCTGTTATAGTTCAAGATAGTCTTATGTGCCTCAGGACTGTTCTCAAAATAAGTGAAATCAGTTTATTACTTTGTTGTTAACTCTTAAGGGAAATGTTCAGCATTTTGGGTAATCTGTTTATTAATTTTCTTGCTGAGAATTTACATAAAAAAAAAATTGTAAACCATTAAACAAACCAGATATAACATGTTGATTATAGCCTTTTTGTATGAAAATTAGCAGGTATACGCATGGTTTTAAACACAGTCAAACCCATGAAAAATAGGTGATAGACTCAGACTTCCCGTTGCCAGTAGACGAGTGTAGCCTGTATTTTTTTCTCGGCTGTATCACATTCAACATCATGAAGGTGCCAGCCGGCACCAGAAGCAGGGTTATTAAACTTTACTATATCTGCTATGACTGATTCAGTCTCTCTTTCAAAGTCTCAAACAGAGTTGGTGATTGTTTGAACAGTGGAAACACTAAAAAAGAAGGTTTAGTTTGTTGTACGACGATCAGTGAGGTAAAATTACTGTTTCTGTCAATGCAGTCTGGTGGCGTTGAGGAGCATGTATGTTTTGTATGTTAATAAATTATAAAAGCTGTCCAAATCGCTGCTGATTTTATTTATGATATATTTACTTAAATGTGTATCCATTAGCGTGGTTATGCTAAGCTAACCATCTGCAGACTGTAGACATGAGGGTGGGGAATGTTTATTAATTCAACATTACAAATTTTATGCAAATCAAATGACATAACTGTGTGCCTCACCTCTGTTGTTTATGCGAAAGAAGTGCAAACCTATCGGCCAAGACAGCGCCGTCATCAGTAAGACTCCACCCACATGTAAGTAAGGTGCAGTTACCTGTAGAGAGGATGCAGAACAAAGACTGGTATCAGGAGTGAAAACCACACAGAGCAGGTGAAGGATGACAGGGAGAGGGAGGAGGAGGAGGAGGACAAGGAGGAGGAGGAGGAGGAAGAGGAGGAGGAGGAGGAGGAGGTGGAGGAGGAGGGTCACCTGGAAGGACAGCAGCAAAGTCGTCCACTCTTTACTCCACAGGTCAGATAAGACGGCGGTGGCTACGATGGAGAAAGTCAGACTCACCAGGATCCCAATCTGACAAAAAAAAACGTGTCATCCTTCTACAAAAGTTTGCACTCATAATTTGTATTAATTAATGTTTTAATGTCACTGCGTCACATCTGTTGTCGAATAAAAATAGGTCTGTTTGCATCATCTGCAAGTATTTCATTTTAGCAGTTAGTCATTCAGCAGTGGTGGAGGGATTCAGATCCTCTACTTAAATGTCTTATTGCTAAAATATTTAAGGAGGTGAATTATTTTTAAAAAAAAGTATACATCCACAGAGCTTTTAGAGAGAAAAAAATCATTATGACTGTGAATTAATCATTTTTAAAATGGTCTTCTTCATCTTCATCTTCAACCTCTTATCCGGGGTCGGGTCGCGGGGGCAACAGCTCCAGCAGGGGACCCCAAACTTCCTTTTCCCGGGCCACATTAACCAGCTCTGACTGGGGGATCCCGAGGCGTTCCCAGGCCAGTGTCGAGATATAACCTCTCCATCTAGTCCTGGGTCGTCCCCGGGGTCTCCTCCCAGCTGGTCGTGCCTGGAACGCCTCCCTAGGGAGGCGCCCAGGAGGCATCCGTACCAGATACCTGAACCACCTCAACTGGCTCCTTTCAACGCAAAGGAGCGGCGGCTCTACTCCGAGTCCCTCACAGATGACTGAGCTTCTCACCGTATCTCTAAGGGAGATGCCAGCCACCCTCCTGAGAAAACTCATTTCGGCCACTTGTACTCGCGATCTAGTTCTTTCGGTCATGACCCAGCCCTCATGACCATAGGTGAGAGTAGGCACGAAGATTGACCGGTAGATAGAGAGCTTTGCCTTCCGGCTCAACTCTCTCTTCGTCACAACGGTGCGGTACAGCGACTGCAATACCGCCCCCGCTGCTCCAATTCTCCGGCCAATCTTACGTTCCATTGTTCCCTCACTCGTGAACAAGACCCCGAGGTACTTGAACTCCTTCACTTGGGGTAAAGACTCATTCCCTACCTGGAGTAGACAATCCATCGGTTTCCTGCTGAGAACCATGGCCTCCGATTTAGAGGTGCGGATCCTCATCCCAGCTGCTTCACACTCGGCTGCGAACCGATCCAGTGAGCGCTGGAGGTCACAGACTGATGATGCCAGCAGAACCACATCATCTGCAGCGATGAGATCCTCAGCACACCAATCTGCAAACCCTCCTCCCCCTGACTACGCCTCGATATCCTGTCCATGAATATCACAAACAGGATTGGAGACAAGGCGCAACCCTGGCGAAGGCCAACGCCCACCGGAAACGAGTCCGACTTACTGCCGAGAACCTGGATGCAGCACTCGCTTTGGGAGTACAGGGATTGGATGGCCCTGAGAAGTGACCCCCTCATCCCATACTCCCGCAGCACCTCCCACAGTATACCCTGGGGGCCCGATCATACGCCTTCTCCAAGTCTACAAAACACATGTAGACTGGATGGGCATACTCCCAGGCCCCCTCAAGGATCCTTGTGAGAGTGAAGAGCCGGTCCATTGTTCCACGGCCAGGACGAAATCCGCATTGTTCCTCTTCAATCTGAGGTTCGACTATCGGCCGGACCCTCCTATCCAGCACCCTAGAGTAGACTTTACCCGGGAGGCTGAGTAGTGTGATACCCCTGTAATTGGCACACACTCTCTGGTCCCCCTTTTTGAACAGCGGAACCACCACCCCGGTCTGCCACTCTTTAGGCACTGTCCCCGACTTCCACGCAATGTTGAAGAGGCGTCATCCATGACAGCCCCTCCACACCCAGAGCCTTCAGCATTTCTGGGCAAATCTCATCAATCCCCGGGGCCTTGCCACTGCGGAGCTGTTTAACTACCTCAGTGACTTCCCCTAGGGAAATTGACGATGATCCCCCATCAGCTTCCAGCTCTGCCTCTACAAGAGAGGGCGTATCAGTCGGGTTCAGGAGTTCCTCAAAGTGCTCCTTCCACCGCCCGGTTACCTCCTCAGTTGAGGTCAACAGTGTCCCATCCTTACTGTACACAGCTTGGATGGTTCCCCGTTTCCCCCTCCTGAGGTGCCGGAGAGTTTTCCAGAAGCACCTTGGTGCCGACCGAAAGTCCTTCTCCATCGCTGCTCCGAACTCCTCCCACACCCGCTGCTTTGCCTCCTTTACGGCAGCGGCTGCCGCCCCACGGGCCCATCGGTACCTTGCAACTGCCTCCGGAGTCTTCCGAGATAACAAATCCCGGAAGGACTCCTTCTTCAGTCGGACAGCTTCCCTGACTACCGGTGTGCACCACGGTGTTCGAGGGTTACCGCCCCTTGAGGCACCTAAGACCCGCAGGCCACAGCTCACCGCCGCAGCTTCAGCAATGGAAGCTTTGAACATCGCCCACTCAGGTTCAATGCCCCCAGCCTCCACAGGAATGCTAGAAAAGCTCCGCCGGAGGTGTGAGTTGAAGATCTCTCGGATAGGGGCCTCCTCCAGACGTTCCCAGTTCACCCGCACTACACGTTTGGGTTTACCAGGTCTATCCAGAGTCTTCCCCCACCCTCTGATCCAACTCACCACCAGATGGTGATCAGTTGACAGCTCTGCCCCTCTCTTCACGAGAGTGTCCAAAACATGCGGCCTCAGATCGGATGATACGATCACAAAATTGATCATCGATCTTCGGCCTAGGGTGCTCTGGTACCAAGTACACTTATGAGCATCCTTATGTTCGAACATGGTATTTGTTATGGATAATCCATGACTAGCACAGAAGTCCAATAACAAATGACCGCTCGGGTTCAGATCAGGTAGGCCATTCCTCCCAATCACGCCTCTCCAGGTACCTCCATCGTTGCCCACGTGTGCGTTGAAGTCCCCCAGCAGAACAATGGAGTCCCCTACTGGGGCCCCATACAGGACTCCATTCAGGGTCTCCAAGAAGGTCGAATACTCTGAACTGCTGTTTGGTGCATATGCACAGACAACAGTCAGAGTTTTCCCACCCACAACCCGAAGGCGCAGGGAGGCGACCCTCTCGTTCACCGGGGTAAACCCCAACGTAGCAGCACTCAACCGGGGATTTGTGAGTATCCCCACACCCACTTGGCGCCTCACACCTTGGGCAACTCCAGAGAAGAATAGAGTCCAACCCCTATCCAGGAGAATGGTTCCAGAGCCGAGGCTGTGCGTAGAGGTAAGCCCCACCAGATCTAACTGATAGCGCTCCACCTCCCGCACAAGCTCCGGCTCTTTCCACCACAGAGAGGTGACGTTCCACATCCCCAGATCCAGCCTCTGCCGCCCAGGTCTGGTCCGTCGCGGTCCCTGGCTTTCACTGCCACCCATATGGCAGCGCACCAGACCCCAGCGGTTCCTCCTGCGGGTGGTGGGCACACAGGATGGAGAGGAGGGGGTCTCCACGTTGCTTTTTCGGGCTGAGCCCGGCCGGGCTCCGTGGCAAGCCCGGCCACCAGGCGCTCGCTCACGGGCCCTCCATCTGGGCCTGGCTATAGACGGGGGCCCCAGGCTTCCTCCGGGCCGGGTCACTCCTCCTCTGCCTTGGTTATTCATGGGGATTTTTAACCACTTTGTCTGGCCCCTCACCTGAGACCAATTTGCCATGGGAGACCCTACCAGGAGCACTAGGCTCCAGACAACACAGCCCTCAGGGTCATAGGGACACACAAACCTCTCCACCACGTTAAGGTGATGGTTCCCGGAGAGGTTTTAAAATGGTGGCGGGTCCAAAATGAATGTTTTGTTTATCTCTGTATAAAGTGACTTGAAAACAAAAGACTCCACTATCCACTATGAGATTTTGTTAGTGTTATCACAGTAAATATCTACGTGTGGATAATTTAGTGTTTGTGGTGTCGTCACCGAACATGAATGCAGACCAATAGGGCAATCCATTAAAAAGCTGCTGTAATCTTGTTATGTTAAATAACGTTAAAGAAATATAATGATTCAGCACATAAAAACTGTGAGTGTGGGAGAGACAGACAGACGTTACCTTGTGACTCCAGTGTAAATAAAGCTTCTGGCCTTCTGACATCAAGCACACAGCTAGCAGCTGCACACAGGAATAAGACACAAACACACATTTACTCTAATGGGTGATTAACTGACCATCATAGTATAACATCAGCAGTATTCACAGACCGACCGTTACACTCCAGTACAAACAGGAGATACAAGATACAAGAATGTCTCCAGTAAACATCTGTATCTTGTTTAGACGAACAGTTTTTTTTTTTTTGTCTTCTTGCAGATAAGTTAAGTTCAGGAAACTGATACCACTCATGTCTGTGCATGTAACTCATGTTTAAATCAGTGGCGTTGGCAGCCAGCTGTCTCCGCCTACTTCCAGGGTTAAGTTATTAACCAAAATGTCAAAATATTCCTTCAAACAATCACACAAAACTACCATCAGACAGGTCTTTCCGACGGGGACTGAAGACTTGCTCTATGCTCTCTTGAAATCCACCAGCCTCCAAAACCAACGAAAACAAGTGATTTTATGTTGGAGAACACAGGAGTTGCTTCTCTACTGCCTCAGCTGGTTAGTTTGTGTTATTGTGTGACTTGTGTTAGTTTGGATTCACCAAAGTCACACAATAACACAAATAAGCTAACCGATGGAGGCAGCAGTAGAACAGCAACTCCTGGGTTCTCCGAGGTAAAAATACAGGTTTTGTCAATGTAGTCAGGTAGCTTTGAAGAAAGTGATAAAACTGTATAAGTTCACCATCAGAAAGAGGACTGTGAAGTGTGGGGTTTGTCACGATAAAGAGGTGAAAATATCCTAAATATATTGTACTCTCAAACTGACTTATATTGTTTTATGAGTCAAAAAATGTATTTTGCTGCTGCCCCCGTCCACAGCAGCACATTCATTTGCTTCCATGCTGGTACTGTTTCTGCAAACTGGGGGGCGTCATCTACTGTAAGTAATACAGAGACCATGGTAAAGTACCTCATATAACCCCTCTTCAAAACATCCAAAGTATCCCTTTAACCATCTTTAAATATGAGGATTTAGACTCATCAGAATGGCGTCGTAAACATTAAATCAAATAAAGTGGACGACACTGACAAGACAAGTGACAAGAAACAAGTTAGATCATCAGTGTTGTGCTTCTTGCTCACCATGAGCACAGTGACGTAGGTGAAGAAACCTGCAGCGATGGCCAGGAGCACCACAGACCAGGGAAACCAGAAGCCCAGATTCCCAAAATTAAACCTGCATATTCAGCACAAATAACAGACGCTTAGCGATTTAAACCAGGATGCAACTATACAAGTAGATACACTGTCTGACATCTAGTATGTGCGGAGACTGGCAGACAGTTTTTAGAAGCTAACTCAGTGGTAAACGGTTTAATAAAGAGGAAATGGATGACAAAATCATTAGTTTCTCATCTCAATAATAAATTTAACATATACTTGTGTATGAGTGATAGCTGACTCCATGCTACTGTATGTGGCGCATATATAAATAATGCTATGTGTGTTATGACTCTAAGTTAGATGTTTCTTTTTTTGTGGCCACTGTAATGTATTGCATGTTTGTTGTTTTGCTAGTTTGTTTTGTTTCTGTGTTTAAAAGGAAACCAAAAATATTGTTTTTTTAATTAAATTTTACTTATTTATATAAAAAAAGTTAATATTCATCTGTAAAACACACTGAACTGCCTTTTTTGAAACAATAAAAAAAATCATAATTGAAAAAGTACATACATAAACACAAAAAATCTGTATATAAACCGCAAATCTGGAGCCAGTTAGTATGAGTTAGTATAAAGCATGGAAAAACTGTCCACGTGGCACAGAGTGGGATGAATGGAGGGTTAATAGTGGACCTGGAGCTCATTTTTACCCTTTTAACCCACAGCAGGTTAATATGTCCACACTGGCCACAGTGTACAATGATAACAGGCAATTCACATGTACTATATGTGCATTTATGACCACACTGCAACTGTTAACTTAACACTCAACCCACCAGTCAAAGTCATTGTAGTCGTTCTTTGCTTGACCCCAGAAGTAGAGAAACAGCAGCGTTAAGCAGAAAGCCACCACAAGCAGAGCAAAGCTGAAACCTTCCAGCTGTCGACAGTAGAGACAAAAACATGAAACACAAGTCGTTTTAGTCCTTAAACTGCCTTTTAATTAACAGCATATGGGTTTTTACCCATTTACTGCTTTGTTTCCATGGAGACGTATGACTGATCTTTGACCTCTATCGACAGAGAGGAATTCAAACAGGAAATCTCTTTGTTGTTGTTAAAAAAAAAAAAAAAGCTCTGGTCTCACTGTGTCGTTGATCACAGAAACATGATCATCATCATCTATGTGATGATTTGAAATTGATAAGTAAGCTGATGTAAAGATGCTGAACTTCAAAAACTGCAGAAAAGAAATCACAGTAAACTAAAACTCTTAAACCAACCAGTGTAAAAGCCATTAACTCTGCAATAACGTGTAACTGAGCAGCATCATGTCAAGAGACCGGAGGCGGCCGGTACACCTCTGGCTGTCTGACCTTGTTGCAGCAGCAGTCTCCCGGCCGAACACAGCTCCTCTTGTAGCGTCTCCACCGGCAGCCGTACAGACCGGACAGACACGCCACTAACCGCCGGTGCTCGTAGCGCCGCAGCACTTTGGCACGAAGACCACGCAGCTGTCCGAACTGCAGCGGGGATAACGTGGACGCCATCATTCACACACGCTCTAACACTCCTTCCATCCTGATGCCACACACACCTGAAAGCACAGAAACGCAACACAGTCTAATGAAATACCACCATAGTAGTCCCAGTGTTGTCATATAACTAAAGTACTTGTACTTCCACAGCATCTTTTACATCACTACATTTAGCATAACTCAAACTATACCAAAGTAAATACAAGTACATCTTAAATGATTAATGATAATTTTTTTCTGTGGATTTACTGATTATTTCCTGTCGATAGTCACAGACATTTTTCAGCACTGAGTACTTTTACTGTCCCATTTTTAGGCAAATACTTTTACTTTAAGTATTTTCCTTATTAAACTTACACATTTTGGCTTACGTAACATTAAATGTAGTATTTTAGTGTGGTATTGGTAATTTTTTATTTTTTTAAGTAAATATGAAAACTATATATACAGTATATGAGATACTTTGGTACAGAATAAAAGTTAGAAATAAGTACATTTACTTGAATTATGACAGTTTTCTGTGACATTTCTGAGTAGATGTGGAACATAATAAAAATGGCATATAACCCTAAATTATCTGTAAAGCATTTGATTCCTTACAATAGTCGTCGCATCTATTTATTTTATCCAAAATGCTTTACAAAGACTAACTAAAACACAAGATCGATTAAATAACATCAGACATATATAAAGATAATATAAGTAAATTATAAAGCATATCTTGATAAAATCATAACAATATGGCACAAACCACAAAATAGAATGAAAACAACAAAAAGCAGAGCATGGTCAGCATGTTTTCACGATGATAATTAAGAGGCTAAGGAGGAAATCTGTAGAAACTAAGCCAAAAGGCGGTTATGTAGACTATTGTTATGGTTTGTTTTTGTTCTTTTGAGCAGGAAGTCAACATAAATATCTTCCTAGCTGCAGAGCTGCAGTTCCCAGAGAAGCAAAGTCTCAGATGTGCCCTGGTCTCATTGGTTTGCTTTGCCCTTAACCATTAAGTTTCTCCACATATGGCATATTATGTAACCCAGGTGTGTTTCTTTCAAGACATTATCTTTGCTGGGGAACAAAAGGACAGCTCGGCTGATTGTAACCATCCCTTAATGAGGATCAAACTTATACTTTTATTTCAATTAATTAAAAAAATGTGTTCATAAGATAAGATAAGATAAGATAAGATATTCCTTTATTAGTCCCACAGTGGGGAAATTTACAATCATGCACATATTACAGGTCTACTGCAGACAAGTTATATTGCATAAATGTATTACTAGTATTTGTGTTCTGCCTGTCATGTAAACACCTTCAAACCTGTTGTGTTTACATTAAAAGATCTGTGATAAAGCAACAACAATAGGCTTTATTAATATATAACAGGGCTGTTTGCAGTCTGAAAGCTGTCAGTGACCAAAGTCTATTCAATAATCTAACACTTCAGTGTTGCCTTGGTTATCGGCATGAACACAACAGAAATTAACATCACCCCTTGTCATTATGACAGTTAAGTGTTCACATTATGATCGTCAGGCGGCTCATCTAATCCTAATCTCAATTTGATGAGCTGGTTTGCACCTTTATTCACGTGTTACATGTGAGCCGAATTAAAGCCTGCCTCTTAATCATTCGTAAAAACAGTTATTAAGGCATAATCAGGAATGCACGCCGGCCTGAAAGCACGATAACAACAAATTGACCGTTTTTATGACGAAGTCTGGCGATACACAACATCGGAGAAACAACGGGACTTGCTTAGAGCTAACCTGGTCATGAAGCTGACCATCACCCAACAGGTTCATCATATCGGGTATCAACGGCTTTTATTCTAATATCAACACGTAGCGTCAGTTATCCTACCCTCCGGTGATCCTCCAGGTCGGTTCTGACCCGATAAACGGCAGAGTAGGAGCCGCAGTGCGCCGTTCTTCTCTGGTTACCCGACGATGAACGGGTGGCCTCGGATTAAGCCGCAAAGTCAAGCTAACCAGAGTTACTTAAAACCTTACCGGAAGCAAAATACTTTGCCTTCTAAATTAAAGCAACAGTCTTTAATTTTTCAATTTTGTATGGCTAATTATAATAAACTATTGTACAGATAACATTTTAAAGAAAATACTAAAACTTTCTTTAATAATTTTAATTAAAATTATGTCTGATTTCACGGCAAAAAGTAAGCTTCAAAACTAAAATTGTTTTATTTTGAAAATCACAACGGAAATGAATATAACACGAATTCTTCACACGAGTTGCCATTGATGCCCGACACCTCTGTATCACCGACTGCCACCTGTTGCCACAATGATGAAAACACACCGTAACATCAGGTGAGTCCAAGTAAAGCTAGATTTATTTATTTAGCTTTACTATTAACCAGGAGGAAATCTAACTAATATAAAATACATTTTAAATATCCTATATTGTAAAAAGTGAGATTTTCGTGTCTTTTTTATTGTAAAGTGAATTTAAGTGCTGTATAAATTCTGTGAAATTATCAAAATGCTGAATCCACGGGGAAATACGCACACCCCGTATTCAGAAACTGAGCCTTTGAAACAAGCTGTCAGGATTTCTGTCTCTTTGTGATCTCACAGATCGTCAACATTTCACAGTTTTAAATGTGATCACTGTAAATGTGTCCCAGTTCATTTCCTGTTGCAGCGTATGTGAATGACGTCGGCTCACAGGAAGTACACATGGACCCAAGCTGCTGCCGAGCAGCACAATTTCGTTGAAATATGCTAAAACTCAGCGTTTCAGTCGGAGTGTAAATACATGCATATTTGGGCAGGCAGTATTTTTTTTTAACATTACAGCATGTAAACATGTTAAAAATGTAAGTATAAACCTGAAAATGTGCACAATATGGGACCTTTAAAATCAAGCCCTATAAATTTCCCCACTGTGGGACTAATAAAGGAATATCTTATCTTATCTTATTATCATCAATGGATGGAACTGGATGGAGTTCCCTGCTAATTAAATGTAAACAGAGGAGCATTTCAATCTAACAGAGATCACAAAGCAGAACAAATAACATATAAATGATATAGACATAAATACATTTATCACTCACGTGGTTGTGGTCTTCATGATGGAGAGACAAGATGGAGCTGGACACTGATACTCTTATATAGGTGACAAAGCATGCCTCTATGGAAAGAGCAAACACCAAAAAAAAAGGGTAAATATTAAATAAATCAATTAAAATTGTCAACCAGGCTCAAAATTCAGACATCGATGCTAAATTCAGGAAAGGAGCAGGCCGGAGAGAAGCCCTGACGGGCCACAGAAACAGCATGCAAAGTGAGCTTAAGTAGAAAAAGTTATTTAAATTACTGAGTAGAGATGAGTATATAAAGAAATTATTGAATCAGTATATGAATAGAGATGCCTGACTAGTTTGGTGGCTGTATTATGATCACAAATTGAATGTGCTACATCAGGTAAAGCTTATGAGTAGTATTGAAGTAGTATGAACCTGAAAATTACCATAATATTTAAATTAAAAACAAGTCCTATAATAAAAGGCTGTTTATTATCAATGTTTAAAAAACAAACAGAAGGCAGAAAAAAGATCTACAGAGCTCCCCGCTAATTTAATTTAAGTCTTGATCTACAAAGTGAAGCTATTAGTGGCTCTGGTTTAGTCCACAAAGCGTCTCCTAGTTTTCTAGATATTCAGTCACTTGTTTACGTTTCTCTGTCGTTTCCTACTGGACAAACAGCCAAGTTGCTTCTACCGGCTGGTTTGCAGCTGCAGGAGGAACTCGCCAAAATGCCTGCACATGTTAACATTTCTTACAGGAAATGGTAATCGCTGCTCCTTCACAAGTTTTGGACATTAAGGGGGAACACTGCCCAAATTAAGACCTCCAGTATGCCGCTTCCACAGCCTAGGAAAGTTTAAGCAGTATTTGTGAACATGAGCTCCTCCTTGAAAAGAGCCAGAAACCAGAGAAGTTCGTCTCAAACTTGTGATGACATAGAAGTCTGGAGCTGCTCCATAGACGATGAATGGGAGACTGATTGTTTTCTTCATTATAGCCAGATGAGTTTTATTCTGTTGTGTTCTTGGTTGTTGAACAGAAAATGTCCCCATATACTCAGATCGTTCCCCTGGTTGCTCTCAGTGTCATCTAGAACATCTCTCCCTATTCATAGTCTATGAAGCAGCTCCTCACTTTATACCCGATGTCATCACAAGTTTGAGTCTTAGCACTCAGAGCACTTAGACCCGAGGAATAACATGCATGAAATCTGAAAATGGACCTAGTTCCCCATTAACATTTGATATAAAAAGCTCCAATCATGAACGTTGTTCTGCAAATGTGGTTATTTGTGTTTGCAGTCCGTGTTACACTCTCAGCTTCAACCTGTTTACAAGGCATTTCAGTGATGTAGTTTCTGATATGAGCTGCTGAGTTTTTTGAATGTCCTTTCTCAAATGATGGATGAAGAGATCTCAGAGACAGATCTCTCTACATCTGGACACATTAGATTAGATTCTTTAATATCCAGAGAGGAGAATAGTTTTATCATCCATGCTCTAACAAGTAACACATTCATAAACATCATTATCAAAATAGTGGCCAATTAATTGTCTGTCTGTCAACTGGGGAATATAATAAGCCAATTAATCCATAATAAATATAATCATTAGTTAATAGTTCAAAATGAGCTACAGCTCAACCAACTACAATGATAAAATCATGGAATCTATTGATACAATATATAGTAGTAAAACTGTATAGAGGCTTTTTTACTTTTAATACTCCAAGTACATTATCCTGATTGTGAAAATAAAGTTTAAAAACAATATCTAGAATAAATAATAAATGACAATTTAAAAGACAATAAAATATTAATAATAAATAAAAAAATTGAAAAAAACAAATAATTTAAAATTAAGTAAAAAATAAAATACAATAAATGAGAAAACAAATGACAATAATGTAAAAGACAATTTAAAAGAAAATAAGTAAAAAATAAATAAAATGGAAAAATTTAAAAAGTTTAAAAACAATTAAAAGACAGTAAAATAAGTCAATGAGATGGCATTTATCACCATTTTACAGCAGATTAATCCATAATTAAAATAATTAGTTAATAATTCAAAATGAGTTCCACCTCAACCAACAACAATGAATTATGTAATTTAATGATATAATATATAATAGTAAAACTGCATTGACTTACGTTCAGAGCAGGACTTTTACCTGTAGGTGAATATTAATACTTTACTTTTATTATGTGTGTTTAGGATCAATGTCCTCCTGCACTGTCAGGAAACGGTTTGTGTAGAAAGTGCTGTAATTCCTACATACTCACACTACATGTATGTGACCTCATGCTGTAAGGCAGCTCATTAACCTCATTGTTTCATGTGGAATGTACTGAGCTGAAAATCACAATCAATACAGTAGAAACTGTATCACAGTTCAAATACTTTCACAATAAAAGCTGCTTCTGTGCATGTTGTGCCTCCTGCTGTTGTCAAACTGTAATTTCAGTGTGTCCAGGGAGCAAATAATTGAGCATTATTGTCTGAATGTAAAAGGAGGACACAGTTTGGGAAATATGCTTGTATGCTTTCGCTTGTCTGTCTGGTGGAACGTGAGCATTGTGTGCATATCAGAGTATTGCCTTTTACTTTTCCGTTCTTTGTTGATCACATTTTACATGCTGTTCACTTTTTCATGTAGTGGATATTTGGTCGGCTCCAGTTGTTTTCAAATGTGCTATACAAAGAAACTTGACTCAACTTACAGAGAGCACCGTTTCTGGAAAGACATGGCTGCATTTTTTGGGGGTTGCATTTTTTAAATGTGCTTTATGAGCCACACAAACAAATGTTTTTACTATTTATTACATTAGAAGCTCTACTGAGGATTTAGCACAGCAGGACTGACTGAATAACCTTGGTAAAAAAACGAACATGTGGCCCAGTACAAACAGCGTGATGCGTTTTAATAATAAACAAAAAAAAAATAAAAAAAAATAAAAAATAAACAATGGCTGTTTGTGGAACAGAGGAATAAGCTGTCACACTTTGGATACGCAAATAATACTTTTTTTGGTAAGAAAAAAAAAAAAAAATCAACAGACCAACGTTATAATAATTTAGTTTTTATTTTATTTTAGATTTAATTTTAGTTAGTTTTCAGGGCGTGTTTTCTACTTTGCTTTTCACAACGGGTTAGTTTACATTTTATACATTTAGTTTTAAATTTACATTCATTTTAGCTTGTTTTTGTTTAGGGACTGAAAAGAATTTTAGGGATTAAACATCAAATGTGCTAAAAAGACATAATAATGATAATAATAATAATAATAATAATAATAATAATAATGTCTGAGAAGTGGGAAAAGCGAAATGTTCTGAGCAGTCAGCGGATGACAGGTGGTATATTTGATGAAGAATCAGAAATTTTGCTGAAAAATTACAAACCAAAAGATGCAAAAAGAGACAAAAGAGAAATATTAAAGTAATGTGCGTAATTATAATATCAATAATGTAATGCATTAGTCTGACATGGGCCATTCTGCATTATGAATTGCTTTTTGTACGTTGTTGCTTGTAATTTTGCACTTTTAATGCACGACTTTGCTTGTAGCAGTATTTACACACTGTGGTACTGCTACGTCTACTTTAGTAAAAGATCTGGAGTACTTCTAGCTGTGATTCATGAATGCGCTTTTATTTTGAAAGTGTACCCGCCGTGCTTCCTGTTTCAAAGCGCGGGGTTTGACGCAGCCGCGGCAGCGTGGAGCGACTCTGACGTCGAAGAGAGCAGCTTAAAGTTGACCCCGCATCCTGAGAACGGTCTGTACCGTCGGTCGGTGAGACCCAGCGGAGGTATGACTGACCTGTACGTGTCCCTGGCGGTGCTGGTGGCCGCGGTGCTTCTCAGCGAGACGATCCGCCGGACAGCAGCGCGTCTCTTCCCGCGAGTTTACTGGATTTACCTGCTGGAGGCGGCGTCCACCTTCCAGCTCTGTTGCTGCACCCATGAACTCAAACTGCTGGCTGAAACGGTCCAACTGGAGCCGCTGGTCGGCCTCAGCCTCACCTTCACCATGACGGTTATCCACTTGCTAACTTTCCGGGAAGCGACGTGCAACCCCAGCGGCGTTCTGGAGAAAGTTTGTCGCGGGACCAGCGGCGTCAGGGCTGCCGTCATCCTCATAGCGTGCCAGTTCGGAGCCGGAGTCGCTGCGCAGTTGTTCGCTGCCTCCGTTTGGTCGCTGGGTCTCTCCGACGTCCACATCAAGCACCAGAGGTTCGGGTTCCGGTGCTTCGACCCCCTTGGTGGGACTCTTCTGGAAGCCGCGGCCGTAGAGCTGGGCTGCGCCTTCACCGTTCAGGTCGCCGCCATGCACGTCCACAAGCTGGACGTGCTCCTTCGAGTCCCGTTCATCGCTGCTGTGATCACCGGTCTGGTTTGCGCAGGTGCGTTTTATTACCTGCGGTTCACCTGCGTCTGCGACCGGCAAACCGAACACTGCTGGTTCCGATACAAAGCTTCCTCAAACTACTAATGAAAAGAACAAAACAAAACCGATTCGGCCCATCATGGGCTCTGGAAAAGCATAAAATATAATATAATATAATAAAATAATTTAAAATTAAAAAACAGTAAAGTACTATAAATGACAATAAAATAATTTAAAACAAAGTTAAAGAAATAAATATAAATACTATAAATAATAAAATGAATTACAGTAATTTAAAAGACAATAAGTCAATAAGATCAAAAAGTCAATGAAAATAAAAGATTAAAAATAAAAAACTTTAAAATATAATAAATGACAATAAAATGATTTAAAATAATGTTTAAAATATATTCAATAAATAAAATAAATACAAAATGCAATAAATAATAAAATGAATTACAATCATTTAAAAGACAATAAAATAACTCAATAAAATAAAAAAGTTAAAAAATAAAAGGCAATAAAATAATTTAAAAAATAAATAGCGGAAATGACAAAATAATTCAGATTTTAAAAAGATGAAATACAATAGATGGCAATAAAATAATTCTAAAAGTGAAAAAACTATAAAATACAATAAATCATGAATGACAATTAAATAATTTAAAATTAAGTTTTAAAAATACAATAAATAATAAAATAAATTAAAAGAATTTAAGACAATAAAATAAGTCAATTAAATATAAAGTCAATAAAATAAAAGGCACTAAAATAATTCAATAAAATAAAAACAATAAAATAGAACAAATGACAACAATCTAAAAGGCAATAAAAAAAAAGTTAATAAAAAATGACAAGACAATACTTTTTTGATAAAAGACAATACTGTAAAGTATTAAATAAAATAAACAATAGCATGTAGCACATGCTAAGGTTGCAAATAACTGATTTTTATTATTGAGTAATCGGGCAATTATTTTATCAATTAATTCAAGTCATTATTGGTCTGTAAAATGTCAGAAAATAATGACATGTCAATCACAAGTTCCTCAAATTGTACTACAAACATACACAAACATTTAATTTAAGCCTGAGAAAATCTGCAAACATTCTCGTTTTATAATCTGGAAGCAGAGGACTTTTTGCTTCTTACTATTAATCGACTAATCAATCCAGCTCTGAGCATAAACAAGGTTATATACTACAGTATAATTAATTGAACTTGAATCATTGTACTGATTTTAATGTGGTCTCTTTTTCCCTATAATTATTTCATAGATTATTACTAATCAATGTGCATTGTCCCTGAAAATACATAAATTAATAATAAAATTACAGAGTTCTTATGCGTTACTGTGCTGGGTACTTGTACTCTCTCCCTTCTGTGCAGGTGGAAGTATTTCAGGAGCCGTCTTTAACCCCGTCCTGGCCTTCTCCGTCCAGTTCCCCTGCAGCGGACACACCTACCTGGAGTACTGCTTTGTCTACTGGCTGGGACCCGTCTTAGGTAAGGAGTACACACACCTGAACCGAGCCAGGCTAGCCTCCCTGTTTTCAGTCTGTATGCTAAGCTAAGCTAACCAGCTGTAGATTTATATTTAATGGATGGATATACTGTATGAGGATGGCTGTTTTTTTGTGATTTCATACCTTAAATGTCTTTGCAAGAGCCTGATTGGCTGCATCAGAAGTGTAACATCCTGTGTCTTCTTGTGTCCCCAGGCATGGCGAGCTGCATCCTACTATTTGAGAAGGTCATCCCCTTCCTGTCAGGAAAGAGTACCATTGGGCTGGACGTCCCTGCTGTCCAGAAACAGAAGAAGACACAGTAGCAGCAGAGACATGAGAGAAGGCCGCCAAGTCATTATAAGTTTGTGTCTTAAGTTTTTTTTTTTTTTTTTCCACATGTCTGAGACATAATACCAGTTTTCACTTGAAACAACAAAAAAAAATGCAACACACATTGTCATTATAGCACAGCGAGGCGTCTGACTGCTAGCAGGTGTCAACGAAGATGTGACTGAACAGACAGGATGAGCTTTTGACTGGCAAATACATATGACACAGTTTAATGCATGAATCCACTTACAAGTCATAGAAAACTACCCGAACCACCTGAGAAACAGCACAGTTTGAAGTTGTAGTCAGTATCACAGCTGTCCAATTATAGTTTCATTTATGGGTGCAATGCAAACAGGAACTGCTACTAGCTAATTTGACTTACATTTAATGGTGCTAAAGGGAGAGCTAGCACATTTTGGCTGTGCTTGAAGTGATATTACAAATTATTTTTAGTGCCAACCAACACACATATTGTACCAATAAAAATGACAGTATCAGTCAGAACCAAAAGTAATGCGCAGGGTATGATTTTAATTTCAGTTTGACTTAATTACATTTTTATAGTTCTCATCACCAATTTAAGGATATGTAAGCTAATAAATATAACTGCACTTAATTTTTGCCAATTGTTTTTCACATAAATACTGTCAAAAAGCACACTATAGAAGAACTGCGACTCACTGCAAGAACTACCTAAAGACAGCTGAAAGTATGAAAATATTGAAACTTTGAATGCACACAAATTAACCAACGTGCACACAGAAAAAAAATTAAATCTAAGTAGTTAATATACAAACGTATGCCATTACAGCCAGTTTACTTTGGTAGATTTATGAGCCCGTTTATTGTCGGAAGGAGTACTAGTTTGGTGGTTTGGTCTGTTTTAGTTTGATTAATGTGGGTTTGTTTTAGCACAACTGTCAAAGCAATTACACCAAAATGTTTCTGGGACACTTGACATGTAAAGATGGGTTAGAAAACAAACTGAATTTCACATTTTTTTCGTCTTAAGTTCAGATGACCAAAGCTTTAACGTTCTGTTCAATCTTTACGTTTTCCTGCATCAATCATGTTTGACTGTGTAAAGCTGATTGAAATTTTGTTAATCTAGTTTTGGGTACATCACTTTTTATTCCACTGGATTTTCGTTTTCCGTCAAACCTGCAGCTACTTACGTTTCTCTGTGAATCAAGAAAAAAATGACCTTATAACTTTAATACCTCGAGTGTTAAATGATTGTCTGAAGTAAAAATGTGATTGAACTTAAAATATTCTGACATTTTTGGCTCGTTGTAGGCAAAATGTACAGTATATTTTTATAGTGATATTTAAATGCATTTGTAAAACGTTGTGTGACATATTTTGATTAAAAACATCTATTTTAAAAAACTATACGTTTAATTATTGGATTATGATTATTGATGCATTAATGTGTACATCACAACTACTTTGTTCAAACTCTAAACTTACCTCTTTAGTCTGACCTTTAACTGAGCTTTACTTATTTATTCGGAAGATTATGGTTTGGTACTTTACCTATTTAGTCTGACTTTTAACTGAGCTTTATTTATTTATTATGCTAATTATTTATTGTATTTCGCCTTTTTAGTCTGGCCTTTAGTTGAGCTTCATTTATATATTTGTGTATTCTAGTCTAAGTTCTTTGTGTTACATTTGATTGTTATGAAAAGTGCTATACAAATACAGTCTGATTGATCGATTGCTGCTAATAAATGTGGTGCTAATGCTGTATTTAGTTCTATAAATACTACCTTATTTCCCCCTGGGGATCAATAAGGTATTATTGATATAATTATATAATTTATTTGTTGATTATATTTTATATTGTTAATCTGAATCTGGGCAGTACCCTAAGTTATCAAATAAAGGTAGGGGTGTATAAGTACAATATTTGTCTCTGAAATGTATAAAGTAGCAGAAAATGGAAATACTCAAGTAAAGTACAAATATCTCAACATTGCACTTCAGTACAGTACTTTTGTGGATTTGGGACAGTGTCTTGTTTTTACTTTTTGTACAACGATGATGGTTTATTTGTTAGTCGAAGCAGTTCATTGTTAGTTTTGGTGTTTTCATGGGATTTGTTGACAGTTAAAATGTTATGAGTAGTATTAATTTAAATAGCCTGAATTTTCACTTTGCATGAAACACTTAAACTAATGACTTCTATCAACAAAACATGGACCATGTCAATCTCATTTGTAGTCCATTTGTGGGAGAGGTTTGGATAATCCCAAAAAAGAAAAAGCCCATAAACCCCAGTCCACCTCCAGAGTGTTGGCCTGTTGGCCTGGTACTTTGGCCTGCATGGTATCAGTTACACAACCTGACCTTTGTGCCCTCACCTCCTCCCCTTTACCTTCTCTTCTTCACGCTCATGTTTGAATCAGCAAAATACCAAACAAAAAGAGCTCCTGTGTTCACGCTGCAGCATAGTTAACATTCAACACATAAACAGGAAAACGACCAACATGAGACGGACTCCACGTGGCCAATAAACAGCAATACTTCAGAGGGACCTGCAGCAGGATCCACAGCAGGTCATCCTCACCATAGTAACACCACTTTAGGGTGAGACGGCAGCTGGCGGTGCCACCTTTTGCACACTGGCTCACGTTACAGCAGTTTCACAGTCGTGTCTACAACTGGCCTTTGGGTAATATAAATACATGAACAACTCTCTCCAATGCCAGTGTTTGGTTTGTCCATTCTGGGCTCTTCTAGAAACATACCGGACTCCATAAGGAGGACCTGCTCCTTATGTAGATATGAAGGGCTCATAGCGAGGCAAAGTCTCGTCCCTTCAGGTGGACCACCATGCGACCTTATGGTGCCTTCACATGGAACTCGTGAACATGAGTTGCGTTCAAGTGGTTAAGTCATGAAGAACACCGCTGCTATGCAACGGCAATATTAACGTTACTGTCCGAGTCTAGGAGCCACAGAGGCTAACAGTTTAGCAAGTGGGTAACATGATGCAGGAAACATAAAGCCATAATGACAGAAGATAAAGATGTGGTTGTTGAGAATATCAACATTTTCCCCAGACATTATAAAATTACCAAGAAAAACAATCTGAAGCTACGAGAGATGTAGTTCACTGAGCGGTTTCATTAAATACTAAACGATAGTATGGCAAACCTACAACAAAGTGACTTTCTTGACTTGAATTATTCTATTTTAAATTGACAAATATATGTGTGATTCATGATGTAATTCATATTATATGAAAAAAGAAAATGACTCTCGCCATTGACTACCGTTCATATTTTTTTCCCATAGTGGTCCACTGGAAGGAGTGTTACTTCACCTCTCTGTTCTCAGCTAATGAAAACATGATTCTTAGATTCAGGTGATTATACACTAATGAAAACACACTGTAGATAGAAATATTATATTCCTTTTCTGTTAATAGATCTCCTGAAATGTATTAAAAGTAATTGTGCTGTAAAATGTGCCCAGTCATTTATGTTTTGGGATTAATATTATTGCTGGCAGCAAGTGCTTGGAAACTGTTCAATTTAAAACTGAAACTTACTGTTTAACCTGCTGCTGGTTTATCTGCAGGGCAATCAGGTTGAGCTCATCTCACGAACACCAGGGTTACTGCTGCCTTCACTGTCTGTAGTTAAAAACAAACAACAGAGAAATGTTACCACAAAATTACTGTCAAACACAATTAAAACTATAGTAAAACAACATAACCAAGTACTTGCAAAACAAATGGCACTCCATAAACTTTTAATCAAATGCTAGCATGCTAACATGCTAAACTACAATAGCAAACATGGTATTCATATCTGCTAAACTTTTTTTTTTTTTTTTTGGAGGGGGGGTGAACATTAGTTTTACTTATACACAGTACAAGGATATATAAATATATTTAGATTGTGATATATACAGTAAATATAATAAGAGTGGCTAATAAATAGCAACATCACTGTGAGCATGATAGCATGCAGGCAGGTGTTAGTACTTGAATCAATCATCCTTTAGCAAATGCTAGCATGCTAACATGCTAAACTAAGATAATGAAAATAAATATAAATAATATATATATAAAGTAAGTATACTTACCTCTTATTTTTCTTCTACATTGAACAACACCTCTACCGTTAACACCAGAATGTTAATACATAAATAGTGTTATATTAAGATAGTGAAAAACATCGTCATTGTGAACATGTTAGCATGCTGACATTAGTAAATAAGATAGTGAAAATAATAAATATACCTGTTAAACTTCTCTATCCTTATTCTTATATCACAGTACAAGGATACATAAATATATTTAGCTATACAGTATAAAGTAAATATATTAAGATAGTGACTAATAGCAATGTCAATGTGAGCATATTAGCATATATACATCAGCACTTACTTTAAAGCAGACATTTCACCATCCTTTAGCAAATGTTAGCTTGCAAACATAAAATAAGTAAACATACCTCCTAAACTTTTTTTAAATTGAACAATATTTCTGTGAACAGTCAGTATGTTGATACGTAAATAGCGTTATATTAAGACAGGAAATAGCAAAGTCACTGTGAGCATAATAGCATGGTTACATTAGCAAATGTTAGCATGCTAACATGCTAAACTAAGGTTGAACAACTTGTATCACAGTACAATAATACATAAATATATTTAGATTGTGATATATTGCATTGTCATTGTGTCATGTTAGCATGCTGGTGTTAGCATTTTTTTTAAAATCCAAAACATGTCCAATAACAATTGTATTGTCAAGAAAGGATTGCGTATACACAAAATATATTCATACACTGAATTAATTTAAGCATTTAGCTCCTTCTCCACATCGGAAGTTAGGCGAGATGGGGCGTCATGAGGCTTGAAACCCATTTTATTATGACAAATGTACAAGATCAGATTCATATGAAATAACAGTAAAGTTAACAAAAATGTAAGGAGCAGACAAAACACCAACAACCAGTCTACTAGCATCTATACACAGTGGACAAGGTGTCTTTCCTCCCAGATTCATCATGAGGTAAATAGGAAACTCTGTTAACACTTCAGTCATTGGCACCGACTTTAATCCCATCGCAGCCTTTATTTTTGTCGCTCCCCTCTCTCTTCTACGCAGGTCTTGCTACAGGTTATTTCATAACCGTGAGACACATATTAATACATTCTCCTCATCTCTGTGGAGAATTAAAACAGGGTTACAAACAGCACACAGACATTCCTTTACTCTGACTCAACCCACCAGAACACACACTTCTATTATTACATTTGTAGAATTGGGTTTTCTATATTCTGTCCAGCTAATCTAAAAGCTAAATATGTGTGTAAAGAGGCCCAAGTTGTGTGCACTGCAAGCAGCACATATAGGTTTTGTCTTGAAAGTCATGATTTGGCCATCGCCGGTATCAAAACGGTATGATAAATAGAGTGGTTTTTCCTCTGTGAAGACCATGCTGAGACTAATTTACAAAATATTTTACAATCAGGCTTCATTTCCTCTCTTATATCAGATTCAGTTGTCCTAGTTTATTTTCTACGATAATCCTTTCTCTCCCCCCTCTTCCCAAAGCTTCTGTAACATGCCTTTAGTAGGTCAGCGCATGCTTACCGATGCAGTTTCTCTGCAAAATGATGAGATGCTGCAGCGTCTAACGTCACGAGTCCTCCAGCACTAGCGCAACAGGTCAGCAGATCCTTAAAAACATGCCAAAGTTTTCCGGTTTTGTTACAAAAAAAAAAAAAAATTGTTGTGCCAATATTACTTCCCTACAAAAGAAAACTATTAGAAAGTCATGCAATCCCAAAGAATTGCCCAATATATTTTTCCATTATTAAAAAAATGCCTCTAAATATATTACAGCAAAAACTACAGATATACACACAGACTGGTTCCAGCAGAGGTCAGTGAAGTCATTGGTTTGTTTGTTTTTTTTCTGTCCATTTCCCTCATTCAAAAACTGCATCCTGACTATCGCTTCAAAAACAAATTGTTCCACTAAGTTGGTTATTTTTCACAATCTTGACTTGAGGTCTTAATAGTCCGTAGTTTACTACAACCTGACCTGAACGTCAACTCAAGATTATGAAAATAGAGAATGTGAATAGAAACACAGGGGATGAGAATATACAAAAAAAAGAAAAAGAAAAGAGGGAGCTTAGTGTTATTTTAGTTAATAAAAGCCACGGGTCTGCAGGTTTTTGAACCTTCTATGAAGGACAATGTACAAAGAAAATAAGACACTTTACATTTCGCTCAAAGAGACAACAACAAATAAATGTTTAGATATACAAAAAAAATACATTATTAAAAAATAAAAATCACAAAAAGTAACAAATGTAATAATAGGAAAGGAGACTAGAGCTCAAGATTAGAAGGGACGTTTTACATCTGATTTTGTTTCCCAATGTGGTACTCAAAGAAACAGAGGGTTCACCACTGATACTAATGGCAGCGCACATAATTAAAATAATTATATATGTATACAATATACAAAAGCTACTCTATGATTCAACGAAAAAGTCCAAGGGGAAGGCTGACAAATGATGGTTGGTCGACTAGTTATTAGTCTAGAAGGTTATTCGACAAGAATAAATAGTCTCATCTAAAGCTTTTATAAATTATGTTTGAAAAAAAAAAAACAGAATAGTTTGAAGCAAATGTTTGACATTTTGGGAAATACGCTTATTTGATTTCAGGAGGAGTGAGATACCACTTAACACCTATCTGAGCGTTAAGTATAAGGCTTGCAGTTGGTTAGCTTAGTTTAGCACTAGGGCTACCACAATTTCAGATTATCACTACACTGTTAGCGTGGCCAAATGAATTAACAATATTATATCTAATATTTTCTATAGATATTATATCAATATTATAGTGATATTTTCTAGAGATAATACAGTTATGACCCCCTACAACCTACATATGACGCACAAAAACTGGAAACGGGGCAACCGTTAGCCTTACTTTGCCCCAAAGGTAACAAAATGCACCAACTGGCACCTCCAAAGCTCGCTCATTAACGCATTACATCTCATCTTTTAAATCTGTAGTACAGGAAAAAAAACAGCAAACTGTCATTTTTACACTACAGTACAGATTTTGTGCAAAACTGAAGTGTAAATACAACAATTTGACATTTTATGGAGGATGATGCATTTGTGAAGCGACGTCAATTCAATTTTTTAACAGATTTAGCCAAAGAGGTGTTAGTAGGTGGACTTTGTTAAACTAAAGACTTGGGATTTGCTGGTATCAAATT
This sequence comes from Pterois miles, assembly GCA_947000775.1. Classification (NCBI taxonomy): domain Eukaryota; kingdom Metazoa; phylum Chordata; class Actinopteri; order Perciformes; family Scorpaenidae; genus Pterois; species Pterois miles. The sequence continues at coordinate 31,242,813 of CAMQGK010000052.1, read as the reverse complement.
TTCATGCTGTGATAATTCTGACCAAAAATATAACAGTAAACAGTATTATCACAATAATCTTCCCACCTTCCTGAAGTACTACAATTGCTGCTGAATCGCCTCAGTAGCTAGAAGCAGACAGCCTGGTTCTCTGGTGCTGCTGTTTGTTTAGCCAATAGAAAGAGGCTCATGTGTAGCTAAGCTAAGCTAACTAGCTAGCTGTACTTCACATTTACCGTATACCAAACTGATCTAACTCTGCCTGAAGGAAAATACATAAGCACTTTTCCCAGAATGTCATTTGTAAAACCAAGATTATTTTTTAACAGATGCCCAGAACTTTAAATCAATTATGGAATGACTTATTTTACTCTTAAAATATCTTAAAACGAAGTCCCAGTCATTTAGCATTCAAATAAGCAGTCTTAAACCATTTCCTACACATTAAACTATGTAAATGTAGTACAGGAGATATAATCTGCAGAAATCTTGGATGTAACAAAATAAAAAATGGGATGATGCGGGAGGAGAAATGACTTGTTAGAGGGAGGAGGTGGTTTGGCAGTGGAGCTGGATGATGTGATTACCAAACAAATGAGCGTTGATAGTTCGGTGCCCTTATCTGTAGTACAATCCCACAGGGACAGCGTCGGACTGGTGACGGGGATCCAGTTCTTACTGCAGCAGAGACTGCTCCAGATGACACGAGTAAAAAGGACGACGAGGACGTGTTGGTGCGGGAAGGGAATAATAAAGTTAAGCAATATAAAAATACAATACCACAAAAAATGAAACAGTACACCATTTTTTTTTTTTTTTTTTACAAATCTTCGTTATTGCAGACGTAGTCCACTAGGTCTGTGACTCCTAACAGGTCGTCTTCGTCTTCGTCCTGCGCCGCCATCTCCTGGCCAACCTGACCGTTTGGTGCAATGGCAGCAGCTGGCGCGGTGCTGATGTTTTTGGGCTCGGGATGTGCGGTGAGGCCCGGAGCGGTGGCGGCGGGCCGGCTGGCGAGGCCCTCGAGGCTCTTTATTGGGCTCTGTCCGTTGGTGGGTGGAAGCTCCGCCGGATTGCAGTCCACTGGGTTTGTTCCCTTTGACTCCTCGTCTGCTGCTTTCTTCTCCTTCAGCTTCTCCTCCTCCTCCTCTTCATCGTCATCGTCCGAGTCGATGCGGTTCACGCGTTTACGGATGGGACGATCCTCCTCTGACGAATCGTCCGAGTCGTCGTCCGAGTCATCATCTTCAGAAGCTCTCCTGCGTTTTAGTGCAAGACGTCTGCGCCGCTGCCGGGAGTCTTCCTCCGAGGAGTCGGCTCTCCTCTTCACCCTCCGTTCCCTCAACTCCTCCTCGGAGCCTCTGGAGAAACTCGCTGGGAGAAGAACACAGGAGATGCCTTTAGGTACCCGTAGATCTGCCAGGATCAACCGCTTTTGCGAAATAAGCCAACATAACTGCTATTAGTGGCAGAAATATCCATATCAGGCTGACATTGACTCTTGTTTGTATATTGTGTTTTTTAAGCAATTAAACAGCTGATTAAAGCTGAGCAACTATTAAAAAAAACGAACTACACCTAAAGAGAAATCACCCTGCAGCATGCCTCCACCCCCTTTCTCTTTAATAGGATTTGTCATTTCACACTGTGGATGTGACTGTGTGACTCATTTCCTCCACAATAAGACACTGCATTTATTATGATAAAACTGGGAATATCTGAGATTTTTCAGCCTCGTGATTTACACTACAGTACTTTAATGTGTAATTTTAGCTCTATCTAGGCTTTTTTTTATGACTAAAACAGGAAATTAACATTTAATATATTTTCTGACAGCAGTACTTTTGCTAAAAGGGATAAAATGTCATTTCAGTTTCAAAGGAAACCACACGAGCTAACACTCTATGACAGTTTGCTTTGTTCGTCTGACTGCTGCTGAAACAAATGCATTAGAGAAGAGAGAGAGTATTAAGACTGCATCTAGTATTACAGGCCACTTCCTCTCATTTCTGTGAAATGCCTTCTGGGGAAAAATACTGTACAGACAACTCTGTTAAAGACCTAGTGAAGTGAAAAACACATTGTCTCAGTTTTTATCGTGTGTCCCTGTGTTCATTTTTCATTCATCTCTTGTTATATGCCAAATATGTGTCAAGGGCTGTAAAAGTTAATGCAATAACACGTTAACACAAATTAGTTTTAACGCCACTAATTTCAACATTCTAATGCATTGCAGTTTTTAGGTTATCAGTACCAACCACACCAGGCTACCTTGTCAGCAAGGAGGATAAATAACGCTCAAAACTTTCACTAAATTTTGACCTTGGAAAAACCATCATGCCTATTTTCAAAGGGGTCCCTTGACCTCTGACCTCAAGATATGTGAATGTAAATGGGTTCTCCAGTCCCCCCTTTAAAGACATGATCCACTTCATGATAATTACATACAGTTTGGATCAAGTCATAGTCAAGTCAGCACACTGACAGCTGTTGTTGCCTGTTGGGCTGCAGTTTGCCATGGTTTGCCAGGTTTAGTAGTAGAAGCACCATGCTTTTGAATGCTTTTTTTTTTTCTCTCTGACGTGGCTTCTGTCCCTTACGGACTGGTTCACAACAGGAACCAGTTCTCTATTCCCATCACTAACGTTTTACCTGCATTCCAAGGTGTTGGATGGCTTGACGATTTTATCTGCTACTGACAAATATTTACCCACATCTAGCAGGTGCTAATTTCAGACCCTGAATACAGCTGTATATCCCTGGGACACAAACACTGTCTTTTATATATGTCCATATACAGATATTTGATACATGCTAAATGTGGGTAAATATAAATAACAGTAATTCAAAACGTAGTATCCTCAAAATTGAAGAGTATGTTTCAATTATGATACTTCTGAGCAACTTATCCTATAAAACAATTTATATGTGTCACGAAAACATGTAGTAGCTCTGCCGTTCATTCAGTTCAGAAGTGTCCTGTCAAGTCAGGATGCGACGGTGACGGTAAGGGACTTTTCCCTCCAGTTAATAAACTTATGGCAACACTGGTGTTACCTGTGCTGGAAAAATGCAAACATGCAGCCATTCCTAAGGTCCTGACAGGTGTCTCACTGTCCCTGAAGTCTATTTCAGCTTGGGCGTTGCATTCCTAGTCAACAAATATGCAGTGTCTATTTGAGGACAGATACCTTAAAAGGACAGAAGTGCCAGAAGACAATGTGAGATATACGACTGTGAGCATTCATGGAACGGTATAAATACAGCTAAACAGAGACACACAGGGCTCTCAGCCTTGAATATTTCATGTAGATGGTTGTGTGCAAGGTTGTATAATAAAACTCTGAAAGATGCTCTCTTGTTTTTGAGTCCCATTTTAACAGAGATTGCCACCACAATACCAATTACCCCGAACAGTTTGTAAGAAAAGATGAAGGTCAACATGTGTATCGTGCTATGGGCCTGATCAACGTGTAACTCCAACTACCACCTCTATCAAGAGTACCTTAAGTAAAAGGTTTGTGAATTTTTTCATAATTTTGAAACATCCTCTATTCGTATAAATAAATGGTAATTTTGTAAAATAAGTACATGACAGTTCAGGAAAAGGCACTATCACCACTACTACTACTAGCATTGTGGTATCAGGACAAAGGTGAAAATCTGGCATGTGTTTCTGACTGACCCTCGCTGTCGGAGCTGTCCTGGCGGCCTCTGGGTTTCATCTTGGCCCGGTTGGTTCCTGTCTGAGAGCCTTCGGACTCGGACGTCTCGCAGTAGTTCACCTGCTTCTTCTGACTCCGCCGGGACCGCCGTCGACTCATGTCCAGATCACTGTCGCTGTACTCGCTGGAGCCTTCAGTCACTGGACACACAAAATAATAATAATGGGTTAGAAATGTATGTCGACAAAATCCTCACCCAGTAATATAGAGCTTTAGTGGAGAGGACTTGAAGATTCTTTTATGAGACACTAAGTGTATGATTATTTGCTTTATTGATTAATCAGTTATTTCACTAATTTGTTTAGACTATAAAATGTCAAAAAGTGTTTTATATTATAAGGTCCCTGAGCCCAAGGTTGTGATTTCAAATTGTTAGCTTTGTCTGACCATCAAAATAAAAATATTCAATCTCTAAGATTCATTTTCATAATGAAGACATTTTACACTTTGTGCAAAACCAAAAATTCTAATTAATTTGATTCATCACCCAGTGCTAACTAAGAAGACTGATTTTACTACTACTTTTTGATAATTTGCTTTAAAAGATTTTTTAATACAATATGATCAGAAATCGATTATTATGAATTGTGCAGAAGCTTGGAAAAAAAAAGATTAGCAACAGAGAAAAGAGTATAAAAGACATGTTTGGCTAAAACTGGGAAGTAATACCAACTAACAAAATGATATATACCTATTTCATCTTCCTCCTCCTCATCCGTTTCCTCCTCTTCATCATCCGAGTACCCTCTCGGTCTTCGCCGCTTTCTGGAACTTCGTCGTCGCTTCGGCGGCGTTCTGCGCCGTGAAGAAGTGCGGCGCCTACCGCTGCTGTCGCTGTTGTTGGAGTCCGCCTCTGATTCAGCATCCGTGTCGTTATCTGACACGACAAACTCTTCTTCTGAGCTGCATCAAAAATGTAAATATGTGATTTGACAGAGTTTAGCTATGAGATTAGTGAAATGGTCCAGGGGGTGAAGTCTGGTACCTTTCGCTGAGGCGAAACTCTTCCTCACTTTCCTCTTCGTCCACAGTGCTGTCGCTGTCAAGGTCATTGAGTCGCCGGCGTTTTTTCCTGCGCTGACCGGCTGGCGGTCGTGGCGGGCGGCCGTTCTCCTTGCCCTCATCAGCTTGAAGGATAGTGGACATGTCCTTTCCTCTGTGCCCTGTGATGTTGGCCATGTCTTTACCCCGACCAGCTCCTGCAGAAAACACCAATCGTCATTTTCTCAGATCTCACAGGAATAGTTTTGGGAAATACCCTTGTTGCTTTTTAGCCAAGAGCTTCATGACTGACTTTGCATTTGTTTCAGCAACAGTCACTGAACACTGAACAGTGACTGTTCAATACATATCCTGATATGTATTTCAGGATTAACCTTCGGAAGTCTGCTCAGGAGGAAGAACAAGAGAAGGTCAAAGGAATTGTGTTTTCTTTTAAAAAAACAGAAAGCTAAGGCTCTTTTCTGAACATTTTGTCAAAGACTACCAGGTGTCATCCTCCGTTTCAGAAAGGTGAAAGGCTTAAGGCTCTTAAACTTGCATTCTTTCTAACAGCCAGCAGGGGGCGACTCCTCTGGTTGTAAAAAGAAGTCTGATTGTATAGAAGCCAATGACAAAATGATTCTACTTCTCACCTGATGTTTTACCTAGTAAAAAAATAATAATAAAAATAGTAGTTTACGGCATTTACAATTAAAGAAAAATTAATCCAAAGAAGAGCGTTTTGGGAAGATATATCTTTTCCACACTTTCCAGATTTCCTCAAATTTACTTTTCTTAAGTCTCATTGAGAAAGTGATTCTTCTCATTACAAGTATTTCACAAATTACATCATACCAGTTCCCTAATGACGGGGTATCAGGTTTAAGTCATTTCCTAGTATTTGTTTTCCTTGCAGCAACAGTGTTGTGGTTTTATGAGGGATAATGTGTTGCACCTTGTCAGTTTCACACTTTTGTATGAATTTGTGAGCTTGGGGAGATGTTGTTATTGATCTTGTCATCTAACTCTTGACAGAGACAAGTATTTTCCAAAATGCAGTACTACCACAGTAAAACTAAAGAGTAAGAAGTCATGTCCTCGTACCTCCGCCCTCCGCTTCTTTGATGTCTTCCTCAATCGCCTCCTCGATCGCTTCGTCGAATTCATCAAATCTGTACAATCAACATGAAAAAGAATTACATTTTGTGTGTGTTAGAAAACCTCGTAGACAGGCATAGACATAGGCAAATGCGATTTTATAATCGCACACACACACACACGCGAGAGTAGAGCAGTCAGAGGAAGCATCGACTCGGCATGCTACACTGTAGCTTCAGCTGTTGTACAACAACCTCAGGACGCTGAGGAAATTTAGTGTCAGAGAGGACCAGTACGTCAGCTGTGTGGAACTACTTTGGCTTCAGGGGCCGCGCACACTGATCTCAATTGGGCCGGACCAGTAAAACTAATATATATTAACCTATAAATAACGCTGCCAAATATTCCCTTCTTCTTAGTGTAATGAAGTACAAATACATTCTGAAAATATTCCCAATTAGTGGAAAATACATTGACAAAAGAGATGATAAATAGCCTGAGATGTCCCGCTGATCTCTCGGCTACAGACTGCCGTTTCCTCAAACCTCAAACTCATTCTGTTCTCAGTTTTCCTGACAAATTCTTGTAAACTTCGCCATAATGAGTCTGACAGAGGCACTAAATATCTTATTCCTTGAGCACTGGAAGGTACTGTGAACACACCAAACACACTGGATTCCCAGAAATAGGAATCCATTTTTCTAGGAAAACCCAAGACTTTTCCCACTTTTCTACTTTTTGAAAAACCAGCATAGACAGTAGCTTGACAGTGTTGCGTCACACAGCCTGTATCTAAGCATGGTGGATCTAAAATAGCATATCCAGTATAAGGCCTGCTACACTTTTTAGGACAGCAACACCTGCTAAACAGGAACAGCAGTGCAATTTTTACACTTTACAAAGTCATTACATGGGCCGGATTGGGCCCTTTGGTTGGCCAGTTCTGGCCCCTGGACCGTACGTTTGACACCCCTGGCTTACAGGCTTCCATTAGTAATTAGTCTGCATGTTTTATTATCTTCCACTGTCTCTTCCCTCTCTCTCAAAAACACACAGCGAGCGACATAGCATTTGATTTCTTACCAAAACATCATATGTGAACATAAAATAAAAAGCCCCTCCCCCCAAAGCAACTATCAGTGCACAGACCTGTAGCTGATGGATTTCTTCGCCCTCGTTGACCGTCGACCCCAGCTTTTATTTCGCTTTGCTTCTTTCTTCTCTTTGATGATGATGTCTGGCTTTTCTTCCTCCACATCCCCCTGTTAGGAGCGAGTTATTTTACTATATAATACATGTATTTATCTGTCAAAAATGTACAATCTCACATGATGTACTTACTGTGGACGTGATGATGTTTTCAAGACTGATTCCGACATAAATGAGACGCTCTTTCCTGAAAGAGAAAATACACATTAAGAAAGTGCTAAAGTGTAATAAAAATCATACTAATACCAAACCAATATAGTCTTCATCATTTGTTATAATAATTGTATTTATATTGTAATTGTTTTTACTTTTATCCCCGAACTAGAGAGGCAGCCATTGCACATTGTCAAACCGGTTGATGGACAAAACGTCTCACCTTCTCTCGGCCCGTTCTTTCTTTTTCAAAGCAGCGTCGAGATTTTGGAGCTGCTCTTCTAGTTTGTCGCAGAGTAGCTTCTGCACAGGGGATTAACCAGGGAGACATTAACATTAATATGATCACATGTATTATCTGTGATATTTGGTACTCTGACCGGTACGTACATGTTGACAGGGCGGACAGAACCACTCGCCGTCGGGGATGATCATAAGCGGAGGTCTCAGGCAGGCTGTGTGGTAACCGCTGTCACACGAATCACACAGCAAGATCTGGGAACAGATGTTAACTCAATAAATCATAATCTTACATCATTTTCAAGCAAAAATACCAAACTTGTATGTTGTAAACTGAACATCATTGAGGTTTGGATTGTTGGTCAAACAAAAGCAGACATTTGAAGACCTCATCTTGGGAAACTATGACAGCTATTTTTCACTATTTCCTGACATTTTATAATTGATTAATCAATAAAATAAACTGAAGATTAATTTATAATCTCAGGGAACTTAAAGGAATAGTTACAGAGCCCATTAAGGGTCCCAACAAGTGTTTTTTGAGGACTACTTTTGTGTTCCTTCGCAATATGGTTTTTTTGTTACCTCACAAAACTTTTGCGTCCTCTTGCGATACTTCTTTCATTCCTGAGCAATATAGTAATGTGGTGTATAGTGCAGTAAAATAGTGTCTATTGCCACCACGTTGCTCCCCTCACAATGACACAGTATGGATAATGTATGCACTGCCTGATAAACTTAAATATATTTGAGATGTTGTTCTTGCTTCTCTGCGATCGGCTCTGTGAACAGCTACAACATAGATCTGAATATACTCTTCTTTCCTTCAAGTTGTTAGTTTAGGTTAGAGGTACCTTAGGTTTAGGTAGATTTAGGTAAACTGATATGACATTTTTTATACTGAACACAGGATAGGAGTCGACAGTCTTCTGAATGGTTATCAGTGTAACTGTAATTGCTTTTAAATGAGTGAGAACAGGTGTATGCTGCCTATATTAATACAAACACAGGAAAGAGACAATTCTGTTTTTCTATCTGTCATCTTTAAGTATCTCGGGTTCTTGTTCACAAGTGATGGTAAAATGGAGTGGACAGGCGGTTTAATGTGGCGTCAGCAGCAGTGATGTGGGCGCTGTACTAGACCACTGTGGTAAATGAGGGAGCTGAGTCGGAAGGCAAAGCTCTTGATTCACCAGTCCATCTACGTTCCAACCCTCACCTAAGGTCATGAACTTTGGGTAGTAACTGAACGAATGAGACTGTGGAACGTAGAGCTGCTCGAATGGGGCCAGCTGATCAGGATGCCTCCTGGACGCCTCCCTTTGGAGGTTTTTCCAGGCACGTCCAACTGGTACGTGCCCCTGAGGTAGACAAAGAATACACTGGAAAGATTATATATCTTATCTGGCGTGGGAACGCCTTGGGGTCCCCAAGGAAGAGCTGGAAAACGTTGCTGGGGATAGGAACGTCTGGAAGTCCCTGCTAAGCCTGCTGCCCCCATGAAGCGGCCCCGGATAAGTAGATAAAATGGATGGATGAATGAAATCTAAGGCTAAAGTAGTGCTCAAAAAATGTGTATTGTGACCCCTTCGGGGCTCTGTAAATAGTTCACCCTAAATCAGTATGACTTCTATACAGTACTCACCTCCTTAGGCTCTCTATGGGCCCTGAAAAAAGTCTTCATTCATTCGTCAAGTACTCCGAATTAATGATCTGCCAACAAGTAAAGGCTGAAGACTACTTTTGAAAGTCTGAGCTCTGTGTGAATTCACTGGTTTAGTCTTAATTTTTCCACCAAAGACCACGCTCAGACTAGAGTTACAACCATTATTTGATTAGTTCATCAAAATAAACTTGTATACAGTAATCTGCAGATTGATAAAATTATCTTAAAATCAATTTGTTTCCTTTGGCCTTGATTTGATAAATTAATTTGTGGGTTACATTGTTATTTCTCCTAGTTTAATATATGTCTTCTATCTCCTGCTTTCCTTTTCCTTCTGCCTGTAAATCCCTTTGTAGCTTCTGCTTTGTTTGCTTGTTGAAATGTAGTTTGGTAGAAAGATGAGTTGTTGTGAGTGCCCACCAGCTCGGGGTGATTTGGAAGACCACAGTGTTTGCAGGGGTCGTCATTTGGAGGCAAGTCGTCATCTGAGGACGTCGAGGAGTCCGAGCTTCGTCTTTCTCGGTTCCGATTCCGCCTCTTCCTGCTTCGCTCCACCTTGTAGTCTTCGTCGCTGGTGTCCTCGCTCTCCTCCTCCTCTTCCTCCTCACTGGACTCCTCGTCGCTGTTGTCGTCCTCATCTTCGGAGCCTTTCTTTCTACGGCGCGTTCGTGTGTTGGACCACCGAACCCTCCGTCTCTTTCTCCCCTTAAACAAGCACAACAGGGTTGTTTTTCAACAGAGCAGACCAGTTAAAGGAAATCAGGAAATCCCATTATGACATAAATTACCGATTTCGCAATTCATGCAAATGGCCCTTTCATTTTCAAATGCTTTTTTTAACCTTCCAGAGGACCATTGGTATTAGCTCAAAAAGCTAAAATACGGCTGCATGTTTTGGAAAGAACAGAAAGAAATATTAAAATTTGACATGTACAAATCTGAAGTTTACAGTTTATAAGTGAAAGACCATTTGAAGAAGTTTACTTTCAGGTCTGGCAGAGGACGCTCTTATCTACCGCTTTTTTGATTTGTGTATATATACATGTATTTTATTTATATATCCACCATGCTGTATACATCCACTTTAACTCCAATCCTCACACTGACTCAAAGCATCCCACCCACTTTCAAAAAAATTATATTCTTTATTCCCCATTAATATCTTTCTCAAGAACCCACTGATGTTTCAAAAACATATTGAGGCATTCAGTGTTTAATTGCTGTCATTTTCTAGTTTTAAATATATATGCTTTCTCCGTCATAATGATGATGTTGTTCAGGTGTTTTCCTCCTTCGTCATCGCTTAAACCACAAAACGGACAACTATAGAAACTTGATTTGTGAACTGAGATCAACTTTAATCCAAAATAATGCAAATTCCTTACAATACCAAAATAAAAGAATGTCTAACTCCTCCTCCTCACAGAGTCTACATAAATCACACTGTTGGATGCCCCATTTTTAGCATTTTCTTAGTAGGCAAGTATTAGATTAGATTAGTTGTAAAATTGTAATGGAGACATCAAAAGTAGTTGTGTAAATTCATACAAATACTTTCCCCCATGGGATACATTTGTCTCACAAATCTTCCCATTTTGACTGAATAGCTGCTGATGCAGCAAACATGTTTTTGAGATGTATAACTGCTAGATTTTCCTGTTTATTTTCAAAAGTAGGGCAAAATAATTTTTTTTGCGCAATATAATCATACACAAAGTCAACGCAAAGACGGGAGGTATTCACGTGACACAGTGTCGCAAAAGCCAATCTGCGTTGAGATTCTCCTGTCGTCACTGAAGGTCATCGCTTGTTGAATCAAAAATGGATGGAAATAATCAATAACCAATAATCCCTCATATTTGTTCAGAGACCAGACAAAAATCTATGTATAAATGTACATAAACAACGTCACTGCTATATTTATACCGAGTGTTGACGGAGCAGCTACAATATTAGCATAGCCTGGCTCTGACCAATCCAAACTCCACTCAGAAAACAAGCATTTTAAATGTTGTTTGCTTGTCGTCTTGCGGACAGACCCAATGACGCATGAATTCAGACTTCTTACATATCAGCATCATTATGTAGTTATTTCGGCATTCTTTTGATCCACTAGTTGCAATTAAATCTCAACACAACCTGTTTATTTTGGGTTCATACCGCTGCAGTATAACCAGATTAATACAATCAGTATGTAGCTTGCTAGAAACAGAGAATACAGCCTCTGGATGATGTTATGAACCCAGACACAACAGACGCATCTGGGACTTCCACATGAACAAAGCAGAGTAGATCGTATATAGTATACCATATATTTCCGATATGGTTGGTGAAACATTGTTGGTATCTACATGGATGTAAGACCCTCCTCCTCTCCAGTGCATCTAGTGCAAGTGATGCTAATAAACACAAATGATCCCACAGTTGCGAGGTACAATTCGCTTTGCATTTGGTGTGAACACAGCAGTAGCCTGACCTATTGGTCTACAAGTAATCTACAGAAGGTGTAAGCAGGTGTAGTTTTTTTGGCTTAAATATGCAAAAATCACCGGTGGTCCTTGTATTTGATGAAACTGTCCTAAAAGAGAATAATAATAATAATAAATAATGCATGAGTGAGCAATCTTACCTTTGGTTTGGGCTGGCCCTCCTGATCAGCCTTTTTCTCTCTTGGTTTCTTTTGAACAGCTTTCTCTTCCTCCTCCTCTTCCTCCTCCTCATCCTTTTCTTTCTCACCCTTGTTGTCCTCACGCTTCTCAGCCGCCTGTGATTTCTCCAGCTTCCTGTCGTGGATCTCTACTGCCTTTGCCGTTGGTCTGGAGATCCTGGGTGATCTCCGGAGAGACCTCCCCGTGTTCGTATCGGACTCTGAATCCGCTTGCCTCTCCTCTCTCTGAAGTTCGGCTTTCCTTCGGTGGGCCAGGGGCTTGATTTTCCGACGGGAAGTTGGAGTTTTCCCGCCGTTCGCTACTTTCTTTTTAGCCACAGAGTCCTCTTCTTCACTTTTGCTTTTACTTTCCTCGTCAGTGGGCTTTTCGGTATCCGGTTCTTTGCTTGGGCGGCCGGCTTTCTCCGTTTCAGTTGAGGATTTGCCGTCGGATTCTTTGCTCACATTTTGTTGACCAGATTCCTCCAATTTGGTCACTGTTTTACTCTCTTTATTAGTATGTTTCTCTTCTTTTGTCTCATCTGTTTTTGAGAGTTTATCTGTTCTGGAATCCTCTTTGTTATCTTTGTCTTGACACAGGTGTTTCTCACTGTCATGTTTAAGTTTTCCCTCGTTGCTGTCCTTTTGCTTTTCTTTGGCCGTGTCCTTTGTTTTGTTGTCCGTGTCCTTTTTCGTCTCCTTGACTGTGTCGTTTTGCTTTTGCTTTTCATCTGTGTCCTTTTTCTTTTCCTTGTCTGTGTCCTTTTTCTTTTCCTTGTCTGTGTCCTTTTTTGTTTCCTTGTCTGTGTCCTTTTTTGTTTCCTTGACTGTGTCCTTTTGCTTTTCCTTGACTGTGTCCTTTTGCTTTTCCTTGACTGTGTCCTTTTGCTTTTCCTTGACTGTGTCCTTTTGCTTTTCCTTGACTGTGTCCTTTTGTATTTCCTTGTCTGCTTCTGTTTGCTGTTCCTTGACTGTGTCCTTTTGCTTTTCCTTGACTGTGTCCTTTTGCTTTTCCTTGACTGTGTCCTTTTGTATTTCCTTGTCTGCTTCTGTTTGCTGTTCCTTGACTGTGTCTTTTTGCTGTTCCTTGATTGTGTCCTTTTGTTGTTCCTTGATTGTGTCCTTTTGCTTTTCCTTGTCTGTGTCCTTTTGTTTTTCCTTGTCTGCTTCTGTTTGCTTTTCCTTGGCTGTGTAATTTTGCTTTTCCTTGTCCGTGTCCTTTTGCTTTTCTTTGTCTGTGTCCTTTTTCATTTCCTTGTCTGTGTCCTTTCTCGTTTCCTTGTCCGTATCCTTTTTCTTTTCCTCGTCGGCATCCTTTTTACGTTCTGATGACGGATGCTCTGTCTCCATTTTTTTAGGCTGTTCTTCAGTCTGATCTGTGTCTGATCTTTCGGGGTTTTTATCAGGTTCTTTTGAGACACTTGTCTCTTCAACAGCACTGGATGGTTTACCTTTCCCTTCAGATGCGTCCTCTGTCGTCTTGTGTGAGATAATCTCAGTTTTGTCATCCTCTTGTGGCTTTGTCAGATCAGGTTTTACGGCCACTACTTCCACCTCCATAGATGCGGGCGTAGAGTCGGTTATCCTGGAAGCATCATGTATCTCACCGTCTTCACAGTTGACAGGTTTCTTTACACCTTCTGTCTTTTCAGCATTTGTCTCAGAGGCTTTCTCTGGATTCATCTCTGCATCTTTGATGTTATCAACAGGTTTACATGATTTGTCGGACTTTTTAATAACAGACGACTCCACACTCTCTTCAGATGTTCCTTCCAATTTCTCACTGATTGCTGGTTTGTCTGCCTTTTTAATGACCTTAGTCTCTGTATTATCACTGTCTTTTAGCATTTCTGTCTTTTTAATGACAGATGGTAATACAGTGTTTTCTGATTTCTTTGCAGGATCTTTGTCTATTGTTTTGATGACTCCTGGCTTTTCTTGCGGTGCTGATTTCTCTGTATTAGCCTCACATGTGGCCGTTTCTTTAGCATCACTCACTGTTACATTTTCTGACGTCTTGGTTTCTTCAGTCTTACTTGGCTGTGATGCTTCTACACTGGCTGCTTTTTCCTCTGAATCTTTTGATTCTTTGGATGTGACTTTCTCTGACTTGCCAGTTGTTAACGTTTTATCAGTTATCTTTAATGTCTTGTCGTCTGTACAAGACTCTTTTGTATCAATGATTTTTTGATGCTCTCCATGATTAGACGGCTTCTCTGGTGCATTATTTACATCTTTAGGTAAAGGCGGCGGTTCCTCTTTTTTTTTTCTTTTGATGCAGTGGTTTCCTTTTCCACATGCACTTCCAGAGTTTTCTTGCCAGAGTCTGCTTGATTTGAAGCTTCATCCTTTTTATCTTTCATATCCTCCTCGTCTTCGGTTGGAGAGTCTCTCTTTTCGACAGATTTAACCACAGCTGGTTCAGACGTCTGCTCTTTGTTGACTGCGACGTCTTTCAGTGATTCACACGAATGACCCTGGAGGCCTTTCTCTGACACAGGCTGAACTTCACCATTAACATGATCATTTACTTTCTTTGTCTGGTCAGGAGTCGGGTCAGCTTTAGGAGCCTCCTTGACCTGAGGAACAGATGGGTTTTGCACTATGATGCCACTATTTTTCTCAAAGTCTTCACTAAACTTCATTCCTCTTTTTTTCAAAGGGATTTTGGCCTGTTGGTCGTTCTTCAGCGCTTGCTGAATCTCCTCCACGCTGCTCCTCTTGGCCTCCTCTCCCTTTTCTGCCTTTACTGATATACATGGCGTCTCAATGGCGGGTTCACTTGTTGCTGTGCTTGTTTTAGTATCCGAAACCTCTGTTGGCTCTTCTTTGATGCTCTGGGCTTTTGTACTGACAGCGAGATCCACGGCAGATTTTTCTGAGTTGAGCTCTGCATCAGCTTTGCCTTCAATAATGCCGTTCAGTGACGATTTGGCCTCAGAAGCCTCTGATTTTAAATCATCTTTCTGCGTCGCTTTTTCATCATTCTCCATCTTTGGCGAGACTGGACAGACAGCCCTGTTGGAGTCTTTGTTGTCTTCATCTGATGTGCCCTCATTCTTTTTTACTTCACCTGCAATGTAAATACAACAACAACAAAAAAAAAAACATGAAATAGGGGTGGATATCCTTCTGACAGTTATGCCACAAATTGTATTTTAGTAGACAAATGACAGGAGTCTAAGGTTTGGCACACAGTGCTAGACTTTCTGGTTTTGCCCGTCCAGTCTGGTGTATGAGCTTACACGTGTTTGATGTGTTTTTTTGGGATGATGATGGAACAAGACAGGTTTCGCCACCCAGTGTATTTCAAGCCCAGCGGCTCGTAACGTCAGTGAGAGTGTGGTTGGTTGAGAGAGAGGGAGTGAGCGTGGGATGGTTAGTATGAATTCAGCAGCCTGGTCCTGTGTGTTGCTGCCACCTACTGATTTAAGCGAAGGGGCCCTGAAGTTAGCGACAAAAACGGCTCAGACTCACTTAAGATGGGCTGTTAAGGTTATGATTATTCTCAATATCAAACTGACTGCACTGTTCTGGCAGTTCAGCACTGTATAAAAATACAGTGGTGAAGTGTGTGTCGGTTGACTTAATTGCACCATTGCTCCACTTTCTTAATGTTGATGAGTAATACTGTATGTTGTATTCATTACCGTTATCTAGCAAAGTTAACTAAAATGATCATACATCCAAAATGTGTCCCAGTGTTTATTGGATCGTCTGCTGTGTTTGCTGTCTCTCTTCAGGGCTGCAGGCCCGATGAGGCTGATCAGCAGCGTGGGACAGACCTGGACCCGGTGTGCTGCCTGCTTAAAAGGCAGAGCATGCAGCAGTCTATCAGCAGACATCCTCGCACACCACACCTTTGATCCTTTGTTTTTTGGTTCTCTTTTCCTTGTTTTTGCAGCACAACATCCACTCCCTACACTACTGACTCTACAGATTCCTCACATACATTTTTGACTTAGTTTTTGACTAATAAATCATTGTATTTGTTCAGTATACCCGTGTGTCTCCTGTTTTTGTCACAGTTATAGAGCCGGGCTGTGACACTGTCTTTATTGGACACCTTACCTTGAGGCTGCCTCAACACATTATGATGTGCCTCAACACATTATGATGTGTTGAGGCAGTAAAAACGAGTACTGGACTGAAGTAAATTCTACCCTTATCATGATGTGTTCAACTCAAATCTTGGAAAATGTAGTTTTTGATGAGAGATGTTTTCACAGCAATATAAAATATATAAAACAGAGGGAATTATGACCTGTAAAACTTTCTAACAAAAAACAGTATGCAAATCGTTAATGAAGGAGTGGATGCTGAAGTATATGGGATTTATTGTTTTTTAATACTTTTTACTGTGATACTGTATGTATTAGTACTGAGAATAGTGGAATTTCACTGGTGTTGGTGTCCACTACTAAGTGTCTGGTATCGTGGCATACCTAATTATTACTGTAATATATATATTACTGGAATCAATACAGAATCCTAGAAGTTAAAAAGCTCAATTCTTACGTTTATTATTTTTTTCCACCTCTAGAAAAGACTGAACATGAACATGAAAACAACACAATGATTATAATTAGCCTTAACCCAACAAAAAATGCAAAAATGCAAAACAAAATACTCTTTGAGCAGAAACTGACATAAATAACTGTAAAGAAGTCATTTTAAAGTCTAAACTTTACCGTCTTCTGTTTTCTCTTTGCCCTCTTCACCGTCAGGTTTCTTTTCTTCATCTTTTTTTAACAGCGCTGGGTCAATTTGTGTCTTGAGCAGAGCCAGAACCTCAGCCAAGTCATTTCTATTTCTACAAGAGGAAAACGGGGCATAAATATATAGTCACTTTTTTTCCCAGAGTTAATAACACACACTGTACCCGCTTTATAGAGAGCATTAGCATTTAAATGTCATTTCATATTACAGTGTCTGCGCATTTTTTCCATCATACATCGTTTTGTCTGCTTACCTGACAATGCACTTCCACGACGACCCGTCCAAGTCGTCCTGTTCCTCCACGTAAACACGCACGTTGTCGTCCTGGTCCAGCTGAAACCAGTACATCTGACCATCTTTGTCCCGGCCGATCGGCTGCAGACGCATCTTATCCGGGTCCTCCTCATTGATGGCGGTTTTGAACTTCACATTGTCATCAAACTGACACTCACACAAATACTGGAGAGAAGAAGAAAAGCCAGAAATGTGTCAAAATACAATATGACACATCGCTAGATGTATGGCTCATAATTTATCTCTAAATTCAACTTACGGTATGAATAATTATTGCTGCTGATAAAGAATGGAAGATTCATGTTACTTTGCTGCAGGGCAAATAAAAGTGTGGTGTTAATGTTTTTGTCAGGAACTTGAGGACGTCATCTTGGACTTTGGGAAACTCTGATGGATATTTTCACTATTTTCTGACATTTTATAGACTAAACAACTAATCGATTAATCAAGAAAATAATCAACAGTTTAATCGACAACAAAAATAATCGTTAGTTGCAGCCCTAAATGTGACACCCTCTTAAATTTGTTTTATATTATATCTAATATAAACTGATGAACCAAACAATTTGGGCACTGGGAATTTCCTATCTGCATTTTTAAAAATGTTCTATCATTTTATGAACTATAATTACTAAAAACTAATAGATTTAACGATCATTAGTTGCAGCCCTAAAGGTTTGTGAACTACATCGTCGAGTCAGTGGTCATCATGAGGCAAACAACCATCAATTTAAGGAAAACAATGACATTATAATTATATTTTCATAAAAGTATCAATGCTTTTTAAACCTTTTAAAAGACGACTACTTCATGTGACTTAAATACCATTATATTAGAGAGGCAACGATTAATCTATTAGTTGTCAACTACTAAATTAATCTCCAACTATTTTTATAATCAATTAATTGGTTTGATCAGTCATTTTCTAAGAAAAAAGTCTAAATTCTCTGATTTCAGCTTCTTAAATGTGAATATTTTATATATTTAACACCGATCAACATTTTCACTACTTTCTGACATTTTAGAGACCAAATAACTAATCGAATAATCAATAAAATAATCAGCAGATTAATCAACGATGAAAATAATCGTTAGTTGCAGCCCTTCTAAATTTGTTTAATATTATTTTCAATCTAAAGTGATGAATCAATCAATATAGGCTCTTTGAATTTCCTATCGGCATTTTTCCCAATTTTCTGTCATTTTCTGGACTATAATTTTTAAATAAAATTAAAATGAGTGAGAAAACCAAAAATCCAGAACAACGAACACGGTTCTTACTTTCAGGATCCCCGTCTTGCACTCCACCGGCAGCTCTTTGTATCCTTTCTGTTCCAGTTCCCATGCCCACGTTGTGTTGAACTCTTGACACACCTGCAAGGAAAATGAGATGTTTAAATCAGCACATGAATACCTTACATCTGAAATGAGTGTTGTTAGACTCCATCATACATTTCTGACTGACGACAAAACAGAACAGAAAATACTTGGTCTACTTTTTGCGTGCAAAATGCAGAAATTTATCTTTGGTTTGCAAAATCTGCAATTAAAGAGGGTAAATTAAAACACAACATATCACATCCAGACACGACATATTAAAACTACAGCTGTCAAAGTTAACAAGATAATAACATGTTAACGCAATTTGTTTTAACGCCACCGATTTCTTTAACACATTAATACAACTTGAGATTTTTAGGTTGCCGTGGGCTCAGTTTTAGAGCTAGAGTGAAAATACTGGTGTCATAGAAAATGAGAAACCCTGATGAATCCACTGGTACCAACCAAGTTATACTAGCTTGTCGGGACGGAGGTTAAATAACACTACAATACAGACATGCCCACTTTTTATTTCTTTAGAAGCTGAGACATAAAGGTTTTTGTAAAAATTAATAATTCTGTTGAGTTTGTCAGAAATCCTCTGGTTTTAGGAGGTGGTTTTAAAAAACAGCTCAGGCTTAAGAGGCCTTTTTTAGGCGGCCGCTCAGGTCTTAATGGGTTACTCATGGACAATCATGCAATTAATCACCATTAAATATTTTAATCGATTGACAGCCCTAGTTGTTTGTCCACATGTTTTATTAGATGAAAATGAGACAGACGTTTGTTTATGGCTTATTCCATCTTATTCTATAATCCCCAAGGGGCCAATAAATAAATAAATGCATTAAAAAACATCAATTAAACGCAGATTTAACTTTGATAATTTTAACATATTTTGTTTTCATTTTTGTACCAAATAGATTTCTGACAGAATCTGTCAAAAAAAATAAAATATCAAAAAAAAAAAAAACTGTTCTTAAACACTTTATTACATGTGTATTATGCATAAATACATATAAAAGCTGAACGTTATTCATTTACCTTCACTAGATACTTCTCCCATCTGTCCGCTGACACTGACTTGCCGATCTTCCTCAGCAACTTGACGTGGATATCAACCAGCAGCTTTGGAACTGAAGACACATTAAAAAGACATTGTGGTCACTCACAAAGAGTCTAAAACCCATTATAAACATAACTTAGCACCAGTTACACCAACGATACTAGAAGCACCTTGTAAATAACAGTGACAGATATCAGAATCTGAAGCAGTGATTGTTAATTAAATGTTTTCATGACCTTAACCCCAGCCCTGAAATATTCATTTTACTGTTAAACTTACAACTTTTACATGCACATTAGTATCCTGATGACACCCATTCTTGGTTACATTCACATACAATTTGACCACTTCTACCAAAATAAGTCACGTGGTTGTTTTGTTTTTCTGATTAATTCATATATTGCTCAAGTCGCAGAGGGGTGCCATGATGTGCAGTGATGAAAAACATGAATATACTCCTGTACATACACCTGTGTATTTTAACCTCAACACTCCATACATTACTCCATGACTCATTCAGTCCAAAAGCATTCCCTACTTAATCACATAAATTAGCAGGTTGCATCTTCAAAAGTGATCTTTGTGATCCAGCTACTGTCCTCCCAGAAAGACTTAAATCTAATATATCCACACAGACTGGATTTAACATATAATTCAGCAAAAAAGAAGAAGAAGAAGAAGAAGAAGAAGAAGAAGAAGAAGAAGAAAAGATCTGACATTGCGTCCCATAATGGCTTGCCCACCAACAAGAGTAAGCAACACTTTTTATTATAAAATACTGATTTTAGGAGTAATATTTCTCTTGATTCTTTCATACTAAGCTTTTGGTGTGTCAGACCTTCATCACAGGGAAATCTTTTGGACTTGTTTATGTTTCCAGCACCTTAGATAAGATTTAAACAGGTGGAGCACTTGTTCATCCTAGAAGAGTTATATTTCTCCAAAATCATGGCCACTGAAAAAAGTGTTGCTTTAAGTCCCTATATACAGTACACAATACTAATAACAAAAATGACATTAACAGAATCGAGGACTGGGTGATTATATACAGTATGTACTGTATGTACAGAGAGTGGGACTTATATTGAAAGGCTGATGTTTATATCACATTAGTTGATTTGAACAAAGCAGATATCAATATGAGTAGTGATGCACCGATCCATATTATTCAGTCCAGATACCGATAAGCACCTGGGCTGTGGGTATCGGCTGATACCAAGTACCAGCAGGTTTGATTACTAAACTGTGTGCTTCACTGTGTGGACGTGACTCGGATCATTCTGTTATGTGTGCTTGACTTAAACCATGCTTTCCTTACTTATATAACAAATAAATACATAGATGTTTTTAGTGAATTGTTATCGTTTAAATAATAAATCAAACACCAGCAACTTGGTAAAAAAAATCCTCAAAGTTAATATGAATTACAATTCAGGCGTATATCTTTTAATGTAGCAACAAATTGGCCAAAATTTAAACAGAAATTAAAATTCCAGTCTGTAATGTATAAACTATGTAAACATAGGATTTAATCTAACAGATCAGAGTCAGTATCTGCATGATACCTGATTTAGCATCATCCCAAAATATGAGGCCAGAAAATATTATACGCTCAGTCGGGAACCTTTGCAAAGCAACCCAATAAATAGTCAAGTTATAAGAAGCATAAACGGAAGTACAACGACTTTACCTTTATGCATGCACAGATGAATCACTGGGGTATACACACTTTAACATATTTAGATTGTATATTTCCCAAACTATCTATTATTTTAATTTCCTTGTTTGTTTTTTTTATATGAGAAATGGTTAATATTCATTGCAGATATATATAGAAAAAGATTTTTTTTGGGGGGGGGGGGGCTAGTTAATGCCTTATCTTATCTTTATTTTGAAAGCTTCCGCCGGAAGTCGTCGCCATTCCAAGTGGCTTGACGGAAGCTGAACGAACCACTACATGGCAAAATATTTTAACTGTAAATAAAGTGCACAATCGCGTGTCCGTCACAGACGATGACATCTTCGCCGATTAATTGCAAAAATCCACGTCGTGCTGCACAAATTATCGCCATCTTTACCGCCTCTCGTGCACTATTATGGCCACACATTTGTGTCTGTGTTACAGCGGCAGATAAAGGCTGCCTGGAGAAAAATTAAGCCCTATTCAAAAGCTAAAAAGTGAGAGAAAACCTCGACTAATTCGGAGGGCTCACACCTGAATAATCGTTTAATTGTGCATATGTATATTTTCCACTTCGAATAGCAGCTCTGAGACGCAGTTAACTTACATTTAAGTAAACAAGAAGGTTAGAAAACCACACAATAACACACAACTAGCTAACGTAGCTGCTAGCCTGCTAGCACGGTATCATTAATGCAACGGTTGAAGTCTCTCCTCCCCGTCAGCAGCGGGCTGTTTTTCTGCCTCACCTGAGGATGTGTCCTGCAGGTATCTCTCCAGCTGGGGGAAGGTGAGCTCCGGTAAGTCCAGCAACGCTCCGTACCGCTCAAGGAAGGAGCAAATCACGGCGTAATTTGGACACAAACCGGGGGAAGAACTCGCCGTTGCCGCCGAAGCAGCCATCTTTTTCCACACCAAGTCAAGCCAGCCGGAAATAAAATACAGTACTTCCGGCGTTAAGAAAATAAAGCGTTGATCAATCTTCTTTCTTTTTAAGGTCTTTTTAAAATTATTGATTATCAATAATTAAACCGCAGCTGAACAATACAAATATTTAGTTTGGTCCAACAACACTCACAACATAATATACAAAATACAAAATACAACATTCTAAATTATTGATAAGTAAAATTATAGACAATAATACATAATTCACCCATAAAACACCTTAATAATAACAGGGAAAATAAGCTGAGAAGTAAAAGAAATTGTTAAATGGGATTGAAAAAGAGACTATCTATAAAACAAATAAAATATATTTCAAAAGCTACTCAGATATTACTGATGGTTTTCTCTTTTTTTAATTTTGAAGTTGCAGCAATTATTTAACACCATGATATACAGCTGTTTACATTCATATACACAACAAACAAACACATGAGCAACCACAGAAAATAAATTCTAAATTATGGATAAAAACAATCTCAGACAAGCAAAACAGAGAAAATCTATAATACATCTGAATAATAACAGGAAAAAATAAGCAGAAATAAAAGGAATTGATAAATAGGAAAGCAGAAGAAAAATAAATAAATAAAAAGAAAACAAACAAAAATAATAATTAAAAAATAAATACAAATGAAATAAAAAAAGCTACTCAGAGGTTAGTGGCGGGTTTCACAAAAAATAATGAAGTTGAAGGTCCATTGATCTATTTGTACGCTACCTGCTCATTTTATGATTATGATTATTATTATTATTATTATCATCACTATTGATTATATTCATAATAATAATAAACCAATAAACCTTAAACTCAACCCACTGTTGTTAACTCTTACTGCTGTTGTATTTCAGTGTGATACAGTTGGTACTTTATGTGTATTTGTAATTTGTAGCCTTTGTACCATAGTTACACTTCAGTACTTTTTTTCTGTAGAGTTTTTGGGTTTAACACATTACCTTAGTTATAGTTTAAATGACACATCCATGGATCACAAGAGATAATATGAACTGACTGTTAGGCAGAGATTTAGTCACATTTCCCCAGAAAACTTTAATCTTTCTGCATCCAGACCACATGGGAAAAAAGGACCTTTTGTCCTGCTTGCAGCGCCAGCAGAGGTCAGTGCAGAGAGAAAGATCACATTACACATTTCAACAGGCTGTGAATGAAATTACATTTCTTCTTATTCTTTCTCTGTGGTGTCTTCCAGCTGTAGTCCCACCTTCAGTTCACTGTCAGACTGTCAGAAGTCATTTTCATTTTCTATCCCAGGCCATTATTTATACAGTTTAAATGTAATTTTATCCTCATGTCTCACCACTAATTCTGTCTTGGCCTTTTTGACATCTTAACATAAAAAAAACTTTGTTTTTCACAAAAAGAGCAAAAACAAGTCAAACAAGATGTTGCAAAAACAAAATTCATAGACACAGACAGACTATCGTCATTCATGTTATACACAGTGCACAGTGTGCATTCAAATTAAATTATGATGTGCTGGCCTACCGTACAAGAAAAAGTGGGTGTATAACTAATATTTATAAAGTGACACAGCACTGTAATAAAATGAAATAAAATATGTACAAAAAAAACTTAAACAATTTTAGATTTATTAAAAAATACTCAACATCTGATATTTATTTCCAGGCTCTGATTTTCTTGCATATAACATACTGTATTACCACTTGGTCACCTGGATTTGTTATTAATGTCCTATATGTTGTTAAGATTCACTGTGTTTCTAAGCAGTTTGCCATCATTTAAAATCTATATTTTTTTTGATACTGTACTATTTTTGTTTTTTAGGTTTGAGGTGAATCAAGTTAGGAAATATTTGAATTATATAACAAAAAGAGTTACGAGGATTGTTAAAAATAAATGATGAGACAAAGAAAAACATAAAACAAAATAAATACAATTATACACGTACATAACTGTGCTTATCTAGCCTATATTTATAATTTAGTGGAGAGAGTAGAAGGTGCCATGAAAAGAAAATACTTTTCAAATTTGCACTTGAGTAAATGTACTTGATTACATTCCACCACTGCTCAAAGCGACAGCATTGTGTTTGATGAGTGATAAGGCTTAAAAACGCATCAACCTGCTGCAAACGGCTTTAAAGTTGCAGCAGCCATAACGGTTTTAGCATCATTGGGCAAAAAAATCCATAATAACCTTTCAACATATTGTAATTCAAGTGTTCTAAGAAAAACTAGACTTCTGCACCTCCTCATGACTGTTTTCAGGTTTTAGAAAGTCTAGCCTGTGATGTGAGACTTTGACCAGTCACAGGTCATTTCAGAGAGAGAGAGAGAGAGAGAGAGCGCTCCTATTCTATCCTGTCAATCATTCATTCACGCCGATGAAACAGTCAAACTAGGCAGCGCTGATCAAATATGAATCAATATTCTGTTACTGTAATGATTATTTCTCTCCTCAGATGTTTTCAGAAACATCTTGTTACTGTTTAGCTGTAAAATGAGAAAGTTTGCTCCGGCTGGTGGGCGTTGCAACATGGCTGCCGGGTCACAAACTTCCCCATATTACAGCTAAACAATAACTACAAGATGTTTCTGGAAACATTTGAGGAGAGATCTAGTCATTGCAGTAACAGAATATATTGATTAACTCGCTGCCTAGTTTGACCGTTTGATCGGAGTTAGCAAGTGATTGACAGCTGGCTCTTAGAGACGACAGCCGGAAGGCAGACTCCAGATCAGCTCTGACTGGTTGTTTTCCTCTGATCTGTGAAATCTTGCAGATGTTGTTAGGACACCAGAGGACACAGAGGCACATGATTGTTTTTTCCAGATTACCTGTCTCATGCACAACTGTCAGGATATAGTGACTGTTTTATAAACATAATTTTATTTTCATCATATTTGCTCCAATCTCACCTACTTCTGCTTTAAAAGTTACTGCACATTCATTGTTGTCAATGGGGAACATCTGTGTGTAATATCAATATAAACAATAGGGGAGCACTCTGATATCACACATACACCAATCAACACAACTGACCGCATAAACAAATCAAAGACAACCGGATGGAAAAGAAAGTTGGAGTCTTGTTTGCTTCGTTTCATTTATGCTATCTTTATTTCACATTTATTTGTACACAATAAATACAGTAAAACATCCACTGGTGTGTAAATACGACGCTCAGAAATGTGGGCAGTTTGTCACTGAATTTCAGATTCAGACTTAACATGGAGTCACGACCAGTAGCAAGTTAACAACAACTTCTCTGTTTGGAAAAGAGACTTCAGTCTGACGACTATATATTTGTTTTCAATACAACAGGGTAAATGCAAACTTCAAAAATAAGTTTGATGTCATTCAGATCTCAAGGAGATCAACGAGAACACAGCGACATGGCTGACAGATATCTCTTTTTCCTCTGATCGAATTCAACTAAAGGTTTAATAGGTTTTTTAATCCTAATTCTAAAAACAAAACAAACGTAAAAAGGAAAACAAAGCTGTGCTATTATTTGTACAGATATCCATCTCCAAGCTCTCTGTAAACTATTTCAAAAACAATACGATCAACAGGTCATATCTCAATCTCAATCAAAGACACTACGATGGCTATTTAAGGCTAAATAACACAAGAGCTGATAAAAGAAAAATATTCATACCAATATAGCTGGTAAATAAAACGTCAAACAAGAGTTATTGAACAAACAACGTAGCATCCACAATACTGAAAAGGAATAAGAAGACATCAAAAAGTGCTTCACTATGACAATATAGATTTTTTTTTTTTTTTTTTTTGTAATAATTGGACAGCTAGCAGCTCAGGATGGTTTCCTCCTTTAAAATAAATGGATGTTTAAACTGCACATTACCTCAGTGTAAACTGTCACCTACTGCAACCTCCTCAACAGACCACCAGCAACCTTTACTGGCTGGTATGGAAGCCCATTTACGCCAGTAAAAAAATACGATGTAAACTCTGAGCCTTGTGATGAAAACAACAACAAAAACATCCCGTCAGTCGTTAAAATGAGAAACTTTCTCTTTGTACCACAAAATCACAAACTATCCCAAAATAATGACTTAGTTCTGCAAAAACTGACTTATCTCATAATAATGACTTACTAACTTACTTTGAGATACTAACTCAGTATTTTGAGATAATAAGTCATAATTCTGAGAAACTAATTTATTTTCTTGAAATAATGACTTAGTATCTCAAAATAATGAGAAACATTTTGAGATACTAGGTTTAAATTTTGTGATACTAAGTCAATATTAAGTCAATATTTTAAGATACTAAGTTAATATATTGAGATACTAAGTTAATATTTTGAGATACCAAGTCGGTATTTTGAGATATTTAGTTAATATGTTGAGATATTAAGGCGATATTTTGAGATACTAGTTCAATATTGTGAGATACTAGGTAAATATTTTGAGATATTAAGTCGATATTTTCCCATATTAAGTCAATATTTTGAGATACTAAGACATTATTGTGACATTTGTCATTATTTTGAGATATTATTCAGCTATCAGTCATTATTTTGTGATACTGAGTCATTGTGTAGACATACTAACTATTGTCAAAGTTTCTCCTTATCATGTCTTACAGGATATTTCTTTCATCAGCTCGACAGAAATGGGCTTCCGTAGACTAACATTAGTGTCATAATAATATTTCTAGATCTTTATTTTACAACATACCAAAGAGAGAAAAGTTAGACTATGTACGTTTACTACGTTTCTCCCTTTAGCAATTTCTTAGCATTCGGTGCAAAGAAAACTAACTAACAAAATGAATCAATGAAAAGATAAAGGATCCATCATTACGATCAGAACTTTTCTAGGAGATTCTCCCTACTGACATAATCACTCAACAAAAATTGCCACTTTTCCCTTGTTTGTGTAACCGTGTTGGGTTACGCGTGTTCGAGGAGAGGACCAGCCTCGTCCATGCTGGCGTTTTGTTTTGATCGAGCGTGGAGACAACCAGACTTTTGGTTTTGTGTTGAAGCTTCGCGACATGCTGTGATGTCCTGACGAAGTTGTTGCATAGAAATAATCTAATTGTGAAACTCTGGACAGCTTGTGAAAATGAGAGAGAAAGAGCCACACAGTAAGTGATATAGTGAGACATAACTGGGCAGGGCCATATAGTTTAAATCCTTATTTTAAACCCATTTGTGTCCACAACTGAAATATTTCATTTCCTTTGGTGGATGTTTCACTTTAACATGTTATCTATTAAAAACTGGTGCATTTTTGTAGATCCATAAATAAATCAAATCCTCTTCTCTGTGTCGCCAAAGTTGAACTAAAGAGTTGTGTGGATTTACTTCGCCTGCACACAAATCATGTGGTGTCAGGTTTTCTATCAAGTTCTTACAAAACATCATAATATCTGCCAGTTCTCACGATATCAGTTACTATGAGCAGAAACCGAACAGAAACCAGATATGAACACCAAAACCAGGACTGATATTAGAAGGTATAAACAGCAGATCTTCTGTTAGTTATCAATATATTTTGTCAGGACTGTAAAATGATTCACGTCCAGGTAGAAGAGGTGGACGATGTGGACCAACGCTAGGCAAGGCAGTGTGGGTAAAGGAGTATAGTTAAGAGAAAGGCACAATATTCCTCCACAGCACACTGACCCTCATGAGGTGTTGAGAGTTAAAGGCCTCTCCGAGCCTCCAGGCGTCTTCAGGGGGTTTAAGTTTCCTCGGGTTTCCTTTGGGAGTACGTTTAGAGGCAACAGAGCCGTGAAGTCCCGGCTGGTCTGAACAGAGCCGCCGTCGTCGCCGCCAGGGTGCCGACCGCCTTCACACCAGCGTGATCTCCACCTCCTCCCTCCGCTTCACCTGCCCGCGAGGATGCTGCTTAGGAGGCGGAGGAGCAGCACGGACCTGGAGACATCCATCAGTCAGGGATTCCATTGAAATACAGCTAGTTATTACATATATTTAATACGTTATCATCATGATTTTACTTGTATAGAGAAGCTGATGTATCCTTATAATGTTTATAATTAACTGTTTTCTCCAAAAAGTCTCCAAAAATTATTGGTAAAGTATGTAAAAAATGTAAGAAAATAAGTAAAATATATTCAGTTTCAATTCAATTGTCATCAATTCATTTTTATATAGCATCAAATCATAACAGAAGTCTCAAGTCTCAATATCTCAAGATGTTTCCTGAAAAATCTAATTGAAAACTGTCCAAAAAATATAAGAAACTTTTACGTAAAATATGTGAAAAAATTATTATTAGCAAAATATATGAAAAATGAGTGAAAAATCTCTGAAAATACATGAAAAATATAATTGAAAACTGTCCAAAAAATATCAGAAAATTATGTAAAATTTGTGAAAAACATAAGTGATAGATGTCAGAAAAATATATGAAAATTATTTGTAAAATATGAGAAAAATGCGTAAAAAAAAATCAGAAAAATGTCCAACAATGGAAATGTTTATGCATCTTACATATTGTAATTACACTGTAAATTGATCGTCTTTCATTTAAACAAACTACACAAAAAAATTAAACTCTAAGCGCTTATTTATTGTTTACGAATGAAGCAGCATAAACACATTGCGACACCAGCAGATACAGTGAGCCAGTTTATGGCCATAAAGTTTAGTGTATAATTAGCTCATAAACAACCTTACAAGTATGTATATCATTAAATAATAGTCAAGAAGATAAAAAATGCAGATATAAGACAAAATATAATGTTTATGCTGGCTAAAATGTTTAGATCTGCAACGAATGACAATATTTATTTTTTTAGGTATTGATGGTTGGAGCTTCTCAAATGTGATCATTTGCAGCTTCTCTCTGTTTTACACTGTTGTAAAGTTTAGGTGCTGGACTGTTGGTCAGACCAGATGTTTGTGCTTGTGTGTATTTACTCACAGGTCGAATGGTGCTGGAGCTGCTCTCTGGGTATTTGGGAGGTTGAGGAGATCCTTGGACCGGACCTGAAGAGAGCAGTGGACACAGATTACCATCACCACCACTCAGACATCATACTCACTGCTTTAAGACAGACTAACCAGTAGATCTTACTCTGAAAGGGGCTTTTGTGTGGCGCTGGTGGCGGCCTGTGATGCCCGTTGTGATAGGAAGGTGGCCGGCCAATGGGAGAAGCTGTGGCGCTGCAGGGACTCGACATAGGCGAGGACATGGTGGGCGTCTGGAGGGGGCTGCTGTGGAGAGGCCCCGGCTGGAAGGGACTACGAGGGGATCGGTCACACTGGGCCAGAGGGGAGGGGGACGCCTGGAAAACAGCAGGCGAAAAATAGCAATTTACACAATCACAATGCTCAACTTTGACATGTGATACTACAAAATATCAGCGTACGCTCAAGACTAGAAAATCAGTCCTAACTGGCCAAAAAAATCTCCTTTTACTGCAGGTGTTAACAACATTACTCGATCAGCTTTGTAAACTCCTAACTCTGCTGATATTGAGGAAAGCTCCAGAGATGTTTTTGTGATTGATCTTGTTCAGGAAGCAGAAGAAAGCACAAGCTCCCTCCACCAGAACTGAAGTCTTCCCAGATGTACAGCGACACATATAACACAGCTTTACAACAGCAATTACTTGGGTTTCAGCAGTAATAAATCAAACTTTGATCGTTTTTATAGAACCTCAGATAATGTGGAGATTTATGTATTTCCAAAAGCTGCATTCATGCAAATTGTAGGTTAATGTTATGCTATACAACATTACATTATATACTATATCATCATATCATACCATTTTATTTTATTATTTTATTATCTTATTATCATTATAGTGTATAATGTTTACATTTCTTAGAATTAGATTAGTTTCATAACAAGATTGTCTGTATATATTTCACACTTCGTACAGATGTGCATATTCTCTTTTTTTACGTGTACATAGTTGTGTATATTCTCTCTTGTATATTGTGCTGATAACCTGCTACTGTAACACCACAATATCCCAACTTGGGATCAATAAAGTATCTATCTATCTATCTATCTATCTATCTATCTAATTAACTAAGTTAAAAAAAACAAAACAATGGCAGAGTTACGAAGAGAACGTCCATATTGTTTAGGTGAATTTCTCAATTGTTGATTATTGGGGGAGATATTATGATTCTTTGACGACTCTTATCTTGATCTTATCTTATATTGACTCTCAGCTTCAAAAAATCTGTTTATTTTGTTTTGTACATCCATAAAAATCTGTACAAAATCAGACTTTCATACAATGTCATATTTAGGGCTGTACGTGACGAAAGAAATTCGTTGCAGACTAACACTCATGCAAATTTTGTCGACTAATCTATTAGTTGATTTCATGAACATATCTGTGAAACTGAGTTTCTCCACAAAGAATCACAAAAAAGCACCATTTAATATCTTGTGTTTACCAGAAGCATACCTTACCCTTCAGCATGAAAAAAGCATAAAAAATGACTAATCGACTAAAGAAATGTTAGTTGACTGAGACCAAAACGACTGATAAGTCGACTAACTGACTAAGAGGCGGCAGCCCCAGTAATGTTCCATCTGTAAATGACAGAAATTAGTTTTTCCATTAAGATTCGATTTTTAATTGAATCATGAGATGCCGAAAAATTCACACCCCTTGACATCCTTCTATGCAAATGGTTTTGGGTAAAAATTTAAACAATATTTTGCATGTTCAAAACTGGATAAATCGCAGATAGAAACTAGATAACTAGCTTTATTATTTCCCTATACAAGTTTTCTGTTAACATTAACATTTCAAACTGCAAAAAGAAAATCACAATTTCTATATTACAGAGAGAATCGTAAACAGTGGCATCGTAGGACTACAGTGTGCTTCATAAATAATGTACGACTACTACATACTACTCTGAGTTGGGAGTATTTTTAGTCCTATAGTTTAAAATTTAGCAAGATTCTTAGAAGAGATGCTAAATATGAGCCAAAGATTTTTAAATACAACCCAACCTACCAAATGTCACAACATATCCAAACGTAGCATGAACAGGCAGCACACATCAGATTCTCAGACACTTATTTCTCATTGATTACGGTCTTTCTTTTTCTGATGCATTTGATTGATCAGCAAACAACAGGAGGATGACAATACTTCAAATATATTCAAGTAATAAAGTAATAAACAGTCACGTATCTCAGACTTTTGTCAGCATCAACATACCCGTGCACTGCCATCTCTTTGTCCGTCTCCGTTCTCGCTGGCACCGGCGAGATCCTCCACCAGAACTGCGGGGAAGACGCCGACGACGCCGTTAAACTCCCCCTCCCAGAAACCGTCGTCCTCGTGGGTCTCTCTGCTCAGGATGCGGATGATGGCTCCCTCTGGGAATGACAGCTCATCGTCCGTTTGTCCAGCGTAGTCGTACAGGGCCTTCGCAAATGACACTGCAACAGAGGAGGACGGGTTGAGAAATCCCCCGACTACAAACACTGATTCACAGTCAGTAGAGGTATCCCTCACCACTGGAGTCTCCGTTGACGGAGCCGGTCGGTAGTTCGGTTTCAGGTTCGGTGGAGTTGCTGGAGGAATGGGATCGGGCGTCCAGCGCGGCCAGAGCCTGCAGCATACTCAGCAGGCTGTTGGAGGAAGGAAGCTGCAGATATTTCTCTGGGACGTAGCCGACCTGTCCACTGCGGTTTCTGGCCTGGAAATGCAGAAAACAGAAACTCATGATGACAAGTGAAAGGTGAAAAATTCGAGAAATCCACAACCACCATCAAAAAAAAAAAAAAAAAAAAAAAAAAAAAAAAAAAAAAAGGCGGGCCCATTATTTATTTTTTTTATAATTCTGTAGCTTCCCAGTAGTGTTCCTTACAAATTTAAATCTGAACATTTTGGTCAAAGTGTGCATGTTTTAGCATCTAAATGCTATTTTTCCTTCAAGCCCTTCTAAAAACTTTTTCCCAGGTGACCTGATGTAGGTTTCTGCAAAACGACGCTGCTACATGTAGAGTATAAATACATCCTTATAGTCAATGTATTAACGGTACATACAGTAACTTAGATGGCGGTACATGTGCTCCATGTTTGGAGAAGCAGACAGGAGAACCGCAGGAAGCTACGCAACGCAGTGCTGTGGACGCCATTTTAGTTCAGATCACAAAGTTACACAATAACTCAGCTTATGTTCAACTTAAATCAGTGCACAAGAAGAAAAACAGACGTGAGGAAAGCACGCCAACGAGTAAAGCTCAGAGGACAAACACAGAAGGCTCTTTTCTTTTTCCACATTCATCTCATCATTGTTCAAATACATCGATATTTTCATAACAACGTGGCCATCTGGAGTGAAGCTAAGTGGTGTGAAAATGGTCGCTCAACGCTGCTTTGTTTCATGTACGTATCGTGACAACAGCTTGTATATCCACAGTCCTTGGTTGTCCGGTTTCCATTTTTGAATGACGAACACAGACCACCGCTGCCTGCTGGTGTGTGGAGTTATTTCCTGTTACGTAGGCGCAGAACGTACATACTCTACATCTTTACGTTATATTCAAATGCAGCTCGTCCCAAGCGAAAGGTGATGTGAGGCGGTGCTACAGTTGGCTGGGTGTGTCTGGGCCTGTAGACCAGCAATTCCCGTGTTCTGCGAGGTTATATGTGAATGTAGTCTAGTGGCTTTGAAGAGAGTGATATAACGGCTTCAGTTCCCCGTCAGAAAGGTCTGTCTGACGGCGAGGTACTTCAGGAACTGAAGCTGTTATATTGCTCTCTTCAGAGCTACCAGACTACAATCACAAACCTCACAGAACGCAGGAGTATAGTATAAGATAAGATAAGATAAGATAAGATGGACCTTTATTAATATACACACAACCCAACTAAAAAATGCACACTATCCCTTTCAGTTATTTCCAGACTTAGCACAGCTAATGTTGACTCAGCATTCACATTATTCACAACCTTATTGATTAGCTCAATGTGGTAACCTAAGTCACTGTTTTTTCCTAACAGCTGAGTCGGCGTTTCCATTTGAAAAAAAATGGAAAAGAACACAGATAGACGCAAACTTTAAGCTGAAAATGCTGAAATCTGTGGCTACAAATTCAACATAAATGAGCTTGAATGTGTAAATATATATGTAGAGTACCTTGACCCAGTCCTCCATGTCTCCATCATCAATGACCTCCAAGATTTCCTGCTCCTCAATGGTCAGTTCATCTGGCTGAGATGCCTGGAAACAAGGAAACATCAATTTGTATGAATTTTTATAAGAAGGTGATACTTGTCTCTTGAATTATGTGCAACCAAAGGCATAAAACAAAGGAACAAGTGCGTTAATTTACAGTTCATTATCTACAAGTGGGTGTTGTAAGATGCACACAGAACGCAGTAGTTTGTATTCTGCTGGTACCTTGTAGGAGTAGAGTACTTTGCAGGTGAGGGGATAGTTTTTCAAGGTGCTGGAGGGGCTGGAGCTGCTGTCGTCTAACACTTCACCACTGTCCTCCATCTCCTCCTCATCCTCTCGCTCCAGATCTGCTGTTCCCTGTAGAAATATGACACTTACTTTTAATTACACGAGAGCACTCTCATGGCTACAATAAATCAGTCAGCAAATGGAGACAATTGAGAAAAAACACAACGCACATTGTTGCGAAAAACACAAAATTATTAAAATCATGCATTTGTGGGTCTTACAGAGAGCGAAGGATCATGGGTACTGAGGTTGTTCCAGCGCTCGTTCTCTAGCTCCTCCATCACCTGGTTCATGGCGCTCTTCAGCCACGTTTCAACAGCGACACCCGCCTGCCTCAGCAAGTCCAGACGGGCCTCAGCTTTCACCTTCACCGTCTGAAAATTAAGAAAATAAAACAATATATCAGAAGATCAGAGGTCTAAAACACTTGAAGGAATTCACTCTTCACCTACAGTACGTGTGCGACCAAGACCTTATTCAAATTAGTCATGTCAATGTTATTTTATCTCTATAGCCCATAATCAGAGGTCACACATTTACTTTATAGCCTGCACAGCACACAACTCCCTCTGTCCTTTAACAATTAATGCAGAGGAAAAACTCCCCCCAAAAAATTAAGTGAAAAAATGGGAGAAACCTGATAACGAGCAGCTGAGGAGGGATCCCTCTCCCTGGACAGAAACTCAGTGTACAATCTAAGCTTGTACAGCGGCTTCACGGGGATGTGACAGTGGGGACATTTTCCCACCGGTTAATAAACTTGCGACAACTCTGATGTTACTGATTACATCGGACAAGAAAACATGATGGTGTAGAGTGCTTAGTTTAATCTTTAACGTTGGGTAGCTGCGTGTCCGGCCTCTCCGGTCCAGCTTTTGCTGCTACCTGAGACTGGCTGCTGTACGTTCAATCCTCTGCACGGCGATGGCCTCATTAATGTTATGTTCCCTTACAGCATTGGGTTTAAACCTGAAATTATTGCCAAATAGGCACTTTTTTCGCTTCACATCATCTTGTCTGTCAACTCTCCTTCATCCTGTGTATGAAATCGGAGTCCTGCTGCTCTGAGCTGAGACTGTGTATGGAGAAGATGTATTCAAGTTCAGATCGTAGCGTCTGTCATCCCTCTGTCTATTGACAACATGCCGCTGATACGTCAACATGAACTAACGTGTTATTTCTGTAAAAAAAAAAAGCAAAATGACAGTGGGTACCATTGACTACCATGACAAGTCTAATTTAAGGTCAAGCTTTCAAAAATGTTTTCCTGGTTTTAGTCCCATCTGTGACAGACACAATATTTTGGTCACGTACCAGCCTAACAGTATTCTGGTCTTCTATATTAGTTAATTCAGAGATCGCGGGTCGGACTAATGAACGGTGCGCTTTTCTGGGAATTTTGACTTGGAAGAAAACGACCATCAAAGTTCATCAATAGTCCAAGGTGAACATCGCATGTCAACACACGACATGCAAACATATAAAAGATAATCCACATTTGTTAAGCTTGAACCAGCAAATATATTTTATATTTTTCCTTTATAAATGACTTGAAATGAGCAGTTTGCAGGATCTGGGGGCATCTAGGTGAAGCTACAGATTGCAACGAGCTGAAACTTCTCCCGTCTACCAAGTGTCTAGAACTAAGGTGGTCAATGTGAAAACGCAAATGCAAAACACTAAAAATAACTTTTTTATCCACTGAATTTCACACTCACTCACTCATCGCCAACCTCCTATCCGGGGTCGGGTTGTGGGGCCAACAGCTCCAGCAGAGGACCCCAAACTTCCCTTTCCTGGGCCACATTAACCAGCTCTGACTGGGGGATCCCGAGGTGTTCCCAGGTCAGTGTGGAGATATAATCTCTCCACCTAGTCCTGGGTTTTCCCTGGGGCCTCCTCCCAGCTGGTCATGCTTGGAACACCTCCCTAGGGAGGTGCCCAGGGGGCATCTTTACCAGGAAAGGAGAGGCGCAAAGGAGCAGTGGCTCTACTCTGAGAGTAGAGCCACTGCTCCTTTGCGCCTCTCTTTCTCCTGAGAAAACCCAACCTGGCCGCTTGTACCTGCGATCTAGTTCTTTGAGTCAGCCCTCATGCCCATAAGTGAGAGTAGGAGTGAAGATTGACCGGTAGATTGAGAGCTTTGCATTCCAGCTCAGCTCTCTCTTTGTCACAAAGGTGCAGTAAACCGAATGCATTCCATTGTCCCCTCACTTACGAACAAACCCTGAGGTACTTGAACTCCGTCACTTGAGGGTAAAGACCCACTGAATTTTATTCTTGCAAAATTTAGCACACAATGGGATGCTAAAACTCTCCCTAACAGCACTACTTAATTGACTAAACATTGCAGCTGTTAGACCCAAATCAGTGTCATTTCATCCTTGTAACCAGTAGGGGGAGTACTGGGGCCACTTTAAGTAACTGGATACTGATTGAGAAAACAGAAACTCAATCACACACTCTCGTTACCTCTGCCCTCCGTAGACTCTGCCTGGCCACCTCCATCTTGGTCTCCAGCTCACTGTTGTTCTGCTCTGACGACTCCTGCATCCCATAACCCTCCAGAGCCTGAAAACACATCACAACAATTATCTAAAATCAATAAAAACAACACAGCACAGAAACAATAAAACCATTAATTGAAAACATTTGACTGAGCGTCACTGGAGGAAGCAAGAGAGACTCATTTCCTGTTTAATGGAAACAGTCTGATAAAGCGTCACTGATGCGGTTGTCTTATCTTATCTTCACCGATGGACTTTCACAATAAAATCAGGAAAAGGGGTTAACATGAGGTGATGATGATGAAGAACTCTTATCATGCGTTGTGTTGCTTCATCATATTTTCCTTCACACACGGCGGATGATTTTATTATCTTCAGGTTTATTATTATCAAAATGACCTCCATTGTTGAATTACAGTAATTTCCAGTTTAGAGGAATTAACGGCACATTAACAGTAAGGGTTTAGATCACAGATTACAGGCAGCTTTCTCCAGTAAACTGACTTCTTAAACGCCATGTAAGTGAGAAACCTGTTTTTATGGTAGTCAACTCAGTGACACACATCTATGAAACAGTTCCACAATTTAGTAAAGAACGCAGTAAAAAAACACAAAGTACACGGCCAAGGTGTCCTTTGATTCTACCAGGAAGTTGTTAGACCATAAATCAGCTTATCAGTCATTTAACACGTCACAATTTCATTGTGTGGTGGCAAAAAAAAAAAAAAAAAAAGATATAAATGCAGGATGTTTCTGACAGAGGGAGCAGCACACACAAGAACTGTTTTACCTGGTTCAGTGTGGACTTTAATAACGACAATATTCCTCCATAATTCACACTAGGAATACTGTAGATATGTCTACAGGTTTTCAACACAGGGGAAACGTCAGTGGCCCAGGAAGATAAGAACTGTGTTGATGGGACGTTCTCGGCAGGTTTCCACCAAAAGTTTCTGGGACTTTTTGGTCCCGGAAATACATTTTAAGGAACTAAAAGCTTCCTTCAGCCCATTGTTGTCTACGTTTCCACTGTGGTCTAAAGACCTGTGAAGATTAGACAACTTTATCTGCTGATGTATGAAAAAGCAACATGAGGTGTGATGCTTGGCCAGCCCGGCTGCGTGACGGCTACGCGATTCACACGTCCGTTGTTCAAACCAGCTGCATGTCAGCTGCTTCTCTTTCTACACTGAGTCTGACTTTCATAATGGCCACTTCATTTCATTATAACTGCCATTTATATTTATTTTAGACAGAGAAAGGTCCAGAAACGTGTGGTAATTTGAAAATAATAGGAATAAAAAACAACAGGTAACGCAGCCGCCACGCGCTCTTCATGCGGCTGGTCTGGCCCAGGCTTGAGGAGGGCTGCTGGTGGTCACAGCAGTCAACACACTCTGCAGCCTGCAGTTCAGTGTGTAGCCTGATTCATCTAGAAAACATTATCATCTGTTGAGTGTCTGATGGTTATTTATGTGCATTTTATAACGTTTAAAGTTATCAAACAAAGAGAAATGCTCTTCGATTCGAGAAATCAATACTAGAGTACTTCCTTGTTTTATGAATGAAGTTGTACACAATTTGTTCCTGAAAGTAATTTCAGAAAGATTCAGAAAAACTTTTTTGGAGGGTTAAACATCCCCTGAACATAATTTAGACCCTGGTTCCTGCAGTCGAAATGCACTGAGTTCCTCAAAACGTCCCTAGTCCAGGCGGGGGATCCTGCAATCGAAACTGGGCTAATGATTTTTCTTTGCATTGAAATCATCCCTGTAAAATGGAGAACAGTGTAGAAGGAGGCGGATTTGTGAATAAAGGTGCACATTTGATTTAGTGACCACTGTGTGTTGTAGAGGATAATGTGCCTACATTATCATCTCTCCATCAGTGTGATCTGGTTCTCACCCGCTGGGTATGGATGATGCTCTTGTATTCTCGGGCCACCCGACTCGCCCATTTCCTCGCCTCTTTATCCAGACTGTGCTCCTCCGACGTCCCGCTCTCCTTCTGCAGCTGCACCACCTACAAATACAGAGAGAATGACAATATTCAAACAAACTAGCAGAGATACTGTATAGTTACAGGATCTCAGACTGCTGATATTAATTTATTAATGGAAATCAGTTGTTGCGAACAAACCTTCACAACAACTTTAATATATTTCATGGGAGACATGTTTCAGTCTCTCTCTGCATGAAGAGGTTGTTTGTCCAAATAATAATACATTTCCTGCCAATGGCCTCACACAGGAACACATTTCATTCTTTGTGAAATGAATGTTTCCAAATAAATCTTCTTTATGTAATGACCAACCTTTAAGAGGACCTTGTGGTTTACCAAACGTCAGGAAGGGAAGGAGCGTAACTTATGTTCACCATCTCTGTTATGTGGCAACTTCCTCTTTATATATTACATGAATCTAGTTTGAATAAAGTGTTTTGTAGGAATTTGTCTCAGCATCACCACTGTTTATTCAGGTAAACTCTGCAGGCTGCATTTATGTACTACATCATCATCATGGAAACACATTCATCTTACATTTATTTATGAAGTCCCAACCCAGGCGACTCTCACTTATTTAAGGGAGGGAGGCAGAAACACTGAGAAAGCTTCACTTAGTCTATGAGGGTTAAATAAAAACTCACTAGAAGATGGCGACAGCAAAAAAACCAACATGTCGACCAAAAACCAAGATGACGATGAACAAAAAAACAAGATGGCAATGGCCAAAAACCAAGATGGTGATAGCCATCTCCCCCTTTCAACACTATCGGTGTCAATAAAAATAGAAAAACTCTCCAAAAATAATATATATATACACACACACATGTATATATATATATACATATATATATATATATATATATATAAACAACATGGAACTGGTTGTGTAAATGACCGAATGTTAAAACATGATATGTTAACGCATGATTCACCCGTGGAGCTGTGGTGACGTTATCAACAGGTAATATGGACAAAGATGGTGTTTAATTTTCAGATTGGACTTTTCTTCTTCAGAGACTGAAACCAATCCCTAAAATGTGAGTTAAGAAGTTTCTACATGACAACAGCGATGTGTGTATGGAGGGAAAAGGCCTGTTGGGGAGGGTCAGTGCACTCTGATGAGGCCCACTCACAATGCCTCCTTTTCACAGATGGGCCGCTCACAGGGCCCGGCCTACCTCCTGCCCCTCCCTCCCAGTTCAGCTCCATTCCTTACCGGATCCCTCTGTCTGGTGCAAGTGGTATGGGAGGGAGGGAAGGCTCTCCACCACTAATGTTTTCATTAGGAACAGGCTGCTGCTTGTTTGACTTCCAATGAAAACAACGCCAGCATTTGCAGCTTGAACAAATTGTCCAGTGTTGTCCAGCGGAGCAGCGGACCAGTGCAAAGGAGGACCGGACTAGTACGGCGAGGAAAGACGTGTGTGCGACATACATTCATGTACATTCATGTACCGCCACCAATAAACCTCTGGCAGATTTGCACACCAGGGTTGTCTTAAAGTTTGACAGTAAAATATTTTTGGACTGAAGTTGACATTTATGTTGATATTCAATGTTTTATAGAGGGTAAAAAATGCAATAAAGTACCAGGACGGGTGGAAACTGAGATGTTATGGACTTCATGAACAGGTGTGGAAAGGCACAGTGCAGAAAAGATTGCGCCACGACTCAGGTGGGATTGGATGCTGTAGGATACAACACTTTTATAACCCCACATGTTTGGGAAAGGCTGGCAGGAGAGCAGATTTTGATAAGATAACAGCAGGAGATTCAGACAGATCTGCCTTCTGACCCAACTACTCCAGTTTGATTCAACTGTGGTGACAGTTGGGACCCTCCAAAAGGGCTGCAAGATAAACTGTCTGTAAGGTGATTTTATATTTCACTTTTCTCTATTAATTAACATTTTCTTATTAATTATCATTTTCTTAGAAATATAAGCCTATATATTATAATGGACTAGAGGCTCAGCAGTAAAGGTGGTGGTGTAACCCATTATGATTCAATGCCACAACTCAAACTGACTTGAGATGAACGGCTGAAATCATGATGTTAACATGTACTATAGTCTTGCTGGTTGTATTAATTATTTACTCCAGGCTGTCATTTGTTTCCTTCATCATTGTTTACAGAGGGCCGACATATCAAGAGGTTATATTTAACAAGAGTTGGACTTTCAAAAGATTAATTTAGTGTTAGCTAGCTGGCGTGTAACATGTCAGAATATTTTGGTGAAATGGATGTTTTTCAGTGTGACCCAGAATCACAGTGAAACACAGCTGCTGTCCTCCCTGACAGAGTGAACAACAGCGTGCATTTGTGCCATATTTTACAACAAATGGTGACCCACTTTTGTGTTTTTTTTTTTTTTTTCTTTTCAGTGCATTTGTGCAGTCAGAGGTGGAAGAGGTTATATCTCAGACATGTAAACAGTCTATTTTGTGTAGTAGGGCTGTAACGGTCGGTATGTTTGTGCCAAACTGTGTCTGTATGGAGGTCACAGTCCGATGCATTCACACAGAATACGTGGTATATGGACCGATCAGCTATAACATTAACAGTACAACCACTGACAAGTGAATAACTGATAATCTCATTACAGTGGCACCTGGCAGCGGGTGGGATATGTTAGTTGATGTGCTGAAAGCAGAAATAATGGGAAAGCATAAGGATGTGAGCGACTTTGACAAGGACCAGATTGCAGCTCTTGTGGCATGTTCCCGGTCTGCAGTGGTCAGGACCTACCAAGAGTGGTCCAAGGAAGGAAAACCGGTGAACCAGCGACAGGGTCATGGGTGGCCAAGGCTCATTGACATACGAAGGCTGGCCCGTGTTGTCTGAACCAGTAACAGAGCTACTGTAGCTCAGATTGCTGAAAAGGTCAATGCTGGACCTGATAAAAAGGTGTCAGAAAACACGGCTGCGTAGCTGCAGACCGGTCAGGGTGTCCATACTGACCTAATGTTATGGCCGATCGGTGTAGATTGATGTATATAATGCTGAACCAAAGTTCAGAATCAACGCCGCTAAACAAGGAAAAGGCAGCCCGAATTTTGTTTTTGAAATTTCCCAGCATAAGAGGTGCTTTTCAGTTTCAGGGGCTGTTCACATGTAGCATCTAAAAACGCATGGGGGAGGTTATGCTCCTGCCGTTACTAACCAAACAAAACCGGCGAGCTGTGATGACGATGATGAGGAAGTTGCGATAATTTAGCGATAAAAGCCTCACTGACTAAACCAAACAAAGTCAAAACAAAGATAAATGGATTTCCAGCACTGTAAATCCCTCACAGTAACGTTACCGCTCGATTTGTCAGTTTGGCTGACCTTTCAAATGGATATTTTAGTGTCCTCAGACAGAAAGGATGAAGCCAGTAAAATTGTCAGCGGGACAGATTGTGAAGCTCTGGGTCGCACTGAACTAAAATGATTAACATCCATTTATCGTAGACTGATGTGTACGTGAGAAAGAAAAGACATCTGCCCGCTGTGATTGGTTGTTCCTTGTCTCATGGCGCGCAGTATGCGCTGCAGCCTTCCAAACGTTTAACTATTTTATGTTGGGGCGCAGCCTGAAAAATAGGTGCTTGGGAACACTTGCACGACACTCTGGTGTTTGAGCGCGCCTGCCGTATGTCTAGTTAGGAAGTTTTTTTATTGACACAAACACATAAAACAGTTGGGTCCAAACAATATCTAAAGCAAAGAAAAAATATGTTGTACACAATAAACCCATTACTACAAATAAAGAAATATTAAAAGACAATACGATTAACACCTCAAAATCCCATCAGTCAGTCTAAAGACACTTGCTGGTGCTCCAATAAAACAAGGCAAGTGTGTAACATGACAGAGACCGCTGAATTCAGTGGAGTCAAGTCCATATTTTACATAAATATCCTGAGTGTGAAGGCACACAAGTATGCCAGTCTTACAGCGACACACACGTTGCTCAGGTGGTGTACAGCTCCACCTCCCTGTTTCCACTCGCAGTCTGTGTGTGAGGACAATAATGGATTTGATGCTGTAAAAAACGCAGCACGTGTATGGCCCCTTACAGCACATCATCACCTGTTCCCTTTTGGGAAAGTGTTTGTTCAGTGTTCCTACAGTGTAATACAATAGCATTTGAAATGTTCATAATTTTATAATGAAAATAGTTAACCAAAGTTAACAGTGGACAAAATGCTCCCTCAGTCCCCAGCAGGAAGATTGTGTCTGACACTGGCACTATGGTCTGTTCAAAACACATGTAAACAAACAGACCCTTATGCATTTTTTTTTTTTCCACTGCGCTGAACTGTGACACCTAAACCAGGGTACAAACTGAACTTCTGTGTACTGTTACACCCCCACTGTGTTGTCTTTGTTGCCACTAGTGTCTCATACACCATAGACAGCACAGACAATTTATGCAAAACACTTCTGCACGCTGAGCAACCAAAAGGTACTTCAAATAAATCTACTTCCGCGTTCACATGAAATCTGGGGACCAAAATACAGCAGCACGTCAACCACTACTGTTGCAATAAAACATCAGGATTTTACCGTATCTGAGTCGATGGGCTGGTACAGGAAGTCCGGGGCTTGCTGAAACACAAGGTTCTTCTGCACAAACAGCTGCTGGTGAAACTCCCGCAGAACCTACATGTGTGTATTTGAAGGGAAAAGATTGCCAGAAATGAAGGACAGCTCTGCAGCAACTCTATTATATACATAAATCAAAATATAAACCTCTTAGGGGCTGCTTTTCTCTGCAACTTTATGCCTTTATTGCAACATGTAAGATACTGAGAGACAATAACCTGTATGGGATGTCCCACCATTTAATGTAACTTTATCTGTAAAATGTAAGATCCTGGCACCATATTTAAACCACAAAAACACAACACAATAAAGAGTCAAACAGCAATTTATCAGGTCAACTGTCTAAATTACAAAGGACACACGTAAGATCTGCTTCAGAGAGTTGTGCTGACACAGGAAGCACATGGGCTGAAATGTGAGCTCTGTTGAAAACCACTGCTTCCCCCTCTAACGATTCCTTCATATTCTGGTCCCAGCAGAAACAAAATGCCACTCCGGCTCCAGAGAGGCAAGGTGAACCTGAACAAACCAGACTGAAGGAGGCCAACGACGGCTCAAGAGCATGTAACCGAGGAGCGCCGAGGTAACTCAAACCTTCCAATTAATTAGCAGGTGGTGAGGAGGTAGAGTTCAGCTCTTCCAAAGACTTTGAGGGATCCTGATGTCCTGAACACATCCTGAAGATCAATCGGCTAAAACAACCCTGATCAGTTGTGAGTGTGTTGTATAGCGTTGGTGATCAACTTAAAGACGGGCCCATTATTTGTCCATTATTGGTATTTCTTTTGGTCAAAGTTTGTATGTTTTAGCGTCAAAATGCTATTTCCCCTTCAAGCCCTTCTAAAAACTTTTTCCCACGTAACCTGACAAAGGTTTCTGCATGATGATGCTGCTACATATACAGTATACATACATCCTTATAGTCAGAGTATGAACATTACATACAGTCACTTAGATGGCGGTCAACGTGCTCCCAGTTTGGAGAAGCAGACAGGAGTACTGGCAGGAAGCTAAGCAGCGTATCCACTGTGGACGCCACGTTAGTTCAGATCAGAGACTCACAACACAACAACCAAACTAACCGATGGATGCAGCTGTAGACCAGCAACTCCTGTGTTCTGAGAGGTAAAATCACTGTTTTTGTGTATGGAGTCTGGTGGCTTTGAAGACTGTAATGTAACTGCTTCAGTTCCCTGTCAGAATGAGCTGTCTGACGATGAGGTACTTCAGCTTAATATTCTACATATGCTGTACACCTAAACTGATATAGATATTTTTTTTTTTAGGTGGCTAAAATGTTTTTCTGCTGCTCCCGTCCACAGCCGCTTTACCTCGCTGTCACAAAAACAGTGATTTTGGGAGTATACCTACAACACCACTTCAAAAAATCCCAACTAACCCTTTCAGTTATTTCCAAATTTAGTACAGCTAACACTAAAGCGTTCACATTATTAATAACCTTATTGATTAGTGGGTGTTTCCATTTGAAAAAAAAAAAACAAAAACAAAAACAGAAAAGAATGCAGATGGACCCGCCTGTTAAGGTTTTTAAATGAAGACCTTAGACTTTCTCTCTTCTTTTGCTGCTATGCCGTGAATATATACTTACTCTTACTGAATAAACTGATCATCTCTGGTAAAAACATTTCTTTCAGGCTGAATTAAGTTCTATCTTGTTTCATTTTCAGGTTGAGTCTTGAGCGAGCACTGGGGAGCTGTGTCATTTAGGTGAATAAAAGGACAAGATGGGACTTGGTAACCGCAGATACCAAGATTTAAAGGACTTGGATACAGAAGTGAAATGCTGGTTGTCCAGTAGGTTTGACGACTCACCCCATTTGAGCTGTTTAAGAGCTGGTTGAAGGTGTTGTGGACCACCTGGCAACTTTCCAGCTCAGTCTGACACAGTGAGACCAGGTAATCTTTCACCTGCTCGTAGATTCTGCCATCTAAGACCTGAAGACAAATACACACATTCGACTTTACAATACATCTCTATTTCCCACCGGCCACCCACACATCCATCCACTCAGAGTATGCGCCCTCACTTTGATGCAGTCCATGAGGTCTGTGTCATAGTAGCGCTGCTGGTGAGCGTTAGCGGCTGCTAGCATGAGAAGGTAGTCGTTTCTGGCATGCG
This sequence comes from Pterois miles, assembly GCA_947000775.1. Classification (NCBI taxonomy): domain Eukaryota; kingdom Metazoa; phylum Chordata; class Actinopteri; order Perciformes; family Scorpaenidae; genus Pterois; species Pterois miles. The sequence goes on along the minus strand of CAMQGK010000052.1, from coordinate 31,198,408 downwards.
TGGCTTTGGAGTTGCACTCGCTCCTCTTGGCTTTCAGCTGGAAGGGAAGAGTTCACCAATGCTGAATGCCAACACCAAAATGTGTTTGATTTTGTTCATGTTAAGATCTCATACCTTTACGCTCGCCCTCTGAAGACTGGATCTGGACTGGAAGAGACTTAGCTTGGACCTGAACAGAAGAGAAAACAGTGTTGGAATATGTTTTTGTAGATGTGGTTTTGCATATGAGCAGCATATGGCTCATTTACAAGTCAGCAAAGTACGGGCAAATTGTTGAACAAGAAGCCTCTTAAGTTTATACATTATGTAAAAGTCTTGGCTCTAAAAGGTGGCGGTGATGATGTTGATCTGGCTTGAAATCTGGATTTGCCACAACTCAGACATAGATCTGACCTTGAGATGAATAGCGGATATTGTCAAGTTAACATGTACTGTAATCCTACTGGTTGTATTTATTTACTCCCTCCAACCGAGGGGGCAGCTGGCTAGCAGTTCACATAAGACTTAAAACCACATAAACAGTCATGCTGAACTAAAGTAGCTAAATGTCTTAAAGGACCAGTGTGCAGCATTTCAGGGGATCTATTGGCAGAAATGGAATATCATATTAAGTAAGTAATAATGATCTGCATCGGCCAATGCCTGAGAATATTCAGCCAATTAGCAAGCAGCCCAGTGCTGTTGCTCTGGAGCATGGGTGACTCCGTCCCTTGTGTCAATCAAATCTCCACTCAACCAGCAGACCTCAGTGGATGTAGCCCAGTGGGTTAACCTTTGCAGGAGTGTGTGAGAAGAACAACGTCCTAACTAAGAAATCGTACAGACACAAAATGCAGATTAGAACGACAGACCATGCGTGTTGTTCAATAAATTTTTACTGAAGTTAAGAAATTTTGTCCCTTGGTTGTTATTATTAAGCTGTTATATTTTATCGGATGGAGGAAATAAGAAAACCACATATAATGTATTGGTCATCAGCTGTCATAAAGGAGAAACTTGGACTACAGAAATAAAACAGATTTCTTGGCTTGTATTTGGGTGACCAAGTTTCTAATCTGCGTTTTGCAAGTACGCATGTGCATGAATGTGACTTTAAACAGGGAGGGATGCAGAAACATGGAGCAAAGTGATCTCCTATTTAAAATAAATCCATCTAAAGCCTGGCTGAGACTGAACCAATAAAGTTGTAAGTGATTCTGTTTCTACCACTGAACATTTGACTATTTATAAAATTCACAATCATTCCCCGCTAAGGAAAATCTCCATCTTTCTGCTCTGACACATAAACAAAATATGAAAAAAAGAGAGGAAGCATCACTACAATTAAAATAAGCTCGCCATGCTTCCAAAATAAAGTTGGTTATTGTAAATCATGCAGATTTACAATAACCAGGTTACTACTGTGTACATAAACAAGTTCTCTGGTTACCTGCGTAACCTAAATGACCTGGTTTGTTAAGTTCACGGAAAAGTTCTGATTGAAATAAACCTACTACTACAGCTGCAACACACATGAAGGAAGTGAAGACTGTGTTTTTATTTAGCAGAATAAACAGTTGCAATATGTAAATGTGAGTACATCACCACAGATGAGATTAAACTCTCCTACTTTTCATTGCACCTCAATGGCCGCCAGTCACGACAGAGGTGTAGAGGAATGTCTGCGTGTACACATCGGGCCAGAAGAAAGTAGTATTTGTAGTATTAGAATAAGTGCCAACCCAGAACTTCACCAGGCTGAGCCTCGGCTCTATAATAAACTTTCCTGATGGGCAGAAAAATGTCTGCAATGCGGCGAGTCAACGTGCCAGCTGTCCATGTAGTGCCAGGACAAAATATTCTTATGAGAAGAGATGACTCCCTCGAGCACCAACATCAGTCGTCTGATGGGCTGAAACTAACGACTGTTAACTATCAATCAGTCTGCCGATGTGCAGAGACAAAGACGCTAGAAGACTGTTTTCAAGTTCCTCTGCTGAAGGAGGAAATTTTCTTTGTGCTCACCTTGAATCGTACATACGAGCATGATTTGTGACATCATAAATATTTTTAGAAACAAATCATAGTCCAGTTTACGCACGCCTAGTTCATATAGCACAACTTTTGCCCTGATTTTCCACTCATTGACAGTTGTTGGAGCTCCCACACAAAAGTCCCAGATCTGAGGTAAATTGGCGTTGGCTCGGCACTCACACTTCGGCGCTCTTCAGCATGATGTGTGAACTGTTAAAAGACAAGTCAAGAGGCTCGCCGCTGCCTCCCGGTCACATCCCAGATATCTAGCAGGCTAAACATCTGGACCTGTCGGCGAATCGGTCAGGCAGCTACGCTCATGAGAGCACGAGACCTGAGTTGAGGGGAAACCTGGAACAACAGGAACTCACTGTGTGTCACATTTACAACATGGACCAAAGTTGCGGTAGGAGCCAAAAATGATGCTGGCAATGAGGATGTAGAGTAATTCACTGTTATGAAACCTGGGGTTGCTGTGTTACTTATACTGTAGGTAGGATGTGCTTTTATTGGCATCAGGTTTTAGCCCGGAAGGGCAAAGGGTTTTTGACCGCAGTGGTGCTGAAAACTTGTTTAATGTGTTGTGTGGTTTTGCTTGTTTTTCTGTGAAATTGGACTTTCTTCGTCTTCTGGCACTGTCATGAATAAATTGACCGTTATGCCAAAAGCAAGGAGCTGCCTGAAAATCGGTTTTGTTCAACAACATGCAGCAAGAGGTAACATCAACAGCAAAACACGTCAGTCCAGTGCTAATCACCTCAGTAGCTTTAAGTAATAGACTTAGACTCTAGATCAGGGGTGGGCAATTACTTTCCCTGGGGGGCCACATGAGAAACCCAGATTGTTGCTGAAAACAAACAAATACTGTCAGACGTCCTCTATTTTATCACTATAGAAAACATAATGGGGCACATATTTCAGCATTTATTATACTGGAAATGACTCCAAACAGCATACTATTAAGAAAATAATATATACAAGAGTCTTTGAACTGTACAGGACTGAATGTTTTGGTTAGTAATGTTGGCATTAACAAAACTTAACCTTTAACTTAACATTAACATTTAACATAACATTAACTCTCACATTTAACTTAACATTAACACTTCTATTTAACTTAACATTAACACTTACATTTCCTTCTTTCATTGCATGCAGCTTTGTAAAAAGTCCTTGCTGTTTTAGTATTGTAGCCAGCAGCCCCTCAGCTGTCCTCTCCTTCTCATCTCCAGACAGGTTTCTGCATATTTCTGCATGTTTCGTCTCAAAGTGACAGTTTAAGTTGTTTTCTTTGAATACAGCCACATTTGTTGCAAACTAAGCACACAGTTTTACTGCCAACCTCTGCGAAACAATACTTAGCAGTCCAAGACATATTAAACATGTACCACTGGCGGGACTGCTGCCTGTAGACGAGGACTGGGACGGGGGAGGGGTCCACGGCACCCGCTGCTTGTTGAGAAGAGATACATGCTTTCACGTCAGTCTCCAATAACACTAGAAAAAGTCGCTAGATTTGTCGCTATTCACCTTTTTGAAAAGAGTCGCTAAAGGGGTCTGAAAACTCCCTAAATATAGCGATGAAATCAGTTGGCAACACTTCTGCCTCAGCAGGTGACGCTACTTCAAACATCACTCACGTCAATTTATGTCAGTGTGACAGGAAGAGGCAGACTAACAATACATGAGCATTTCAAAACAAAAGCTCGTTTCTTGACTGTTTTTTTTTTTTTTTTTTTTTTTAAGCTGTGTAGGTAAAATTGTATGGTTTGTCTGAGACCTCCCAGGCTGGACAGAACTATGACGACGGCCATATAATGCCCAGTTCTGATCTAGAGGATATGTAGAAACAGGCTATATACATAATTCAGTTTACATTATATGTATTAATTTCTGTCTTAAGAATGACCTATGTTGTATTTTCATTATGTTGTTACTCTGAACACACAACATCTATAGCACGTCTGTACATCCTGGACGGGGATCCCTCCTTTGTTGCTTTTCCTGAAGTTTCTTCCACTTTTTTCCCTGTTAAAGGGGCTTTTTTTGGTTGGGGGGTTGTTCTGTAAAGGACAGAGGGTGTCGTACCCTGTACAGTTTGTAAAGCCTCCTGAGGAAAAATTGTGATTTGTGATTTTGGGCTATAAAAAAAACAAAGTGACTTGACTATATACACCTGTCATGTGTTTTTCTGACAAAACATAGTCTGGAGACCTCATCTGGGATTCCTCCAGGTGAAAGATCTTGTAGTGTGAGACTTCCTGTCACTGATCAGTCATGTAGTGTGAAAACCACAATGACTTTAAGGCTCCCAATTACAAGACAGCAAGTTGTGCAGTGTGAACAGTACCGTGATGTGACCATTTTGAAAGCTGTGTAGCGCGAATCAAGCTTCAGACATGTGTGACATAGAAACCAGCACACAAACACTGAGGATGGACATCTGGTGTCCAACAGTTAAACTTTAGAGATAAAAAAAAAAAAATATATATATATATATATATGAATGAATGCTCTGATTCAGTCTGTCAAATCTTTTCTTTTCTATCATCTTTTGGACTGATTTGTTTGATGAAAAGGTCAGACAGTTGTGAAAAAATGTTAATCAAATGTCCACTTGGTTTGAAAAATGATTAACAACTGCTGGGTGAACCACGGATCATTTCAGATCTAGTTATTTGTATAACGTATTTGCTCTCAGTTGCTTCCAGTGACTTCTTCACAGGCAAATGCTCAGAAGCAAGAATCAGCGTTGGTGCTATTTCTGGTATTATTTCTACATATGCTATCTTTGTAGAAGAACTGTTAATCAAAAATATGGTGTTTAATTAACATTTTCCACTTAAAATGTGCTTTTAAACCTGTGAATAACATCACTATAATCTACCAAAGCTAGAAGAAGAAGTTTGGTTCATACTTGGCGTCCAGCTCTGCCTTCTCTCGGACAGCCTGCGCCATCGTCTCAGCCTCCTGGTACTTCTTCCTGCTCTTGGTGAGCTCCTTCACCGACTCCTGCAGCTCAGCTTGAACCACGGTCAGCTGCTCAATGCACTGAAAGAAAAAAAAAAACAAAACACAACAGATAACTTTACATTTACACAAATTATTATTCCCTCAATGCATCGCCTGAAAAATATGCAAATTCCTGTCATGACGGCGTGTGGGTGCTATAATGGCAGTGTGTGAACAAGAGCAGCATTGTAGGCTGCAGGCCAAGGAGCAAATCCAGCAGAAACTGGGCTGGGTACTGGGCTGATAGCAGCTATTAATGATAGCAACTGCTGTGACTTCTGCCCTTTATTGCACTGTTTATCAGCATCACTGGTTGTTTACATAAACTGGAAATCATCCTTAAGTGACACTGACCAGAGGACAAAGATCGACCTGTTTTACCTTCCTCAGCTGTTGCTCCTTCTGCAGTCGGCCTGTCTTGGCTGGATCGGCGACTTGGACTTTGTAGTTATCACAGGCGCTGATTCTGGACTGGGTGACCTGGACCGTGCCCTCCAGATAGGCCCTCCATACACAATACATGTTCCTAAATCCAAACATGAACAAAAACACAAACAGGTTATTTAACGCCCTCAGGAATCACTTCTTTTGCTGTAATTTCTTACAATCAAATGATCACCTGTTTACATCAAAACAAACGCTTCTTCCAAACGTGCATCAACAAATGAAGTGTGCATTACTACATATGACAAACTGCACAGGAAGACAAAACAAAACACCAATGTAAATAAATCAAACATGTCAGGCTGCAATTAGTTTCTAGACGAAACGGTTAATCATTTGGTCTAAAAAATGTGAGAATATAGTGAAAGATGTCCATCCCACTTTCTCCAGTCCGAGGTGATGTCTTTAAATGTCTTGTTCTGTCAGTCCAAACCCCAAAAACATTCAGTTTAATATGACGCAAGACAGAGAAAAACAGGGAATCTCCATATCAGAGAGGCTGAAAACAGCATTTTCTAACATTTTTTACATGAAATATTTGATGAAAAAACGATTATACGATTATAAGAAAATATACAAAGTAAAAGAGGACACGCCTGATCAGCATCATGAAGCCGTTACCTGTGGTCTGCTTGTTCTGCTGTCAGACTCTCTGGCCATTCTCTCTTTAGATACTGATTCGCCAGCTTCTGCAGGGCCTGGAAGAGGAGAGACAAAAGCAGCATTCACCTTTGACACCAACACATATTTCCTGCATCTTCACACAGGACATGCTCTGAAGACGGCATGCCCCCCCATGACCCTGTCCTATAAACCACCAGGCTGCCAGGAGCACGCAGACAGAAACAAGTAGTCAGCAAAAAATAATAACTTTACTTAAATCTGCCACAGTAATTTATAATCCACGCTCTTTAAAAATGACTTTCAGATGTCAATGTGACATTGTGACGCTGCATGGACTCGTTCACCCAGAGTCCACAGGTTGGCCTTACTTGCTGGTTTTCATGCTGATGTAGACTCAATTTTTGGAGGAAAAATGTAATTTATTCAGACCACATTCACCCCTGGAGATATATTAGGTTCCTCCACCTCGGCCAGCAGTGAGGTTAACCTTTGAAGTACAGAAATAGCAAGAGCAGCAGGACAGAGTAAACAAACAAACAGAGAAGAGTGGGAGGATATCTCTGGAGTTTCTGAATGTATGTTTGGTATGTCAGAGAAATGGAAACAGAGTATGAATATTTTGTTCAGATAATCTTAGCAGGGCTGAATCACAATTTTCTCTTAAATAATCATGCTGCTAGCAAGAAAAAGTCATAAAAACTACAACTAATTAACTTAATTGGCCTTTTTCTAGGTGTAAAATTATTTTGTTTGGCTTCTAAACCATCACCTTTAAAACTGGTGAGAACAAAATAATTCATCAACATAATTATTTGGTTTAAACCACAATGAAACAAACTTAGGTGACAAGCTGGCAGCGCGCAGTAGAAATGTGAAGACATTTACCCAGCTACTGTATTGCATTATGGGAGTTGTAGGACGCAGCATTTTGGAGCTGGACTTGTGCTGGAGACTAAAAGTCTTTATATCTAAACTTTGTGTTATTGTGTGACTTTGGTTAGTTTGGATTCTCTAATGTCACACAATAATGTGAATTTCTCCACTGTGAGACTAATAAAGGAATATCTTATCTTATCTTAACAGAAACAAACTAATTACTCACATTTTAAATCTGCTCAAAATGAACCTAAAAGGGAGATTTGTCAAGTATTTAATATGCATATCAATATGAGTGGACAAATATGCTGCTTTATGCAAATGTTTGTATAGAGCTATTACCTGAAATCAATTAACAACACAAAGCAATGACAGATATTGTCCAGAAACCCTCACAGTTTCTGACTTTAGCATAAAAAATCTGCTCCAATCATAACATGGCAAACTGCAGCCCAACAGGCAACAACAGCTGTCAGTGTGTCAGTGTGCTGACTTGACTATGACTTGATCCAGACTGACTGTGATTATCATAAAGTGGGCATGTCTGTAAAGGGGAGACTGGTGGGGACCCAGAGAACCCATTTACATTCACACATCTGGAGGTCAGAGGTCAACGGACCCCTTTGAAAATGGATATGACAGTTTTTCCTAGTCAAAATTAAGCATTTTCTGGAGCGTTTGATATTTTTATGTGTCTAAAATGTGTTTGGCTGCTCCCCCCGTCCACTGCAGTACATTTCTTAGTTCCTGTGCTGGTACTCTAATAATCTACTGTAGGTAATACACTCACTGTGGCTCAGTACCTCATACAACCCCATTTCAAAACACCCAGATTATCCCTGTGTCATGACAAATTAAATATGAGGGGTAAAATGATTTACATTACTCGCTCTTCTAGATACAAGCTGGTTTTCCACTTCATGTTGAAAAGAAACACTAGTTTTTACACATTTTTTTTTAAGGCTTTGCTTTTGCTCACTCAACTGACCTGCTCTTTAGCGTCCATCAAGGAAATGAGCCCATCTTTCTATCCTTCTTCTGTCCCCTGTGAAAAGACCGGCCCTGTCATGCGGTCCTGAGGCGGGCTAGGCCTCGGCTCTGAACCCGTCAGCCCTGGTGATATCGCTGCCAAAGCTTCAAAAGCTGCGACAGACCCGGCCATTGTGGGATTCAGATAGAGACTGGCTAGACCAGCGGACACGCCTGAATAGTGTGATGGGAACAAGTGGAGGAGGAGGAGGAGGAGGAGGAGGCGGCAGAGGAAGAGCCACACAGAGGAGGACATTTTATCACAACTGTGTGATGTGAATAGCAATCGGCTAAAGGCTAAAGCAGCTTGCAGGTGTAAGAGACCCAGAAAAAAGGCACGTAAAGAGAAGAGATTTGAAAAAAATGAGAAGAATAAAAAGAGGGGGGTGTAACGAAAGGGGCCGAAGTGTTCCAGAGACACTCTGACCCACTTTGATTCAACCATTGGCAGCGGGTGTCTAATTGATCACATAACTAACCCCACAGCCCAGACACACAGAACACCTTTCAAACTGAGGCACACAAGCAACACATTTTATTCATTTCAGGGCTTTCCTAGTTTTCCACTTAATCGTTTTGTCTGTAATATGTAAGAAAATTGGAAAAAGAGCCCGTAAAAAGCTCAAAGGGGCGTCTTTATATTGCTTGGTTTGCTGGTAGCAGCAGAAGTTTTGACATTTTTGTTCAATTAATGAATTATTCAAATATCTGATGCTTTATTTTCAGTCAATCAACTAGGTCATTCCAGCGTACATCATCATACCACCCCAGTCCAATGTCCATACCCCTCACCCTAACATTTTCACTGATCTACTGCATCTTAATTAATGATTATTTTCATCATCGATTAATCTGTCTGATGTCTTTCTCAACTAATTAATGAACTGTTTGGGCCATAAAATGTTAGAAAATTAGGGTTGTCCCCAACCAAAGTTTCTCAATGGAACTTGGTGACATTACGGTACAAAATGACGTCTGACAAATAAAGTTGAGCTGCTGTTTAACAACATAACTACACCAACAAGCAACACTTAACTCTGTGATAACGCAGCTGGCCACGCTGTGTCATTTGGTTGCTTTTGTTGCTCGTAGTGTGAACACAGCTTTGGTTGGGGCAGCTATAGCTCAGTGGGCAGAGCAGGCCGTCCTTTAACCATAAAGGTTGGTGGTTCGATCCCCGGCTCCTACTGTCTGCATGCCGAAGTGTCCCTGAACCTGGCAACGCAAGTTGCTCCCCGGATGCTTTACAGCAGCTCACTGCTCCCGAATGCTTAGGATGGGTTAAATACGGAGGTCAAATTTCATATGCATGTACAGTATATGATCACGCAGCCCGTCTGGCACAGGCTTGAGGCGACTAACATTCACACAATTTTATCGACTAATCGATAAGTTGATTTAATCTACAGACCTCTGCAACATGTCTATCCGTCTTCCGGTGCACTGTGGGCGGCGTACGGCGTACGGCAGTAAGGCTCCTCGGTGCAGCAGCAGCCAGACCGCCGCCTCGCCAGGAGGAGACGGTAAAGAAGAAAGAGAGTGAGAGATAGTCTGCGTGTTGTCCTATTTATTGTCTTATTTGTGGTCTGATAAACAGTAAATTCATCTAAGCTGGTTTCACCTCAACTGGGAAAAACAATGCAATCTGGTTACCATGGTAATGATTTACATCCGACCATTAACAACACCCCCATTCTCTGTTTGAGACAGAACCAAAAAACAGGAAGTAAATCTGGCTGGAGGGGGGTTTTAAATATATTTTAATATAATAATATCATAGTTTAATACATTTTTGTGTAATGCACGTTATCCTGCAAACACAGCATCGACCTGCAGCTGATAAATACACTGGTGTTTCAACTGCCAGACACTTGCTCACAATTATGGATCATGCAGCCAATCAGGAATTACAGGATGGCGTGCACCACAAAAAAAATAAACAGTGGTTCAACTGATGGTAATAGTTACAGATCACTCACTGATATAATAAATAAAGTTTGTACAGTAGTACTCTGAGGTTGTCTTCTAGTCCTTCTCTCTCCTTGTTCGGAGGCAGTGTAAATCTTTTATGCAAGGTGACACGATGACATGGGCCCAGCCAAGCAATATAAATAATGTACAAACAGCCATCAGAGATTTTCAGCTGCAGACCATTTCCCCTTTTAGCTTCTCTTGAATGGAGAACAAGCGCTTATGTAAATACGTTTCAGTGGCGATAACCAATGTAATGTGTATGTTTATCTCTACACTGTGTTAGCACATTTTAAATCTGCCTTTCTGCACTTATAGAACCTGTGTCTTTTATGCTCAAACTGTACGGATCAATTGAGCGGCCACAACATGGCGCTCATACTGAACATAGAGCTGCAGGGATGACAGAGTTAGCATCGCCCTGGTTCCCTCAACAAAGAGCCCATAGGGTTAATTGGGTTTTGGATTATTGCAGAAAATAAGCACTATGGCAAAATTAACGTTATGATAGACGTTTTGTTCAATAAGATCATCTTCGCAAATGAACACCACATTTATGATTTTTGAAATAAAAATTCAGTCAGCAGAAATAAAAAGCTGACGTTATGCTATAAACAAGCTACACCATAGTCGCCCGAATGAGTGTGCGTATAAACAATGAGGCTGTAAAGGAGGACGAGTCAGTGTGATGACTTTGAGTCGTCTCATTTAACCACTTGTTAGCATCCACTCTTAAAGACAGGTAAGGATATTTACTGACCTATTTTATAGGTACAGTACTTGGGTGCTAATTCAATATGGACTGCAATTTATATTAACTTATTTAAGACCATGGGAAAAAGTTGAATCATACACTTCTAGGGACTTTTACTTTGGAAAATCTCTAAACCAAAACAGGAAAAATGTTTGATTTTCAGTACGAATGTAGTCAGAGCTGTGAAATATATCGGTCATTGTGTCGTTGCCTTCCATCAACCCAAAAATCAAAGCATAAAGACATTTCCCTCACAAATTAGTAGTGTTTTCATTTTCATTTTTAAGGGACATGTAATGATTTATACTTCTGGTGAATATATTCCAATCAATCTTATTTCCATAGATGTATTGTGTCTGTACAGTTGAGATCAAGTTACTGTTTATCAGACCACAAACAAGACATGAATTATCTCAGCACACCAACTCTTTCTTTTTCTCTCTCTCTCTTCTTTACCGTTTCTTCCTGGCGAGGTGGCCGAGGAGCTGCGCCGCCGTACGCCACCCACAGCACGCCGGAGGACGCATAGACATGTTGCCGAGGTCTGAAATTTTTCAAACGTTTTGGGGGTGAACTGCACTGTGATTCATTTATTCCTCTAACGGGACTTTTGCTTTATTTTCAGACCTGTTAGAGGCCAGCAAATCTCCAGTATCGGCTGCTTTCCATTAATTTATCTACAGGAGGAGAAGCTGTAAAGAAGATAGTGAGTGCACAAATAAATGCATAAATACACTTGCAGGTTGGAGGATGACCTTTGACCTGCAGCTTCTACTATAGCCATACATCATATTCCCGTTTCTTTTTTTAAACTTTGAGCTCAAAATTAAGTTGTCAGAAAAATGTCATCAGAAAATGACTCAAATACATGAAATATCATAGACTGGGCTTTAAGTATAAGTGTAGTTGGTTACATTCCACCAGTGGTTCAGTCTGTTTGGCTCATTTACAGCAGGACATTCACAACAAGCGCTGGTCCTCTGAGCCACCTTTCTGAGCCCCCTCAGCACCAGATGCACATGGGCAAACAGACATGTAAGGTGGCTGGTTGGGTAATACAGACGTGCCCTCTCTTCACAGCGGTGGTGGACATTCCTCACAGCGCTGCAAAACCTGAACATAGCCAAAGAGGCTAAAAAGGATTTTTTTTTTTTCTTTTTCAGACAGTCAATTGACGCCTCCAGGAAGCTGCGGGCAACAACAACACAGCAAGGAGGAAACGAGCCAGAGGATCACTACTGGATGTCGTTTCTCTCTTTCTGTTGTGGTGTTTTTTTCTGTGGCTGCCTACCATTCATGAGCTATCTGACCACAAGAGAACAAAGAGCTTTCTTAGGACCACATCCTCAACCCCAGCTTGGTGTCTTTGGAGGACAGCATCGTAAAAGCTAACTGTATTTTTAGCAACACAAATGACAAGGCAGGGCAGCGAGGATGCTAACCAGCGTTAAAGAGAAAAAAAGACTTCAGATTTACTCACCTGGGCATAGTCCCTCTCTACTGCAGCCCTCTTCTGGCTAAAGGTCCTGAAGAAAAGAAGAGTGAACGAGAATAATCTCAAAATTACAATAACCAATATGGATATTTTTAACACCTGACGTTTAAATAGGAAGGTTAAACTTAATCGACTTGTCTAAAAAGAAACAGAAAACATAAGGTTAAACAAACATTGTCTAAAAAAATATTGTGTATATTATAAGAGCCATTTCAAATTGATAAACCACATTTTTAAATAACCAAATTTAAACTCTGCTCCGGTAATCCAGTTAGTAACAGGCCTCATATTTGATGAAAAGCCAGCGGGGCACACCGGCGTCCTGCGGCAGAGCTCCAGATTCGGGTACCCCTGGCGCTGGGACTTGGTTTGTCACGGTACTCTGTGTTACCAGCACCCAGCACACACCGATTACGTACCCACCACCACCATCATTTTGCTTTTTTTTTTTTTTTTTTTTTTTGGTTACAGAAATAAAACCTACATCACCCCGTATCAGCAGGATGTTATCAATAGGTAGTTGGATGTTGGACGCTACAAGCTGAAAGTGAAAGCATCTTCTCTGTATGGAGTCTCAGCTCAGAGTAACAGGACGCAGATTTCACACACGGCACCAGAGAAAGTTGACAGACCGAGAGATGGCAGAGGATTTAGTGTTGAAGCGAAACCTGGTGCAGGGGTGCCAGGTGGACCCCTGCAGCCCCGCAGGGCAAGCTGGACCGGAGACGCCAGACACACCACCACCCGACAGCAAAGAGCAGAGTCAGTGTGTTACACATATCGACTGCCATCTTTTCTTGTAAAACATCCGGTATAATGAGTAACACCGATGTAGAGTTTATTAACTGGTGGGAAAATTTCCTCACTGTCACATCCCTAACTCCGACCATCTCCACTGGGGTTTAGCATGGCTTAAATCGTTTATATGTTAGCTTGCTTCGTTAATTCATAGCATGCTAGGCTGCTAGCTTTAGTCTGTAGCTAGCTGGCTACCTAGTTTTAGTATGCTCCTGGTAAATCCATTCATTAATAACTTCAGTCAAGTCGTCCTTGTCTGAGGTGGGTGCAGCAGCATTATGTCAGCTATAATGTGACAAATTCTACTTCAAATATTTCCATCATCTCTTTCATGATCTCTTGGTGAAGTGATACAAAAATACAGAACAAGCCCAGAAAACAGGAAAATGATAAGCCATTTAAAAAAACAAGTATCTGCCTCCAGCGTTGGTTGAATGATTCCAACTAATAAAACATCACAGATTTTAAACACTCCTCCTCCTCCATCATTCCAGTAACAGAAAGCCAACATGGTGGCATATTTCTGCTCCCTAAAATACAGCTCCCTTTGCCAAACACAACATGGCTGCGGTCCTGATGGTTGCTATAGTCTATCAGGTGGTCCGTGCCACCACACATCCACGTCCAACAGAAATTACGTCCAGCTGAACCACTGAAGCATTTTTGAAGGTGCTTGTGACAGACTGACTCGGTTCAGACTACACAATATTTTTGTCTGTTACGGTGTCAGATTAGTTATTATAGACACATAATTTCTTGCCGTGACTTGGCCTAAAAGACACGACAAACTACACGTTGGTCACCGACCAATGACAGAAGTATTTCACAACCTGTGAGATGATTTGTGTATGATAGCTGTGTTGTTATGTGACCTTTCCTTTGTTTCACAGTTCTACCTCACAGCACCAATAACTTCTTTCCTCTTTTGCTTTGCAACATTTGCGAAAACATCATGGAGTTTTTCATAGTCGGCGTGAGAAGGAAAAAAATTCAGACACGCTTGTCCTTCTGTCAGGACGTCGTGAGGCGTCCCAGATGCAGCGTTGATTGTCATCTGCTGAGACACTACATAGGATAAAACAATCAGTTATTGCACCAAGGCTCGTTGCGGAAGAAGAAGAAGAAGAAGAAGAAGAAGAAGAAGAAGAAGAAGAAGAAGAAGAAGAAAAAAAGAAAAAGAAGAAGAAGAAGAAGAAGAAGAAGAAGAAAGTCCTTCATTAGTCCCACGAGGGGAAATTCAATTTTTTCACTCTGTTGTTAACTTATACACGGTACATGCTGACCCGAACACACACATGCACAAACATGCAACAATGAAGAGGTGTCAGAGCGATGGGGCTGCTCCTGACAAGCGCCACGAGCAGTTGGGGGTTTGGTGCCTTGCTCAGGGGCACCTCGGCAGTGCCTAAGAGGTAAACTGGCACCTCTCCAGCTACCAGTTCACACTCAGTTCTTGGTCCATGTCGGGACTTGAACCGGTGACCCTCCGGTTCCCAAGCCAACTCCCTACAGACTGAGCTACAGCCGCCCAATTGATGTTATTGATTGTAATTGATTGACCAATTGATTGTAGTTGATGTTACCAGCAGTCGGGCACACACCAATTACATTACGTACTCACCACCCTCACCGTCGTATGGCTTTTTTTTTTTTCTTTTACAGAAATAAAGCCCATTTAGTTAATTTTGACATATCAGCGGCATGTTATCAATGTTGGACGATGGAGGCTACAAACTGAAAGTGAAACTGTCTGCGGGAGTAGACACAGGAGTCAGATTTCACATACTGAATGAGACAGAGTTGACAGACCGAGGGATGGCAGAGGATTTGTTGTCAAAGCGAAAAGCAAACCTATTTGGCAGTATTTCAGATTTAAACCCAATGCTATAAGGGAACCGTAATGTTAATGAGGCAACTGCCACAAGGAGGACGGAGCGGTCACAGCTGGTGTGCAGGTATCTTTAGATCCCTGTGGCCCTGCAGCAAAAGCTGGACCGGAGAGGTCAGACACAATGCCACCCGACAATAAAGTATAAATAATAAACACAGTATGAAATCTACATGTCAAGCTTCTTGTAAAATGTCCGGTGTAATCAGTAACACCAATGTTGTAACAAGTTTATTAACCGATGGGAAAATTTCCTCACCGCCACATACCTAACATCTGTCAGGCCGGGCTGTTATTGGGCTGATATTGTGCAGGTTGAACCCGACAATAGGACCATTTCACACCTGTAGCTCAGTTTATTTGGTCTGGACCATCAAAAACGCAAACAAACAAAGAGCCGTAAACATGAAGTCTTACAAACAATAACTCTTAACTTAACTGTCGGCAGGTCATGCAGCAAAGAAATGATTCTTATGTGTCGATTTATGTTTTCTGGTGTCACAAAGAGCTCCAGCAGAAATGACGACAAGCATTATTAGAAATAATTGCCTGGCATGTTATGAATAATGACAAACAGGTAGAGACAGAACAGAAAGGAGGAGTCTTGTAGAGCAGTATTACTATAGTAATAGTACTAAACAGAAGGAGTTAACAGTGGTTAAGCTTTAAAATTCATGCTAAAAGTCACATATCTGCTATCAAAACAAAATATTGGGGTTGGTCAGTTCACTGGTACTTTCAGTTGGTACTTTTTCCTGTAGTTGGATTCATTTGGTCCGGACCACAGCGGGAAAATGATACCGGCTGTATTTTAGTTCTGATCCGGTTCCTGTTCATACTGTTTTTTAATAAACAATCCAGAGGAGTAAACATGAAATTTACTGACCGATTGTCATCCTGCATCATCAGGACCCACGTGGGGAAATTAAAATTTAGGTGACTGACAGAAGTTTATGCAGCACTTTATGATGACTGGTGTGAACCCATAATCCGAACTTCTGATTCTATCACGATACTTTGGTGTTGAGTCAATACATATTGCGTTTTTTAAGCATTGCAATTTGATATTGCAAATTATTTTTGTTAACTTTTTTGACACTAGACTTAGAGCATCCTTAGTGTTCATGTGTTTGTACTAATAAGTTCCCATTATTTAGCGTATCCTGCTCTGAATTATAGCAATGGCACAGTCATATTATATATTTACAGCTTGTTCTCCAAACCTTCACATTTCTGTCAGCAAAGAAAGTCCAGCTGTCTGTCTACACTGATTGTTTTTATTTTTCCTCTGCTGCCTCCCTCTTCCTGTGGTGATATTTCTAACGATACAGTCGGACAGAAGTCCTCACTGAACTGAAAGTCGGTGCTCGCACGCTGTTGTTAAATGCATTCAGGGAGGTATTTTGTGGAGCAGCTTTGTAGCCAGATTTACTGAGGAGGCTACTGCAGCTGAAGCTTTTATTGCTTTTCTATGATGGGTTTCACTCCAAATGTTCCTTAGAGGTCTTCTTGTTTCTTCCACACCAATATAAAGTGTACTGCTAATGTTTTGAAGTAGCTGAATATGTTTGGCTGCTTTCACAAATGCATGTACAAATCCTAAAATGTGCTGAGAAATGTGAAGTATGTGTGGTGTTTGATGCTTTCAGGCTTTGATTTACAATAACAGGAACAAAGCAGACGATAACACAAGTTAAATTTACACTAAAGTCTAAGAAAAGAAGAGAGGTCAGTGCCCTGGGAAAAAAGGCTGCAGCAAAATCATCATTAAGTCATTAAACATGCTGAGGCTTGACTGCGATGCTCCACCCCGACTCTAAACAATCTGGCTCACTTCCTGGGAGCTTCCCTCTCTTACACTAACCCCTCTCACTCACTTCCTGTCGTTTTCTCCAAACAGAGGGTTTGCTGACAGACAGATGCAATTTCCAGTTTGCTGAATCGCGTCTCGTCCGAGATCGGGGAGTGACCCCTGTGACTTGTGAGTCACGTCGTTTCTGTGCAGACTGATGTTACTGAGCCTCCCACAGCGAACGGTTCAGGGCAGTCAGAACATCTGGCAGCTCTCTGTGACCTTAACTTCCAGCTGTTTGGAGGTTCAGAGCTCTGCCACCGACCACAGACAGGAAGTGGGGAGCCAGTAGGCTGTCAACTCAACCCAACACTAAAGCTGAAAACACAACCACAACCTTTGGCTTTTCAACCTTTCAAATGCCTACGCATCTGAGCACTAGTGCTAAAGCTGTCTGTGTGCCTCTAACACCAGTGTTTACTCAGCCTGATCCAACAATCTTAAAACACGATCACACTTTACTCTTTGGATTTAAGTTGCAGATAGCGGCTCTTCAAAACCCTGTCAAACAATCACAGGACACCAGAACCAGACCAAGATTAAATATTTACTAATACTAGTATAAAATCAAAAGATAGTGCAGAATGAATCAATCCTGCAACTGCGTGAGAAAACAAACTGCATCATATTGTAGGAGGATAATACTAACTGGCTTTTAATTAGACGTATGGATAAACAGGTTTAACCCTTTCATTAACTGTTGCAGGATGTTCCACCATAGAGGCCGAAATTACCGTAATGGACAGAATATAAGACAATACCTTTTCTGTGAAGTATGTGTATTGTGCTCCTCCAGGAGTAGCCATAAAACATGATGGTAATTCAAAATGAACACAACTACTGATTCATTCTTCGTCAAGAAAAATACTGCGATGCCCTTTACACCCGTCTCCAGCCCAGATCGACATCTTCGGTGCAGGTAACGCACCCTCTCCCTGGTAAGACATCTAAACCTGAGCACGTAGGATTCATTTCACAAGTGAGACACTACTGTGTATTTATTACCACGAGGCAACTTTATGGCTAATTTCTTCTCTGCTATGTGGATACCTGACGCTACTGTAGGTATGCTGTTTGGGACGCAGTAAGCTTGCTATTGATAGTCCTACATCGCGACTAACAAATCTGTGTTGAAATCAGCAGGACGAGAGCTAGTTAATGAGAGGGACCACTGATTTACATTATGATGTGTTTGGGCTCTCTTCAGTAAAGACGAGTACTGGGCGAAGATAAGTTCTTACATGATCATGATGTGGTTGAATCTAATCTTGTAAATTGTAGTGTTTGGTGAGAAACTGGAATAAATAGAGTTGTTTGAAGATGTTTTCACAGCAACATAAAATAGATAATAGAGAGGGAATTATGACCTGAACAGAAACCAGTAAAAAGGCATTTAACAGCATGGCGCTACTAAAACTGAAGGACGTATCCTGTTTACTACAAACCCGTGTTGAAATTAAGTAATGATAAGTATTAGAAGCCGGTGGACAGCACATTCCTACTTAGTTAAATAACGGAGCTACTAACGTTACCACAGGTGCCATTACATTATGAGGCGTTCAAGCTCTGCTCAGTAAAAATGACAATTGGGCGAAAGTAAATTACAACGTTATCATGATGTGTGTTCAAATGTAATCTTGTAAAAAATTATGTTTTTGGCTCTAAGCAGCTTGCCAGAATTTTTTTTAATCTAAGCATTTAAATAATCATAATCATTTGAATTGTGTATTTTATGTCAATAACCAATATGTATGACAATAACACAATACAGTACTGTGTACATTACCCCCCCACCCCCCCAATAATAGGACTCCCCCGGGAGCCACAGTGTAATTCGAACACTGTAATATACCATGTATATAGAGTTTTTGTGTAAAATATGTCGAACATTGAATGACATCAGATCTAAATTGTTATTCCTTCTAGGAATGTTAATAATTCACCACTTAACCGATAACCAACATTAACCATTTTAACTAATTAGCAATGTCAGTTAAACGATTAAAGGGAACATTCATAATTAATTAAAAAGCTGAGAAAAACTCAGAGGAGCGGCTCGTCGCGCACCGTTGCTTGCGAGACACAAATCTTGTCGTTTAATGGTTAATATCAGTTAATCGGTTAATTGGGGTCGGTTATCAGTTAAGAATTTTTTTTTAAATTAGCATCCCTAATTCCTTCATTTAGCACAGAAATCTGTTGCAGATAAAATCTGAGTGGCAGATCAAAACATAGTTGCCTGCCACAATGGCAGGAAATGAAAACAGTTCATTTTACCCTGGTGACATCCCCAGTGTAAGCCTACGGGAAATGACAAAACACTTCAAATGGACTACTGCGGTGCCAAAGGGTGCAACCAGTGTAAAAAGCCCTGCTTGTATTCAGGGTCATCTTAGAGTCATGTGACTATAAAGGTAGTGTGCAGACTCACCTGAGGTCTTCCAGGAGGTCACACTCTGTCTGGTGTTTGATGTGTAATCTGTTCATCTGCTCCGCATGAGTGTGTTTCAGTTCCTGGGTGACCCGGACCTGCAGGGAGGACAAACGATGGTTTATTACAGACAATCTCCTTCAGCAGAGCTCACAATTAGTGAAAACCAGCTTAGCTCACTATCAGGCAGCTGCTCCGGCCAGGTGAGAGTTGGTCTCTCCGGGTTTCTAATTGGCCATTAGAATAATCATGAAGATCAGTGTCTCATTACTGACGACTGGGAGTGTTGTTAACAGGTTTTCTTTCCAATTATGAGCCAAATTACAGTTCAATAATAACAACTAAAATGAAGACGTAAACATTAATCACCAACTAATGAAAGGATTGATGATAGTTAGCTCATTATCTTTGAGTTTTGGGGTATTGGCGCTATAAAACAAGCAATTTAAATTAGAGCTGCAACAATTAATAATTTTGTTAATATCAAACTATTTTGACGATTGATTACTCAGAAAAAAATAAGTTAAATGATCTTGTTTGCAGCATCATAACCGTGAATATTTTCTGGTTTCTTTACTCCCCTGTGATAGTAAACTGAATATCTTTGAGTTGTGTAAAAATAAGACATTTGAGGACGACATTTTGGGCTTTGAGAAACAGTGATCCACATTTTACAACATTTTATAAACCAAACGATTAATGGATTAATCAAGAAAATAAGTGTCAGATTACTTGACACTGAAAATAATCGTTATTAGCTGTTCTGATTTAAATAGCTCACCTTAGACTCTTGGAAGTGATTTTTTTTATAAACAAGACAATGAATCGATTAAATGAGAAAATAATGAGCAAATTAATTGATAAGCGCTTCGTAATAATTTGCCATCTATCTTAAAAGGCTAAGGCTAGTGTTATTCTATATTTTTCTCATTCAACTAACATGATACTTGATATCTGTGCCTCTGTGACTCTAGTTTTTGGCAGACGGCACTAAAATAGGAGGAAATAGTGCATTTGTTGGGGACTATTTTCAGCGGCGGATTAATCAACATGTGGTGTTCTTGTGCGTATTAAGTGTCAGCGGGACGGTGACTGTGTTCATGGTGATGATCTCAGTGACACGGTGGAGCTCATTGACATGTTTTTACTTATCAGTCAAAGGAAAATATATTTATTATGAAGGAGAATGGAACAATTAAACGTTTGATCTAGTGACTCAAAGTGGGGTCCAGGGACCTCCAGGGGTCTGTAGCACTGTCGGGGGGTCCCTGAAATAATTTGCTATAAATTATAAAATGGTGCTGTTCCATTAAAAAGAGCATATCTACAGATGGGGACCATTTACGCCAAAAAAAACCAACAAGTGTCC
The DNA here is from genome assembly GCA_947000775.1 of Pterois miles. Lineage (NCBI taxonomy): Eukaryota > Metazoa > Chordata > Actinopteri > Perciformes > Scorpaenidae > Pterois > Pterois miles. The sequence continues at coordinate 31,177,852 of CAMQGK010000052.1, read as the reverse complement.
ATTATTACCACCCACGTTAGCTTTGGGCCAACAGACACTATGACTGTGACACACAGCAGAAAGTTCAGTATTTTGAAGGTGAAGCACTTACTGACATTCAAATAAATATTTGGATTTATCAGGACTATGTCAGTCTTCCTATTGATCATTTTCTGGAAGCTTTTAAGATCAATTACTTGAATTGGCGAAGTTGAGTCCAAATGCAATTTGAATGAAATCACCCTGTTTAAAAAGGTACATAGGAGGTATTAACATTGCCAATTTCCCTGCTGTGAGACTAATAAAGGATATCATCATCATCATCTTATCTTAACATAAACTGAAATGTATTTCTGTTTATCACTGTGAAACAGGTATTTAGGTTGAAACGTTTCAGGTCTATGTCATCCAAGAGTACACATGGTGGTATGCAGGCTTGATGGCGTTAGATTTTCTCCCCTGTAAGCATCACTGGCCCCAAACTGTTTGACAACCCCTGGTTTAATCGATCAGAATCTGAAATACTTAATTGATCCCTGTGGGGAAACTGGGACATTACAGTTGCTCTTATATAAACACAAAGAAATGCACAAAAATAGAAATAAATGGGTAAGCAGCATGTAAATTATGTACATAATGCAATATTGAACATAATGCTACAGTATAAACACAATATATGTTAAGAAATAAATGTCCTAAAATTAAAAATAACAGAAAATAAGACATATGTACAAATATTTGCATTACGATGTGCAATATATAATATATTTAACCACAGTGCAAATAAAAAATGCTGAGAAGTGGGATCTATTAAGTGTGTTAAATATAAATGCCAGATTGGTGTAAATAAAAAATAAAATAAGAATATTTCTTAAAATGTGCAGTATAAATGCAGTACTAATATATTGTATTGCTTCTTATATGTGGAGATCTGCTGCTGGTTTGGACTGTTGGTTGGATAATTTGAAGACATGCGATCACTGTTTTCTGGTGTTTTATAGATCAAAACTCAAATCAAACTACTAAAATACATACACACCTTACATGCACACAGTCTTTTTAAAATAAACTGAGTCTTCACAGGAAACAGTTTAGTTAGGTTTAGGTGACACAACTACTTGGTTAAGTTTAGGGAAAGATCGTGGTTTGGTTTAAAATAACTCTTCAGTGGGAAAGTTATGTGACAAATAAATCAGCATTGATAAGAACGCGTCGTAGCTGTACCTTTTTCGTAGGTGTAGCTACGAACGGCTGAGAAAACAGCCTGATTTAAGTGTCTGAGAACAAGTTTTAGTGAATACAGCGAATACAGGGGTCGACAGCCTCATCAGTGTCTGTTTAACAATAAAACCAATGGATCTCTGATGTGCTGCAGAGCCAATAACACAAGGCAGAGCCAGACAGCTGACTGGTGTCACTGGACAACCAGCATGGTGAGCTGACCAACAGTATTACTCTCCCAGAGACCCAGTGACACCTTGAACTACCCACAGTGTAAACCATGGCAGAGATGAAGTCAATTAATCAATACGAGAGAAAAATAACTGCCAAATATTTCACAAAGGGATGCACCGACAGTGAATTAACTATTAGGCCTATAGTGGATTGCGATATTTTTATTTATTTTGTTTGTGTTTATGAAGACCTGCTCATTATAAAAATAGCTGTTTTAAAGTCATTCAGCATTTCATTACACTGCCTTTGACTGACAAACATTCAACAATGCAAATTATTCTTTTATTACATTTTTAATAAACAACATTTAGGCAGCACAAAATTGATGCAACACAACAGACAACCGTCAGCCAAATGTCATCTTATTTACCGGCACTCAACAAGGAGAATATCGTCCGACACCGATAAATCCATGCATTCATATATTTTGCCGATCAATGAATCGTTGAAGTAAGTTTTCAAGCAAAAATTGCATTTATTCACAGTTTAGTCTTCTCAACTGAGAGGATTTGGTGCATTTCTCTGTGAATAACTTTGTGTTTTCAACTAAAAAGCAATTTAATTCCTAGAAAATAATAATAGCAGACTGATAGATAATGAATGAGCAGTTGGTCGCAGCCCTAAAATATAGAGAAACTACTTAACTTTAACATCAGGATCCTCATACGTTAAAAGTTCAGCTCATTCTGCATATTTTTCAGGATTATTTCACTTCTAAAGAGACAATAGTACAGCATGAGTTTGACCAACTTAATCTTAATTTCAGCTCTGCTGTAGGAGTGAAAGTGAGCTTGACCCAGTCTCAAGGTGAGAGTCTCTGATTGACAATGACATAAATTAGGAAGTACAGTAACCAGATCGCATTTCTGATAACTGGGAGGGTTGTCAACAGGAAAACACTACTTTTTCTTCCTTATTTCGATTATGAGACAATTCAAAGTTCACTAATGGCAACTCAAATGAAATTGTTATTGTTATCATCAATCATCTTCGATCAATGTCAGCCAAATCAGACAGCTTTATCTTTATGATACTGTCAAGAAACTATGAATGTTATTTTAATAATAATCCAAACCAAACACATTTTAAACATTACATCATCCTTCACGGTGGGCAATCCAAATATCCAAAGACAAGAAGTTATTCATAAACCTTACAAATAATGGAGAACCTGTATTTATTTGACTCCAGTTAACATCATTGTAGTTGTAAAACATACTGGAGTAGAAATGGTCAATTTTCTGTGCTGCTGAGCCATGTTACTGAAACTTGATCCCACATGAACATTTTTTCACACAGAACCAAACTTTTGCTGAGATTTGTGTTTTTCACGTTTATTTTTCTAACTAAAACACTTTAAACGCGACTTCACTCTTACGTTAGGTAGGCTATTTTAAGTGAGGCTATAAATACATGATGGCACAGACTGTTTTCATTCTTTTCCATCAACGTTCCCTTGGACGAGACAAAAAAATGAACCAAACTACCTACAAAAAGTTGCCAATTTACTTCTCGGTAGCTCCAAACGCTGTTTAATGACACAGCATGACTTTGCTTGACTTTCTCTTTTACTAAACGGGGATCCGCTTTCAAAATCGGCATAGGCAAAAAAAGCAAACTGCATATCATTTGGTTAGAATATTTCCTTTTCTATCGCCTGCTACTGCCATAGTCTTGCTCCACGGTGTGAACCAAACTTGATATTTACTTGAATTTAGAGAGTTTTTTGGCTAATCAGTTGTACGCCGATGTAACACAAAACTTCGGTAACGTTATTCCTGAAAACAAGTTAAGCTGTTTTCTCAGTTGATACTGGAAAACAGTTAATATTGTCATATTTTGAATGTAATTTGGCAGGACCGTTTCTCCCCCTTCGAGAGGGAACGGGGCTCGTTAACGGGGCTATTCTCCCTACAAAACGGTGGCACATGGGACTTTTTAAAAGTTCTTCTTCCTTCGTTGCCATTTAAAGACAAAACAGAAGCACATTAAACTTGCAAGACAACAAACGAGTGAACAATTGCAGGATTAAAAAAGGCAGTTTATCGTTTAAGCCATCCGAGCAGCAACAAAGCGTCACTTTCAACCATTAAATATGCACCACTTCGTCGAGAGCGTTTCCAGACAAGTAACGTTAGCTTCAACGGCTACAACGGGAAACTCACCTTTCTCGGTGGGGGCTGCATCCTTATTTCTTGACATAAAAACTTTACAAAAGACGAAAGTTTGTCTGGGAAAAGTTTGTGCAAATGTTTCGGACGAAATATAACGGAAGAAGGTATTTCAGCCCGGGTCAAGCGGCCATGGCGAGTCCAGTAAGTAGTAAGTTGAGTCCCGTTGAAAACACTGTGGCCCCGGGGAACGGAAAACACTGACGTTAAGCTAGCCACGGTAGAGCAACACACTTCCTGCTTTGTTTTCAAAATAAAAACCCAAGGCCTCTCGAATACAAATACTACTTCCGTAGACAATCTTCAAAATAAAAGCGAGCCATGGACAAACTGAAATCTTTTTTTCATTTTCATTTTTTTTAAAGAATAAAAACCAGTCTACAAATTTGATGCATATCATATAAAACAAAAGCCTTAAAAATAACAATAATAAATAGTAAAATATGGAATGTAATCAATACAAATAAAATAGTAATTAACTACTTATTACCAGATAAAAGCATACTAATACTGCTATGGATAAAATAAAAGTAATAACACTAAAGTAATAATAAGAATAACACTATATTAATAGTAATTATATTCTAATAAATGATAATACCAATACAGATATAACATTTATTATTAAATTATTATTATTCTAATTGTGTTTCTCATTCTTTCAATTCTTACAAGCACATTGATAGACACTGATAAATCTTCATGTCTTACATCATGTTTATTACCCTCCTTTTAAAGTACACAAAATGTATCCTTCGATGTCTTTAAATGTCCAAGATACAGTAAAAAAGATTGTTAAATTTGCTATGTAGTTATGATGGTGTTACCCGAATGTGTCTGTTTTCTGTATTGGGATTTATTGTCTCACATTAAACTGTTTTTACTTGATATGACAGCAGCTAAGAAATGTACAATGAAAGTCTGACAGGAAGTTTGTAATGAGCTCATAGAAAATCATGCTTAGTGTTTGAAATATTCCCACAGTTCATGTAACTTAGCAATGAAAGGAGAAATATGAGACACAAAACGAGATATATGTTTGTGGTGTTTATTTAAGAGACTAAAATGTATTGAGTGACAGTGACCCCTCTGGTGGACATATCAGAGAAACAGAGTGAATGTGTTATGCTGTGTTTTTAGTCCTATTTATGTGATTCTCTTTTGCGCATATAAACTCATAAACTAACTAATTTCCCTCTGTTGCCCTTTCAAAACAATATGTACAACCTTTTTTTATAGGTCTACCCACATTTCATTGTATGTGTCCCTCTAATTATGCCCAGCTTCCTGCCACCCTGCCTGTTATTGTGTTGGCATCCTGGAGCGGTTTATTCTCAAAGACAGAGCAGAAATTATCACGGGTCCAGAACAGGTAGCTGCATGCAAAACCGTGGTGGACGAACTGTGGCACTTTATGGCGAACAAAAGGGGATCTATTTTTATTTTATTTTTCAGTTGTTGGTAGTTGGTATAAATGTAACTGTGTTAAATATATACGACATATGAAATCAGGTGCCTGAATTGAATCAAATCAAAATCACATCGCAGCAGACTGTAATATCAGCAAATATGTTGTCCAAAGAATTGGTTTTATGTATCATGATAAAACTTGTGATTTACACCCCTACAACTGCATATATCTTAATCTACAAAAACATTTATTACAGTTTAAATCGATGTTATTACCCAACAATCACATTTGAACGCCTGACAAACTGTAGAGCCGCTAAAGTTAAGTTTAAATGTGTTTATACGCGCTTGTAGCTGCATATTTTCCTATTTTTGCAGTAAATGATATGGAATGTGAAGAATAATGCGCCCCGACTGGAATGTCGTCTGATTGGCCCGAAGCGGCCACGTAACGAGCCACTGCTACGTCATAAACCAGCGTCAAGTGAGCAGGAATAGAATTGCGGTTCCATGAGCGGTTTTCAAAATAAAATTATTATTATTATTATTATTGTTATTATTATTATTATTGCACCACATTGCTAAATTTGACTTATTTCATGTCAGGTTCCAACTCTTATATCCTCGACACATATCAGCGCTGTTTTACCTCACTTTTAACCAGGTTATAATCTGCAACTATTTTAAGTTAACTTTGGTAATTAATTCAGTAATTGTTCAAGCAAACATGGCAAAATCACTAGTTCAACCTTCTTAAAATTTGCTGCTTTTCCTGCATACTAAATATTTTTTCGGTTTTAGACTGTTAGATCAATGGCTCCCAACCTATTTTCCTTGAAGCACCCCCTACAAAAAGCTGAGCTCCCCATATTTTCTATTGTCATCACTCTATAAGAAATTACAAATCCTTAAAATCCTCAGTTTGAGTAAAGAGATTCAGTGTATTAAATTAGTTGTTTAAATCAGCTTTCTTTAATGAATGTAACTCATCAGTGCCTCCCTCTGTGGGTGAGCAAACCAGTTTTGATCGCAGTGAAAATGCTGTTTTTGAAAGGCTAAACACCAACAAAAATGGATTGAAGCAGAGTATTTTGTTAGATAAAAACATATGATATGGTAAATATTGGAAATGATAACATCTATTCATCCATTCATCTGCACAAAGGAAGAAATTTTATTCTAATTCATCAGAATTTGGCAGATGTTGACTTGCACCAAGCAACTTATTGATATCTTCAGAAACTTTAACTATCACTTTACAATTCTGCATATATAGCAATTCACATGTTAGAAAATACTTTAACTTTGTAAATCGAGTCATCAGTTAACCTGCATGTCTTTAGTTGTTGTTTGTACATTGTTAGATGTTTATATCTAACAATGTATTCTGCTTCAGTTCATTTTTGTTGATTTTTAGCCTTTCAAAAACAACATTTTCAATATGGTCAAAAACTTTTTGCTCTCCCACCCACCTCCCTCCGTATGTGGCGGGAGGGAGCTGATTTAGTAGTAGTAAGTTGATTTATGAGTCTAATTTAATACACTGAATCTCTTTACTCAAATGGAGGATTTTGTTCAAGGATTATGTAACGCTAACACGGTGACAACATGCTAACCCCTGCTTAGATCACACCAATCTAAAACAATCCTCTGCCATCACAAACAGAATCTAATACTACTAATAATATAATACTAGTAGTATTAGCAGAGCCTGAACTTTATCTGCAACAGTGCAGAAAAAGTGTGTTATTACAAATTGTAGTTATACATGTGCAAATCTAATTTTGACAACCTCAGAGCAGACAAATCCTGGCACACCCCCTATGATAATTGCCCCCCCCTAAATAGACTATTTAATCTATTAATCTAAAAAAATCAGCAGCTAAACTGATTATTAACGTAAAATAATCATTAAATGTAGCTGTAAATATACTACTATACTAACTATATCCTTTTACATAGCTAAAAACCTTAGTCATGCCTGTTCTTAGCCCCAATTTGTGACAGTCTGGTTAATACATGAGAGGCACAGACTTAAAACTGGGGGATTAGTTGTTCCCACTGATGGAGGACGTACTTTTATTTTCAAAGGATACACCGTCCAACCGGTTACACTTCCTTGTTTTATTTATTTTGACTTGTAATCGACCTCGCTGTCACATTTCATATTTAAACGCACACATTTCAGAGAAGACATGCAGGTTTGTTAACACTGCAGCCGTTCTGGCTTCACACAGTGTGTCCTGCAGGTCAGTTAGCCAACAAGCTAACCAGTTAGCTCACAGCGATGTCAACGTGGCGCAGGCTGCATGTGAAGCTGCGGACGGCTCGTGGGTTGCTGAACGTTTCCTCCACACGGACACAGTCACTCATATGGCCGTATGGACAGTTACCGGTATGTCAGAGCCTGAGTACAGGCGGACCTCTGCGGAATGACTTCTTCAAAGGTGAGGGACATGACTGAAGTGAACGTCAAACAAGCTGGACAACTTCGCATTCAGAAATCCTCAAATTCTACTATTATTTACTTCTAATCAAAAGTATGTAATATGTATGTCATATCTGAAACCATCTGTTGGACTTTTATAAGTCTCTTTACAATTCGGCACACATAAATCTTTTCTTTTTAAATGTAAACTTTTACAGTTGTTCCAGTTGCTCCGCACACTGTTATAGGAGATTTACACCACGGTTATATTAAAGTATTTTCTAATATGTGCGTTGCCATACATGCCGAATTGTAGAGTGGTAGCTAAAGTTTCAGAAAAAATCATTAAGTTGTAAAGTAAAGTAAAAATCTGCCAAATTCTGATGAATTAGAATAAAACTTGTACTTTTGTGCCCCAGAGCTGGAGACCCAGCTGGCTGCTATGAGAAAGAAGGCGTCGGACGCTCTGCCAGGGAGCAGCTGGACTCCCCTGCCGATAAACAAGAACCTTCCGCCGGAGAGGGCCGACATCGTGATCGTGGGAGGGGGTGTGGTGGGCTGGTCCGTCGCCTACTGGCTCAAGCAGAAGGAGAGGTTGCGAGGAGGGGTGAAAGTTATTGTGGTGGAGAAGGACCCAACGGTGAGGCCCCACGATTGAAAACCGTGAATGCATTTTGCTGAATCAAAGCCTTCATCTTATGGGTTTGATACAGATTTTCAAACATCGTGCATCCTATAGTCTACTGCATCATTCATTAACCAAGCCACCCTCTGTGTCACCCTTACTGTTAGTTACTCTTGCCTTTGCCTCACACATCATGGCACCATCCAAATTCCTGTGTAATTTCCAATATATTATATCAAATCTAAATAATCAAAGTAGTGCTGTAAAGTTAACATGAATGCAGATTTGTTTTAACGCTACTAAGTTCTTTAATGCATTAATGCAACTTGTGATTTTTAGGTTGCAGTTTTAAGATACTGGTATCAGATAAAACTAGAAAACCTAAATAATCCATTCAGGCTAAATAACGCTCCAAACTTGCGCTAAATTTTGGCAAGGAAAAACTGCCATGGCCATTTTCAAAGGGGTCCCTTGACCTCTGACCTCCACATATGTGAATGAAAATGGGTTCTATGGGTACCCACGCGTCTCCCCTTTACAGGCATACCCACTTTCTGATAATCACATGCAATTTGAGGCAAGTTAAAGTCCAGTCAACACACTGACACACTGCTGTTGCTGGGCTGCAAAACTGCTTGTTGTTTGAAATCCAAACCAACTTTCTTAATATAATAATCAGCCTGCGTCTACACACTTCCTTAGTATTAACTGCTTCCTGCTGCATGTGGTTCTCCCCAGTACTCCCAGGCCTCCACGGTGCTGTCTGCTGGGGGGATCCGACAGCAGTTCTCCCTGCCTGAGAACATCCACCTCTCCCTGGCCTCCGCAGACTTCATGAGGAACATCAATGTAGGTCACGTTTGAAGGTGTTTGTGTGCAGCCTCTCACTGGCAGTGAATGACGGGCCTTTAAATCATAAAATGTGACAGTTACATGTGTTAGGAAGTGAGCAAGAGCTGATTGTTTGACCAAACTGTAGGTCTTGTAATCTCTGCTGGTGCCGGCCAAGATATAGGCTGTATTCAAAACCGCCTACTACATACTACTGAGGAAGACAGTATGCAGTATACAGTACGTACTGCATTCCTCAGGAGTATGCAGTATGAAACAGTTAAAGGCAGTGTAAAGGAAATTCAGAGATTCGTTTCTTAACATATTATAAATGTTAGAAAACAGTTCATGAAAATGTTAAAAGTTGCAAGATATGATATGAGGGGTTTCCAGGTTTTATTGGATTGTTGGAACCTGTCTTTCAGAGCACATCATATCCTTTCCAAATGGAGTGTGTTAGTTAAATCTAGTCATCTCCTGGAGGTAGGGATAGTTGTGCTCTTCCATAAAATGAGAATTAATTTCTTTGCCGTTATGAGGCAATAAGAGAGAAAACGCTGCTGTGTTGCGTTTAGTTTTCGAAGGCTATTCCAAGAATGATGGGCAGAGGCTCCGGCTTGATCAGAGTATTCATGACCTCAGACATAATGCTGCAGATATCAACCCAAAAAGACTGAACCTTCGGACATAAAGCAAAACTATGAAGAAGTATTGCCACAGAAGATCAGCATTTATCACACATTTGTCACACCTCTGGGTATTTTAAAGTACATTTTAAAATAAACAACAATATACTACCATGCACATTTGCACACATTACACTTCACGGCCCGAGCGTCACACGATGGCCTCTGACCTTTGTGAAAAAATCTGCTTTCACTGGGTGGAAAATTTACCATTATTTGGTGTGTAAAGCAGAAAAAGCACTGTGCAAGTTATCACGTTCCAGTTCATCAAGTTTGTCATATTCTTCTTGACGAGAGGCATCCCAGCGTGAAAAGACGCGCTTAGGAAATGAGCGAACCACTTCAAATTTCTGATCCAGCAAACATAATACAGGGCAAAACTGATAACGGTCAGAAGCTTAGATGCAATGCATACGGGTACACATAGGCACTGCTGGCACGGCTCCATGAACAGGAGAACTCTTTCTAGGTCAGTATAGCAGCACTGAGGATTTACTGCTTCAATAGAGAGCCTAGGTCCCGCCCCTTCCTGTGGACCCCATGGGACCTTATTTCACAAAACATATGAATGGTAGTCAACAGAGAGGGAAATATTTTTTCATCATGTATGAGTTGCACCAGTGTCGTGGCAGAAAAATCATAAAACTATCTGTCACTGGTTCTTTAACTCAAGAAGATTCTTCAAAGAAGTTAGGAGACAGGAGTCTGGCAATACTAATGTATAATAACTAACATAAATGAAAAGGTTATATTTCCCAAGTTGCAGCAGAGGAAAGAGAGCAGGTCTACAGAGTCCGAGGGCATCGCAGAGCTGAACTGAAAACACAACAGTCAGGATGTACTTAAACACATATAGCTGAGCTCTCCTGTATCTTCTACATTTGGGAAAGACAGATTCACAATGGTTTGTGACCTTCGAGACACAAGAAGACGGTTTATGGAGAAGACAGGTATGGCATGAGGCCTTGGTGCTATCAGACCAGTCACATAAACCATGTCATGCCCTGGTGTCTTTATTTGCTCATGTGGCCCCTAAGGAAAAATAATTGCCCACCCCTGACTTAAAAAATGCAGACTATTCCCTTTAAGTTAAGCTAACCCGCTGCTGACTGTAGCTTCATAAAAACGAGAGCGGTATCAATCTTCTCATCAACTGTCTCTTTATTGTCTTCCGTCAAGCGCCAATCTGACATCTGACACAACATTTTTTCTGTATTTCTGCTTTTGTCCTGTTGTGTTTTCTAACTTTTTTGACCATTTAGTTTGTAAAGAAATGATTCATTTGCGTACGTCGCCCCTCCGTGTTGTTTCAGGAACACCTCGGCGTGCTGAACGAAGACCCAGTGGACCTCCAGTTCAACCAGTCAGGATACCTCTTCCTGGCCAGTGAGAAGGCGGCTCACATCATGGAGGAAAACTACAGCACCCAGAGGTGGCACCCATTCAGTACAACTATCTGAAAGCTAGAGATCAGTGTAAACAGTATGGCAAGCCATTTTAACATGTAATACAGGACAGGCCATTCATTATAGACGTCATTTTGTTATTTTGATATCCCTAATTACATTTTGATGAGTACGATTCAAACTACTTTTGTTATTCCTGTGTTTGGGGTTTGTCATTACGGATATCCGCAACTGAATTATGACTTGTGGTAATTCCAATTCAAGATATCTTCAATTCTCCTCAATTGAAAATATCTACATTGTCATATTTAGATATCTAAAATTAAATTATGACTAGTCAAAATGACACTGTAGATATCTCTAACTGGAGGTAGGGATAGTCTAAATGTAATTACAGATATGTAGAATTAGAGTTTTGATGAGGGGAAATGACGCTGCAGATAAACTTGGGGGAAAAAGTTTGTAATTTGTGTTTGGTGGGTTATTTCACTGTTGTTCCAATGCTACTTGGAAAGCCTGTTTATTTACCTTCACAATGAGGTCCAACTAGTAAGGATCTATGTGGGTAGTGTCCAAGTGAAATTTGCCAAAATGCTCTGCTAATGCTGAACAGTGTTTTCTCCTGTTGGTACTGACTCTTGTGTTTTCAGCTCCAGGTGCTGCCAGTCAGGCACCACTAGACCAGACCACAGGATCACAGAGTGATCCGGTTCTTACTGAAAAGTCAGCTTTTTCCAAACCAACGTGGCTCAGTTCAACATTTGGTTTCAAAACAAAACTCATCTCTTCTCTGACAGTATTTTGACATCAGATGATTTGCTGCCAATCACTGGAACCAGGAGAATATACTGTTTAGCACTGGCAGAGGATTTTGGCAAATTTCACTTAGCTATTCCATGTTAAAACGGCTGGCCATAGAAACAGACTGTCTCCATTCTAGGAGGACGTTATAAGGTTTCAGGGATTATTAAAAGTATCTGTCAATAAATTATCTCACTTTGTGACTGTAGGAATGCTGGAGCCAAAGTTTCACTTTTGTCTCCGACACAAGTGAAGCAGAAATTTCCTTGGATAAACACAGACAATGTCGCGCTTGCGTCGTACGGTGAGTGCAGGTTAACGTGTTTTACAAAACCTAAGAGAACACAGATAAGTAACTGGGGACAGCATGTGAAAATAAAAATAAAATGTGTGAAAACAAAAAGAAAAAGTGATGACTAAATTAAAAATCGAGGAGGAGGAGGAAACAGGAGAAGAAAAGCAAAACGGAGAGAACAAAATGAAAATGAATAAGCGGAGAGCATCATCTGGGTTTGAATGCATTCCAGGTGAGCTTGACAGGATGAGTTTGGTGTAATATTATTAATTCTTTTTTATTGATTTTGAATTAGTTAACATATCAAGCATAAATAAAATTAAATGGCAATCCATGCAAGAAAGAGTACAGCACAGAAATAAGGTGATATCTTAAAAATAAATAAATCAATAAATATATTAGTGTCAATTAGTTAATTTATGAATGAAGGAAGGAAGGACGGCACACTTTATTGATCCCCTGAGTGGAAATTCAATGTTTTCACTCTGTTGTTGTTTTTACACAGTACACACAGACCTGAAACACATACATGCACCAACAGGACCTAAATAGGGACCTAATACATGCATTAATGGAGAGATGTCAGAATGAGGCGGCTGCCTCTGACAGGCGCCCCGAGCTGTTTGTGGTTTGGTGCCTTGCTCAAGGAAACCTCGGCTGTACCCAAGAGCCAAACTGGCACCTCTCCCACCAGTTTGCACCCAATACTTGGTCCACCTCTGTGTTAGAATTACATATTAATATTATTCTAAAATTTAACTATTAATTAATAATAATATTACTAATTATTTCTGATCATACAATATAATTTAAATTATATTAGAATTAAATATTATATTAATATTGATTTAAAAATGAATTAATGAATAATAACAATATTATGAATTATTTCTGTTTGTACACATTTATATTTGAGTTGTGGCATTAGCTCACTGGCAGCAGGATAGATCAGAGAATTGTTTATTTTATTGAACTGATTGTTGTTCCAGTGATATCTGCCATGTTAGGAGAGCAAACAATTGTGAGACGTTGATTTTTTTCCCCTAGTTTTCCAGTTCAGTAGTATTGTTTTCTCTGTGATAGTTGGGGCCACGAGGAGGGGTGTAAATACACATATAATTTGTGTATTTACTAAGAAACTGTTAATTGATCATATTCATGCTATTACCTAACAAAATCTTTCTATTTGCACTATAATTTCAATTTAAAACTCTGATACTTCACATATTGTATATATATGTGTGTGTGTATTCATAACTGTACATATACATCTAAAATGTAAATATAATCTAGTTTTTGTTTTTTATTTGAGAGTGAGTTACTGTGAGAGAGTGAGTGCATCAGTGGTGTTAGCGTTTCTTACCGCTTGTCATCCTGACCTCCAGGGCTGGAGAACGAGGGCTGGTTCGACCCCTGGACGCTGCTGAACGCCTTCAGGAGGAAAGCCATCTCTATGGGCGTCATTCAATGCTACGGAGAAGTCACAGGTTCGTTATTATGACACAAAGACATGAGACTGTGATTGTCCTAGAGATCACCACAGGTCATTTTATACAGTGAGGTCAACTTCTGGTCTCACTACAATGAAATGGTCATGACAATGAGTTAACTAATGGGGACAATTAGAGCAGACAGCGCTGTTGAATGTCAATACATGATCACAACTAAATTAAACAGATATACTTTAAATAAAACATGCCCTAAGACCCAGCATTTTACGTGAGTTTTCCCCCCAACTCTTAAAATATGTGATTTTTATTTAGAAATTGTGCTAAAATTTCCAAGCTTAACCTCCCTCGGTCATTTCCGGACCCTTTGGTACTCTAGTGTTACCAGGGTTACCATGCAGTGTTTTCCTCTATGCCGGTGCGAATCAGTGTGTTTATTTACCGACCGTCCGCTAGCTGGTGTTCATGCTTCTGTTTCGTCCACAGATTTTAAATACACAGTAAACGTGATGACAAATGCTGATGGTGATCAAATGGATTTCAGGAGGATCAAATCTGTCAAAGTAAGATTTTATGTGATCTCCAACACGTCAGGACAGATTTATTTCTTCATGCCTTTTTGGATTAATATATAAAAGTGTTAATAGAGCATCACACTAGCTTCAGGTTGTTCTTCAAAAGCACAATCTGTCCAGTTGTCTGAGGCAAGAATAAACTAAGAAGTAGCCTCACAGTGCCAAACACTGATCAACATGTCCACTCACTATATCGTCTAACATCTAAATCAAAGTTTGTTGTATTTTATGTTTTTCCAAGTTTTGTTTTTATCAGTAACTAGTAAATGCAGCATGGGACCCACCGTTAAAGGGTCTGCAACCCAAATAGGTCCTCACCCATAATTTTAGGAACACTGGTTTGTGATGTAGTTGTAGTCTTTACACATAGAGAGGGGAAGTCACGCCCCTTCAGGCGGACCACTATGGGACCTTATTTTGGAAAAAATATGACAGGTAGTCAACGAGACATCATTTGACAAGACATGATATTTGTCAACTTAAAAGACTATTATAAACTGGTTATCGGTGCCAATTGGTCGGATTCTGCGCAAAATCAGATGAGACTATGTAGGTTCACCAGAAACTCCTTCAGCTCAGAACCCAGCGGGGCCTCCGGCAGCGACTAGACCTGGATCTGGCTTCGCTTCGGGATTTGGAGAGCTCCGGCGGGAGATGGAGAGCTCCGCGTCCAGCAGCAGCAGCAGCTTCTCCTCGGCCAGGAGCAGGGCTTCACCTCGCTGGCAGCCAGCACCGACCCCACACTGCTGGAGGCCCAGGCCGTATTGCTGGGCCTGCTGGAGGGAAGGAAGGCAGGGGAGAACCAGAACCAGGACTGAGCGGAAATACAGCCTTTTAGCTAATTTCCATTTCCCCCCTTCAATATTCTGGTGATGTTTTTTGCAAGAAAGGCACATTGGGTCTGCCGTATTTCTGGTTAAAAAAACACTCAAGATATAAAATATTGGTAACTCCTTTGCTTCGTACATGATGGGATAATGTCTGGTGTCGAGCAGGTGCAGATGCCTAACAGTCTGGAGTACCAGCCGGTTGAATGTGCCATTGTGGTGAATGCAGCAGGAGCCTTTTCTGCTAAACTGGCAGAGATGCTGGGAATCGGCTTCGGTCCCAAAGACTCCATCGCTGGAATTCCCGTCCCCGTTGAGCCCCGCAAAAGGTCGGTCATTGACTCAAGTGGCATATTTCCTTTTGTCAAAATGGCCGGTTTTCTTTGAAAGGGACTAGCGGTGGCCTCATACAGTGCAGCTCTCTGGTATTCTGCCTGACTCACTTCATTAAAGGTATTCACTTCCAAATCCAATGAACTGTGTAACAACTGTACCCGTTTTTAAACACAAACAGTAAAATTAGGCGGTGAGCCTTTTAATGCTCACGCTGAATGGATGTGAACGCCCTCAAACACAAACTCAAGACCGGGCTGTTAGAAAAGAAAAAGGTTTCTATGATGTCAAAACCATTCATAGTTTTTCTGAACCGCCACACTCAAAGGCAGAGTGAAAAGCCGGCCATCACAGAGAGCGAGGGGAAGGAGACAATATCGTTTAAATATGGGAATAATATTTTCACAATGCACATTTTCAGTAGGGGTGGGGAAAAATCAATACAGGATATTATTAAGATATTTTGCTCGACAATATTGTAGTGATCTTTTATTATACTGTATAAACTAATAAAAACATAATCTGACAGTCACTATTCTATCATAAGAGGGTGTAGGGGGCTCAATTTTAAAGCTGCAGTGAAGATAGATACCAACCATGACGTTAACTTTAGACCAATGCTCTAAAGTTAACGCTAAATTTTGGCGAGGAAAATTATTACTATTTTCAACTATCAACTAACTATTTTCAAAAGGGTCTCTTGACCTCTGACCTCAAGATATGTGCATGAAAAGTGAGTGAAAATATCACAAGATATCTTATCCCAATACTCAACATATTGCAAAATGTTTAAAATCACAATGAGATCGTATTGTGACTTAAGTTTGTGATAATGTCGTGTTGTGGGGCCTCTCGTGATTCCCTCCTTTAATGTTCAGACAGTCTCTCCTGTTCACATGAGTGACAGAAATGTTTGGTTTACTGATAGATGTAGACCACATGTGTCAAACTCAAGGCCCGCAGGCCAAATCCTGCCCAGCACCTCATTTTATGTGGCCTGCGAGGGCTTGCCATGAATATATTATGCTTATTCTAGAATTCTATGTCGCTTTACAGATGTGCAGTGTCCTTAAACTACATGTCCCACAATGCATCTTGATTTTGTTACATGCACACTGAAGCATCTCAATATCACTGGTTTCCTGCAGCAGCGCAGAAATTTAATGAGAGACGGAAAGAGAATCCATGTTAGTGGTTAATGGAGAGCAGCCGGTATGTCTTCTTTGCTTCGAGGCAGCGGTAAACTACACTGTCACGCCAGCCAACAATCGAGCCGTAGAACATTTTGAATAAATATCCGGCAGGAATAAAAAAATATGTACATATTTGCACTGAACCAGCTTCTCTGGAAAACGTTCATCAAATCCTTCTTCATACTGCCTGAAGGAGCTCTGGGAGCGATCCAAATGCTTTTGTAGAAGGTTAAGGATAAGAGCGGAAACCCCTTCAGTTTTGACCATTTTCATGCCAAAAACTCCCCTGCAAAAATTAAATTAACTGAATGTCTGTGTGAAAAACAATATCAATGCTCCAATGACATAAAAGTACAGTTTACACAGGACTGTAAGAATATACTGTATGTAAGTTATTATTTGCTGTACAACCCTTTTTTTTTTTTTGCAGGTATGTGTATGTGGTCCACTGTCCTGATGGTCCAGGTCTAGACGCTCCATTCCTGATTGATTACTCTGGAGTTTACTTCAGAAGAGAGGGGTTAGGAGGGAACTACATCACTGGGATGTCACCAGAAGAGGTTTGTTTTAGTTTAAAGCAGTTTTTCTTTACTGTTTTATGAATAAAAAGTTAAATAGAAGGTGTTTTTTCCTCCTCAGGCTGAGGAGCCAGACACCAGCAACCTGGAGGTGGACCACCAGTTTTTTGAGGACAAGGTTTGGCCCATCTTGGCCTCTCGTGTTCCAGCCTTTGAGAAGCTGAAGGTAAGGCTGGGATACGATCGATTTATAATAACATGTTAGTCCAATTCATTTAAAGGCCTTATTGATAACATTTATATGTAGATGAATAATTAAAAAAATATGTCCACATAGCTTTTAGAAAGGTGCCAAATAAAAATATGACTTTTCATGGAAATAATTAATGTACCTGTGAATTAATCATTTTAAATATCTTGGTGGGTTCAAGAGATATGCGAACAAGGCTTGTGAGCCAATAGTATAACAACATTAGTATCACATGGTATCTCTGGGTTGTCAGGTAATGTGGAAAAAACAGATAAAAGGCTCAATATGTGTCTGGCAACAACAACCAATACTGATATATTTTTTGTTGAAGCTTGTCAGAAGCCTCAGTCTGTGCAGGTAAAATTTATATATGATCACATTAAGCCATCATACCAATTTTGAAGTTCCTAGGGTAAATTGGTTTTCAATTTCTGCTCCGGAAATGAAAATAGAAATTCAAAATAAGAGAAAATTTTAAAAATCTCGACAACACCACCCTGGAATTATAACTTCAGGCAGACACAACTAGATCACACTGTGAATCCACAATATTTTGCTCCAGAAACGACAGCAGACAGAAGGACGGAGTACGTGGGGGTATAATTAAAAAATGCTTAATTTCCCCTCAGTTTTAGCCCTCTGTCCTCACTACATGTTTAAATTTTAAAACACTTGGTGTCTCAGTGCGTATAGGAAAGATAGTGTGCACATCACACAGAAGTATTACTGTTGATTTTTGTCAGACGTCGCAATAATAAAGTAATAATTTTATCACAACCACAGCAGCATGGGAGTGACTGCTGGTTAACATGTATTGTTTAAGAAACCCAACTGTATCACTATTTCATACGTAAATGAGAACAACTATATCGTGGATTTGGCTGATTAAAACACAGTATAGGAGAGCAGGGGTTCAACTGCAGAGTAAAGCTTTCGTTATACCCTTGTCGATGCGGCAAGCGTAAATCACATTGTCATCCGGCTGTCTCTGCAGCTTCTCAGTCACAGTCATCTGTTTGACAGCAAAGTTACGTCTGTAACTTTCTCTTTAATCGCTAATTTAAATTGTTGATATAACCGATCACACAGCTGTTGACCTGTATTTATGTTTTGTATTTTTTCATGTGACGTTGGAAATATGGACTTGGTCACCCGGGCAGTGTCTATCCCACTCCTTGGTTTTGAAATTTGCCAAATGAAAAGAGGACATGTGGCTGTTTTTATGTTGTTTTAAAACAGTTTTTCTTGTTCCCTCCCTCAGGTGACGAATGCGTGGGCCGGTTTCTACGACTACAACACCTTCGACCAGAACGGCATCATCGGTATGCACCCTCTCATCAACAACATGTACTTTGCCACCGGTTTCAGCGGCCACGGCCTGCAGCACTCCCCCGCGGTGGGTCGATCTGTGGCAGAGCTGATCCTGGATGGAAACTTCACTACGTTGAACTTGAGCGGCCTCGGCTTCAGACGCATTCTGGAGCAGGAACCCATGCTGGAGAGGAACATCCTATAGACGAGCTGGGACGTTTGGTGTTTTTAAAACGCTGTTACGGATTCACCAGAGTCGCACAATACACAAACTACCTGATCGAGGTGGCGGTTGACCAGCAGCTTCTGTGTTGTGTGAGGTAAAGTTACTGTTTTTGTCAGTGGAGTTTGGGTTAAAATATGTTTTACTGCTGCAAGTTGACACATATGGAGGGAGGCGAGCCAGCTGTTCACATACCATTTATTTACAGTATAAATAATGCCAAAATCCTCATTACTTCTCAGATTTCCAGAGATGGTACACTGATATGAGTTGCTACACATAAAGAGGCCGTCTCTTGTTTTAATTCTGTTTTATAACCCCAAGTAATGGATTAGAAAGCTGATCGAGAGACATGGAATTATGTTTCTTCTCCTACCGATAAAAAAATGGCCAATGACGGTTTACCTCATACAACAGCTTTTAATATCAGTCATGCCTAGGGATGTTAATAATTAACCATGTAACCGATAACCGACATTAAGCACTAAACGGAATAATAATTAATTAAAAAGTTGAGAAAAAGTCAGGGGAGTGGCTGGGGAGAAAAGCTGGTAAACCTTAAGAGAGAGCCGGCGCTGATACAGAAAGTTGGCAGTGTTTCCCATTAATTACTGTGGCCTGCCATAATCGTTCAGTTCTGAAAAGCCCGGGTGAAAGTGGCTTTCTGCTCCAGCCGTGAGCCTTACATCACCCTTCGTCCTCTCTCCTGGTACGACTGTCAACTGGGCGGCCTGTCCACAGTACGAGGGGTCTGCAGCGTTGTCAGCAACCCACCCGACCTGTCTTAAAACTTGAACCCCATTTCCTTTACCACGCTTTAAGGGTGTGATTTTTTTTAATGCGCCATCACCATTTACATCTATACATATTATGTGTTTATGATTACATTGTTGGTGGAAGAAGTACTCAGATCAGTGTAAAAATACTCAGTTACAAGTAAAAGTCCTACTTTCACAATGTTACTTAAGTAGAAGTACAAAAGTATCAGCATCAAAATATATTTAAAGTACCAAAAGTAAAAGCACTCATGTAGAGTGTGTTCATCTTTTTGATATTGCAGCTGTAAAGGTGGAGCTAATTTTAACTACTTTATATACTTAGCAATTATATCCTAAATAATAATGATAGTTGATTTACATTTTGTATTAAGAATCTGAATTTACATAGTAGCTATTGAATAATATTGTCAAATGAATGTGAAGTAAAAAGTACTTATTTCCCTTGAGATATAGTGTAAGTACAAAGTTACATGAAATGGAAATACTCAAGTACCTTAAGATTGTACTTCAGTAGGCTACAGTACTTTAGTAGCCTAGATGTACTTTAGGATCCACCACAAGAGCACAAAGTTATTCATAGATCTAGCCTCTTAATTTCGCTCTGAAATTGCACCTGATTGATGCATTTAACTTTAAAATATACAAAATGTTCTTCCGAGGGCAGCGTTCCCCAGTACCCCCCTACAGGGTTCAAGGTCGACCCACCACAGTCTCACAAAATCCTGAAACACTGATGTACAAAAATTATGTAGTAATGAAGTAATTGATCGTGGGGACAGAAATGATTCCCGTCTACGTCACCAAAGCAGCACTTCATCCAGAGCTGGCAGGGCTGATAATGTACACTGAGAGTTTGTCTGTGTACAATACAGTGTTCTGTATATAAATACATAGGATCCTTTTATATTTTATTCATTATTGTATCATCTTGTCTTTTTCTGACTTACTCTGGAATCAATGGAGATCAATTTCATTGTTTTGTATTGATCGATGCAATAAAAGCTTATTAATAATCAACATTTTTGGAGAAAAGTGGACTTGAGTGGTGTCGTCATTACACATCTCCATCGTGTTTTTCTGCTCTAACAGATTGGATTCAGTCAAATATCGTCAAAACAATACAAAAATGTCTATCTTACATACAGTGTTTACATTTTATATCGTTACAGTAGACTACGCCTTTTTTCTTTTGTAATTTAACAGAAATCTTTTATGTTCATTCTGCACTCAATTTCTTGAAATGAGTCATTTATATTTGAGTATACAAAAATAGGCTTTACCATGTGATTAATTCATGTAAACTATTCATTTATTGAATTACCAGAAAACATGCTATATTGTGATTATATATCGTTATGGATATAGGGAATTATCAATATCGTGATAGAAGATAGAAGAGCCCTAGTAACTACACAGCACTAAAACAAAAACACTGCAGCTGCCACAAGTAAAGACACTTGAATTTTATAATCAACTCAATACTTACCTTTGAAATTTAAACAGTACAGAATACTTCTACACAGCTACAAAAAAATTTATAGCGCTGAAATATTTGTCTTTGAAAAACATCTATTTGTAATTTCAAACATTTTTTTTAATATGACTCAGATTGTCACCTAATTTGACAGCTATCTGACTGATTACAGTCAGACTTCACCGAATTATTGTTGAATTTTCTCTTTTGTTTCAATTTCACAAATCCCATTTGAACAACCTCATTTTGTATGTGTACATTAAGACCCAAAAACGGATACTTATATATGACTTTATACATTTGTGAAAACAGAAAAGAACAAAACAAAAACAGCCCGATTTCTTAACATATATGACATTTACATTATATTACGTATATTATTATATATTATAACTGAAATATAAATTCACTTTTCCTGTGTGGACGGGCCTTCTGGTAATCTTGCAGCCCACATCAAATTAAGAGTTTGTCATATTTATCTTGTTTGATGGCATCTAGATAAGTACAGCTTATTTAAAATCAGATTTAATCTGAAAAAGTGGAGGAATGTAAAACATTACAGGTATTTCCGGTGTTAAGGTGTTGTATAGATACTGCGCACCAGATGGAGCCATTGATTTTAATACAAGCAGCGTGGCGCATCACCCCACTTACAAGTCAAATTTAAGGCAATCTGTTCAAGCAAAATATTAACTTGGACAAAGGCAGAGCGGTTATTGTTTTAAGATGGTAACAAGAAGAGAGAGGACAAGATCAGGGTCAGTTAGTTTAATCTGAATCTCTATAAACTGGAGATGTCACACTAATGACAACAGTTAAGATGAGCATATTACAGCTGAGAGATCATTAGTGCAAGTGGAAAATATGACACTCTTGTAGAACATAGCAATAAAAGCACCTAATTCAAGACCCTGATACCTTTACATTATTAAAGATACTTAAAGCGAGGGATGAGCGCTGCATTAATGAGGACCATACATATTAAATCATGATGCCTGTTGGTCTTAGCGATGAGGTTATTTACCTGATATTAGCTCTGACAAGATCAGTTAATAGAGCTGTCCTGTTTAATGCTTCAACTCCTCACATATTAATTTATCTCATATGCTGCTAAATAGATACTTTATTAGTAATTAGTTATTGAAGTAGGTTTTATAAAGAGTCTTTTCTAGAACGCTGATAAATGTTGACCTGATAGAAATGTCTAAGACGGTCAGTCAGAGAGGAGAATAGTGTTTCTCATCTCGTGCACTGATTGGCTTAAGCTGAACAGCCAATCAGAGTGACTTCTCTCACCAGCGAGTAACGCCACCAATTCAACATGCTCAACCCGCAAAAAAAAATCCTCCAACTAGACTAGACTAGACTAGATAAGATAAGATAAGATGAACCTTTATTAATCCCTAGAGGGAAATTCGGGCGAGACTAGAGCCAACGGTGCAGGACACACCACGAAAACTAGGCCACCCGACGTTTCTGCACAGGCCTAAAAAGGTTGGAAACCACTGGTTTAATCTTGAACAATGCATTATATATTCTGAGATTATCATACATTTTTACTGTAAAATCTGAAAAGTAACTACAGCTATTAAATAAATGTCACAGAAAGTACAATATTTCTCTCTGAGTATGGAAACACTCCAGTAAGTACTGAAAACTGTACTTTTAGTTGTAACATGTTACTCTCAACCACTGAATAAGACGCTGCTTATTTGGGAACATTTGTCTGGTTTGCTGAGCTTGATGATACAAACTGTGTTGTGGTTTTCTCTTGCAACTAAAGAGTTTGTGTCTCCTTCCTCTTCTCCCCACATAGTGACACCAGCCACCTCCACATTTAACTTCCTGCAGCAAAACACATCACACCTGCAGGACAGAGTTGTTGCTGGCAAAATCCCCCCCAACGGTTGGGGGAATTTTTCCCCTCCGTCTTTATGGTTGAGGTAAATGTGAAAGTACTACTGCAACAACAAAACAAAAAAACCCCTGTACCAAACTGAAGTGAAGATTGATTGACTGCAAACCACGCAGTGTTGGTACAAAAGTGGATTCTGTTTCCATTACAGAGATGACATAAATGTTACAGCCGCAGAGGGTAGAAATGGAGCAAATATGATTAAAAAGAGTTAGAAAACGGTCACATAGCCGGACAGTGGTGCATGAGACAGGGAAGCAGGAGCCTCTGTGTCCTGAGGTGCTCTAAACGGCATCTGCAAGATTTCATGGAGGAAAACAACCAATCAGAGCTAATCTGGAGTCCGCTGTCTCTGAGTCCACGGGTTCGAATCTGGCCTGTGGCCAGTTGCTGCATGTCGTTCCCTCTGTTTGGGGTCCCCTGCTGGAGCTGCTGCCCCCACGACCCGACCCCAGATAAGCGATTGATGATGAGTGA
The DNA here is from genome assembly GCA_947000775.1 of Pterois miles. Lineage (NCBI taxonomy): Eukaryota > Metazoa > Chordata > Actinopteri > Perciformes > Scorpaenidae > Pterois > Pterois miles. The sequence goes on along the minus strand of CAMQGK010000052.1, from coordinate 31,154,442 downwards.
GTGATGAATAACATTAAAAAAAAAACAACATGGATGTATAAATCTGGCTTGGGGTTCTTCTGTGTAGAGTTTGCATGTTCTCCCCATGTTAGTGTGGGTTTTCTCCAGGTTCCTCCCACAGTCCAAAGACATGCAGGTTAATTGATGACTCTAAATTGCCCGTCGGTGTGAATGTGAGTGTGTACCCCGCCGTCGCCCGATGCCAGCTGGCTCCAGCCCCCCTATGCGACCCCTAACAGGTTAAGCGGTTACAAATGGATGGATGTATGAAGAGAATTGGATACAGCATTGGAGGCGGGGCCTGTTCATTCCTGTGCTATTGGCATTCCGTCTGGAAAAGTACGTCTGAAGTAGCATCCGTTCGGTCACATGACTCGGTCATGGTGTCACAGCCGTCACGCTGTCGTCACGGTTTGCTAACTCCGCCTCCCAGCCCTCAGTCCAGCCTCAGTCTGGGTCTCATTCACATGAATGGAGGAAGGGTAATAATTCTGGATTTGGTTATTAATGCATTTTACAACTTTTAGGATCTAATGATTTAAATGAGGACTATTAGAGTGTTCGTACTGGGAAGTTGATTCACCTCAATTATCCGCTGAGTTATAGACCTCTCTTTCCCAATGTAATTCTATGGGAAAAAGTCTTTTTGGGCCCAATGGCGTCACGTGACGGACACAGACACTGTAGTACCACCGTCTGGCCACTATGAAAATTGGTCACACTAGGCAGCGCTGATCAAAATTTAAAAATGAGAAAGTTTGCGACCCAGCAGCCATGTTGAGATCAGTCAAGGAAATACCAAGGACCGCCCATCAGCTGGAGCAAACATTCTCATTTTACATCTAAACAGTAACAACAGAATGTTTCTCAAAATATCTGTGGAGAGAAATAGTCATTAGAGTAACAGAATATTGATTCAAATTTGATCAGCGCTGCCTAGTTTGACCGTTTGATCAGAGTTGGCGAGTGATTGACAGCTGCCTCCGTTGAATGAACACCCAACAGGAACGCTCTCTTTCTCTCTGAAATCTCCCATGATTGGTCAAAGTTTCCCATCACAGGCTAGATTTTTTAAAGCCTGAAAACAGAGCCAAGCAGTTTATGGATTTTTTGTGAAATGATGACAAATATTCTGCCTACTGCAGCTTTAAAACCCGTTCATACACTGCAACAGCATCTTCTGGATTAAAGGTTTTGATTTCTATGATCATTGCTATTAAAGCTTCTACAGCTGCACATCTGTTCTTGTTTGATGATTGAACTGTGACTTTTAAAGTATTGCAATGTGAAATAAGAGCCATAGAGGCACTGAGCATAGGCAGTACTTGCACAAGAGGGTTGAAACTGCTGATTAGCTCTATATACTCTACTTACTATTTTAAATACGTTTTACACCACTGTGTATATATATTTATTACTTTTCAATACATATTACATCCTGTTTACACACTGCTTATCCATTTGAAATACTATTTCAATGTCACTATTTTATGCCTTTGATTCTTATTTTGCTTTTACTTTGTGCAATCTTTCTTTTTTCATATATACATTTTAATGAGCATTGTTTAAGAGTACCTGAGACCAAAGATTTTCATTGCCAACAGCTGCATGCTGTACTTGTCGTGCATAAGACAAATAAAAGTTGTGCATGTGACAAATAATCCAGATATAAAGTTGTTTTTGAGCACTGAACTCCTAGAGTCTCCCAACCAAGAAACAGTTCAGTACCTAAACACCCCGTACAACAAAAACAAATTTTTACACTTCAGTTTTATATATATTAAACAAACAACATATAACAAGTTAATCTGCAAGCTTCCAGGTGCTGTTAGGAGGATTACGTGACCTTTGGACCAAGCTCAGCTAGCTGTTTTCCCATGTTTCCAGTCTTTGTGCTAAATTAAATTAACTCCATACTGAGTGTACACACGTCATCTAAGTCTCTGCAAGAAAGCATATGGACCTAATGCCCAAAATGTTTAACTTTTCCTTTAATGATGTTCACATGCAGCTCTGCATTGGCTGTTATTTTGAAAATTTAGTGCTTAAAACAGTCATGCATTTACAGATGCACCTGACTAAACTGACTGTGTTGTGGCAGGACATTAGTACAGTGGCCTGTTAAAGTCTTGCAGGGTCTCTGCAGCTGAATAAATCCAGCACCAGTACTGTCTGCATCTTCATCCATCTCCTGCTTCCCTTCATTTACATGCAGTTACTGGCACTGGTAGCTACTGCTGAGGGGCATCAAGCCATCTCTTCTAATCATAACAGATCATGGAAATATGCTGCACAAATATGAAAATGCTCCCTCTGCAGCCAGGAGAACATGGCAAAGACATTTTGTCCCCGCAGCTCTTCATTTTGATGCAAATGTGAGGCAGCCTCGCAGGTTCGAATGCAGGAGGGGGAGGGGGACCAGGGGAGATGCAATTGAGGGATTTCTTTGTGGGGCCCGACGCAAATCCCAAATGTTCTCAGGGCTGAAAACAAAAACAGCATGGGTGCTGCACCGGCCACGTAGGCCCCTTCAATAGATGCACCTTCTGCCACACAAAAGCACTGAGGCCTGAATATTTCTCTCCTGTCTCACGTCTGTGAGGATTTACACTGACAACAGCATCCACTCACTTTTTGGTGACTATTTGAGTGATGCAGGGAGCTGCCCTGAAGTGGCGCCCGGTGGGAGCTCTCTGGCTGGCTCCTCCGTCTGTATGAAGCCAGCGTACACGGTGGCATGTGGCTGGGATTAGGAAATTTCACTGTGGATTAAAATCTTTCCAACGCCTCCATGGCCACTCGCTAAAAGACAGAAAGTCTGGAGTTCCGGCGGAGATCCAGTGAGCGCTCTGGGCCCATGGTCTCACTTAGCAGGTACGTTAAACTTTTCTGTTTGTTTTTACAGAACTGAGGCTGGATGAATTACTTACTTTTTAGGCTTTGTGTCTAGAGATTTGAGGCATCTTTCAAGGGCTATTACTTAGATAACATTCCAAAAGAGTCTGATATCTAACTCATACAGTGTTGTTTTTACAGAGGAAAGTTAATTCAACGTTGTTTAACTCAGAGATTTTAAATGATTGTAAACTTTCTCTAGTTTTCCCACTGTGGTCTCCAGCAGAATATAAAATAGTGGCATTGCCAATGATGTAATACAAAGAACTAAAGGGATCCAGCGCTGACAATACTCCTTTAAACCCTTATTAACTGGGGAAAACAAATCAACAAAAACAAGTACTTTTCCTACTTTGTCCAGCACCAAAATGATGGAAAACATGAGGAGTTAATAATAACAATAATAATAATAATAATAATAATAATAATTTTTAAGGTCTAAAAACTTTTCTTCCAAAAACGTGTTTTCCAAGTTTTAGTACCATTTTTTTCCCACAATGTAAATCTTGAGTCGGTTATGTAAGGCTCAAAGTGGACCACGTGGTTCATACTGTACAGTACAAACTGGTAATGTAACTACTTCACACAATAACTATTATCCTGCTGTAGGTCCTTACTAAACAGACTACTCATTCACTGCTTCTTTATTTGCATGTTCTTACTGACACATCTGATGATAATCTATATTTTTCTTTTTTCAACAAATCCCTTATAAAGGCCAAAACCAACACTGTGATATTAGATCTATGATGTACATTTTTAAAACAGGTCACAAATATATAGTTACATTTTTTTTAAAAAAAAAAAAGGCTCAGTCATCTATTGTAGCAGGTGGCCTCTGTAGTTTTAATCAAACGAACTGGAGAAAATAGTGCATTTGTTGGGAACTATTTTCAGCAACGCATTAATACACATTTGGTTCTTGATGTGTCTGGAGCTCGATGCACAGATGATGACACGGAAGATTTTTTTAAGTTTTCAGTTTGGATTTTATTTTTTAGTTTTGTTGAAAAATATAGAATATCACAGACTTTTACTTTACATTGGAAACAAACTGTTAGGGAAACAGCAAACAAATTGTTAGGTGGGGTTGTATGAGGTACTTCTCTAAAGTCAGTGTATTACCTGCAGTAGATGGAGTCTGGACAAACAGACAGGAGTACCAGCATGTACTGCTGTGGACGGGGGCAGCAGCAAAAAGGACGCTAGACCCCTAAAAAAATCATTTTAAGTGTAGACTACATTTAAAGTATTTCCACCTCTTCCACCGCTCCCCAGTCCCATATAGTAGGAACAAAAGCATGATGCAGTTAGGTGGCATACAATCCAGATCTCTTTTTATTTTATTTTATTATTTTTTTAGGTTGTAGTTGTAACAATTTTATTTTATTTTTTGTTTTGTTTTGTTATTTGAGGTTGTAGTTGTAATATTTTTGTTCTGTAGAGTTTGTGCTGGCTCTCTTCCTGTATACCCAACTTGAGTTGAGTTTTGTGCAAGTTATTTAGTCTTGATTGGAACTATCACACTTCCGTATTGTGATGCATGTACTGTAGTTACTTTCACTTTTATTAATCAATATACAAGTAACTTGGGTTACACACACACATAACTATGTATGTGTATATATATATATATATATATATACACACACACACACACACACACACACACACACACACACAATATATACACACACACATATATACAAATATACGTATATATGTACAGTATATATTTTTTCAGCCTCCATTGAAAAAAAAAGTAATTATTTTACTTGGGCTGATCCAAATGCTTCAATGCTTCAGCTGTTGCCATGGTAATCAACCTCCATATCAGTATTGGAATGCATTTTTTTTTTTATTGTTTTTATTGATAATACAGAGTGAAAAGGGGGAGAGAGAGGGGACGACATGCAGCAAAAGGCCCCAGGCTGGATGTGAACCCGGGGCCATTGTGGCAAAGACTCAACCAGATGAGCTACAAAACCCCATGCTTTTTTGTTGTTGTTTTTGTTACTTAATGATAAAAATATGTATAAAATAAGTATAAATAAATAAATATAAATATATATAAATACATATAAATCCCAAAATAGCCCATGAAGTAAGGAATAATCCCACATTATTCATATTTAACACTAGTTATTCTCAAACGGATATTGCTGTTGTGTGTAGAGGTGTGTAGCAGCGCTGTCAGCACTGAAACAGGGGAGATGGAGACAGACAGACAGAAGAACATGTCAGCCTGCTGCACCGCAAGTGAAGTTTTGAATAACTGAATATTTCTAACCGAAGCTTCAAAGCCCCAAAAAACGCTATTCAGGAAACACTCACAGAACACAGGAGTTGCTGGTCTACCGCTACCTCGATCGGTCAGTTTGTGTTATTGTGTGACTTTGGTTAGTTTGGAATCACCAGAGATTCATATAATAACAGACACAAACTAACCAACAGAGGCAGGGGTAGACCAGCAACTCCTGTGTTCTGGGAGGGAAAATTGCTGGTTTTGTCAAAGGAGTCTGGTGTCGAAAAGGCCTTTCACACTGCAAGTTAAAGTGATGAAAGTATTGTAAATATAGTGTACACTTTGGGTGTCTCAAATATGTTCTGCTGCTGCCCCCGTCCACATCAGTACATCACTTTGCAATAATGCAAATAATACACTACAGGTGAGTAATGTACCTTCACCTCTGCATCTATAAGAAGTAGAGGTAAAATTACTGTTTTTTTTTTTTTTTTCAATGAAGTCTGGTGGCTTTGGCGAGAGCATAGATGAGATAAAATGGCTTCAGTTCCCTGTCGGAAAGGACTGTTAGGTTCAAGATACAGCGGTGGAAATATTCTTAATTTAGCGTACAAATGTAAATGTGTTTTGCTGCTGGCCCTGTCCACCGCAGTATATTTCTTTACTCATGCACTGGTGTCTATGGATAACGACCTCATACAACCTCACTTCACCCAAACTATTCCTTGAACCTTGCATTTGTTAAAGTTAATTGAATAATTGAATATGTGGAAATACTCAACATGTTTTTTTTTTTACGTTTCCTGTTTAAGCCTCAACTAACTGCTCTGTTGGATCCTTCTTCTTTTTCCCAGTTAAAATAGTTAATCCTTACTAAAACTGGGTGTTGTATGCTGTACAGATTGTGAAGCCCTTTGAGGCAAATTTATGATTTTGGGAACTTTGACTCGTACTAGATGAGATCCTGCTCTGTTATCTTGCTCTCTCCAGCTCCAGGATGTTCCCGGTGCTCCAGGGTCACATCCAGCCAGCTGGACACCGAAGCCACAAAACTCGTCTGGTCACCAAAGACGGGCACTGCAACATTGAGTTCGGCAACATCGAATACAGCAGCCACTTTGCGTACCTGGTGGACTTCTGGACCACGTTTGTGGAGATCCGCTGGCGCTTTGTTCTCCTCCTGTTTGTGGCTTCGTTCACGGGCAGCTGGTTTGTTTTCAGCCTGCTGTGGTACTGGGTTGCCAAGAGCAACGGGGATCTGACAGGGCAGAACCGCACAGACGGACACATTCAGTGTATAGACAATGTTAATGGCCTCACAACAGCGTTCCTCTACTCCCTGGAGACCCAGACCACCATTGGGTACGGTGGCAGGGCATTGACTGGGCACTGTGGCGGCACCGTGGCTCTAATTATTGTCCAATCTCTAATCGGCGTCTTCATCAATTGTTTCATGTGTGGCATCATTTTGGCCAAAATCTCCTTACCCAAAAAAAGGGCAAAGACTGTGACCTTCAGCGACACAGCCGTCATCTGCTTGAAGAAAGGAAGTCTGTGTCTTCTGATCCGAGTCGCGAACCTTCGAAAGACGTTATTAATCGGCAGCCAGATCTACGGCAAGCTGCTTAGGACAACAACCACTTCTGATGGAGACACCATCATTTTAGACCAGGTGGACATTGACTTTACGGTCGATGCCGGCAAGGACAACTTGTTTTTTGTTTGCCCTTTGACCCTCTACCATGTGATCAACAGATCGAGCCCTTTCTATGAGCTGTCGGCGGACTCTCTTCCCCATCAGGACTTTGAGTTGGTGGTCTTTTTGGATGGGACAGCCGAGTCCACCAGCTCCTCCTGTCAGGTCCGAACCTCCTACATCCCTCAGGAGATCCAGTGGGGGTACAGCTTCCTGCCCATCATCTCCCGCACCAAGACGGGAAAGTACCGCGTGGACTTCTCAAACTTTTCCAGAAGCGTCCGGGTCACAACGCCACACTGCGTCCACTGCTTCGAGACAGATGCAGACCAGCGAAACCACAACAACCACAACAGAGAAAATCACAACAACCAGCAGAAGTTGGGGATCGACAACTTGGGGTTTCAGGTGATCGACATTCATGACTCTGTCGACATCACCAAAATGTGAGCCTAGTGAGTCAGGATGTGGGGAATAAAGTGTGAAAAGCCACTTCCTTTGAAGCAAAGTCTCACTGTTAGTCAGACTTTCTAGATGAGGAGTGAATCAGTGAAGAAATATTTGCTTCCTCCAGTGAACATTTGAGTTAATCATTTTTTGCCTCAAACAGCAGAAACATTCAAAGTGTGGATAAAAACTCAGACATGAGCGGGAGTTAAGCTCTTTGCTCAGCAGCTCATTACAATCAAAGCACCTTTGGGACTAGTGACTTTGTCTAGGTAATATGTGGCAGAGAGGGAAAAAAAGAGGGATTGAAGTTTTGACGCATGTAAAATGAAAGGGGTGAAATACTGGATGGCACAGTGGGTACTTCTCAAGGAGATTAGGCCTGAGCCTGTTATAATGAAAACACTGTGTGCTATAAAGACTGTGGACGGAAATAAAATGTAGGACAGGCCTTTTGAGCTCTCTCATTATTCCTACTAAAACACTGTTTTTGTGACACATCTTGTATGCATTTATAATTAGGAAACTGTGGACATAGCTGCTAAATGAGATTATTCTAACTGTGACTTGTCTACATTTTATACTTACTAGGGATGCTAATTTTGAAAAAAAAATCTTAACCAATAACCAACCCTCGTTAAACAATTATTAACCATTACCTGACAAGATTTGTGCCTCACATGCAGCGATGCGCCAGCTGCAGTATATGAGTACAACAGACAACCGAGTCAATGGTTCATCAGGAGGGTCACTGTAGCAGCCACAGTGCTGCATTCACTGTCTCCAGTTCACTGTCAGGAGAGTTACTGTAGCAGCCACGGTGCTGCGTTCACAGTCTCCAGTTCACCGTCAGGAGGGTTACTGTAGCAGCCACGGTGCTGCGTTCACAGTCTCCAGTTTACCGTCAGGAGAGTTACTGTAGCAGCCACGGTGCTGCGTTCACAGTCTCCAGTTCACCGTCAGGAGAGTTACTGTAGCAGCCACGGTGCTGCGTTCACTGTCTCCAGTTCACCGTCAGGAGAGTTACTGTAGCAGCCACGGTGCTGCGTTCACTGTCTCCAGTTCACCCTCAGGAGAGTTACTGTAGCAGCCACGGTGCTGCGTTCACTGTCTCCAGTTCACCCTCAGGAGAGTTACTGTAGCAGCCACGGTGCTGCGTTCACTGTCTCCAGTTCACCCTCAGGAGAGTTACTGTAGCAGCCACGGTGCTGCGTTCACTGTCTCCAGTTCACCCTCAGGAGAGTTACTGTAGCAGCCACGGTGCTGCGTTCAGTTCACCCTCAGGAGAGTTACTGTAGCAGCCACGGTGCTGCGTTCACAGTCTCCAGTTCACCGTCAGGAGAGTTACTGTAGCAGCCACGGTGCTGCGTGAAGTGTTGCAGACATGCAGCCATTTTCACAGTAAAAGTCTCCATCACATTTAGTTTAGTTTAGCAGGTTGTCAGCTGTGTGTCTGCCTGGATTAATGATAGCGACTGTCTGAAAACAGTGTGTGTTTGTGCTACGTTAGCAGCTGCTAGCGTTGCTGGTGGCTTTGTGCCCGCTGTAGTGTAACTTCAGCGAGTTTCCAACAGACCGTGTGTGTGTGGTGGCGGTGAGTGTGGGTTTGTTGGTGGTGTTATAGCTGTGAACGTAGCTGTAGCAGACAGTGTGTGTACAGTTTATTTGTCGGTGAATAAATACTACGAGGCTACAAGCTACAACTCCTCAGCTGGAAGTCCAGAGCCAACTTCCTGTATCTGCGCTGGCTCTCTGTTAAGGTGGAGCTTTTTTTCCTCAGCTTTTTAATATTTATTTTAACGGTTTAACCAATAGCATTAATAAATTAAAATGTTTAATGTCGGTTAATTAACATCCCTAGTACTTATGTAACACTGAAACGTCTTCTCAGGGAAAATAACATCCTTGGTAGGAATAAACCCTTCTTCCAACAATTTACAGATTTTGTTCTTTTTTCTTTATGTCCTTTTGGTATTATACACACTGAATATGTTGTCTGAATATGCAAGAATATCAGAATTAGGATTAACAGTGGTGGAATTTGAAAGTACATTTACTCAAATGCTGTACTTAAGTACATTACTACTTGACGATGGTATTTCCATTTTATAATACTTTGTATTGCTACTTCATATTCAAGAGGGAAATATTTTCAAATTAGTACTAGGGCTGTGAAAGTTAACGCAATTAACGCAAATTTGTTTTAACGCCACTTATTTCTTTAATGCATTAACACAATCAATCTTTCGGAGATTGTCATACTAGGCTGTTGAGAAGGAGGATAAATAAAGCTCCAAACTCATGCTAAATTTTAGTGAGGAAAAACTGTCACGGCCATTTTCAAAGGCCTTGACCTCTGACCTCCAGATATATGGATGTAAATGGGTTCTCTGGGTCCCCACCAGTCTCCCCTTTACAGACATGTCCACTTTATGATAGTCCCAGTCAGTCTGGATCAAGTCATAGTCAAGTCAGCACTCTGACACACTGACAGCAGTTGTTGCCTGTTGGGCTGCAGTTTGCCATGTTATGATTGGAGCAGATTTTTTATGCTTTAACCTGTGAGGGTTTCTGGACAATATCTGTCATTGTTTTGTGTTGTTAATTGATTTCAAATAATAAATATATACACACATTTGCATAAAGCAGCATATTTGCCCACTCCCATGTTGATAGGAGAATTAAATACTTGACAAATCTCCCTTTAATGTAAAATTTGAACAGATAAAAAATTTGATTCATTTGCGCTTAATCGTGATTAAATATTTTAATCGATTGACGATGAGCCTTGACCAACAACATTACAATTTTTCTTGATAACCTAAACCCTGACAACAGCCATTTATCTGTATAATGATTACTTTAACTTCTGATACTTTAAGTACACATTGCTGATAATACTTCTGTACCTTTACTTCTTAAATGTAGGACTTGTAGTTGGAAAAGAATCAGGAAGTCAAGCACTGTACTGAATTTACAACTTTCAGGTACTTTAATGGGGCAGTTCTGTTTCATACTTCTATTATTTCTACTCCATGACATGTATTTGACTTTGCAGATTCAGGTCATTAATACTAAATAAAAATAAACTAATAAATTAGGATGAATTATTATAGATTAAGATTCCCAGCAGTATAGAAAGGAGCTGGAATTGGCCCCATTTTTATTAGCTCTGCTATATATAACCCATTAATTTGTATTTATATATTAGATGCTAATACTCATTTATTATAAGATTTTAAAAGGACTTTTACACTGAGACTGAGTATTCCCACATTGTTGTATTTCTATTTTTACTTGAGTAAAAGATCTGAGTACTTCTTCCTTCACTGCTGGTTATTATTTTTAGTATTATTTGGGGGATTAAAAGTACACAAGGCAGTGAGGACTCATCCTATAAGATTCGAATCATGTCAACACAACATTCCTGCTTCTGTCACATCTCTGTATAAATAATCCTCGTCTCTCTCCACTATTATATAACATATGGTACAGTAAACAACAAATATAGCATAATAACTCCAGTAGAAACTGTGACAGCCAGCCTGTCCACTAGAGAGCATCAGAGAGCTGCTATGATCTAGCATAATTAGCATAAAACATTATTAGAAACAATTAGTGCTTCAATAAAAATGTGTTTTTTTTTTTATTTATTTTCAAGCTGTCCCAGTTCTGCCAGTCGACTGCTTTCATATGCTCAGTGATGTTTGATACAAACTTCTGATGCTCACACTTTTCCCCCAGTGCCCTGCAGTTTACAAAACACCTGATATCCAGTCACCTACCTTCCTCTTCATGTTGGAGTGATGGACCGTGTGATGGCAGCAGCGGAGTTTCATTTAAGACGCGACGCCGACATTTCCTGTCAGCCAGGCAGATTCCTCTGAAATAGCTTTCATCCCGTTTGGATTTACAGAGGCGAGTTAACTGGGCTTCATCTGCATAACAATGAAAAGAAAACTGTTGAGAGGGATTGGCACAGTGAGTCTGAAGCAGCTGAGAGGAAGAAGAAATAAAAAGCTATACTGAGATGAGAGGGCTGAGAGAGAACATACAGCAGAGTATTTTAATCTGATAGAGACGCTGATAATGGTCACACTTTATCCCACGTGGTGGAAATAGAAATAGGGCAAATACACAGAGGTGGAAGAAGTATTCACATCTTTTACTTACATAATAACAGCAATACCACAGTGTAAAAATACTAAAAGTAACTGTAAGTAAGGTCACTGTAAGTCCACATCCTACTGATTCAGTCTGAACAATTTAAAATGATAAATTATGGACTAATACAGTACACGCTATATTTGATATCTGATTATCAGTATGGAAAGTAACTACCTTTATTCAAGTACTGTACTGTATACAATTTTGAGATATATTATATTTTAGTATTTCCATTTTATTACTACTTGATAATTCTACTCAACTACATCTTGAAGGGAAGTGTTGTGAGTTTGTCTTTTTTTCCCATCAAAACATACAGTATAATAATTTTACTTACTGCACATAATAATAGCATTACCACAGTGTAAAAATACTCTGTTACTGGCATCAAAATATACATAAAATACCACAAGTATCTGTAAGTAAGGTCACTGTAAGTACAAATCTGTACTGTACAGAAATACAATTTTGAGGTATATTTTACTTTCTATTTTATTACTACATGATAATTCTACTCAAATATATCTCAAAAGGAAACAATACACTATATACAATATAATCATTTTAATTACCGTACATAATAACTGCAATAGCACAGTGTAAAAATACTCTGTTACTGGCATCAAAATATACTGTACATAAAGTACCAACAGTAACTGTAAGTAAGGTTACTGTAAGTAGACATCCAACTAATTCAATCTCAACAATTTAAAATGATAAATGATGGAGTAATACAATGTCTTAGTATACAGTATGTCATATTTGATATTCAAATACTGTACTGAAATACAGTATTGAGGTATATTTTACTTGAGTATTTCCATTTTATTACTACTTGATAATTCTACTCTACTATATCTTGAAGGGAAATGATGTGCTTTTGTCTTTTTTTAATAAAAACATACCGTATATGTATATATACATAATAATTTTACTTACTCTACATAATAATAGCAACACCACATATAAAAATACTCTTTTACTGACAACTACATATACATAAAGTACCAAAAGTAACTGTAAGGTTGTAAGTACAGTTGGCTGGTTGTGAATCCGTAGAGTAGAGCTGCAACGATTAGTCCCAAAAGCATAAAAACTAAAAGTCCTCTTTAAGCAGAATGGATCATTTCAGAATAACATATGCTGGTACTGTATTGGATTATAATAATAATTATTATTATTATTAATTCATTAACGTGTACATCATTTTAATGCTGCAGATGGTAAAATTTGAGCTAAATTTAACCACTTTATACACATATACTATGCTGCACAACAGGTTTATATCAACTTATAATAATAAATCATAACATATTTGTTGATTATATTTTGATTACTAATGATCATGATACTAATGATATAATGATTACTAGCGGTAATCTGAATCCAGAAGTACTGGAATAGAAGTATAAAGTAGCAGAACATGTAAATAGAAAGTAGAATACAAGTGACTCTAAATTCAATCTAAACAGTAAAATAAGTTATTTTTCCAACCAATGTAAACTAGTTAATAACAGTAAAGGGTCAGACTGACCATCTAAATTGGGTAATATTACACAGTGCTTGTATTGTATGCTAATTCATACTTTAATTTCACAGGATAATGTACTTTTCACTCCACTACATTTATCTGACAGCTATAGTTGCATGTTACTTTGCAATGTACGATTTTTCACACAAGATAGCTGAGAGTTTAACAGGTAATGATGCCAGTGAGGAGGTAAATCACCTGTTGGGCGCGGTGTGTTTGGGTAGCCATGTTTGTCCAATATCACCGCGCTCACTTGCTGCTGTCATGTTTGGTTAATCCTCTCAAAAAGATGCTCTACATCATGAAAACCTGTTCTGGATCAGGTGCCGTCCCCTCCTCCGAGTAACAACACACAGGAAGCGAAAACAAAATGTCTACTCTGCTCAGCAGTTAGCCAGGCAGCCATCTTGTTACTGGAGAACCACTTCACGGTAAATCGGACGTTTGGCTTCCAGGGCGATGCTAACTTCCGGTTTAGCCAACAAAAAGAGGTTACAACATATTAAAACTATTAAATCCAGCCACTGGTCTTAAAGTATACAATTAGGGTAAACAACAGTAGCAAAGAAGATTATTAAATTCTTCATTAATCCAGAATTACATTAGCTAACTTGTTAATGACTCACTAACACTAAAAGTACTACTTGTGCTGCCAGCAGGCGGTGCTAGTGAACTAACTTGTTATTGTTATTGTAATTGTTATAATTATAACTAGATACTTGTCTTTCCCTCTGCTACCTAAAATGAAGGAAGTTAATTTTAAAACAATCAATATTTACCAATTTAGAGAATTTTTGAGAGTTAGATTTGATTTGGATCATAACATGTACATGGAGAAGATATTCAATCATAGTCAAATTTGAATTTGAATTGTTATTTATATATATATAATACATATATATATATATATATATATATATATATATATATATATATATATATATATATATATATATATATGTACGTAGTAGTTAAAGTTTTTTCAGTTATTATTCTAATTTTTATTCTTCTTCTTATTATTATTTGCATCATTACATTTAATAATAATAATACACATTATTATTATTATTATTATTATTATCCATCAAACTCCTTGACTTTTAAGTTCTTGACAAACAGGAGGACAAACTCAAATCAGAATGGCAAACGCATTTTATTGACAACTCCTGGATCCACATGGAAAGCAAAGTGGAAATCATTTCACATGTAAACATGTTGTTTAAGGTCACTTGAATGTTTTGAGTGTTGGCAGGACACACACACTGTAGCATGAAGGGATGTTATCCCACTGAAAGTCTTCTTCAATTATATGTCAACATGATCGTATTACTAGGTTGCTTATGTAAAGCTGAGCATGCAGGAGGACTTTCCCAGCAGCCTTCATTTAAACACCAAAATCATTTGTTAGGGTCACAGTATACAGTATTATTTACTGTATAACGTTCAGGAGATCAAACTCGTCAGATCAGTCATGTTTAACACATCAGAGGCCTCGCAGATAAACTGTGTTCATATCCTGAAGTATGAATATCCAACTTTAGAGACAATTGATGACAGAAACAATTAAAGTCAATTAATCTAGTTATAAATGGTTGTTTTTTAAAAATGCTTAAACGAAAGAAAAAAGTAATGGATAACAATTTTAATAATTTCAATCACTTATCAAGCAAAAATGGCAAAAATAGCCTGCTTCAAACTTCTCAAATGTGATGATTTGCTGCGTTATTGTTTTATATTGTTTTAAATTTTTTTGTTTTTTTAGCTTGTTGATCAGACAACACAAGAAAGTCAGTTACAGCTCCAGAAAATGGTGATGGTTGGGCTGTGTGTATGTGTGCAATGTGCATATATGTATGAATTCATGTTCATATGGGAATATGTACATGTATGTATACATGTGTATATGTAGGTATACTCTATATTATTATTATTTTCAGGCTTTAATTGCATTAATTGCAAGTTTAATGCAGCTAAAGGGAACAGGTACTAGTTTCTAGTTGTATGATTTAATGAAAGGGGGAGGGATTAATTAAGTGTATACTTCTTCCCACTCCTTTTCAAATGCGTTAAGAAAAAAAGAGGGAAAAAAGGATCTTTGTTTTGTACTGTCAAACGGTTTCTTTCTTTTCTTGCATATTTGAAATATTTGAAACTTACAATCAAATCAAATCAAATCAAATCAAATCAAATGGCGCCAGTCTGACTAAATAAATCCTTAGCACCTCACCCCCTTCCCCCGTTCCCTTTTATTTCATTTATAATACTACTACTGCTACTACTACTACTAATAATAATAATAATAATAATGATAATAATAATAATAATAATAATGATTTATACTTCTTATATCTCTATGTGTCTCTGCATACTCGTGTCTTGGTCTATCTGCTATCTCATTGTCTGTGCAAAAGCAAATACAAACAGTTGAAATAGGAAACTGTGATTGGTATTTTTCACAATTCTAAGCCATTTTATCGAATAAACATCATGAAATACAAGTAATAGTGAGTTGTAGCCCTAGTTTAAATTTCTATTATTTAGTTTTAGATTCATGCTGATGGTAGAGGCTGTTCAGTATCATACCAGAATAATGTCTGCTCCCATATCATTAGATCTCAACCTAAAATTGAGAAAGAGGTGTATAATTGGCGATTTGATAATTCACTTCTGAATGATGTCTTCATTTTGTGTATCTTACAGAACAAATGTCATACTTTTTCTCTGAAAACAACATAGGCAATGTTACGCATGCCGTACTGTGGGAAGCATTAAAAGCTGTCATTAGAGGAGATATCATTTCTTTTCAAATAAGAAAAAATGAGATTGATTGAAATCGAACATCTTATCACTTGCTTAGCCTATTATTTCCCACAAACCCTAAAGAAGATAGTATGACTTCTAAAAAGTTCAAACAATTACTGTTATTTTGGTGTTAATTAATTTAAAAACATGTCATTTTAGTTAGTTTCCTATTGATTGATTGGGCAGACATGTTCATTAGAGTCATACATTATTAACTAAAGCTCCTGACTTGGAAGGTTCAATTATATCTTAGTTTTCTAAGCAGTGAGTATAAAATCATAATTAGATGCAAGATAGCACACAAAAGGTATTTACACCTACACTATACGGCCAATTTAAAATCTCCATATCACCTGATATTTTTGGACTGAGAGAGGAAACGTAATTTTCACCCAGAAAGGACTATTACAGGACCCGCTGGCTGAGAGGTAATAGTGCCAACCACTGAGAGACTGTTCTGTCTTTTAACTAAATGATTAATTAATTATCGGAGCTAATGGAGCTACCTTTCATTAAGGACCTATTTCTAGTGTGTAGTTACTGCTGTGCATTCATTTTCCCAACACTCACACCACCTTCGTTTCCCAGCAAGTCTGAGGCACCGGTTCAAAGCAGCGTTTTTGATTCTGTTTATGTAAATTTGCATAAATGTCCCACTCAAAATTGCCAGATTTAACTGCATGTTATTAAAGTAATATGGAGCATCAGGACCAGACATTACTTTTGGAAGATTAAGGGCAGAAAACGCCCCAAAACAAGCCGACAGACAGACAGTACTGACATATATCACATATCATCACCCTTTAAAGTTTAAAGTAGCTTAATCATCAATTCACATGGGTGATCACCAAAAGACGTAATAAAAAAAGACAATAGCAGCGACATCCAGCAACTGTAGTGGTTAGATACAGGGTTTTTATCCAGCAGACCGAGGTTTGCATCTTGTGTGAAACCAACACCGTAGTAGGCCCCTACTGAACCACATCTATGAGGTTTACAATGACTGATGTACGTTTAATGGGCCGATAACAGTAGAATCAGGTGGCATTTTACTGCTGTAGCTTGTGCTATTGATTTTAAGTACCTTGAATTTGCAAGTACAGTACTTGAGTAAATGTACTACTTGTTTACTACTACTTGTTTCCTGACTGCAGCAGTAAAATACGACACACATTAATGCACCAGTAACATTAATTCAGAATTTTGTTATATTTTAATCAAAATCTTATAACAATCTGACCAAAGAAAACATGTGATCAGTTTATAAAATATGATCCTCTGATACAGATTAAACTACCAAAGTATATTACGTAGTTAAAATTAGCTCCACCTTGAGCAACATTTAGGTAGTTGTTTCCTACATCCATAATAATAAGCTAATGAAAAACCACTAGCCATTATGAGTAGTTTTACTTATAGCACATTTTGTTGGTTTTGAATGCAGAACTTTTACTTGTATTGGAGTATTTTTATTGCTATTTTTACAAGGATTGAAGTGAGCAACGCAGCCGTTTCTGCTTCAGTAGCGCTGAGTGAAGAAAACGTTGCACAGTCTTTTTAAACTATTGTTCTCTGAATAATGTTTCCACTGAACAGATTCAACACAAACGCACAGTTGTTCAGTAAATCAGATGTTCAGACGCTCGACCAGCTGGTCCGCTGCCAGCGAAAGTATTCCTCACATTTACAGTTAAGTGGCTTCTCATCCATGCAGACAGACGCTGGACTAATGTACTTGATATAAATATTTTAACATGATTGTGGCTCAGCTGCATCACAAAGACCAGTGTCAAAATGTCCCATAGGAATAACTCAGAGCTGTATGTAATTAACTTCTGCAAAATCTATTCTTATATTAATCTAGCAATCAATCATTATTTTAGCCCCAATATGACATGAATTATAAGAGCCCAATTAAAAACGAATGTGTATTTCACTAACTTAATATTCTATCTCACATCTGGACCAGTTGAACCAGTGACCTTTCAGTCACACACCTGCTGGCTTTCAGATAAGTGCTGTCATTATTTCCCTATAAAACATTTATTGCCTCTTTGAGTCTGAACTGATGCGATGTTGCATCTCAAGCTATAGTTTGTCTTTGTCAAAAGGGATTGGTTTAAATTATTATTAAACAATATTATTATTATATTAGTTTTACAACTGTTTCCCCCTTCATGTTTAATTTGAATATATTTTAGTGTACTTTCTTCCTCTAGTTTCATATGCTGCCAGTATCTTCACTCTTGCTTTAAAACTGAGCCCACTACACCCTCTGAAAGATCAAATGCATTAATGCGTTAAAGAAATTAATGCTATTTAAACAAATTTGCATTAACACATTATTCATATCTAACTTTGACAGCCCTAAAAAATAAAGGAAAGTCCTAAAACCACAGTAGCAACTTAGTAGAAAATTGGTTGTTTTCTGCTTCCTTCTTGTGTTAATGATCTCTGGACCAGTAAAATTTATCATTGTGGGGAATCAACCCATATATTGGGAACCAGTTATGCAGTTAGTTATTTTATTCAGCTCTTTTGGATGTTCTTCTTGGTTCCTCTGTTCAGCTCTGAGGTATATTTGACTTCTCCTGTGTATTTGTAACCTACTTTACTTACTGTGACATTTTCATACTCAGTTTGTATCGTGATAAAAAATAAGGCTTTACTTCCATCAAATAGTTTGAATTTCAGCATTAATTTGTGTGTCCACACAGAAGCTGCTGTGTTATATAATGTTGATGAGTTGGTAAGTACAGCCTACGCTTCATGCGTATCAGCAGACTGAGACATTTCCATTTCTAACGACTCCAAAGCTTCATTGTGGCCTTTTGGTTTAAAGGAGGCTGGAAAACATAAAAAAAAAAAAAAAAAATTAAAAAAAAAAACATCATTTCGCAGAAATTATTTGGGCTCGGAAAGCAGCCGTCACAGCTTGTTCGGCACAAACGCCTACTCTGGAGATTTTATGATGCTGGAAGTCAAGCAAGTGTTCGGGATCACAGCCCTCCTGGGGTTTGTGTAAATACAAACAGGAAGACAAATGAATATTTTCTGTTCCTAGACATCTTGAAAACACTCGGACTCAGGAGTATTCAGTGACGTAAGCCATGTTGTTGCTGATTCTGTCTTTAGTTTAACGGTTTGTTAAAAAGTGTCTTGGGAGTTTCCAGAGGTGGTGAGTCGCACCGGACGCCCCTGATTTGCATAAAGTAGCCAAGACCTCAACTTTATGCAAATGAGGAGCGGTCAGCATGACGTCCATCTCTCAAAACGTAATGCTACAGTAATGCACAGCTGATTACATAGACAACGAGCAGGGAGCGTGGAAAGGACGGATCCTGTGGACACGTACTAGAGAGAGGTGAAGTCCCACCCCTTCTGGCGGACCACCACAGGACCTTATTTTGGGAAAAATAAAAACGGTATGGTGCCTTCAGGTGAAACTTGTGAACTTGTGTTTATGAGATCAGAAGTCGTGAACACGTCATGTGCTACATTCAAGTGGTTAAGTCGTGAAGAACACTGCTGATAAGCAACGGCAATATTAACGTTACTGTCCGAATCTAGAAGCCACAGAGTCTAACAGTTTAGCAAGCTAGCTAGGGGGTAACATGATGCAGGAAATGCAAATGATGATGAGAGAAAGATGAGGTTGTCGAGAATATCAACATTTCCCTCAGACATATAAAATTACCAAGAAAAACAATATGACTAAAATTACAATATACTGTACAATATTAACTTATTAGGCGCTAAATGAACTTCCATGGGCTCCACCATTTCTCACCACGTCAACAAACACGTCACAAGTCGTGAACTCTGAGCTCTCACAAACTTTCCACTGACGAGGTCGTGAATACGACATGAGAGGGGCGTTCACATGCTCGTAAACATGGTTAACACTACCTCATTTCAAGACACCGTTAGTCAACGGAGAGACAAATAGTTATTTTGATCCCACTCATAAGTGACGTACTGACGTCTCTCTGAAGCTACGATGTCGGTGTTTCCTACTGAGACGAACTCACACCAGCAACGGGTCTGAACGTTGTTTCTCTTCCCGGCTGATAAAAAGACCAGGAGTCGCTGGATAAAACACATCCGGTCAGATAACATTACATTTGTGGTCACAGCTACCTAAGCTAGCTAGAATTGGTGATGTATTGTGTGAGACAAGAGATGTAGTTCACTGAACTAAATGTTAATACGACAAACTGAGACTTTCTTGAAAATTATGTTATGTTGCATACATCATATGTGGGATTCATGGCATAATTCAAACAGGATCAAAAAAATATTTCTCTCTTGACTAACGTTCATATAGTTTCATAAATAAGATCCAACAGGATCCACCAGAAGGGGCGGGACTTCAGCTCTCTATTAACATTTTTTGTTTCTAGACTTGCTGATAACACTCAACTCAACTTTATGTAAAAGAAGAGTGGCCAACGTGTCGCCCTGACATTGCACGGCTGCAAAATTATAGGCCGATACCAACATTTAAAACAAAAAATTTGCCACTACCAATGTTTTGTTGTTGTTTATATTGTTGCTTTTTATTCCCCCTTTGGTGCCAGGGAAACACAGTCATCTTCGTTATAAAAAAAAAAAAATACATGAGCTGTTATTTGTATTTCCTTCATCCACATCTTGAATGAGCACAAATTTCTGAAGCTTTAAATTAAAAATAACTGCTTCAGCAGCCCCTTTAGTCTGTGTACAACTACCTACTCAATGAGACAGATTTATTACCTAGCCCAACAAAAACATGCTGTCAAACATAAATTAAACAGAAAATAATGGCGACCACGTCTCCAAATCTTGAAAAGTATCGGATGGTAGCAGCAATAACAGGAGGAACAAAATCTCCGGCACTCAACGATAAAGTGTCTTTTTTAGTATATTGGGCAAATCTAACATAAATGAAAAGTAATTAAATCAGCAGCTAACAACACAATATTTAGCTGGCACAAAGTGAATGCAACACTGCCATCGGTCAACACGATTTTATGTTTGGCTGATAAACCTACTGCTTACACAGACAATGAGTGGGACGCGTGGAAATGACGGATCCTGTGGACACGTACCGTTCGCCGACAATTTCTTTGGTCGCCCTGATCAAAATTATCAAGTCAAATAAACAATGCTTTCAGGATATTTTAATGCATGCTGTTATTTTTTCCTCCTCTGTGAAATGAGGTCAAAGATCAGAAACTCCCACAAGCTGACATTTCCTTCCTCCAGCCACGTGCGTCCAGTCACTCATACTGTACTGTAGCAGCTGAACACGAGCTGATGATGACTTGACTTGGATATTATTAGCTCGTCTCCGCTCACTGCGACGCTGATCGGCTTTGACATCGCTTATAATCATCTGGTACGAGCGCCTGCAGCAGCCGCGGCTCCTTCATCTGCAGATGCAAATCATCTGAGATGTTTGAGGCTGTTTGGCTCAGTGAGTGGCAGCACTTTATTTAAAATTTAAATTCTAAAGCAACATTCATTTATCTATTTCATGACTGGGAAAGAGGGCTGCTGGGATAAATCCTTAGATTAGAAAAAGAGACACGCATTATAATAAGACCGGACAAACAGAACCACAGTCGCAGAAACAAGCACTTTACATATTCAGGATAAAACACATAAGCGTCCACTCTTGACATGAATCATCTGGTCTGAATTAAATCCCAGTGAGTTGGTATTTGAGGGTGGATTCTTCAGACGGCATAACAACCTTCATTCAGTGAAATCTCACTAAGGGTGTTGTGGTTATGGTTAGAGGAGGGGGGGCGAGTCCATCTGTGCTACAGGTGAAGAAGCAGCACTGCTTTTGTTTTTCCTGAGTGGACACAGAACTGCATGTTTGGTTGAAGCCAGTACCCAGTTACATCATTTATGTCCTGAGGACGTTCATTTCCCTTATCGCTTTGTTGCTGTTACATAAGAAGATTGATATTTCATCTCTGCACTGTAAATATGAAACACAGTTAGCTTAGCTTAGCATAAAGACTGGAACCAAAGGGAATAGCTAGCCTGGCTCTGTCCAAAGTGGTCCAGAGTGGTGTCAGTCTTCTCATCTATCGCTCTGAAAGAAAGCAAATTTCCCAAAAACTATCCCTTTAAGAGAGCTGCAATCAATTTTGAGTTTGAGTCATTTTTAAGGTAAAAAAAAAAAGTCTAAATCCTCTGATTTCAGCTTCATAAATGTGAATATTTTCTGGTTTCTGTCCTCCTCTGTGACAGTAAACTGAATATATTTGAGTTGAGGACGTCGTCTTGAGCTTTGGGAAACACTGATCCCACATATTACCTTTTTCTGACATCTATAGACCAAACTACCAATTGATTAATTGAGAAATTAATGAAACTGATTGTTAGTTGCAGCTCTACTTCTTACACAACATTCGATAACAACTTGATCTCAGTTCAGATTTTCAGAAAATAGACCACAAAACACCCAGAAATTTTGCACTTCTTTCTTTTAGCTTCATTCACAGATCTCTGCAGTTCTTGTTAGATATGAACGACGGCCAAAACTCCATAAAAATGACCCAAGTTGTAAAATAAAACACCCTTAAAAGGAAACCAGAGCTTTGAAATGCATTTACAATTCTTACGTATTTTAGGACATTTCCTAATTAGAATAAAAACAGCTGCTTTCTGTAACTGGGTACTAGCCTGCAAAAGGCATTTTCATGTATTTTATCAAGCTGTAGTAAGCATGCACTTATATGAGTTATAAATGAGCAAAATGTTTGTTCAAGAGCAGAACCGTCAGAAACTACAATCCAGAGCTTTTCCCTTTAAATGCTGGAGGATGAAGAATGAGGAAAAAGGAGGGTGAAATGAGCAGGAAGCCTCCTAAACCTCCTTATATTCGACTGTGGGTTGCAGAGCGCCGGCGTTCTCATAGAGATTAAATTCCCCTCACTCTGCATCAGTTCGGAGGAGGAGGAGGAGGAGGAAGAGGAGGTGGTGGTGGTGGGGAATAAAAACACTGGCTGCCTTGAAAGAGAGAAGCAGCTCTTCATTTAGCACGGTAAACAAGAAGCTTTGAAGTCAGCCATTTAAAATGGGATTTACATGAATAAATAAATGGTGTGAGCTCCAGCACTGTTCATGAAATCACACAAGACGGCTCATCTGTGACGCTGACACACACATGACACTGCAAATAATGCCGACAGGTTATTATGATCTGGGGATTATTAATAAATACCACTCGCTGTTTGTTCTTGTTTAATGTCATCATTCATATTCTTGGGAATGTTTCCAAGTATGAATGTTATTATTTGATGAGATGAAGAACAATGAGAGTTTACAATAAACATCACTTTATTGACGCCATTATTCACTCTTCTCGTCTCACAAAACCTCTCTGTTGTAAAGTTGTATGAATGAACAATGAGATCCTTTTTTTGTTTAATCGGCGTTGAAGATGTGCTTCACAACCCTGTGCTTCACATCCCTCCATGTAATATATATAAAAAAATAATAAAAATAAAAACAATAAAAGCATCCTCCCTAGGGATGGGGTTCGATAGCATTTTATCCTCTTACTGAATCTCAGGTTTACCTTTAAACATTTCAACTAAGATGCTGAATCACCTTTTGCTGGCTGAAGAGGCAGAAACACTTCAGTCTTTACTGGCGTCCTAATTCATGTTCACAACTTGTCTATGAGGCCACCAGCGTAATATGAAAACTATAAAACATTTAAATTTAGCCGTTACGGACTGAGCGTTAGCTACAGCTGATCTGACCGCTCATTTCAAACAGCGACCGCCACAGGAAGCTAACGGCGTATTTCCACCAGATCTGGTGACGAAGGACGTCTCAACACTTTCTACTGGTTTCCTCTGGAAAGGAGGAGAAGCAGTCGCCCACTGCATGATGGGATTGTTGTGGCGAGTTGGAGAGGATCTGTATTTGTATAAAGATGAAAAATCTTTACGCAGACTGTTGTTATGTATAACAGACCGTTGCTATGTACAGCAGACCGTTGCTATGTACAGCAGACTGTTGCTATGTATAACAGACCGTTGCTATGTACAGCAGACCGTTGCTATGTACAGCAGACTGTTGTTATGTATAACAGACCGTTGCTATGTACAGCAGACTGTTGTTATGTATAACAGACCGTTGCTATGTACAGCAGACTGTTGTTATGTATAACAGACCGTTGCTATGTATAAAAGACTGTTGTTATGTATAACAGAACGTTGCTATGTATAAAAGACTGTTGCTATGTATAACAGACCGTTGTTATGGGCGCAGTTCTGATCTTGGACCCATTTTGTGTCAAATTATTTATTTCTTCAATAAGTAGCCATATAATAAGTGGGATAATGTACAGCTACCGGGTCAGTGATGCAGCAATATTATCACAGATCTATCGCATTCTGAGCACCATGTCGTCAATTAAGGGCCAACCATGAGTCCGGCGGTGTGCTGCTAACCACCCCTCATATCTCTCAAACTCTCTTATATTTCCAGTTTTTATTAAATGATGCATTTCTTTTGTTTACAACGCAACTCATGACAGTGATTTTAAATCATGAAATTTAGTCATGCGTGCTGGGTCCAGTTAGCTACTCCACTTCCAGACTGTGGCGGTTGGACAGAAGCGGTGACTTCACTGAGGGTGATTAACTCAAACACCTCTGCCTCCACTCTCAGTATACTGTGTTCCACTCTGCTACTGCGGCAAAGACGATCAAACCGTAAACACAAATCAGCCGCTGGATTTGCGTGGAATTGGCCACGGGTTGGATGTGAACCCGGGCCGCCGTGGTTAGGACTCAGCCCTGTTGTATGGCGCCCACTCTGACATGAAAATCAATAAGAGGTTGGATAAGAGATTCGTTAGCGTCGGAGCTCAGCGAGTCTGGCTATCGGAGCCCATCCCTAGCCCTCCCTCTGAGTCCTGTCACCTGCCGCCTCGCTGTCTCTGCTCTGGTTACGTTTGTGTGTCATGGATGGAGAACAGAAACGGACGTCTGCAGTGCTGCCTGTCTCTGGGTCAGTCTTTGCTTACATGATTGTGACAGCCACTGTTTGGTTCCACGTCTTGGAAGACCTCTCAAACCGGCTTTTCATCCTCCTCCCTCCTCCTCATTGAGCTTATCGGTACGGCGGTTCGGGCTGTTGAGGGTTCGGCCTGTAAAGCTGCTGCACTCTCACCGGCCGCCCATTAGCCGGCCAGCCGCCCGGTAACTGTCCGATGACTCTGAGGCCGACCGGCTGGCCGTGTCCTGCGAGTGGGGTGCTGGGGCTGAGGATGTGGGTCTGTCCCAGCTGGGGTTCAGGTGGAGGGGTACTACTCTGATGGCCTGGAGCCGAGGCAGGGGGAGACACGGGGTAATGGGGGAGGAGGATGGCCGGTGTGAGGCCGTAGCGTACCTGGAACACTCTAAGAGGTCCTTGCGCTACGAAGCCGTTGGGCCGCTGAGGCTCCTGAGGCTGCTCCGAGTCCTTCTTCACCTCCTTGCTCTCCTCCGCCCTTTTGCTTTTGCTCTGCTGCCGCTTGGCCTGCACGACCTCCTGCATCTTCTCCGCCTGAGCTCGGCGGATATGATACGTCTTCCTGGAGCTTTGGAAGGAGTCCAGGAAATCATCCAGGCTAACGTTTCCCTCCATGAACTTCTCCAGCAGCTCCTGTGAAGCAGGGCAGACAAATAAACGGACATCAGCGGGCAGGACAACACACAAAGGGAGGTCCGACCGCGGGGAAGCGTTCAAACAAACTCCTCGAAGAATAAAGAGGATTTAATTAGCTCGGGGATGTTTACCCATGAACTCTGGCACAGTTTGTCGGCTATAGTATTTCACTATAAGTACATTTTACACTGCTAACAAAAGGTCCATGTGCTGCAACTGTTACTTTTGGCAAGGCCTGAAAGCCGTGTGATCCGTCTCTGTATGTGTTCCCAGGATGGGAGAAGCTGAACACTGAGGACAGAAGTTAAATATGTGAAGTAATCACAGCGATTGTTTAAAAGTCTGATTTAGTTTTACAGGCCTGGGACTAAAAAGAAGTCATTTAATTATGTTCTGGGAAAGAGTGGGAATAAATAAAGTGCTTTATGTGTGCTTACATGCACTTAAAGTTTGGGACCATCTGTGTTCTGTTTCCTCTTTTTCAAATGGAAACATCCACTCAGCCGTTAGCTAAAAGCAGTGATGGTGGTTACCACACTAGGCTAATCAATAAGGTTATAAATAATGCAATGTTAGCTCTGCTAAGTTTGGAAATAACAGAAAGGGTTAGCTCAGATATTTTAAGGTGGAGTTGTATGTATAGCAGCATATATAGTTTTTTGGCTTTGAACAGATCGATATAACGGCTTTAGTTCCCCGTCAGAAAGGGCTGTCTGGCGGCGAGGTAAACTGGATGTGGACGGGAGCCGCAGAAAAACAAAATAAAATTATAGCAGTTTAAAAAATTATATCAGTTTAAGTGTAGTTTAGAGTATTTTCATTGCTTTACCTCACCGTCAGACAGCCCTTTCTGACGGGGAACTGAGGCCGTTATATAGCGGTCTTCAAAGCAACCAGACTCCATTCACAAAAACAGTAATTTTACCTCACAGAACACAGGAGTTGCTGGTCTACCGCTGCCTTGATCGGTTGGTTAGTTTGTGTTTTTGTGTGACGTGGCGTCCACGATATCACATTGCATAGATTTCATGCTAGAACTCCTGCCTGCTTCTCCAAACTGGGAGCCCTCTAAGTTATTGTACCAAACGTTAATACACTGACTATAAGGATGCATATAGTAGATATACTGTACGTGTAGCAGCGTCGTCATGCAGAAACCTACGTAAGGTCACGTGGGAAAAAGCTTTTGGAAGGGCTTGAAGGGAAAATAGCATTTTGATGCTAAAACATACATTGAACAAAATTTAAACGTTTGGGTTTGAATACATAAAGACCACTGTGAAGCTACAGAATGATATTAAAACCTAAAAAAAAAAAAAATAAAAATAATGGACCTGCCCTTTAAACAGTTACTGTTGGCTCTCTGTAGTAACCTGCTTTCTTTTGACGTTGTAAATGAGGTTTCCATAATCGGGGTGAGGGATTAGAGAAACACATTTCAGCTGGTGGAACCTGATTTCATGGTCACGTATAAACATAAACAGGGTTTTTATTTATTTTACAAGAACAAATGTGCAAGACAAAGACTTGTTTAAGGTAAACTATCGCTGTGAGATCAGTGTGGTGGGATGAAAGGAAACGCTCATCTGTGCGTTATTGTATTTCTGATCATTTCATGCTCTTAAAGTCTAAATTTGCCAGTTTCCAGATAACTATTTGTAAAACTCAGACACATTTCTGCTGTGAGGAAACACTGTAAACTCTTGAATGAAGACTGACGGGTTCTCCAGCAGATATCTTACTGTCCCAACCAGGTTTTTTTTGTTAGCTACTGTGAATAAAGAGATGTGAGATACTGTGTGGAGAAGATGAATTATAAATGATTAATTGGTTGTTAATAAGGATATTATTTTGTGGACAAATATGAAAAACTATCTGCAATGACAAAACTTCAGGACAAAACTATGAATAAAAACAAAATAACAGACTGATTGTACTGTATTTGTGTACTACTATTCAACTACTGATTGATGTTCATCCACGACTAATGATTAATCTGGTGAATAATTTCTCAATTAATTGATTATTTGGTCTACAAAATGTCAGAAAATAAAAGAAAATGTCCATTGCAATGCCCATCAGCCGTCCAAACATCAAACAATCTCCTCATTTCAGAAGCTGGGATCATTAAATGATTAATTTTAGCTTGACCAAATGTCTTAAATGAATAATTGATTATTCTAATTGTTGCCACAGACTTTTCAGTCGATCGACGGATCGATTTGTTCCTGATCTAAATGGGTTCTGGATGATGACCTGGTTTCTGCCACTGACCTGGTTTCTCCTCCCTGACAGACTGGTGTAGTGGGCTCAGACTGACCTGCTGTCGGGTAATGACAACGAAAATCTGGTGAAAAACCCCAGTGTTGTTTAAAGACACTGATATATAAAAAAGACATAAAACAGGAAAACTGATCAAGTTTTAAAGGATAAGTCTGGTATTATTCTTTATTTTTCTCATTGTCATTAAAACCAAGCGTCTTAGTCAGTCTCTTTAAACTGTCCGACCTCCCTACCTGGTCTGAATCTTTAAATACAGGTCACAAATATACAGTTTCATTTTAAAAAAAAAAGGCTAAAACAGCTGGACACTGTAGTTTTTAACAAATCAAATAGTGCATTTGTTGGGAATTATTTTTATCAGCAGATTAACCTACATGTACAGCAGCAGGATGGTGCATGAAGTCAAAATAAAGTACTCTCTGATTCCAGCTCCTCAAATGTGAGTCTTTGGTGCTTTTATTTCTCTTCCATGACAATAAAGTCAATATTTATTTTGGGGTTTTGGACTGTTGGCGATACTGTTTGACATTTTTCACAATATTATCATATTTTCATATAGAGCTGCAACGATAAATTGTCAACTATTATCGCAAATAATCGCAAACTACTTTGATAATCGATTAACAGGTTTGAGTAATTTTTTAAAGAAAATAATCAATTAGTTTGGTCAACAAAATGTCAGTGATTCCCAACGCCCAAGATGACGTCCTAAAATATTCAGTTCACTCTCATCAAGGAGGAAAGAAAACAGAAAATTGAAATTGTTGTAGATTAATTTATTGCGGAGCTCCCCAGTGAGAGAAATGACTCTGATTGGCTGTTCAGCTTAAAAAAATCAGTCTACGAGAAGAGAAATGGAAGTGAGTGGTGAGTGAGAGTGGAGTGAAAATGATGAATACAGTCGACCGCTGTCTGCTGGTGTGGAGTTATTATTTCCTTTCACGCAGCTGCAGAACCGACGTGGTAACTGGCTGTCGGCCAGAGTCTTTGTGGTGTGTTCAAATGCAACTCGTCGGCCAAAACACAGGCGACGTAAGGCGACGCAACAGCCGGCCTTCATCGCTGCTAGTTCTTTGACGTTAGCTGGTGTGTCTGGGGCTTCATTTATCAGATTAAAGAAATAAGAGAAACCCTGTGAAAGCAATGAGATTTTTATCCTTCATTATTAAGACATATCTATGACAACCTAACCACGACAAGAGAAAGCGTTACTTTGGCTGCAGTCTGACAGCTTCAGCGGAGAAAATGAAGCTGTGAATTTGAGTTAAAACCCAAACCGGTCTGCTCTGTGCCCTCAGCTCTGCACTGAAAATAAAGTCAAAATAAGCTCTAAAGGCTGGAGGGTCATTTAAACCCCGGCAGCCCACTAGTGAGTGATTTATAGGAGTAACAACGACTTTATCTTTTGTTTCCTTCACCAGATTTCTGTTTTCATGTTGGTACCTGATGAGGAATCTTCCTAATAAGGAAACTTGTTTGACTTTGGGCGACAGAAGAAGAAGAAGAAGAAGAAGGGTCTGTTGGCCAGTCTTCAAAAGGCTGGGATGTTTGTCTCTGACGCCGAGGCCAAGGGAAGACATGCTTTCCTTCCCACATTTTCACGGTCACAGTGGCACTGCTGTGATTATACTTCCGAATTCTGAAAGATGTTTTGGAAACTGCTGCATTTCTCGTCACGGAAATCAAGATGTTTTTTCACTGAAGCGGCGACCCTCTGAGGGCTGAATCTCAAACAAGTGAGATCAGACGAGATAGTCACAGAAGAAGAGACATTACAGAGATATCTTTGTGTTGAATCAGGTCTACTAAAACACAGAGCTTCAGTCAGACGTACATACAGCATATTTTAAACTGAGCATATTCATCTAGACAATCAAAGGTTTACAATAGCAGACCTGTACCAAACATGAACACAAACGAATGTACCGAGGCTAAGCGAGGCTGTTTGTCATGTGCTGGGTGCTGCTTAATCAATCAATGGGACAGTCGCTCTAATGACTGAGTCAAGGCGGTATTGATTAGGTGGGGGAGGTGTGCCGGGCGGATCAATCTGAGCCTGGAGCAGCAGAGTGGGTTTCATCTGCCTCGCTGTCCGGATCGAGGATAAAACAACATGCATGATTTAAACAGAACCACATAATGATGCATCATGTTAACAGAAGTGATTGGTAGTTGTTGATATGTAATGCAGGACAATGATAAAGGATGCAGACTGTTTTATTTCAACAAGGACCTTTCTAAAGTCTAGTTTTATGTGCTTTATGTTTACACAGTGTATGATAATGTAACAGAGCAGACCTGGGCTGCACCGGAGCAGCTAACGTACATCCACACACTTTCTCAATCATTTTCATTGCTGTTAAATCTGTTGATTATTTTCTCAATTAATCGATAAATTATTGTGTCTATAAAATATCAGAAAATGTGTTTCTGAAAGCTCAAGATGACGTCCACAAATGTCTTGTTTTATTCAGTTTACTGTCATACAGGAGGAAAGAAACAGAAAATATTCATGTTTAAGATGCTGAAATCAGAGAATTTAGACTTTTTTTTCCCTAAAAAGGGACCAATTAATTGATTGTCAAACTAGATGCTGATTAATTTAATAGTTGACAACTAATCGATTAATCATTGCAGTTCTGGATGCATAAAGGCCCTGACACACCAGGCCATCTCTTGCCTCAGTTTTTGCAGTGTGTCCTGCACCGTCAGCTCTAATCTTCCCGTGTTGGAGAATGAAATCACTCTGCTTTGTGATTCATTAGAGTTTGTAACGTTGGCAGCACCGGGGCAGCTAACATACATTATGGTGCGTTCAGGCTCTATTCAGTAAAATGAGGGCAAAGGTAAATTCTAACGTTATCATATGTTCAAATGTAATCTTGTAAAATGTAGTATGATGATGTAGTATGATAATGTAAGTGATAATGCTGCATTGTGAACAGCAAATCAGTGTTGAAATCGGGAGGAGAGGTAGTAACGTTGGCAGCACCGCAGCAGCTAACACAGTTTCTCATTGTTTATTATCGCTTTATTCACAGTACCTCAATCTCTGACGCTTATAGGGCTGCAACTAACAATTTGTCAATCATTTTTTCAATCAATCCATTAGTTGTTTGGTCTATAAAATGTTAGAAAATGACGATGAATGTTGATCACTGTTTCCCAAAGCCCAAGACGACGTCCTCAAACGTCTTGTTTTGTCCACAACTCAACTATCAGTACTATTCAGGTGTAAACCTCAATTCATACAGGGCAATACTCTCAGGTGGGATTTCATGCCAATCGATGTGTAATAGTTATTTTTCCACTTGTGCCTGTGCTATTAGTCTGTTTATTGTCAATAATGTAAAGTGTACATTGCTTCCAATTGTATATAATGTATATATTGGTCCTATTTTTTAATCCCCCCCTTTGTTTTACTGTGTTGTATCTTGCTTTTGCTTGTTTTTTTCCCCACTGTGGTACTAATAAAGGAATATCTTATCTTATCTTAGATAACAGAGAGGGAATTATGACCTATTTAACTTCCCAACGCTGGCTCTAAGCAGCTTATAATATATAAATAATCTACTAATGACATGATATTTATTAGCAATAACAATACAGTCTTTTATTTCCTAATCATAGCAAGAGGGTCACAGGTTCACATCCAGCTTGGGGTCCTTCTGTGTGGAGTTTGCATCTCCCCGAGGTAGTGTGGGTTTTCTCCAGGTTCTCCGGCTTCCTCCCGCAGTCCACAGACATGCAGGTTAATGGATGACTCTAAATTGCCCCCTGGTGTGAACGGTGGTCTGTCTCTATGCGTCAGCCCTGTTATAGTCTGCCCACCTGTCCAGGGTGAACCCCGCCATCAACCAATGTCAGCTGGGATCGGCCCCAGCTCCCCTGTGATCCTGAATAGGATAAGACGCTACAGATAATACTGTAGATGGATGGATTTCCTAATCATCTGAATTGTCTTTTTATGTAAATCACCACCATAGAAAACAATAACAAAGTAGAAGGATAACGCTTAGATTTAAAAACATACATATATAACTATATACTTTATAACTCTATAATATAAAACATATATAAATATACTTATATTGCTTAAATATTAGTACTTAAATTGCTTATGTATTATTGCTTGTAAATATGTGTGAAGTTTTTTTATACAGTGCACCATTTCTGCACTTTCGTTATGCCTGTCTAATGACAATAAAGTTCTTGAATCTTGAATGAATCTTGAATAAAAGAAAACATCAAACTTTCATCATGCGGTGTAAAGTCACACACCAGTTGCTTGTCTTCTGGTAGTATATCTAAAAAGTAGCAGCTTAAAGTGCCTTTCCTGCCCCCCACTGATCGGTTTTGAACTTAACTCTGGGATTTGTATTATTAATGAGACGCTTTTAGCATTTTAATATGAGTTTGTAGCATTCACTGAGTGTACATGACTGCTGTGTTTTAGCCGTGGCCCTACTTTCTGCAGGGATAGCAGCAGACATTGAACTGGTACAACCCTGATCTGTGCCGTGGCCATGGACTCGTCAGAAGCAGCACATTTCCTCAATGCAACACTCAAAGCCCCCATTTTCGAACAAAATGTGTCCAGATGAGTCCACGGGTGTTTTTACGGCTGTTGTGGACACACCTCTGCCTGCACTCAGCGTCTCCTCTGCTCATCCTGCGAGTGCAGACACTACGTTTCTGGGCCGGCGTTTTTTGAGGTAGATGCACTTTACGAACCACCTCTCCATCGTTGCCTGGCTGCGAGTCTGTTCGTAACTCAGCCTCCAGACGAGTCCTCAAGGCTCTTTTGGTCCAAGCCCCCCGTGGGTTGCATTATTTATCAATACACATTTTTCATATTCAATGTTTATTTTGATATAATGCATTTGGATAATTTTGGGGAACACAAAAGCTCATTTGGTGAAAAAAAAAAAAAAAAAAAAAGGAAGATTTGTCTACAAAGCTGCACCATCGAGAGCGTCTTAACTTATGGCTGCACAGAGAGGAAGGACCTGAGCGTGAATGGTTGTCTATCTCTATGTGCCTTGTGATGGACTGGCGACCTGTCCAGGGTGAACCTGCCTTCACCCAATGTCAGCTGGAATTGGCTCCAGCCCCCCCGCGTCCCCCAACGGGATATGTGGTTGAAGATGGATGAATGGATGGACTATTTAATAATGCCAATTATACACTTTTTTTCTCACTAAATGTTGCTATTTGTAGTACAGCAAACAAAGCTTCACTGTGTTCTATATACAACGACAATAAACTATCTATCTAGAGGTTTTGATGGTCGACAATGCTGTAAAACCCCCACTGGGTGTACAGTTTTCACAGTTTATTGTCCTGCTTAGATGGAGCGGTGACCTGCTTGGATGGGATGCGGTTTGTTCGTCTGTGCAGCCTTCAAGATGTTAATATCCATCTCAAACATGGCCACGTTTTCTTCCCTCCATGTTCTATAAAATCTGAATAATGGACTCACAAGAATTAAACAAAAACGTTTAAGCCTCTTCTTCCTCTTCTTTTGCTTGAACTAACTCTGCCTCATGCCCAAGAGAAAAGGACATTTAGTGTGCAGATAATAGTAGTAAGGTGGCTGTTTGTTCTAAAATCCTTAAACCTGTAAACTGTGAATGCAGGATTGGAGAACACATGTACAGTATGTGGAGGGATTTCTGCAGATGGTGGGAGTGGGTTTAGTTGCTCACTGTATGGATGTGCCTCATGTCCTTAGAGATCAGATTGCACAGAAGTGGGTGGGCTGTCAGCTAGACTGCAGGCTTTTCAAGAACCGTCCACAACGGTGCTGCCAAAGTGATGCAACACTGTGTTTGATTCCCAGCAAGAGCCAGAAGGGGGAAAAAGAGCTCCATTGTCAGAGCATTTTGTTGGTGTTTTTTTTGTTACCTCTGAATGCTCCTCGGCACGTGCCACCTCTTCCTGCAGGAGGTTCTGCGCCGTCTGCAGGCTGTGCTTCTCGACGTGAGCCTCTGCAACGACAAAGAAACATCACTGATGCATGCGGTGGGAGGAAGATGAGGTCTGAGCTGGAAGAAAAATCCAGTAACCAAGAAACCACAGCAGAGAAAATTATTTTCCAAATCACAAAAGAGCCTTGAGGGTATGTGCTGACGAGGAGATGGTGGTGATCGGGTGGACAGTTGTTGGCCAGAAAAAAGGGAAAACAGGGGCTGTAGATATTAAACTTTTAGCTATTTTGGGAAGCTGGTCTTAGTTTGGTTTGACCACGAAACTCAAACCCATTTCGGAGTCTCATTTTTGCCATCTACTCACATTCTCGGATGCACAATCTTGGTTTTTTCCCGTTTGCAGTCAATAAATCTATAAACCTTCAACAAACAATTAGTTCTACAAGTTGCTTCAACAGCAAGACTGCCTGAGAGCTTCATGTTCACACACAAATGTCATGTTTGAATTATTTACGCTCAGGTCAATATAATAAAAAATGCAAGAAGCCTTAAGAAAAAGAAAGCTCAGAAAACCACAATTGAATCTAATCTGCCACAGAACATTCAAAGCAGCTCACGTCAACATTAAATCAGGATAAAGCAAGTAGTGACACTGTCATTGTGATGCATTGCAAAGAAACGGACATTTTCACCTTTGTTTTCTCTTCCATATAAATTAATCTAACCTGGAGGTTTATTTAAAACCTGTTAAATTGTCTTTACCAATGTCTCCACTGTGCTCCCAGATCCCTGCAGTTAAAACGACCAGTACAGTGTTGTTATTACTGATAGGAACGGTGGTCAAAACTACAAAAATGTGACCCAATTCCAAAAATAAAATGAAGGAAATCCTAAGAGCCCTGAAATATATTAATAAATGTTACTTATTTAATATTTCCTAAGGACATGACTTAAGTTAAATTAAAACAAACCTTTTCTGTTGATGGAAATCTTAAGAGATTTAAGATTGGGGAGCCCTGGTGGCCTCGGGGTTCAGGTGCCGAACATGAACCACAACATTTGTTCCTGTTGTTTTCGATCTCTGAATGCAGGGTTTCATTTCCTGCCATCTCTCTACTCCCAATACAGCTAATAAAGCTAATAAAGCAGAGGCTTTCAAACCGTGATGGAGAGCTGAAGCTCGAGGAGGCGAGTTAAGCCGGGTTTATACTAAAAGTTCCTGGGACTTTCTGGTCCCTCAAACTACTTTTTAGGAAGTAAAAGTCGTCTGCGGTTCCATCACGGTCTTCTCTGTGAAGTTTAGGCAAATTAGTCCGCTGACGTATGAAAAAGCAACATGACATTGTGGTCGCAGCGGTAAACACACTCTGCATCCTGCAGTTCACTGTCTCTCTGTTTCATCCAAAACACATGGTGAAAAAATGGTTTGTCTCACTGCAACGACGTTTACTGCTGCATGTATGTACTGATGCATGTTGGGTGCAATGAATGAAATGAAACCAAAAGCGTCTGTCTCCACTATAAATCATCTGTTGAGTGTTTGAGGGTTATGTATTTGTGCTTTAGGAAGTAACCACCATGAAACAGTCAGAAAATAACTTTTCTTTCTTGTCTCTTCTAACGTTACCGCCGACAGCAGAGCCTCGCTTTATTTTTAATGTTGTCAAACAGAGGAATGCTGTCCTCTCATCCTAAAATGATCCTGAATCAATACTGGAGTACTTCCTTGTTTTATGAATGAAGCAGTACAGTGAAGCAGCAGCGCTGTGTGTGTTTCATCCTTCACCCTGAAAGTTCTGGTACTTTGGGCCATTTTAGGAGGCAAAGACCCCAACAAATGTGTCCGAAACTTAATTTAGACCCTTGTCTATGCGGTGGAAACACAGAGTTTCTGAAATAGTTCCTACAGTGAAAACGGGGCTTAAGGTACTTTGTCAAACTACACCAAAAAACCCTCTCCTCTCTCCTTCTAAAAGTCATTGCTCAGTAAACTAATAAACAGACATAATAAACATATTGTCAGATTCAATGTGACTTTTACTTTCATTATCTCTAATATCCGCCATGATTAAACATCCATAAATCTGCTCAGGAATCACAGAAAAAGAGATGCTCCTTATAAGTGCAGGACTGGCCTGATAATCATTATGTTTTTTGGTTTTCTTCAGAATCAAAGTAACCCAGTGATAGTTGTCTGTACATGCACGAGTACAATGCAGACAGGAACTGCTAATAGCTAATCTGGCTTATTTTTGATGGTAACAACTGGCCAAAATGTAAAACTAATACAGGCTCTTGTCTCAAACTGCTCTTACATAGTTTCTACTTTTACTTCTATTCTTATTTTAGTTTTATATACTATTATTATTATTATCAACCAAAGAAAGTCTCAGTCAACTAAAGGTCTTTGCACATCAAGTCTGTTGCACTTTTTGAAAATGAATTCAACCTCCGTTGTGTCAACAACAGTTACACAACGGCTCCAAAACTTACATCGTTTCAATTTTCTTCATGTTTTCACATCTGTCAAAAGACAGACAGTTTGACCACCGTCATCCATCCATCTGACAAACATTCGCTTCATCTCCCGGCACAAATCACTTTATGATAAAGAAATAAACGAACACAGAGATGCAGAGTTTAAAGCCAGATCGTGGCAGATGACTGCAGAACAATGGAATCGGTGATGGTCGCAAAACAAAGGACGTAGGAAAGATTAGACAGTAGCTCTCGATTCACACTAATGTCATTCATTCATTAGCTCCGTTTGGGACTAGCACTGTCCATGTACATACTCACATATGATTTGGTCAACTACTCAGATTTAATCAACAGATCTGTAAAGCTGATTCAGACCAAAGCACCACTTTAAATGACCAGAGATATGCATATGTTTCTTGGAAATGAGCATGAAAAAAGCACAAAAAAATGACAATTCAACTAAAGAAAGAAAGCACACAGGAAGCCCCACTACTGCCATGCCTAAGTGACGACCAGCAGACGCAGGGAGAAATGGCCACAGCCGGCTTGATAAATATGTATGTGAGTGCAGCTCATGTGTTCACCTCCTGGGGATGGCGGTGGGTCGTCGTCATGAACAGGCTCGACCCAGCTGACCGCAAAGTGTGTCTTGTCCCTCCAAGAGATGCTGTGACAGCCCAGCTAACCCCCACGAATCAGACTGGGTTCACTGGAGACTGAGGGGCAAATAAAGGTCACAGTAATGACTCTAATGATTGCGAGCCTCTGGGGGCAATCTCTACAGATAGAGAGAAAATGGACATTGTGTGCAGGCAGTTGTAGCTCCAGTTTCTCTTTAAATGCTACCTGCTCGTCACTGACGTAAGGCACCATGGCAGCCAGATCACTCACAAAGATCTTTAAAAGGTGATAAATTCCCTTTAAAAAGAAGAAGACAGAAAACATTACGGTTTCAACAAACCTCATAGTACGTTCTGCTCTCTAACGGCATCACCTCAGCATTAATAATCCATCGCTCCACATTACATTCCAGCGTTCTGGCCATCATTGTGTGAACCGGAGGAGTAAAAAGCAAGCATGCATTAAGCAGCGGCCTCGCTCATGACCCCACACAGCAGATGTGGGGAGATGGGGGTGTAATGAGAGGTGACAGCCAAGCAAACAAAATACTCCTACAGCAGCTGTATGTGACCTACATTTATGGAGGAGGGGGGACCTGGAGGCCAGCGAGGCCTATAGAGCTGCCCTCACAAGTGAATGGAGTCGTGATGGAGCACCACATTTCGTCTGGGAGCAGACATGAGATGATGAGGAGTCACACTGCTGGCTGGAGCCTTTCCCACAGCAGTCTATCCCTGATCCCCTGATACTCAGAAAATCTCTACCACTGATTTCACACCTCGTAACTCGTAATTTCAGGGAAATGGCAATATTTCAGATTTAAACCCAGTGCTATAAGCTAACCATGATGTTAATGAGGTAATCGCAGTGTGGAGGACGGAGTGGTTACTACCGGTGTGCGCCGTGCAGCAGCTTGAGGTAGAAACCTGCGGCCTCGCAGCAAAAGGCCGGACGAACAGACATCCAGTGTTAAAACTGAGTCTACACATGTTGAGCATCATCTTGTAAAATATCTGATGTAATCTGCAAAACCGGTGTTGTCAAAGGTTTATTAACTGGTGGGAAAATTTCCTCACTGTCATGTTGTGGAGGGATTTATAATCTCTGGGTCTACCCCAGGGGCCTCTTACCAGTCGGACGAGCTCGGTTACCTCTGGGTGCCACCGCTGCATCACATGCACTAGTCTTGTCAGTTAACGGTTAAAGCTTCAGTAGGCAGAAATGTTTTGGCATCACTGGGCAAAAAAATCCATAACAACGTTTCAACACATTGCAGTTCAAGTGTTCTGACCAATCACAGGTCATTTCAGACAGAGTGTTCTGATTGGCTGTGCTCTGGCTGGTGGGCGGCGCTTGGTATTTCCTCAACTGATCTCAACTCGGCTGCCGGGTCACAATCTTTGTCATTTTACAGCTAAACTAAGCTAATTGCAAGATGTCTGCGAAAACATCTGATGAGAGAAATAGTCATTAGAGTAACAGAATATTGATTGATTGGTTAGCGGTTAGAAAAATAATTCAAAATTAGCATCCGTAATGTGTTTACAGTTTCATCGTCTCACGTTGCCGCATCAAGTCAGTGTTCAGGTTTCAAACATTAACTTTGAGTCAGGGCCATACCGGCCGCGAGGAGCGCGTGGCGGCGGCGTTACCGGTTGTTTTTTCATGTTGGCGTCCATGTTAACAGGTTAGAGCTGCCACACGTCTCACAGAGCTGCATCTCTTCTAGAGATTCAAGGTCTCACCTATTTTTGACGCGAGCCAAGTCTAAATTATTTATTAATAAAACCAGAAAATAATCATCACATTATCAGAAAATGAAAATAATCACTGATTGCATCTCCAGATAAATTACTGTGCTCATTTATGGAGAAAGAACGCCGAACTGGTTCCACAGCAGATGAGAAGTTTCTCAGTTTTATATTACTGGAAATTAATTATCTTTAGTTTTTGGATGGTTGATCTGGTAAAACAAACTATTTACTATTTCCAACATAGAAAAGAGATTAACAGACTGGATATTAAAAATAATCATTTGTTGAAGCCTCAATATTTAAATATGTGGACTGCTCCAGACAGATTTATTGAAATTTAACAGTTTAATTAGAAATGTCTTCCTCTGGGAAGGACTCAACCTCCATTGATCTTATATTTCAGTCCTGGACTGTGTCTCAGCCCTGGACTCCAGACTGGTCCTAAAAGATATAACACAATAAAAAAAAAAATTGTGTTGTTGGGCTGCGACAGGACTGGAGTCATTAAAAGTTGAAGAGTCTGTTCCCACAACAAAATAACCGGATCGGAGGCACCAGGACCCCTCAAGTCCAGAGATGTCCAGAGAGGTCAGGTTTAGAGTCAGCATTAAAGTCCTCCACATTGTGTTCCTGGAAGACTCATTCAGTGGGAAACAGTGATGGATGTGACAGTTCCCACGCTGTGTGGGCAGAACAGCAACCTCTCGGCAAACAGCAGATGTCAACATGTTAATGTAACATGCTAAAGTTAGCGAGGGCCTCCAGGCAACTCTCAGATACAGTACAGGAATAGTTCACCTGGCTCAGATTGCAGATGGAGGCCATCGAGGTTCTTATGTTTTTCTGCTGTGATCTGGTCCCTTAAAGCATTGTGGGAAAATGCAACCATGACGCACTGAGCTTAATACCAAATAAATACCAGTAGTACTAGTACCAGCTAGTTTAATATCACGATAAGACGCATAAGATGTAATTACATAAGATGTAATATCACAATAAGATTAATATCACGATAAGATGCTGAGGTAGACTTAAGGTAGGCTGAAGTGGAATATAGATCGGAGTAGGGAGTAGGGCTGCAACTAATGATCATTGACCATTAATCGATTAGTTGTTTGGTCTATAAATTGTCAGAAAATGGTGAAAAATGTGGATCAGTGTTTCCCAAAGTCCAGGATGACGTCTTCAGATGTCTTGTTTTGACCACAACTCAAAGATATTCAGTTTACTGTCACAGACATATGAGACACACAGTGTGTTATACTGTTGTTTTTTAGTATAGTTCTGGTTAAACTAACGCTTCAGTTTACGTTGATGGCCTTCATCTACAATGTCATCATAAAGTATTTCTATGAAAATAACAAAGCTGCATATTTGTTATTATGGCAGAAGACCTGGTCTTTCAATTAAGATTTGACTATGAAGAAGTGTTTATGTTCCTTGTGTAAGCTGCACTTTTGTTAAATCTGAAAACTTATTTTTGGAAAATAAATGAAATGTATGTTGAAGTTGGAAATTGGTCCCCTTGCTGTACCATAAATGTACCGAACCAAACTGAAAACAGTGACCTGTAAACTGTGATATGAACCGAACCCTGAATTTTGTGAACCGTTCCACCCCTAATTATTACACTATTATTTTTTATTAGTAGTGGAATTATTATTTATTATTATTATTTTCTGATTATTTATTATTATTATTATTAGTTGTATTATTTCAATGACCCTTAAAGGAAGAGAACAGACTTATATACCTAATTAAAAATTACATGTGACAATGTTATATAACTAAAGCCCATTAGTTTACATGTTAGAACATCTTAAATTATCAATAAAAATTACATCAGCTGTGAGCTTTTAAAATAATGTTCTATGATTATTAACAATTAGAACAATTAAAATGATTGACTGTAGGTTCACAGCAGAGCAGCCACACTGCTCCTGTCTTTAACTCACTTATGTCAGTGTTTTAAAATATCGTAGATAAGGAAACGTACCCGGTATGAGAACAATATCTTTCATTCCACTGGTACACACTCATTAAAATGCAGAAGCGGCTACGCCAGGAAATCATGTTGTTACTGGACGGAGCAGAACAGCATGACGTGAACACACAGCACCACAAATCTGCAGCCAGAGGCAGACGCTCGATTAGTATAATGATAATAGAGAAAACGGTTTGTTGAAGCTGTTTATACTGTATGATCACATCAAATGAGTCAGAATTCTGTCTTTCACGACTTAAATGGTTACGTCACCTTAACTCATGTGGTACAACAGCGTTTGTAGCGAGCTTCACTAATCTGATGTCTTCTGCATAAGCAAGCAGAAGGCTGAGTTATAATAATGACCCGGTCCGGTGTGTGCCGAGGTGTCTGTGTGGTTATTCTGTGGCAGTTTGGTGTCATTTGCATGTAATTTAGTTAAAGTAAACACAGATGG
The DNA here is from genome assembly GCA_947000775.1 of Pterois miles. NCBI lineage: Eukaryota > Metazoa > Chordata > Actinopteri > Perciformes > Scorpaenidae > Pterois > Pterois miles. Next base: position 31,113,486 of record CAMQGK010000052.1, on the reverse strand, counting down.
ACGGTTGGGTGTAGCGGCACCACAGTGTGACGCTGCACTTCTAAAATCTGAGGCTGCAGACGAGTCAACGCATCTTCTGTTGTGTTCAGACGCCTGCAGGGACTTAATGAAGAGAAACGACTGTCAGCCGTGGACAACAGATGCTGTAAGAGTCGCTCATTAATTTAAAGATCAATGCAGACGTTCATGCTTCACTGTGTTCCACTACAAGGGCGCTCCATTATTTCTGGAGTATTTTGAGGTTTTTATATCATTCTGTAGCTTCCTAGTGGCGTCCCGTATGTATTCAAATCTGAACATTCACATTTTGGTTAAAGTACTGTTAAGTATGTGTTATCATCAAAATGCTATTTTCCCTTCAAGCCCTTCTAAAAGCCTGACGTATGTTTCTTCATGATGACGCTGCTACATGTCAGTATATATACATCCATATAGTCAGTGTATTAACGTCACATACAATAACTCAGATGGCGATCAACATGCTCCCAGGTTGGAGAAGCAGACAGGAGTACGAGCAGGAAGCTAAGCAACGTACTGCTGTGGACGCCACGTTAGTTTAGCTCAGAAAGTCATAAAATAATACAAACAAACTAAAAGATCGATGCAGCTGTAGACCAGCAACTCCTGTGTTCTGAGAGGTAAAATTACTGTTTATGTGAATGGAGTCTGGTGGATTTGAAGAGATACTGTACAACGACTAAAATATGTTTTTCTGCTGCTCCCGTCCACAGACACCACCTCGCCATCAGACAGCCCTTTCTGAAACCAGAGCCAACCTTTTCAGTTATTATCAAACTTAGCACAGCTAACACTGACTTAGCTGGTGCTAGCGTTCACATTATTCATAACCTGATTGATCAGCTTACATGGTAACCTATGTTGCTGCTTTTTGCTGCTACAGCTGAGTGGGCGTTTCTATTTGAAAACCTCAGAACCGAACACAGATGGATCTGCACTTTTCGTAGTTTATGTAGTAAGAAGTAGAAAGTAGTAAACCTAATGAATCCATCGGTACCAACCATGTCAGACTAGCTGTCACAAAAAAACACACACCCATTTTCAAAGGGGTCCGTTGACCTCTGACCTCCAGATATGTGAATGTAAATGGGTTCTCTGGGTCCCCACCAGTCTCCCCTTTACAGACATGCCCACTTTATGATAATCACAGTTAGTTTGGATCAAGTCCTAGTCAAGTCAGCACTCTGACACACTGACAGCTGTTGTTGCCTGTTGGGCTGCAGTTTGCCATGTTATGACTTAAGCATATTTTTTTACTAAATACACAACCTGTGAGGGTTTCTGAATAATACCTGTCATTGTTTTGTTGTTAAATGATTTCCAATAACAAATATATACATACATTTGCATAAAACATTTGTCCACTCTCATGTTGATAACAGTATTAAATAATTCACCAATCTCATGTTAAGGTACATTTAGAAAAGGTAACGTGCAATTAACAATTAATCATTGATGATCATGTGATTTATCACGATTAAATATTTTAATGGATTGACAGCCCTAGTGTATTTACATTTTAGGCAATAATCCATTATTCCAGCACACGGTTCAATAGCATTTTTCATGCAAATCAATCACAAGAAAGTGGAGCTGTTCATTTATCATGGAGACAATTCTGACATGCGAGCTTGTGTAAAAAATGGGTTCTGCTAAAATGCAAATCAGTAAGTGGAATGAAGAGAAATGTCAGTAAAATATCAGTGCATATACTTGCCTTTAAGCACAACAGATTTCCATGTTTCATGCCTGTCCTGACACTCACAGCATCTGCGGTCAAAGGCTGCTAGATATCAATGCGACTGACTGATGGAGCCATCGGTCGATAATAATGAACACAACAAAAGCTGCCAACTCGACTGTACTGAATGGTTATGAGAAACCAAGTGAATGAACGCAGTTTAATATGCCAAGCAGGCGTTCTGCTGCAGATTATACACAAATAGGTCATGGTATTACAGATGGGGCCTTGCAGGGCATGGATCTAACAGAAGCTTGAAAATTAGCCAGCGAGTCAGTGGTGAATTACACCCCTGCAGCAGTACAGCCTCATGTTTGTCCTCTACTAACACGGCGTCGGAGCACAGCAACCTGAGAGGCTTTTTGTTACATCCAACACCAGTGTCATAACAGCTTCACAGCTTGCTTCGAAACAAACTGCTATTTTCACGTTCATTCATGAATCTGCGCTGAATGCCGCCATGCTCTACAGGCAGAGATAATACATATAATCACAATCTCATAACAATATCTATCATCTGTTCCCGTGTCCTGTCAATTTAACAGTGTGATCTGCACCGTGACATGTTTTTTCCGAACACTCTGTTGTTTGAATTGTAGCTTGATGATCTCTCTGTTCAGTCACGGTCAGAGCAGCTCATAGCATTAAAGCTGACTTTAAGACGGCTGTCTGATGCCAGAACCCAAGTTTGTACAAACTCATCTGACAGCTTTATATCTATATTTGTTTCAAGGATTTCTGGCTATCTTTATTACCCAAAGGACAACCAAAGTCCCAGCTAACTCTTTTGTTGTTTCGGGGAGGGCTATCCCCCTAAAGTAAATCCCATGTGCAGGTACAGTATGATAGCATTAGAGCAGCAACTAAAGCTGGCTGATTGCCGAACCAATATCCCACCCTCGTTAATCGATTATTAACTGTTAACAGACAAGATACGAGCCTCGCAGGCAGCGGTGCACCGGCTACACAGCATAATGTTCTTTTAATTAGGGCTGTCATCAAATCAAATTTCTTTAATGCATTAACGCAATCGATCTTCTACACGTTGTCACGAGTTCAGTTTTATAACTAGAGCGAAGATGTTGGTATCATATGAAACTAGAAAATGGAAAAATTGTCATGCTGTCATTCCAAGGGGTCCCTTGACCTCTGACCTCCAGATATGTGAATGTAGATAGGTCCTATGGGTCCCCACCAGTCTCCCCTTTACAGACACTTTGTGATAATCCAAGTCAGTCTGGATCAAGTCACAGTCAAGTCAGCACTCTGACACACTGACAGCTGTTGTTGCCTGTTGGGCTGCAGTTTGCCATTTTTTGAGCATACTGATTGGAGCTGTTTATTTATCCTAAAGTCAGAGCCTGTGAGGGTTTCTGAACAATATCTGTCATTGTGTTGTGTTGTTAATTGATTTCCAGTAATAAATATATACACACATTTGCATACCGCAGCATATTTGCCCACTCTCATATTGATAAGAATATTAAATACTTGATAAATAAGGTACATTCTGCACAGATTAAAAAAATGTGCAATTAATTAATTAATTAGCTATTAAATATTTTAATTGCCTGGCCTTCCACCGGCTACAGTCTGGACCTCTGCTAATTAGCTGGATGTTGCTGCCATCTCATCATAATCCAGTTATATAAAAAAATTGAATAATAAACAGACCTGCTTTTAAGATTTTCTAGTAGCAACTACAACAACAACTACTGGCAAATTAACTCAACTGTAGCTAATTAATATTGACCCTGTGAGGTGTTTGGTTAATATGCTGTCTGCATGCTGGTGTCTGAATTATTTACACTTGGCCAAAGATGGATTTGTCTAAGAGGGAAACTGTGAAATCTGGACCTCCAGGATTTATGGCTAAAGGAACAGCTCGTCCTGTCGAGCTAATGTTAGCTTAAAGGGATAGTTCAGGTGTTTTTAAGTGGGGTTGTATGAGGTACTTATCCGTCGGCACTGTATTTTCTACAGTAGATGGTGGTCACTACGTAGCTGTATCAGACAGTGTGTGTACAGTTTATTTGTCGGTGAATAAATGCTACGAGACTACAAGCTACAACTCCTCAGCTGGAAGTCCAGAGCCAGCTTCCTGTATCTGCGCCGGCTCTCTCTTAAGGTGGACCAGCTTTTTTCCTTAAAGTGATGAGCCGCTCCACTGAGTTTTTCTCAGCTTTTTAAGTAATAACTAATATTTCTTTTAACCCTTTAACCGATAACGGTAATCTATAAAAATGTTTAAAGTCGGTTAAACAGGTCAACAAAAAGTAACTGCATCATTTTACCTGATTCAAACAATGTCAAAACAAGATAAAAGATCATTCAAATCATTCAGCCCTTGCAGCAACAACAGTGAGACTCCTCGCCAGCTTCCTACCTGCAAACACAGCCAATTATGTTGTAACGCACAACCAAGCCAAGAGTATCTCTAGCGGGTATCAAACCCCCGGGTATTTGAGCTGTTTACCCCTGGGCTTTGTCTGACAGCTTTTACCGAACTGCTACAGACTGAGACTAACACCTTAAGCATAAGTGAATCTAACCTGACAGTAGAGCACCTAAATATAAGAATAAATATCTGAAATATGTACAAAGCTGAGACACAAAGAAACCTTTACATCATTCAAACCCACAAGTGACTTGAGTATAATGCTTTTATTGAAATCTGAATATGGAAAGTCCCAAACAAAAAGGTTACTCTGCACCATCTGCACGTTGCTTTCCAGTCAGCTGTGCTCCCAGAGGAACCGAGTACAAAAGCCTCGACTCACAGTTCACATTCACTTAGCTCTGGTACAAAAGCAACAAACAAGCCCGTAATCCTGTTCTGATGACCACACCCAACATCACAAATACAAGTATGAAAATAAGACACAGCAAGTCCAGTCCTGTACGAGGTTCAGAGGCTGACCTCTGCTTGTTCTGAACTCGTGGGTGGGTGGAGGATTTTCTGTGTGGTCACTGGGTAAAAGCTCAATTGTCTGACGCTGACATTGTATTTCATGTGTATTTTGTCACAGGAACGTCATTTCTGCATTCTTTTAATTTAAAACATGGGTTGTCACGTGGATAAGAGGAGATAAAAGAGGCATTGTACCAGACAAAAGCTGTAGTCAACAGACAGCTGAAAACATTCAGTAGCATCAAATGATCAACCTCAGTGAGTCTGCCTACAACGGCTTCACTAAACTGATGAAAACATGAGGCTACAGGATTGTCAAAGTCATGCATTATTTTTTTTTTTTTACCTATGATGGTAAATGTATTGATTTCTCTTTAACATTCAAGTTGATCTGGAATTCAAACATCTGATTTTAATGGTTCTTAAGGCCTTTACACACTGGGGATGTGACAAATAAATGACCCAAAATGCTAAATATGCTATAAGTAGGCTATTAGCAGCAAAACATACTTGAAGTAACAAAAGTAAAACACTCATTCTGCTGAAAGATGACCTACGTGACTGATATATAATTAGACTGTTTACCTTAATTCCTTTACACACCAGGGCTGTGACGAATAAACAGGAAAATGCTTTTATTTTGAAACGTAGTGGATCTGGTCTGCGCTGCCCTTGTCGAGGTTGAAAGGAGTAATAAAGTTTGCTGTCTTGGTTCAGACTACGGAGCCTAAATATAAGCGCAACACAACCTGTTACACACAACATGATTGGTTGATGCCTTAATTCGCAGTGCGGAAGCTCAGAAAAATTGTCCTTGTTCCAGAGAGAAAATTGATAACTTTTGCAGATAAACAACTTCTTTCTTGTATTTTTGGTTTTGAAGTGTGAACCTACTGGCACTGCTGGTGTTGGAAATGTATCTTAGCTGCCCTTTCTCTTTTATACTGTGTTGCCAGAATGTCTAAGGGAAATTTTTATTTCAAGTGTCCTTATCTTTAAAAATATAGAAACCGTGATCCACACTCTTTAAACAGTATCGTCCTCACAACAGCCCCATATGCACCACGTCAACATGCAGGGAAAGTGGCCACGTATGAACACAGCGAACACCACTGACACATGCTGCACAGACTGTGGGCATATCGCTAAAAACAAATAACAGTTACTGTGTTGTGCATTCTGGTCGACTGCAGCTGCAGCTGTCATCTGAAGTATTAATACTGTTACCTGTTTTTAATATGGACTTCTAACTGTATAACTGCTAAATCGAGAAAGAATATCTCACTCTTTGATTCACAGTCAGTGACACCATATCTGACACTAGGTGCTGATGTTTTAAATAGCTCTGTGGCTGTGCCCAAAATATCTCCAAGTGATCTGAGACTGTTTGACCCCATTAATGTTAAAAAAAACAGCCCTCAGGCAAAATAGATACATGAATAATGTTGATTTTTACTCACAAAATGATCACACAAAACATAACATATGAGCAAAAAGCTCATTGACATCCTTCTTCATTATCCTCTCTAGCAACACAGCAGCATCTAAGTTATGAACGTTTACCCAAAACCACAATCTTCCCCGAAACACCAAAGTGCTTTTGTTGCATGAACCTAACCACACCTGAGGCTCAGGCGCCAACGTCTTGCCCTTAGATCACTAAAAATAATCAGGACTTCACAGGGCTCCAGAGTGCGACCATTTCAGTTGCATATGCAACCAAACATCTGGGGAGTGGCACTAAATACTTTGACTGGGTGCACCGGTGCATCTGTTTGTGTGAAGATGAAATAGAAAACAACAGCGAGCACATCTCTAATCTTGACAAGCATGGGATACCAGGTATTAGTTAGTAAAAACAGAAGGAAGAAAATCTCTGTCTTTTTTATATTACTGAGCATTTCAACACCAGCAGTGCTCAAAGGTTCACACTCTCCAAAACCAAAAATACAAAAAAGAAGTTGTTTGTCTGCAAAAGTTAGCATGTTTAGATAAACCAAGTGATAAAAAATGCCTTACTCAGTGTTCGGCTGTACTTAGCTTTCACCCTCATGTCACTTCTGGTTGTAAAAAAAAAAACAAGATGGCGACGCCATGGCCGATGGGGAACTCAAAGCTTTAAAACAAGCACAAACTTTTGGGTGATTACATCCACTTCTTATATACAGTCTCGGGCTCCAACGAAAGCTGCAAACCTTCAAATAATATTTGCCCAGTATAATAAAAAAGACGCTTTATCTGTGAGTGTCGGAGATTTTGTTCCTTGTGTGTGAATCAGCAACATCACAACCATAAAACATGACGGTAGTTAGGGTAAAATGTAAAATGTAGTTTTTGAGAAACGAATAAATCCACTTTGAAGGGGATGTTTTTAGACAGTATAGTGGGAGTTATGACCTGTTTATCCAACAAAAAACAGAGTATGTTGAAATGCATGATGGGACTTTTGTTTTTTAACATAGCCATTACTCCCTTTAAGGTACATTTTGAAAAGGTAATGTGCGATTAATCATGGACAATCGTGTGATTACATGTTTTAATGGATCGACAGCCCTAATTTGAATACATAAGGAACACCACTGGGAAGTTTCAGAATATAAAAACCTCAAAACCAAAATAACAGACCCGCCATTTAGAAGAATGGGGTCACCTGTGTGTGAAAGGGATCTTTATCTTTTATCTCAAAGTTTAAAAGTCAGAGCCGATGATTAGCAACTAGGCTAGCAGCCGAAAGAAGCAGATGCTGATAATAGCTGTGAGAAACTGTCTGAAACATTCAAGGTCTCACGTCCACCTCGGGACCGCAACAACAGCACACTCTGCCAGCTTTCTCTGGTCACAGATCCCCATCCACCAACCAGCAGGATGTATTAAACAATACGGCTGTCTGCCTTGATCCACTCTACAGTTCGTCTCTGCTGCAGAGGCCCTCCTCATTCATCGTTTCTTTTTTCCCTCCTCCCTTGTTGCAGCGAATGAGAATCAGATGTTTTGCAGAGGAAGGACGGACCCCCGCCCATCCTGCTCTGCTGGGGAGGTGGCACAGCATCTGCTCGCACACATCGACAGGAAGTTTAACATTCCACCCAACTTCCATCACAGGCCGGCAGCTGAGGCTGTAGCACAAAACCTGGCAACGTCTTTTCATTACAGTAAACCAAGAACTGGGCCTGCTCCATAAAAGCTTGTAGTCATAAACAAGTAGCAGTTGACATTACCTCTGGAAATTAATGCAGCGAGGATTTATTTTATCACCTGCTCTGGGCTTGGCTGTGTACACTGGGAGGAATTTCTAAAGCTCGCCCATGAGGCTTAAAATTTAGGGCTGAGGCTTAAGAAGACATCCTCTGGTGCTGCCCCATAGCCGCCCCGTCAAAAGCATGACTTGCCTAAACAAAGACAAGGCCCCTTTCACCCCGCAAATTCCTTGACAACTGTTGCAAGCTTCCTGCTGGCATTTGATATGCTCCATTTCGTTCCCATGACCAAAACTGCAGTCACGCTGAGGCTTTTCGCAGAGCGGTTGAAGGCTTGTCTCGCTGACGCTCTGAAGCTTCTCAGTACTCTGAAGTCAAACGTCCCGTGTCCTCTGCAACCAGCCACAGTGTCAAGAGTGATTGAATTTTGCTTTCTATGTCTCAAAGCCTGCAATGCGTCTGCAATTACAAGGTAAGACAATGAGGAGCCACTGTGGGATATCATGTGTAATTAGTTTTGACCTTCAGTGGTTAGGCAATCTTCAGTTTTTCTTCTTTTGGTTTATTTTCACTGACGTCTACATAAAATGTTACGAGAGCTCTGAGGCTGTTTAACTAAATAAGGACTACAACAAGGTCATATAGAAAAAGGTCCTTTTAGGAAGCAGCTACACTCTCACTTAGCGAGGCCATATTTACCCATCTAGGCCTGGAATCTGAACCATTGACCTTGTCATCACAACCACACTCCTCCTGACTTATGTCCCGTCCACTGGAGTCCTATAGGAAACCAGAACAACCCCCCTCCCGCACCCCTCCTCCTCTTTGTCTCTTCAGCAGTGGGTCAAACTCACCAAGCTGACTCTGTTTTTCCCAGCATGTGGTTGCCAGGTTGGACAGTTCCCGGTATTTCTCCGCCAGTTGGAGTTTGCCGTTACAGAGGCGAGGTCGTCGGGCGAGGCTCTCCTCGGCCAAGCTACGATTGGTCGTCTGCAGCATCTCCCTGTCCAGTTGGAGCTCCTGAAACTGAACAGAAATACAAAGTCCACAAATATCAGATTAGGAAAACATACATGAGATACAGCTGTCTAGTAGTGAGTATGTTGTTCCCCTAAATTATGTACAGGACATTACAAATCACACATGTGGATTTGGCTTTTATTTTGAAGGACATCATTTCAATCTGCAGTTTTCCCTGGAAAGTGTGTATGTTCATCGCTCTGTTTACTTGCAGTATTTTATTTTTGCTATCCATCGGACTGGTACATATGGGTACTTCGCAAACATTCAAGGTCAAGGCTTGGAGCCACAAGGCCACGCTGATCTGGTCTATAGCTTGGAGCCACAAGGCCATGCTGGTCTGGTCTATAGCTTGGAGCCACAAGGCCACGCTGGTCTGGTCTATAGCTTGGAGCCACAAGGCCATGCTGGTCTGGTCTATAGCTTGGAGCCACAAGGCCACGCTGGTCTGGTCTATAGCTTGGAGCCACAAGGCCACGCTGGTCTGGTCTATAGCTTGGAGCCACAAGGCCACGCTGGTCTGGTCTATAGCTTGGAGCCACAAGGCCATGCTGGTCTGGTCTATAGCTTGGAGCCACAAGGCCATGCTGGTCTGGTCTATAGCTTGGAGCCATAAAGCCCCTCTATTAGATGTTTTTACGACACGACAGTTTTTAGGACACGGCAGACAAATCAGAGATCGGTGTTTTTGGATTTATTGTTGGTGTAACAAACTACACAGCAGTTCTTCAGCATTCAATTTCTTTACTCTGTTACCGTCTATCAGGGACACAGGATTAGTTTCGCCCAGAACGGGGTGTTATCTTAAGATCCTACTCTGGATGACGTATTACTGGTCTGACGCAAACATTAAAGCTGCAATAATTACACAAATAATCACTCAGTCGATCCACAGAAAATTATTCGGCAAGTATTTTTATTTTGGATCAATCGTTAAAGTCATTTTTGGAGAAAATAAAAGTGAGGTCTTGTTGATTTCTCTCCGTTATATCCTTGTAAATTGATCTATGGATATGTCATGTTGAGCTCCGATGAATTGTGATGGACACCTTTCTGATATTTTACAGATTAACTGAAGCTGTTCATGGTGTTATAGAGATACAGGATATTTGCGCAGGAGGGGTCCTTGTCCTCAGCTGTTATTTCTATTTCTGTGTGAGTACACTGAGAAAGATGCAAACAAAAACTCTGATTGCATCTCTACAATTGCAGGAAAGTTATGTTGGCGCCTTGCAATAAAATGCTGAAAAAGAGTCCCCAGTCGTTCTTGTTTCCCCATACGACACAATGCAGAGCTAGACCCAATACAGTTGCTCGAGCTCATCCACTCTGAATCAGCCCAGTCGGGAGGAAGTGACGGCTGGACCGAGACAGTTTTCTGTGTCTGGTAATAACCGTCTGAATCATTGAGGCAAACTACTTTATCGTCTACTGCTGACACAAAAATGGAGGCTGCACAGGACACTGAATCACCTGAAGCACACCTGCCCAACTCCCCTGTCCCCCTATATTATTATTATCATTATTATTATTATTATTATAGTAGCATGTTAGTGACACAAACAAGCATGAAGCATCAATCATAAACCAACACCTCATCTCATTCATGACTTTTAAACTGAAAACCGAATGGTGTCTGACAAATAGACATTTTTAGTCAAAAACAAAGTACACTGGAATACAACCCTTTGAGCATTTGTGTTTTTGAGCTTGACAATGATGCTTTGTTGAAAAGTGAGTTTTAAATTCAATACTAGGATGCCATTTAAATGCTTTTTTTGTGCACCCTCAAATCCATTGTTGTCAACATAGACGCACCACAGGTGTGCTCAAACCATCCTTGCCCACCCTCCCAATTTTCCCAGGAGACTCCCAATTTCCGTCAATATTTCAGACTTTTTTTTTTCCACAGCACAGCACAGTTTGAGCTCATCTTTATGCGGCGCTCGATGCGGCGTGCAGCACCCAAAGTCAGGCTTCGCTCAATGCAACGACAAGTTGGCGTTAGAAATAACAGGTTGCAGAGCACAGTGGTGCCGTTGTGGCGTTGTGTCTGAAAAAAACTCCAGGAAGTGAGAGCAGGAGAGAGAAATGGAGAGAACCGAAAGAAATACTCAAGCAGGAGCAAAAATAAATAAAAACAGATGAATATTAGTTTCTGCCAGAGATACACAAGCCAAGTTCAACACCGGAGGGGCCAATTATTCAGTTTTCTTTCCTGGGAGTTAAAGGTAAAATCAAAAGTTTAACATAAAAATGCTGTTGCAGTGTGCTTATTATTGTTATTTTCACTGTTTTAAAATCACCAGAAAGTCTCTGAAACTCAAAGGTTTCTGGAGGACCTCCAGACCCTCCACTTTGGTTTTGAAATCCTCCCTCTCAAGGTTGGCTAGTATGGCGAAAACATTCCCAAGTGCCTATTTTTCAGGGCGCACCGAGAGTCATGAGACGAGGAATAACAGTTATCTTTTCTTTCCTCCATAAATATCAGTCTATAGTAAATATGGAGGAGAAGTTAAACATTTTAGTGCAGGGTGACCCCGAGCTTTATTTCACTTACTTTGCTCTTTCTGACCGACAACGGCACAACATCCGGTTGATAGGTCAGACTGAGAGAAATCGAGTAGCAACGTTACTGAGGGACTAACGGCACTGGAAATCCATTTATCTTGGTTTTGACTGAGTTTCGATTAGTCAGTGAGGATTCCTGCCAAATTACCATCATCATCATCATCGCATTGCACATTGTATATCACATGGTATTGTGAATTTCTCCACTGTGGGACTAATAAAGGAATATCTTATCGCACAGGTGTTGACTACACAGTAACAGCAGGTGCGTCAGGAGTGCAACCTCCCAAGCATTTTAGATAAAAGGAGGCGTTTTTAGACACAGCATGTGAACGTCCCATTACACGGCTAAAAAGTAACGAATTTTTTTTCGGGAACGAGGTTGCTTTTTCAGAGTTTTCGCACTGTGAATAAAGACATCAACCAATCACGTTGTGTGGAACAGGTTGAGTTGTGTCTATATTTATGAAACAACACAGAGGCTTCACAGTCTGAACCATCCATCCATCCATCTTCAACCCCTTATCCCTTTAGGGGTCGTAGGGGTTGGAGCCAATCCCAGCTGGCATTGGGCGAAGGCAGGGTTCACCCTGGACAGGTCGCCAGTTCATCGCAGGGCACATATAGACAGACAACCATTCACACCTACGGGCAATTTAGAGTCAACAATTAACCTGCATGTCTTTGGACGGTGGGAGGAAGCCGGAGAACCTGGAGAAAACCCATGATAACACTGGGAGAACATGCAAACTCCACACAGAAGAGCCCCAAGCTGGATTCAAACCTGCGACCCTCTTGCTGTGAGGCGACAGTGATAACCACTGCAGCCCTCATAGTCCAAGACACCAAATTTTATTATTTAATGCAACCTTGACAAAGGCAGCGCCGACTAGATCCACCCCTTCCGTTCTTACCTTTCACAATAAAAGCCCTTGACGATAATATCTGCAGGCGAGTATTTTGTATTTTCGTTCATCATCGTTCATCATGGCCCCGGTGTGTAAAGGCTTTAAGGTCAACTGTCTCAGGGGTCATCTTTCTCCAGAACCACTGAAACTTTAAGTGCACTTTGCTGTTAGCGGCCTACTTTTGGACTTTAAGAAGAAAAAGAATAAAGACGTACTTTATTGAGCCAAAACCCAGGACTTCATGGTATATGTCTACAGGGCTTTTTTTTTTTTTTTTATCATGTCGCTTCCCAGCATTGGACACTTGATGGGCTGCTGCTAGACACAAAGCACTCGGTCCCTGATTGGACAAATGCTTTCCCTCCTGTGATGCTGACTCTACTTTTTAAAACGGGACCAACATGGCGGCTTGTTTGTAGACTCTCTTCTCTTATATCATGAATATAGCTCACCAAAATGTGTTTCTGAAAACATTTTAATACAGCTGCTGAATCTGTCTTTATTTTAGTTGGACGCTTAGTTTAAAAGTTTCTCAGGAGTTTCCAGAGGAGGCGAGTCGCACCGGACACCTGTGATTTCCATAAAGTAGCTTAGACCTAAACTCTGTGTCAATGAGGAGTGAGCAACGCGATGCCTCATCTGTCAAATTGCGCCGCCACTCTACCAGATTACACTGCATGGCTGCTTACATAGACAATGAATGGGAAGCGGTGGACATGTACCATTATGCAGGACATAAAGTATTTTTACATTGTTGTACTGGTACTTAACTTAAGGAGTACACCACTGAAATACTGGCCTTTTCATTTCACAAGCCTAATATTATATTTCATGTAACAATTGGAAACCCTGAGCCTGAAAAAGTTTATTGTTTCAACATGCTGTTTGGACTGAGGGATGGTGGTCTGGGTATGTCATGTATATACGGGGGGATGGCTGGGGAATCGCCGTCACTAGACCATAGGAAAGCTATAAATTATTAAAATGAATGCCACTCCCTTTAAGTCGTGCCAAACAATGCTGTCACGGCATCGCTGTGAAGAAACAGTCGGTGTCTCTAAACCACTTTGTGAAGCGTCGCACCGTAAAAATCTGACTCGTCTGACTGTCCCATCAAGTCGCAGCATTCCTGTGATTCTGCGCGGCCGGATATATTTCTTGCTCAACTGCCTTCTTTCAGCAGTCAGTCACTTCGAGCCTGAAGGCCATTTCATTGAGTCCAGTGTTGTACGGTGCATCTGTCTCACATTTTACGGGTCATCAAAAGGATGTACGAGCCTTGAGTTGGGAGGAATTTGCAGAATGTGCCCTGTAGTCAAAGACAGTCTGTCTGGGTGCAGAAAGACACAAAACGATTCATTCTGAAAAATGTTGCTGTGAGAATAAAGATAACACAGACTTACAGCTCAATCATCCGTCTCTTTTCCCTTAAAGTCAAAACGGACGCTCCATTTCCCGCTTTGGCTCGACCGCCCCGTTTATCAAACAACAACTGCTGCAGTCTTCGTGGAGGGAGAGTGGGTTTTGTGTTTTGACGCGCGGGCTGTAAAGCTGGGCTGACAGTGTTTACCATCCCTGACAAATGACACTCGGGGAGCACTTAAGTGTTGGGGGAGTTCTGCAGCAGCGAAGACGGCGAGGAGCAGCGAGTGGCGCTGTTGTTTTTCTGTGGTTCAACATGTCTGACCACATGAAATGCAGTAAATAGGTGTTTATTTTCATCTTAAATGAGGCTCAAGCTTAATTAGGCTTCTGCAGTCCAAAGGCATCAATTTAACTTTCAGCCTGAAAATGACGAGTGGCAAAAGTCTTTTCCATGAAAGAGGATTCTTCATGCGACGTGGGACAAGTTTAAAGCAGCTATGATCAATATTTTTAAGACAAAACAATTGACCAAACTTCACTACCTGCTCATGTGTAAATGTATGTGGATGTGTAAATAGGCAACAAGTTCACCACACCAGCATCACAGGGAGATATTACAGTATGTCAGGGTTTACAGCTTGTTATCACAAGTTTAAGGGTAATTCCACCATCAATAACTTCTCATTTGTAATGCTAATGGATATTAAGTTTTTCAAACGACTACATGCCTGTGTTTGTTGCATACACGCTTTTAAATAAGATATGTTTGTACCGTGCATAAATAGATTATGACTGTAATGGTTTTTGTACATGTGATTTTTTTGAAGCGGCGCAGTGGAGCAGTGGTCTGAGTCCGGTTTGCATGTTCTCCATGTGTTTACATGGGTTCCCTCCAGGTTCTGTGGTTCATCCCAACACCAAAATATGTTTCCCCTGGGCGTTGCATCTGGAAGGGCATCCGCTGTAAAGCTTACGTCAAATCAAATACACAGATTAAAAAAAAAACAGGTCTCAGATGATCCGCTGTGGTGACCCCTCGTAGGAGCAGCAGACAGATGAAGAAGGAGTAGAAGACTTTTAGAGGTGCTGAGTGATTTCGTTATCTTGGGACAGAGCCGGGACAGTTGTTTGCACCTGTAACCAGTTGTTTAGCTAAGCTAACTGGCTGGTAATTATATCTAATGGATAGAAATGAGAGTGGTATCAATCTTTTCCTCCAACTCTCTCTAAATATTCCTTTAAATGTCCAAACACAAGCAGTCATACAAGAACTAAATATAGTGATCAAAGTAAACAAAACTATGAATCTGACCAGGCATCAGAACCAGCGTTTGGTCCTTTTTAGTGCTGCAGACGCCTTTTATGATGACTTCTTAAGCCTGGCCAACACTAAAAGATTTTACACATCTTAACAGATGTGTAAAATGTGAGCGAGGCCACAGAGAACCACATTATGATAGATTTAACAGTTTGGTTCCTGCAGTGTGAGAGAAGAAGAACAGATTCATTCATGACCAACAAATCTCACAAAATCTCTCACGATCAAATGTGTCTTTAGTGTAAACAAACATGGTGGACGACGGGCAGGAGGAATTAGTGACGTTAGTTTTTACTTTCTACTGAAAATTCATAAAGAAAAATAATGGATGAAGTGATGGAGACCCATCAAATAAACACTTGTGTTCAACAAATCAACCGGTTGCTCCTCCACTTCTCAGCTCCATCTTACTTTACGTTTCACGTTTAGCATTAGCTCATATTATATCATATTATCCTCCACACAACAGGATATCCCATTGTAAATATTTAACATGTTTAAGATTATATTTTGTACACACCAGTCAAGAATCAAGCAGATTTTGGGCCCAATACTCCCGACAACAGTCAGCAAAGTGATTTTTTGATGTTTCTAAAGATGATCTTTCAAGATGTTCCTGTGGTGTGAGTTATGTTATGTATGTTTATGGCCACATTGATCTCAAATCCTAAATATTAAACATGATCAATATTTACGATCAGATATCCTGTTGTGCGAGACGAACCCCGAGGACAGACGATGACGACGTCACGTGGGAAAGAACGATGACCAATAGAGAACCGAGCTGACTGAAGAAGGAAGGACATCCACCGCCGTCATGGCAGCTAATGCTAAACGTGAAGCATGTAGTAAGATGTGATCGTAGATATTGAACATATTTAATTTACAATATGAAAGTGACGAAGTCAGGGTGGACGTCTGAGCTGATCGGGGACGTAAAAAACACTCTTAACATACGTCCTAGCTCAGCAATATCTGGAAAGATCATCTTTAGAAACACCAGAATGACTAAAACGTGGTTGTGGTTGTAGGCCACTAAGATTTCTTTAGTAGATTAGACATTTTTGAGGCTTTTTTTCATGCTGAATGACTTCCTTCCAAGAAACTAATGAGCACACCTCCACAAACTCCAGATTTAAAGTGGTGCTTTTGTGTGAGTCTTAGTGGAGAGGCTCAGTTTTACAGATCCGTCGATTAAATCAACTAATCGATGAGTCTACAGGCGTGTTAGTCGACCTGGAGCTGCTGTAAGTCTTCACAAACACCTCCTCAGCTTCACCCTGATGTTTCAGATCATTGCACTGGAAATAAGATGATATAACATGAATGCTGTAGGCTGTTTAAGTTATTAATGAGAATATGACAAACACTCCAAGATGATGAATCATCATGAATGATTAAACCCAGTGGTTTACATAACATTCATTATTAATATGAGATGAATGAAGCGTCCTGCTCATATGGAGATGAGACACGTGAAACCAGCCAGCCGTGATAACATATCGTACATATTTTGACATATTCTGAGTAAAACAATGTGGACTACATCACTTATAGGGTAAATGTCGAGCTCTGTGTTATTAGTTAATGACAGACTGGGTGAATAGTAGTTAAAACACCCTGGAGCTCTGTGGGTCGTGGATCTGAGTCACACTGCTCTGCTCCCAGAGGGGGGGTAAGTATTGTATGACCTCTTGGTGGGATCCAACCAGTGTGGCTCCGTCGTCCCAGTTCACTCACACAGCCAGGTTTCAAATGTCACATCCTGCAAGCGCCAAGAACCGGGCAAATGACTAATGTCTTTCTTTGTTTTCTAAGGAAAAAATCACATTCAGCTTTTAGCATCTCAATAAATCAAGGAGTGTCGCTGAAGCAATGCAAATGTGGTTCTCAAACTGGGAGGTCTAGCAATTCATTTCTGAATTATTAAACTCCCAGCATGCACAATTGCAGTGAGAAGAACATGTATGACAATGACAATCCCACCCAGGTTATGTTTCATTGCACACACTGTCGTTGTCACTCCACCCATGGCTGAGAAAGCCCTGCAATTCTTTAGTCTGCTGAATCCGGACTGAGACCCCTTTCTGTTTGAGCACCCCTCCAAGGCAAACCTAATCAAAATGGGGCCCATGAAAAAGTTTGGGAACCGCTGGTACACCTTGTATGCGTGTGTGAGTGAGTCTGAGCGACAGAGAGAGGGATCCACTATGGTTTTATGTCAGGAAAGTCACCGTGTTCCCCCGAAACGCGCCTCTCTGACATGCTGAGCAAGACACATGGAATTCCTTTTAAAAAACGGTCATTTTTAATTTGCCATGTTAATACCCAGGTCTATACTTATGAAAACATAACTCTGAAGATGCTTTCTGATTGTTATGAGACCACTGCTTAATTCGGCATAAATATAATAGATATAGACGCAACGTGCTGCAGTTAAAGTACACTTTTACTTAGAAACTCTGCTCGCCGACGCATCTTTTTGAGGGAAGAGGACTGGGCACGACCAGTTGGAAAAGTTGATATTGTATTCAAATAAGTCTTGCTATATGTCCTAAAGTAAAGCCGAATTTATTAATGTGTCGTAAGAACCGTAATGTTGTCTCAAGTTATCTTCTACCTCATGTGCAAGTCCTCAAACGGATGAAGACACACTTAATTAGCACATGTTTAAAGGGAGTTTGGCGGTAGGGCTAAAGGCACATTACGGCGCGTACGAGGTCTTCAACACCCCGATATGATGCTTCCTGCACGATAAGAGCGCGAGTAAAATAAAACAGTCGTGCAGACCATACAGATAAACCTCTTTGTGTTTTATCTGCGCTTCAGTAACTCATAATTCACCGCATATATTAGGAGACCAGGGTTCATGGAAACCAAGAGGAAATCCGACCACTCGCCACGCAGACAATCGATGAGCCATGTCAAGCGGATTTGCGTTACACACCGCACATTAAATAACCTAAACGCTCATTTTTAGCGACGAATAAAAGATGCGGACGGTAAGCGCCTGAAACCGCATCGTTAACGGGAAAAGAAAAGGTTTAACAAAGCGTTAAAACAGCGCAAATTCCTCACGGCACTTTGGTTCCCTTTGGGGGGGACAGAGGATACTACCTTACCTTTTCATTGAGTCGGAGGATTTGGTCCATTTTGTCGTCGTTTTGTAAAAGCTCCCTCAGCTCACTAGTGCTTAAAGCCCTGTAGCCGTCAGGACAAGAGCTGGACTCCTTCAGGTTGGACATTTTAATCCTTCAAATAGCGGCTGGAGACGGTTTAATAGACAGAGAGTCCGCACAGCGGTCACATCTCGCTCACATTGGAATGCGATGCGATCAGCCCGCATGTAGGAGCAGCGTCAAGTCGCCAGCAACCGCCAACCGGCGCACTTCCTGCCAACTCCTTCACAATAAAACACATTAGAGCACATTTTATGATATAATAATAATAATACTCATAATACTAATAATACTAATAATACTACTACTAATAATAATAATAATAATAATAAATGTTTTAATTTGTTATTTTAATAACATATTATATACATAATACCTTGATTGTTTGTTAATGATTAACATATTATTTGTAAACATTTAATAAATTGTTTGCAAAACATTTACAGACATTATATAGATAGGTATTTGTGTTACTGGTTAATAATTGGTGTGTAAAGCATCTATAAACATAATTTAGATAGACAGCTAATACTTTGTCAATAGTTAATAACTGATTTCTGGTCCATCTATATATGTAATGTTTAAAGATGTTTGATGTTTATGAACTTGATATGTCATATTAGACAAACTAATGATAAAAGAAAGAAAGAAATTATAGCATTATTAATATTGAGTAAATATTATTAATTATCATTTCACTGTTTGTTAACAGTAAAATAAATAGTAACCAAGTTTAACTGACTATCAATTTATTTTTAAATTTTCAATTTATTATTTTCAATATATAAATGATAGTTTTTTAAAAAAGTGTTACTAACTACTGTATAAACTTATTCAAAAATAATCTTGTTCAGTTTGGTGTTATGTTCATAATGATTCCCAGTGATAATTATAAAATTGTGCCTTCAGCTTAATTTCTACGATCTAGAAACCTGGTAAAACAAAGTCAAACGAGCAGTCTATTATAATATTATTATTAATATAGTCTATAATTATTTTTGTTTTTCTTGTTATTATTAATTTTTAACAACTATTTATTATTCATTTTAATAATATTACTAATAATTTATAATTATATATATTATAATAATAACACTATTATAATTATTATTATATAATTATAGCACTAAAAATACTTCATATATTACAGTTGAGTAATTTGGATATAATAGTTTCATTATGTACAGAACTCAATACTTGACCCCAGTAATGATTACAGCTGACACCAGTGAATTGATTAATCGATTAGTCAATTAAAAAGTGTTGAAGAGCAAAAGTGTCCCCAACAGTCCCTGGTTCCAGTTTCTATATTATTACGATTTGCTGATTTTTTTTTTTTTTTTTTTTGTTTGTTTTTTTGTTTTTCTGATGAGATTGTCAGTAGAATATCTTTAGATTTTGCATTTAACATTTTACACTTTTGGAAATTATGTGATGGGTGTTTTTCAATGTTTTCACTTTCACAAAACAAAACAATTAATAGATTAATAAAGAAATGAACTGGCAGATTAATTGATAATTAAAATAATTATTAGTTGCTGCCTTAGGTAATATGAATAAACAAACTAATTTAGGAGCAATAATATAATAAATATATATAACATAATATAGTAATAATTAATAAATTTAATAAATAATAATAATATACATAATTCAAACAGCACATTTCAAAACAATGTTGATGGCTTAAAACATTTCACTCAAACCAAGATAAAACAGTAATAATAGCCTAATAATAAAACAAATAAGATATGGAGATAAAACAGTGTGTTATCGTCAGTAAAAAGTACATTTGTAGTTTCTCACCAGTGTAAATAAGTATGTAATTTATCTACACATTTTTTTTTTACCATTTCCTGTCATTTGTATCTATTTTTGACATTGACGTCTATTTTTCAGTTTAAGATTTACACGTTTATTTGTGGCTCTAGTGTTTTTAAAGGTTCTGTGAATCGTTAAATGAATTATATTTTTGCCCATCTGTGGCACAAATTGCCCTCAAAGGCTCATTACTAAATTTTATTGCAATCAACACAATGCAGATTTTAATCATAAAATAACATGTTTTATGCATCACTATTCCTTTTTATGCTTCCAGTTTCTAAAAAAATCCTCTTTATATGTATTATTACTATCTAATACTAATGTTCATGCTTGTTTTTTTTTCAATAAAGTGACAAATTGTCGCTTTTTGTCTGTGTCGATTGACACATTTAACTGTAGCTTAACTTCCGTTTTACATTTTTCAAAATTAAAGTAGCAAGCAATACGGATGCTTTTTTTTATAAGAACCTCTTTACAAGAAGATATATGAGCTCATTAATGTAATTGTCAACAACTATATTGCTTCCTGCATTATATTAACAGATAATGAATAGTTGTAAGAATGTAAAATATGTCTTTATAGGAGACATCAGAGAGGCAAATGTAGCACATTAATAATAAACACTGAAATTGTCCTAACCACATTATAGTGTGTTATGAACCATTTATTGAATGTTCATATATGCTCATAAATGCTATGAAATAATAACTATCATACTATCAGTTAATTCTTCTATGAAGCAGTTGCACAGTGGATAATGGCTGCTTACAGTATAGGCAAAGAGGTGAAAGTAGAAAGTTATGGGCATAGTAATAATCTGTAATTGTGTTCATATGACCTTCATGTGTTTGGGTTGTTTTGTGCCCAAATTTCTCAAAGCTTTTCTCACCTACTTTTTGTTCATTTTTTGTCCAGCGTGTGTCGTCAGATCCT